>OY997266.1:226719231-228085898 GCA_963921465.1 Triticum timopheevii
ATATGCACTCTCAGACCCTTCCACCATTGCTAGTCTCTCTAGTACAACGCAACTTTCACCGGTGCACTACACCCACCATATATCCTTCCTCAAAACACCCACCATACCTACTATTATGGTATTTCCATAGCCATTCTGAGATATATTGCCATGAAACTTCCACCGTTCCGTTTATTATGACACACTCCATCATTGTCATATTGCTTTGCATGATCATGTAGTTGATATAGTATTTGTATACATGTCACTCTTGATCATTGCACATCCCGGTACACCGCCGGAGGCATGCATATAGAGTCATATTTTTGTTCTAATTATGGAGTTATAAGTAAATAAAAGTGTGATGATCTTCATTATTAGAGCATTGTCCCATGTGAGGAAAGGATGATGGAAGCTATGATTCCCTCACAAGTTGGGATGAGTCTCCGGACTTTACAAAAAAATAAAAGAGGCCAAAGAAGCCCAAATAAAAAAGAAAAAAAAGAAATAAAATGTGAGAAAAGAGAGAAGGGGCAATGCTACTATCCTTTTATCACACTTGTGCTTCAAAGTAGCACCTTGATCTTCATGATGGAGAGTCCCCTATGTTGTCCCTTCCATATACTAGTGGGAAATTTTCATTATAGAACTTGGCTTGTGTATTCCAATGATGGGCTTCTTCAAATTGCCCTAGGTCTTCGTGAGAAAGCGAGTTGGATGCACACTCACTTAGGTTCTTTTTGAGGTTTCATAAACTTATAGCTCTAGTGCATCCGTTGCATGGCAATCCCTACTCACTACTAGGGAAAACCTTATACACAGAATCTTAGCAGCAGCGCGATTCAGGGGAAGGCGCTACTGCTAATTAGCAGCAGCGAGGTAAAAAAGACGCTACTGCTACTGACTTAGCAGTAGTGTGGTTTGGCGGAACCACACTGCTACTAAAGTCGACCGATAGTTCTCGCCAACCTAAATTTAGCAGTAGCGCAATCTATATAAGTGCATTGTTGATAAAGTAATAGCCATAGCGCACTTTTTCCTGTACGCGCTACTGCTAATTGTTGCTTTTTTAAAACTTTCCACATGGCGAGACCCACTTAGCAATAGCGCGTGTGTCATAAGCACGCTGCTGCTACGTTTATAGCAGTAGCGCGGTTTATGACCAGCGCTACTACTAAGCCGCAGCATATGCCACCTCCCCCCATCCTCTCTTCCTCACTTTCCCCTACCTCCCACCTCCTCTCTCCCTCACTTTGCTTCTTCCTCACTACTTCTCCCCCCATTAGTTTCCTTCTTCTACCTACATTTCTCTCTCTTTATTGCTCCTAGCTAACTTACACCACCTCCATTAATGCATCTCCTTTGTCTCTTTCCACTCCCTCCACTAGATAGTCATCTGCTTCCCCAACTAGCTTGGTAGATCTACCCATTTAATGAAGTGAGCTATATACCTCCCTAACTAGATCTAGCCATCTCAAGAAGTAAGCTTTGTCCACTTTTGATCATTCCCTAGGTGTGTGGTGACACGATCGACATCATCATCACCGTGCTCGATCTCAAGATAGGTGATTAAAAATTTGTGCTTTTGCAAGAATGGAAATATGTGTATGTGTGCGATATGACATAATCGCATGATATGATGGAAATTGTGTGTGTGGCTTGAGTTGCCACCAAATCGTGCTTGAGTTTCCTATGTTTTGCCGAAATGTCGATTTATCTCCGTTTGGGCGAATTTTGGGCCAACTCTATATGTCCTATATTTAGGGAAGGTCATGCCGAATTTTTGTATGACTTTGATGCATGCACACATTTTTATAATCAGATTGTTTATTATTACCATGCAGGCATTCATGATGTTCAGTGGAACGATGGTGGACAGATGGTTGCGGTCGGCGGTGCAGGACATGAAAGAAAATAACCTGACAGAGGTTTTATGTCCGTGTCGAATATGCAAAGGAATAGTTTGGCTCGACTCCTATGACGATGGTCATGTCAAAGCGCACCTACGCATGACTGGTTTCATGGATGGCTATACTCAATGGATAATTGAAGATGAGGATGATTATGTGGAGGACACCGACGGGGCAAGCAATGACGACATGGGGCAAGATGAAGAGATGATTGACAATGACGGCGGGGAAGAGGCCGGACATGGCGGCGGGGAAGGGCCAAACATGGCAGAGGAGAAGGGGCCGGAAATGGCGGCGGAGAAGGGGCGGGACATGGCGGTGGAGAGAACGTGGACTCCACGCTACAGAGTTTGTCGGTACTAAGTTCAATCATGCGTGACCCTCATGTTCAAGCACTGTTTCGCAAGGAGACGAGTACTGAGAGAGATGCTTCTAGAGAGGAGGCTAAGCTGCAGCAACTGGTGGTAGACTCGAACACTCCATTGTATGATGGTTGCAATTTTGAGGTGACCCGCTTGAGTTTCATGCTCCAATTCCCGAAGACGAAGGCTAAAAACAAATGGACCGGCACTAGCCTCGATGAGCATCTCAAGTACCCTCGCGGGGAATCTATGTCCTACTAGTGTGGATGAGGCCAAGAAGATCGTGTGCCCTCTTGATCTGCCGCACGTTAGATACCATACATGTATCAACGATTGCATAATTTATCGGAAGGAGCACACGTAAAAAAGAAGTTGTCCGTTGTGCAATGCTTCTCGATACAAGAAGGCCGGGAAGAAATCTCCCCAGAAAGTTGTATGGTACTTACCGATCACTTCTCGTCTCTAGTGGTATTTCGTAGATGCCAAGGAAGAAAAGCTCATGCGCTGGCACGCGGAGAGGAAGAAGCCCGACGATGGAGATGATCCGAAGCTGAGATACGTCAATGATGGAAGCCAGTGGAGAGGGTTGAACAACTTCTATCGGTATTTTGCATGTCATGCAAGGAACATCGTGCTCGGCACGTGTACCGATGGCATGAATCCATTTTGCAACCAGAACACCGACCATAACACATGGCCCGTGTTTGTATGGATGTACAACCTCCCCCCTGGTTGTGCATGAACTCGAAGTACGTTCACATGAGCATGATGATTCAAGGGCCGAAACAACCGGGTAATAATATTAATCTGTATTTGGGTCTACATCAAGAGGAGTTAGACATGTTATGGAAAACACCGGCCAAGACATGGGACGCTAGCAAAGGCGAGTATTTCTACATGAGAGCCGCACTGATCACAACGTGCACGACTATCTCGGTTACGGATATGTCGCAGGCCAGGTGTGCCATGGATATTGCGGATGCACACGGTGCATGGATGATACAACGTCTCAGTAGCTAACGTCAAGGAAAGAGGGCGGGTTTGGGAAAATCATGTACATGGGGCATCGAAGATGGCTCGAGAAGGATGACCCATGGAGAAACCGTGGAGATCTATTCAATGGTCATGCTGAGCATCGAGGACCTCCACGTAAGCGGAGCGGCACCAAAATCGATGAGCTGTTGAAACATTGGGAACAGTGCCCCGCACCGGGAAAGACGATGAAAAAGGCGTCGGAGCTGCTGCTGAAGGTACGGAAGACGAGGTATGTGTTCTGGGACTTGGAGTACTGGCACAAACTTGACACACCTAATTGCCTTGATCAAATGCATATCTGTAAGAATGTCCTTGAGAGCTTGCTCGCGACACTGATGAACATGCCGAATAAGACCAAGGATGGGCCGAAGGCAAGAAAAGACTTGCAAGATTTGGAAATCAGGGAAGATTTGCACATGCTGCCCCGTAAAAAGTCAGACGAGACAGATATGGAGACAGAGGCGCGGGAGAAGAAGGGCAAAAAAGTAAAGGAAGAGGATTATTGCCCCCTTCTTGATTCACCTTAAGTCGGGCCGAGAATGATCAATTCTTTAAGTGCCTTACTAGAGTCAAAGTTAGTTCCAGTTACTGTGGCAAGATAAGCAGATATCTAGACACGAACAAGAAAAGGTTCAGCCAGATGAAGTCCCATGACTGTCATGTGATGATGACGCAAATACTACCTGTTTCCCTTAGAGGGATAATGGACAAGCACGTCCGTGACACGCTTATTGGTCTCTGTAACTTTTTCGACATCATCTCTTGAAAGTCGATCAGTGTGAAGCAGCTCCGAAGGCTACAGGAAGAGATCGTTGTGATACTGAATGAGCTTGAGATGTACTTCCCGCCCGCGTTCTTTGACATCATGGTGCATCTATGTGTCCATATTGTGGATGACATAATAGACCTGGGGTCGTCATTCCTGCACAACATGATGTCGTTTGAGAGGATGAATGGGATCATCAAAGGATTCGTTCGTAACATGTCCCGTCCAGATGGAAGCATCGTCCAGGGCTATCTGACAAAAGAGTGCATCTCTTTCTGTGAGAATTTTCTACATGGCGTGGACCAGCCGCCTGGTGTTGGTGTTGGTTTGCCCGTTAACAAGCATGATGGGAGGCTCGAAGGAGAAGGTCACTCCAACAGTCGCAGGGAACTGCACGTGGCATACTCAGATCGACGCAACGACTTTGACAGAGCAAACTTGGTAGTGCTACAACACCTAGACGAGGTAGATCCTTTCGTGGAACCGCACAAAAAATTATTGCAAAGAAGTATCGTGACCGGGGGGTATGCAGGACGGACGCCGAAGTTACTAGAGAGCACAACTCCACTTTCCTGCATTGGTTCAAAGAGCCTATTATTGCTAATCCCTCTAAAGAGCGCTCTAAGGACGGATTGCTCATATATGCCTTAGCACATGGCCCCTCGCCTAGCCTCGTCTCCTATTAGGCATACGATATCAATGGATACACATTGTACATGGAGGCCAAAGATATAGACAGTGATGATCAAAACTCAGGGGTGACGATGGAATGCATGACCGACAGCGACAACGGCGCAACTGAGAGATTTTATGGAAAGGTCGAGGAGATCTGGGAGCTTGACTACTCTGGACTGCACAATGCGATGATGTTCCATGTCAGATGGGCTAAGAATGTCGAAAGAAAAAACCGATTTTTCACTACCATGACCATACCCGATGCCAAGAGCGCTACCGTGAACGCTTTCACAAAAAACGGGCCATGGGTACACGCTAAGCACATGACACAATGCTTCTTCATAACCGACCCATTCAAGCCCAGCCGTGTTGTCATGAGGAGAGGCAAAAGGAACATCATTGGAATGGATGGAGTCACCAATGAGGAAGACTATGATCAGTACGACAACCCAATGAGGGATGATGACGATGACGATGAAGTATACGTCACAAGAAGAATCAATACTACATTACCTAAGAAAGATCATACTCCATGGAAAAGGAAAAGTCACAATGAGGGGCTCAATTATTCTTCAACGAACAAGAAGGGAAAGAAGCTCACTCAAAAACGAAAATGTCAACGCTGAGGAACCGTATGTTATCTATCAAATGATGTAATATATATGTTCCCATTTTGTGTACACACTTGGCCATTATGCATTGGTCAAATGATGTAATATATATGTTCCCATTTTTTATACATACTTAACCGTCAAATGATGCAATACATATCGCCTTAGTTATATACATTGTATCACCTTCCATTCATTCACTGCTCTCGATAAAAAGGAAAAGAAAATAGAAGTAAAAGGAGAGAAAATAAAGGAAAAGAAAATAGAAGAAACATACAGGAAGACTGCTATAGGTAATGGCAGTAGCGCTTTCTATAGGAAAACGCTATCGCTACCTATAGTAGCAGTAACACTTTCTGAAATAAACGCTACAGCTATATAAAATAGAAGTAGTGTGTTCTTTGCAAAAGTGATATAGCTAACTTAGCTATAGTGCGTTTTTTCTGGAACGCGCTACTGCTATCTTGACTTAACCCCCAAAATCCTCACTCTCTCTGCTTCTTCCCTCCTCTGCTCTTCCGCCAAATCTCCCTCTCTCTTCCCCCGTGTCGTCGCTATAGGAGCCCTCGACCCCAACGCTTGCCCCTCGACCCCGGCGCTCGCCCCCGACCCCGGCACTCGGCCCCGTCCCGGCGCTTCACTACAAAAAATACACTTCCGTGATGGTACGTGTTTGTCACAGTTGGTCGGGTTTTTTTGTCATGCATGTACATCCATGACGATTTTATGACAGAATCAAGATAGTCATACCTGTTCTGTCGTAGAAGTGTTCCATGACATTACCAAAATTATCATCACGGAAGTGTCCACTTCCATGACGATAAATCGCGCGTCACGTAAGTGCTTTCGTCAAGGGTGACCGACACATGGCATCCACTGTAACAGAATGCCGTTAAGCTACCGGGTCTGGTTTCGGATCTGATAACCCGTTAACAGCCCCGACCAATGGGGATTTTCCACGTGTAATATCATCATTGGCTGGAGGAAACACGTGTCGGCTCACCGTTGGGACAGATGTCATCCACTCATTGGACCGAAGGCGCCTATGATACGTTGACGCATGGCACGGCCCAATAGAAGCCCATTCCTATGAAAAGGCCGGCTCGTTTGACTTGGTCAAAAGGTGGCAGGCCGGCCCACGGAAAACCTGTTAACGGCCTGTTCGCATATAGCCCATTTATAGCCCGCTAACCCAGGGCCCATTACGACCTATCTGAATTAGGCCCAGTAGCGTCATCTGGGCTGTCCAATATGATTCCAGCCCATTTGAAGTTCCAGCCCATGTATGGCCCATGACGTCTTTCGGCCCATATGAGGCCCTTTGTAAATGTTGGCCCATTAAAGGCCCGTGGTGAAACTGGCCCGTAATGAATAGTGTATCACTTTATACCCAGTAACGACCCATTAATCCATTGGGCCCATCTATTCTTGGGCTCATTTCCAGCATTCGGTAACTTACGGCCCGTTATTGTCATTTTCTACTTGTGGGCCAAATTCAGCTCGTGGTTACAGTCGGCCCATGTTGGGGAAGCTGATCCACGAACACCTATGGGGCCGGCGGACCGAGCCCCTTTCGGTTCGGCGAGGGGCAGAGATCGCGCGAAGAGCAGATCGAGGCGAAGCACACGAGCGGTTTACCCAGCTTCGGAGCTCTCTGGAGAGATAATACTCCTACTACTGCATGTCTGAATGTATTGAGTTCTTGCTCGGGAGCGCTGAGTGCTACAGTACACGCTTAGCTGCTAACGAGACCGAGCGTGAGTGTTTTCTGCCATCGAACCCCCCTCTACGTTGCGCATGGGCCTCCTTTTATATGCTCAAGCGGTCACCGACAGGTGGCAACGCAGACAAGGGTAAAAATGGAAAAGTGTTGCGGTTGGTACAACTACTTGTACAGTGTATCATACCTAACCCTGACGGCAGGGGACAAAGGCATTAAATGCCCGTCTGCGTCGCCCAAATAGTGCAAAAAGGGACCTTCAGGGACGCCACCGCTTGCCACGATGGCAATCTTGTCAGTGCTGCTGGCCATCGCGCGCCGCTGGCTGCACAACCTCTCACCACGCGCGCTTGGTAAGGTCCCAGGGCGACACGTTGGTGGATGTGCTGGAGCGTGAGTACAGAGTGGTAGCTTGCCGCGACAAGCGCCTTGCCGCGGTCGTTGTCCTTTCGCGTCTGGAAGCTTGTCGCTCACCGGGCCTTGCCGGGACGCGTGGCGCGTCGAGGCAAGTTCCTTGAGATGCCTTGGTTGGCCTTCCTGGCAAGCTCCTCTTGCCGGGGCCTTGTCTCCTTGGCTTGAATACTTTGTTCTTGAATGGCTCCAAAGGAACCACGGAGGACCTTGGCGGTTACCCAGCAAGCCCTGCCGCGGGGTGCCGCGGCTGCCCGTGCACAAGTTCGGGATACTAGGGTACCCCTACTCTAGTACACCGACAGCCCGTTTGTGGCCCGTTAATACGTTGGGCCGTTTTCATAGCGTCATCAAATACGGCCTATTAACGATGGCCCGTTATGGTCGGCCCATGAATGGACTATTCCAACTCTAGCCTGTTTACGACCATAATGTGGGCTGTTATTGGCCCATGTTTGGCCAATCGATCATACGGCCCGTATAAGGCCCATTGATGATACGGCCCATAGAAGGCCCATTGTTCCTACAGCCCGTAGAAGGCCGATTGTTTCTACGGCTCGTATAAGGCCCATTGTTTCTACGGACCGTATAGGAGGCCCAGTGTCACTACAGTAAATATGTAGCCCATGGTTACTGTGGCCTAGTTTTAAAAAATAGGTTAATGCAGCCACTAGCAAACCGCGGAAAAAGAACTGCACTGACTACAAGCAAACAAATAAACAAGACAACAAGGAAATAAATAAGCAAGAAACTTACGCTAGGCTATCACGGCTATTACACATATTACATCCACTGGGCATCAAAGTTGACCACCAGTGCAAATAAACGCGCTGACAAAAGAATATACAAAGCTGAAAGCACTTCAGAAGGCACTAGGCCTGGCCAGGTCGGCCCCCCAAACAGTCGAAGAAGCTGAGTAGACCTTAGTTGTGTCAACGATAGATGCATCACCAGTAGTTGTATGGCACGATGGTGCGCAAGGCATTCCTCTGACATCTTCATTGCATCTTTGACTTCAAGTCGGAGCTGAGCTGAAGCAAGCCTTTCCTCTTTAAGTTGAGACTGAAGAAGTCGAACTGATTGAGGCAGCGACTGCACAGAGGTTGTCTCACACCTGCTGGTGAGTAGCTTCAACTCACTATCTTCATCAAGACATGACCTTGGGGTCATCTCGCTGTCCTCAAGATGTTCTGGCTCCCTATCTTCCCTAAATTTTTGCCTGGCATAAGAGGTACGACTCTGAAAGAGAAACAAGGAGACACGTAACAGGTTTCACAACAAACAAGCATTTGAATCAAGCAATACAGCAAAGCAGACAACTGAACAATTTGTAATTCGGTAGGATTACAGGTTGAGGGCACAAGCCAAGAAAGCAGCCCACTCCCATTACATTTCACATGTACTAAAACACAATGGCTTACCATATGTTGCTGTGAAGCCTCGCTGCTGTTGCAATGTTCTTTGAAGATATCGTCAGCATCCCGTGGTTGCAAATCTAGTTGTTGTAGTTTATTCTGCACCCTCTATTTAGGTAAAATTAATTTTAATTGCATGCACGGGTCCGCATTGATCATCAATGGTTCATCTAAACTAATGAAAGAAGGGTGTGTGCATACACGACAATATATCTGCTTCCCTCTATGTAGAAGCTCCATAATTAATAGAAGCATCAAATTAGTCATGCAACTTGGGAAGATCAAGAACACACAAACAAGTAATGAACAGAGGCTTGGAGCAGTGATGTAATAGCTAGCATTAGAAAATGTAGGGTAAAACAAACAAAAAGCAGTGGAACCACATGCTAGTTTGCTGATGTGTAATTAAGCATAGAGAACATTAAGCAGTCTGATGGAACCAACAGGTGGCATCAGAACAACACCATTATCAGAAATATAGCATTCAAGAAGTAAAATAGTAGGTAGTGATATCTAGGAAGTTTAGTAATACTTAGGACAAAACTAAAGCATATTAACTATATGTGCACTGGTATGTAATTTAGCACATGTAACATGTTCACTGCCAGAAGTATGGCCCTACAGGTGCAAGCAGAATAACGTGTCTCATGAAAAACTGAATGATGCCCTAAAGAAATTCAAAGGTGCGGTGCTTATGCTAGGAGAGTGAACGTAGGTGCCGGCCATTGGATAATAGTACCTGATTCTCGTCGGCATATGGGTATCGTTGTCATACTTGATAGCTAAGGATCGTCGATGGTGCTCGTGTTGCGGTTGAACTTGGGCCGGCTCTTGCCGTAGCTGAAGTGGCTCCGGTGCTACGGTTGTGGCGCCTGTCGACATACAAGAAAGCTCAGCTGTGGTAAGTGAACAGTTGCACGATAAAGAGAAAAACCAAAGGAGTACAAATCGAAATAACCTGATGAGGTTGCGGTGTCAGTAAAGCAGGGACGGTGGAGTTGAATATGGCGTCTGTGGAGAGGGTCCAGTGCAGTGGATGAAGGCTTCGACGGGCACGTTGTACAGTTCTTTCGGTGAGGCGCATCTATTGTGGCGGACGAGGGCTTGTATGAAGGGCCAGCGAAGGGACGGACGAGGGAGTTAGTGAAGGGCCTACACTGTGGTGGGCGAGGGCGCCTGTTAAACAGATCCGGTGTGGTGGACCATGATGGCGGTCAAGGATATCTAGAGCGGTGGACAAGCCAGTCGCTGAAGCGGCTCCGGTGAAGTGGTGAGTTGGCAGTTGGGGGTTCCAAGGTGAGGAAGGTAGATCCGGCGGGGTGTAAGGTCCACCGATGCGGCGGAGGACTAGATTCGGCGGCTTGCCGTGGTTGAGGGGGGGGGGTCAGGGAGGGGAAGGGGAGGGGCTCTGGGGAAGAATGTTGGGGGGCAAAGAGGGGAAAACAATGGAGTTACCAAAGCAGCCATTTTCCGTTCATGTGGCAGGGGTAAAGCAGGAATATCGCAAGACTAATCTTTTGGGCGCGAGATATTCCGATGTGAGCAGGAAGTTTGAAAGATTTTGGTGTCTGAAATTATATTCTGCTCTTGTACGGCCGACTATGATATAATAGCCGACAATTTGTTTGTTTTGCACGCAAAAAAGTGCAAAATTTGAAAATCAATGTCTCCAACTCGAAACTTAGATTGTCCATTCAATTCAAATATGGATCATTGAGCTACTACAAGCAAATACCATCATACGGTCCAATTCAAATGAAATTCCAAATGTGTTCATCCTAAATATGATGAGAAAATCAAAAATGTGTATGTGTATGAATAAAGTGGATGATTATAAAGTTTGAACATGCCCGTATGTGTATATCTCTAGGTTTGATATATGAATTTGACATCACGAAAACCCGGCTTAAAAAATGTACCTCCGTTTAAATGAATTACAAATGATGGAGTCGAATTCCAAAATTCCAATCTTAGGTTTGTAATTCTGGTACATCAATGTATATCACGTACGTTCAAAAGTATCCTTATCTCATATTACAAACTGTGAAACAAATTGATCAACCATGAGTGCACAATATCTCAATTACGCTAAAGTCCCTCAAATATAGACACCTCACTCTTTATCTGAAGCCAACCCCCCCCCCCCCTCGTCGCCCCCCCCCACACACATAGAGAAGTCATTCTCTCCCCCAAACACCAACACACGAGGACATTAACACCCCTCTCTCTTTTAAAGTCCAGACCCCAATATAGGTCTCTATCACTTTGTCTCTCAGGCATGCACACATCTCTTCCCCCCACTCTCTAGTTCTCCCGGCATCTCTCTTTTCCAAGCAAACGCACTATGTAGAGTGTATCTTTCCCATACACACAAAACATCGCCCCAAACGTCTATCTCCCTAGTTATGTGGTTCTCGCGCACTCACCTCACACACCACCCCCACTGCAAACAAGCACACTTTGTCTCCTTGTGCACCACTCTCCTCTCTCTATCTCTCCCACATGCGGACCCTCCCCAGCTCCTTCCCTATATACGTAGGACATAACTTCAATTATTGTCAGCCCTGATTTGGCCAGTGTATTTATCCTGTCCATCAGGAAAAGGATCTCTCTGTTATCTTCCTCCTGGGGGCTCCTGGGGCACCAGCTGTGGCATTTCTTCAATGGGGCATCTACAAACTCAGGAAGGCCCTTCCGAACAGGGTCTGGAAGAGGGACATCCTCTATGTAGAACCATTCTGAGGGCCAGCCCTCGGATGTCTTCTCTGGGGTGCCTGATAGATATCCGGTCCCGGCGATGCACCATATTTCGGCTCCGCCCACTTAAAATACCGACCCCTTCTTGGTACGGGGTACTAGGCAGAATAGCCTCTTCCACAACTCGAAATGAGCCTCGTAGCCCAGAAAAAGCTCGCAGAAGGCAACATAGCCTGTGATATGCAGTATGAAGGCTGGGGTAAAGCTGTGCAGCTGGAGGCCATAAAACTCCAGGAGCCCGCGGAGGAAAGGATGGATTGGAAAACCGAGCCCCCTCAGCAAGTAGGGGACGAAGCACACCCGCTCTCCCTTGGATGGGTTTGGAAAGCTCTCCGCTTGCTCCCCGCCATTATAAGTGGCTAGTCCAGCTCGGACGGGGACGATGTATGAAGGTGGGAGAAACCCTTTGGTCTACAACTCTACTAGTCGGCTGTGGGGAACAGAACATCTCTCCCAATCACCTGGCTTATTTCTACGGCAACGAGAGGAGGAACCCAGGCTACCGGCCATGGTGGTATGGATTTGTCTGGGCATGCTCTGATGAACACTCGCTGGGAGGAGATGGTGTGATTTGGATCTGAGAATCCCCATCGCTTTTATAGATGATTTACCCGCGTGGTTGGGGTGGCAAATGTAAAAATGCTCCGACTTCTCACATTCGCTCGACACATGGAAACAACCATTATAAAAGCGCAGAAGCCAAGGAGAGCGACATTGATGAGGAGCCGGATACTGCTCATTACAACAATGCTCTGGAGGATTTGGAGAAGAACCCGCCTTGCAATGCCGAAGACAATCTGCGCGCCGGACTCATCGTCAATGAAGCCTGGTTTAGGGGCTACTTAGGGAGTCCTAGATTAAGAGGTCCTCGGACAGCCGGACTATATACTTTGTCCGGACTGCTGGACTATGAAGATACAAGATTGAAGACTTCGTCCCACGTCCGGATGGGACTCTCCTTTGCGTGGAAGGCAAGCTTGGATATTCGGACGTGTAGATTTCCTTCTCTGTAACTAACTCTGTGTAACCCTAGCCCCCTCCGATGTCTATATATATAAACCAGAGGGTTTAGTCCGTAGGACAACAACAATCATAATCATAGCCTAGCTTCTAGGGTTTAGCCTCTACGATCTCGTGGTATATCAACTCTTGTAATACTCATATCATCAAGATCAATCAAGTAGGAAGTAGGGTATTACCTCCATCGAGATGGCCCGAACCTGGGTAAACATTGTGTCCCCCGCATCCTGTTACCATTAGCCTTAGATCACAGTTCGGGACCCCCTACCCGAGATCCTTCGGTTTTGACACCGATAGTCCATTTCAGGCTGCTGCCGGCCCATGAGCTGTTCCGAACATTTCAGGCCCAACCTACTTTTCAGCCTCCTAAAAGCCCATTGAGTTGTCTTGCGAAAAGAGGGCCGGTGATTTACTCGGCCTATTAAAGGCCCGAATCTACTAGTGGGCTAGTTTGCATTTAGGCCTTTTAATGGACCAAGATGACGGGGCCCATGATGCAGATCATACATCGTGATTGCATGACGGCCCGATTATGTACCGTAATTTTACGGTTTGGCCGGTTTACTGTGAAGCCATGACATATATAAAGTAAAATAACTGCAGCATCGTGAATAAGAAAAAAAACCTAGACTATACAATAAAGAAATTATGACATATTACATCGACTGGGCATCAAAGTTCACCACTATGATAATAAAGCACAAGCAGACAACAGATTACATACACTGGGCATCAAAGTGTTGGGGAACGTAGCAAAAATTCAAAATTTTCCTACGTGTCACCAAGATCTATCTATGGAGAAACCAACAACGAGGGGAAGGAGAGTGCATCTACATACCCTTGTAGATCGCTAAGCGGAAGCGTTCAAGTGAACGGGGTTGATGGAGTCGTACTCGTCGTGATCCAAATCACCGATGACCAAGTGCCGAACGGACGGCACCTCCGTGTTCAACACACGTACAGCCCGGTGACGTCTCCCATGCCTTGATCCAGCAAGGAGAGAGGGAGAGGTTGAGGAAGACTCCATCTAGCAGCAGCACAACGGCGTGGTGGTGGTGGAGGAGCGTGGCTAGAAGAGGAGGAAGAAGAGACGCAGGGCTGCACCAACGAGAGATCGAATCGCGTGTGTTATGGGCAGCCCTCTTGGCCTCATATATATAGGGGAAGGGGAGGGCTGCGCCCCCTCTAGGGTTCCCACCCCTAAGGGGGGGCGGCAGCCCTAGATGGCAAAGGGGGTGGCGGCCAAGAGGGGAGAGGGGAGGGAGGCGCAGCTAGATGGGCCCTAAGGCCCATCCCCTTTAGGGTTTGCCCCCTTCCCACCTCTTAGGCGCCATGGGCCCTTGTGGGAGGCGCACCAGCCCACTAAGGGGCTGGTCCCTCACCACTCTTGGCCCATGCAAGCCTCCGGGGTTGGTGGCCCCACTTGGTGGACCCCCGGGACCCTCCCGGTGGTCCCGGTACGTTACCGATAAACCCCAAAACTCTTCCGGTGACCAAAACAGGACTTCCCATATATAAATCTTTACCTCCGGACCATTCAGGAGCTCCTTGTGATGTCCGGGATCTCATCCGGGATTCCGAACAACATTCGTTAACCACGTACAAACTTCCTTTATAACCCTAGCGTCATCGAGCCCTAAGTGTGTAGACCCTACGGGTTCGGGAGACATGCAGACATGACCGAGACGTTCTTCGGTCAATAACCAACAGCGGGATCTGGATACCCATGTTGGCTCCCACATGTTCCACGATGATCTCATCGGATGAACCACAATGTCAAGGACTCAATCGATCCCGTATACAATTCCCTTTGTCTAGCGGTATGATACTTGCCCGAGATTCGATCGTCGGTATCCCAATACCTTGTTCAATCTCGTTACCGGCAAGTCTCTTTACTCGTTCCGTAACACATCATCCCGTGATCAACCCCTTGGTCACATTGTGCACATTATGATGATGTCCTACCGAGTGGGCCCAGAGATACCTCTCCATTTACACCGAGTGACAAATCCCAGTCTCGATTCGTGCCAACCCAACAGATACTTTCGGAGATACCTGTAATGCACCTTTATAGCCACCCAGTTACGTTGTGACGTTTGGTACACCCAAAGCATTCCTACGGTATCCGGGAGTTGCACAATCTCATGGTCTAAGGAAAAGATACTTGACATTAGAAAAGCTTTAGCATACGAACTACACGATCTTTGTGCTAGGCTTAGGATTGGGTCTTGTCCATCACATCATTCTCCTAATGATGTGATCCCGTTATCAACGACATCCAATGTCCATAGCCAGGAAACCATGACTATCTGTTGATCACAACGAGCTAGTCAACTAGAGGCTCACTAGGGACATATTGTGGTCTATGTATTCACACGTGTATTACGATTTCCGAATAATATAGTTATAGCATGAATAAAAGACTATTACCATGAACAAAGAAATATAATAATAACTAATTTATTATTGCCTCTAGGGCATATTTCTAACAGTCTCCCACTTGCACTAGAGTCAATAATCTAGTTCACATCGCCATGTGATTAACATTGACAGGTCACATCGCCATGTGACCAACATCCAAAGAGTTTACTAGTGTCATTAAACTAGTTCACATCATCATGTGATTAAGACTCAATGAGATCTGGGGTTTGATCATGTTCTGCTTGTGAGAGAGGTTTTAGTCAACGGGTCTGAACCTTTCAGATCCATGTGTGCTTTACAAATCTCTATGTCATCTCCTAGATGCAGCTACCATGCTCTATTTGGAGCTATTCCAAATAACTGTTCTACTTGGAGCTATTCTAAATTGTTGCTCCATTATACGTATCCGGTATCTCTACTCAGAGCTATCCGGATAGGTGTTAAGCTTGCATCGACGTAACCCTTTACGACGAGCTCTTTTACCACCTCCATAATCGAGAAAATTCCTTAGTCCAGTAGTTACTAAGGATAACTTTGACCGCTGTCCTGTGATCCATTCTTGGATCACTCTTGTACCCCTTGACTGACTTATGGCAAGGCACACTTCAGGTGCCGTACACAGCATAGCATACTGTAGAGCCTACGTCTTAAGCATAGGGGATGACCTTCGTCCTTTCTCTCTATTCTGCCGTGGTCGAGCTATTAAGTATTAACTTCATACCTTACAACTCAGGCAAGAACTCCTTCTTTGACTGATCCATCTTGAACACCGTCAAGATCATGTCAAGGAATGTGCTCATTTGAAAGTACCATTAAGCGTTTTGATTTATCCTTATAGATCTTGATGCTCAATGCTCAAGTAGCTTAATCCAGGCTTTCCATTGAAAAACACTTTCCAAATAACCCTATATGGTTTCCAGAAATTCTACGTCATTTCTGATCAACAATATGTCAACAACATATACCCATCAGAAATTCTATAGTGCTCCCACTCAGTTCTTTGGAAATACAAGTTTCTCATAAACTTTGTATAAATCGAAAATCTTTGATCATCTCATCAAAGCGTACATTCCAACTCCGAGATGCTTACTCCAGTCCATAGAAGGATCGCTGGAACCAGCATACCTTTTAGCATCCTTAGGATCGACAAAACCTTTCTGATTGTATCAGATACAACCTTTCCTTACAAAAACTGGTAAGGAAACTCATTTTGACATCCATCTGCCAGATTTCATAAATGCAGCTAATGCTAACATGAGTCCGACGGACTTAAGCATCGCTACGGACAAGAAAATCTCATTGTAGTCAACTCCTTGAACTTGTGAAAAACTCTTCGCCACAAGTTGAGCTTCGTAGACGGTGACATCACCATCCACGTCCGTCTTCTTCTTAAAAATCCATTTATCTCAATGGCTTGCCGATCATCGGGCAAGTCCACCAAAGTCCATGCTTTGTTCTGATACATGGATCCTATCTCGGATTTCATGGCTTCTAACCATTTGTCAGAATTTGGGCCCACCATCGCTTCTCCATAGCTCGTAGGTTCATTGTTTTCTAGCAACATGACCTTCAAGACAGGATTACTGTACCACTCTGAAGTAGTACGTATCCTTGTCACCCTACGAGGTACGACAGTGACTTGATCCGAAGTTTCATGATCACTATCATAAGCTTCCACTTCAATTGGTGTAGGTGCCACAGGAACAACTTCCTGTGCCCTGCCACACACTAATTGAAGAGACGGTTCAATAACCTCATCAAGTCTCCACCATCCTCCCACTCAATTCTTTCGAGAGAAACTTTTCCTCGAGAAAGGACCCGATTCTAGAAACAATCCCTTATTGCTTTCGGATCTGAGACAGGAGGTATACCCAACTGTTTTTGGGTGTACTATGAAGATGCATTTATCCGCTTTGGGTTCGAGCTTATCAGCCTGAAACTTTTTCACATAAGCGTCGCAGCCCCAAACCTTTAAGAAATGACAGCTTAGGTTTCTCTAAACCATAGTTCATACGGTGTCATATCATCGGAATTACGTGGTGCCCTATTTAAAGCGAATGTGGTTGTCTCTAATGCCTAACCCATAAACTATCGTGGTAATTTGATAAGAGACATCATGGTATGCATCATATCCAATGGGGTGCAGTTATGATGTTCGGACACACCATCACACTATGGTGTTCCAGGCTGTATTAGTTGTGAAACAATTTCCACAATGTCTTAATTGCGTGCCAAAGCTTGTAACTCAGATACTCATCTCTATGATCATATCATAGACATTTTATCCTCTTGTCACAATGATCTTCAACTTCACTCTGAAATTACTTGAACCATTCAATAATTCAGACTTGTGTTTCATCAAGTAAATATACTCAACATTTACTCGAATCATCTGTGAAGTAAGAACATAACGATATTCACTGCATGCCTCAGCACTCATTGGACTGCACACATCAAAATGTGTTGCTTCCAACAAGTTGCTATCTTGTTCCATTTTACTGAAAACGAGGCTTTTCAGTCATCTTGCCCATGTGGTATGATTTGCATATCTCAAGTGATTCAAAATCAAGTGAGTCCAAACGATCCATTTGCATGGAGTTTCTTCATGTGTATGCACCAATAGACATGGTTCGCATGTCTCAAACTTTTCAAAAATGAGTGAGTCCAAAGATCCATCAACATGGAGCTTCTTCATGCGTTTTACACCAATATGACTTACATGGCAGTGCCACAAGTAAGTGGTACTATCATTACTATCTTATATCTTTTTGGTATGAAAAAGTGTATCACTACGATCGAGATTCAATAAACCATTCCTTTAGGTGCAAGACCATTGAAGGTATTATTCAAATAAACAGAGTAACCATTATTCTCCTTAAATGAATAACCGTATTGCGATAGACATAATCCAATCATGTCTATGCTCAACGCAAACACCAAATCTCGATGGTAGAGGGAGCGTGCGATGCTTGATCACATCAACCTTGGAAATACTTCCAACGCATATCGTCAGCTCATCTTTAGCTAGTCTCCATTTATTCCGTAGCTTTTATTTCGAGTTACTAACACTTAGCAACCGAACCGGTATCTAATACCCTGGTGCTACTAGGAGTACTAGTAAAGTACACATTAACATAATGTATATCCAATATACTTCTATCGACCTTGCCAGCCTTCTCATCTACCAAGTATCTAGGGTAATTCCGCTCCAGTGGTTATTCCCCTTATTACAGAAGCACTTAGTCTCGGGTTTGGGTTCAACCTTGGGTCTCTTCACTAGAGCAGCAGCTGATTTGCCGTCTCATGAAGTATCCCTTCTTTCCCTTGCCCCTTTTGAAACTAGTGGTTTCACCAACCATCAACAATTGATGCTCCTTCTTGATTTCTACTTTCGCGGTGTCAAACATCACGAATACCTCAAGGATCATCATATCTATCCCTGATATGTTATAGCTCATCACGAAGCTCTAGCAGCTTGGTGGCAATGACTTTGGAGAAACATCACTATCTCATCTGGAAGGTCAACTCCCACTCGATTCAAGTGATTGTTGCACTCAGATAATCTGAGCACAAGCTCAATGATTGAGCTTTTCTCCGTTAGTTTGCAGGTTAAGAAAATCGTCGGAGGTCTTATACCTCTTGACGTGGGCACGAGCCTGAAATCCCAATTTCAGCCCTCGAAACATCTCATATGTTCCGTGATGTTTCGAAAACATCTTTGGTGCCTCAACTCTAAACCGTTTATCTGAACTATCACGTAGTTATCAAAACGTGTATGTCCGATGTTCGCAACATCCACAAACGGCGTTTGGGGTTCAGCACACTGAGCGGTGCATTAAGGACATAAGCTTTCTACTGTCCGCATAATCGCTACTGTCAACTTTCAACTATATTTTCTCTAGGAACATATCTAAACTGTGGAACTAAAGCGCGAGCTATGACATAATTTGCAAAGGGGTCTTTTGACTATGTTCAGGATAATTAAGTTCATCTTATGAACTCCCACTCAGATAGACATCCCTCTGGTCATCTAAGTGATTACATGATCCAAGTCAACTAGGCCGTGTCCGATCATCACGTGAGACGGACTAGTCATCATCGGTGAACATCTTCATGTTGATCGTATCTACTATACGACTCATGCTCGACCTTTCGGTCTCTGTGTTCCGAGGCCATGTTTGTACATGCTAGGCTCGTCAAGTTAACCCTAAGTGTTTTCGCGTGTGTAAATCTGTCTTACACCCGTTGTATGTGAACGTAAGAATCCATCACACCCGATCATCACGTGGTGCTTAGAAGCGACGAACTGTAGCAACGGTGCAGAGTTAGGGGAGAACACTTCTTGAAATTGTTGTAAGGGATCATCTTATTTACTACCGTCATTCTAAGTAAACAAGATGCATAAACATGATAAACATCACATGCAATCAAATAGTGACATGATATGGCCAATATCATTTTGCTCCTTTTGATCTCCATCTTCGGGGCTCCATGATCATCATCGTCACCGGCATGACACCATGATCTCCATCATCATGATCTCCATGAAGTTGTCTCGCCAACTATTACTTATACTACTATGGCTACCGGTTAGCAATAAAGTAAAGTAATTACATGGCGTTATTCAATGACACGCAGGTCATACAATAAATTAAGACAACTCCTATGGCTCCTGCCGGTTGTCATACTCATCGACATGCAAGTCGTGAATCCTATTACAAGAACATGATCAATCTCATACATCACATATCATTCATCACATTCTTCTTGGCCATATCACATCAGAAAGCATACCCTGCAAAAACAAGTTAGACGTCCTCTAATTGTTGTTTGCATGTTTTACGTGGCTGCTATGGGTTTCTAGCAAGAACGTTTCTTACCTACGCAAAAACCACAACGTGATATGTCAATTGCTATTTACCCTTCATAAGGACCCTTTTCATCGAATCCGTTCCGACTAAAGTGGGAGAGACTGGCACCCGCTAGCCACCTTATGCACCAAGTGCATGTCAATCGGTGGAACCTGTCTCACGTAAGAGTACGTGTAAGGTCGGTCCGGGCCGCTTCATCCCACAATACCGTCGAAACAAGATTGGACTAGTAACGGTAAGCATATTGAACAAAATCAACGCCCACAACTACTTTGTGTTCTACTCGTGCAAAGAATCTACGCAATAGACCTAGCTCATGATGCCACTGTTGGGGAACGTAGCAGAAATTCAAAATTTTCCTACGTGTCACCAAGATCTATCTATGGAGAAACCAGCAACGAGGGGAAGGAGAGTGCATCTACATACCCTTGTAGATCGCTAAGCGGAAGCGTTCAAGTGAACGGGGTTGATGGAGTCGTACTCGTCGTGATCCAAATCACCGATAACCAAGTGCCGAACGGACGACACCTTCGCGTTCAACACACGTACAGCCCATTGACGTCTCCCATGCCTTGATCTAGCAAGGAGAGAGGGAGAGGTTGAGGAAGACTCCATCCAGCAGCAGCACAATGGCGTGGTGGTGGTGGAGGAGCGTGGCTAGAAGAGGAGGAAGAAGAGACGCAGGGCTGCACCAACGAGAGATCGAATCGCGTGTGTTATGGGCAGCCCTCTTGGCCTCATATATATAGGGGAAGGGGAGGGCTGCGCCCCCTCTAGGGTTCCCACCCCTAAGGGGGGCGGCAGCCCTAGATGGCAAAGGGGGTGGCGGCCAAGAGGGGAGAGGGGAGGGAGGCGCAGCTAGATGGGCCCTAAGGCCCATCCCCTTTAGGGTTTGCCCCCCTTCCCACCTCTTAGGCGCCATGGGCCCTTGTGGGAGGTGCACCAGGCCACTAAGGGGCTGGTCCCTCACCACTCTTGGCCCATGCAAGCCTCCGGGGTTGGTGGCCCCACTTGGTGGACCCCCGGGACCCTCCCGGTGGTCCCGGTACGTTACCGATAAACCCCGAAACTCTTCCGGTGACCAAAACAGGACTTCCCATATATAAATCTTTACCTCCGAACCATTGCGGAGCTCCTCGTGATGTCCGGGATCTCATCCGGGACTCCGAACAACATTCGTTAACCACGTACAAACTTCCTTTATAACCCTACCGTCATCGAACCTTAAGTGTGTAGACCCTACGGGTTCGGGAGACATGCAGACATGACCGAGACGTTCTCCGGTCAATAACCAACAGAGGGATCTGGATACCCATGTTGGCTCCCACATGTTCCACGATGATCTCATCGGATGAACCACGATGTCAAGGACTCAATCGATCCCGTATACAATTCCCTTTGTCTAGCGGTATGATACTTGCCCGAGATTCGATCGTCGGTATCCCAATACCTTGTTCAGTCTCGTTACCGGCAAGTCTCTTTACTCGTTCCGTAACACATCATCCCGTGATCAACCCCTTGGTCACATTGTGCACATTATGATGATGTCCTATCAAGTGGGCCCAGAGATACCTCTCCGTTTACACGGAGTGACAAATCCCAGTCTCGATTCGTGCCAACCCAACAGATACTTTCGGAGATACCTGTAATGCACCTTTATAGCCACCCAGTTACGTTGTGACGTTTGGTACACCCAAAGCATTCCTACAGTATCCGGGAGTTGCACAATCTCATGGTCTAAGGAAAAGATACTTGACATTAGAAAAGCTTTAGCATACGAACTACACGATCTTTGTGCTAGGCTTAGGATTGGGTCTTGTCCATCACATCATTCTCCTAATGACGTGATCCCGTTATCAACGACATCCAATGTCCATAGCCAGGAAACCATGACTATCTGTTGATCACAACGAGCTAGTCAACTAGAGGCTCACTAGGGACATATTGTGGTCTATGTATTCACACGTGTATTACGATTTCCGGATAATACAGTTATAGCATGAATAAAAGACTATTACCATGAACAAAGAAATATAATAATAACTAATTTATTATTGCCTCTAGGGCATATTTCCAACACAAAGATCGCCACCAGTGCAAATAAACATGCCGACAAAATAATATACAAAACGATAGAGCTTCAGTAGAGTTCAAGAAAGGTTAGCCCTGCACGGGAGCTGCAGTGCAAGCAGCTGAGCAAGCTGATGAGACTGCGCTTGATTCACACTTATATCCTCCTCACTCTGAAAGATAAACAAGCAGATAGATGACATGTTTTGCACATAAAAGTATCAGTGCTGACAATTCATCACATTTATTACTGACAAATAAAGTGACATAGTTTAAAATTGCATTAACACAATATGGTATTGTTCAGGTCAAGACATGGCAGGAAATGACATTGTGAAGGAGTTGGCAGCTTCACGACACCACTGGATTACAGATCAAGAACTCATAAGTATCAATGGTTAGTGTGCTGTCAATTTATCCCATTTCAGATTGGCAAATAAAGAGACGCTTTAAATAATAGTAGAATGATATGACATTGTTCATAGTTAAGACATTGCAGAATATGACATTGTGTTGTAGCAGCTTCATGACACCACTGGATTACCGATCAAGAACTCATAAGTATCAATGGTTAGTGTGATATCAATTTATCCCATTTCAGATTGGCAAATAAAGAGATGGTTTAAATAATAGTAGAATGATATGACATTGTTCATAGTTAAGACATTGCAGAATTTGACATTGTGCTGTAGTGGGTAGGTTCACCACACCACTGGATTACGGATCAAGAACAGAAGCATACATGCAGTGCAAAAGAAGATCACTTGCTCTGTATAGTTTAATTTACATGGTATGAAGAAGGAACTTGGTTGTACAACTGAAAACTTAAATTGAGAAGGACAAACTTTTGTTTATGAACTACATAATAACCTTTAAACATGCAATTTGATGCAAACACAAAATATAAACAGTTGTTGCAGTCATGCCTAAACAAATATACACAACAAACTTTGAAGGCTTGAGAAGGCCAAACTTACATTATTGGTGAAGACAGGCTCTATAAAGCCCTTGTCCATGCTGATGGGGGGGGGGGGGGGATTCAAGAAGTTTACCACAGAATCTTCTTCATAAGCATTGCCTTTATTCTATATTTTGTTAAGAGTAAATATAGATGTGATAATATAAGAAAAAATGGAGAATATTTAAGATAAGATGTAGAGTGATGCTACATAACAAAGTAGCTATAAATGTAAGTACAATGATACAGGAAAAAGGTACAGCCAAGAGCAATGCACAGCTAAACTTTTTCAGTACCATCGGTGTTATCCAACCTTATGGTAAGAGTAAATATAGATCTCATGTGATGGTACATGAACACTTACCTGTCAATATAAGTACACTGATAAAGGACAGCAAGTACTTACAAGAACAATGTAGAGCTAAAAAATTTCATTGGCATTGGATATATTCTACACTAATGTAACCATTCATACAGGTCAGATAATTTGGAGGGAAAATTGATAAGCAAGCTATCATGCATACTGCCGTCATATAATGAACCAGGTATGCATGCAAGTACAGTGATACAGGACAACAGGTACTAACAAGAGCAAAGCAACGGGCAGCATATTTGCGATATCCTGTCGTTCTTTTCAAACCAGAATTCTTCTTCGAGCAGATTTCCTGTAAAAAAGATCCATAAGGCACCTGCGGAAAAGTAGGAGTTCAAATTGTCATGTGATTTTATAGACAGTACCTCATCCTAGGAACAAGACCAGTGCATAACAAGGTTTTTCCATTCAATGTCTTCTAAATTAAGAACATGAGACTTCCCCAGAAATTCGTTTATAGACTTGCCATCAATGTGTGATTTCCTCAGGTAACACCGGCATTGCGGCAATGCTTCCTTGAAAAGCACAAGCAAGCTTTGGTCGTGATGATTATCCAGATTGACCCCCACCTACTGATAACAATGTAATGTAAAACTTTGATTTTTTCAATCAGCAGGAAACAGGAAAATAATAACCATGAATAATAGCACTTACAGGTAAGTAGGACAGGAAGATGTGAAAATGGTGTTTGTCTTCACTATAATCTTTCCATGATGGGAATATATGCAGGTAGTCCCTAACAACATTGAACGCATTGTATTTTAAACTGGCAATAACTGGAATGGGGTACCAATCTTCAGGAATTGGCCGTCTGTGCAGTTGGGATAGGTCTTCGGCCGGTGGAATTGCTGTACTTTTTGCTAGAGTGGGATTTTTCTGTGGTACGGCTGGTGCTATGGCAACTGAAATTGGTATACCTTTTGCTGGAGTGCAGGTCCTGTGTGGTGGGGCTAGTGGTGTGGCCAGTGAAGTATGGGTACAGTCTGCTGGAGTCAGCCCTACGTCTTGTGTCACTGGTTGTACAACCAATATAAGTGGGGTGCTGTCTGATTTGTTCGGCACCACCATGTTTTTCAAGGACTTTGCTGCTGCTCCTTCAGGTTCGGCAATCACCCTATTCCTTTTTGATGTCTGATGCATAAGAACAACATTTGAGTGGAAAAACATGGTACGATGACAGATGGAATATGTATTAATAATGGATGGGCATGGCATCTCGACATATATGATGAGTAAACTAAGCAGATGGCGGTGCAACAAAGTAGAAGAAATGCAAGACAATATATGCAAGATACGTGCAACCAATAAAACCTCGCCAAATTAGAACAGGCATCATGATGGGTGAACAGGACATGCCATCTGCCTTTGACTCTTCGAGGTTAGAACAGTCATTAGGATCATATTTTGAACAAGAATCAATAGGTGGGGAGCGTATGAGTTCCATTGCATCCAGAATGGCACTCAATGCCTTGGTGCCAATTTTGTAAGTCATTGCAGTGTTTAGCTTCAAGAGTGGACTGCAACTAGTGCAACACAAAGCACCTACAGAGATCATAGTGTAAATATAACGGGAAAACCTTAAGCATTAGAGTAAAATCAGTAAAGAGGAACTTGCTGGAATATATGTGCTAGTATTGTCGGTATGGCTAGAAAGGCTTCGGATACCAGTGTCACGCCCTCGATGTGGCTATATCTCCCACGTGTCGAAGCACGACTTAGAGGCTTAACCGCATTGAAAGAAATGTCGCAAGTGAGGTAATCTTCACGCAACCCATGTAATACATAAGGGAAAGAGATACATAGTTGGCTTACAATTGCCACTTCACACAATACATGAGTAAAGCATTACATCATACAGATACAATCAAGGTCCGACTACGGAACCAAAATAAAAGAAGACAACCCCAAATGCTACACAGATCCCTGATCGTCCCAACTGGGCTCCACTACTGACCAACTGAAACAAAACAACACAAAGAACAAGATCTTCATCGAGCTCCTCCTTGAGCTCGGATGCGTCACCTGCTCGGTAACATAGGCACCTGCAAACTGGTTTTGGAAGTATCTGTGAGCCACGAGGACTCAGCAATCCCATTACCATGGGTATCAAGACTAGAAAAGCTTAATGGGTAAGGAAGGGGTAAAGTGGTGAGGTTGCAGCAGCGACTAAGCATGATATGGTGGCTAACATACGCAAATAAGAGCGAGAAGAGAAGCAAAGGAACGGTCGTGAAGCTAGCAATGATCAAGAGGTGATCCTGAACTCCTACTTACGTCAAACATAACCCAAAACCGTGTTCACTTCCCGGACTCCGCCGAAAAGAGACCATCACGGCTACACACATGGTTGATGTGTTTTAATTCGGATCTGGTGTCAAGTTATCTACAACCGGACATTAACAAATTCCCATCTGCCACATAACCGCGGGCACGGCTCTCGAAAGTTTATACCCTGCAGGGGTGTCCCAACTTAGCCCATGACAAGCTCTCACGATCAACGAAGGAATAGACCTTCTCCCAGGAAGACCCGTTCAGTCTCGGAATCCCGGTTTACAAGACATTTCGACAATGGTAAAACAAGACCAGCAAAGCCGCCCGATGCGCCGACAATCCCGATAGGAGCTGCACATATCTCGTTCTCAGGGCAACACCGGATAAGTCAAGCTACGAGTAAAACCAGCCCTCGAGTTGCCACGAGGTGGCCCCGTAGGCTGCTCGGTTCGGACCAACACTTAGACAAGCACTGGCCCGGGGGGGGGGGGGGGCTAAAATAAAGATGACCCTTGGGTTGGCCGACCCAAGGGAAGGGTATAGGTGGTGGTGAGGCAAATGGTAAAACCAAGGTTGGGCCTTGCTGGACAAGTTTTATTCAAAGCAAACTGTCAGGGGGGTCCCATAAATCACCCGACCGCGTTAGGAACGCAAAATCCGGGAACATAACACCGGTATGACGGAAACTAGGGCGGCAAGAGTGGAACAAAACACCAGGCATAAGGCCGAGCCTTCCACCCTTTACCAAATATATAGATGCATTAAATAATATAAGAGATATTGTGATATCCCAACATAAACCCTGTCCACCATGGAGATATCTTCAACTTCACCTGCAGATAGCAACGCTATAAGAGGGGCTGAGCAAAGCGGTAACATAGCCAAACAACGGTTTGCATAGGAAAGGTGTCAAAGGTTAGAGGTTCGTGGCAATATGGGATGGCTTGACAAACAGGTAATAGGTAGCGCAGCATAGCGATAGAACGAAGCAACTAGCATAGCAATGATAGTGGTGAGATCCAGGGTAGCGGTCATCTTGCCTGAAATCCCACTAGGAAGAAGAACGAGTCCATGAAGAAGACAAACGGACGTAGTCGAACGAATCCTCACAATCGCAATAGTACCGGGACTAAGAAGCAACACCGAAAAGAAACAAACAACATGGTAAACACACAAGCATAAATATGGCATGATGCACAATCAAGTATGATGCATGTCTGGTTTAATGAGGCATGGCATGGCAAAGTGCAACACACAATACTACAAGTTAAGTGGAGCTCAATATGCAACGAGTTGCATATTGACAAAACACCACATCCGAGTTATTTAGTTCGCTCTCGTTTAAACTACCAAGCAATGTTAAATGTTGTTAAACATGGCAAGGGGTGAGGCATAAGTAAACTAACTATTTAGGCAAGTTTAAATGAGGCCGGAACAACAAACAACAATTCCGGAAAAACCTCATATGCAATTTATGAATTTGCTACTGTTCTGCCCTAAAACATATTTTAAATTTGTTAAACAGGAAAATAAAGTGGACCATGTTAATCTAGGCATTTTTCCACCCCATTTACATATAAAGAACATTTAAATCCGAGCTACGGTTATTTAGTTATGAAATAAATCATTTTAACATGGCATTATGCAAAATAAACACAAACAGCATGTTAAACATTTTAAACATGGATGAAAGTGGGATATTATTAATCTACACAAAATTCTAAGCATTTTACATGTTTAAAGTTTTTACATATGATGCATAGATCATGAGTTATTATATGCATGAAGTGCAAGGGGGTTTCTGCAAATCTGTAATTCCTCAGATAATTAGCAAAACGTCCAGAACAGAAAAAAAACACATGCGGGCCGAAACTGCAGGCTGGCCCAACAGTGCACAGGGGCGGGGGTTGCTCACCAGGCCTCGTGGGCCGGTCGGTGGAGAGGCTTGGGGCAGGCAGAGTTAGCTGGGCCAAGGTGAGGGCAGCCCAAGCGCGTGCGGTCGCGGGACTGGCGCGGTCAACGCAGGCAGGGCCCGGTCGAGCAAGGTGCTCGCTGCTGGAACTCAATGCAGGGAAGCAGGGGATGCAGCGACAGGTTCACGGTGATGCAGAAGACAGCACCGGAGAGGTTCTGGCGACGGGGTCAGTGGGAACCAGCGAGTAGGCGCCGGAGGTGGCCAGATCTGGTGGCAATTCGGGCCAAAGCGAGGCATGGCGGAGCTGAGGACTCCGGCGGCGCAGGGGCGCCAAACTACTCCTACTCGATGCAGACAGCGGCAACCGTGGGCGCGAAGGAGGCCGGGAAGACGGGGACGAATGCCTAGGTGCAGAGGTCGGGCGTCCCGAGGAGCTGGGACTTGCGAGACAACGAAGAAGCTCCAGAGCGGCTTGGCTTGAAGGCGGACTTGGCGCGGGGACTTGATGGCGAAGCAGGAGATGGCAGCTTGGCGCGGTTCCGACGAGGCGCGGGCTGGCCAACGAGGCGGACACGCCGGCTGCGCTCGATCCCGAGCCACTGCTCGCAGGAGGGGAAGCAGAGGCTGGCAGCGAGGGATGCGGGGTCGCGAGGCAGCGGCGCTCGGGCAGACGGGAGGAGCGGGCGCGAGGGCTTCAGGTATGCACGGGGTCGGAGGAGGTCGGCGCCACCATGGCTGCTCCAAGGTGCGGCGGCATTGGAGGCAGGGGACTTGCGGCGGCGCCATGGTTCCCTGGAGAGAAACACGACGAACGGGGTGGTCAGAGAGAGCTTCAGGGAAGAAGAGGAAGGGAAGGGAGGGGGAGGTGGAGCATGGGCCTGATTCGGTGCCCCGGCGAGGTGAGGCTCAAGGCGCTCGTGCAGGAGTAGGAGGGGCGCTGCAGGATTCGGGCGGCTGCGCTGCGGGAATCGAGGGAGAGGGTCGGAGGGCGAGAGAGGATCTGGATCGGGGGAATGAGGGGATCCCGAGGAAGAAATGTGGGTGGGTGGCGGCGGGGACGGGAAGGATGGGACCGCCATCCGATATTTCAGGGTTAGGCAGGTTATATAGGTAGGTTGGTTACCTTAGGGCAAAATGGACCCTCCGATTAAAATCGAACGGTCGAAAATAAACAGGTTAGGGAGCCCAAATAACAAAACAGAGATGTTTTGTAGATGTTAGGGGATGATCCGGATCCAACGGTCACGACAGATCGGTTCGGGTTCGGGGCAGTTTCGGACGCACGCGAGGGGTCTGAGAAAAGAGTAGAGAGGGTCAAACGGTCAGACAAGAGGGAATCGAAAACCCGGTTGGACTCGGATCGGTCAACGAAGGCAAGGGGGGGGGGGGAAGCGGCAACTACGAGCGGATGCAAGTTTTATGAAAAACGATGCCGATGCAATGCGAATGATGCGATGATGAAATGCATGACATGAACAAAATGCAAAATGAAAGACAAAAACCCAACCACGGAGAAAATAATATATCGCATCTCCGGAAAAGGCAGGAGTTGGAGTTACGAATATGGAAAGCTACATCCGGGGCGTTACAACACTCCACCACTACGAGAGGATCTCGTCCCGAGATCTAGGATGGCACCAGAGGGAAAACGGAAGAGGAAGAGAAGAGGTAAAACTAAGTTTCTTCTTTGACCAATGAGTGAAACCAAAGAACCTTGAGAGGTTGAACAAATTGAAAGAAACAAAACAACGGAGATGACCAAGATTTCAAACAATTCGTTGGACAAGAGGAACAAGGAATATGATGAGAACCAAGAGGTTTAGTGATAAGATAGATATTGAAAACACTCCGGTTAAAACTAGATAGAGGAGGAATAAGATTGATATAATTTGGGCAGCACTCCGACTGTAAATGGAAGGAATTGAACATGAACTTGACAAGATGAGAGGATACATGATGAAATCAACAACACACTGCCTCCGGAATTGAAAGAATGGCACAAGGGGTAAGAAACATTACAAACCGCACTCCGGTTGAGAAGGGAGGCAAAACTTGATAAGATGAGAGAACTCGAATGAAACACGACACTCCGGCTAAACGGATAAGCAAGGAAAATTACATGATATTTACAAAATGAGATGATGGGTCGAAGAGAGTAAGATCACAATGCCTCTAGAACAAAAGAATAGAAGATAGATCACTGGAATAACAGAATGTAGGAGAAAATGCAAACTTCTGCCACAAATGGGCTCGGAAAGCACCCTTCCAAGAAGGTTATAACGGAGTTGTTGGAAAACCAACAACGAAAAGAATAAGCTTGTGGCGGGCTTATGAAAACATCTCAAAATTATGAGGTGAGCTTCTGCCACCAACGGAAACAAATGATTGGATTGATATCAACAAGGAGACGAGAAACTTATTTCACCGGGAGGACAAATGAAGAACTTGGGTCATTTATAAGCACCATAAATAGCAACAATCCTTAGGGAAAGCTTTAGGTGAAATATAACCCAAGATAACTCCAATGAAGAGATTTATGGATTTAAAATACCTCATTCTTGACAACAATATGAATCATGAAACATGAAGGAAATTGTCAAGAGTGACATAACACCATCTCAAAAGATAAGATAGAAGGAATTGCACTTCGGAATGCAAGATGAAGAATACTTGAACTCCTCAAAACAAAACATGTGTTGGGCACCATGTTTATTTTGAGTATAGCTTGGCGGATCATAACTTCAAGAGAATTCTTGAAGAACAATTCGAGATTGATAGGAATCCTTGACGAACCATCATGTATAGCCTCCATGAAGAAATCCGGTAATAGAAGGATGATGAAAAGAAAGAGAAGTTGAAAACACAAGGTGAAGCCTTGCAATGATTTAGATGGAGCTTCGCAACGAGATAAAGCGAAAAACTTGGAACTCCGGAAAAGAAAGGATGAAACACTAGAACCGAGAATTACTACATCATGAACAATCTCCGGAAGAAAAGAATTCAATCACCTCGAGGAAATAAGAATAAGATTTATTGTATGCTTATCCTTCATCAAATTAAATTGATGACAAGCAACGGATTTGGCATACTACTTATTCCCATTGAAAAAGGATTAAGAGATATATAGCGCAAGCTTGGGAAGGTCTTCAACGAACCACCGGTAGGATTGGAAAGAACGAATGAATTAAATGATAATGAAAGAGGTGAAATCTTGAACGAACCACATTAAGAATTGAAAATGAACGTAGCAAAGCCACAATTCACCGGGAAGAATTGGAAAACGAATGAAGATATTTGAGGGGATTTAGATACATGAGAACGAAGAGAACATGAACTGATTAGAGGATATTTGAATGAATCACCGGTAAGATTTGGAGAACGATAGCTACACGCTGAGAATGAAGAATTATGACATGATGGCCTTCGGAGGAAAGAAATGGAAACAACTCATGAAATGCTCCGGATGGTAAGAAAAGAGTTGTCTCAATCGAAAGCAATTATGAGAGGATGGCATCAAGCTAGGACCATGAATATTCAAGAGAATGGACCAAGATTTAAGAGAAATCCTTCTTCGGTCTTCAAATGATGAGAATGACAACGATAAACACGACCAAGAATTATTGAGGCACACCGGAAGAATCAAAAGCGAAGAGGTTGAGCCAACTATGAAAAGAATTTGAAATATCTTGGAGAAAAGTATTTGACTGATGATAACTCATTCTCACGTCAAACTTGGAGAAGAATTTAGGATAGCTCTGGGAAAATAGAAGAGTCAGGTAAGATCCTGGGGAAAGACCTGCGGGTTAGGGCCCACTCAAAAGAACACCGTTGAAAAGATTTAAAAGAGATGTTGCACCAGTTGAATTAAATGACTTGAATGAGAAACCAATCTCGAAAGAGCTTGAACGAATGCAGAGTGGAAATACGAATCTTCGAGATATCTTGAGCACTCCGGAATAACAAATAGCGAGAAGTAGAATGATAATGAGGTGCACCGGTATGAGAAGACATTGAAATGAGGAAAAAGGTATGATCAACAAAACTTGACTTGAATCCACCGGAGAAGAGAAAGGAATGAGGAATGACGAACTAGTAGAACATCTTCTTGAGAACCACCGGGTAAGAACATTGATGGAAAAGAATGGAGAAATTTCACAAAAATAAAAGGATACTTGGTAAAGAAATCTTAGTCCTTGAGGAAAAAGGGTGGGTGGGTGGGAAAAAACAAAGGCAACTTGGAGACGCATGAAACAAACACCGTTGAGAAGAAATGATAATTGGTCTTGCTGATGTTGAAGTGATCGGATCGACTTGAAGAGAAACACGCCGGTTGAAAAGGATTGACATGAAAATCTCGATTGTCGAGAAGGATTGGTATTCACATCGGAGTATGAGAACACCATTTCGGAAAGGTATGGAATCAACACTTGACATTGAAGCAACTCGAATACCACAACTCAAAACAAAAACAAAGGACTGGCTTGCAGAATAAGCCGAAACAAACATATGATAGAGATTTCGTCCGAAGTTTTCGTGGTGGGGCCCACACGGGCTCAATCGTACAGCACCATCATGTACAAGGCAGTGCACATGACATACGAAGTGTCCCCGAGTCGGCATAGCCAAGGACTCTTTAAGACACAACGAGACCACTGTAAAACCAACCGTGAATAGGCGGACCACTAGACGTCGAACCCCAATTTCATATCATACATCCGTCGGAAAGATATCCTAAGAGCTACTTGAATTCCCACCTATGAAACTTCCGAAATTCTCCGGTTATGCAATCAGGTGTTGGGGATACAGGGGAAGCATAATATCTCACCCAAAACTAGCAAATCCTACATCTAGCTGTATCCATCGTTCAACACATAACCAAGAAACCTTCGGAAATCGTCTACCTCAACCTTCGAAAAGCATCCGTTATACAAGTTATGGCGATACTCCCGTACTCACCTCAGTACTGGGTTATCGGGGTTATCTCACCAACAACTGCATAAAAGAGATTTTCGATGTCGGCGTACTAAACTCAGGTATTCCAGAACTGCAACGATAAAATTATGACGACAACACCTCAAAGCTCAACTCCCCAGGACACTTCCACTAAACCCCTGACAGGAGGCACCAAAACAATGTTCTCATCATAAAACCATCGGAACGATTCCAAAATACCCACGTGATCCTAAAATTTTTTTAGTGAAATTTGAGAAGAGAAAAGTCAAAACTCTACGTCAGGATGCCTTACCAGAGCGATGAAGAGACTGGGGAGTAAAAAGAATTCCTAACTCTCCGATATATATAATCCTAAATGACTCAAAACATTTTTCTAGACACAACTCGGCCGCTAAAAATGATCAAGCAGTGGGGCTCCTAAGGTCGGGGAAGGCTCTGATTACCAACTTGTCACGCCCTCGATGCGGCTATATCTCCCACGTGTCGAAGCACGACTTAGAGGCATAACCGCATTGAAAGCAATGTCGCAAGTGAGGTAATCTTCACGCAACCCATGTAATACATAAGGGAAAGAGATACATAGTTGGCTTACAATCGCCACTTCACACAATACATGAGTAAAGCATTACATCATACAGATATAATCAAGGTCTGACTACGGAACCAAAATAAAAGAAGACTACCCCAAATGCTACACAGATCCCCGATCGTCCCAACTGGGCTCCACTACTGACCAACTGAAACAAAACAACACAAAGAACAAGATCTTCATCGAGCTCCTCCTTGAGCTCGGATGCGTCACCTGCTCGGTAACATAGGCACCTGCAAACTGGTTTTGGAAGTATCTGTGAGCCACGAGGACTCAGCAATCCCATTACCATGGGTATCAAGACTAGCAAAGCTTAATGGGTAAGGAAGGGGTAAAGTGGTGAGGTTGCAGCAGCGACTAAGCATGATATGGTGGCTAACATACGCAAATAAGAGCGAGAAGAGAAGCAAAGGAACGGTCGTGAAGCTAGCAATGATCAAGAGGTGATCCTGAACTCCTACTTACGTCAAACATAACCCAAAACCGTGTTCACTTCCCGGAATCCGCCGAAAAGAGACCATCACGGCTACACGCATGGTTGATGTGTTTTAATTCGGATCTGGTGTCAAGTTATCTACAACCGGACATTAACAAATTCCCATCTGCCACATAACCGCGGGCACGGCTCTCGAAAGTTTATACCCTGCAGGGGTGTCCCAACATAGCCCATGACAAGCTCTTGCGATCAACGAAGGAATAGACCTTCTCCCAGGAAGACCCGATCAGTCTCGGAATCCCGGTTTACAAGACATATCGACAATGGTAAAACAAGACCAGCAAAGCCGCCCGATGCGCCGACAATCCCGATAGGAGCTGCACATATCTCGTTCTCAGGGCAACACCGGATAAGTCAAGCTACGAGTAAAACCAGCCCTCGAGTTGCCACGAGGTGGCCCCGCAGGCTGCTCGGTTCGGACCAACACTTAGACAAGCACTGGCCCGGGGGGGCCTAAAATAAAGATGACCCTTGGGTTGGCCGACCCAAGGGAAGGGTATAGGTGGTGGTGAGGCAAATGGTAAAACCAAGGTTGGGCCTTGCTGGACAAGTTTTATTCAAAGAGAACTGTCAGGGGGGTCCCATAAATCACCCGACCGCGTTAGGAACGCAAAATCCGGGAACATAACACCGGTATGACGGAAAGTAGGGCGGCAAGAGTGGAACAAAACACCAGGCATAAGGCCGAGCCTTCCACCCTTTACCAAATATATAGATGCATTAAATAATATAAGAGATATTGTGATATCCCAACATAAACCCTGTCCACCATGGAGCAATCTTCAACTTCACCTGCAGATAGCAACGCTATAAGAGGGGCTGAGCAAAGCGGTAACATAGCCAAACAACGGTTTGCATAGGAAAGGTGTCAAAGGTTAGAGGTTCGTGGCAATATGGGATGGCTTGACAAACAGGTAATAGGTAGCGCAGCATAGCGATACAACGAAGCAACTAGCATAGCAATGATAGTAGTGAGATCCAGGGTAGCGGTCATCTTGCCGGAAATCCCGCTAGGAAGAAGAACGAGTCCATGAAGAAGACAAACAGACGTAGTCGAACGAATCCTCACAATCGCAACATTACTGGGACTAAGAAGCAACACCGGAAAGAAACAAACAACATGGTAAACACACAAGCATAAATATGGCATGATGCACAATCAAGTATGATGCATGTCCGGTTTAATGAGGCATGGCATGGCAAAGTGCAACACACAATACTACAAGTTAAGTGGAGCTCAATATGCAACGAGTTGCATATTGACAAAACACCACATCTGAGTTATTTAGTTCGCTCTCGTTTAAACTACCAAGCAATGTTAAATGTTGTTAAACATGGCAAGGGGTGAGGCATAAGTAAACTAACTATTTAGGCAAGTTTAAATGAGGCCGGAACAACAAACAACAATTCCGGAAAAACCTCATATGCAATTTATGAATTTGCTACTTTTCTGCCCTAAAACATATTTTAAAGTTGTTAAACAGGAAAATAAAGTGGACCATGTTAATCTAGGCATTTTTCCACCCCATTTACATATAAAGAACATTTAAATCCGAGCTACGGTTATTTAGTTATGAAATAAATCATTTTAACATGGCATTATGCAAAATAAACACAAACAGCATGTTAAACATTTTAAACATGGATGAAAGTGGGATATTATTAATCTACACAAAATTCTAAGCATTTTACATGTTTAAAGTTTTTACATATGATGCATAGATCATGAGTTATTATATGCATGAAGTGCAAGCGGGTTTCTGCAAATCTGTAATTCCTCGGATAATTAGCAAAACGTCCAGAACAGAAAAAAACACATGCGGGCCGAAACTGCAGGCTGGCCCAACAGTGCACAGGGGCGGGGGAACTCACCAGGCCTCGTGGGCCGGTCGGTGGAGAGGCTTGGGGCAGGCAGAGTTAGCTGGGCCAAGGCGAGGGCAGCCCAGGCGCGTGCGGTCGCGGGACTAGCGCGGTCAATGCAGCCAGGGCCCGGTCGAGCGAGGCGCTCGCTGCTGGAACTCGATGCAGGGAAGCAGGGGATGCAGCGACAGGTTCACGGCGATGCAGAAGATGGCGTCGGAGAGGTTCTGGCGCCGGGGTCGGCGGGAACCAGCGAGTAGGCGCCGGAGGTTGCCGGATCTGGTGGCAATTCGGGCCAAAGCGAGGCATGGCGGCGCTGAGGACTCCGGCGGCGCAGGGGCGCCGAACTACTCCTGCTCGATGCAGACATCGGCAACCGGGGGCGCGAAGGAGGCCGGGAAGACGGGGACGAATGCCCGGGTGCAGAGGTCGGGCGTCGCGAGGAGCTGGGACTTGCGAGAAAACTAAGAAGCTCCAGAGCGGCTTGGCTTGAAGGCGGACTTGGTGCGGGGACTTGACGGCGAAGCAGGAGATGGCAGCTTGGCACGGTTCCGACTAGGCGCGGGCTGGCCAACGAGGCGGACACGCCGGCTGCGCTCGATCCCGAGCCACTGCTCGCAGGAGTGGAAGCAGAGGCTGGCAGCGAGGGATGCGGGGTCGCGAGGCAGCGGCGCTCAGGCAGACGGGAGGAGCGGGCGCGAGGGCTTCAGGTATGCACGGGGTCGGAGGAGGTCGGCGCCACCATGGCTGCTCCAAGGTGTGGCGGCATTGGAGGCAGGGGACTTGCGGCGGCGCCATGGTTCCCCGGAGAGAAACACGACGAACGGGGTGGTCAGAGAGAGCTTCAGGGAAGAAGAGGAAGGGAAGGGAGTGGTAGGTGGAGCACGGGCCTGATTCGGTGCCACGGCGAGGTGAGGCTCAAGGCGCTCGTGCAGGAGTAGGAGGGGCGCTGCAGGATTCGGGCGGCTGCGCTGCGGGAATCGAGGGAGAGGGTCGGAGGGCGAGAGAGGATCTGGATCGGGGGAATGAGGGGATCCCGAGGAAGAAATGTGGGTGGGTGGCGGCGGGGACGGGAAGGATGGGACCGCCATCCGATATTTGAGGGTTAGGCATGTTATATAGGTAGGTTGGTTAGCTTAGGGCAAAACGGACCCTCCGATTAAAATCGAACGGTCGAAAATAAACAGGTTAGGGAGCCCAAATAACAAAACGGAGATGTTTTGTAGATGTTAGGGGATGATCCGGATCCAACGGTCACGACAGATCGGTTCGGGTTCGGGGCAGTTTCGGACGCACGCGAGGGGTCTGAGAAAAGAGTAGAGAGGGTCAAACGGTCAGACAAGAGGCAATCGAAAACCCGGTTGGACTCGGATCGGTCAACGAAGGCAAGTGGGGGGGGGGGGGGGAAAGCGGCAACTACGAGCGGATGCAAGTTTTATGAAAAACGATGTCGATGCAATGCGAATGATGCGATGATGAAATGCATGACATGAACAAAATGCAAAACGAAAGACAAAAACCCAACCACGGAGAAAATAATATATCGCATCTCCGGAAAAGGCAGGAGTTGGAGTTACGAATATGGAAAGCTACATCCGGGGCGTTACAACCAGCTCTCTTCAACTAAAGGTGTGGTATTGTTAATATCGGTGTAACTCTCAAAGGCGACACAGCTCCCCGCATTTCCTTGCTATTCTTATAGGATTCAAGTGTGTAGGCCACTACAAATCCTATTCCTATGTTTACAAAATCCTATGAATCAAAGAGGCCCGAAGAGTTCAAAGTGTCCATCACAACCGACCGTATAGACCTCTACACTGCAAATGTCCCTGCTCATCTTCACTACAAGGAACATATTGTACTACTATCATACTCCCTCCATTCCAAAATATAAGTCTTTGTAGAGATTTCCACTATGGATCACATACAGATGTATCCAGATACATTTTAGAGTTTAGATTCACTCATTTTTCTCCACATGTAGTCCATGGTGGAATCCATACAAAGACTTGTATTTACGAACGGAGAGAGTACTTATTAAAGAAGAATGGAAGAGGAACATGCTAAAGAAGAGCAAGCAGATTTTGGATAATAAAATGTTCGTTGTGAAGTGCCCACACATGATGAACTAGGGCGCATTAAGAATGCAACTCCCTACTATCTCTCGACCATTTCAGGCGGTTGGATGAAGATCCTACGTCTCCTAACCCTTCTTCTTCCTTATCTCTGATTCTTCCCATACAGAACACCACACGGGCTGCCGGCCGGACCACCGGCCCCACCTCCTCTGTTCCTCCGCCACCCCCACCCCCGGCTCCACCCGTGTCGAGTTTTCTTCGTTCGGCGAGGCCCCACCACCGCCCCCACAACCACCATCCCCACCGGAGTGCCTTCCTTCATACCGGCGAACTCCGGCGAGCTCTAAAAAAATCGACTGACCCAATTTTGAAATTTAGTCTACTGTGATTTAACTAGTGTGGAATACAAAAGGGGAAAACCATAAGCATTGGGAGTATAGTGTTGAGCGTGCCATGGTGGATCTGAAGGAGCAAACCGGACAAAGGCAACTTCGCAACCAATGTTTGCTTTCGACAGCAAGTAAGTAATGGACAAGAAATCAGAGTAAAGCGGTGGCGATCTATTTTCTTGATGTGATAAATAAGTTGAGAAGATACGAAAGAGTACCACCTCTAGTGCGGTGCTGTGTATGCATCTGCTGAGAATTGGACGGTGCTGCGGTAGCAATGGCTGTCGGTAGCATGGAAGCAGATCTAGGAGGGTAGACAATGGAGGTGGGGCGCAGTGGACGAGACGGTCGTAGGAGCGGCGCCAGCAAGGTGGACGATGGCGGGGATGAAGCGAGAGGACGGGATGCAAGGATCGCGGTCTGAAGCCGTGGATGAGAGAGGTCCATCTCTTGTAATGGACGGCGGCATCGGGGTATGAGCTCTGGCATGGTGGAGGAGGACGGCGGTGGATGGGGTAGCGGACGGAGCAGGCTGGGGTGGAGAGGGTATTTTGGCGCCCATGGAGTACGAATGGGGAAATGGAGGTAGAGAGGAAGGGGGAACCATGTCTTCAGGGCGTGCTTGTCTCAAATGCAAGGAAATTTACAAACTTAGCCCCCGTTTCAAATTTCCTACATCATAGCAACATTAGTCGGTTGTGGATAGGACGGTAATCTCGCATACACCGAATATTTGCCGATGAGAGTTTGTTTCTGGCGCCCACCGTGTATGAATTAGGGAGGGAGTCGATTTCGGCCGAGGACACACTGTGTTTTGGCGCCCACCGTCTATGAATCTGGGTGAGAGGCAGTTATGTCACGTTTGAGTGAAATTACATACCTACCCCTATCGAAACCAATAGAAATTGATCAGATAGGCTTTGCGCGGCAGGGATAGGCAGTAGAAATTTCCATCTCGTAGATTTTGGTTTTGGGCGGTTACTGCGACTTCCCCGCTTCGTTCAAATTTTGTAGAGTGCACGTTTACCGTGCCAACTCAATTCGAATCCCGTTTGTATTCTATTTTTTCGGGCAGGATCCATTTTTGATTGGAATAAAGTTCTATATACATCGTTTTTTATATATACTTTCTAAAGCACAACATAGAATTCTGCTCCTTTATATGTATAATATGATTTACAAATACAATGATCTCAAAATCATAAGGTTGAATTCAAAAAAATTAAACCAAATTATGTTCTACTAAAATGTATGGATCAGTAATATCTACATATTAAATAACATAGATGCGCGTGAATTCATATGAGTATGCATGTTTGATAGATCAATTTTGGTTCGAGTATGGATTACATGTATCATCATCTCCAGTTCAAATATTTGAATCCCTTTTATGTTCACTCCTTTCACGCCCATCTCTCTCGCATGCATGCTCCTTCATGTAGCTATAACTCTCTTTTCTCCAGCTCACTCGCTTGCTCACTTCATGTTTCTCCTATCCTCGCAAACATTGTCTCTCGAACTCTCCCTTGAGAAGTGTCACACTCTCCCTATCATTATACATTACATGGTTTTCATTATCTCTCACGTCTCTACCGTTCTCTGGTGTCACTAGGTACCTAAGCTTTCTTTTTCACCGCCACACACAGTCTCCACTCGTCTTTCACTTTGTCTTTCTCTCTATGGGATTCTCTCACACACCCTATATGTCTCTAGATATGACTCATACCACTAAAATTACTCTATCTCTCTCTCCTATAGACACAACATTTATTGCGGTCTCCTTTTCGTCTCCATCCCAAACTGACATTATTCATTTGTTTACCAATCAGACAAACTCCTCCCCCCCTCTCTCTCACACACACAACTCCTACTTCCACTCCCCTTCCCGACTACCGTCTCTCTCTCTCGCACACACAAAACTCTCGCTTTCGCACCCCCAACTCGTATTTCTCTCACAAACATTAATCGACTAGCCTCTAGATAGGTTTATACACCCGCACCTCATGCTTCCACTATCGCATAAATGTCTCTATCCCGCTCCTTGTATCTATGTAGATTTTTCTTCCCTTCTTGAGACACGCCCTCTCGACCGTGCACACACACACACACACACACACACATTATCGCCTCATTTTAAGCTAATACCTCTCCCACACACATTCTTTATGTCTTTCTCACACATGCACTCCGTCCTCCTCTCTCCCTCTCTCTCTCTCACACACACGGGCTTTTTGCAACAACTAGGAAGATGCCCATGCATTGCACGAAACATCAAGATGCATTTGTATGAGTAGTTTATCTTGTGGGAGAAAAGGATGAATGAGAGAAGGCCTTATTTGCAAATGTGGAGAGGGGTGTGGGTATCTTTTTGCAAAATTGCCATATTTTCCTTCCTATCCGTCAGATATAGATTGGACGGCCTATATTGCAGGATGGCAGGCACACGATCATCACCGACTATGCTTTTTATAAGAGTAGGGATAAAAATAGAGTTGGTGATGATGGTGGGCCTGCCATCCTACAATATAGGCCGTCTGATTTATATCTGACGGATAGGAAGGAAACTATGGCAATTTACCCGCACTCCTCTCCACATTTGCAGATAAGGCCTTCCCTCGTTCATCCTTTTCTCCCACAAGATCTTGATGTTCCGTGCAACGAACAAACATCTTCCTAGTAAGAGTACAAATTAGACATATACTACTTCTCGAATCTTGAAACCAACAACATTCCTCCCTTATCTCATCAAAACCGCCAAAGGAATATATTTTGAGTGAAACATAACATATCTTTAGTGATAGACGTATTTCAAAACTAGACACTTTTTTCTATCAAATCGGTGAATATGTATTAATCTACTTTGATTGTGTGGCAACGCATTGGCACATTGCTAGTAGTTATTATAATTTGTTGGACACCAGACAAACGGTGGAGTACATATACAAAGAGAAGAGGCGCACGCACGTAGTCGGTCTCTCGTTGTCTCGCACACATGAGACTTACGTAAAGGCACCGTTAACAAATAAACCCTAAACCCCCAGGTGCACGATTGGTGCATGCACGGGTACTGGGTACGTAGTGGTGTGCACCTTTGTAGGAATAGTCAGCTCGCGTGATAATTTGATCTGTAGGAGTTGATGGTCGGGACCACGGGTGAACGACTTGGAGGCGGTGGCTCGCCAGTTGCCACAGATTGAGTAGCCATGTTTAAAATATCATTTTTAGCGGGGTTAAGAGTTCCGATTTTCAATGGCGCGTTATAAGTACTGAGTAGTTTTTAGAACGATTGGTATGGAGCGAAAATGGAATTCATAACTACTACTACGTACCTCCTTGGCGTATGGTTGTATGGGTTTATGTTGCGAGATTTTGTACCTGGTAGTTCCAGGGAAAATACTATGGTCTAGATGTTGGTTTTTAGTAATGAAAATCGGAAGGGGGAAACCCTTCTTTGATAAAAAAACTACTACCTCCGTTCTGGTTTACTAGTCCCCATCGTATTTTGGGTCAAAGTTTGTCCACGAATTTTACTTGTAAAATGTGAATGGAAAATGAGATTTTGTTATACTCAAACAAAAAAGGACTAGAGGGAGTGATTACTCTGACACGAACGTAACCTCTCAAAGCACAGACATTGAACCAGCGCGCCGGCCAATAGGGCCCCACTCAATGCAGGCTCGGCCAAACACGCCTCCTCGCTGCATGCAACCAGCTTCAGACTGCCCCGCCTACCTTCATTGAATCCGCGCGTGTGTAGGCAATACGTCCTTCTGCGAGCCGGCCTGCATTTTAGAACACAAAAAAGACCAAAATATAATTAATTACGCATGGTCTTGACTTGTTGTGCTCGCACTGGTAGCAGGAACTAGAGGCTTTTCTTTATTTATTACTCTCCTCACATTTTTTTGGCTTTGAAGTGAATCATTGTTGGACATTATCTATGAATGTGCAGATATCGGTGAACATGAGTTTGATGTGGAAGTTGAACTTGGAATGTCGGGCTTGCGCATGAACTATACCATGTTCAATGCTTCGTCTGTTATTGTTTGGAAAGTAATTGCTGTTATTACATGACCCAAAAAAAATATTTTGTGCCACATCAGTATATGCACGGACATCACAACAGGCATGCTGACTGGATAACCATTTGAACCTAGATGTTATGAAGGAAATTTTGTATTGACAACAGTTTTAGATAGCAGGAGACGCCTAGCCTGCTCTGCCTCTGCTAGCTTATTTCTGGCTTCTTCCATCTCTTCTTTGGCTTGGGTGAAGAGAGCATCTGATTGCTCTTTTTGCTTCTTCAGGAACTGAGCTACATTCTCAAGGGCTGCTGCACGCTTTCTTTCAGCCTTTACTAGAGCCACGAGGACACGAATAGCCGAGGACTCCACCTGGCTTCTGTGTAATCTAGCATCATCTAGGAATTTGCACCTTGTGTCTAATCCAGCATCATTAGGGAACTGGCACCTTGTGTGTAATCCAGCCTCATTTTGGAAACATGATCTTGAGGTTGACCATACTTCCTTCCTCGCAGGAACTTCATCCTGACATGAAGTTACTTCTTTTTTAGATCAATACTCAGAGCAACCCAGATCCATTTAGTAGAAGCCAGATAAACAGGACTAGGAGAAGTGAATTCAAAAGGAAAAAAAAATATAAAAACACACTACAAGGTGAGAACGCCCACTTCCTACATCAAGCTAAAAACAAAAGCATTAGGACGATTAAGACTCTTCTTATTACACATTGAAGAACACGAGGCTAAGAGAAACAGAAACTACAACATATACACATCAAAGAACACTAGGCTAAACGAAAGTTATTAAAGGGTGTTACTTACCAAAGCTCATGTAACAGGTTCAGTGCAGCTCCTCTTTAACTTGCCACGCTCCTTGAAGATGTCCCCAATATCCTGTGTTTGGTCTTTATTGCTCCTCTGCATGCTCGCACTCATGGTTTTAAAATCTCAATATGGCAAGAAAAAATACTACTACTAGTAATACTCGCGCATCTTGTGAGCAACATTAAAGCACTCGTCTCCCATGTTAGAGCATCTGCAACAGAATCGCAATGCGCGACGCTTTAAAAAACCGTTTATACTACTGAGAAGTAGAGATAGAGAGTAGAGACTAGAGAGTAGAGGATAGTTCTCAGCATAGATAGATAAAAAAAGATAATTCAACTACTCCTCGTCGTCCGACTCCTCCTCGGTGATGTCCTCCTCCGACGTCTAACTGTAGGCGTGAAGATACCAATCGTCGTCGGATTCCCAAGGCGATGCTTCTCCTAGCCTCATGTTGAATTGAGCGTCCGCTTTTCGCCTACGCTTGTCCTCGCGATTGACCGCTCACTCCGCCGTCCTCTTATCCCTCTCCGCCCTCCTTTGCGTGTAGAACTCGCGCTCGTTGATGATGTCCTGCGGGAAGTGTTGGCGACACAACGCCATGGCTTCCTATTCCATCTGGCGATGTCGAGACGTTGCTCCCGCCTCTGGTTGTCGCGACGATCCTCGTCGGTGATAAGCCACGGCAGAGGCGCGAGCTCCTGTGCCCGCTCCCGCATCGACACGTTGGGGAAGTTCAATGTTCTATGAGGCCACCAGAGGCGCCCACGCCACTGCGTCGTATGCACGGGTGGCCTCGTTGGCAGTGTCAAAATTGCCGAGGCTGAGGCGCATCCCACGGAACCGGATCTCGGCAAAGAAGCCGTCGAAGGGGCGCACGCGGACGCCGCGGTATCCCCAAGTTTCCTGGCAACGCGGCGGCATGGTGGCGCAGCGGCGGCGAGGCGAGAAAGAGCGGGGAGATAGTGGTGGCGAGGCATAGAGCGGGGAGAGAGCGGTAGCAAGGCACAGAGCGGTGGGAGGGCGTTGGATTTTATAAAGCGCGCCGGACGCCGCGCGCCAAAACTAGTGCACGCCCGGCTGCTTTTTCCCGCGCGCGCGATCCTTTCCCGACGTCCCTGCTATCTTTACTCTATTCTCTACTATTATATTTATTTTATATTTAATATTTATCTCTACTTCTCTACTCTCAACTTTTTTTTCTCTACTCTTATAAAAAACAGAGTTGGTGATGATGGTGTGCCTGCCATCCTGCAATATAGGCCGTCCGATTTATATCTGACAGATAGGAAGGAAACAATGACAATTTTGCAAAAAGGTACCCACACCCCTCTCCAGATTTGCAAATAAGGCCTTCCCTTGTTCATCCTTTTCTCCCACAAGATAAACTACTGATACAAATGCATCTTGATGCATGCAACGCATGGGCATCTTGCTAGTTCTAAAAAACTTTCCATCATTTGCCACACTACTGGTTGCAGATGAAAAACCTACCCAAGCACAGCGTGATACAGGAGTGATGCACAATTACAAGCTGATATTCTGTTGGAAAATGGAGGCTCTAACCAATTACTTTTACGGGGACAATAGCAACCAGGAAATTTGAAGGGTAGGTATGAACAAAATTGGAAATGCACATGTACTGCTAAGTGATTCAGTACACACATTACGAATCGAGGAGGAGAACGATGGTCTCGGCGGCCTCTGTGCATCATGGTTGGCAACAGGAGTCAGTTCATTCTCCATGACGGTGGTGCTTCTGTGCTTGGCGTCGGCTTTCGGGAAGCAGATCCGAGACCGTGGAAGACGGTGCCCGAGAAGAGGCTCCGTGTACGACGACGAAGGTGGACCGGCTCTAGTGCGGCGTACGATGTCATTGATGAGGCAGATGCACTGCGGTGGACGAGTGCGCTGATGTAGAAGGGGAGGAGCATGAAGGCTGCGGTGCCGTGGAGAAGTCTATTTTGCGGTGGGGATAGAAAATGGGGAGTATTCAGGTGTACTACTCTGGGTGCCGGGGTGGGGTTGGCTGGGTAGGGTGAACCTAAAGTTACAAAAACAGCCCCCTACCAAGCATCATCCATAGGCCTGTTCCGAAGGCTATGATGGTAACTTCCCACTGCTCGAATCAGGGTCGCGGGAGATTTTCCCGCCGACCTCAAAATTTTGTGACACTGAACTCCCCGTGTGGCATGTTGGGTGATTCGGCTAAGCAACCAGCGAGTAGTACTAGTAACTACTAGTACTCCCTCTGTTTTTATTAACTCTGCATATTAGGTTTGACCAAAGTCAAACTTCCTAAAGTTTGACTAAGTTTATAGAAAAATACAAACATTTACCATAACAAAATGATGTGAAAGTACATTCAATACTAAATCTAATGGTATTTATTTGTTATTGTATATGTTAATATTTTTTGTTATAAAACTTTCTGAGTGTTTACAAAACTTGACTTTGACCAATGCTAATACGCAGACTTAAATAAAAACGAGGGAGTACACATTTGTTTTCTTATTTTGTAGTGAATTAATCATTCGTTGAAATTGTGAAATAAATATATTAGGCTACTGACTTCGAATGTAATGGTCTATACAATTCAAATCATTGTCGAATTCCAAGATGTATACGAGGTCTATAGTACTTCACAACATGCTCAAACTCACATAATCCCAGTCAAATGAGAATCTAAATGCATTTCATAGTTATTACTTTGTAGGACGCAACAAAACCAACCATAACTCTACATAATCCATTATAAAGGCAACATTTTGAACATATCCCAATGTGTGAATGAAATGTGTAGAGAGAGCTTGCGAAGATGGAGCAGATAGGGCGGAAAAGATTGTATGCATGTGGACAAGAGAGTAGGAGACAAACCTAACGAGATAGATAGATAGATAGATAGATAGAGAGAGAGAGAGAGAGAGAGAGAGAGAGAGATAGAGAGAGAAAGAGAGAGGAATAAGTTAGGTCTGTTAGAAATATGGAGACATGTAATATACGTGAGATGCGTGTGCATCCGAATTTTGTACACGTGGAAGGAGAAGAGACAACAGGTTTGATGAGAGAGCTGGAAAATCATGGACGAGAGGGGAAGGATCTTGTGGGTTGAGGGATTGATAATTTTGTGCGGGGGAGAGAGGGATTGGTAATTTTGTGCGGGAGAGCGAGGGTGGGAGGAGGAGTCAGTCAGCCGTCGTCACATCATCCTGCTTCCAAATGGCCCTGCATTATCTAGTGTAGTGTGGTCACCGTCTTCGATCTCCTCGATGCCCTCTTTGAAGATTGAGGTGTTGTGCATGCTGGGGTGCATAGAAGCACAAGCGAAAGTGGCCACCATATAACCTTGGATGGGGATGAATTGTGTGCTCGCGGGAGGGGGTTTGTGTGTGTTGTGTGTGTGTTTGTGTGTGTGTGTGTGTGTGTGTGTGTGTGTGTAAGATATTCAGAGAAAACATACCTAAGGAGAGAAATGTGTGTGTACGTGACGGAAAGCTACATGCTAAACAGGGTATTCACGAAGAGATTATGCATGCGAGATAGAGAGCGATGTGCGGGCCTTGAGGTGGGTAGGAGCCTGGTGAGGGTGTCAAAATGTGCGCGTTGATGCATGTGTTACATGCAATCGTGCAAGGGACGGACGAATCGAGAGAGATGGTTGTTGTGTTACAGATGCTCCTCTCTCTCTCTCTCTCTCCCTCTCCCTCTCTCTCAAACACACACACAAGTAAAATAGAAGACCGTTCTCTGATGTATACACAACGTATCGGCATCTGTCTATGTCTCACTCATGCATGATTATTTGCACATACACACCTCCCTATGTCTCTATGACACGCACACCGTCTCCACATTGCCCTTCCGCCACAACACACATATGGACACACACACACGTTCTCTCTTAGTCACACAGACAAAATCAGTATTGAAAAAAACTAGGGCGCACCTAACACGTCCAAATCCAAATAAACACGAACTGGAGCTAAATTCAAATATATGGAAATATTGTAGCGTCAAGAACTTTTCCAAGAAAAAAAAGTTGAGTAATATTCGGGGATTGTTTTCACACACACAAAAAGGTTCGATGGATGTCCTTCGAGCGTGACACGGTGAAGCACATTCGATCGACCGTGCGGTCGTGGTTCATGCGCTTGCACAAGATTCCATATCGTGGCTGTGGTAACTAATATAAGCGTTGCCTCAGTGTAATGTTTACGTGTACTAGTACGGTTTTCTTTTAAGTTTGACCAACCCTATATAAAACTAAAGTAAGCTCCCATACGCGCACTCATCAATATGCCGCCGCCACCGTTGCGCATGCCGGTGCCCGCCTGCTCTGGCCAACAATTTCTCGCCCATCACCGCCGTGTTGTTGCCATCCCTGTGCCATGAAGCCGAAGGCTAGCCCGCTCACGTCGTCTGCAGTCCCTCCTCGCGATGCCACCACGCTGCCAAGCACGCGAGCAGCTTGTGGAGCTGTGTCTATGCATGCAGCGTACAAAGAGGAGGACACGCGCGTGCTCCAGCACACCGGCGAGGAGGAACTAGCGTGTCATTGTCATCTCCGGCCGCGCGGAGGAGGCGCGCATGGTGGCTGTCGCGGCAGAAGCCGGTCGCGCCCGCGCCAAGCCCGCAAATCGGGTGCGGACGCGGAATCTACCTTCGAGACATTGAATGCCACGTGGATCCTGCAATCTGAAGGAGGAATTTAGGTCAGTCGAATCTTATGAGCCGTTGGATGCAACATGGATGGCTAGAAGGGCTTCTTCAACCTCCTAAATTGATGCACAGTTCATCTTCTTAGCCCGCAACACGCCTAACCGCCTGTCGCCGCCGCCCCGACCTCCCCTGAACTGCCTTCCACCTCCATGCTCCCCCCACCCCCGCTATTCGTTTAACCCCGGGCACGATCCATTTTTTCCGGCGAACTACATTCCACACCCAACACTCATAAGATAGATCATGGGCACCCTGCCACCCTATTATAGATACTGGGGTAGCTTCTCTGCTGTCTTCTTCCTTCGCTTCGTCAAACTTCTTTCACAAATCGGCTGACCCAAATTATACTACTAGTACGAACATATTAAGTATAGTAGGAACACGAAGATACGAGCAGTAGTACCAACTCCAAGAAGAACAGTAGTAAGACATAGTACTAGTACTACTTTACGTACTAAAGAGTTCAAATAACGAGAAAGAACATAAAGTTCAAATAATGTGAAAGAACATAAACATAGTTCAGCTGGGGGATCAACAAAACACACCCCTGAAAATAAACTAAGCAACTAGTCCGCTTGACACTGCAGTAGAACCAGGATGAGCGACAGCACTGCCACCTACTCGGAGTCCGAGTCCACGTCCTCGACTTTGTCCTCGTCCCTCTTTCTCTTCCTCTTTGCCAACGCTTCTTTGCTTGAACCGGACACTGGGCTCTGCTTCTTCATCCAACCCTTGTAGATATTTAAACAAAGGTAGGCATCCATTGCTGCATACAAGATGTGATCTTCATCTAATGTCTTCGACTCCCATGCGTGATGAAACTCGTGGTGAGGTTTCTTCAGTTTAGCATACGAAGGGTCAATCATGGGTGCTGCCAGGGTCAACATTGAAGGCTGACACCAGGCTTGCCTTCTGGAGATCGAAGGGCTGGCCTACAACGAGGCCTATCCGACCCAGGATATCCCTGTCGTTCCTAAAGTCTAAAGTAACGAATTTCACTCTTCTGTCCTTGAGGAAGTTCTTAAAATCCTGGCACTCTACGTCCGCATGGCATATTTGGTAGACCAAGCACATGTTATGTACGCAAACCTGGATCATGGCGGGCTTCTTCTTCTCTGCCTCCTTTAGAATCTTCTCTCTTTCCAGGACTGTGGTGTACTCAACATATAGCCCGGCGACCCACCCATCAGTTGAACTGTTGAACATGGGTAGGAAGCGAGCAAGGCATGCTTTCACCGTCGCGGATCCACCTGTGTAGGTACCGATGAACTCATCGCCGGTGATGGCTCTAACCTAGTACTCAGCGGCGACCATGGAGATTTGGGAGGCCATGGATTTTGGAGGAGGGTTAGGAGAAGTTGAAATGGTATTGTGAAAGGACGGGATGACTGGGAGCACACTATTGTAAGGTACTGTACTAGTAGAAGACGGGGACGAGTAGGGCGTGGGAACAGCGTGGGGTTCCTGGTTTGCCCGGTGGATAAATGGCTGCAAGCCCCCAAAGAGTTCTCGACAACTATGTGGGACCCATTAGATGTCATGTCTACTAGACCCATATCGTAGGCCTGACGGTATAGCTTCTGCCTGTTCGCACGCCATGTCGGCGCGTGGATGTAACTTCACTTAATTCCATCAACCATCACGTCTCCCACGACCTTCACCTCCCTTGCGTGGTCGCGCCCTTTGAGACTTTGACCGACTATAAATGAGCAATTTTTTGCCTACTCCGCATGCATGATACTCCCTCTGGTCCTTTTTACTTCCGTCAACCGTTTGCAAAGTGTTTGACCAAATTTATACTAAAAATATCAATATCTACAATACTTATTATAATGAGTATAAGAACTACATTTTATAATGAGTATAAAAATATTGATTTGACATTGTGAATGTTGATACATTTTTCTATAAGTTTGGTCAAAGTAGAGGTACATTGACTTCAGACAAAACTTAAATGCACAATGCAGACTAGTTACTCCGTCCAGGTGCGTTCCATGTCCTATCTTGTCATCACAACAAGGTTAGCTATTAGAGTACTACTACCTCCCTTCTAGTTTAAAGGGCTCGATTCAAAATTTTAACCTACCAAGATAGAGGCGGTGGAATAGTTTTTGTAGTCTGCAAAAGTACTCAACTAATGTTGTCGTTCTTCACAAAAAATGTATTTACCAATGCATGCACGAACACTAGTTACTCTAACCCCCCCTCTATTCTTTAATTCTTTGCCACATCAGCATGTTTGTTATTCCCGTGTGCATGATACCAGCTAAGATACCACCATTGTGGCCAGCCTTAATGATCGCATGCAATAATTTAGTGCACCTTGAAATATGAACATGTGTGGGGCGTGTGTTGTTAATGACTTGAGACTATACCTAGCCCAGCATGCAAGATGACATATTATACACCGTTCCCCATACTTGCAGGAAGCCCATTCGTCTCCAAGTTGGACTCATCAGCGTTCCCAATCTTGCCAGCACGCGCGTCGGAGGACGCGTCGGCTCCCCGCTACGAGGAGAACGCCGTGCCGCCCACCGAGCCTCCCAGCCTTGAGGAGCTTTGAAAGAAATGGAAGTCGTCATGTGGGAGGCTTTGCCGCTGGCAGAGCACGCCAAAATAGAGGCGAAGAAGAAGGCTGAGAAAGAGAAGCACGTCGCATTGCAAGCTGCCTAGCAGGTCTATGTCGCGTCCGAGAGACTCAGGCAATTGGATCTTTGGCAGAAGGATCGTGCAAGGGCCGTGAGGGTGGTGGAGGACGCCCGTGCCAAAGCCCTGAGTGCAGTCAGGCCCAAGCGCCTCATCTACGCTTGGTGGTACGTGGACCGAGTGCATGCTTCCAGCGAGGAGGAGTACATGTTGGTGCCGGATCTCCACACCGGTGAGATCACACTCGCCCGCTGGCAAGCCGCCAATCAGCACCTCACGAGTTGCGAGGCTGAGGAAGAGGCATTGTGTTAGCGCGCTGAGAAACGGCCGCGCACCAGGGCACTCGTGGCGCGCCGCAAGCGCTCCTATGAGCGTCGTGGCTTTTAGTAGGAGTATAATTTAGTTTCGTAAGGTGATCTCATTAGTTTTGGGATGCAAATGATAAATCCCGAATGTTCGGGAATTATTAGCGTCCTTGATTAAGTATGTAAGAGGGAAAGTTTGGAAACCTTGTGTATCCGTATGCATTTTGTAAGTATGTGCATATAGCACAAACTTTACTACATACTATCGCACTACACGTCTCTCTCTATGTATGCTTGCAGACTGTGCTATTCCCTCTGTCCAGGTGAATAAGTCATCTTTGGTTGTACACCGTGACCAAGAAGGAGGGAAGACTTTATACACCTAGACGGAGGGAGTACTACTATTACTTATGTACGTGCAAATGCACGTTTTAACATTACGATGCGGTTTTTGTAAAAGTAGAAAAACAACACTAGTCAAGCTTGTGAAACGATTCAATGCAAAACAAATGCAAAAATGCTTCTTTGATTGTTTACTTTTAGCTTCCTTCTCTATGGTTATTTCTCTGTCGTACTTTGTACGAAGTATCTCACTGGTCGGAAAGGCATGCAAATTCCCAAACCACTTCCTACACCCTGTATCAAATTTTTTGCCTAACAAGTTGTGCCGTGCAATTGGAATTCCAACTTGAGTACTAGTACCACTAGTAGGATTACCAGGGGCAATTCGTTTAGGCTTCTAGTAGGAGTACCAGGGGCTAGTTCGTTTAGCTCCGTCCTGGTTTATTGGTCCCCATTGTAATTTGTGTCAAATGATTATAAATTTAACAAATGAAATGTTTGTGCATGTCACATGCACTAACATTTTATCATTTAAATCTTTGGTTAAAATTTACCACAAATTACAATGGTGACCAATAAACCAGGACGGAGGTACTAGTAGTAGTTTAGAATCCCAAATAAATGAGTGAGGCGCCTTAATGTTAGTCTCCATTGTGACTACTCTTATGGGAAAAGCAGGGGAAGAGACAACTTAGTTTTTAAGTTGCCAAAAGAACTGGCCCTAGGAGTAGTAGCTAGGGATATTAGGAGTAGTAGCTCGGGATCGAGTGTGCGAGATGAACCGGAGAAAGTAAATGCAGAGAGAAGAAATGCAAAAAAGTCAGAGGGATGTGATGGTTGCCTGTCCGTTTATTTTACCAGGCCACTTATTACTGGCAGTGGTTCAGTTTTGTGATATGACGACTTTATTGCCGCGCCACGAGCGGGGTGAGACTCCCATGCAGCGCCGCCCTCTACACTTGTACTACATTGGTCAGTGCATGTCAAAAAATAGTATATCGTTGGGTTCATATTTGAACATAGTTTTCAATGATATAATTTTAGGTACATGCATCAGCATTTATCATACTATATATAATGTTAGTTCAATTTTTGGTCGTACTAATCTATAGTAAGGTGCCCGTGCGTTGCACGAAAGAGTGAAATGCATTGTTCGGGGAGTTGTTTATTTTGACAAAGGATGTGGGGGTCATCTCATGTGTAATGGGTATCTATAGGTTTCTTCGGATATTATTTCATCTCTAGAGATCACAAACATCTGGGTGAAATAGATAAAAAGGTACCTTTTGCAAACAAAAGCGTTCATTTGTTCAACCTGCATCCAAAACTTGTGAAGAAATAACACTTATTGTGCTTTGCAAGAAATGATCTTTAAGAATTAGTTTTTGAGTATCGATTGTTGTACATGTTGGCTACAGATGACATGGCACTTTCTATAGTCAACAGTTGGTTATACTATTAAGTATTTACCATGCCCTTATACACCTAGACGGAGGGATTAAATCAGGATGACTTGGAAGGGGCAGAGGAGATGTAAGAAATGGTTCATAGTAAGTCTTTCACCAGTACTGTAGTAAAAATTCATACATGGAAGATTCTAGACTAGACCATAAACGGATACACTTTTATTCATGCACGATACTCTAATAGAGCAAGATCATGCATGGAAGTCTCCACATGCTTAAACAGTACAATGAGCAAAGACTAATGATCAACATTTAACTTGATAATGCATATGTCGAGGTGAACCTCCATGGAGTCCCCGTGCACGGTGTTGGGGGGTAAATAATACCATGCATCTTCCATGTCCACATCGGCGGGAAGGTCCCAGCTCTGCAGAGTCCTAGTCAGTTTGATGTAGCCGGTGTCGCCGCCCACGTAACTCGGAGGGGTAGTAACAGTGAGCACGTACCCGTACATCGGCCTCGTGCCAGTGTCAGCATCAGCGGCATCGCCCCTGACGAACACTATAGAGACAGGGCAGCGGCCTGCGCGGGCCTCGCCAGTGCCCACGATCAACAGGAAGACGTTGCTGTCCTCCTCCTAGACTAGCAGGCGGCGGTGATCCTCTAACGACTCCAGCATGGTGAACGGGCAGCACGTCTCATACTTGATGTTCTCTGCCAAGGGACAGTAGTGACCGCTGCACGCATCCGTGAGGTGATGCACGACGTTTGCCGGTGAGCCCCAAAATGGCATCGGGCACTCATAAGAGTTACAACGAGATTTAATCCGAATAAGCACAAAATAAATCATGATAGCTATAACAGAGATTAAATTAATCATGTGGACTAGCATAGTGGATGAACAGATAGAATCTAGTAGGATACAGAGTTGAAACATGAATTCTACCACAATTTCGAACAGGAATGACAGAGACACATACGGTGCAACGGGAGCAGCACCGTTGGCATTGAGGTTGTCTCCCATGTTGTTGAGGAAGAGATTGCCAAGGTTAGGGAAGAAGTCGTCGTCGGTGAAGTCGTGGCTGCCAGCAGTCATGAGAGTGCGCTCCCCAAATTTCAACAGCGCCCGCCGAATGAAGCGCAGGAGGGAGTGGCTGTAGGGGACGTTGCGGACGCCAAATGGAGAGCAGGAGTAGCACATGAAGTAGTAGATGGTGCTCCTCCCTAAGTCTCTATCTCTACTCTTATCTCTATCTCTACTACTCTTCTTTGTTTTTTTATAACAAATCGAATAGTACTGTGTTGTCCGCTGCATGCCCGGCTGAACACGCCTCCTTGCCTCCATCATCACCAACTGAGTCTTTTATAGGAGTAGGAGTAGAGAAAAAACCGAGTTGGTGATGATGGTGTGCCGTGCAATGCATGGGCATCTTGCTATTTTTTTGCATATAATTCCAAAGACCACGTAAACACGGTCTTTGACCATTTTACAACTATGTTAGTATCATTGTTAGTGGTCAGCCGGTGCAAGTTATAGCCCTGGGTGTTTTAACCTTTTTTTAGTAATGATATCTGGCGATTGTTCGGCATGAGCTCAATCCTGGCGAATCCCACGTAACCGTCAAATTTCCATCCGACGGTGGCCTGTTTATGAGCCATAGTATTGGACAAAACCGCCACCCTTACACATGTACTGTAACTGCGTCGCGGGCATTTGCAATTGCCATGTCTCCCAGCGAACGTTTGCTGGGGATTGGAGTTAGTACCGATGGCGGTTCGTAGTCGTTCCATGCTCGGGCATTGAAATTTGTAACTATTTTGGATTACAATATACTACTCCGATGCTAGTATTAGAGCAGAGTCCTCCTCCACTACTACTCTACTCAAACAACTTAGGGCATAGTAGTAGGTACTCTAGGGAGTACCAGTATTGTGATCACTCAAGCAAGTTGTCTGACTTCGATATGACCCTACGCTGCTGGTATGTGTCTCGTAAGTCAAGTGGCGTGTTGTAGTCATCATCACCTGTCCACTTCCCGCAGCACATATTCGCTTCTCTATCTTTGTCCGCACATAATCTCGTCCAATCTTCCATCCCTGCTAAGGTGCCTCCCCCCCCCTCGTCCGAAACCCAAGCACTAACAATGGCAGAACCGAGCAGCACCCGCCGAAAGAGTGGCTGGAATTCGCTCCCCACAGAGGTAATCAATCTCATTGTTTCGCATGTGGACAATCTCAGTACCATGCCGCTCGTCGCGTGCTCGTCGGGGCTGTACCGTTCACTCAAAGCCCTCGGGCCGGAGCATTTTAAGCCAGCTCCTTGCTTGATGATGCCGCCTGAACTTCAGAAAGGGCATGTCATGTAGCATAACGATCGTACGGTGGTGAGCATCAACCCCCTTGAATGCGATCCGATCCCCGTCACCCTCAACTACATGAACAATATGTAATGGGTCGGCATGAACATGTCTTGGATGGTGCTCGTCGACAGTTGCGGCAGCTGGATGCTCGTGGAGGTCTGCACCCGGCGATTGATCCCCCATCCTTCGATTACCACTGCACTGTTTTGGCACCGCGGCCCAGAATACTCAGAATCTTACAGTAGCCAACATGATACCAAGTTTGATTTGCTCAAGGTTGTAATCTGCCAAGTGCCCACAAGATCTGCGAATTATAAAGACTTCAGGCTAATTGTATTCTTCAACCTCGGTCTCGCCTATCTGATAGGTCACTGCGACAAGTGGATAAATCTGCACGTCCATCGCAGGGTCATACATCCTCCATGATTCTCTGATGCCATTGAACACAAGGGCTTCATTTACGCTGTCGACTCCTTCTATGGCTGGACGTATTGCTGGCCTACTCCAGTCATCGCTACAAATGGTTGTTACAGCAGTATGTTACTTTCCTATGATATCATGACGGCTTGCTTATATTACTGTCAACATTTACTGAATATTCATGCTCATAACATATTGTTCTTAAGATTGACTACATTAAGAGCCCTTTTTTATTTGACTCCAACTTGATATGATGTTGTAGGCCGCCTGGTGTCCCTACCCTTCCTAATCCCATAACCTTTCAAAGAAAAGCGACATGGCAGTTGCAGGTGGTTCCTGGCTCGATCAAACGACAGCGAACGATTGATGATCGTTCGCACATACCAGATGTGTTGTTTCGCGGAATACAATCACAGTCACTGAAAGGTCTTTGAGCAGGATCCCAGCTTCTCTGGGCCTTTAGGAATTTTTGACTGGAGGCTGGTAAGTAGTCTTGGTACACGCTCTCTGTTTGTCGGACTGAATTATCCAATTAACCAAGAGGTAACCAACGACAAGGATCATGATGGCAGCGTGGTTTCGTTCATCAGGCAAAATTGTGTGTACACAGCGTACCATGCATCTCTGCATGCACCATAACCTGATATGTGCTGCCATGCTCTGCAGCCCAATGTAGGACAGAGGGTCGCAAGTATCAGATTTCGACCTGCTGGCTGGAGTTTCCCCCATCAGGCACCCATCTGTTCAAGCCGTATGCCAATCTCCAAAACTTAATAAATAGTAACGTCTAACTAAGCCAGTTAGGTAGATGTGTACACTTGGTGTAGTAGGATCTTTATTTAGTTTGATGCATACACTTGTTCTTTTTTGGTAGCCCTTTTGTAATGATGGCTGATGTTTGGTTTGGAAGAGAGAGCTACGTCTTTAATCTTCTAGCTTGCTTACTGCTTCTGTTGCATCCCCGGCCCTGGTTGTTGTTGTTGCTTTTTTCAATGTACAATCAGCAGTATATTTTGTCTGTTGATTGAATAAATGTGTTGTTAGAACAATAATCACAATGTTTTGGAAGCCGTTGCACGGTCCAATCCTTTAGTGCCTTGTACTGTATGTAGCACATAGTATTCTTCGTATGGAACACATTTTCCACTTGTTGATAACATGCAACCCACTGATGAAGGCCCAATAGAGGAGCCCATAATTAACTGGAAGGGAGGCCCTCACATGAATCCGGCACAGGTACATGCTCATGGTCCCCTAAACATAAATAAGTAAATAAATAAATAAAGCTAAATGCTCATGCACCAGTTCTTTAAATTCACGATTTAACAGGAGGATATTATTTCCTATGATAGTGTCGTTACATTCATTCGATATTATTCATAGGCAAAGATAGCGACCAGTCTTCTTTCTCCCAGCATTTTCTTCCTGCAACCAGCAGACGCATGCAAATCGTAGTCAACATCGTAAAAAGTTCTGTTTCATTTTTAGTTTTCAATAAGAATGTCCAACCCAACCCAACACATTGGCAACATCACTTTATCCTCCGCCTTGGTGCGCTCGCCGCGGCGCCGTCGTCCGGCCTTGTCAACATAGTTTTTTTCAAAACGGTCCCTGTCATTATAGTGAATCGGGAGAGAACTGTAGTTGTGTGTATGACAGTACGGACCCACCAGGTCTGCCCCCAAACACAAGCAAGCGCCTCTTTTACTACTCATATGCACCCCTCGTTTTTTACTCTAATCCACCCTGCTGATATCTGGGACCAACATCATTTTCAACGTATAGTCAATTCAGCACAGAATTGCACAACTTTTTTTAGTAGTAATTTGGAGGAGCAGGCTATAAACTGGATTGTGCGGTCTCTGTGGCCTGTCTAACAACATGACCAGCCCGGCAGTTTTTTCTTTGGGAAAATAGGTAGCCCAGTATTTCTTTTTGAAGAATACCCAACCTAGGCCTATTTGTTTTCTCCGACGTACTGGGCTGCAAATCTTTCAAGACGAGGAGGGATGCGTTCCGGCCTGGCCAAAGAGTATGGTCAGTGTTTGTTAAAAGTAATATCAAAGGGGTTGAAAATTCTGAAAGAACTATAGCAAATGGGATATTAGTTTCTTTTTTGTTTTTGTTCTTCACTGATATTTTATAGTATTTCATTGGATTTAACATGACATAGTACTAATTTGTTTTTATATTTGTTTTAGTATGGCTACTAATTTTTGGATTAAGAATATTTTGTTCCCCAGCAAAAATTTGTGAATTTTCAAAATTTCGCACATATTTAGTTAAACTTTTTAACCCTGGTACCGACCAGAAAATGGGCAGCAATTCTAAAAATGGAAAATGGCCTGCAATAAATTCCATATGAATTAGAAAATGAGTAAAAATTATAAAAATAATAGCAAATGGGGTATACACGCCACATATTTCGAGTCTGACTTGTTTACGCAAGGCTTTGTCAGCCAACACACGATTCTAGCAACAGCGACTGTTGGATGTCCATCCAACGACCGACGTGCTTCTCCAATCTCTGATCTTCCTGCTCCAGCCGCCTAAACTAGCGCCAGCGGGACTGCCTCCTCCCTCCTCTTGTGGCCCGTTGTGATGCCGCGCAGGCTTCACCGGCCCACCCTACTCCCTCTACTGGCCTGGCCGCATGCAATCAACTGCCTCCTTATTACGCGAAAAAATGATTCCTCCCACTGACATCTGGGCGCTCCTGTTGGGAGGCTGACCTTTGGGCCTACTAAGTTGTGGCATACGCAGGGCTTGACAACTTAGTCGACGATGATTCTATGAGCAGTAACCGTTGGATTTGAATCGAACGGTCCTGCCGCTTCTTCAGTCACAGCTCTTCTTGCACCAGCCGCCCAAACCAGCGCCAGCGAGACCGCGTGCTCCTACCTCCAGTGGCCGGGTGTGCTGCCGTTGAGGCCTCACCGCCCCCTACTACTCCCACCGCTAGCCCAGGCCCTGCGGCGATGACAGCCTCGCACCGCAATCGAACTAGTGAACCCTCGTACTCCTCTCCGTGTGGGCATCCACTGAAGGAAATATGCCCTAGATGCAATAATAAAGTTATTATGTATTTCCTTATATCATGATAAATGTTTATTATTCATGCTAGAATTGTATTAACCGGAAACATAATACATGTGTGAATACATAGACAAACATAGTGTCACTAGTATGCCTCTACTTGACTAGCTTGTTCATCAAAGATGGTTATGTTTCCTAACCATAGACATGTGTTGTCATTTGATTAATGGGATCACATCATTAGGAGAATGATGTGATTGACATGACCCATTCCGTTAGCCTAGCACTTGATCGTTTAGTATGTTGCTATTGCTTTCTTCATGACTTATACATGTTCCTGTAACTATGAGATTATGCAACTCCCGTTTACCGGAGGAACACTTTGGGTGCTACCAAACGTCACAAGGTAACTGGGTGATTATAAAGGAGTACTACAGGTGTCTCCAAAGGTACATGTTGGGTTGGCGTATTTCGAGTTTAGGTTTTGTCACTCCGATTGTCGGAGAGGTATCTCTGGGCCCTCTCGGTAATGCACATCACTATAAGCCTTGCAAGCAATGTAGCTAATGAGTTAGTTATAGAATGATGCATTACATAACGAGTAAAGAGACTTGCCGGTAACGAGATTGAACTAGGTATTGGATACTGACGATCGAATCTCGGGCAAGTAACATACCGATGACAAAGGGAACAACGTATGTTGTTATTTGGTTGAACATCATCATCATCACCACACCGTCGTGCTGATGGAACTCATCCCCGAAGCTTTGCTGGATCGGAGCCCGGGGATCGTCATCGAGCTGAACGTGTGCTGAACTCGGAGGTGCCGTATGTTCGGTGCTTGGATCGGTCGGATCGTGAAGACGTACGACTACATCAACCGGGTTGTCATAACGCTTCTGCTTACGATCTACGAGGGTACGTGGACATCACTCTCCCCTCTCATTGCTATGCCATCACCATGATCTTGCATGTGCGTAGGATATTTTTGAAATTACTACGTTCCCCAACAGTGGTATCAGAGCCAGGTTTTATGCGTAGATGTCATATGCACGAGTAGAACACAAGTGAGTTGTGGGCGATACAAGTCATACTGCTTACCAGCATGTCATACTTTGGTTCGGCGGTATTGTGAGATGAAGCGGCCCGGACCGACATTACGCGTACGCTTACGCGAGACTGGTTTCACCGTTACGAGCACTCGTGCTTAAAGGTGGCTGGCGGGTGTCTGTCTCTCTCACTTTAGCTGAATCGAGTGTGGCTACGCCCGGTCCTTGTGAAGGTTAAAACAACACTAACTTGACGAGCTATCGTTGTGGTTTTGATGCGTAGGTAAGAACGGTTCTTGCTAAGCCCGTAGCAGCCACGTAAAATTTGCAACAACAAAGTAGAGGACGTCTAACTTGTTTTTGCTGGGCATGTTGTGATGTGATATGGTCAAGACGTGATGCTATATTTTATTGTATGAGATGATCATGTCTTGTAACCGAAGTTATCGGCAACTGGCAGGAGCCATATGGTTGTCGCTTTATTGTATGAAATGCAAACGCCCTGTAATTGCTTTACTTTATCACTAAGCGGTAGCAATAGTCGTAGAAGCAATAGATGGCATAACGACAACGATGCTACGATGGAGATCAAGGTGTCGCGCCGGTGACGATGGTGATCACGATGGTGCTTTGAAGATGGAGATCACAAGCACAAGATGATGATGGCCATATCATATCACTTATATTGATTGCATGTGATGTTTATCCTTTATGCATCTTATCTTGCTTTGATTGACGGTAGCATTTTAAGATGATCTCTCACTAATTATCAAGAAGTGTTCTCCCTGAGTATGCACCGTTGCGAAAGTTCTTCGTGCTGAGGCACCACGTGATGATCGGGTGTGATAGGCTCTACGTTCAAATACAACGGGTGCAAAATAGTTGCACACGCGGAATACTCAGGTTAAACTTGACGAGCCTAGCATGTACAGATATGGCCTCGGAACACGGAGACCGAAAGGTCGAACGTGAATCATATAGTAGATATGATCAACATAGTGATGTTCACCATTGAAACTACTCCATCTCACGTGATGATCGGACATGGTTTAGTTGATTTGGATCACGTAATCACTTAGATGACTAGAGAGATGTCTGTCTAAGTGGGAGTTCTTAAGTAATATGATTAATTGAACTTAAATTTATCATGAACTTAGTACCTGATAGTATTTTCCTTGTCTATGTTTGTTGTAGATCAATAGCTCGCATTGTTGCTTTCATATGTTTATTTTGATATGTTCCTAGAGAAAACTGTGTTGAAAGATGTTAGTAGCAATGATGCGGATTGGATCCGTGATCTGAGGTTTATCCTCATTGCTGCACAAAAAAATTATGTCCTTGATGCACCGCTAGGTGACGGACCTATTGCAGGAGCATATGCAGACGTTGTGAACGTTTGGCTAGCTCAATATGATGACTACTTGATAGTTTAGTGCACCATGCTTAAACGGCTTAGAATCGGGACTTCAAAGACGTTTTGAACGTCATGGACCATATGAGATGTTCCAGGAATTGAAGTTGATATTTCAAGCAAATACCCGAGTTGAGAGATATGAGGTCTCCAACAAGTTCTATAGCTAAAAGATGGAGGAGAATCGCTCAACTAGTGAGAATGTGCTCAGATTGTCTGGGTACTTCAATCGCTTGAATCAAGTGGGAGTTAATCTTCCAGATAAGATAGTGATTGACAGAATTCTCTAGTCACCATCACTGAGTTACTAGAACTTCGTGATGAACTATATTATGCAAAGGATGACGAAAACGATTCCCGAGCTCTTTGTGATGTTGAAATCGACGAAGGTAGAAATCAAGAAAGAACATCAAGTGTTGATGATTGACAAGACCACTAGTTTCAAGAAAAGGGCAAAGGGAAAAAAGGGAAACTTCAAGTAGAATGGCAAACAAGTTGTCACTCCCGTGAAGAAGCCCAAAGCTGGACCTAAGCCTGAAACTGAGTGCTTCTACTGCAAAGGAAATGGTCACTGGAATTGGAACTACTCCAAATATTTGGTGGATAAGAAGGATGGCAAAGTGAACAAAGGTATATTTAATATACAAGTTATTGATGTGTGCCTTACTAGTGTTTATAGTAGCCCCTGAGTATTTGATACTTGTTCGGTTGCTAAGATTAGTAACTCGAAACAGGAGTTACATAATAAACAGAGACTAGTTGAAAGGGAAGTGCCGATGAGTGTTGGAAGTAGTTCCAAGATTGATATGATCATCATCGCACACTCCCTGTACTTTCGGGATTAGTGTTAAACCTAAATAAATGTTATTTGGCGTTTGCGTTGAGCATGAATAGGATTTGATCATGTTTATTGCAATACGGTTATTCATTTAAAGTCAGAGAATAATTGTTATTCTGTTTAAATGAATAAAACCTTCAATTGGTCATACACCCAATGAAAATAGTTCATTGGATCTCGATCATAGTGATACACATATTCATAATATTGATGCCAAAAGATGCAAAGTTGATAATGATAGTGCAACTTATTTGTGGCACTGCCGTTTGGGTCATATCGGTGTAAAGCGCATGAAGAAACTCCATAAAGATGGATTTTTCGGAATCACTTGGTTATGAATCATTTGATGCTTGCGAACCGTGCCTTTTGGGCAAGATGACTAAGACTCCGTTCTCCAGAACAATGGAACGAGCTACTGACTTGTTGGAAATAATACATACCGATGTATGCGATCCAATGAGTGTTGATGCTCGTGGCAAACCTTCACAAGATGATTTGAGCAGATATGGGTATATCTACTTGATGAAACATAAGTCTGAAATAGTTGAAAGGTTCAAAGAATTTTAGAGTGAAGTGGAAAAATCATCGTAACAAGAAAATTAAGTTTCTGCGATCTGATCGCGGAGACGAATATTTGAGTTACAAGTTTGGTCTTCAATTAAAATAATGTGGAATAGTTTCACAGCTCACGCCACCTGGAACACCACAACGTTATGGTGTGTCTGAACGTTGTAACCGCACTTTATTGGATATGGTGTGATCTATGATGTCTCTTACTGATTTACCACTATTGCTTTGGGGTTATGCATTAGAGACAGCTACATTCACGTTAAAAGGGCACCATCCAAATCCGTTGAGATGACACTGTATGAACTGTGGTTTAGCAAGAAACCAAAGTTCTGTTTCTTAAAGTTTGGGGCTACGATGCTTATGTGAAAGGTTTTCAACCTGATAAGCTCAAACCCAAATCGGAGAAGTGCGTCTTCATAGAATACCCAAAGGAAACTGTTGGGTACTCCTTCTATCATAGATCCGAAGGCAAAACATTCGTTGCTAAGAATGGATCCTTTCTAGAGAAGGAGTTTCTCTCGAAAGAAGTGAGTGGGAGGAAAGTAGAACTTGATAAGGTAATTGTACCTTCTCCTGAATTGGAAAATAGTTCATCACTGAAATTAGTTCCAGTGATTCCTACACCAATTAGTGAGGAAGCTAATGATGATGATCATGAAACTTCTGATCAAGTTACTACAGAACGTCATAGGTCTTCCAGAGTACGGTCCGCACCAGAGTGGTACGGTAATCCTATTCTGGAAGTCATGTGACTAGACCATGATGAACCTACGAACTATGAGGAAGTGATGATGAGCCCAGATTCTATGAAATGGCTTGAGGCCATGAAATCTGAGATGGGATCCATGTATGAGAACAAAGTGTGGACTTTGGTAGAGTTGCCCGATGATCGGCAAGCCATATTGTATAAATGGATCTTCAAGAGGAAGACAGATGCTGATAATAGTGTTACTATCTACAAAGCTCGACTTGTCGCAAAAAGGGTTTTCGACAAGTTCAAGGTGTTGACTGCAATGAGATTTTCTCAACTGTAGCGATGCTTAAGTCTGTCCGAATCATGTTAGCAATTGCCACATTTTATGAAATCTGGCAAATAGATGTCAAAACTGCATTCCTTAATGGTTTCTTAACGAATGCAACCAGAAGGTTTTGTCAATCCTAAAGGTACTAACAAAATGTGCAAGCTCCAGTGATCCATCTATGGACTGGTGCAAGCATCTCAGAGTGGGAATATACGCTTTGATAAGTTGATCAAAGCATATAGTATTATACAGACTTGCGGTGAAGCCTGTATTTACAAGAAAGTGAGTGGGAGCTCTGTAGCATTTCTGATACTATATGACATATTGTTGATCAGAAATGATATAGAATTTCTGGATAGCACAAAGGGATACTTGAATAAAAGTTTTTCAATGAAAGACCTCGGTGAAGCCGCTTACACATTGAGCATCAAGATCTCTATAGATAGATCAAGACGCTTCATAAGATTTTTTTTCAATGAGTACATACCTTGATAAATTTTTGAAATAGTTGAAAATAGAACAGTCAAAGAAGGAGTTCTTGCCTGTGATGCAAATGTGTGAAGTTGAGTGAGACTCAAGCCCGACCATGGCAGAAAATAGAAAGAGAATGAAAAGTCATTCCCTATGCCTCAGTCATAGGTTCTATAAAGTATGCTATGCTGTGAACCAGACCTATTGTATACCTTGCTCTGAGTTTGACAAAGGAATACAATTTTGATCTAAGAGTAGATCACTGGACAGCGGTCAACAATATCCTTAGTGAGGACTAAGGAGATGTTTCTCGATTATGGAGGTGATAAAAGAGCCCGTCGTGTTACAACGATGCAAGCTTTTACACCAATCCAGGTGACTCTAAGTCTCAATCTAGATACATATTGAAAGTGGGAGCAATTAGCTAGAGTAGCTCCGTGCAGAGCATTGTGGACATAGAATATTTGCAAAATACATACGGCTCTGAATATGACAGACCCGTTGACTAAACTTCTCTCACAAGCAAAACATGATCATACCTTAGTACTCTTTGGGTGTTAATCACATAGTGATGTGAACAAACCCTTTGGGTGTTGATCACATGATGATGTGAACTATGGGTATTAATCACATACAGATGTGAATATTGGTGTTAAATCACATGGCGATGTGAACTAGATTATTGACTCTAGTGCAAGTGGGAGACTGAAGGAAATATGCCCTAGAGGCAATAATAAAGTTATTATTTATTTCCTTATATCATGATAAATGTTTATTATTCATGCTAGAATTGTATTAACCAGAAACATAATACATGTGTGAATACATAGACAAACATAGTGTCACTAGTATGCCTCTACTTGACTAGCTTGTTGATCAAAGATGGTTATGTTTCCTAACCATAGACATGTGTTGTCATTTGATTAATGGGATCACATCATTAGGAGAATGATGTGATTGACATGACCCATTCCGTTAGCCTAGCACTTGATCGTTTAGTGTGTTGCTATTGCTTTCTTCATGACTGATACATGTTCCTGTAACTATGAGATTATGCAACTCCCGTTTACCAGAGGAACACTTTGGGTGCTACCAAACGTCACAACGTAACTGGGTGATTATAAAGGAGTACTACAGGTGTCTCCAAAGGTACATGTTGGGTTGGCGTATTTCGAGATTAGGTTTTGTCACTCCGATTGTCGGAGAGGTATCTCTGGGCCCTCTCCGTAATGCACATCACTATAAGCCTTGCAAGCAATGTAGCTAATGAGTTAGTTACGGAATGATGCATTACATAACGAGTAAAGAGACTTGCCGGTAACGAGATTGAACTAGGTATTGGATACCGACGATCGAATCTCGGGCAAGTAACATACCGATGACAAAGGGAACAACGTATGTTGTTATGCGGTTTGACTGATAAAGATCTTCGTAGAATATGTAGGAGCCAATATGAGCATCCAGGTTCCGCTATTGGTTATTGACCGAGAATAGTTCTAGGTCATGTCTACATAGTTCTCGAACACGTAGGGTCCGCACGCTTAACGTTACGATGACAGTTATATTATGAGTTTATGAGTTTTGATGTACCTAAGGAGTTCGGAGTCCCGGATGAGATCGGGGACATGACAAGGAGTCTCGAAATGGTCGAGACGTAAAGATCGATATATTAGACGACTATATTCGGAGTTCGGAAAGGTTCTGAGTGATTCGGGTATTTTCGGGGGTACCGGGGAGTTACGGCAATACGAGGAAGAAGCAATGGGCCTCATGGGTCAAGTGGTGGAAGAGAGGAGGTAGGGCGCGCGCCCCCCCCCTAGCCCAAACCGAATTGGACTAGGGGGCCGGCCCCCCTTTCCTTCTTCTCCTCCCTCTCCTTCCTTCTCCTTCTCCTCCCCTTCCTTCCCTTCTCCTAGTAGGACTTGGAAAGAGGGGGGAATCCTACTTGGAGTAGGATTGCCCCCCTTGGGCGCGCCTCCTCCTCCTTGGCCGGCCCTCCTCCCCTTGCTCCTTTATATACGGGTGCAGGGGGCACCCCATGACACACAAGTTGATCTACGTGATCGTTCCTTAGCCGTGTGCGGTGCCCCCCTCCACCATATTCCACCTCGGTCATATCGTCGCGGAGTTTAGGCAAAGCCCTGCGCCGGTAGAACATCATCATCGTCACCACGCCGTCGTGCTGATGGAACTCATCCCCGAAGATTTGCTGGATCGGAGCCCGGGGATCGTCATCGAGCTGAACGTGTGCTGAACTCGGAGGTGCCATACGTTCGGTGCTTGGATCGGTCGGATCGTGAAGACATACGAATACATCAACTGCGTTGTCATAACGCTTCCGCTTACGATCTACGAGGGTATGTGGACATCACTCTCCCCTCTCGTTGCTATGCCATCACCATGATCTTGCGTGTGCGTAGGAAAATTTTGAAATTACTACGTTCCCCAACATCCACTGCCGCGTCTTCCCCGGCTCCACGTAGACCCCTTCCTAGGCCTCGTCGTCGTCCACCGCCCTGGTGCTCTCGGCGCTGTGTGGTCAACATGGTTAAGGAATGACTTCCATCGGACGTAGACTGTACGTGGAGAGCCTGACAGCTGGGTCCACGGCCGCAGCAAGGAAGTGCCTCCTTATTACGCCAAAAATAATGATTGCTCAACCTGACAGCAGGGACCCACCAGACGGGCCACCGTATTTCGTGAAAAAAACATTTCCCCCTGATAGCTGGGACCCACCGGACGAGCCACCGTATTTCGTGAAAAAACGTTACCCCCGCTGTCATCTCGGACCCACCGGAAGTGCCTCCTTATTACGCACAAAAAATGAATACTCCCCCTGCTAGCTGGGACCCACCTTGGTGGGAGGCTGACTTGTGGGCCTACTAAGTTGACGGGTACGGAGGGCTTTGTCAACTTAGTCAATATGAAGGACTCTAGATCCAGTGACCGTATGATGTCCGTCCAACGGTCGTAGTGCTTCTTCAACCTCTGGTCTTCTTGCTCCAGCCGCCCAAAGCAGCACCGGTCGTGCCGCGTGCTCCTGCCTCCCGTGGCCAGCTGTGATGCCGCGGAGGCCTCACCGCCCTCTATTACTCCCACCGCTAGCCAGGCCATCCCTCTACTCACCCACACCCCCTATTATTCTGCAGCGACGGCAGCCTCACACCGCGGCCGAACCAGTGAACCCTCATACTCCTCTACACGTGGGCATCCACTGCCGCGTCTTCCCCGGCTCCGCGTCGTCCCCTTCCTAGGCCTCATTGTCGTCCACCACCCTAGTGCTCTCGGCGCGGCGTGGTCAACGTGGTCAAGGAACAACTTCGATCGGAAGAGTACTGTACGTGGAGAGGCTGACAGTTGGGTCCATGGTGGCTGCAAGGAAGTGCCTCCTTATTACACGTAAAACAATTATTCCACCACCAGACAGCAGGGACCCACCATACGGGCCACCGTATTTCACGAGAAAAACGTTTCCCCCTGTCTGCTGGGACCCACCAGCTACATCTTCACACACAAGGAAGTGCGTCCGGGCAAAAAAATGATTCGCCCCCCTGACTGCTGGGACCCACCAGCAACATATTCGCACGCAAGGAAGTGCCTGACAGTCGGGACCCACCTGGTCAAAGCGTACGTAGCGTTGTTATTCTGGTCGCGAAAGTGTACGTACATACTGGTCGATGTAGATGCGCACGTGTCGTAGTAGAGGCGCGCACGTAGCATGTACACGTACGTACATCAGCCAGGGTGCAAGAAAGTAAATACGACCATGTACGTACATACGAGCGGGGTCTCGAATGCCAACTCGCGCATACGTACGGCCAGGGTTCCTGTACATGGCTGGCTCGGAATGGAGAAACTACGTCGTTGTCTTGTTCATGGGGAGGCAACGAAATGCGTCGTGTTCATCGGGAGGCAACAGAATGCGTGGGAGCAACTGGCTTGTACGGAACAACTGATGGAAAGGAGGCCTGGCCTACCGCAGAATGGAGGAAACGGCCTTGTGTTCGACCGGCCACGTTCGAAACAGGATCTTGTTCATCGGGAGAGGTCTGGCATGCCGAAACAGACTTCTGTTGGACCTCCTACGGTCGAAACGGGGTCCTGTTGATCGGGATGGGTGTGGCGTACCGATAAACGGAGGAAACGGACTTGTGTTGGAGTGCTACAGTCAAAACAGGGGTCCTTTTCATCGGCAGGAGTGTGGCATACCGCAAAACAGGACTCCACGGGCTACTATTCATCTCCACCGTTGACCTCCTCCAGCCTCCACGGGCTACTGTTCATCCACAGTCGACCTCCTCCAGCCTCCACCTATGACTGTTCATCCACGGGCTCCTGTTCATCTACCCTCCAGCACGCGCTACTCCATCGGCTATTGTTCAGCTAGCTCTCTCCACGGGCTCCTGTTCAACCACCCCTCCAAGGGCTACTGTTCAACCAGCCCTCCACGGACTACTATTCAACCAGCCCTCCACTGGCTACTGTTCAACCAGCCCTCCATCGGCTACTGTTCAACCTTCCTCCACGGGGTCCTGTTCATCCAGCCCTCCACGGGGTCCTGTTCATCCACGCCCAACCGGCTTGATCGATCAGGGTCCTGTTCTTCCTGCGGCAACACCTGAGGGTCCTGTTCATCCAACTCCCACCGGGAACTATTCATCCAAACGCCCCAACAAAGCTCACTGTTCATCCACAATCGATCAGCTTCAGTTAGCAGCAGTAGCGAAGGAATCACTCAATCGGGTTCAGTTAACAGCCATCGATCGATCGCTCGGGTTCAGTAACGTGTAGCCTGCTGTGCAATCGCTCGGGTTCAGTAGGCGAATGCCTCGCTCCGGTTCAGTTAGAGCCCAACGCCTCGCACCTACGCGCGTGCGTGTACGTGAGAAACACGCAAACCTCCATGCATCGCTCGGCCCGACCACCCACCATAATCAGGAACACCCTGATATTTTCCTCGCCCTTGCTTCTACCACGGTTTTTTCCGTCATGGACGGCCCAAAGAATGTCATGCAGGTGCGTCTCCGGCCCGCCCAGGACGAAAAGCCCATTTTCTGTCAATTTTTTTTGTCATAGAAGTAGGAGCCCACCACATCTATGATGATACCGGGTTTTGTCACAATTATCGTCATAGAAGTGTCATAAGTATGATAGAAAAAAATTGTTCGTCCCAAAATGTCACGGATGTGTCTTTTTTTGTAGTGATTGTGCTAATGGAATCTGACAATTCCAAAGTCTTTGAAGGCTTTAGGAAAAGATACTTGTATATTGTTGATTTCTCTACAGGACCACAGCCTGCCACATGTCTACTTGCAAAAGCTTCAGAATGCTGGCTATGGCATCGACGACTTGGTCATGCTGGAATGAGGAACTTGCATACACTCGCGAAGAAGAGGCATGTGATTGGCATCGAGGGTGTCAAATTGCTCAAAGATCATCTTTGTGGGGCTTGTGAGGCTGGAAAGATCACCAGAGCCAAGCATCCCTCGAAGACTATCTTGACCACTTCTCGTCCCTTTTGAATTACTTCATATCGACCTCTTTGGCCCTACTCATTATGCCACATTCTCTAGTTCTGCATCATTATATGGCTTTGTCATACGATGATTATTCTCGTTACACATGGGTGCATTCATCACTTAAAAAAATGAAGTGCAGGAAGTCTTCAGACGATTTTCCTCAAGAGCTTCTACTAACTTCGGTGTGAAGATCAGGCATATTAGGAGTGATAATGGAACTGAGTTCAAGAACACTGGTCTCGATGAATATCTTGATATACTTGGTATTACTCATGAGTTATCTGCTCCCTATACTCCTCAGCAGAATGGTGTCGTGGAGCGCAAGAACAGAACTCTTGTTGATGTGGCTCGCACCATGCTTGATGAATACAAGACACCACAACGCTTTTGGCCTAAATCTATTGATACTTCATGCCACATCATCAAAAGGGTATATCTTCACAAATTCTTCAAAAAGACATCATATGATCTCCTCATTGACAAGAAACCCAATGTAAGTTACTTCAAAGTCTTCGGTGCTGAATGCTGGATTAGAGATCCTCACCATCACTCTAAATTTGCACCGAAAGCACATGAGGGTTTTATGCTTGGTTACGAAAAGGAGTGGCACACCTACAGGTCTTCAACACTAATCATCACAAGATTGTCGAAACTTTAGATGTGCGGTTCGATGAAACTAATGGCTCGCAAAGAGAGCACCTACCTCCTGTGCTAGATGAAATATCACCTGAGGAATCCATCAAGTTCAAAGCTACTGAGGATGTCATCCCTACCGAAGAATCTGATGAAGAAGTCATTCTTGATCGTGAAGAAAATCACACTGGTGCTCCTGAAGAAAATGGTCCTGAAGAAATTGCTGGGCCTAAGCAAAGTCGTCAACCTGCACATCCTCGAATTGCAAACGAAGTGCAGATCGAGAAAATCAACGACGACACCAACGCACCAGGTCCTCTCACGTGCTCAAAAGCTTCACACTTATCTAACTTTTGTGGGCATTTTGCGTTTGTCTCTATCATAGAGCCCACTAAAGTTGATGAAGCATTCATGGAATCTGAGTGGATTCAAGCCATGCAAGATGAATTGCATCAATTCGAGCTTAACAATGTGTGGGCGCTTCTCAAGCGACTAGACCCATGCAAGCACAACATCATCGGTACCAAATGGATCTACCACAACAAACAAGATGAAAATGGCCTTGTGGTGAGGAATAAGGCTTGTCTCATAGCTCAAGGCTACACACAGGTTGAAGGAATTGATTTCGATGAAACTTTTGCACCTGTTGCTAGAATTGAAGCTATTCGCATATTGCTTGCTTACGCTAACCATCATAATATCATCTTACATCAAATGGATGTGAAAACTGCATTCCTCAATGGTAAGCTTGACGAAGAAGTATATGTTGCTCAACCACCAGGTTTTGAGGATCCAAAATTTCCAGATCACCTCTACAGACTCAACACGGCCCTCTATGGCCTCAAGCAAGCACCTCGGGTGTGGTATGAAACACTGAAGGAATTCCTCATGAAGAAAGGCTTCAAACCCAGTTCACTTGACCCAACTCTTTTCACCAAAGCATATGATGATGAATTATTCATGTGCCAAATATATGTTGATGATATTATCTTTGGCTGTACTAACCAGCGTTACAGTGATGAATTTGCCTATATAATGAGTGAGGAATATCTAATATCTATGATGGGAGAGTTGAAATTCTTCTTAGGTCCTCAAATTCATCAACAACACAATGTCATATTCATATATCAAGGGAAATACCTCAAGGATGTGTTGAGGAAATTCGGCATGCAAGATTGCAAAGACGTCAAAATCCCTATGCCCTGGCCATCTATGCACTGATGAAAATGGTAAAGACGTAGATCAAAAGGTATACCGCTCCATGATTGGCTCTTTATTGTACCTATGTGCATCTAGGCCTGATATTATGCTTAGTGTTTGCATGTGTGCCCGATTTCAAGCAACACCGAAGGAATCACACCATAAGGCTGTGAAGCATATCCTTTGATATCTAGCTCACACTCCAACACTTGGATTATGGTTTACCAAGGGCTCTTCCTCTGATCTCAATGGATATTTTGACTCTGACTATGCTAGTGATCGGGTGGACCGCAAGTTAACGTCAGGCACATGTCATTTCCTCGGACGATCCTTGGTATTTTGGTCCTCGAAGAAGTAGAACTGCGTATCACCCTCTATCGCTGAAGCTGAGTACATTGATGCTGGATCCTGCTGTGCTCAATTGCAATGGATGAAGCAAACCCTCAAGGACTGTGGCATCTATGTGAAGAATGTGCCACTCTACTGCGACAATGAGAGTGCTATCAAGACTGCTCACAACCCAGTTCAACACTCGGAGACAAAACCACATCCAGATTCATCATCATTTTCTTCATGACCATGTGTTGAAGGGCGACATCTCCATCGACCACGCAAATATTGAAGACCAGCTGGCCGATATATTTACAAAGCCCTTGGATGAGAAGAGATTTAGCAAGTTGCGATGTGAGCTAAATATCTTAGAATCTTTGAATGTACTTTTAAAAGGACACACATCCTGACACTTATGCAAACTTGATGACTTACATGTGCAACACACGAAGTAACGTTTTTCTTCAATCAATGAAGACTAACCCTCTAAGTGTGAAGAAATTAATGAAGAATTTGATTCTCAGAACCCTACGACAATTGCACGCTATGTCTGAAATCATCATTCTTATACGGTGGGATACGCCACCAACCAAAGTTGAAAATCTTCAATTTGAGTTTTTCTTCATTTTTGAAATTCCTCAGTTGTTCAATTTCTTCAACTTTGCATTTTCTTCATTCTTTCCGTCGTTGTTCTTCATTGACTATATATATATATATATATGTGTGTGTGTGTGTGTGTGTGTGTGTGTGTGTGCACACACACACACACACACACACACACACACACACACACACACACATATATATATATATATATATATATATCTATTTCAGTTTTATGTCCTCAAGAACATTCACTTATTGCTAATTCTTCAAGTTGCCTTTTCTGCTAAGTGAATGTGATCAGACCCTTTCCCCTTCTATGCTAAACTCAACCCAGTCGGTTCACAAATTCTTCATGTGCGTTCTATTTGAAACCCGTTCAAAATCTTCACCATGTCCTTGTCATCTAAAGAATTTGCGAACGAAACTTTAAAATATTCTTATCTGAATTTTTGGCTTTTGCCACTCAAACAGTTACACATCCCACGATAAGATTTATCTATTCACCCATGATTTCCACCACACTATACGTGGGTGACACATGTCGCTAGGATGAGAAGGGTCAGGGGCAGGTTCGTCCATTTTCCTCGGGCGAGCGGTTTTTCACCTCGGCTATAAATACCCCTAACCCTCCTCAGACTAAATTTACCCCGATCGATCTCATTCCCCTCGCTCGAGCTCGAAAGCCCTAGCACCGTGGCTACCTTCATCGTCGCCGGTGAGGAAGAGCTTCACTACCTCGACCTCGTCACCGTCGTACTCGCGCCGGCCGCGGACATCTACACTCCGCCGCCGCCGTAGCTATCTTCCTCTGCCAAGTTAGGGCGTGGAAGATCTAGACAGACGAACTTCCAAATCTACACTCTCAGTTCGTCGTGTTCTTCGTCAAGGTTAATTAAAAGTTACTTTTACTGCCTTTGTTGATTCTGATGATTTCCACAAAATCTTCAAAAGGTGTTTATTCTTCAACTCCCACACTCTAAACACCTCACACAATCATCTGTTCTTGATCTGTTTCTGTAAGTGACATTTTTTTATTCCTCAATTGTGTGAATTTCACAATCCATACAACTCCGGAACCTAAGTCAAAGAACGCTTAGTGAAATTTTTCAAGACATATCTGGTCAATTTCCTCAAACTTGTTCCGTTTTGCAAAAACTTCTAAGAACGCATATGGCCTCTCCAAATTCTTCGCACCTATACTCTGTTCACAGGTACACATGTCTGCTGCTGAATCACTAGGTTCTCATCAACTTAACTCATTAGCAGCGTTCCTCGAAGAAAAGCTGCATACTTCTTCAAAGAACTCAATAGTTCAAAATCCTCAGCTGAAGAAAATGGCAGATGGCAAGAAACCTCAGAAGGGAGGGAAGAAACTGGAAGTCAACACTGCTTTTGAGATCCTTGCTAACATCTATGCATGGTATTGCACTCCAGCTGAGGCAACTCATGGAGAGGAAACTAAGAATAAGTGCAAGGTGCACATTCAGAAAATTGAACGAAGATGGGCACGGGAATGGAGGGAGTACATATATGTTACTCCAAAGTACATGAAGAAATTTTCTATAAACCCTCCTTGCCAAAGACCTCCATTGGCACCTGGCAAAATTGATGATCCCACTAGCATCAAGCACGGCGAGGACTATGCTGATGAATGGGCCAAGCGGCAAGCCAAGTTGGCCAAACATGCCAAAGAAGCTGTGAGGAAATTCAATGAAGACTCAGCTGCTGCCGCTGCTGAGGCCTCCACAAGCAAGAAGGCTATGCCTAAGAAGCCTGCTCGCAAACCACCTTCCTCAGCAATACCCTCACGACCAAGCTCAGCAATGCCCTCACGGCCAAGCTCAGCAATGCCCTCACGACATATTCGTCAAGCTGCTCCAGTTCCTTAGGTTGCAAAACCCTCAGCTCCTCTGGCAAAGTCCTTGGCACCTGTGCATCTCGCCTCTTGCCAAAGGACCACAGGTATCTCAATTTCCTCAGGAGCTTCTGCAAGTTCTTCAGCTCCTCCTCAATCTTCAACAAGCCCCACTTTGCTGAAGACCAAGGCAACTGCTGGACGAGGAACCAGACCAAGTCCTCACAAGAAGCAGGTTGTCTTCCAAGTGTCGTCAGAGACAGACAACAAAGGGCCGCTACAGCCAAGGGCAGTCTTGTGCCCCTCCTTTTGGATCTGAAGAAGATCCTGGACTTCATTGACCTCTGGCACAGTGACCTAAACACTCCCTTGCTAGAGTTAAACCTCACACCTAGTCAAAGTCACATGTTGACGGCTTTCATTTTTGAAGAAAAATGGAAATTTGGGAAAGCCAGGTCTGTGAAGAAAGCCCAATACAAGAAACAAAGCTTTCTGAAGGACAACGTTCTTACGCTATCGCCTGAACAACTTATCACTCTACAATATCAGATCAAGAAGCTCAGTGATGAATTTTATGCCTACAAGGCAGAATGGCTGGGAACCAAAGTCGGATTCGTCAAAATGGCGAAGGGACTTACTTCCAATGTTGCCGATCCAACACACATTGAAATTCCTCAGGCTGAAGCATCTACACAGCCGACTAAAGAACATGCCAGCACCGCTGATGAAAATCAGGCTGCTGATGAAACTGCGAGCACCAGGGTTGATGAAGCTATTCCTGTCGCTGAAGAAATTGCCAGGGCAACCTCTAGTGTTGCGCCTAAAGAACATGTCAGGCCAGCTAAAGCATCTGAAGCTGCGCCTATGGAAACTGAACATGACAGGACAACTGCATCAGTTGTGCCTGAAGAAATCGCTCCAATTTCCTCTGCTCCTCCTGCACCAACGCCAACACCAAGTCCTATTCTTCCTTCTACATTAGAAGTTTAGAAAACCAAGGTTAAGGATCGAGCTGCACTGAAGAAAAGGAAAGCATCTGCTTCCTTAGAGTCTTCTGCTTCCAAGAAGGCGAAGACTTTGACCAGCTCACTTGCAAATCCAATTGATGTTGTTCCTCTTTCAAGAATCAAATAAAATTATTCCTTTTGGTGAAGATTATGTGATTCCAAGTGAATCCAATGAAGAAGATGCTTCTGCTGCTTCGACAGAGCAGATGGATGAAGAAATTGAAGTGGACAATATCACTTCAACCCCTCTAGTACATCGCCAATGCCTCAGTTCACAGCTGAAGAGGCAGGCGTTGAAGAATTGAATGATGAAGATGAAGACGTGGACATTGGGAGCACCACTCCTGTGACGAATGATGACTTTTGGGAAAGTTAGCACCCCAACTCTCCCTTGTTCACACCACTGCAACAAATTCCTCAGTCCCCAGTGCATACTGAAGTTCAAATGGGCTCTGATGAAACTCGCACTACTCCTTCCATTCCTGAAGAAATTCCAGCCACTAGTGCTGATGATAAAGCTGCTAAGAAATGGAGACCCAGGCTGCTACTGAAGCAGAAACTGATATTCCTCAGCCTGTGGTTCATGAGACTGTGATTCCTAAAGCTGTGCTGCAATTGACTAATACTCCTCGGCCGAAGTAGAAGAATCAATTCTCGAAGACGCCAAAGTTCAAAGCTAATGACTTCTTCCACGAGCATGTGTTCTTCATAGAATTCAACCCATATGACTTTGCTTGTCTTAGAAGGAAGCGCTTCTAGACTGCCAGCCAAACAAACTTCTGTTCTTCACTGCTTTTTGATAAGGACAAAGTCTTCGACCATGAGCATACTCCTCATGTGGACATGGAATCGCTGCCGTGCTTCACACCAGTCCTCAGTGTTCTTCATGATGTTGGACTACTCAACTTCTGCACCGATATATGTTATCTGAATGAAGAGCTAATTCTTCAGTTCTATGTAATGCTGCACATCACCGGAAGTTATGATGATATAAACTCTTGGGTGTTGGACTGGATGACAGAAAACACTCACTTCAAACCACCGGCCTCTGAATTGCTTCATGCCCTGCCTGTCAGTCCTCCCCTTGAAGGTGCGCATCTTATGTATCGTGAACCTGAACTCACGGATCACTACATTCAAGTGTTGATGAAGCCACTGAATCCCGGTCAAGCCCCAAGGACCAAATTCCTCGTGAAGGAATTGCAATATGTGCCACGGACTTTCTATCGCATTCCGACCAAGACATCGAGTCCTATCAAGGGCCATGACTCTAATGCATAGGAAGTCGTTGGCATCATGAAGAATCTGATATTCAATATAATGCATGGTATTCCAATAAACTACCATGACTTCTTCATGAGGACTATGGCAAATGTTGCATTGTCTTCTTTTGAATTGAAGCATTACGCTCCCTGTATTATGAGATTCCTCATATCAAGGTCTTCAATCAATTACAAGGCTGACACACTCAACCATGGCAGCTTCTTGCCCCCCATTGAAGTCCTCAAATGGACGTTTTCCTCGGCTGATGAAAAGGGCAAGGCCACTGCTGTTATTAATGAAGGCATTCCTCCATTGGATGGACAGTTTTGCAAAGCTGCATCCTACTCCACCAATGATGACTCTGCCACTCATGATTTTGGCGCGAATGCCTCAAAGCAAAATCCTCAAGCCACAACTCCAAGGGTGATGACAGATCATGAGCTTCTCCTTAGTTTTCATCAGAAGGTCGATCGCAATCACAAATGGGTCAAGCGTCAGTTTGGTTTAATTCTTCACAACATGACAACTATACATAATTCAATGAAGAAGAACCACTACTACCTCCATGAAGTATTTGATCGCACCTGGGCTATTCTGACTCATCTCTATGGTGACGAAAATCTCAAGCAAGTGGGCTTCAAGAAGGACTTTGACTGGTCTAAGCCGCCGGCCAAGAAATTTAAGAAAGTCAAGGTTCCTCCCTTGGTGGCCAGCTCATTTTCTTCATCACGCAACACTGATGAAAATGAAGATTTGGACGACACTTTGGTAGACCCTACTCCAACAACCGACCCCAACAACATTGGGGCTCCTCCATCAACCTAGCGATGATGAATGGGGTTTGTCCTCACTTTTCATCATTTTGGTCATTTGATGACAAAGGGCGAGAAATTTGAGTTAGTTTTCAAGCGGGTCTATCTATATGGGCATTTTGTTAAGTTGCAACTCTCACTCTTCTGAAGTATTTAATGGATCGAGTTGTAAATTTAAGTCCGATGGTGACCTGATACTTTTGCTCTGTTTTTCTCCATGCTATTTCTTAATATATGTTATGCACGCATGTTGAATTACATCAGTCACCATACTTCATCATGCATTTCAAATTCTTCATTCGATATGTTAAATGCGTGTATGAATTACAAGATATAGGGGGAGATCTCCATGATTCTACTCTTCAAATGTGCATTGCTTCAAAAGAAAATTCCTCACTATGCACATCTTTAGGCAGAGTTCTTCTATATCTTGCAATCAAATTCCTCAATATTGAGCACTTTCAATTAATATGTTTATCCCCGTTGAAAACTTAACCTATATTGTCATCAATCTCCAAAAAGGGGGAGATTGTAAGTGCATCTAGTGCCGCTTAGTGATTTTGGTGTATTGAAGACTTATAGGTTAATGGACTAATATGTTTGTGAGTGTGCACAGGCTCTATAAGTCGATGAGGAGTTTGCTATTTACAGTGAAAGTCAACCCCTAAAAATGAATGTCTTCAGCTGAAGACTTTGGTTCGCCTGAAGACTTTGAAAGTGATGAAATTGGTGTGACCTTGAAGACTTGGGTATTCATGTGAGGATTATGAAGCGTGAAGACTTTCATTTTCATAGTTTCATTTTCTCTTTCTTGAGTCATAGGAAACACCGTACTGTTAAAGGGGGTCGAGGTAATACTAAGGAAACTGATTTCCAGGTGATGCTCATCTCCAAATCCTGCACCTACCCAATCCTTTCAAGTGAAGCCATTGGAAATCTCATATCAGTTCAGTCAATTTCTTCAATGACAGAGCCGAATATCTTTTGGTCTTTGATGAATTATTTCTGACTGAGGAGTTAGGAATTCTTCAGTGCGGACTGCCTACACAGTGAGGAACATGATAGCCCTCAGGTATTCGAACCTCAAAATTCGACCGTTGCTGTGCTACGTGCCTGCTGTCCAAAATATCCTACCACCTAACGGTCATATCATTGAAGGGAATTTATGTCTTATCATGTCGGGCTGCTCCCTAGGCTATAAATAGCCGCCCCCTACAACCACTAGCTGGTTGGCTGCTCCAAGAGAAACTGACACTTGTCAATTGAGAGTATCCCATCCTCCGAGGACTTTGAGCGAAAATCATCAAGTGAGGAAAACCCAAATCCCAAACCCAAACACCTACAAACCCAAAGTGATTGAGCATCGCTGAAGAGATGGTTCCTGTGTGGAACCGATGCTTGTTACCTTTGAGTACTGTGTATCCTCCAGACGGTTAGGCATCATGGTCTGAGCATCCAAGAGGAATTGTGGAAGTGACCAAGTCTGTGAAGGTTTGGAACACACTTGTGAAAACTTACCACGAGTGTTTGGCGAGGTCTGTGTGATCTTAGCTCAAGGAGAAGACGGTGAGGACTGTGTGTCCGGGACTGTGTGTCCTTGAGCTTAAATACTAAGACACTCCAACTGGACGTACAACTGTCACAACAGTTGGAGCTGGTCTACCAAATCATTGTCTTCTCCAAGCCTACTTGTTCTATTTCCTTAACCCTTTGATTTCCTCATTCATGTGTTGATGAACCTAATCATTACCATTTGAAGAATTTGACTGAAGACTTTCTCTATTTCCTCAATCCAATTTCTTCAGTTGCATTGTCTTCAGCCTGCTTATCCTGTGTTTACACTTTCTGTACTCTGTGTTTGTTTTCATTTCATCATGATGACTCTGCTTTTGCTCTGTTATACTTATACCTGAGTACTTATTCTGCTGCTAGTTGTTCATGACTTAGGAATTTCCTCACCCTGAAATTCCTCAGTGACGAATTTGTAAAAATCGCCTATTCACCCCCTCTAGTCGACTTAACGCACTTTCATTGACATATGTGGTTTTGTTAGATCTCCTCTCAGGATCGATGAGGATATGAATAACATGAGTGATGATTTGAGTTGGCACATATGAGATGATGCTTTTGGTGGTATAAGGTGATTTGTTTGGAGGACTAGATAGAACTATTGGCATGTCACAAACTATGCTCAAGGATAGGATGATAAACGTTCACTCGCACACTAGAATCCTTTAAACCGTTAAGCCTTACCAAGCCACAACATGGTCGATCATAACTTTGGGCCTTGACTCTAGGTCGAGAAGAGCTTAGCCAATACTCAACTGAGACAACCACCAATACCCCAACCTACCTTATGTACCCCATAGACTTCACGGAGTACTTGGACAAGTTGGTTTTCATCTTTACTTGTTGACCTAATCGTCTATCCAAAGACGGAAGAAGAGTCAGCTGGTTACAGAACATTTGAGGACCGCCATGTCAAGGAGTAAGAACTGTACCAACCACCGCCACCAAGAAGTAAACTTCCGCATCGAAGACCATGTGTACCTACGAGACAATCCTCTCAAAGGAACCAAGCATTTCCATGTCAGAGGGGAGCTCACACCAAGATCTATAACCCTCAAAGATCACTTCAAGACGAAGAGTAGACGACTACCAGCAAGAGTTACCACCTGAGTTACCCACTATGCACAATGTTTTCCACGCGTCGTAACCCCGTAAGTGTTTTCAACTTCCTAACTAGCTCGATCTCTACAAGGACATCTATCACCAAGCCACCGACCTCCAGCCCGACCTGACCTATTCAAGAGACCATTAGCAACTTGGATCAAGCAGAACATTATACACGATGCCATACAATCAAGTAGTTCAAGGTTCAATGGAGCACCACTCGGAAGCAGAAGCAGTATGAGGACATGAAGTCTACCCCAAATCCATGTTTCCATACTCCTTTCCACGCCTAGTTTGGGAATCTCAGGGACGAGATTCTTGTAAGGGGGGTAGGTCTGTCACACTCTGATTTTCATGCCACAACACTAAAGCTAATAAATCATGATAAAATGTGGTTTTACAAAAAACTTTTGAGTGTTTTGGACTTTGCTTGATTGGATGTTGTCTGTTGTTTGCAAGTGCTCTAAAAATCAAATAAATCCTCCAACTCTTATACTCCTTCTCCTTGATCCAAAACTTTGCCCAATGATCATGCCATTTATATAGGGAGAATATTATTTTCTTGCAAAAATAATTTGGCCAAAAAGTATTTTCTAAATTAGGTTTTCCAAAAACCCCTGAATTGAGGTTTGAACTACAAGTACTTAATCTAGGGCAAGAAAAATCTCTCAAAAAGTTTATTTGAATCCTATTTGATATAGCACACCCTAAAACCACAAAATTATAATTTTGAAAGTTATTTTTCTATTTTATTTATTGGATTTTTATTTAGGCTATAAATGGTTTTTAATAGGTAAAGATTATTTTAAAGTTTCAAAAATATTTGAGAAAATTTATGGAAGCTCAGTGGACATATATTGTCCATATATAAGAGTTTCAACACATGGTCATGTTCAAAATATTGGTTAAATCCCTCAAAAACCCTTTATGGAATACTTACAAAGGAAATATTCTTCATTAATTCCAAGAAAATTCTAGCATGTCACATATGATATATTTAATGATCTTGCTAAGCCGCATGTCTTGGAGGACAAGATAACATCACCAAAACCTGTCAAAACTATTTTTGTCCATTTTGAAGTTTGAGCAACTTTACATTGCCAAACATGTCCAAATGCCCTCAAAGTTGGTTCTCATTCTCAAATGGTCTAATTATGCACCTATACCAAATGACACAAGTTGGAGAGGAGGATAACTTGATCAAGTGCCCCAAAACCCTCTCTGACCAGATCCAAATTTTAACAACTTTGCATTGCCAACTTTCTCCATTTGATCCCAAACTTTGTGGACATGCTCAAATACCCAAGTGATGACATTACACCAAGTGGTGCATCAAGGAGAAAATATTCCCATGACTAAATCTTGGAAAACCCATTTCTGTTGATTTCTAGGGTTTGCCAAAGTTACATTGACAACTTTCAACAAATGAGCTCAAACTTGGTGGTCAACCTCATTTTCATCTACCATTTGATCCTGTTAAATATCATATCAATGGGAATCTTTTACCTTGTCCAAACCGGTAACAAACACCTTCTGGCAGAAAACCAAAACTGTTGTTTTCACCTCTTCCCTTGTTCCCCTTGACCCCAAACTTTTACCACCACTCCACATTGTTGCCCTTATACCTCCAGTAATAAGCACCAACCCTGTTTCAATAATCAAGGAGGGTAAAACCCTGATTTCCCCTCCCTTTTCACCATGGCAGCACCTCTTTTCCCACCCTCCTTTGTATTTATGGACTTGCCTTAGCTATTAAGCTTCATGGAGCATCTCAGAAACTCCCAAGAGCTAGTGGACAGGCTTGGACATGCGTACGATGTTGTGGCATGCCATGGCATGCAGTGGCCGTGCTTTGGAGCATGCTATAGTGCTCTGGTGCACTGTATCCGCCCCCATTCCGATGCTCCTGACCACCTCGGCTCTCCCCCGTGCGCCAGTCGAGCACCTCGGCGTCCACAACACGACAGCCCTGTCATCACCCTCCTCTCTCCCTCTCTCTCACTGTAGGATTTAGGGATCTGGCAACCCTTGAGAGGTTCGAACTCTTGGGTGCGTGCGGAGATCTCAACCTGCCCAGCCTGCCTACTCGCGATCCTCCTAGCCTAGCGTGTCGAGCTCAAAGAGACACAAAGACATAGAGATTTATACTGGTTCGGGCCACCGTTGTGGTGTAATACCCTAATCAAGTGTGGTGTGGTGGATTGCCTCGAGGGGCTATGGATGAACTAGTAGAGAGGATGAACAAGCCTCAAGAGGTGAGGTGTTCTTGAGCTGGCGTGGTGCTCTACTTGTTCTGATTTCGGTCCGTCCTATGGTGGTGGCTAGTCCCATTTATAGTGGCCTTGGTCCTCTTCCCAAATATGAGGGGGAAGGGATTCCACAACGACGAGATTTGAAAGGGGACAAGTAGTACAATCTATCCTGACAAAAGTAGTCTTCGCCTGCGAAAAGCCTCTGGTCGTGATGCTGCGGTGGGCTCGTCAATGACCTTCGTCATGCCGTCTTGGCGGTCTTGGTCGTGTTGCACCAGAATACAAACCTTTGGCTGATTCCTCGGGACTCCGCGCCTATGGCCTGCCTCCCTTCCACCAAAGAGGAAACCTATGCTCTGCACCCACCTGGCGCCCGCCTGGCCTTGCTCGTCATGGCTCACGTCAACTGAGCCACGTGAGGTAGCTTGCATAGGACTCTCCGCCCCTCAGGAGCCCTCATGAGGAGGCCAACTCCTTCGGGGGTCTTGGCATCGTCTGCCTCGCGAGGCTTGGCCCCTCGCGAGGATTTTGTGCTGTTGGTGCTAAAGCTGGGCCGTACCAGGCCATCGATGAAGCCACGCGGTGGGCCACAAGCAGGCAGGGCTGGATACCCCCGAATCCAGGACGCCGACAGTAGCCCCCGGGCCCAAGGAGCGCTCGGACTTGGCTTCCAGGCGAAGCCAAAGGGCAAGTTCGGAGCGCCGCGGGTCCTAATCGCCTGCGTCCTTGATGACGCGTGGCGATTGATTGGACGTGGGCAACTCCGTTTCCCCACGCTGCCTCGGCAACTGCTCGACTTGACTGGTCGATGCGGCATGCAGAAGTTCATGATGGCGCGAGGTCGTGGAGGCCGGCGGTTGGCCTCCCTTGGTTATAAATATGAGGGAGGGGCAGAGCCCCCCATCCAACTTTCTTTCGTCTTGCTCCCGCCTGCTTCTCTTCTCTCCGTCTTGCTCCCATGGCATTGCCGAAGAGGTTTTCAACGGCCGAGAAGGGGAAGGCTTCCAAGGAGGGGCCAGCCTCTCCTCCTCCCAAGAGGGGACGTGGCCGTCCCTGTAAGCACCCTGCGGTCCCTCCGGCAGCATCCAGGGGGCGCAAGCATGCGCCCCCAGAGGCAGTGTTGCTCTAGGCGCCCGCGATGGCTCATCTTCCCGCGGCGGGGGCCACCGGCTTTGGAGCAGCCACCATGATGAAGGGAGGCACGTCATGATCGTGCGCTCGCCTCGGCCATGCTTTTCCTCGGTGGACTTGCTCCCTGAGTTCATGGTGTGGTCGGATAGCCCGGTTGGCATCTCACTCCGTCTCCCGCGCTTCTTCTCTGGTGAGCTTCCTTCTTCAGGGCTTGATGGCCTCTAGATGTAGGCTGATGGACGTCGCCGCAGAGCTTCGTGGGTTGGTACCGAGGTCTCCACCTCTGGCAGCGTGGTGCTGACCTGCGGCTGGCAGACCTTCGCCCGCACGTATGGCCTGGGCAGAAGGTGCACCCTCCAATTCAAGTATGACGGCCTGGCGACCCTCTATGTGAGGGTGTTCAGGGGGACGAACACCGCGTGGGGTGCTGCCCGGAGGACAGTAGTGACGCGGTGGGGGCGACGGCGAGCTTGGCCTAGGCGACGCGCGCTCCTCCTCCCGTGACAGCACCTCTTCCTCGGAAGAGAGCTCGAGTAGTGGTGGCTACGACCGGCCTCCGCGTCGTCGTGCTCGTGTCGACGATGCGGGTGGTTCGTCCCACTACAACGCTCCAGTGAAGCTGGAGAGGAGCCCGGCGTGAAGCTGGGGGCCGGCGAACTTGGACTCAAGGCCGGTGGTCCCAGATCTCCTATGGAAGAAGTAGTAGAGCGTCGGGCCACCTTCAGGCGCTGCTTGAGGATGCGGCGCTGGTGCCAAGCTTGTACGCCTTTGGGCCCTCTTTGTTTAGCTTTTCATTTCTCCTGCAATACGAAAAAAGAAGCATGTACCCTGCGGGGGCGTGTAATGAACTGTTGCTGCTATGCCTTTTTATGTTATAATTGTCGTCTTGATGCCGTGCTGTAGTGTTTGCAATCTAATCGGGTTAAGGTAGGAAGGCTTAGCTTGGTATGTGCAGTCGTTCTATGCCTCATGAGAACCGGACCTTAGGTACTTGACGGGGCCCCCAGGAGATACGCCTTGTGCCCTCAGGAGGTACACCTTGCGCCCTCAGAAGCCGCGGCAGGTCAGAGCTGTCCTTTGAAGGAAGAGAAATTTTGTCAAGCGACTTGCTCCCCCTTACGCGAGCCCCCTGCCACAGGTTAGTTTGGACCTGAAGCATCGCGTCGCGCTACCCGGGGGGAACGGACATGAGGGGTACTGACGCTAGTGTACTTGATCGAGGGCTCCTCACAAGGATGAAGCCGAAATAAAAGGGTTCGGTGCGGTGCGTGCGCGCAAAGCCAAGTGAGGGATTCCTGGATTATGGGGTCCTCGGACAGCCGGACTATGTACTTGTGCCGGACTATTGGATTATGAATATACAAGATTGAAGACTTCGTCCCTTGTCCGGGTGGGACTCTCGTTTGCGTGGAAGGCAAGCTTGGTGATAACCCACAAGTGTAGGGGATCACAACAGCTTTCGAGGGTAAAGTATTCAACCCAAATTTATTGATTCGACAAAAGGGGAGCCAGAGAATATTACTGAGTATTAGTAGTTGAGTTGTCAATTCAACCACACCTGGATAACTTAGTATCTGCAGCAAAGTATTTAGTAGCAAAGTAGTATGATAATGAAGGTAATAGTAGCAGAAGTAATATTTTTCGGTTTTGTAGTGATTGTAACAGTAGCAACGGAAAAGTAAATAAGCGAAGCACAAGATGTGAAAAGCTTGTAGGCATTGGATGAGTGATGGATAATTATGTCGGATGCGATTCCTCATGTAATAGCTATAACATAGAGTGACACAGAACTAGCTCCAGTTCATCAATGTAACGTAGGCATGTATTCCGAATATAGCCATACATGCTTATGGAAAAGAACTTGCATGACATCTTTTGTCCTACCCTCCCGTGGCAGCGGGGTCCTAGCGGAAACTAAGGGATATTAAGGCCTCCTTTTAATAGAGAACCGGACCAAAGGATTAACACATAGTGAATACATGAACTCCTCAAACTACGGTCATCACCGAGAAGTATCCCGATTATTGTCACTTCAGAGTTGTCGGATCATAACACATAATAGGTGACTATAGACTTGCAAGATAGGATCAAGAACACACATATATTCATGAAAACATAATAGGTTCAGATCTGAAATCATGGCACTCGGGCCCTAGTGACAAGCATTAAGCATAGCAAAGTCATAGCAACATCAATCTCAGAACAAAGTGGATACTAGGGATCAAACCCTAACAAAACTAACTTGATTAGATGGTAAATCTCATCCAACCCATCACCGTGCAGCAAGCCTACGATGGAATTACTCATGCACGGCGGTGAGCATCATGAAAGTGGTGAAGGAGGATGGTTGATGATGACGACGGCGACGAATCCCCCTCTCCGGAGCCCCGAACGGACTCCAGATCAGCCCTCCCGAGAGAGATTAGGGCTTGGCGGCGGCTCCATATCGTAAAACGTGATGAAACTTTCTCTCTGATTTTTTTCTCCATGAAACGGAATAAATGGAGTTGGAGATGAGGTCGGTGGAGCCTCAGGGGGCCCATGAGACTAGGGGGGCGCCCAGGGGGTGGGCGCGCGCCCAGCCACGTGGACAGGGTGTGGGCCCCTGGTCTTGATTCTTTCTCTAGTATTTTTTATATTTTCCAAAACTTGCCTCCGTGGATTTTCAGGACATTCCGAGAACTTCTGTTTTCTACACATAAAAAAACATCATGGCAGTTCTGCTGAAAACAGCGTCAGTCCAGGTTAGTTTCATTAAAATCATGCAAGTTAGGGTCCAAAACAAGGGCAAAAGTGTTTGGAAAAGTAGATACGTTGGAGACGTATCAACTCCCCCAAGATTAAACCTTTGTTTGTCCTCAAGAAATTCAGTTGATAAACTGAAAGTGGTAAAGGAAAACTTTTACAAACTCTGTTTGCTCTTTTTGTTGTAAACATGTAAAGCCAGCATTTAGGTTTCAGCAAATATTATGAACTAACCATACTGACAATAACACCTCGGTCTCACAATTACTCATATCAATAGCATAATCAGCTAGCGAGCCATAATAATAAAACTCGGATGACAACACTTTCTCAAAACAATCGTAACATGATATAACAAAATGGTATCTCGCTAGCCCTTTCTGAGACCGCAAAACATAAATGCAAAGCACCTTTAAAGATCAAGGACAAACTAGACGTTGTAATTCATGGTAAAAGAGATCCAGTCAAGTCATACCCAATATAAACTAATAGTAATGAATGCAAGTGACAGTGTGCTCTCCAGCGGGTGCTTTTTAATAAGAGGGATGATGACTCAACATAAAAGTAAATAGATAGGCCCTTCGCAGAGGGAAGTAGGGATTTGTAGAGGTGCCAGATGTAGGACCTTGAAGTATGTCTAGAGGGGGGGTGATTAGACTACTTGACCAATTAAAAACTTAACCTTTTCCCAATTTTAGAGTTTGGCAGATTTTAGCTATTTAGGACAAGTCAAGCAATCATCACACTATTCAAGCAAGCATGCAAAGAGTATATAGGCAGCGGAAATTAAAGCATGCAACTTGCAAGAAAGTAGAGGGAAGGGTTTGGAGGATTCAAACTCAATTGGAGACACGGATGTTTTTGGCGTGGTTCCGATAGGTGGTGCTATCGTACATCCACGTTGATGGAGACTTCAACCCACGAAGGGTAACGGTTGCGCGAGTCCACGGAGGGCTCCACCCATGAAGGGTCCATGAAGAAGCAACCTTGTCTATCCCACCATGGCCGTCGCCCGCGAAGGACATGCCTCACTAGCGGTAGATATTCACGAAGTAGGCGATCTCCTTGCCCTTACAAACTCCTTGGTTCAACTCCACAATCTTGTCGGAGGCTCCCAAGTGACACCTAGCCAATCTAGGAGACAGCACTCTCTAAGAAGTAACAAATGGTGCGTTGATGATGAACTCCTTGCTCTTGTGTTTCAAATGATAGTCTCCCCAACACTCAAGTCTCTCTCACAGGTTTTGGATCTGGTGGAAAGAAGATTTGAGTGGAAAGCAACTTGGGGAAGGCTAGAGATCAAGATTCATATGGTAGGTGAGGGAGTCCTGGACTAGGGGGTGTCCGGACAGCCGGACTATCATCATCCGCCGGACTCCAAGACTATGAAGATACAAGATTGAAGACTTCGTCTCGTGTCCGGATGGGACTTTCCTTGGTGTGGAAGGCAAGCTTGGCGATACGGATATGTAGATCTCCTACCATTGTAACCGACTCTGTGTAACCCTAGCCCTCTCCGGTGTCTATATAAACCGGAGGGTTTTAGTCCGTAGGACACAACAACCATTACAACAATCATACCATAGGCTAGCTTCTAGGGTTTAGCCTCCTTGATCTCGTGGTAGATCCACTCTTGTACTACCCATATCATCAATATCAATCAAGAAGGAGTAGAGTTTTACCTCCATCGAGAGGGCCCGAACCTGGGTAAAAACATCATGTCCCCTGTCTCCTGTTACCATCCGCCTAGACGCACAGTTCGGGACCCCCTACCCGAGATCCGCCGGTTTTGACACCGACATTGGTGCTTTCATTGAGAGTTCCTCTGTGTCGTCACCGATAGGCTTGATGGCTTCCTCTGTGTTCCTCTGTGTTTTGACACCGACAACGCCGTCCAGGGTGAGACTTTTCTCCCCGGACGGATCTTCGCATTCGGCGGCTTCGCACTGCGGGCCAATTCACTTGGCCATCTGGAGCAGATCGAAAGCTACGCCCCTGGCCGTCAGGTCAGATTTGGAAGCCTAAACTTCACGGCGGATATCCGCGGAGACTTGATCTTCGATGGATCCGAGCCGCAGCCGAGCATGCCGCACTGTCACGATGGGCATGATCTAACTCTGCCGCCGGACAGTACCTTGGAGGCTGCACATGAATCCGCTCTGACCCATAGTCCGGAGCCGATCGCGCAGATCGAGGACGGGTGGCTGGACACTGCCTCGGGAGCCGCAACTTCCACGGCGATGGAGCCGAACACTAGCCTTGTCCCTTATAAAGCTCGTGACTTCGAGGTGCCGGACTCCCTGCCGGACTCCGAACCTCCTGCGCCCCTGCCAATCGAATCCGATTGGGCGCCGATCATGGAGTTCACCGCCACGGACATCTTTTAGCACTCACCCTTCAGTGACATCCTAAATTTGCTAAAGCATCTCTCGCTATCCGGAGAGCCCTGGCCGGACTATGGCCAGGATGGTTGGGATACAGACGACGAAGAAATTCAAAGCCCACCCACCACCCACTTTGTAGCTACTGTCGACGATCTAACCGACATGCTAGACTACGACTCGGAAGACATCGACAGTATGGACGATGATGCCGGAGATGATCAAGAACCAGCGCTCAGCGAGCACTGGAACGCCACCCCAACCTATGATGTATATATGGTGGCACCCCAAAAGGAAGCGATAACGAGGACCAACGGGGCGCGACAAAGGATAATCTCGCCGATAAACAACCAAAACGACGACGCAGACGCCGCCCTAAGTCCCGCCTCGACAAAAACAGCGTTCCTAATGACCCAGCAATAGAGCAGGGCAAACCAGTGGACGACGAACATGCAACCAAGCAACCGTCCGAACAGGATGAATCGGATAATCAATCCATGCCCGGCGAAACCAACAGTCCAGACGACCTCACGCCGGACACACCGCCGGAACATAAGAACCTTCACAAAAGACTCGTCGCCACTGCAAGAAGTCTGAAGAAGGAAAAACGGAAGCTCAAAACAGCGGAAGACATACTCAGAATGAGGTGGAGCAAAGTGCTCAAAACCGCAGACAAATACGACAATAGCCATCAGTCAAAGAGCTATCCGAAGCGCAAGCTGCTGCCAGAATTCGACGAGGAAGCCATAGAGCCACCACAGTCAAAAATTAAAGAAGCCGCCTGGCCGGATAGACGACCAGATGATAGGCAAAAAGCAACAAGCGGCGCTGCGCACAAGCTGACTCACGATCCTCGGAAAACAAATGGCCCGGTCAGGTCCATTTACGGGCCAAAAAAGAGGGCCCCAGGAAGCAACACAACACTCCAAGTGTTCGAAGACAGCGGCACACCGACATACAGGGGCGCCGCACACCCACTATGTTTCACCAATGAGGTGCTGGATCATGAATTTCCAGCAGGGTTTAAACCCATAAACATAGAGGCTTATGACGGAACAACAAACCAATGGAGTCTGGATAGAGGATTATATACTACACATACACATGGCTAGAGGAGATGATCTCCACGCCATAAAATATCTACCCCTCAAGCTCAAAGGGCCAGCTCGGCATTGGCTCAAAAGCCTCCCGGAAAACACTGTTGGAAGTTGGGAGGAGCTCGAGGATGCGTTTAGAGCAAATTTTCAAGGGACTTATGTCCGCCCTCCGGATGCAGACGACCTAAGTCATATAACTCAACAGCCCGGAGAGTCAGCGCGCAAATTCTGGAACAAGTTCCTTACCAAAAAGAACCAGATAGTTGACTGTCCGGACGCGGAAGCCTTAGCAGATTTCAAACACAATGTCCGAGATGAATGGCTCGCCAGACACCTCAGCCAAGAGAAGCCAAGGACAATGGCCGCGCTAACAAGCCTCATGACCCGCTTCTGCGCAGGGGAGACAGCTGGCTAGCAAGATGCAGCACCAACGACCCGAGTACATCCAAGATCAGAGATGGAAACGGAAAATCACGGCGCCGAAAGGATCAGCGCCGGAATAAAGAAAAAAGCCGAAAGAACACGGCGGTCAACGCCGGATTCAAAAGCTCGCGGCCAAACAACAAAACACTGCCTCTTAAGGACAACAGTGACGAGCTATCCGACTTAAACAAAATTTTGGATCGGATATGTCAAATCCATAGTACCTCCAGAAGGCCTGCAAACCACACCCATTGAGATTGTTGGGTTTTCAAACAGTCCGGCCGACTCAACGCCGAACACAAGGGGCTCGACACACCAAGCGAGGATGATGATGAACCCCACCAGCAGAACACCGGAAAACAAAAGACCTTCCCACAAGAAGTCAAAACAGTAAACTCACTTCATGTGATACTACGTAAAAACAATGCGGCACCCGCTAAAATAAGTGCCGCACGGTCCACCCCAGCGGAACCTCAAAGTTGGATGTCAAAACCAATCACTTTCGACCACCTAGATTATTCCAGAAGCATTCGAAACGCAGGATGGACTGCTCTGATATTGGATCCTATAATCGACAGACTACAGCTTACACAAGTCCTGATGGGCGGCAGCAGCGATTTAAACCTAGTATATCCGAATACAATCCGCAAGTTGGGGATAGACCTTACTAAAATTCGACATAGCAGCACTTCCTTTAAAGGAGTGACGCCAGGCCCTTACGCCAAGTGCACAGGCTCCTTATTACTAGAAGTTGTGTTCGGGTCACCGGACAACTTCCGACGTGAAAAGCTAATCTTTCATGTCGCCCCATTCAAAAGTAGCTATCAAGCACTATTGGGACGCGAAGCTTTCGTCCGCTTTAACGCAATGCCACATTACGCGTCTCTTACACTTAAAATGCCCGGTCCACGTGGCATCATTTCATTAAGAGGGTCGTCTAAAGACCCCGGACACGGCTAGACGAGTCCGGCATAAATAAGCTAGGGGCTCCCTAGACGCACACCCCTCCACAAGGGGCTGTGCATATAAGCAACAAGGGGCTAATACAGGCTCAGCTTCATTAATTTATTAATATTTCAATTTTTTATGCACTTTTCGCATGATTTCTTCTCAAACTAAGTTCCTCTCTTTTTGCAGATGAACAACATGCACAACCGTCCAGGATAACGGCACAACGGAGACATAGGCGCAGACGTGCAGTAGGGACCCGTTGCAAGGATTCTTTTCAGATTAAGACCCTGCGTAAACCTTTTTTACTATCTCTTGTTGCTATAATCCCCTGGTTTTTCATGATAACCAGAGAGGAGACTGACGTTTTGGCATCGGCCGCGTCAGAGGACCTCGCCCGTACCCTGACACTAGGGGCTTAGGGCATTGTTCCGCCCGTTATTATAAAGACCGAACACCTTAGGGAGTGTTCGGCGTCTCGAGTTAGGCCTTATATGCATCAGCTCCGAATCATGTCTTTGGTCAAATGTTGGATTTTCCCGGCTCCTGTGTTTTGCTGCCTTACGTTCCGTATCATCGGCTAACGCGGCACCAGGAGAACTACTGCGATTGTGCCCCAGTTCGGCTGGGCGAGCACCTCAGTAGAGAAAGCCGAAAACTGACTGTCATGATACAGCGAGAGACTGGTCAACCACTCGATCGACCACCGGAATGTTTAGAATTCCTCCGCTTTGACGAAGGACCGTTTCCCGGTCAGGCACATACGTGCCCCGAATTCGGATAGCGCGGTGCCCCCAGGGGCTATATCGTAGCCCCACCCTCGAACTCCAATGGCTACGTGAAAGTGATAAAGCATTATAGTCCGGTTGCCTCGTTTGCTACGCTACCACCTCCTTAACGGGACCGAGACGTTGGATTAAGTGTGAAAATGCGCTATTTTTGCGAACACCCCCGCACCTTGTGCGTGGGGGCTGAAGCCGACGACTGCCATCTTTCAGGTTATACACACGTATACATAAACGGCCGCATAGGAGATATTTCAATATTTGAAACGCACAAGTACAAAAAGCGATTACATCATAACCATTGTTTTACAAAATAAAACGTTGATTTGAACGTGACATTTTTCGAGCACTGCGACTCGATTACACGAGCACCATGCATAACTTCCCCAAAATAGTGCTCGGCGGGTAACCGGCTCTCGTCCGAACCCTGGGTCGCAACAGCGGTGGCGTCCATCTCCGTCCAATGTGTCTTCACACAGGCGAGGGCCATCCGCGCACCCTCTATGCAGGCCGACCGCTTCATCAACTTGATATGCGGCACCGCCCCAAGAAATTGCTGCAATAAGCCAAAATAGCTCATCGGCTTGGGCCTATCCGGCCAGACATGAGTCACGATATCCGTCATGGCAAGTCCGGACAACCTATTCAGCTCAGCCCATTCGGCCAACCGATCGGTCAGCAGAAGTGAGTGATCCGGACTATGGAATAGAGACCAAAACAGCCCTTCCATCTTGTGATCCTTCTGACTTCGGAAGTGCACGACGGCATCCGCCGCACTCGCCGCTAAGTCCATATAGGGATCCTCAGGACCCCACAGCTGGCCAAGCTGGGCATACTTTGGATCCGTAAACCTGCGGCGCAGCAGAAAAGGATTGTCAGCCACAATGTCTCCGGCCTAGCGCAGCTCCTCCTTTATAGCCCGCATTGCAGAATGGGCATCCTTGGCATCGGCAGTGGCCTTCCCCAGGTCTTCTCGCTCCAATAGGCGCTCCTTTTTAAGAGCCTCATTGCGATCGGTAGCATCCTTTAACCTAACGGCCATTTCGGCCATTTCTTCCCTGCTTCGGTGTAACATCCCAAATTTTCAAATTTGGAATGTTATACATTAGATCATCATGCATTACATTTTTTTTCTTGCCTTTTTGTCGATCCTAGAAATTTCACGCAACTCAAGGACCCTCGGAGAGAGTTGGAGATTTCGAAATTTTCATATTTGAGTTCTCTCAAATTATGAAAAGAGGATCATTTGATTCTATTTATTTCATCTTCAAATAATTTTTCCAATATCAAAAATAAGAGAGGGAATAATATGACTTTCCCAAAACTTAGGAAAAATGAAGATTTAATAAATAAATCAAATTTTGGATTTTTCTCGGAATTTATTTGCCTTAGGGAAAAATGCGTGTTTTCAAAAATTGCATTTTAGGCCCCGAGTAAAAGTTCATTTTGTTCGACTCATTTTTAGGAGTCGGGGAAAATTTACTTAGTAATTTTTTGGAGTTCGTTTAGATTTTATTTTATTCGTTTTTCTGCGCACGTTATTTAAAAAAAAGAATATACGCAGCGCCCGACTGGGCCAAGGGCCCAGCCAGCTAGCCCAGCGCCCCGCCCTCCCGCGCGCGCGTAGCGCCGCCGCTGCCAGCCGAGTCCGGCTCGGACTCCGCGCCGCCGCCGCCTTTGCTTGCCCCCTCCCCCAAGCAGCACCCCCCTCCTATAAATACCCCAGCACCCCCCCTCTCCTCCCCACAACCCGCAGCCGCCGCCCCCAAGCAGCAGCAGCAGCAGCCGCGCGCCACCGCAGCCGCCGCCGCCGTCGCCCGCAGCTCGCGCCGCCGCCGCTAGCGCCGTCGCCTGCCGCCGCCGCGTCGCCATCGCCCCGCCGCCTAGCCGGAGCCCCGCCTCATCGAGGTAGCCGCGCCGCGCCACCCTCCCCCTCGGTTCGGTTTTTTTATATAAAAACCGTTCCGGTCTTCTTTTTCCTCGTTTCGGATTTTTTTGAAACCCTAGATTGGTTTTATTTCCGGTTTTGTTGTTTAGTGAGCGTTCGCCGGACCGTTCGTCTTAAGGAACGTGATCGTCGTTTAACCGTTCGTCGTTTTCTTTTTAGTCGGATTTATTCCGCTATTTTCTGATCGCGATTTCAGATCCGATCTTCGTTCTAGTTTATCTTCTCGCTCGTTTATCGGAATTAGGTGATTCAAGCGCCTGGAGTTTCGTTTCGAAACCGCCGTTCCGACTAATCAACTTAAACAAAGTTTTTCTACTATAAAATTTGACCTAGTTTAAATTTGCTAGAACCGAGCTATCTTCTTTTGCCGTTTGACTTTCGTTGCTTTATTTGTTTTGATTCCTTTTGCAACCAGGGTTCTTAAGTTGAACTTTCTGGTTAGATCTTTTATTCGAGATTTACCTATGCATTAGTGGAGTACTTATTGTATGCTTGTTGTTTGTCTGCGATAGATCACCCGGAGTGCGCCGCTTGTTACTTCGAATCTCTAGGTTTCGCGGATCATCAGCAAGGCAAGTAACACTTGATCATACCTTTTTCTACTACCCAGTTTTTATGCATTAGATCAATCCTCAAACATTGCATGATTAGGATCTAATTAAATTGTGGGATGGGAAGTAGATGAGGTAGTACCTATTACCTGTTTTACTTATGAAACCTTTGGGAGTTACTTCTGCGTTCGCTTATTATGCCATGCTATGCTAGTAGACGTGGATTGGGTGAGTGATATCCATGACAGATGTGAGATTGTTAATTAATGGTTTATCTAAGGTGGCAACTTAAATACACATCTGGGTGGATTGAGGCACCTGGGGTATCCAGTGATTGCCTATTTTTTTGGAAATCCCGGGGTTACCGTGTGATTTTCCTATGCACCGCCACCCAGGCTCAAAGGGATCATACGATAATTCATGCTAGTAACTTCCGTGTGCAGCCACAAGCCATTATGGGCTCTGGCATAGTTGACTAAGTCGTGCGAACTCTTATAGTGGTAGACTAGCAGATGTAGGGGATGTAGGTGTACCGGTATACCCATCGTAAGGTCCTAGCGCTTCTGAAAGACTATGTCTCGGTCATCCGTTTCTCAAAAACCATGCAGTGCAGGAAACCAAATTGATCATGATTAGCCGTGTCCCCGATTATGGACATCTTGAGTATCTAGTACTTGAATATCATGTGAATCTCAACATGTTACTCTAATTTAATATTGTTGGGTTTGTTAATGAGTACTTTTAATTGGGATTGAGGATGCTGTCAACCATTCTCAATGTTTAACAACCACCATGATAGTTAAATAAATTTATTCCTTTGCAGTAGGGAAAAATTGGCTTTATGCAAAAACTGTAACCATAGAGATTTTCCACTAGCCATATATGCATGTAGTATAGGCTTATCATTCATTATTCTCTATGTGTTACATTGCCAGCATATTCCATGTGCTAACCCGTTTTCAAGCTGCAACTTTCATGTTGCAGACTTTTCAGACGACGAGTAAGGTGCTTTTAGGTCGTGGTTCTATACTCAGTGATGCCGTTGGAGTTGATGGACTCACTTATCTTCCAAGTCTTTCGCTGTTATCGTTATTAGATGGCCTTAAGCCATGATTATTGTAATAAGTCCTCTTTTGGGACATCGATGTAATAAGTGTGTGATTGCTACTCTGTTATAAATCCTTCGAAGTACTGTGTGGTGTCAGCATTACTGATCCAGGGATGACACCTGAGCACAGAGACTTGACCATCTGAGGTCGGGTCGCTACAGAGATGGTATCAGAGCACACACTGACTGTAGGACACGACCACTAAGTTAAAAGCCATAGATCACTATTCTCTTCTCATTTTATAACTCCTCATCTTTTCTACTCTTTTAGGATGACGGACGCAAAGATCAAGTACGCTCAACCAGATGAAGGCACACCTTTTGGATTCCACTTGAAGGAAGTCACCAAGTACCTGAACATTGGACTACCAAGCTTCACCGGGACTTTCAACGCCACTCTGCCTGAAGAGGAGCGCTGGAAGATTCAAGCTCATGTTTCGGGAAGGACATTCGGCCCAATCACCAAGCCCATAGATAGTGTTTTCAGTGCACCAACCTGGAGTCTGGGAAAGAGCATGGCAACTCATATCACCATGGGACGCATTGGAGAAGTTTATCAAGAAGACCTCAAGGACACTATCTACCAGATTTGCGGACGCCGACATGAACAATGGGAGATAGTCAGCACCAAGAAGGATAGATCCATTGCAGCTTTCATCCAGGAGTTAAACCAGCACATTCGACGCCAGGAGAACCAGATGTGCAATGATATGATAGAGTTAAAGAATGCCAAGGGAAGGATCATTGAACTTGAAGGAGAGCTGAAGTCTACATGCAAGGACTACGTGGACGAGATCGTAGCTGTAGTAAGGCACAATAGAGATCTTAAGCATGAGATTGGAGAACTCAAGAAGAAATTAGCCCTCAAGAATGAAGACAAGTACGTCGACTGTCCGAGCAACTACATCATCATCGACGACACCGATTCGGATCCAAGTGAACCCGACTTTGAAGTAGAAGCTGGAGCAGACATCATGGAGTCTTCCACCGGTTCAAATTAATAGATGACCCCCACATATTAGTAGTGTTCCCTCCATGTAAACATTATAGTATAAGCACTTTTGCAATAGTTAGACCGTTGTATGCCCTTTGTTTCAAATGAATGAAGTGATTTGTGTGCATTTGTCTCATGAGCATTTGGGTAGTGTTTTCTCCTTAGACCTCACTCTATTCTTAAATTCTCGTCTTTTCTAAACCCTTCAGATGCCTCCGAGACGCGACCCCGAGTTTGTTTTCCCGCCAGAGATCACTCAGTTGATTCAGAAGCAGAATACCTTGATTCAAACATTGGTACAGAACCAAGGCAACAACAACAACAACCCACCACCACCACCACCTGCGGATCACTTGACTCGTTTCCTTAGGCTGAATCCACCGGTGTATTCCTGTAGCACCGAGCCAATTGTAGCAGATGATTGTCTCTGCAAGATAGGAAGGGAGTTGACCACTGCAGGATGTACAGATGGTGAGAAGGTGAAGTTTGATGCACATCAGCTTGACGGACCCGCAGCAGCATGGTGGGAGAATTTCATAGCCACTTACCCTGTAGACACTGTCACATGGGATCAGTTTCAGCAAGCTTTCTGCACTGCCCATGTTTCAGCAGGAGCTATGGCCATGAAGAAGCGTGAGTTTCGCAACTTACGCCAAGGAGGAAGGACTGTTGGCCAGTATGTGGATGATTTTAGTAAGTTAGCACGTTATGCCCCAGATGACGTTGCTACAGACGCAGCTAAGCAGGAGAAGTTTCCGGAAGGACTGAATGATGAGTTAAGCATGCAGTTGATGGTAGCAAGTTTCAATAACTACCAGGAGTTGGTAGACCGCGCCCTCATGATTGAAGGAAAGCAGCAGCAGATTGAGAATCGCAAGAGGAAGTATGGGCAGGGGAAGTATAACTCTGGAGCCCAGCAGAAGCCCCCTTATACACCTAAACAGGAAGTTCAGTTTCAGCATACCCATGGAGGAGGTAGTTCGCACAACCATAATGGCCACAAGAATGGTAATGGGAATGGAGGAAGCAACGGCCAGAACCGGACCACACCATCAACCCCAGCCAAGAAAGACCTGAGCCATGTCACTTGTTACAAGTGTTCCAAGACCGGACATTATGCAAATGACTGTCCCGAAGGCCAAGGTGGAAATGGAAGCTCTAGAAAGAAGCCAAACCCTTTCAACAGGGGACAGGTGAACCACATTGATGTGGAGGAGGTTGAAGCTCAGCCCGATGCAGTAATCGGTAAGTTTTTGGTTAAGTCATTTACTGCACTTATTCTTTTCGATACTGGTGCATCGCATTCATACATATCAAGGGGATTTGTAGAAAAGTATAGTCTACCTACTCAGATTCTTAAAACCCCTATGCTAGTAAGCTCACCAGGAGCGGAGTATATGGCCAGATAAGCATGTTTTCAAGTGCCATTGAGTATAGGAAGGCATGTATTCCCGACGGATTTGATCATACTGGAATCCCAAGGATTGGATGTGATTCTCGGTATGGATTGGCTGTCGATGTATGGAGGAAACATCGATTGTGCAAGTAAGACGATTTTGCTCACGACGCCAGAAGGAAGAAGGATCAAGTATGTATCACGACATGGACCAAATAGGAACCAAGTAAATTTCTTATCAGGAGTTGTGCAGGAAGAGGTGCCAGTGGTGAAGGATTACCCTGATGTATTTCCTGATGAATTGCCAGGAATGCCACCGGAAAGAGACATTGAGTTTTTGATTGATCTTTTGCCAGGTACAGGCCCAATATCGAAGCGACCATACAGGATGCCCGCACAGGATTTGGTGGAAATCAAGAAGCAGATTAAGGAGCTATTGGATAAAGGTTATATACGCCCAAGTTCCTCGCCTTGGGGATCACCCGTACTTTTAGTGGAGAAGAAGGATGGATCGTTAAGGATGGTTGTTGATTACCGTGGATTGAATGAAGTAACAATCAAGAACAAGTACCCACTACCAATGATAAATGATCTGTTTGATCGTTTGCAAGGAGCTAAAGTGTTTTCCAAGATCGATTTGCGATCAGGGTACCATAAGTTGAAGATTCGAGAGTAGGACATACCTAAGACAGCGTTCACCACAAGATATGGACTGTATGAGTATACCGTTATGTCATTTGGACTGACTAACGCACCTGCCTATTTCTTGAACCTGATGAACAAAGTGTTTATGGAGTTTTTGGATAAGTTCGTCATGGTGTTCATTGATGATATTTTGATTTACTCGAAGAATGAGGAGGAACATAAGGAACATTTGCGATTGGTTTTGGAGAAACTAAGGGAACATCAATTATATGCCAAGTTCAGCAAATGTGAGTTTTGGTTAAAGGAAGTTGGATTTTTGGACATGTTATATTCGGAGAAGGGATAGCAGTTGACCCTAAAAAGGTTGAGACCGTAACCGAATGGGAAGCACCAACGACAGTTGGGGAGATCCGAAGTTTTCTTGGACTCCCAGGATACTACCGGAGATTCATTGAGAATTTCTCAAGGATTGCAAAGCCTATGATGGAGTTGCTGAAAAAGGATACCAAGTTCACATGGACTGAGGATTGTGAGGCAAGTTTTCAGGAGTTGAAGAAAAGATTGGTTACCTCACCAGTGTTAATTTTGCCAGATCAGACCAAGGATTATGAGGTGTATTGTGACGCTTCATGTCGAGGACTTGGAGCAGTGCTTATGCAGGAAGGAAGAGTTGTTTCGTATGCTTCACGACAACTGAAACCTCACGAATTAAATTATGCCACACATGATTTGGAGTTAGCAGCCGTAGTGCATGCCTAGAAGACATGGAGACATTTCCTCATTGGAAATCATTGTGAGGTGTACACGGATCACAAGAGTTTGAAGTACATTTTCACGCAGAAAGAGTTAAACCTTAGACAAAGGAGATGGTTGGATCTCATCAAGGATTATGATATGAGATTGCATTATCATCCCGGAAAGGCTAATGTAGTAGCTCACGCATTGAGTCGCAAGAGCCATGTCAATACGCTGATGACGGGAGAGATACCAAAGGAGTTAGCAGAAGATCTTCGTGAGCTATGTTTGGAAATAGTTCCGAGAGGCTATGTAGCAGCATTGGAGATTCAGTCTACCTTGATGAATAAAATCAGAGAAGCTCAGAAAAATGACAAAGAGATCGCGGATATAAAGAAGAAAATGAGCAAAGGAAAAGCAAAGGGATTTCATGAGGATGAGCACGATACCCTATGGTTTGAGGACCGTGTTTATGTGCCAAATGACCCGGAGATCAGGAAGTTGATTCTGCAAGAGGCACATGATTCACCCTATTCGATTCACCCAGGAAATACCAAGATGTATCTGGATTTGAAGGAAACGTTTTGGTGGACCGGAATGAAGAAGGATATTGCGGAGTATGTAGCAGTTTGTGATGTATGTCAGAGAGTGAAGGCAGAACATCAGAAGCCAGCAGGATTGTTGCAACCATTGCCGATACACGAATGGAAGTGGGATAAACTAGGCATGGATTTCATCACGGGTTTGCCAAAGACTCGTTCAGGCTACGACTCGATTTGGGTTATAGTCGACCACTTGACGAAGGTAGCTCATTTCATTCCAGTCAAGACTACCTATAGCAGTGCTAAGTTGGCAAAGATATACATGACCAAAATTGTGTGTTTGCATGGAGTTCCGAGGAGTATCATATCAGATAGAGGAACCCAATTTACCTCAAAGTTTTGGAATTAGTTGCATGAAACATTGGGAACCAGGCTGGAATTCAGTACAGCTTTCCACCCACAGACAGATGGACAGACTGAGAGAGTCAATCAGATTTTGGAGGATATGCTGAGAGCTTGTGCACTAGATTATGGATCTAGTTGGGACGATAACTTGCCGTATGCAGAGTTTTCTTATAACAACAGTTACCAAACCAGTTTGAAGATGGCACCTTTCGAAGCTTTATACAGAAGGAGGTGCAGGACACCGTTGTCATGGGACGAAGTTGGAGACCGTCAGTTGTTTGGACCAGATTTGATTAAGGAGTCTGAACAGAAAGTTAAGTTGATTCGTGATAGGATCAAGGTAGCCCAGTCCAGACAGAAGAGCTTTGCGGATTCAAAACGAAAGGAGATAGAAGATGAAGTTGGAGACAGAGTTTACCTTAGAGTATCCCCACTTCGAGGAGTTAAGCGTTTTGGAGTTAAAGGAAAATTAGCACCACGTTACGTTGGACCGTATAGGATCTTGCAACGCATGGGAGAAGTTGCTTATAAGTTGGAATTACCTGAGGGACTGTCAGGAGTTCATGACGTATTCCATGTTTCTCAGCTGAAGAAATGTCACGCCGAGATGGCAGAGGTACCGCAAAGAGATACAGTGCCACTGGAAGCAATTCAGTTGAAGGATGATTTAACATATGAGGAAAAACCCATCAAGATTCTCGAACACGCTAGCAGGGTTACTCGCAGCAAGGTTATCAAGTTTTGCAAGGTTCAGTGGAGCCACCACACTGAGGATGAAGCCACCTGGGAGAGAGAAGAAGATTTGCTCAAGGACCACCCTCACCTATTTTCTAGCCAACCCGAATCTCGAGGGCGAGATTCATCTTAAGGGGGGTAGGTTTGTAACATCCCAAATTTTCAATTTGGAATGTTATACATTAGATCATCATGCATTACATTTTTTTCTTGCCTTTTTGTCGATCCTAGAAATTTCACGCAACTCAAGGACCCTCGGAGAGAGTTGGAGATTTCGAAATTTTCATATTTGAGTTCTCTCGAATTATGAAAAGAGGATCATTTGATTCTATTTATTTCATCTTCAAATAATTTTTCCAATATCAAAAATAAGAGAGGGAATAATATGACTTTCCCAAAACTTAGGAAAAATGAAGATTTAATAAATAAATCAAATTTTGGATTTTTCTCGGAATTTATTTGCCCTAGGGAAAAATGCGTGTTTTCAAAAATTGCATTTTAGGCCCCGAGTAAAAGTTCATTTTGTTCGACTCATTTTTAGGAGTTGGGGAAAATTTACTTTGTAATTTCTTGGAGTTCGTTTAGATTTTATTTTATTCGTTTTTCTGCGCGCGTTATTTAAAAAAAATATACGCAGCGCCCGACTGGGCCAAGGGCCCAGCCAGCCGGCCCAGCGCCCCGCCCTCCCTCGCGCGCGCGCAGCGCTGCCGCCGCCTTTGCTTGCCCCCTCCCCCAAGCAGCACCCCCCCTCCTATAAATACCCCAGCACCCCCCTCCCCTCCCCACAACGTGCAGCCGCCGGCCCCAAGCAGCAGCAGCAGCAGCAGCGCGCCACCACAGCCGCCGCCGCCGCCGCCCGCAGCTCGCGCCGCCGTCGCCCCGCCGTCGCCCCGCCGCCTAGCCGCCGCCCCACCGGAGCCCCGCCTCGTCGAGGTAGCTGCGCCGCGCCACCCTCCCCCTCGGTTCGGTTTTTTATAAAAAAACTGTTCCGGTTTTCTTTTTCGTCGTTTCGGGTTTTTTTGAAACCCTAGATCGGTTTTATTTCCGGTTTTGTTGTTTAGCGAGCGTTCGCCGGACCGTTCGTCTTAACGAACGTGATCGCCGGTTATTCCCGGTTAACGAACGTCCGTTCGTTTAACCGTTCCTTGTTTTCTTTTTAGTCGGATTTATTCCGCTATTTTCTAATCGCGATTTCAGATCCGATCTTCGTTGTAGTTTATCTTCTCGCTCGTTTATCGGAATCAGGTGATTCAAGCGCCTGGAGTTTCGTTTCGAAACCGCCATTCCGACTAATCAACTTAAACAAAGTTTTTCTACTGTAAAATTTGACCTAGTTTCAATTTGCTAGAACCGAGCTGTCTTCTTTTGCCGTTTGACTTTCGTTGCTTTATTTGTTTTGATTCTTTTTGCAACCAGGGTTCTTAAGTTGAACTTTCTGGTTAGATCTTTTATTCGAGATTTACCTGTGCATTAGTGGAGTACTTATTGTATGCTTGTTGTTTGTCTGCGATCGATCACCCGGTGTGCGCCGCTTGTTACTTCGAATCTCTAGGTTTCGCGGATCATCAGCAAGGCAAGTAACACTTGATCATACCTTTTTCTACTACCCAGTTTTTATGCATTAGATCAATCCTCAAACATTGCACGATTAGGATCTAATTAAATTGTGGGATGGGAAGTAGATGAGGTAGTACCTATTACCTGTTTTACTTATGAAACCTTTGGGAGTTACTTCTGTGTTCGCTTATTATGCCATGCTATGCTAGTAGACGTGGATTGGGTGAGTGATATCCATGACAGATGTGAGATTGTTAATTAATGGTTTATCTAAGGTGGCAACTTAAATACACATCTGGGTGGATTGAGGCACCTGGGGTATCCAGTGATTGCCTGTTTTTTTGGAAATCCCGGGGTTACCGTGTGATTTTCCTATGGACCGCCACCTAGGCTCAAAGGGATCATAAGATAATTCATGCTAGTAACTTCCATGTGCAGCCACAAGCCATTATGGGCTCTGGCATAGTTGACTAAGTCGTGCGAACTCTTATAGTGGTAGACTAGCAGATATAGGGGATGTAGGTGTACCGGTCTACCCATCGTAAGGTGCTAGCGCTTCTGAAAGACTATGTCTGAGTCATCCATTTCTCAAACACCATGCAGTGCGGGAAACCAAACAGAGGCGATCGAGTCTTGTGGGGAAAAGTGCGCAAACCTCTGCAGAGTGTACAAACTAATCATGATTAGCCGTGTCCCCGGTTATGGACATCTTGAGTATCTAGTACTTGAATATCATGTGAATCTCAACATGTTACTCTAATTTAATATTGTTGGGTTTGTTAATGAGTACTTTTAATTGGGATTGAGGATGCCGTCAACCATTCTCAATGTTTAACAACCACCATGATAGTTGAATAAATTTATTCCTTTGTAGTAGGGAAAAATTGGCTTTATGCAAAAACTGTAACCATAGAGCTTTTCCACCAGCCATATATGCATTTAGTATAGGCTTATCATTCATTATTCTCTATGTGTTACATTGCCATCATATTCCATGTGCTGACCCGTTTTCGGGCTGCAACTTTCATGTTGCAAACTTTTCAGATGATGAGTAAGGTGCTTTTAGGTCGTGGTTCTATACTCAGTGATGCCGTTGGAGTTGATGGACTCACTTATCTTCCAAGTCTTCCGCTGTTATCGTTATTAGATGGCCTTAAGCCATGATTATTGTAATAAGTCCTCTTTTGGGACATCGATGTAATAAGTGTGTGATTGCTACTCTGTTATAAATCCTTCGAAGTACTGTGTGGTGTCAGCATTACTGATCCAGGGATGACACCTGAGCACAGAGACTTGACCATCTAAGGTCGGGTCGCTACATTCGGCAGTGTGAAGCCCTTTCGGCTTCTAACTCCTCGGCCGCCCTCGAGGCAGCCGCATTACTTCTTCTGGCCTGCTCCTTGGCTTGAGCAAGTTCGGCCCGAAGGCTCTCCACAGCAGCGGCACCATCTGCGTCAAGCACACATATTGTAAGAGGTGGCCTTCGGCTCCCTTACGAGGTGACCACGGAGAAACAACTTACCTTGCGACTCGTCAAGTCGATTGTTGACTAGCGCGATGTCCGCATCCGCAACGTCGAGTTGCCGCCTTAGTTCAGCAACTACATAAGTCCAGCTGGCCCCCGGACTATCCGCCACCTGAATAGGAAGGGCGACACTCAATACCTGCGATTTTGATCCTCGGCATGCTGTCGCTTTCGACAACCTACCGAGTCTCAGGGGCTACTATCTATACAGGGCGCACTTTTATGTGCAAAACTGTCAAAAAGGTGCGTCGTTTTTACGTACCTCAAACCCCGCTAGCAAACTCCTGATGGCATTATGCAATCCGCTTTCGGCGGACGAAATCCTTCCAATCACCGTACTCATCAATGCATGGTGGTCTTCTGAGATGGACGCCTTCTCAAGTAGATCCTTCAGCTCCCCTGGCCGAACTCTAGTCGGCGCCGAACTCTTCGGCTCTGCCGGGCTCGGGGATACCCTCCGTGATGACACTTCAGGCTCGTCCGCCTATCCGATGGCGCAGCAGAAGGAGGCATCTCGCTCTCCACCATCTCCGAACGAAGGTCCCCCGAAGACGAGCTCATCTGAGAAGGTCGGAGATCCGAACTACAAGGTAAAAATTTTGGTTATCCTCAGAAGCACAAATAGGGATGTTTCTTATTAATGAACTCCCCTTTTTCTACTCACGGCTCGCTGGAGGGCTGATTCTTTAGAGAAGACTGTGAGGCCGGGACCTCCCCGGACGCAGGACCCTCTGGTGAAGATTTCTTCCCCCGCTTAGGGGCTTTGGCCTCCGGGTCTTTGGAGGTGGTCCTCTTCTCCCCCTGGAGGGAGGGATTCTCGATCCCCCCTTCTTCAAGCGCCCCCTTGGGCGAGGCGGTAGCTCCTCTATTTTCCCCTTCGCCTTCTTCTGAAGGCGCAACCTCCAACATCCTGACCAGCACGGGATCCGGCGCGGTCTCTGGGAGGGGGGCCGGACACCGTATCAGCTTTGCTTGCGCTATCCACTCCAGTTGAAGGATAGCGGGTTAAAAGGCGAATTGTAGAAAGGAAAACAAACGGTACGTCCGAACACTGAGCTACTTGAGTATCCGGGCGGTTGCAGCTTAGGCCGGCATCCTCGGTCAATTCCGGACACGCCGCCTGTGATCCGAAGAACAACTCGTACATCTCCACGGGTGTCGTACCCATAAAGTGTTGGAGAATCCGTGGTCCCTCCGGATTGAACTCCCATAGCCGGAGAGGACGGCGTTTGCAGGGCAGGAGACACCTGATTAGCATAACCTGCATCACCACGACCAGATCGATCTCCCTCGCCTGGAGGTCTCGAATCCGGCCCTGCAATAGGGGCACGTCTTTTGACGACCCTCAGTTGAGCCCTTGGTTGACCCACGACATGAACATTGAGGAGGTCCCGAGCGGAATACGGGCGGCGGCTTCTGCCTGCTGCCCTTCGGAGCGGTGATATAGAACCACTCCTGCTGCCACAAGATGAGCTCCTCTTGGAAGGAGCCCTCGGGCCAAGGGGCATCGGCCCTCCTGCTTATGGCCACCCCGCTGCACTTTGCTTGACGCCCCCCAATCATCTTCGGCTCCACATTGAAGGTCTTCAGCCACAGGCCGAATTGGGGGGTGACACGGAGGAAGGCTTCGCAAACGACAATAAATGCGGAAATATGAAGGATGGACTCCGGAGCCAAGTCATGGAAATCCAGCCCGTAGTAGAACATGAGCCCTCTCACGAAAGGATCCGTCGGCAAGCCTAAACCCCGACGGAGGTGGGATACAAAGACGACGTACTCGCCGGGCTCGGGGGTGGGTATGGCCTGCCCTTCGGCGGGCAGCTTGTGCGAAATCTCGTAAGATAGGTACTTGGCATCTCGCAGCTTTAGCACGTCCTCCTCCGTGACGGAGGAGGGCATCCACCGGCCCTGAAGGTCGGAGCCGGACATTGTTGAAGGTCCGAAGCACTCGAATCTGGGGCTCTGGGTGTTGGAACTTGGAGCAAGGAGAAGATTCGATGGAGGATTGAAGAAAAGAAACGAGCCTTGGTCCTATTATAAAGAGGGAGAATACCAAGAGCTGTCTCCGTGACCGTTTGGGACTCGCCTTCGATAGAGGGGGCGTGGCAACGGGCGCGGTTGGGTTACCCACGTCCGTATTGATGAGAATCCCGGGATAAGGGGAACACGATCTCTGCTTCGACAAGGCGTGCCACGGAAACCGCTTCGCTAAATGCGCTGAGGTGGTATAATAAAAAACGATTCAAGTAAAGGCTTGGTAGTGGCGTGACGTCACGCTACAAGATACGTCAGCAGATCGAACCTGTGTACATGATATCCTCTCTATGGTGGAATGTGGAAATTATTTTGCAGAGCCGGACACTATCCTGGTGTTCACAATCGTCTATGGATTATTCGGAGGAGGAACCCGCCTTGCAATGTCGAACATTATGCGCGCCGGACTCATCGTCATTGAAGCCAGGTTCAGGGGCTACTGAGGGAGTCCTGGACTAGGGGGTGTCCGGACAGCCGGACTATCATCGTCCGCCGGACTCCAAGACTATGAAGATACAAGATTGAAGACTTCGTCCCGTGTCCGGATGGGACTTTCCTTGGCGTGGAAGGCAAGCTTGGCGATACGGATATGTAGATCTCCTACCATTGTAACCGACTCTGTGTAACCCTAGCCCTCTCCGGTGTCTATATAAACCGGAGGGTTTTAGTCCGTAGGACACAACAACCATTACAACAATCATACCATAGGCTAGCTTCTAGGGTTTAGCCTCCTTGATCTCGTGGTAGATCCACTCTTGTACTACCCATATCATCAATATCAATCAAGAAGGAGTAGGGTTTTACCTCCATCGAGAGGGCCCGAACCTAGGTAAAAACATCGTGTCCCCTATCTCCTATTACCATCCGCCTAGACGCACAGTTCAGGACCCCCTACCCGAGATCCGCCGGTTTTGACACCGACAGTAGGAATGGAATATCTTGGCCTCAACACATGAGTGGTGGTTCTCTCTCAGAAATGGTAACTTGGAAGTGTAGGTCTATTCTGATGGCTCTCTCCACGAATGAAGAGGAGGTGGAGGGGTATATATAGCCTCCACACAAAATCTAACCGTTACACACAATTTACCAAACTCGGTGGGACCGAATCGTCAAACTCGATCGGACCGATTTAGTAAACCTAGTGACCGTTAGTGAATTTCGGTGGGACTGACATGCATCTCGGTGAGACCGATTCGGTTAGGGTTAGGGCATAACGTAATCTCGGTAAGACCGATTACACAAACTCGGTGAGACCGATTTGGTAATAAGCTTTCCAGAGAGTTGGTCAGGTAAACTCGGTGGGACCGATTTGCTCTTTTCGGTGAGACCGAAATGTTACAAAAGGAAAACAGAGAGTTTACATTGCAATCTCGGTGGGACCGATTGCTCACTTCGGTTAGACCGAAACGTTACGAAGGGAAACAGAGAGATTACAATCCCATCTCGGTGAGACCAAGATCCCTATCGGTAAGACCGATTTGCTTGGGGTTTTTGGCAGTGGCTATGACTTTTGGAATGGGTGGCACCGGATAGGAAGAATCGGTGTGACCGATTTTGGCTTTGGGTTTAGGTCATTCGTGGATGTGGGAAAGTAGCTGAGGGTTTTGGAGCATATCACAAAGCACATTAAGCAAGAGGCTCATTAAGAAACACCTCATCCCTCCTAGATAGTATTGGCTTTTCCTATAGACTCGATGTGATCTTGGATCACTAAAATGTAAAATGAAGAGTCTTGAGCTTTTGAGCTTGAGCCAATCCTTTGTCCTTAGTATTTTGAGGGATCCACTTTCATCATCCATGCCATGCCATTCATTGAGCTTTCCTGAAATAATAATCTTGGAATAGCATTAGCTCAATGAGCTATATGTTGTTACGAATTACCAAAACTACCTAGGGATAGTTGCACTTTCAATCTCCCCCTTTTTGGTAATTGATGACAACATATAGATCAAAGCTTCGACAAATGATAATAAGATTGAATAACATCGTCGCTTTGAGAAGTATGTGATAAGCAAGAGCTCCCCCTAAATTTGTGCATAGTTTAAGATTTGCTCTCGACTGCAAATGCACAATGAATTAGGCTCATGGGTTACTCTTCCATGTCACATACATCTTGGTGGAGAGCTCAAAATAATAAATATTGAATACATGCACACATCACCAAGCAAAGTGAATGATCACATAGGATAGATAAGATAATATCATCAAACATGCATAAGTGTAGCTTATGATCAAACACATGATCATCAATGTCTCACAAGCATAGTATCTCAGGCAATCAAAAGCAAACAAGTTTAAACCACCAAATAAAGCAAGAGAGAACAAAAGCAACACACACTCTCTCTCTCGAAGCCTATGATCTATACATTTCCCCCCCTTTGGCAAAAAGTTACCAAAAAGTTCATAGAAAATGCATAGTGCAAGATCGACTCTCAGGCTTGATCTTCAGGTGGTGGTGTCCGGATAACTCCTTGGACGAAGGCTTTAGTTGAAGTAGAGGGTGCTGGAGTTGATGCTGGAGCTGGTTGCACTGGAGCTAAAGGGGCTGTAGCTGGTGCTGAAGTTGTTGCTCTATTGTCTATCACAGGCACTGCAACTGACCTCCGGGCTCTAGGCACTCTGGAAAATACATTTGTGGTAGTCTTGCCCTGCTTCTCCTGCATGTCATCCTGCAGCTGCTCCACAACTGACTGTATCTCAGTTACTTTGACATCAAGGTCATGGAATTTGAGTTCCATGATTCTTTCCAGGCTCTCCTGATTCTGAGTGAGGGTGGCCAGTCCCTTCTCAATCCTCAGTGTAGATGCTATTAAGTAACCAAGCTGCTCCTGCTTGTTCTTCAAGAAATATTCAGATGCCTCCTCTTGAGTTGGCATCTTGGCAGCCTTCTCCTTCTTCTCTTGAGCTTGAACTAATGATGGATCATTCTCATTCATGACAACCTCATTGTCCTCAAAGTCTGGATAAAGTGTAAAATGTTCCTTATCCAATTGATATTTCCCTGTGCGCATCTTTGAGTTTATCAGCTCCTGAATTTGAGGGGCATATGCACAGCTCCTCTTCTGATCTACTGCAGTCCTCTTAATGGTTTCTATCATCAGGCTCATGACTTTGAACTTTTGTGGCACATCAAACACATGCAACATGTTGATGGCATGTCCTCTGATCATGTTATGGTCACCAGACTTGGGCAACAGAGTGTGCCTCAGAATCCAATTGATAGTTGGCAGCCTTGACAACAGAAAATGGGTTGATCCAAACTTGTGTGTCTCAACTGCCCTGTCTGGGATCTCCTTGTACATGTGAGCCATGGAATTGTGATCCATCTTCTTATTTGCATAAATAGCCAGATCATCCTCATTTTTCTTTGGGGCATTTATCAGACTTGCCCATTCTTCAACAGTGGATTGGTACTTTGTACCTTCAGACATCCAAACAATTCTTCCATCTGGATAAAAGTTTGTTGGGGAGTATAATTGCATGATAAGTTCATCATTCAAGTGAGTGAGCTTTTGCCCAACAAAATCAGCAACTCCACAAGAAACAAAGCTTTCTTGCACTCCAGGATAGTGCTCTTCATTGTCCTTGATGTAGGTCCTGTCGACCCACCTCATGTCACAAACTATAGGCTTCTTATCCAACAGAATTGTCTCATAGAAGTCCTGTTGTTCCTTTGTATGGAACCTCTAGTCAATAGCAGTTCTTCTCCTTGAAGCATATGGATCTTCCATCCTCCATAGCCTCAACCCTGAGTCCTTCCTGATCCTCATGTCCTCAGCCATAGGATGGGCATCATTGTGGTCTGGTATCTTGGGCTTGAGCTTCCTTAGGACATGTCCTTCTTCATCTTCTTCATCAGCAACATTTGGCACTGGGGCCTTGTTCTTCTCAGCAGCTGGAATACTCCTAGTATTCCTCTTTGGTATTTTCTTGGCCTTGGAGGCAGCTTTGGGTGCTTCCTTGGGCTTATATGTTCCAGCCCCTGACCTTATAGCATCACCCATAAGCTTTGGTGCCTTAGGTGCTGGTGTAGCAACCTCTTCTTCCCCTTCAGAATCTTTTCTCATAGAGGGCTTTCCAAGAACCTGGGCAGTTGTGGTTATTGCTCTCTTCTTCTTCTTGTCCTGAGCACCTTCATCCTCTGATTCAATTATAAACTTCATTGTCTCTCCAGTAGGAACTTTCTGAGACTTCAAAGTTGTGACTTTCTTTGCAGGTGCCTCTATGGGTTCAGTCTGCTCTAGCACTTGAGTGGACCTTCTGGCCTTGGGCATTGGTGTCCTCTTGGCAGGAACTTTCCTTTTCAGTCCAGGCTTTGTGCTATGTGCAGAGCCATATTCCTTCTTAAGCACTACTTTCTTGGAAGTAGCCTCATCTTCTTCAGCTTTATAGTCCTCATCCTCTGAGTCTGAAGTTCTCTTCCTCCTTTGCCTGGTAGCAGCCTTAGGCAGGTTGCTAGGAGTGCTTCTGCTCCCTTCATCTGTAGAACTTGAGGGACTAGTTCCCTTGCTCATGTCAATTTGCTCTTCTGACTTGTTCTGACTGTCATTCTGGTCTGACATGCTGCAAACACTGACTGCTGACCCTGTGAAGAGTTATAGATGAGATAGAATGGATGAGCATCACAAAATGCAGAGATTTTTGCAAAAGAATGAATCAAAAATTCAGTTTTAGTTTTCCACAGAAAGCATTTCGGATGAGCCGATTTTCAAACTCGGTGATACCGAAGTAGTTTTGGAACCTAAACTGATGATCTCGGTTGGACCGAGTCACAGTTCGGTGGCACCGAGACTGCTAGGGTTTCACAGAATCCTAAAATCAGTCGGACCGATTAGCAATTCTCGGTCAGACCGAGAGTCACTAGTGCAATCGCATAAGCCAAATAGGTGAGACCGAGTTTTTCAAATCGGTGGGTCCGAGATGGTTTTGGCGGAAACCTAACCCTAAAAGTTTGAATCTCATCTAATCTACGGACTACATTGGCCGGATAGGATTGTCTCAATCGTGGCAAGATTCAATAAGGAACAATGTGCTAGGAATCAGACGAGGATAGCACAATGATCGAGTCCATACCCTAGCTTGGTGATGAACTCGCTACGGCGACAACGGCGGGGGCGAAATCCGTTGACGGCGGCGGAGACCAGCTACTGGAGGCGGCTGGCAACGAGCAGACGATCCGGAGACCTTCGATGGCAGAGCGAGCTATTGCGCGGGCGAAAGGGTTCGGAGAAATTTCCAAAATTTTGCCCGTGACTATATATAGCCCGACCCTGTCGGTGTGACCGAGTGGAACAACTCGGTGGCACCGAGATGCATAACTGTGTACAGTTACAGCAAATCGGTGTGACCGAAAAGTTCAAATCGGTTGCACCGAGATTGAAAACTCAGATCAACTTAATGATCTCGGTAGGACCGAAATGGAGGAATCGGTCAGACTGAGAGTCACAAAGAGGTTTTGGAAGTTTAAGTCTATGACGAATCGGGGACTCCGAGTGCTCCTCACATAGAGTGGTTCGAATCTGACTTGATCAAATTTTGTGATCTAGCATGAATAGAGTTTGAGACGAGAAATGCATAGATAGCTAGAGAAAGTTCTTAGGCATTCTTGTCCATCCACTTGGCAAAAAGAAAAGAAACCAAACAATCAAAACAACAAGTGGATGTCCTTGAATGAGTAAAATATGCACCAACATGCTCACACAATAAGATGGCAAATGAAATATGTGGCAAAGCATGCACAACCAATTCTAGCATCTACCAAACAATTGGCGATGACTAGGTCATCTATATATGAGTATATTGACTTAGGAGTCAAATGAGAACATTTGATCATAGGTCATACTCATCATTTAAGCTCAAGTGGGGTTACCACTTTTACATAATGCATTGATGTGTTCACACCACTAGAGTTGCTTTGACTCAATTCTTAGAGTTAAGCTCCCCCTAGATGTGATATCCCCCCTTAGAGGGATGAACTAACCTTGGGTTTTGTCGATGATGACTTCATGTAGGTGTTGAAGATGTGGATGCTCAATGTTGATGTAGATCATTTGGAGATATCCTTTGGAGTGAGTTGCACTTTCAACTTACCTACATGTGTTAGTCCCACAAGGAACAAACAAGAATATCCATAGACATAGATTGATGCACACACAAGATGATGTCCATGAAATCATTAGGTTACCTTGTCCCTTGCCTTAACAACATGAGGGTTTGTGACTCCTTGGACTAGTGCAAGATGTGGAAGTTGATTGCACTTGTTCTTGCCATAATGATATGAGTGAAGAATGTTGGCGGAGACACCCTCAAGAACTCTCTAGTTCTTCTTCTTCGGGATCCACATCATCTTGATGGGAATCCTTGGAGTTGTAGTTGTATTTGATGAAGTAGAACTTGACGTAGTCTTGGGAACCCACTTGAACGAGGCCTTAGGTGCTTCTTCAAATGCATCAATCTCTTCTTGAAGCTTGTCCTTGCCTTTGTTCTTGTGGTCTTGTGGTGGAAGATCATCTTGTGCTTGTGTTCCCTTGAAGGAAGTAGGATCATACTTCTCTTGTTGAGGAACAAACTTCATCTTGTGGTATTGATCTTCTTCCCACTCAACTCCATTGGCATTGAACTTTCCTTCAAAACCAACACCTTGATTCTTCCGGTGCCTTCCTTCCTTGCGTACAATTTCCTCGAATTGCTTACTTCTGGCAAGGCTCTTGTAAACACCTTTCTCTATAATTCCCTTCAATAAGCTATTTTCTTGCTCAAGTGTAACTTGGGTAAGAGAATCATTAGTGGAATCAAGAGAACTACTAGAAGCAACAATATTGCATTTGACATTATTATTGTTACTACTAGAGGAAGTATCTTTCTTGTACTTGTTACTAGACTTGACTTGAGGCATGTAAGTGGATAAGAAACGCTTGGCAATGTAAGAAGAACTCTTCTTGCGGAGATCATCATTGATTACCTTTAGGAACTCATGCTCTTGCTCAAGATTGAGCTTTTCAAAGCATAACTTCTCATGAGCCCTTAAAAGTTCTCGATGATCTTCAAAGATAGTTTCATGATCCAACTTAGGAGTGTTTAGTTCCTTAGTTAGAAGCTCAATCTTCTCCGTATCATTGTCATTCATTTTATCTTGATTAGCATGATTAATTGACGTTTCATAATAGTATTCATCACTAGAGTTGTCAACAAGTAAATCATCATCCACAAGAAAGTCATCTTCATCACTATTAAAATCAACATACTCAGGATGTGTTACCTTAGGACCTTCGGCCATGAAGCATCTTCCAATTCCTTCATTTGGTGAATCAAATATGTCGTAGGAGTTGGTTGACACAAGTGCTAGACCAGCAACACCTTGATCTTGAGTATATTCGGAGTCGGAGTGATAGCTTCTCTCGGAGTGATTGTCAGAGTTGGAGCCGGATACCCATTCACCAAAATGATCTTGATGTCCTCGTTTTGTGTAGCTCCTTGATGACTTGTCCTTCCTTTCCGAATCCTTGCTTCTCCGTGAGGGTCTTCGTTCATAATGATCATCTCTACTCCTCCTCTCTCTTGGTGGTGATTCTTCTCTTTTGCTTCTTCTTCTTGGAGAATCTTCTCTTCTTTTGTAGGGTGTCGTACACTCATTGGAATAGTGTCCGGGTCTCCCACAATTGTAGCAATTTCTCTCTCGACTAGAAGATCTTTTGTCATTGTAAGACCTTGACTTGGAGCTTCTTTCTTTGCTTCTACTCTTGAAGAATTTGTTGAAGTTCTTCACCATTAAGCTCAATTCTTCATTGAAGGTTTGTTTCTCACTTGATGATGTGGGGGCTTCACTTGAGGCTTTGTAAGCACCACTTGACTTGTTGTGAAGTTCCTCCTTATCCTTGAGTGAAAACTCATGAGCAACAATTCTTCCAATGGCTTCTGTTGGCTTGAGATCTTTGTAATTTGGCATCATTTGGATCAATGTGCACATGGTATCATACTTTCCATCCAATGCTCTTAGGATCTTCTTGATGATGAATTTGTCGGTCATCTCTTCACTCCCTAAGCCGGCAATCTCATTTGTGATAAGAGCAAGCCTAGAGTACATTTCAGCGACACCTTCACCATCCTTCATTTTGAACTTGTCAAGCTGAGTTTGGAGCACATCCAACTTGGATTCCTTGACGGATTTAGTACCTTCATGCATATCAATCAAAGTATCCCAAATTTCCTTTGCATTCTCAAGATGGCTGATTTGTTGAATTCTTCGGGGCACAATCCGTTGAAGATGATATCACAAGCTTGAGCGTTGTATTGCAGCATCTTCAATTCTTCCGCATTAGCTTCACGGTTCGGTTCTCTCCCATCAAAGAATTCATCTTGCAAACCAATACAAATAATTGCCCAAATGGCGGGGTTATGTCCGAGAATATGCATTTTCATCTTATGCTTCCAACTAGCAAAATTAGTACCATCAAAGTAAGGACCTCTACGGTGATAGTTTCCCTCGCTAGACGCCATACTTTCCTAGGTTGTGAAACCAAGGCTATGACCACCAAAAGCTATGGAAATCAAAGCAAATGGAGACCAAAGCTCTGATACCACTTGTAGGACCTTGAAGTATGTCTAGAGGGGGGTGATTAGACTACTTGACCAATTTAAAACTTAACCTTTTCCCAATTTTAGAGTTTGGCAGATTTTAGCTATTTAGGACAAGTCAAGCAATCATCACACTATTCAAGCAAGCATGCAAAGAGTATATAGGCAGCGGAAATTAAAGCATGCAACTTGCAAGAAAGTAGAGGGAAGGGTTTGGAGGATTCAAAGGCAATTGGAGACACGGATGTTTTTGGCGTGGTTCCGATAGGTGGTGCTATCGTACATCCACGTTGATGGGGACTTCAACCCACGAAGGGTAACGGTTGCGCGAGTCCGCGGAGGGCTCCACCCACAAAGGGTCCACGAAGAAGCAACCTTGTCTATCCCACCATGGTCGTCGCCCACGAAGGACTTGCCTCACTAGCGGTAGATCTTCACGAAGTAGGCGATCTCATTGCCCTTACAAACTCCTTAGTTCAACTCCACAATCTGGTCGGAGGCTCCCAAGTGAAACCTAGCCAATCTAGGAGACACCACTCTCCAAGAAGTAACAAATGGTGCATTGATGATGAACTCCTTGCTCTTTTGCTTCAAATTATAGTCTCCCCACCACTCAACTCTCTCTCATAGGTTTTGGATCTGGTGGAAAGAAGATTTGAGTGGAAAGCAACTTGGGGAAGGCTAGAGATCAAGATTCATATGGTAGGAATGGAATATCTTGGCCTCAACACATGAGTAGGTGGTTCTCTCTCAAAAATGGTAAGTTGGAAGGGTAGGTTTGTTCTAATGGCTCTCTCCACGAATGAAGAGGAGGTGGAGGGGTATATATAGCCTCCACACAAAATCTAACCGTTACACACAATTTACAAAACTCGGTGGGACCGAATCGTCAAACTCGGTCGGACCGATTTAGCAAACCTAGTGACCGTTAGTGATTTTCAGTGGGACTGACATGCATCTCGATGAGACCGATTCGATTAGGGTTAGGGCATAATGTAATCTCGGTAAGACCGATTACACAAACTCGTTGAGACCGATTTGGTAATAAGCTTTCCAGAGAGTTGGTCAGGTAAACTCGGTGGGACCAATTTGCTCTTTTCGGTGAGATCGAAATGTTACAAAAGGGAAACAGAGAGTTTACATTGCAATCTCGGTGGGACTGATCGCTCACTTCGGTTAGACCGAAACGTTACGAAGGGAAACAGAGAGATTACAATCCCATCTCGGTGAGACCGAGATCCCTATCGGTAAGACCGATTTGCTTAGGGTTTGTGGTAGTGGCTATGACTGTTGGAATCGGTGGCGCCGGATAGGAAGAATCGGTGTGACCAATTTTGGCTTTGGGTTTAGGTCATTTGTGGATGTGGGAAAGTAGCTGAGAGTTTTGGAGCATATCACAAAGCACATGAAGCAAGAGGCTCATTAAGCAACACCTCATCCCTCCTTGATAGTATTGGCTTTTCCTATAGACTCAATGTGATCTTGGATCACTAAAATGTAGAATGAAGAGTCTTGAGCTTTTGAGCTTGAGCCAATCCTTTGTCCTTAGTATTTTGAGGGATCCACTTTCATCATCCATGCCATGCCATTCATTGAGCGTTCCTGAAATAATAATCTTGGAATAGCATTAGCTCAGTGAGCTATATGTTGTTATGAATTACCAAAACCACCTACGGATAGTTGCACTTTCACCAGAGCTCGATTTTAAAATAGAGATTGAATAACATTTTGAGCGGCATACTTTCACTGTCAATGCAACAACTATGAGATGGCTGTATCTTCCATACTACATGCATTATAGGCAGTTCCAAAACAGAATGGTAAAAGTTTATACTCCCCCACCACCAACAAGCATCAATCCATGGCTTGCTCGAAACAACGAGTGCCTCCAACTAACAACAGCCCTGGGGGAGTTTTGTTTAATTATATTGATTTTCTTTGATCTTTTTGGATAATGGGACTGGGCATCCCGGTTACCGGCTCTTTCTCATGAATGAGGAGCGGAGTCCACTCCTCTTGAGAATAACCCACCTAGCATGGAAGATATAGGAAGCCCTAATTGAAACATGAGCTGCTCGAGCATGCAAAACAGAATTTCATTTGAAGGTTTGGAGTTTGGCACATACAAATTTACTTGGAACGGCAGGTAAATACCGCATATAGGAACGTATGGTGGACTCATTGGAATAACTTTGGGTTTAAGAAGTTTGGATGAACAAGCAGTATTCCCGCTTAGTACAGGTGAAGGCTAGCAAAAGACTAGGAAGCGACCAACTGAGAGATCGACAACAATCATGAACATGCATTAAAATTAATTCACACCAGTACAAGCATGAGTATGATATAATCTACCATGAACATAAATATCATGAAGGCTGTGTTGATTTGTTTCAACTACATGTGTGAACATGTGCCAAGTCGAGTCACTCAACTCATTCAAAGGAGGATACCATCCCATCATCCCACATCATAATCATTCTAATAGCATGTTGGCACGCAAGGTAAACCATTATAACTCATAGCTAATCAAGCATGGCACAAGCAACTATAATCTCTAAATGTCATTGCAAATATGTTTACTTCACAATAAGCTGAATCAGGAACGATGAACTCATCATATTTACAAAAACAAGAGAGGTCGAGTTCATACCATCTTTTCTCATCTCAATCAGTCCATCATATATTGTCATTATTGCATTTCACTTGCACGACCGAATGATGTGTATAATAATAATAGTGCACGTGCATTGGACTAAGCTGGAATCTGCAAGCATTCAACTCAAGAGAGAAGACAAGGTAATACGGACTCTAAGTTAAATAAACAATCATGCATATGAGAGCCACTAAACGTTTTCAATATGGTCTTCTACTCTCGACCCCCAAAGGAAAGAAAAGAAAATAAAACTATTTACACGGGAAAGCTCCCAACAAGTGAGAAGAAGAACGAGAAATCTTTTTGGGTTTTCATTTTTATTTCTACTACAAGCATGGAAATTAAACAAACTATTTTTTTGGTTTTTCTTAAGGTTTATCAAACAAACAAGAAGAAGGCTAGAAAAAGAAAATTAAATTGACATGGATAATACAATGAAAGAGTATGAGCACCGACAACTAGAATAGTGTGTGAACATGAATGTAAAGTCGGTGAGAAATATGTACTTCCCAAAGCTTAGGCTTTTGGCCTAAGTTGGTCTAATGCCAAGGGCCGTTGCTACTCTCCCCGGTGTAATGGGAGATGTAATCAGGATACCACTGACTAGCCATCTCTGGGTCCCACTGGTAAGATGATGCACGATAAGGGTCTAGTGCAGGTTCCGGCTCAGGCTCAGGTTCTAGAGTGGATGATTGGCCTCGATGAGCATACACCGCTTCCGGCGTGACAAGAAAATTATCTGCAATCAAATCAAACAACAGAGGCGCAGGCAAAATAATAGTATCATTGTGTTTCTTATAAAATCTTAGGTTATACAAGAGCATCTTATCTTTGTTGTCAACAATGAACTCATGTGCTACCATGCTCTTGTAATCTAAAATGTAAGGAGGCAATTTTGTCTCCTCTTTCTCATTGTGCCTAATAGGTATCTCAAAATGTCTAGCAAGACGTGCAGCATAGATACCTCCAAAGATGGGGCCTTTTGTACGATTTAGGCTTAGCTGTTTAGCAATGACGGCACCCATACTAAATCTATTATCTCCAAACAAGGCATGGTGAAGAATGATAATATCAGGAACATTGAAGTTTCCACTATTTCCATGACCAATCAAGCATCTACTAGCAAATATGGCAAAGTAGCATAAAACAGGAAAGTGTATGCTAGAGATTCTCGCATCGGAACCCTTCTTTGGATCCCCTACAGTGATAGTGTTAACAAAGCCATCCGCATCTCTACGATGTGGTTCCTCTAATTTTCCCTCAAAGGGTATCCTACATATCGCGCAAAAATTACGTAAAGACATTTCCCTGAATTCATCATATAAATGAAATGATACTGAAGGCGATGACTTCTTAGGATAATAATAAAAGTTTTGCACGAAAGTATTGGTGAGTAAGAGATACTGATCAATCCGGTCGAGGAGGAAATCGGTGAGGCCTGCATTCTCGATCAAAGAATAAAAATCTTCATAAATTCCAGCTTCTCTCAAGAACTTATCGCATGGCCATTCACACGGCCGTACTTCCGCTATGCGAGGAAGATTATACTTGGCTTTTTCCTTCTCTTTAGCTTGTTTTTCCTGGGAGCCGTGGCTAGAAGAGCCCCTCAAAAATCTCCTTAACATTTTTTGAAAATTTCTGAAATTTTAGTAACTTCAAAATAAAAGTGAATAAAACTAAACAAAATTGATAGCAATTACTCGTACAAGTGTCTAGAGCCTATATCATGCATTAGAATTACTTGGGACCTCATAAATTTAACATGCAAGCTCAAGAACATGGTCACCTATGCAGCAAAAATTTACAATGTATAAAGCACTAGAACAAAAACTAATTGGCCCAATGGAGGAGTCACACACCAAGAAATAATCTCCCAAAGCAGTTTTGTGAATCGAGCTTTGAGCAAGGAGATAGAAAATCGCAGCAAAATGAGCTAGAACTCATGCTTGTGCTAGATGGGGATTTTTTAGGGAAGAAGATGGAGTGTGTGGGTGCTGGCATAAGTGGAGGGGGGCCACCAGGGGCCCACGAGACAGGGGGCCGCGCTCAGGGGGGTGGGCGCACCCTCCACTCTCGTGGTCTGGTGCTTGCCCCTCCTGCAGTGATTTCAGTGCCTAAAATCCTCAGATATTCCATAAAAAATCATACTAAATTTGCAGGGCATTTGGAGCACTTTTATTTTCGGGATATTTTTTAATACACGGATAATTCAGAAAACAGACGGATAATACTATTTTTGCTTTATTTAATCTAAATAACAGAAAGTAAAAAGAGGGTATAGAAGGTTGTGCCTTCTAGTTTCATCCAGCTCATGATCATCAAAATGAATCCACTAACAAGGTTGATCAAGTCTTGTTAACAAACTCATTCCGAATAACATGGAACCGGAGAAATTTCGAATAACACTAAATTACATCAACGGGGATATGAATGTCCACAATAATAAGAATATCATACTTTTTCTTGACAGTAGGGAGAGGAAATTCAAAACCTCCAATAATAATAGTTGGAACTTTTCCAATAGAATTGATGCTTTGAACTTGAGATTGTTTCCTCGGAAAGTGTACCGTATGCTCATTACCATTAACATGAAAACTGACATTGCCTTTGTTGCAATCAATAACAGCACCTGCAGTATTCAAAAAGGGTTTACCAAGGATAATCGACATACTATCGTCCTCGGGAATACCAAGAATAACAAAGTTTGTTAAGATAGTGTCATTTGCAACCACAACAGGCACATCCTCACAAATACCGACAGGTATAGCAGTTGATTTAGCAGCCATTTGTAAAGATATTTCAGGAGGTGTCAACTTACTCAATTCAATCTACAATATAAAGAGAGAGGCATAACACTAACACTGGCTCCAAGATCACATAAAGCAGTTCTAACATAGTTCCTTCTAATGGAGCATGGTATAGTTGGTACCCCGGGGTCTCCAAGTTTCTTTGGTATTCCGCCATTAAAAGTGTAATTAGCAAGCATGGTGGAAATTTCAGCTTCCGATATCTTTCTTTTATTTGTAATGATATCCTTCATATATTTAGCATAAGGATTTACTTTAAGCATATCAGTAAAGCGCATATGTATGAAGATGGGTCTAATCATTTCAGAAAAGCGCTCGAAATCCTCATCATCCTTGGTCTTGGATGGTTTAGGAGGAAAGGGCATGGGTTTCTGAACCCATGGTTCTCTTTCTCTACCGTGCTTCCTAGCAACAAAATCTCTCTTATCGTAACGTTGATTCTTTGATTGTGGGTCATCAAGATCAACAGTAGGTTCAATATCTACTTCATTGTTTTTGCTAGGTGGAGCATCAACATGAACATTATCATTAACATTATCACTAGGTTCATGTTCATCACCTGATTGTGTTTCAGCATGAGAGATAGAAATATCATTGGGATTCTCAGGTGTGTCTTCAACAGGTTCACTAGAAGCATGCAAAGTCCTATCGTTTTTCTTTTTCTTCTTTTTACAAGAACTAGGTGCCTCTAAATTATTTCTCTGAGAATCTTGCTCGATTCTCTTAGGGTGGCCTTCAGGATACAAAGGTTCCTGAGTCATTCTACCAGTTCTAGTAACCACTCTAACAGCAAAGTCAAGTTTATTATTTAATTCATCAAGCAAATCATTTTGAGCTTTAAGTACTTGCTCAGCTTGAGTAGCAACCATTGAAGCATATTTGCTAATGAGTTTAAGTTCACCTTTAACTCTAGCCATATAATCACCCAAGCGTCCTATCTCGAAAGCATTATTCTTTAATTCTCTACCAACATAAGCATTAAAACTTTCTTGTCTAGCCATAAAGTCATCAAATTCATCTAAGCATGGGCTATGAAATTTAGCAGAGGGGATTTCAACTTTATCATATCAATAGAGAGAATTTACCTTTACTACCTGTGACGGGTTATCAAGACAATGTGGTTCTTCAATAGGCGGTATATTAAGACCATGTATTTCTTCAATAGGTGGTAAATTCTTAACATCTTCAGCTTTAATACCTTTTTCTTTCATTGATTTCTTTGCCTCTTGCATATCTTCAGGACTGAGAAATAGAACACCTGTCTTCTTTGGAGTGGGTTTAGGAATAGTCTCAGGTGTTGGCTCAACTGGTTTAGGAATTGCCTCAGGAATTGGCTCAGGAAGAGTCCAATTATTTTCATTAGTCAACATATTATTCAATAGTAATTCAGCTTCGTCGACTGTTCTTTCCCTAAAAACACAACCAGCACAACTATTCAAGTGGTCCTTGGAAGCATCGGTTAGCCCATTATAAAAGATATCAAGTATTTCATTTTTCTTAAGAGGATGATCATGCAAAACATTAAGTAATAAGAGAAGCCTCCCCCAAGCTTGTGGGAGACTCTCTTCTTTGATTTGCACAAAATTATATATTTCCCGCAAGGCAGCTTGTTTCTTATGAGCAGGGAAATATTTAGTAGAGAAGTAATAAATCATATCCTGGGGACTACGCACACAACCAGGAGCAAGAGAATTAAACCAAGTCTTAGCATCACCCTTTAATGAGAAAGGAAATATCTTAAGGATATAATAATAGTTAGAGTTCTCATCATTAGTAAACAGGGTGGCTATATCATTTAACTTGGTAAGATGTGCCACAACAGTTTCAGATTCAAGGCCATAAAAAGGATCAGATACACCAAAGTAATAATCTCAGGATCAACAGAGAATTCATAATCCTTATCAGTAACACAGATAGGTGAAGTAGCAAAGGTAGGGTCAGGTTTCATTCTAGCATTAAGAAACTGCTGCTTCCATTTAGCTAATAACTTTTTAAGATCATATCTATCTTTACAAGCAAAGATAGCTCTAGCGGCTTCCTCTTCCATAACATAACCCTCAGGAACAACAGGTAATTCATAATCACGGGGAGAACTTTCATCATCACTATCATCAATAATAGCATCTTCAATAATTTCATTCTCTCTAACCCTAGCAAGTTGTTCATCAAGAAATTCACCTAATGGCAAAGTAGTATCACGCTCAGAAGTAGTTTCGTCATAAGTATCATGCATAGCAGAAGTGGCATCATCAATAACATGCGACATATCAGAATTCATATTAGTAGCAGGTTTAGGTGTTGCAAACTTACTCAAAACAGAAGGAGAATCTAGTGCAGAGGTAGATGGCAGTTCCTTACCTCCCCTCATAGTTGAGGGAAAAATCTTGGTTCTTTCGTCTTTCAAGTTCCTCATAGTGATCAACAGATATAAATCCCAAGTGACTCAAAGAATAAAGCTATGCTCCCCGGCAATGGCGCTTGAAATTAGTCTTGATAACCCACAAGTTTAGGGGATCGCAACAGCTTTCGAGGGTAAAGTATTCAACCCAAATTTATTGATTCGACACAAGGGGAGCCAAAGAATATTATTGAGTATTAGCGGTTGAGTTGTCAATTCAACCACACCTGGATAACTTAGTATCTACAGCAAGTATTTAGTAGCAAAGTAGTATGATAATAAAGGTAACAGTAGCAACAGTAATATTTTTGGGTTTTGTAGTGCTTGTAACAGTAGCAACGGAAAAGTAAATAGGCGAAGCACAAGATGTGAAAAGCTCGTAGGCGTTGGATCAGTGATGGATAATTATGTCGGATGCGATTCCTCATGTAATAGCTATAACATAGGGTGACACAGAACTAGCTCCAGTTCATCAATGTAATGTAGGCATGTATTCCGAATATAGTCATACGTGCTTATGGAAAAGAACTTGCATGACATATTTTGTCCTACCCTCCCGTGGCAGCGGGGTCCTAGCGGAAACTAAGGGATATGAAGGCCTCCTTTTAATAGAGAACTGGACCAAAGCATTAACACATAGTGAATACATGAACTCCTCAAACTACGGTCATCACCGAGAAGTATCCCGATTATTGTCACTTCGGGGTTGTCGGATCATAACACATAATAGGTGACTATAGACTTGCAAGATAGGATCAAGCACATACATTCATGGAACCATCATAGGTTCATATCCGAAATCATGGCACTCGGGCCCTAGTGACAAGCATTAAGCATAGCAAAGTCATAGCAACATCAATCTTAGAACATAGTGGATACTAGGGATCAAACCGTAACAAAACTAACTTGATTACATGGTAAATCTCATCCAACCCATCACCGTCCAGCAAGCCTACGATGGAATTACTCACGCACGGTGGTGAGCATCATGAAAGTGGTGGTGGAGGATGGTTGTTGATGACGACGGCGACGAATCCCCCTCTCCGGAGCCCCAAACGGACTCCAGATCAGCCCTACCGAGAGAGATTAGGGCTTGGCGGCGGCTCCATATCATAAAATGCGATGAAACATTCTCTTTGCTTTTTTTCTCCACGAAACATAATATATGGAGTTGGAGTTGAGGTCGGTGGAGCCTCAGTGGTCCCATGAGATAGGGGGGCGCGCCCAAGGGGGGTGGGCACGCCCCCACCCTCGTGGACAGGGTGTGGGCCCCCTGGTCTTTATTCTTTCGCCAGTATTTTTATATTTTCCAAAACTTGCCTCCGTGGATTTTCAGGACATTCCGAGAACTTTTGTTTTCTACACATAAAACAACATCATGGCAGTTCTTCTAAAAACAACGTCAGTCCGGGTTAGTTTCATTCAAATCATGCAAGTTAGAGTGCAAAACAAGGGCAAAAGTGTTTGGAAAAGTAGATATGTTGGAGATGTATCACTTGGCAATCCGGATACGTAGATTTCCTTCTCTGTACCCGACTCTGTGTAATCCTAGCCCCCTCCTGTGTCTATATAAACCGGAGGGTTTAGTCCATAGGACAACAATAGTCATAATCATAGGCTAGCTTCTAGGGTTTAGCCTCTACGATCTCGTGGTAGATCAAATCTTATAATACTCATATCATCAAGATCAATCAAGCAGGAAGTAGGGTATTACCTCCATAGAGAGGGCCCGAACCTGGGTAAACATCGTGTCCCCTGCCTCCGGTTACCATTAGCCTTAGACGCATAGTTCGGGACCCCCTACCAGAGATCCGCCGGTTTTGACACCTACATTGGTGCTTTCATTGAGAGTTCCACTGTGTTGTCACGGTAAGGCATGATGGCTCCTTCAATCATCCACAATGATGCGATCCAGGGCGAGGTTTTCCTCCCCGGACAGATCTTCATATTCGGCAGCTTCGCACTGCAGGCCAACTCGCTTGGCCATCTGGAGCAGATCGATAGCTACGGCCCTGGACATCAGGTCAGGTTTGGAAGCCTGAAATACACTACCGACATCCGCGGAGACTTGATCTTCGACGGATTCGAGCCCATGACAGGTGCGCCGTACAGCCACGATGAGCGTGACTTAGATCTGCCATCAGACGGTGTTCATGAGAACGCACCTGCTGCTGCCCTGGCCTTAGATCCGGAGCAGATCGAGCCATCCAAGGACGGGTGGATAGACCCCGCCACGGAGGCCGCACACTCATCAGTGATAGAGCCTAACACAGACTCCGCCTCCAATGAGGTTTGTGTCATCAGACCCTTGGACTCGTCTCCGGCCATAGGCTCCAAACCGTGCCCGTCCGTGCCTACAGAACCTGATTGGGCACCGATCATGGAGTTTACCTCTGTGGATACCTTTCAGCACTCGCCCTTGGGCGACATGCTAAATGCATTATAATCTCTCTCCTTGTCAGGAGAATCTTGGCCGAACTATGTCCGGCTTGAGTGGGAAGCGGACGACGAAGAAAATCGTTCCCCACCCACCACCCACTTAATAGCCACTGTCGATGACTTAACCGACATGCTTGATTTCGACTCTGAAGTCATCGACGGTATGGACGATGATGCCGGAGAAGAACAGGGACCACCGCCCAAAGGGCGCTGGACAGCCACCTCATCATATGATATATATATGGTGGACACACGCAAAGAAAGCAATGGCGGTGAGGCGATGGAGGATAATCCCCTTGAGAAGCAATCTAAGCGCTGGCGTCAGCAGCGCCGCTCTAAGCCCCGTCATAGCAAAAATAGCGATACCGGCACAGGAGACAATAACACTCTGGATGATGCCGAAGACGAAAACAATCCCACCTAGCCAAGCTTCGAGCAAGCCGGATGGGAGGATGGGAAAGCTAGCCTTGATAAACAGACAATGGATGGAGACTCATAGGATGACAATTGCATGCCCCTCTTCGAAGACGAGGTGAGCCTCGGTGACGAAGAATTCATCATGCCTGAGGATCCCGTCGAGCAGGAGAGCTTCAAGCTCCGGCTTATAGCCACTTCAAAAAGCCGGAAGAAAAAGCAGCAGCAGCTTCAAGCTGATCAAGATCTACTAACTGATAGATGGACTGAGGTCCTGGCAGCCGAGGAATACGGACTCGAGCGCCCAACCAAAATTTACCCAAAGCGTAGGTTGTTACCTCAATTCAAGGAGGAGGCACTAGAGCCTACACTACCAGCGCAGAATGTGGCTGACTGGCCACCTCGTGGCCGAGACAAAGTGGCGTATCATCCTGAACACCAACCCGCACCCCGTCGCCAAACAAACAAAAACACGAAGGCCCAGGGCTACACGCATGACCTGCGAGACAAATTGGAAATCAAAGCAGGACAGTCAAGATCGATCTACGGATCACGGGGGCGTGCCCCAACGCGTGACAATGACGGCCACGCCAGATATAGTAAATACAAATCCGGCTGGGCCGAATACAATAGACCAGACTCATTTGAACTGTGTCGTGATGTAGCCCGGCATAGAGGCACCACACACCCCCTATGCTTCACTGACGAAGTAATGGAGCATGAATTCCCAGAAGGGTTTAAGCCCGTGAATATCGAGCCCTACGATGGGACTACAGACCCCGCGGTATGGATAGAAGATTTCCTTCTCCACATTCACATGGCTCGCGGTGATGATGTACATGCCATCAATTACCTCCCACTAACACTCAAGGGACCGGCTTGACATTGGCTGAATAGTTTGCTGGCAAACTCCATTAGAAGTTGGGAGAACTTGGAAGACGCATTCCTGGATAACTTCCAGGGCACCTACGTGCGACCACCGTTTGCTGATGATCTAAGTCACATAACACAACAGCCTAGAGAGTCAGCCAGGAAATTCTGGACTCAGTTCCTAACCAAAAAGAACCAAATTGTCGATTGTCCAGATGCCGAAGCCCTAGCGGCCTTTAAGCATAACATCCATGACGAGTGGCTTGCCCGACACCTTGGCCATGAGAAGCCGAAGTCCATGGCAGCCCTCACGACACTCATGACCCCCTTTTGTGCGGGCGAAGATAGCTGGCTAGCTCGTAGCAACAGCACATCAAGCAAGCCTGGGACTTCCGAACCACGAGATAACAATGGCAAGCCCCGACGCAGCAAACACAAGCGTCGAAATAATGGCGACAAAGCAGAAGACACGACCGTCAATGCCAGATTCAGCGGCTATGATACCGGTCAAAGGGAGAAACAATTCAAAAGAAACAGTCCGGGCACGTCCAGTCTGGACCACATACTCAACCGTTCATGCCAAATTTATGGCACCGCAGGAACACCAGCCAATCATACCAACAGAGAATGCTGGGTCTTCAAACAAGCCGACAGGTCAAGTGCCGAAAATAAGGAGAAGGGGTCGCAGAGCGATGACGACGACGAGGAGCCCCGGCCACCGAACAAAGGAGGGCAAAATAAGTTCCCTCCGCAAATTAAAATGGTGAATATGATAAACGCCACCATATTCCCAATCGGGAGCGGTGGCGCATACCTAGGGATGCCGACGCAACGGAGCTAGTCACCCCAAAATATAACATATGGTCGTCCGGCCTGATCATCTTCGATCATAAGGATTGCCCGGACAATATTCGTCAGGGCAACTCAGCCGCATTAGTCCTCGACCCAATAAATAACGGATTCCACCTCACACGAGTCCTTACGGAGGGAGGCAACAGCCAGAACCTGCTTTATCAGGATACAGTGCGTAAGATGGGCATCGATCCTTCATATATCAAACCCACTAAAACCACCTTTAAAGGTGTGATACCAGGTGTGGAGGCCCGCTGTACAGGCTCTGTCACTCTGGAAGTAGTCTTAGGGCACACAAATAACTACCGTAACGAAGAGTTAGTCTTTGACATCGTCCCTTTTCGCAGCAGCTATCATGCACTGCTCGGACGAACCGCGTTTTGTCTATTCAACGCGGTGCCACATTATGCCTACCTTAAACTCAAGATACCCGGTCCGCGCGGTGTCATAACAGTTAACGGCAAGGCCGAATGCTCCCTCTATGCCGAAGAGTACACCGCCGCCTTGACAGTAGAGGCAACAAGTGGCATCTTGCAATGGAACCTTGAGTCGATGGCCCAACTTCCGAACACCGTCAAAAGAGTCCGAAGTACTTTGCGGCAGGATAGCCCGGCTCGTCGGGAGCTCAATTGAAACACTTCGGCAGTAAACGGAGGCAAAGCTAGGATAGGCCACACAATGCGGCTTAACCGCCCCGTGACACACAAACATTTTTTGCATGTTCTTTGCAGGTCCACTTTTATGTAGGCCAGGACTGGCGACACGAAGACCAGACCCATGGACAGACGAATATACCAAGAAGGAAACAGCTCGAACGCGTAAGAGAATCCTTAGATACTCCCCTCAGTGACCATCCGATTACAATCCACATCCGCACGCAGCCTCCCCCTGCCTGGTCTCAACAGGTTTCGAAGTCATATTTCTTTTTATCACATTACCTGTACTCGTACGCATCGACGTGTTATTCAATTACAACATATGGCTTTATATGACGCTTATCTGCTCTTGTTTCTTATTGACACTCCTCGTCAAATGGCATCCGTACACTATGATATGCCTTAATATGCCAAGGGCCTCGTTGTACCCATAATACGGCAATAAAGTCCGAACACCTTCATGGTCGTTCGGCACCATGAACTTATAGCATTATATGCATCGGCTACGAATCATGTCTTGGGTTAATAGTTGGGTTGCCCGGCTCCTGGGCTTGCTACCCTACGTTCCGCTATATCGGCTAGGGTAGTAAAGGGAGAACTACTGCGATTGTGTCCCGGTTCTTCCGGATGAGCGCCTCAGCAGAGAAAGCCGAAAACTGACTGTCATGATACGGCGAGAGCTGGTCAGCTGTTCGAGAGGTTGCAAAATCTTGAAAGATTTCTTCCGCATTATGCGACAACTAATGCAGCGTGTGATGGATCGGCTTTTCTTCCGATCAGGTGCGTATAGAGCCCCTAGTGCGGTCTTCCGAACACTAGGGGCTGCGCCTACCTTTCTTTTGTCAAACACCTATTGCTAAGTGAGAGTGATAAAGCCTTATAGTCTGATTGCTTGGTTCGTTGCACGGAACACCTCCTTCAAGGACCCAACACTGGGGTAAAGAGTGCTCAGGTTCATCCCGAACACCCCCGTACTTCCTACGTGGGGGCAGAAGCCGACGACTGGCCAACTCTCAGGATTAATATATAAAACGGCTGCACAAGAGGAAAAACTTTCAAATAACAGGCAATAAATAAATAGAAATGACCTTGTTTAACATTACAAAGGACAATATGACTATGTTCATGTGAATATAATGTTCTTGGCGCATTGCTCCGCCATAAGGCGGGATCCTTTCAGGACACCATCATAATATAACCTGGGCTTGCGGTTCTCCTTCCCCTCTGGCGGTCCTTCGGTCATCAGGTTTTCAGCATCCATCTTCGCCCACTGCACCTTTGCGCTGGCAAAGGCCATTCGCACACCCTCCATACAGACCGACCGCTTGATGACTTCAAGTCAAGGGCAGGCACTTACAAGCCGCTTTAAAAGCCTGAAGTAACTGCTGGGAATCGGCTTGGCAGGCCATAGCCGGATAATTAAACCCTTCTTGGCGAGTTCGGCCGCCTTATGCAGTTTGATTAGCTGCTTCAGTTGATCGACAAAGGGCACTGGATACTCCGGCACCAGATACTGCGACCAGAAGAGCTTCTCCGTAGTGCTCCTTTCTTCGGCTCGATAGAATTGTCCAACATCAGATATGCTGCATGGCAGCTCCGCAAACACCCCTGGAGAAATCTGAATTCAAATTAGCAACGTGCTTTTCTCCTCCAATACTTGCTTTGCATAGAAAAAGCCTTACCCGCCACGATCTTCCTCGCCTCCTGGATTTCCTACAAGATGCCTTGGGCCTTCCCCCGGGCATTGCGTGCGGCTTCATGAGCCTTGATGACTTCGGATTCTTTCTCCGTTAAACTCTGCTCCAAGGTCTCGCATTTCTTCACAGCCTCTTGGAGCTCTTGCTCAGCTTTAATAACCCTGGCCTTGTGCTTCTCATGAAGAGCCTGCTCTGCGGCTGCCTTTTTCTTGGCCTCGGCCACAACCTTCTTAAGAACCACGACTTCGGTCATCGCCCCTAGAGCACAAATGAACATATTTTTATCATAGTAAATTATTCATTCACACTGAATGTGAACAAGGTTTTTGCATACCTTGGTTATCCTCCAACTGCTTCTTCACTTGGCTAAGTTCTTCTTCGGCCCGCTCCAGACTGTGCTTCAGTCCGGAGACTTCTGCAGTATGAGAGGCGGCAGTTGCTACAGACGCCTGTTTATAAAAAAAGTGGGAGAGATGCTATCAGGTGAGTCTCTGTAACATCCCAAATTTCCAATTTGGCATGTTATACATAGATCATCCATGCATATCATATTTTATTGCTTTTCATTTGCAATCCTCGAGATCCTAAGCAACTCAAGGACCTTCGGAGAGAGTTGGGGATTTTCAAATTTTCATATTTGAAATTTTTATCAAATAGTGAAGACGAGGATTTGATTTTAATTATTTCTCTCCGGAAAATATTTCATTTTAAAATAATAAATGAGGGGAGATAATATGACTTCTCCAAAATAATTGAAATATCGGAGGAAAAATGTTAAAATCATTTTTTTGGATTTTATTTGAGTTTATTCGGGATTTTATTTGCCCTAGAAAAATGTTGCATGTTTTAAAATTGCATTTTAGGGGCCAAGAAAAGTTCATCTTGTTCTAAATATTTTATTTAGACGGAGAAAACTTGTTTTGGAATTTTTAGATTTTTATTTATTTTTCTAGGAATTTTCTTTGGCGGATTGTTTTTTTAAAAAAAAAACCTCGCGCCCGACTGGGCCGAAGGCCCAGCCGAGCAGGCCGGCCCAGCCGCCAGCCGCCGCCGCCTCCCCGCGCGCGCCGCCTTGCTCGTCACGAACGCCGAGGGAGTCCGAGCCGGACTCCGCCCCGGACGCCCCCTTCCCCAAGCCGCCCCGCCCCGCCCCCTATATATGCCGCCGTCGGGCCCGCCCCGAGCCCCGATCCGCCGTCGCCGAGACGCCGCCGTCACCCTAGCGCCGCCGCCGCCTCCCGCCGCCACCCCGCAGCCACCCCGAGCCCCGCCGCCCCTCGCCGAACCCGCCGAAGCCACCTGCCCCGCCGGACGAGCCTCGCCGGAGGTACCCGAACCTGCCGCCAGTTTTTTTTTAAGAAAACCCTTCGGTTTTTTTCTGAAAACCCTAGTTCGTTTTTTTAGATCGGTTTATTTACTTAGCGAACGTTCGTTCATCTGTTCGTTCTAACGAACGTGTTCACCGTTTAGTTTCTTTTAACGAACGCTCGTTCGTTTAGCCGTTCATCGTTTTTCTTTTTTATCAGATTTATTCCGCGATTATTCCGATCGCGATTTCTGATCCGATATTCAAACCTGTTTATCTTTTGGCTCGTTTATCGGAATCAGGCGATTCAAGCGCCTGGAGTTTCATCTCGAAACTCTCTTTCCGAATAATCAACTCAAACAAGATTTTTCTTCTGTAAAATTTGACTTAGTTCCAGATTAGTAAAACGAAGTGGTTTCTTCTGCCGTTTGAGTTTCGTTGCTCCGTTTGATTTGATTCTTTTTGCAAACCGGAGTTCTTAAGTTGAACTCTCCGGTCAAACTCTTTTATTTGGAGTTCTACTTGTGCATCTTTGATTGTTGCTTATGTATGTTATTGTTTGTTTGCGATAGAATTTCCGGAGTGCGAAGCGTGTTACTACGAGTCTCTAGGATTCCTGGATCGTCAGCAAGGCAAGTAACACATTGATCATACTCTTTTCATCCCCAGTTTTTATGCATTAGTTTCAATCCTCAAACATTGCATGATTAGGATGCTTTAACATGTGGGTTTTGGGAAGTAGATGCTGAGGTAGAACCTATTACCCTGTTTTATTATCAAACCCTTGGGAGTTACTTCTACGTTATGCTTATATTGCCATGCTATGCTCGTAGACGTGGATTGGGTTTGAGTGATATCCATGACAGATGTGAGATTATTAATTAATGGATTACTAAAGGTGGAAACTTTAATACACATCTGGGTGGATTGAGGCACCTGGGGTATCCAGTGATTGCCTATTTTAGTTTTGGAAATCCCGGGGTTACCGTGTGATTTTCCTATGGACCGCCACCCAGGCTCAAAGGGAACTGAGTCTATTCATGCTAGAAACTTCCGTGTGCAGCCACAAGCTTTTATGGGCTCTAGCATAGTTGAGTAAGTTGTGTGAAGCTCTTGAAGAGGTGGATCAACAGGTAGTGGGTTTGTAGGTTTGGTATGGTCTGCCCGGAGTAGAGAGTTAATGCTTCTGAAAGACTGTGTCTCGGTCATCCGTCTCTCAAACACCATGTAGTGCGAGAAATCAACGGAGGTTATCGAGTCTTGCGGGGAAAAGTGCGCAAACCTCTGCAGAGTGTACAATCTAATCATGGTTAGCCGTGTCCCCGGTTATGGGCAATTCTAAGTATCTAGTACTTGAGTATTCGCATGTATCTCAACACTCTTAATTAATCTTGCTGGGTTGTTAAGTACTTTTAATTGGGATCATTGAGTTGGGGTTACCTTCTCAAATGATGTTTCAACCACCATGATAGTTAAATTAAAACTGATTCCTTTGTAGTAGGGAAAAATTGTCTTTTCGCAAAAACTGTAACCATAGAGCTTTCCACCAGCCAAATATGCATGCAGTGGTAGCATTATTCTGTTATTGCTCTTTTGTGTTACATTGCCAGCATATTCCATGTGCTGACCCGTTCTCGGGCTGCAACGTATTATGTTGCAGACTTTTCAGACGAGGAGTAAGGTTCGTAGGTCGTTGCCGTGCAGCTCAGCTATGCTGTTGGAGTTGATGGACTCACTTTATCTTCCAAGCCTTCAGCTGTTATCGCATTAGATGGCGTTAAGCCATATTATTGTAATAAGTTCTCTTTTGAGACATTCGATGTAATAAGTGTGTGATTGCTACTATGTTATAAATCCTTCGAAGTACTGTGTGGTGTCAGCATTACTGATCCAGGGATGACACCTGAGCACAGAGACTTGACCATCTGAGGTCGGGTCGCTACAAGATGGTATCAGAGCACACGCTGAGTGTAGGACCCGACCACTAAGATAAATCATAGGTCACACTTCTCTTCTCATTTCTGACTCCTCATCTTTAACACTCTTTAGAATGAAGGAGATGAAGACCAAGTTTGCACAACCGGATGAATACACACCTTTTGGACGCCACTTCAAGGAAGTCACTAGGTACTTGAATATTGGAATACCAAGCTTCACTGGGACGTACAACGCCACTCTACCGGAAGAAGAGCGCTGGATGATTCAAGTACGAGTTCCAGGAAGAACGTTCTCGCCAAATTCTAAACCCATAGAGTTTTCTTTCGAAGCATCCACTTGGAGCCTTGGCAAGAGTATGGCAGCTCATATTACCATGGGACGTATTGGAGAAATCTACAACAAGGAACTTGAGGATACCACCTATCAAATATGTGGGCGCCGAGATGAACAATGGGAGATGATGAGCACCAGGAAGGATAGATCTATCACAGCCTTTATCCAAGAACAAAATCAGCACATTCGTCGTCAGGAGAACCAGATGTGCGCCAACATGATCAAGTTGAAGAAGGCGAAGACCAGGATCATCGAGCTGGAGGAAGAACTTAAGTCCACACGCGATGGATATGAGGAGGAAATCAAGACCCTATTGGAGAAGAATGACGACCTAATTGAGAAGATCGGAATCTTTATGGGAGGACCAGTTCCGAGAGAAGACCTCATTCGTCCGGACAACTACATCATCATCGATGACACCGACTCGGATTCAAGTGATGATGATTACGAAGATGAAGCTGGAGCAGACATCATGGAGTCTTCCACCGATCAAAATTCCTAGATGACCACCATATGATAATAGTGTTTCCCCCATGTAACTACTAGTAGTGAGCACTTTTGCGATAGTCCTAGACCGTTTTGTATGCCTTGCTTGATTGATTGAATGAATGCTTGTGTTTGCCTCATATACATATGGGTAGTGTTTCTCCCCTAGATCTTTTTCTATTCTAATCTCTTCCATCTAAACCCATCAGATGCCTCCGAGAAGAGACCCCGAGTTTGTTTTCCCACTAGAGATCACCCAGTTGATCCAGCAGTAGAATGCCTTGATGCAATTACTAGTTCAGAACCAGGGCAATGCCAATAACAACAATGCCAACAACAACCCGCCGCCAGTGGATAACCTCGCCCATTTCTTAAGGTTACAGCCGCCGGTGTTCTCCAGTAGCATCGAGCCAATAGTTGCAGATGATTGGCTACGTCGTATTGGAAGGGAGTTAACCACCGCAGGATGCACAGATGCTGAGAAGGTGCATTTTGCCGCACACCAACTGGATGGACCCGCAGCAACATGGTGGGAGAATTTCACAGCCACCTATCCTATCGACAGTGTCACATGGGCTCAGTTTCAGCAGGCTTTTCGCACTGCCCATGTCTCGACTAGAGCTATGCAGATGAAGAAGCGTGAGTTTCACAATCTACGCCAGGGGAACCATACTGTTGGCCAGTACGTGGATGAGTTTAGCAAGTTATCACGTTATGCCCCTGATGATGTGGCCACAGATGCCGTGAAGCAAGAGAAGTTTATGGAAGGGCTGAATGATGAGATGATCATGCAGTTGATGGTAGCAACCTTCAACAACTACCAGGAGTTGGTAGATAAGGCCCTAATGATTGAAGGGAACCAGCAGCAGACTGATAATCGTAAGAGGAAGTATGGACAAGGGAAATACAACTCAGGAGCTCACCAGAAGCCCCGCTTAACCCTGAACTCGGGAGGACTTGTTCATAACCATGGAGGTCATAACCATGCTGGAGGAGGATCGCATAACCATAATGGTGCGAAGAACGTGAATGGGAATGGAGCCAACAATAATCAGAACCGCTCTAACCCATGTACACCCACAAAGAGGGACTTAAGCCAAGTTGTTTGCTACAAGTGCGGGAAGACAGGGCACTATGCCAATGACTGCTCTGAAGGGAAGAATGGGAATGGAAACGGGAGCGCAGGGAAGAATCCCAATCCATTCAACAAAGGACAAGTGAATCACGTTTACGTGGAGGAGGCTGAAGAGCAGCCGGACGCGGTAATAGGTAAGTTTTTGGTTCAGTCATTTACCGCTATTGTTCTTTTCGATACTGGTGCATCGCATTCATACATATCAACGGGATTTGTGGAAAAGTTTAAGTTACCAACCCAAACCCTTAGGACACCCCTCTTAGTGAGCTCGCCGAGATCAGAGTACATGGCTAGCAGATGGTGCACCCAGATACCCCTAATCATTGGCACACATGTATTTCTGTCTGACCTAATTATCTTGGAGTCGCAAGGATTGGATGTGATATTAGGTATGGACTGGATGTCAAAGTATGGAGGAAGTATTGACTGTGCTAGTAAGTCGATTTATCTTACTACCTCGGAGGGAAAAAGGATTAAGTATGTATCTAGGCATGTGCCTAGGAGGAGCCAAGTAAATGCCCTCACGGGAGTTATACAGGAGGAAGTACCTGTAGTAAAGGATTTTCCGGATGTTTTTCCCGAAGAGTTACCAGGTATGCCACCGGACAGAGTCATCGAGTTTTTGATAGAGCTATTGCCAGGAATAGGGCCGATATCCAAGAGACCCTATAGGATGCCAGCAAATGATCTGGAGGAAATTAAGAAGCAGATTAAGGAATTGTTGGAGAAAGGTTACATTCGTAGAAGCTCATCACCTTGGGGAGCCCCAGTACTTTTGGTGGAGAAGAAGGATAAATCCCTGAGGATGGTTGTTGATTACCGAGCTCTGAATGAAGTAACGATAAAGAACAAGTATCCCTTACCGATGATTAATGATCTATTTGATCAGTTACAAGGAGCCAAGGTGTTTTCAAAGATTGATCTATGATCGGGATACCATCAATTGAAGATCCGACAAAAGGATATACCCAAGACAGCGTTTACCACACGGTATGGATTATATGAGTATACGGTCATGTCATTTGGACTGACTAACGCCCCTGCCTATTTCATGAGTATGATGAACAAGGTGTTCATGGAGTATTTGGACAAGTTTGTTGTGGTATTCATTGATGATATTATGATATACTGGAAGAACGAAGAGGAGCACGCGGAACACTTGCGTTTGGTTCTCGAGAAACTCAGGGAACACCAGTTATATGCCAAATTCAGCAAGTGCGAGTTTTGGTTGAAAGAAGTTGGATTTCTTGGGCATGTTATATCCGGAGAGGGTATAGCAGTGGATCCCAGTAAGGTTCAGTCGGTCACTGAATGGTTGGCACCCACTTCAGTTGGCGAGATCCGCAGTTTTCTTGGACTTGCAGGATATTATCGGAGGTTCATTGAGAATTTTTCCAAGATTGCTAAACCAATGACTAAATTGTTAAAGAAGGATACTAAGTTCAAATGGACGGAGGAGTGCGAGACAAGATTTCAAGAGCTGAAGGAGCGATTGACTACAGCCCCAGTGCTGACCTTGCCAGATATACATAAGGAGTTTCAAGTGTATTGTGACGCCTCTCGCTTGGGACTTGGATGTGTGCTTATGCAGGAAGGAAAAGTTGTTTCGTATGCCTCACGACAACTAAAGCCACACGAGTTGAACTATGCCACGCGTGATTTGGAGTTAGCAGCCGTAGTGCATGCGCTAAAGACCTGGAGACATTATCTTATTGGAAACCGTTGTGATGTGTACACGGATCATAAGAGCTTGAAGTACATTTGCACACAGAAAGAGTTGAACCTCAGGCAGAGGAGATGGTTGGAACTTATAAAGGATTACGATATGAAGCTACACTATCATCCAGGAAAGGCCAATGTCGTAGAAGACGCTTTGAGCCGGAAGAGTTATGCTAATGTTCTTGTGAGCAAGGGAATGCCAAAGGAGTTAGCTGCAGAGATCATGGAACTTTGATTGGAGATTGTTCCAAGAGGTTTTCTTGCAGCAATGGAAGTTCAGTCGATGCTGTTAGACAAGATTCGAGAAGCTCAGAAGGAAGACAAAGAGATTGCAGAGATAAGAGAGAGAATGGGCGAAGGTAAAGCCAAAGGTTTTCGCGATGATGAGCATGATACCTTGTGGTTTGAGGACCGAATTTATGTGCCCAATAATTCGGAGATCAGGAAGTTGATACTTCAGGAGGCCCATGACTCACCATACTCGATTCACCCCGGAAACACCAAGATGTATTTGGACTTGAAGGAACGTTTATGGTGGACTGGAATGAAGAAGGATATTGCCGAGTATGTAGCCATATGCGATGTATGTCAGAGAGTGAAGGCAGAACATCAGAAGCCAGCAGGACTGTTACAGCCTATGCCAATACCCGAATGGAAGTGGGACCAACTTGGTATGGACTTTATTACCGGATTACCCAGAACCAAGGCAGGATATGATTCTATATGGGTAGTTGTGGATCAATTGACTAAGGTAGCTCACTTCATCCCGGTGAAAACAACGTATACAAGTGCAAAGTTGGCCAAGATATATATGACCAGGATCGTATGTTTACATGGAGTTCCGAGGAGCATCGTATCCGATAGAGGAACTCAGTTTACTTCAAAGTTTTGGCATCAGTTACACCAGACTTTGGGTACCCGATTGGAGTTCAGTACAGCTTTTCACCCGCAGACAGATGGGCAGACAGAGAGAGTCAATCAGATTCTGGAGGACATGTTGAGAGCCTGTGCGCTAGATTATGGATCTAGTTGGGATGACAATTTGCCGTATGCAGAGTTTTCTTATAACAACAGTTACCAGGCCAGTTTGAAGATGGCACCATTCGAAGCTCTGTATGGACGCAGATGTAGAACGCCCTTGATGTGGGACGAGGTAGGAGACCATCAGTTGTTTGGACCAGATTTGATCAAAGAATCAGAGGAGAAGGTTAAACTAATCAGAGACAGACTAAAGATTGCTCAGTCCGAACAGAAGAGTTACGCAGATTCAAAACGCAAGGAAGTAACCTATGAAATTGGAGACAGAGCCTATCTACGAGTATCACCCTTGAGGGGAGTAAAACGTTTTGGAGTTAAGGGAAAGTTAGCCCCGAGATTTGTAGGTCCGTATCATATTTTGGAACGGATGAGAGAAGTTGCCTACAAGCTGGAGTTACCAGAAGGATTGTCAGGAGTTCACGTCGTGTTTCATGTATCACAGCTGAAGAAGTGCCATGCTGAGATGGCCGATATACCGTTGAATGATACAGTACCTTTGGAGGCGATTCAGCTGGATAATAATCTGACCTATGAGGAAAAGCCAGTAATGATTCTTGAGTTTGATAGCCGAGTCACTCGCAACAAGGTGATCAAGTTTTGTAAAGTTCAGCGGAGTCATCATACTGAGGAGGAAGCCACCTGGGAGCGAGAAGAGGATATTCGCAAGGACCACCCGCACCTATTTTCTAGCCAACCCGAATCTCGAGGGCATGTTTCCGATTAAGGGGGGTAGGTTTGTAACATCCCAAATTTCCAATTTGGCATGTTATACATAGATCATCCATGCATATCATATTTTATTGCTTTTCGTTTGCAATCCTCGAGATCCTAAGCAACTCAAGGACCTTCGGAGAGAGTTGGGGATTTTCAAATTTTCATATTTGAAATTTTTATCAAATAGCGAAGATGAGGATTTGATTTTAATTATTTTCTCTCCGGAAAATATTTCATTTTAAAATAATAAATGAGGGGAGATAATATGACTTCTCCAAAATAATTGAAATATCGGAGGAAAAATGTTAAAATCATTTTTTTGGATTTTATTTGAGTTTATTCGGGATTTTGTTTGCCCTAGAAAAATGTTGCATGTTTTAAAATTGCATTTTAGGGGCCAAGAAAAGTTCATATTGTTCTAAATATTTTATTTAGACGGAGAAAACCTGTTTTGGAATTTTTAGATTTTTATTTATTTTTCTAGGAATTTTCTTCAGCGGAATGTTTTTTTTTAAAAAAACCTCGCGCCCAACTGGGCCGAAGGCCCAGCCGAGCAGGCCGGCCCAGCCGCCAGCCGCCGTTGCCTCCCCGCGCGCGCCGCCGTGCGCGTCACGGACGCTGAGGGAGTCCGAGCCGGACTCCGCCCCGGGCGCCCCCTTCCCCAAGCCGCCCCGCCCCGCCCCCTATATATGCCGCCGCCCCCGCCGCCTCACCACCACCCCGCCACCACCCGACACTCGCCGCCGCTGTCGGAGCCCGCCCCGAGCCCCGATCCGCCGCCGCTGAGACGCCGCCGTCGCCCTAGCGCCGACGCCGCCTCCCGCCGCCATCCCGCAGCCACCCCGAGCCCCGCCGCCCCTCGCTGAACCCGCCGGAGCCGCCCGCCCCATCGGACGAGCCTCGCCAAAGGTACCCGACCCCGCCGCTGGGTTTTTTTAAGGAAACCCTTTGTTTTTTTTAGGAAAACCCTAGTTCGTTTTTTTAGATCGGTTTATTTCTTTGGTTTATTTACATAGCGAACGTTCGTTCGTCCGTTCGTTCTAACGAACGTGTTCACCGTTTAGTTTCTGTTAACGAACGCTCGTTTGTTTAGCTGTTCGTCGTTTTTCTTTTTATTGGATTTATTCCGCGATTATTCTGATCGCGATTTCTGATCCGATATTCAAACCTGTTTATCTTTTCGCTCGTTTATCAGAATCAGGCGATTCAAGCGCCTGGAGTTTCATCTCGAAACCCTCTTTCCGAATAATCAACTCAAACAAGATTTTTCTTCTGTAAAATTTGACTTAATTCCAGATTAGTAAAACGAATTGGTTTCTTCTGCCGTTTGAGTTTCGTTGCTCCGTTTGATTTAATTCTTTTTGCAAACCGGAGTTCTTAAGTTGAACTCTCCGGTCAAACTCTTTTATTTGGAGTTCTACTTGTGCATCTTTGATTGTTGTGTTGGGGAATGTAGCAGAAATTCAAAATTTTCCTACGTGTCACCAAGATCTTTCTATGGAGAAACCAGCAATGAGGGGAAGGAGAGTGCATCTACATACCCTTGTAGATCGCTAAGCGGAAGCGTTCAAGATAATGGGTTGAACGAGTCATACTCGTCGTGATCCAAATCACCAAAGATCCTAGTGCCGAACGTACGGCACCTCCGCGTTCAACACACGTACAGCCCGGTGACGTCTCCCATGCCTTGATCCAGCAAGGAGAGAGGGAGAGGTTGAGGAAGACTCCATCCAGCAGCAGCACAATGGCGTGGTGGTGGTGGAGGAGCGTGGCAATCCTGCAGGGCTTCGCCAAGCACCGCGAGAGAGGAGGAGTACTTGGGAGAGGCGGAGGGCTGCGCCAGAACTTCAGGTGCGGCTGCCCTCCCTCCCCTCCACTATATATAGGGGCAAGGGAGAGGGGGGTGCAGCCTTGGCCCTTCCTCCAAGGAAGGGTGCGGCCAGGGAGGAGTCCATCCTCCCCAAGGCACCTAGGAGGTGCCTTCCCCTTTTAGGACTCTCCCTTTCTCTTATCTCTTGGCGCATGGGCCTCTTGGGGCTGATGCCCTTGGCCCATATAGGCCAAGGCGCACACCCCTACAGCCCATGTGGCCCCCCCCGGGGCAGGTGGACCCCCGGACCCCTATAATGCGCGAAACTTTTCCGGTGACCAAAACAAGACTTCCTATATATAAATCTTTACCTCCGGACCATTCTGGAACTCCTTGTGACGTCCGGGATCTCATCCGGGACTCCGAACAACATTCGGTAACCACATACATACTTCCTTTATAACCCTAACGTCATCGAACCTTAAGTGTGTAGACCCTACGGGTTCGGGAACTATGCAGACATGACCGAGACGTTCTCCGGTCAATAACCAACAATGGGATCTGGATACCCATGTTGGCTCCCACATGTTCCACGATGATCTCATCGGATGAACCACGATGTCAAGGACTTAATCGATCCCGTATACAATTCCCTTTGTCTAGCGGTATAGTACTTGCCCGAGATTCGATCGTCGGTATACTGATACCTTGTTCAATCTCGTTACCGGCAAGTCTCTTTACTCGTTTCGTAACACATCATCCCGTGATCAACCCCTTGGTCACATTGTGCACATTTTGATGATGTCCTACCGAGTGGGCCCAGAGATACCTCTCCGTTTACCGGAGTGACAAATCCTAGTCTTGATTCGTGCCAACCCAAAAGACACTTTCAGAGATACCTGTAGTGCACCTTTATAGCCACCCAGTTACGTTGTGAAGTTTGGTACACCCAAAGCATTCCTACGGTATCATGGAGTTGCACAATCTCATGGTCTAAGGAAATGATACTTGACATTAGAAAAGCTTTAGCATACGAACTACGATCTTTGTGCTAGGCTTAGGATTGGGTCTTGTCCATCACATCATTCTCCTAATGATGTGATCCCGTTATCAACGACATCCAATGTCCATGGTCAGGAAACCGTAACCATCTATTGATCAGCGAGCTAGTCAACTAGAGGCTTACTAGGGACATGGTGTTGTCTATGTACCCACACATGTATCTGAGTTTCCTATCAATACAATTATAGCATGGATAATAAACGATTATCATGAACAAGGAAATATAGTAGTAATAACTAATTTATTATTGCCTCTAGGGCATATTTCCAACAGTCTCCCACTTGCACTAGAGTCAATAATCTAGTTCACATCGCCATGTGATTAACACTCACAGGTTACATCGCCATGTGACCAACATCCAAAGAGTTTACTAGTGTCATTAAACTAGTTCACATCATCATGTGATTAAGACTCAATGAGTTCTGGGGTTTGATCATGTTTTGCTTGTGAGAGAGGTTTTAGTCAACGGGTCTGCAACATTCAGATCCGTATGTACTTCGCAAATCTCTAGGTCATATTGTAAATGCTGCTTCCACGCTCCACTTGGAGCTATTCCAAATGGTTGCTCCACTATACGTATCAGGTTTGCTACTCAGAGTCATTCGGATAGGTGTTAAAGCTTGCATCGACGTAACTCTTTACGTCGAACTCTTTATCACCTCCATAACCGAGAAAAATACCCTTATTCTTCTAAGGATAATATTGACCGCCATCTGGTGATCGACTCCTTGATCACCTTTGTACCCTCTAGCCAAACATGTGGCAAGGCACACATTAGGTGCGGTACTCAGCATGGCATACAGTATAGAGCCTATGACAAAAGCATAGGGGATGACCTTCGTGCTTCCTCTTTCTTCGGTCATGGTCAAGCTTTAAGTCTTAACATCATACCTTACAACTCAGGCAAGAACTCCTTCTTTGACGGATCCATCTTGAACACCTTCAAGATCATGTCAAGGTATGTGCTCATTCGAAAGTACTATTAAGCATTTTGATCTATCTTATAGATCTTGATGCTTATTGTTCAAGTAGCCTAATCAAGGTTTTCCATTGAAAAACACTTTTCAAATAACCCTATATGCTTTCTAGAAATTCTACATCATTTCTGATCAACAATATGTTTACAACATATATTTATCAGAAATTCTATAGTGCTCCCACTCACTTCTTTGGAAATACAAGTTTCTCATAAACTTTGTATAAACCAAAAATCTTTGATCATCTTATCAAAGTGCATATTCCAACTCCGAGATGCTTACTCCAGTCCTTAGAAGGATCGCTAGAGCTAGCACACCTTTTAGCATCCTTAGGATCGACAAAACCTTTCTGATTGTATCATATACAATCTTTCCTTATGAAAACTGGTAAGGAGACTCGTTTTGACATCCATCTGCCAGATTTGATAAATGCAGCTAATGCTAACATGATTCCGACGGACTTAAGCATCGCTATGGATGAGAAAATCTCATCGTAGTCAACTCTTTGAACTTGTGAAAAACTCTTCGCCACAAGTCGAGCTTCATAGATGGCGACATTACCATCCACGTCCGTCTTCTTCTTAAAGATCCATTTATCTCAATGGCTTGCCGATCATTGGGCAAGTCCACCAAAGTCCATGCTTTGTTCTGATACATGGATCCTATCTCAGATTTCATGGCTTCTAACCATTTGTCGAATTTGGGCCCACCATTGCTTCTCCATAGCTCGTAGGTTCATTGTTGTCTAGCAACATGACCTTCAAGACATGATTACTCTACCACTCTAAAGCAGTACGCATCCTTGTCACCCTACGAGGTAAGGTAGTGACTTGATCCGAAGTTTCATGATCACTATCATAAGCTTCTATTTCAATTGGTGTAGGCGCCACAGGAACAACTTCCTGTGCCCTGCTACACACTAGTTGAAGTGATGGTTCAATAACCTCATCAAGTCTCCACCATCATCCCACTCAACTTCCCAAGACAAACTTTTCCTCGAGAAAGGACCCGATTCAAGAAACAATCCCTATTGCTTTTGGATCTGAATTAGGAGGTATATCCAACTGTTTTGGTGTCCTATGAAGATGAATTTTATCCCCTTTGGGTTCGAGCTTATCAACCTGAAACTTTTTCACATAAGCCTCGCAGCCCCAAACTTTTAAGAAACGACAACTTAGGTTTCTCCAAACCACAGTTCAAACGGTGTCGTCTCAATGGAATTACGTGGTGCCCTATTAAAGTGAGTGCGGTTGTCTCTAATGCCTAACCCATGAACGATAGTGGTAATTCGATAAGAGACATCATGGTACACACCATATCCAATAGGGTGCAACTATGACGTTCGGACACACCATCACACTATGGTGTTCCAGGCGGTATTAATTGTGAAACAATTTCCACAATGTCTTAATTGCATGCCAAAGCTCGTAACTCAGATACTCATCTCTATGATCATATCATAGACATTTTATCCTCTTGTCACGATGATCTTCAACTTCACTCTGAAATTACTTGAACCGTTCAATAATTCAGACTTGTGTTTCATCAAGTAAATATACTCAAATCATCCGTGAAGTAAGAACATAATGATATCCACTGCGTGCCTCAGCACTCATTGGACTGCACACATCAAAATGTATTACTTCCAACACGTTGCTTTCTTGTTCCATTTTACTGAAAAACGAGGCTTTCAGTCATCTTGCCCATGTGGTATGATTTGCATGTCTCAAGTGATTCAAAATCAAGTGAGTCCAAACGATCCATCTGCATGGAGTTTCTTCATGCGTATACACCAATAGACGTGGTTCGCATGTCTCAAACTTTTCAAAATGAGTGAGTCCAAAGATCCATCAACATGGAGCTTCTTCATGCGTTTTATACCAATATGACTTACATGGAAGTGCCATAAGTAAGTGGTACTATCATTACTATCTTTTGGCATGAAAATGTGTATCACTACGATCGAGATTCAATAAACCATTCGTTTCAGGTGCAAGACCATTGAAGGTATTATTCAAATAAACGGAGTAACCATTATTCTCCTTAAATGAATAACCGTATTGCGATAGACATAATCCAATCATGTCTATGCTCAACGCAAACACCAAATGAAAATTATTCAGGTTTAATACTAATCTTGATGGTAGAGGGAGCGTGCGATGTTTGATCACATCAACCTTGGAAACACTTCCAACACTTATCGTCAGCTCACCTTCAGCTAGTCTCCGTTTATTCCGTAGCTTTTATTTCGAGTTACTAACACTTAGCAACCGAACCAGTATCCAATACCCTGGTGCTACTAGGAGTACTAGTAAAGTACACATTAACATAATGTATATCCAATATACTTCTATCGACCTTGCCAGCCTTCTCATCTACCAGGTATCTAGGGTAATCCTGCTCCAGTGGTTGTTCCCCTTATTACAGAAGCACTTAGTCTTGGGTATGGGTTCAACTTTGGGTTTCTTCACTAGAGCAACAACTGATTAGCCGTTTCATGAAGTATCCCTTTTTGCCCTTGCCCTTCTTGAAACTAGTGGTTTCACCAACCATCAGCAATTGATGCTCCTTCTTGATTTCTACTTTCGCGGTGTCAAACATCGCGAATACCTCAAGGATCATCATATCTATCCCTGATATGTTATAGTTCATCACGAAGCTCTAGCAGCTTGGTGGCAATGACTTTGGAGAAACATCACTATCTCATCTGGAAGTTCAACTCCCACTTGATTCAAGTGATTGTTGCACTCAGACAATCTGAGCACAAGCTCAACGATTGAGCTTTTCTCCCTTAGTTTGCCGGCTAAGAAAATCGTCGGAGGTCTTATACCTCTTGACGTGGGCACGAGCCTGAAATCCCAATTTAAGCCCTCGAAACATCTCATATGTTCCGCGATGTTTCGAAAACTTCTTTTGGTGCCTCAACTCTAAACCGTTTAACTGAACTACCACGTAGTTATCAAAACGTGTACGTCCGATGTTCGCAACATCCACAAACGACGTTTGGGGTTCAGCACACTGAGCGGTGCATTAAGGACACAAGCTTTCTTCTGTCCGCATAATCGCTACATTCAACTTTCAACTATATTTTCTCTAGGAACATATCTAAACAGTGGAACTAAAGCGCGAGCTTACGACATAATTTGCAAAGATCTTTTGACTACTTTCAGGATAATTAAGTTCATCTCATGAACTCCCACTCAGATAGACATCCCTCTAGTCATCTAAGTGATTACATGATCCGAGTCAACTAGGCCGTGTCCGATCATCACATGAGACGGACTAGTCATCATCGGTGAACATCTTCATGTTGATCGTATCTACTATACGACTCATGCTCGACCTTTCGGTCTCTTGTGTTCCGAGGCCATGTCTATACATGCTAGGCTCGTCAAGTCAACCTAAGTGTTTCGCGTGTGTAAATCTTGCTTACACCCGTTGTATGTGAACGTAAGAATCTATCACACCCGATCATCACGTGGTGCTTCGAAACGACGAACTTTCGCAACGGTGCATAGTTAGGGGGAACACTTTCTTGAAATTTTAATGAGGGATCATCTTATTTACTACTGTCGTTCTGAGCAAATAAGATGCATAAACATGATAAACATCACATGCAATCAAAAAGTGACATGATATGGCCAATATCATATTGCTCCTTTTGATCTCCATCTTCGGGGCTCCATGATCATCATCGTCACCGGCATGACACCATGATCTCCATCATCATGATCTCCATCATCGTGTCTCCATGAAGTTGTCTCGCCAACTTATTACTCCTACTACTATGGCTACCGGTTAGCAATAAAGTAAAGTAATTACATGGCATTATTCAATGACACGCAGGTCATACAATAAATAAAGACAACTCCTATGGCTCCTGCCGGTTGTCATACTCATCAACACGCAAGTCGTGATTCCTATTACAAGAACATGATCAATCTCATACATCACATATCATTCATCACATTCTTCTTGGCCATATCACATCACATAGCATACCCTGCAAAAACAAGTTAGACGTCCTCTAATTGTTGTTTGCATGTTTTACGTGGCTGCTATGGGTTTCTAGCAAGAACGTTTCTTACCTACGCAAAAACCACAATGTGATATGTCAATTGCTATTTACCCTTCATAAGGACCCTTTTCATCGAATCCGATCGGACTAAAGTGGGAGAGACTGGCACCCGCTAGCCACCTTATGCAACAAGTGCATGTCAATCGGTGGAACCTCTCTCACGTAAGAGTACGTGTAAGGTCGGTCCGGGCCGCTTCATCCCACGATGCCGCCGAATCAAGATTATACTAGTAACCGTAAGCATATTGAACAACATCAACGCCCACAACTACTTTGTGTTCTACTCGTGCAAAGAATCTACGCAATAGACCTAGCTCATGATGCCACTGTTGGGGAACGTAGCAGAAATTCAAAATTTTCCTACGTGTCACCAAGATCTATCTATGGAGAAACCAGCAACGAGGGGAAGGAGGGTGCATCTACATACCCTTGTAGATCGCTAAGCGGAAGCGTTCAGGAGAACGGGTTGAAGGAGTCGTACTCGTCGTGATCCAAATCACCGAAGATCCTAGTGCCGAACGGACGGCACCTCCGCGTTCAACACACGTACAGCCCGGTGACGTCTCCCATGCCTTGATCCAGCAAGGAGAGAGGGAGAGGTTGAGGAAGACTCCATCCAGCAGCAGCACAACGGCGTGGTGGTGGTGGAGGAGCGTGGCAATCCTGCAGCGCTTCGCCAAGCACTGCGAGAGAGGAGGAGTACTTGGGAGAGGTGGAGGGCTGCGCCAGAACTTCAGGTGCGGCTGCCCTCCCTCCCCTCCACTATATATAGGGGCAAGGGAGAGGGGGGGCGCAGCCTTGGCCCTTCCTCCAAGGAAGGGTGCGGCCAGGGAGGAGTCCATCCTCCCCAAGGCACCTAGGAGGTGCCTTCCCCTTTTAGGATTCTCCCTTTCCCTTATCTCTTGGCGCATGGGCCTCTTGGGGCTGATGCCCTTGGCCCATATAGGCAAAGGCGCACACCCCTACAGCCCATGTGGCCCCCCCGGGGCAGGTCGACCCCTGGTGGACCCCTGGACCCCTTTCGGCACTCCCGGTACAATACCGATAATGCGCGAAACTTTTCCGGTGACCAAAACAAGACTTCCTATATATAAATCTTTACCTCCGGACCATTCCGGAACTCCTCGTGACGTCCGGGATCTCATTCGGGACTCCGAACAACATTCGGCAAACACATACATACTTCCTTTATAACCCTAGCGTCATCGAACCTTAAGTGTGTAGACCCTACGGGTTCGTGAACTATGCAGACAAGACCGAGATGTTCTCCGGTCAATAACCAACAGCAGGATCTGGATACCCATGTTGGCTCCCACATGTTCCACGATGATCTCATCGGATGAACCACGATGTCAAGGACTCAATCGATCCCGTATACAATTCCCTTTGTCTAGCGGTATAGTACTTGCCCGAGATTCGATCGTCGGTATACCAATACCTTGTTCAATCTCGTTACCGGCAAGTCTCTTTACTCGTTCCGTAACACATCATCCCGTGATCAACCCCTTGGTCACATTGTGCACATTATGATGATGTCCTACCGAGTGGGCCCAGAGATACCTCTCCGTTTACCGGAGTGACAAATCCTAGTCTTGATTCGTGCCAACCCAAAAGACACTTTCAGAGATACCTGTAGTGAACCTTTATAGCCACCCAGTTATGTTGTGACGTTTGGTACACCAGAAGCATTCCTACGGTATCCTGGAGTTGCACAATCTCATGGTCTAAGGAAATGATACTTGACATTAGAAAAGCTTTAGCATACGAACTACGATCTTTGTGCTAGGCTTAGGATTGGGTCTTGTCCATCACATCATTCTCCTAATGATGTGATCCCATTATCAACGACATCCAATGTCCATGGTCAGGAAACCGTAACCAGCTATTGATCAACGAGCTAGTCAACTAGAGGCTTACTAGGGACATGGTGTTGTCTATGTACCCACACATGTATCTGAGTTTCCTATCAATACAATTATAGCATGGATAATAAATGATTATCATGAACAAGGAAGTATAGTAATAATAACTAATTTATTATTGCCTCTAGGGCATATTTCCAACATGTTGCTTATGTATGTTATTGTTTGTTTGCGGTAGAATTTCCGGAGTGCGAAGCGTGTTACTACGAGTCTCTAGGATTCCCGGGTCGTCAGCAAGGCAAGTAACACATTGATCATACTCTTTTCATATCCAGTTTTTATGCATTAGTTTCAATCCTCAAACATTGCATGATTAGGATGCTTTAACATGTGGGTTTTGGGAAGTAGATGCTGAGGTAGAACCTATTACCCTGTTTTATTATCAAACCCTTGGGAGTTACTTCTACGTTATGCTTATATTGCCATGCTATACTCGTAGACGTGGATTGGGTTTGAGTGATATCCATGACAGATGTGAGATTGTTAATTAATGGTTTACTTAAGGTGGAAACTTTTGTACACATCTGGGTGGATTGAGGCACCTAGGGTATCCAGTGATTGCCTGTTTTATTTTTGGAAATCCCGGGTTTACCGTGTGATTTTCCTATGGACCGCCACCCATGCTCAAAGGGAACTGAGTCTATTCATGCTAGAAACTTCTGTGTGCAGCCGCAAGCTATTATGGGCTCTAGCATAGTTGAGTAAGTTGTGTGAAGCTCTTGAAGAGGTGGATCAGCAGGTAGTGGGTTTGTAGGTTTGGTATGGTCTGCTCGGAGTAGAGAGTTAATGCTTCTGAAAGACTGTGTCTCGGTCATCCGTCTCTCAAACACCATGTAGTGCGAGAAATCAACGGAGGCGATCGAGTCTTGCGGGGAAAAGTGCGCAAACCTCTGCAGACTGTATAATCTAATCATGGTTGGCCGTGTCCCCGATTATGGACAATTCTGAGTATCTAGTACTTGAGTATTCGCATGTATCTCAACACTCTTAATTAATCTTGCTGGGTTGTTAAGTACTTTTAATTGGGATCATTGAGTTGGGGTTACCTTCTCAAATGATGTTTCAACCACCATGATAGTTAAATTAAAACTGATTCCTTTGTAGTAGGGAAAAATTGGCTTTTCGCAAAAACTGTAACCATAGAGCTTTCCACCAGCCAAATATGCATGTAGTGGTAGCATTATTCTGTTATTGCTCTTTTGTGTTACATTGCCAGCATATTCCATGTGCTGACCCATTCTCGGGCTGCAACGTATTATGTTGCAGACTTTTCAGACGAGGAGTAAGGTTCGTAGGTCGTTGCCGTGCAGCTCAACTATGCCGTTGGAGTTGATGGACTCACTTTATCTTCCATGCCTTCTGCTGTTATCGCATTAGATGGCCTTAAACCATATTATTGTAATAAGTTCTCTTTTGAGACATTCGATGTAATAAGTGTGTGATTGCTACTCTGTTATAAATCCTTCGAAGTACTGTGTGGTGTTAGCATTACTGATCCAGGGATGACACCTGAGCACAGAGACTTGACCATCTGAGTTCGGGTCGCTACAGTCTCCTGCAAAAATATATTTAATCCTCTATTCGGTTCTTTCTTTCGCCGAACAGTGTATCAGGGGCTACTACCTATACTATGACACTCTTTGAAACCTCACAAAACATACATAAAAGCTCGTTATAAGGCTGATGCAGGTTTCATTCAGCCCACTGTCAGCAGACTGAGTCTTCTCAATCACCGCACCCATAAGGGCACGGTGTTCTTCAATGATGGAGGGTCTCTTCAGCGCTGCCAATAAAGTATCCATCACCTCTGGTTGGGCAGAGGTTGCCAGTGGAATAGGCGCACCCCCTCCAGCCGAGGGAGGCTACCTGCCGGATTCTGGAGCCGTATCGGGTTACGGAATTGTGTCTAGCTAGGGGCCGAATTCGAGATAGCCCCCGCCGCCGACGTCCATGGGAGCCTTGTCTCCCATGTGTCCGGCCCCTGAAGTTTGACCTCCTGGCGCCGCCTTGACGATCTTTTCACGCCCTCCTTGGCCTTGGTCCCTTTGGGATGATACCTCGGTGTCGTTCACGTGTTTGGGGAAGGGGCCTTCGGGGGAGTCCCGCTGTCCATAGCATCTGAGCCCAGTAAATCCTCCGATGAGGATTGCTCGGTGCGAGACCTCGCCAGACTGCAAAAAAGTGTGGCTCAATGATTAAAACATCATGCAATAGTGAGTCTGGATGCGCAAACGTGTTTGGATTTTATATAATCATGAGTGCAGCAGGGGTTGGGCCCTGGGATCCCACTCTGGGCTGCTGTCAGTAGCGGCGGTGGACTCCTCCGGAATAGGAGTTTTTCCCTTCTTAGGCAACTCGGCCTACAAGGGTGTGGAGGCCGTCCTTTTCTTTCTTCCCCTCGCTGGGGATTGGTTTTCCTCCTCTTCCTTGTCCTCTATGGAGGTAGAGCGGGCATCGGAGTCTTCAGATATTGTGTCTGAAGTGCCGCGGCGAAGAAGGCCGCCCCTGGTCTCTTTGGCCTCCTTCTTGGCCTTCTTATTTGGCGCCTTGTAAGGCGCCGGGACCAGCATCTGCGTCAGAAGTGGGCCAGCTGGTTCTTCTGGCAGTGGGGCCGGACAGTAGATCCGCCCTGCCTTCTTCGTCTAGACCAAGGAGAGTTGTGGAAAACACATTAAGCGTTTCCCTTGGATTGTGCAAATAAAACGTATGACTTGTCAACATACAATGACTTACCGAACTTGCAGGACGAGACATTTGGTACCCGCGGTCCTCAGATGAGTCTGGCCATGATTTTCTGGACTTAAAGAGCACCTTCCAAATGTCTTTGTGAGAGGAGCCAAAGAACTCTAGCAGGGTCTGGTGCTTGGCCGGGTCGAATTCCCATAAATTGCAGGCGCTGTGTTGGCAAGGAAGAATCCGGTGAACTAACATCACCTGGACTACATTGACAATTTTGACATTCTTGTCTTCCATATCCTTGACGCGCGTCTGGAGCATCGACAACTCGTTGGGAGAGGACCAGTTCAGGCCCTTCTTGGGCCAGGACGTAAGCCGCAGGGGAGCTCTGGATCGGAATTCGGGAGATGCGGCCCATTTCGTGACGCGCGGCTCAGTGATGTAGAACCACTGTTGTTGCCACCCTTTGACAGAATCATTAAAAGTACCTGACGGCCATGTGATGTTGGGCATCTTGGTCACCATGGCACCTCCGCACTCGGTGTGTTCGCCGCTCACTACCTTGGGCTTCACATTAAAAATCTTCAGCCATAAGCCGAAGTGTGGCAAGATGCGGAGAAAGGCCTCGCACACGACGATGAATGTCGAGATGTTGAGGAAGGAATTGGGGGTTAGATCATGAAAATCGATCCCGTAGTAATACATGATGTTGCGAACGCATGGGTGGAGGCGATTGGGCGTAGATCGGTAGGGGAGAGATCTTCATGCGCACCCCAGAGTTCGAACCTTAAGGGTCTGCCGGAACCCAACATCCGGCAAGTTTCTCTTCCTACTCTTGTACTCATATGTTAGCCACGATATTTTCTTAGCGCTTGCTGCAACTCCACCTCATTACCACATCCTACCCATAAGCTTAAATAGTCTTCATCTTGTGGGTTTTGGGATTGCTGAGTCCTCGTGACTCACAAATACTACCAAAACAGTTGCAGGTGCCGATGATACCAGTGCCGGTGATGCCACCGAACTCAAGTGGTAGTTCGACGAGGACCTTGGTCATTACTATGTTTTGTTTCCTTATGATCAGTAGTGGAGCCAGTTGTCGTGGGAAACGAGCACCTATGGGGCAGGGCCCCTTTTTGGTCCAGCAAGGGAGCGGAGAGCGCACGAAGAGCAGATCGAGGCGAAGCACGCGAGGGATTTATCCAGCTTCGGAGCTCTCCGGAGAGATAAAACTCCTACTGCTGCTTTGTGTTTATATTCTATTCTTGCTCGAGAGCGTGGATGTGTTGTAGTTTCGAATGAGTCGACCTTCCTCTATGTGTGCATGGGCCTCCTTTTTATAGGCTAAAGGGGTCACCGACAGGTGGCAACGCAAAGAGAGGGGTAAAAAAGTAAAAAGAGGGGTTGGTACAACCGCTACCTACAGTCCCCCATACCTAACTCTGACGGCAGGGGACAAGGGCATTTAATGCCCGTCCGGTCGCCCAAACAGTGCAAGAAACAACCGTTAGGGGCGCCACTCGCCGGGTCTTGCCGGGACGCGCGGTGCGTCACGGCAAGTCTCTTGAAATGCCTTGGTTGGCCTTCCCGGCAAGCTCCTCTTGCCGGGGTCTTGTCCTTCCCGGCAAGCTCCTCTTGCGGGGGCTCTGTCTTCTCATTTAAACACTTTGTTCTTGAATGGCATCAATAGGAATGGCAGAGGATCCTGGCGGACGCCCGGCAAGCCTTGCCGCGGGACGCTACGACTGCCCGTGCACAAGTTCGGGATACTAAGGTACCCCTACTTTAGTACACCGACACCAGTTGGGATGATCGGGGATCTAGCATCTGGGGTTATCTTCTTTTCTTTTGGATTTGTCCATAGTCGGACTATGTGTGTACTCTGAATGATGTATGAATTAATTGATCATTGTGTGAAGTGGCGATTGTAAGCCAACTCTGTTTATCCCTTTCTTGTTCATTACATGGGATTGTGTGAAGATGACCCTTCTTACGACAAAATGACAATGCGGTTATGCCTATAAGTCGTGCCTCAACACGTGGGAGATATAGCCACATCGTGGGCGTTACAGCTTGAGCCTTAGGAGGGGTGCTAGACCGAGGAGGTCAAGGCGTACCTGCTTCAGGGGACCCTACTGGAGAAGGATGCCGAGCGCGTGGCTCGTCACGCCATGGCGTTCTGCATACGGGACGGTGAGCTGTACCGCAAAAGGCCCAATTACATTTCTTTGCGATGCATCTCCAGGGAGCAGGGGCTCAAGCTACTGGCAGACATACATGGTGAGGGCTGCATACACCACTTTTCGTCACACACCCTTGTGGGCAAGGCGTTCCGCAGTGGGTTCTATTGGCCCACTGCACTCAACGACGCCACTGAGCTGGTGCGCTCCTGCGAAGCGTGCCAGTTCCATGCCAAGCAGATCCACCAGCCTGCACAAGGCCTCCAGACTATCCCGCTCACATGACCATTCGCAGTCTGGGGGCTGGGTATCTTGGGGCCATTTCCCCGAGCTCCAGGGGGCTACCGCTACCTCTACGTCGCCATCGACAAGTTCACCAAGTGGGCGGAGGTTGAAGCCATCTGCACCATCCCATTTGGGTCAGCCGTTAAGTTCATCAAAGGCCTCGTGAGCCGGTTTGGGGTTCCTAACCGCATCATCACCAACAACGGCTCGCGGTTCACTAACAACCTTTTCGAAACATACTGTGCTAACCTCGGAACGAAGATATGCTATGCCTCAATGGCACACCCCAGGAGCAATGGCCAGGCCGAGCGCGCCAATGCAGAAGTCTTGGGAGGCCTCAAGGCAAGGACATTCAAGAAGAAGCTCGAGGCCATCAGCAGGGGCTGGCTCGACGAGCACCAGTCGGTGCTGTGGTCCATCCGCACCACCATGACCAAGCCGACGGGCGAGACACCATTCTTCCTCGTCTCAGGAGCTGAAGCGGTTCTCCCACATGGGGTCAAGCATCGCTCAATGTGGGTCCTGGCGTTTGACTAGGCACGTCAGGATGCCATGCGGGGGATGGATCTCATGCTGGAGAGGAATACCGCTGTCAAGCCTCGCTCCGAGCTGCAAGGTACTAGCAGGCGCTGCGGTGGTACCACTTCCACAGCATCCGCTCCAGGACATTGGAAGTGGGCGATCTCGTCCTGAGGCGGTTGCTCTCTAGGGCGGGGCTGCACAAGCTCTCTCCCATGTGGGAGGGCCCATTTACGATTGCCCATGTCTCCACGCCTGGCGCCGCATGCCTGGAGACGCAGGACGTGGTCCCCATCCCGAACGCGAGGAACATACATCACCTCCAGAAGTTCTACCCATGAAGCAAGGCTCCGGCCTGTGAAGGTCTCCGCCCGTGACACTCTCACGTAATAATGAGTGGGGCTGTACATGCCCCGGAGTCTCCGGAGAGCTGCCCTGGGGCCTCATGGTGGCTCCCTCCCACTTCCTAGTGGAAGCACTTAGCTCCGTGCTGTTCATATGCTTTCCGAAGTTGCTTCGCAATCTTTTATTTATCTTTAATGGAATTGGTGTTTTCGTGCTTTGGTTCGCCAAGTTGGATATTCTCTCCTCTCGTTTCGTTCGTTCTTAGCTTGGGCCAGGAAGGAGTGGGAGTTGCTCGTCGCTCCTCCTTGCATGCCTCGCGCATGGGGGCAAGGCAGGTGTGTAGTAACGGGCCCCCTCCCACAAGCACACCTCGCCGAACCCTGTTGCCCCAGTGCTTCGCCTTTTTCCTCGCGAGGAGCCCTCGATAAAGATCACGGGCAGCAGCACACCCACATGTCTGTGCCCCTTGGGCAGCACGACGCGGTGCATTAAGCCACAGCTAACCTATGACAGGGGGCTCGCCCAAGGAGGAATGAGGTGATCAATAGATTTTCTTTTTCTCTAAACAGCTCTTCAGTAGATCTACAACACCTCCCGATGCCTTAAACGCCTCCCGAGACACCAGGAATGGGGGCTTCACCAGATGCCAAGGGTCTCGCCCTCGTGAGGTGGGAAGTTACCGCAAACATGTCATGCTAAGTTATTCTACCCTTGCCTACTCAGAATACAAACATCATGGCACATCATTAAGATAATAGGCATAGCATAAAGGGGCATAACTGCCATAGTTCATTACACACCCTAGCAGGGAAACCTACTTTTTTCAAATTGCAGAAGAAAGGAAAGGTCAAACAAAAGTGGCCCGAAGGGTCACGGCAGGTCTTGAGTCCAAGTTCGGCGGCCCCAAGCTCAGGTTGGCCTCTCATCCTGCTTCAACGGGACGTGGCGGCGAGACGATCCGCTGCCTCCCTCGATAAGAGCTCGGCGGCATGGAGGCTTATCGTAGCCGTCGCTTCTCGAGCTCTCGCCCGTGGAAGAGTTCCCGCTATAGGATGAAGAGTGGACGTTGTCAAGGCCAAGCTCACCCCCGCCACCGGCGTGGCCGACCTCAAGGCCAAGCTCGTCATCGTTGTCGTCTTCTGGGGCAGCACCCCATATGGCGGCCGTCCTCCCTGAACACCCTCACGAAGAGGGTCGCCAGGCTGTCGTACTTGAATTGGAGGGTGCAGCTCCCGCTTAGGCCTCATGCACAGACGAACACCAGCCAGCTGCGGCAAGCGCCTTGCCGCGGTCTCTATCTTGTCGCACCCGCAAGCTTGCCGCTCGCCGGGTCTTGCCGGGACGCGCGGTGCGTCACGACAAGTCTCTTGAAATTCCTTGGTTGGCCTTCCCGGCAAGCTGCTCTTGCCGGGGTCTTGTCCTTCCCGGCAAGCTCCTCTTGCCGGGGCTCTGTCTTCTCAGTTAAACACTTTGTTCTTGAATGGCATCAATAGGAATGGCAGAGGATCCTGGCGGACGCCCGGCAAGCCTTGCCGCGGGACGCTACGACTGCCCGTGCACAAGTTCGGGATACTAAGGTACCCCTACTTTAGTACACCAACAGGAGCCTCCGGGCCTGGGCCATACACGGTGCCGAGCGCTGTTGGGCCAGGCCCAAAACAGGGCACAGGCACACGCGGCCTGGGTCCACACCAAATCTAACTCCGTATCCACCGCGCCCTCCCGTAACGGCACGCGTCAAATGCGGCGTCGTGGGAGAGGTCGTGGGTGATTCTTAAATGAAGAAAGGCGTAACGTTCGCCTCTCCCCTTTATAAGCAGAGGAAACAGGGGCCGTTCCCCCACCTTCGCCACTTGCGGTTTCTTCCTCAGAAAGCTCCGCCGCTCCCCTCCGCTTCCCAAGCCGAAAGAGAGCAGCGCTCCGTCGCCCATCGCCGCCGTCGCCACCGTCGCCGCCAACCTTCTCCACCGCTTCCGCCATGGCTCCGAAGACCGGGAAGAGCGTGAAGTCAGCCGAGGCGCTGCGGCTTGAGGCGCTGCGTAAGGAATGAGCGCTTTTCTCCCCCGAGCTCACCCCGAAGGCGCTGCGGGAGGAGTTCTATCTCTTCTGGTCGACGGAGACGCGGGCGCATCCGCGCACGCAGGTACTCTCCGCCGAAGCTTCTACTTCGAAAAAGTGTCCCAGAGGATACTATTTCTTCCCTCTGTTCTTCTATTGTGGGCTTTGCCCACCTTTTTCCAATTTCTTGTACGATATCATAAACACATACGGGCTCCACCTCCTTGACTTCACCCCCAACGCCGTTCTGACCATGGCAGTTTGCGCGCATCTTTGCGAGAATTTTGTCGGAATCCATCCCAACGTTGCTCTTTTCCGCCACTATTTCATTCCCCGAGTCGAGAAAGGAGAACCCTTGTCTGGCGGGGTCTCCTGGATCTCAAGGGTCGGCAAGAAGAAGGTGTATCTGGAGGGGGAGCTCCGCAGCAAATGGGATGAGTGGAGGGCGGAGTGGTGCTGGATTGTTGACGCCAATCCCCAGCCATTCACCAACTTGCGCCAGACCCGGGTAGTGCGCGGCGGCGACTGGAGCGCTCTGTCGCCAGACGATGCCAAGCTGAAGATCGCCACCACCCGAATCCTGCGGCTCAGGCTTGTAGGGCTCACAGTAGGGGCCGTTGGCGCGGATTTCCTTCGCCGTCGCATCGCCCCTCTGCAAGAGAGGAGGAGGCCCGCCTGGCTGTTTGGCGGCCCGGCGGATATCATGAGGCTGCGTCTAGGCCTCAACTTCAACTTCACAGTTCTGGAGCTTGACGGGATGCTCAAGGAGCTATTCAAGCACGACGCCAACCATCCGGAGTGGTTCAGGCTGCCGCAGGGCGTCATCCCACTGTGCAACAACTCCCAGCGTGATCGCATCCGTGCAATGATGCCGGAGCGCGACTCGCACGGGATTATCCCAACTTGGATAGAGCCTGCCGACAATGTCGTGCGGTAATTCTTTGACGGCTTGGCGGAGGTAGCAGTCCACGCCGACGAGCAGAGGCTCCTCACCCGCGACACCACCGACGATGAAATGTTGTACATCGCCACCAGGGCCGAGGAGGCGGCAGCAGCCGCCGCCGCGGGCGAGTTTGGGTTCATGTTGGAGGAGGCAGAGGCGGCCGAGGCGGCAAGCCTTGCCGACCGGGAGGACCTTGGCGGGGAGGTCGCTGGCGAGGAGGAGCCCAAAGCCGAGGCAAGTGAGCCTGCCGGGAGCGCAAGTGGCCAGCCGTCTTCAAGCAGCTTGCCGCAGACGGGGCCCTCAGTGCAGCCCCCAGCTCAACCAAGAAGGCGCCTCCGCAAGACTGGAGACATAGCAAGGCGGCGGGCAGGCCAAGAGCCGCAGCACCGCGGGACGCGCTCTACCGCGATAAGCACCATTGCCGCGGGAGCGCCTCATGCCGCGTCGGCAACCGGAGCGGGATCTTCTCGGGCCGCTACTCCTGATCCTGCCGCAGCTCCTGCCAAGCGTCCAAGGGAGCCTACTCCTCCGCCTCGTCGCACTGAGAGGGTGCCGGATTTCGACCTCTCCGCGCTGAGGACCGATGAGGAGGAAGAAGAAGAGGAGGAGTAAGACTTTGTTCTTGTTATACTTGTGTTTCTTCGATTCTTGCAGTTTCTTGTCTTGTATCTGATCTGCTTCCCTCTGAACCTCGTTCCATTTCAGGACTCTGGCCGAGAGAGCGGCGAAGAGGGCCAAGGTCCCTGTGGTCGTCATCGAGGACGATCCTGCTACGATGGCAGAGGTTACGTCTGAGACTACCTTGACGGACCCGGCACCCTCTCCTCGAAGCAGCCCCCAGCACAGCCCCCAGCGTAAGTATTTGTTCATTTCTTGTTGTGGGGCGCGCATGGGTGCTTTTTTCTTTGCGGATATCTTGATTGTTGACTTGCTCGTGTAGGAGCAGAGCAGGCCCATCAGGAGCAACCAGAAGCCGCTCCAGAGGTGCTGTCTGCTTCAACTACGCCACCAAGGGGCGATTCTCCGACAAGGGAGCGCTCTCCGGCAAGAGAGCGGTCCCCGGCAAGGGGCAGTTCCCCGGCGAGGGACAGGACCAGCGATCCTCCGATGGTGGAGCCTATGGTCACGGAGCCCAGCACAGGTAACCCTCCTTGTCGGAAATTTTCCCTTGGGTTTTTCTTCTTCTGATCTTCTTTTTTGGATATTTGCTTGACTTTTCCTTCCTCCTCCTGTCCTTAGATCCCCCTCTCACAGACCCGATGGAGACTGAGGCCACCGGCGAGGAAGACGCACGCGGCAACACTGAAGATGTCGCCGCTGACGAGGAAGAGGTCGGCACTGATGAACCCGCCGGCGAAGAAGCCGCCAAAGCTGCTGGCGCAGAAGCTGGCGGGGGTCCGGCGATCATACTGACGACCCGGAGGACGCAGGAGCGCAAGGCGGTACACCGACCGCCGACCCCTCCGCTGCTGATGCAGCACCGGGCCCCGAGGAGCCACAGCCCGGCGCTTACTTGAAGGTTGGCGAGGGAGTCTTCATCAGGCTTCCCTGGGCGTCGAGCTCCAAGGCGCCGGTCGAAGGAGAGGAGTTTGACGGGGAAGTACTCGCCTCTGCTGGGCTGGCAATGGTTGACACACCAAGCAGCAGCAGCGGCGAGTCCGAAGAAGAGCAGTTGCTCCGGAAGTTGGTGTCACTCTACCGCGCCCGGCAAGTGAAGTTGGAGTCCCGGGAAGCGCTTGTCATGCAGGCGGGAGTTGACATAGAGAAGCATGCGGAGGAGCTCCAGAACCGCAATCAGGAGGCCCTCCGGTCCATTGCTGAGGAGAGGGCGCAGCTCGTCGACGCGAAGAAGGCGTTCATCCTTGAAAAGGCTGAAGTCGAAGAGCAGCAGAGGCTCGCCGCCGAGGAGCTGTCTAGGCGGGAAGGTGAGCTGACGCAGAAAAAGGTGAACTTGGACAGCCACGAGGAGGATCTCGCTGCCCGGGAACAATCACTTGGCGGGGCGCTCAAGGAAGCGAAGGATGCTGCCGCAGCTGCCGAGGCCGCCAAGAGGGAATTGGAAGCGAAGGTGACGCAGCTGGAGGCTGACATGAAAGTGAAGAATGAGGAGCTTGCCGCACTCCAGCGCGAACGTGAGAAGGATGCCCTTTCCCATGGCGATCTGCAAGTTCAACTTGCCGACAAGGTCAAGGAACTGAACGCCGCCAAGGACTCAAGCGCTGATCTGGAGCTAAAGCTGGCCACACTGATGGAGACGCTGAACGGCGCCAAGAGGCGAGAGGATGACTTGAAGAAAGAGATCAAGGGCAACGCGGAGCTACTGACGAGGGCCGCCGAGACCCAAAACACCTTCAAGGCTACGGTGGAGCTCTGGATGGGGGGCCTCATCAACATCGCTGCAGCCATTGACGAAGAGCTGGCGAAACTGGACTTGGCAGGCTTCGGGTACTCTTCCGACGAGAATCTCCAGCCCAGCGCCAAGCTTACTCTTTTCTTCAAGGGTGTGGTGACGGCTCTCCAGCAGCTCCGGGAAAGGATCCCAAAGAAGCTAGATGATGAGTCGCGCGCGATCTGCGCCAAGGTCTTGGAGAAGGTGTTGGTGAAGATACTCTTCCGCAATCCAGGCCTCGACCTCACCCGCGTCCTCAAGAAGCTGCCGGCGGGTGCTGATCTTGAAGAGCTCAAAGCCATTGTCGCACCCATTGTGGACAAGGTGAACGAAGTTAGGAGGATCGACGGCGAGCGCGTGGATTAGGCCACTCTTCTTCTCCTTTCCTTGTCGCTGTTATTTATGAGAACAATTTAGTCAGTGCCGCAACAAGTTACTTTTGTAATATAACTTCATTCTGGGCAATGCTTGCTATGCTATCCCCTTTACTTGATTCTTTTCTTTGTATGTTTTTACCCTACGCTTTTAGGGAACTTGCCGACGCGGGCACGCTTGCCGCAAGCGCTGAGTGTGGAACATCAGCAGCCTGCTGGCGGTGCCGGCTCCGGCAAGAAACCATGCCGCAACTAGTTGCAGCACACTTAAGTTGTTGAGCTGACTCGAAACAAAGTAAGGGCGCAACTAGCTACGAGGAGGTTCCTCCGCGCACAGGTTTTCCATACAAAACACGGTCGTTCAAGGAAGATAACTTAAAATTTTAAAAATTGATCATGCTCAAACTTTGGCAACTTAGCTTTTCTGTCGTCTGTGTCCCGGCAAGGCTATACTTCTTTGAATGATGCCCGGTCCATACCTTTATCCTCTCCTCCCCCCCCCCCCCCGTGAACTTGTGGGCGAAGGAACCTTCCTTTTGAGAAAACAGAAAGAAGAGAAAATAATGATATGGGGCCTTAAGGCTCGTTATTTCTTACTGGGGGCAAGTGCTGCACAAAGTGTCAGATAAAACATGCAAAAAAGAAAGAATGCACGAAATTTGACAAGATATGCGGAGCACATAAACTTTATTTATGCACGGGATCTATGCCCGGCTTTGTACAAAGGGTTACATGCAACAGCGGCAAGTCTTGTACAAAAGGTGGTTGCCAGAACAAGTTCCGGCAACCGCGCCTTATGGGTAAAACTTACAAGGATGCTCTATGTTCCAGGAGTTGCTCACCGGAAAGCCATCTTCGGTCTCAAGGCAGACAGCGCCAGGCCTAGTGACTCGTTTCACCCGATAAGGGCCTTCCCACTTCGGCGTCAACTTGTTGGAATTCTTGGCGGATTGAACGCGTCGAAGAACAAGGTCGCCTTCCTCGAAGCTTCTGGCATTAACTTTGCGGCTATGGTAGCGACGCAAAGCTTGCTGGTAGTGAGCAGCTCATACAGCAGCCTAAAGACGATCTTCCTCGAGGTGCAGCGCGTCATCTTGCTGCAGCTGCTCTTGCTCAAGCTCATCATAAGTGAGCACTCGAGGCGATCCGTATACCAGTTCCGTGGGGAGAACTGCTTCTGCTCCATAGACTAGAGCAAAAGGTGTCTGGCCAGTGGCTCGATTTGGCGTCGTCCTGATCGACCAAAGAACCACCGACAGCTCCTCGATCCAATTTCTTCCGCACTTGCGCAGCCTGTCGAAAGTTCTGGTCTTGAGCCCGCGCAGCACTTCAGCGTTTGCCCTCTCCGCTTGACCGTTGCTTCTCGGGTGAGCAACAGAAGCGAAGCAGATCTTGGCGCCAAGATCTTGGACGTACTGCATGAAGGTGCGGCTCGTGAATTGTGTGCCATTGTCGGTGATGATCCTGTTAGGGACTTCGAAACGGCAAACAATTGACCTGAAGAACTTGACTGCTGACTGTGCTGTCACCTTCCTCACTGCTTCCACTTCAGGCCACTCTGTGAACTTGTCGATTGCAACGTACAAATACTCAAAGCCCCCGATAGCTCGGGGAAAGGGGCCGAGGATGTCGAGCCCCCAGACCGAAAATGGCCAGGATAAAGGGATTGTTTGGAGAGCTTGAGCTGGTTGATGTATCTGCTTGGAGTGGAACTGGCATGCTTCACACTTGGTTACTTGCGCAGTTGCATCCTGGAGGGCTGTCGGCCAGAAGAAACCTTGCCGGAAGGCTTTCCCGGCAAGTGCTCTTGCGCCAATGTGGTGACCACATATGCCTCCATGTATCTCCGCCAACAGCTCCTGTCCATCTTCCCGGGAAATGCACTTCAATTTCACTCCGTTGAATCTCCTTCTGTACAGTATGTCATCGACAAACTGGTACGTACTTGATTGCCGGGCTACTCTCTCCGCTTCTTCTTGCTCTTCGGGAAGTTCTCCTGTTTGAAGGAAATGGACGATCTGCTGTGCCCATGCCGGAGCTTGTGGCTCAACGACAAGGACTAAAGGCGCAAATGCTGCTGCGGGAACATCTGCTTCCACGGCAAGAATTTGTGATTCAGCCGGAGCGTGATGCTCCCCGGCAACCGTGTCGGGACACAGCTTGTCGGGAGCATCTGCTTCAACAAAACAAACCCTAGGGCTTGTCGGAGCAGACTGCTCTTCAGCACTCTTCGTGTTGATCTTGGGGACCTTCTTGACGGCGGCTTCGGGGAGCTCTGCCGGAAAGTAGTCGCCAGTAGCCGACTTTCTCTTCTTGCTCTGTCCAATTGATGGTGTTACAGATGGTTGAGTCAGCTTGAGCACAAAAATTCTTGGTTCCATAGGTAACTTGAGTGCGGCGCACTTTGACAGGCCGTCTGCAATGTCGTTCTGAGCTCTTGGAACGTGTTCCATCTGCAGGCCATCAAAATGTTCTTCTAGCTTCCTCACTTCATCAATGTAGGCTTCCATCAACGGACTCTGATAATCTTTGTTTACTTGACGGACGACAAGCTGCGAGTCACCCCTGACAATAAGCTTCTTGATCCCAAGGTCCGCGGCGATTCTGAGTCCGGCAAGCAAGCCTTCATACTCTGCAGTATTGTTTGTTGCTTGCTGCTTGGGAAAGTGCATCCGGATCACGTACTTGAGGTGCTCTCCGGTGGGTGCGACAAGTAATACGCCCGCACCGGCGCCTTGCAGCGAGAAGGCACGATCAAAGTACATGATCCATTCTTTGCTTGCTTCCTTGACGGGGATGCTCATCTCCGGAGTTTCTTCATCAGGTGTTGGCGTCCATTCCGCTATGAATTCTGCCAATGCTCGGCTCTGGATAGTTGAGGTACTCTCGAACTTGAGGCCAAAGCTTGACAATTCCAGTGCCCACTCTACGATCCTGCCTGTTGCCTCTGGATTCTGTAATATCCTCTTCAACGGAAAGCGAGTGACAACTGTAATCTCATGTGCTTGAAAGTAATGGCGCAGCTTCCTCGAGGCCATGAGAAGGCCGAAAAGCAACTTCTGCACTCTAGAGTACCTTGATCTAGCCCCCTGCAGAAGGGAACTTACAAAATACACTGGGCGCTGCACCATCTTCTTTTGTGTTTCTTCCTGCGGCTGCACCGATCTATCCTTGTCGGGACCAGAGCTTGTTGGGGAAGCCACGTGCTTGTCGCTGGACTCGCTTGCCGTGGCCGCTGGCTCATCATCCGCCTCCCTCTCCGCCACTAACGCAGCACTAACCACGTGATTGATTGCCGCTAGATACAGCAACAACTTTTCTTGTAGTTTAGGTGCGACAAGTATTGGAGTGGAGGACAGGTATCTCTTCAAGTCCTGCAGCGCAGCCTCCGCTTCCGGAGTCCATTTCATTGGACCTGCCTTTTTCAAAATTTTGAAAAATGGCAGGGCGCGCTCAGCAGACTTAGAGATGAACCTACTGAGAGCAGCAATGCAGCCGGCAAGCCTTCGTACATCCTTGACTCGCTTCGGTGCTTCGATCCTGCTCAATGGCCTTGATCTTATCGGGATTGGCTTCAATCCCCCTCTGGGACACAAAGAACCCGAGAAGCATGCCGGAAGGAACTCCAAACACGCACTTCTCGGGGTTCAACTTGAGATTGATCTTGCGCAGATTTGTGAAGGTTTCGTCCAAATCTTGGATCAACGTTTCTCTGTCCTTGCTCTTGACCACTATGTCATCCATGTAAGCTTCCACATTCCTGTGCAACTGTGGCTCAAAAGCATGACTGACTACTCTTGCAAATGTTGAACCAGCATTCTTTAGTCCGAAAGGCATCCGTACAAAGCAGTACGTGCCACATGGAGTAATGAATGCGGTTTTCTCTTCATCCTCTTCTGCCATGAAGATTTGATGATATCCTGAATATGCATCAAGGAATGAAAGCAGATCACATCCTGCCGTGGAGTCGACAATCTGGTCAATGCGCGGCAAGGGAAATGGATCCTTGGGACAAGCTTTATTAACATCAGTGAAGTCAATACAAAGCCTCCACTTCCCGTTCGCTTTGCGCACGACTACTAGATTGGCTAACCATGTTGGATGGAGTACTCCTCGGACCAGGCCTGCTGCTTCCAATTTCTTGATCTCTTCAGCAATGAATTCTTGTCGCTCCACTGCTTGCTTCCTAACTCTCTGCTTGACGGGCCGCGCGTGAGGGCAGACGGCAAGGTGGTGCTCAATTACTTTCCTAGGAACACCGGAGATGTCAGATGGCTGCCATGCAAACACATCGACATTCGCCCGCAGGAAAGCAACGAGCGCGCTTTCTTATTTAGGGTCAAGTGTGGCACTGATGGTGAAGGTACCACCAGTGCCGTCCTCCTTGGCGGCCACTTTCTTGGTCTCTGGTGAAGCTGTCTTTGCCTTCTTGCACTTGCCGGTGGAACTCGATGGTGCGTCCTCGACGGTAGCGCGGCACCCCAAAGAGGTGCGCTTGCCGGAGTGAGCATCAGAGCTACTCTTGCCGGACTTGGTCTTCTTCTTCTCCCCGGGAGCTTCAGCGGCAAGTGGTTTGCATTCTGCTGCGGCTACAGCTTCCCGGTAAATCTTGTCGGTACAGATAAGGGCATCTTTCTTGTCACCATGGACAGAAATGACACTTATCGGACCGGGCATTTTGAGCACGTTGTAAGCGTAATGAGATGCTGCCATGAACTTGGCGAGCGCTGGACGGCCAAGTATCCCATTGTAGGGTAATGGGAAATCAGCAACGTCAAATGTGACTCTCTCTGTCCCGAAGTTCAGCTCACTGCCAAACGTTACTGGCAGTGTGATCTTCCCCTTCGGCTTGCTCCTTCCCGGGTTGATTCCTTGAAAAGTGCCGGTCTCCTCGAGCTCGCTGTCGGGGATCTGGAGCTTCTTGAGTACCGCTGAGGAGATCAGATTCAGGCCGGCCCCGCCATCAACCAACATCTTTGTGACCTTGAGGTTGCGGATAGTTGGTGAAACCAACATCGGCAAGCACCCGACCGCAGTTATGCGATCAGGGTGATCCTCAACATCAAAGATGATGGGCGTGCTGGACCACTTCAGGGGCTTGCGCGACTCAACAGACGGTTCTGCTGCATTTACTTCCCGCACCCACTGTTTGAGTTGGCGGTGCGAGGTATGCAGAGAAGCACCGCTGTCGACGCACAAAACCTCTGTTGCCTTCTGAAACTCCTGCTCGTCGGCCCCATCCTCATCCATCTTTTCATCTTCGTCCTCATCTTCGTCCTTGTCGTGGCCGCGGGGAGGCCTGTCTCCTTGCCGCTGCTTGGCCTTGCTGCGGCGCCCTCCCCGGGCGGGACGCTTCTTGCCGGATCCTCCCCCACCTTCCTGGGCCTTCTCCTTGTCGCGGCGCTCGTACTCAGCTTTCTGCAGCTCTACGAGCTTCTCAACCTTCTTGCAGGCCTGGAGGTCGTGGCCCTTGGTGCAGTGGATCTTGCAGTACTGCTTGCCGGAGCCGTCCTGCTTGTCGGCGGCCACCACAGCCTCGCCAGAGTCACCAGCTTTGGCCTTCTCGGCGCCACCTCCGTTGCCGGACTGCTCGACAACTAGCACATCCTTGGCTTTCCTCTTTCTGTTATTCCGCCTCTGGTTCTTCTTTGCCGCGGCGACATCCTCACTGTCAGATCCTTCTGCTCCTGCGTTCTCTCTGGGGAGTTTCCTCCCCTCCTCAACACGTGCACATTTGTCGGCCAGAGCATATAGCTCGCTGACATCTCTGATTTTGCACATCGCCATCTCCTCCCTCATTCTGCGGTTACGCACATTCTGATGGAATGCGCTGATAACCGCGGCAGGGTGGACATCTGGGATGTTGCGCTGCACTTGGCTGAATCTCTGTATATATTTGCGCAGGGGTTCTCCTTCCTTCTGGGCGAGCAGATGAAGATCGCTCTCTTGGCCATGGGGTTTGTGGCCGCCTGTGAAGGCGCCGACAAACTGATGACACAGGTCCGCCCACGAAGAGATGGAGTTGTCCGGCAAGTGCATGAGCCAAGATCTGACGTTGGGCTTGAGCACCAGCGGGAAGTAGTTGGCGAGGATCTTCTTGTCGCGCCCCCCGGCAGCCTGCACCGCGATGGTGTAGACGCTGAGGAATTCCGACGGATGTATCCTACCATCGTACTTCTCGGGTACATCTGGCTTGAAGTTCTTGGTACTGGGCCACTGGACCTGCCGCAGCTCACGGGTGAACGCAGGGCAACCTACCGCATACGGCAAGTCGCCTGGTTCTCCTGGCGCATGCATATCAACAGTGGGCCCAACGCGCTGGTCTGACTGACACCGCGCTTCTCTTCGACGCTCGATGCGAGTACGAGCGTCTTCTTGTCGTCGTTCTTGGAGAACTTGGCGCTGATCGCGACGAGCTCGCGGGTCCGACGACGCGGTGGAGTCGGTGTCGAGGTTAGCCTGGCGAGTTGGAGATCTTGGCCTTCGGGGCGGGGAGTGCACGGTGGTGGCACCCCCAGCGGTCTTGTCGGCATCGGCTTGCGCCTGGGCGTCTTGCTGGGGCTTCGATGTGCTCGGTTGCCAGGGCTTGTCGCCGTTGGCGAAGCCGATGAGGCTCTGAATGGTGGCCCTCCAGTCGTTGATCTTGTCTGGCGCTGGAGGGTATTCTAGAAGCAGCTGGGCTCGGGCCAACGCTTCCTCTGGAGTCTTGGGCGGTGGCGGCGAACGACACGAGGAGCGTGATATGCTCAGACTTCTAACAGTGTTAAAATTAGCAACATCTCGTCCAGGCGACCGTCCCGCGCTCGTGCCAACATGTTGACGCGCATGTTGGCCTTGAGCGTCCCACGATCCACCAGCTCGGCCTTGCTATAATGCGAGTACGGTGCTAGGAGGACCATGGCGTTGTCGATCCTGCACCTCCTGGGAGGGGTGCGGTGTATGTACAGACGCCGAAGCTTGCGGGGCCTTGTCCTTGGACCTGGTGACGACGTGAGTCCCCCCGTCGGCGCCTGCTCCTCTGCCGGCGTCCACCCCACCGCCCGTTTGCTCCGGTGATGGTAGGATTGACGTGGACGGAGCGGCCACCTCCGAAGCCTTCTTCTTCGGTGGCATGTTGATGAAGATGTTGATGTAGCGCGCACGAACGCCGGATCAGGTTCGCCCAACCTCGACGCCCCCCTACCTGGCGCGCCAAAGATCTCGTGGGAAACGAGCACCTATGGGGCAGGGCCCCTTTTTGGTCCGGCAAGGGAGCGGAGAGCGCACGAAGAGCAGATCGAGGCGAAGCACGCGAGGGATTTTACCCAGCTTCGGAGCTCTCCGGAAAGATAAAACTCCTACTGCTGCTTTGTGTTTATATTCTGTTCTTGCTCGAGAGCGTGGATGTGTTGTAGTTTCGAATGAGTCGACCTTCCTCTACGTGTGCATGGGCCTCCTTTTTATAGGCTAGAGGGGTAAAAAAGTAAAAAGAGGGATTGGTATAACCGCTACCTACAGTCCCCCCTACCTAACTCTGACGGCAGGGGACAAGGGCATTTAATGCCCGTCCGGTCGCCCAAACAGTGCAAGAAACGACCGTTAGGGGCGCCACCGATCGCCACGATGGCCTTCTCGTCATCTCTACTTGCCACCTCGCACCGCTTGGCTGCACAGCTACTCGCCACGTGCACCAGGAGCGATCCTGTGGCGACACGTCGTCGGACGCGCTGGAGCGTGGGCGCAGAGTGGTGGCTTCGCCGCGGCAAGCGCCTTGCCGCGGTCGCTGTCTTGTCGCACCCGCAAGGTTGCCGCTCACCGGGTCTTGCCGAGACGCGCGGTGCGTCACGGCAAGTCTCTTGAAATGCCTTGGTTGGCCTTCCCGGCAAGCTCCTCTTGCCGGGGTCTTGTCCTTCCCGGCAAGCTCCTCTTGCCGGGGCTCTGTCTTCTCAGTTAAACACTTTGTTCTTGAATGGCATCAATAGGAATGGCAGAGGATCCTGGCGGACGCCCGGCAAGCCTTGCCGTGGGACGCTACGACTGCCCGTGCACAAGTTCGGGATACTAAGGTACCCCTACTTTAGTACACTGACACCAGTTGGGATGATCGGGGATCTAGCATCTGGGGTTATCTTCTTTTCTTTTGGATTTGTCCGTAGTCAGACTATGTGTGTACTCTGAATGATGTATAAATTAATTGATCATTGTGTGAAGTGGCGATTGTAAGCCAACTCTATTTATCCCTTTCTTGTTCATTACATGGGATTGTGTGAAGATGACCCTTCTTACGACAAAATGACAATGCGGTTATGCCTATAAGTCGTGCCTCAACACATGGGAGATATAGCCACATCGTGGGCGTTACAGCTTGAGCCTTAGGAGGGGTGCTAGACCGAGGAGGTCAAGGCGTACTTGCTTCAGGGGACCCTACTGGAGAAGGATGCCGAGCGCGTGGCTCGTCACGCCATGGCGTTCTGCATCCGGGATGGTGAGCTGTACCGCAAAAGGCTCAATAACGTTTCTTTGCGATGCATCTCCAGGGAGCAGGGGCTCAAGCTACTAGCAGACATACATGGTGGGGGCTGCATACACCACTTTTCGTCACACACCCTTGTGGGCAAGGCGTTCCGCAGTGGGTTCTATTGGCCCACTGCACTCAACGACGCCACTGAGCTGGTGCGCTCCTGCGAAGCGTGCCAGTTCCATGCCAAGCAGATCCACCAGCCTGCGCAAGGCCTCCAGACTATCCCGCTCACATGACCATTCGCGGTCTGGGGGCTGGGTATCTTGGGGCCATTTCCCCGAGCTCCAGGGGGCTACCGCTACCTCTACGTCGCCATCAACAAGTTCACCAAGTGGGCGGAGGTTGAAGCCATCTGCACCATCCCAGCTGGGTCAGCCGTTAAGTTCATCAAAGGCCTCGTGAGCCGGTTTGGGGTTCCTAACCGCATCATCACCAACAACGGCTCGCGGTTCACTAACAACCTTTTCGAAACATACTGTGCTAACCTCGGAACGAAGATATGCTATGCCTCAGTGGCACACCCCAGGAGCAATGGCCAGGCCGAGCGCGCCAATGCAGATGTCTTGGGAGGCCTCAAGGCAAGGACAGTCAAGAAGAAGCTCGAGGCCATCAGCAGGGGCTGGCTCGACGAGCACCAGTCGGTGCCGTGGTCCATCCGCACTACCATGACCAAGCCGACGGGCGAGACACCATTCTTCCTCGTCTCAGGAGCTGAAGCGGTTCTCCCACATGGGGTCAAGCATCGCTCAATGTGGGTCCTGGCGTTTGACTAGGCACGTCAGGATGCCATGCGGGGGATGGATCTCATGCTGGAGAGGAATACCACTGTCAAGCCTCGCTCCGAGCTGCAAGGTACTAGCAAGGGCTGCGGTGGTACCACTTCCACAGCATCCGCTCCAGGACATTGGAAGTGGGCGATCTCGTCCTGAGGCGGTTGCTCTCTAGGGCGGGGCTGCACAAGCTCTCTCCCATGTGGGAGGGCCCATTTACGATTGCCCATGTCTCCACGCCTGGCGCCGCATGCCTGGAGACGCAGGACGTGGTCCCCATCCCGAACGCCTGGAACATACATCACCTCCAGAAGTTCTACCCATGAAGCAAGGCTCCGGCCTGTGAAGGTCTCCGCCCGTGACACTCTCACGTAATAATGAGTGGGGCTGTACATTCCCCGGAGTCTCCGGAGAGCTGCCTTGGGGCCTCATGGTGGCTCCCTCCCACTTCCTAGTGGAAGCACTTAGCTCCGTGCTGTTCATATGCTTTCCGAAGTTGCTTCGCAATCTTTTAGTTATCTTTAATGGAATTGGTGTTTTCGTGCTTTGGTTCGCCAAGTTGGATATTCTCTCCTCTCGTTTCGTTCGTTCTTAGCTTGGGCCAGGAAGGAGTGGGAGTTGCTCGTTGCTCCTCCTCGCATGCCTCGCGCATGGGGGCAAGGCAGGTGTGTAGTAACGGGCCCCCTCCCACAAGCACGCCTCGCCGAACCCTGTTGCCCCAGTGCTTCGCCTTTCTCCTCGCGAGGAGCCCTCGATAAAGATCACGGGCAGCAGCACACCCACATGTCTGTGCCCCTCGGGCAGCACGACGCGGTGCATTAAGCCACAACTAACTTATGACAGGGGGCTCGCCCAAGGAGGAATGAGGTGATCAATAGATTTTCTTTTTCTCTAAACAGCTCTTCAGTAGATCTACAACACCTCCCGATGCCTTAAACGCCTCCCGAGACACCAGGAATGGGGGCTTCGCCAGATGCCAAGGGTCTCGCCCTCGTGAGGTGGGAAGTTACCGCAAACATGTCATGCTAAGTTATCCTACCCTTGCCTACTCAGAATACAAACATCATGGCACATCATTAAGATAATAGGCATAGCATAAAGGGGCATAACTGCCATAGTTCATTACACACCCTAGCAGGGCAACCTACTTTTTTCAAATTGCAGAAGAAAGGAAAGGTCAAACAAAAGTGGCCCGAAGGGTCGCGGCAGGTCTTGAGTCCAAGTTCGGCGGCCCCAAGCTCAGGTTGGCCTCTCATCCTGCTTCAACGGGACGTGGCGGCGAGACGATCCGCTGCCTCCCTTGATAAGAGCTCGGCGGCATGGAGGCTTATCGTAGCCGCCGCTTCTCGAGCTCTCGCCCGTGGAAGAGTTCCCGCTATAGGAGGAGGAGTGGACGTTGTCAAGGCCAAGCTCACCCCTGCCACCGGCGCGGCCGACCTCAAGGCCAAGCTCGTCATCGTTGTCGTCTTCTGGGGCAGCACCCCATATGGCGGCCGTCCTCCCTGAACACCCTCATGAAGAGGGTCGCCAGGCTGTCGTACTTTAATTGGAGGGTGCAGCTCCCGCTTAGGCCTCGTGCACAGACGAACGCCAGCCAGCCGCGGGTCAGGACCAAGTTGCCCATGGCGGCGACCTTAGTCCCCACCCACAAGTCCCAGCTGTAGCAGCCGTCGGCCTGCAGCAAGAGGCCATCGAGCCCCGAGGACGGGAGCTCGTCAGAGAAGAAGCGCGGAAGCTGGAACGAGGTGCCGAAGGGCCTCTCCGACCACACCAAAAACTCTGGGAACACGTCCAGCGAGGAGAAGCGCGGTCGAGGAGGGCGTGCAACCATAGCGCGCCTCCCCTCGTCGTGGGGGCTGCCCTGGGGCCGGTGGCCCCCGCCCTGAGAAGAAGCACCGTCACGGACGCCAAGGGAGACGTCGGCCCTTGGAGATTCGCGCCCGCGCCCCCTGGGGGCCGCTACCAGGGTCGCCGCATGCTTGCGGGGACGGCCGCGGCCCCTCTTGGGTGGAGGAGAAGCTGGCCCATCCTTGGGAGCCTTCCCTTTCTCAGCAGCCGAGAACCTCCTCGTCGGCGCCATGGATGCTAAGCAAGGTGGATAAGAAGAAGGGACGAGCAGCGAGAAGACGGAGGAAGGGATGAGCGACCGCCGGCCTCCTCGTCAACCCCTAATTTATAGCTAGAGGGAGGCCAACCGCCGGCCTCCACGACCTCGCGCAATGATGATCCTCTGCATACAACATCGACTTGTCAATTCGAACAGATTTCAAGGCAGGATGGGGAAGTGGAGACACCCACGTCCCATCAATTGCCACATGTCGTCCAAGGCCGCAGGCGGTTAGGCCCCGCGGCGCTCTGCACTTGCCCTTTGGCTTCGCCTAGAAGCCAAGTCCGAGCATGCCTTTGCCCTGGGGGCAACTGTCGGCATTCTGGATATTGGGATACCCAGACTTGTCTACCGGCGACCCACTGCATGGCTCCATCAATGACCTGGTACGGCCCACCTTCAGCACAACAACTCAAGACCCTCACGAGGGGCCAAGCCTCACGAGGCGAACTACACAAAGACCTCCAGGGGGATCGGCCTCCCTAGGCTGGCTCCCGAGGAGCGGAGATTTCTATGCAAGGTGCACCTCACGAGGCTTAGCTGATGTGAGCCATGACGACCAAGGCCGGGCGGGCGCCAGGCGGGAGCCAGCGGGCGCAAAGTACCAGTTTCCCCTTTGGTGCAAAGCAGGCAAGTAGCTGGTGCGGAGTCCCGAGGAATCAGCCAAAGGTTTCCATTCTGGTGCAACAAGACTAAGACCGCCAGGACGGCAAGAAGGTGGTCATCGCAGCATCACGACCAGAGGCTTTTGCAAGCGAAGACCACTTTAGTCAGGATTGGATGTACTTGTTGTCTCCCTTCAAATCTGGTCGTTGTGGGATCCCTTCCTGCCAACATTTTTGAAGATGGTCAAGGGCATTATAAATAGGACCTAGCCACCACATAGACGGGAGATCGAAGCCATTCCTCCCTCACCATCTCACCTGCTCACTTGAGCTCAAGAACACCACACCTCCTGAGGTTGTTCATCCACTGTACTAGTTCATCCTCAGCCCCTCGAGGCAATCCACCACAATGCTGGAGTAGGGTATTACACTGCAAGGTAGCCCCAACCAGGATAAATGGTTGTGTCTCTTTGTCCCTTTGAGCTCGACGCGCTAGGCTGTGAGGATCGCGAGTAGGCAGGCTGGTAGGTTGAGATCTCCACACACCCCCCAGAGTTTGAACCTCTCAAGGGTTTGCGGAACCAGAAATCCGACAGTCGTGGGAAACCACGGCCACCTATGGGACTAAGGGTCCCTTGCTGGTTCAGCAGCTGGGATTTCACGTTGTACAAAGAGAAGAAGAGCGTGGAGCAGCACGGTGGAAATCATACGGGCGATTTTACCTAGGTTCAGGATGACATGAGGTGTAAAACCCTACTCCTTCTTTGGTGGATTGATGGTGGAAGAATGGTGGTAGAGTGCAGTACACTTGCCCGGCAGGGTTGCCAATGAGCGACCGTGGCAACGCCCATATGAGTGTGTGGGTATCCAACCTTCTAACCTCCTCTACGGTTACCATGGGCCTCTTTTAATGGATTAAGGGGTCACCACAACGGCAAATCAGTCATTATGCACTAATAAGATAGCAAACAATGCTATCATACTTAACTCTGTAGGCTGACAAAGTGCATTAAATGCGCCGCTCCACATCACATCATTGCTTGCCCGACAAGCCTTGCCGGGCTATTTTGCTAGCTTCACGCCTGCTTGCTTGACACGTCGTAGGGCGGGTGTCATCTGTAGGTATTTCCTGTAGAAAGAAGCTACCAAGTGGCGAATGGCTTCCACTTAATCACTTTGTGTCTTGACACCGCACTGATTGACAACGTGGGTCATGGCGGAGTGGTTGGGTGAGGGGGTTTCTACCTCTGTGAGTCCCGGCAGGCCCTGCCGGACATCTTGAATGTTCTCTTCCGGGGGGACCCCGCCCTTACTGAGCTCGTCTGCCCGGCAAGAGAGGTTTTTCTTCTGGTGGTATTTTGCTTCTCTGGCTTGACCTTGGTCCTCTTGATCTGCATATTGGTCCTTCGAAGATTTTGGTCTCATGTACTCTGGCATGGCCTGGTGCCGCAATCAAGTTACCGTGTCTGTGCACAATTTGGGCAATAGACCCATGGTTTGTTGCACCGACAGAAGCCCCCGCGCCTGCCTCGATCACCCTACCGAGCATCATCGGGGTAGGCCCCTTGAGGTCTTCTATACTTTTTCATTAATCTCAAGACCGGCCCAGTTTCTGGTTTTCCATGTAAAGCTAATGGTGGGGTCACTCTTTTAATGGCCCGTGAATGACTTCAATTCATGGGGTAGAAACTGCCAATTCACTCTTCCCACCACGCCCTTATCCTTAGCCACCTATGTTGCATGCATCACACGGGGTAGGTAACGGAGGCGCGTGGCGTGGGAGAGCATCAGGGCGAGGGATCGGTCTTCTTGAATAGGCGGAGGAGGACGGCGGTCGTTCGTGGAGGGAGCGGCTCCCCTCCATGGCCTGCCTATAAAAGGAGGGGTAAAGGGAGGGCTAGGAATCGTTGGTAATCCTAACACTGCCTCTCTCGGAGGTCCTCGGGCTGATGTAGATGAGAGGCGTGCTTTCCTGCTTGCCAAGGTGGGGAGTAGCGCGCCTCAAGCACCCTGGCCGTCTTGGTCGCTCGCCGTCTCGGTCGCTCGTCGTCTCTCCGGAGAAGGCGCCGGGCGGGAATCCTGGCGCCCTTCGGGAGTGGTGATGATGGAGAGAAAACGAGGGAAGACGAAGAGGGCGAGTGGTCGAGGGCCAGGTCGGAGTATGATGGCATGGATGCCTTCGCCTCCAAGTGGCGACATGTCTCCTCGTCTTTCCGTTATTTACCTCCCTCCTTGGCACCCTCATCACCGGTCTCTCTGGGTGATAGCCGGGGAGGGATGTTCCCTTGGTGCCTTCGCCTTCCTTCCAGCAGTCTTCCGGCTGAGCTTTGGTGGATGACTCCACCGGGTACCAAGCCAGGGCTTCTTGCTGGTCCTGGAGGTGGCGACCAGGGGAACGGCGCTCTACTTCCACGCTCCTCCTTCGCAGCCTCGCCACTCCCGGTCTTGTCAGGCCACACCAGGCCGGCTGTGACGGGACCAGGAAGGGCTCCTGCTTGGGTGCCTTTCTCGTCTTTTCCTCCTTCCACTGCAGTGCTTGACGAAGGGAAAACGAAAATAGGAGATTACGAGGCACTTTTCTTTTTTCAATCTTAAACCTGTAGGAAATTACCAAATTTTAATTCAAATAATTTAATCTCTCGAGTCCATGTTTATGTTTTTAAGGCTTGTACTTGTATGATTAGCATATTAATGAAAAAGATGAGCCTTGCTGGGAGCTCGTGCATGTGTATGTCCATGCAGAGGTGGGATGTCTCTTTAGGTTAAATGAATGAGTCTTCCCCGGTAGGCTATCCTCCCGGTACCCTTTTTATTTTGTTGCCGGGGACCGGAGTCTACCGGGCAAAAAATAAAGGGACCAGCCCCCCGCCAACTCCTTTTCATCAACTCCCCCAGGACGAAGAAATGTTCGAGCCAAAAGTGGGAGCACCTAGGCTTGAACAAGCGGCGAGGTTTTCTCATGCACAAGTTTCAGCTCACAGAGCACCTATGGACAAGAGATAGAACTTATCTGTTTGGCTTGTCGGGGATCGCAGTGTTGGTCCATCTCCGCAACTCCTTGTAGAAGGCCAGTTCACAGTAGGAACCTGCAGCTTCATGCAGATGAGAAAGATGCAGGGTACGATCCTATCTATATGCACATGCAAATTCTCATGAAATGCTTATGCAATGCTCTTGGAATGCTCATGCATGCATGCAACTTGGTCGGGGCCCCCTAGCGCTTCATTGATTTCTCTGTTGCTCAGGATCATCTCCTGGCTTTGTACAAGGGGTTACATGCAGCTGAGGCAAATCATGTGGAAAAGTGTGGCTGCCGGGCAGGGCTCAACAGCAGTGCCTTACGGGTAGAACTTCATGCTCAATATTCCATGAGTTTTGCAATTGAATGCCATCTCTAGTCTCCATATGGACTGCGCGGGGTCTGGTGACTCATACTACTAGGTAAGGGCCTTCCCACTTTGGCGCAACATGTTTGTACCCTTGGCGGACTAAACACACCTAAGGACAAGCTCGCCTTCCTCAAAACACCGGGCACGAATCCTGCGGCTATGATAGCGATGTAGGGCTTGCTGATAGCATGCAGCACGTGTAGCAGCCCGGAGACGGTTCTCCTCGAGTAGCACAGCGTCGTCACGCCAGTGCTAATCTTGCACTACTTCATCATAGGCAAGCACTCGAGGTGACCCGTAAATGAGTTCCGTGGGGATAACTGCTTCTGCCCCATAGACTAGGGAGAAAGGAGTCTGCCCGGTAGCTCGATTCGGTGTCGTTTTGAGAGATGAAAGGTCTAACGCAACTCATCGATCCGCCGCCTGCCATGCTTCTGCAGCGTATCAAATGTTCTTGTCATGAGTCCCCACAGCACTTCAGCGTTCATCCTCTCAACTTGCCCATTGCTTCTGGGATGTGCAACAGAGACACATGAGACCTTGCTTCCGAGGGTATGAACATATTGCACGACGGCGCGGCTCGTGAACTGGGTGCCGTTATCGGTAATGCTCCTTGTCGGGACTCCAAAACGACACACCAATTCTTCCAAGAACTTGATAGCTAACTGAGCAGTCACCTTTCTCACGTTAGTTACTTCCGACCACTTTGTAAACTTGTCGATAGCAACGAACAAGAATTGAAAGCCCCCGATAGCTTGGGGGAAAGGGCCAAGGATATCGAGCCCCTAGACCAAAAATGGCTATGATAAAGGGATTTTTTGAAGAGCTTGGGTAGGCAGGTGGACATTCTTGGTATGTAACTGGCAGGCTTCACATTTGGCGACTAGCTCAACCGCATCTTCGAGGGCTATGGGCCAATAGAATCATTGTCGGAATGCTTTGCCAACCAATGCCCTTGATCCAATATGGGAGTCGCACCTGCCTTTGTGTATCTCTGTCACATCCCAGGTTCTGACAATGCCTAGTGCATGCATTAGAGTGTTGCATCATGTTTAAATTTCATGAAACTTGAAATGGGGATTGTTTAAACCCTAGCACCAAATGAATTCAACTAGGGTCAAAATAAAATCTTTTTCATTGAACTCAAAATGCCCTCTAAAAATGTTCAACATTTCTGGTTTGAGGTGAAAGCATCTACCAAAAATGGTTTATATTTTTGCAGGACATATTGGGCTCTGAATTAAATCATACTCTATTTGCATTTGGGCATTTAAATACTATAAAATAATTTAAATGCTCAAATAATCATAAACTTAAATGTTTGCTGTTGGATATTTTCCAAACAGTGGGCTTGAGCTAGTTTCATGATTTTTGGGTTTGGTCTAATATTTTTAATAAAGTCACAAAGTTGCAGTAAAATAGAAAACAGGAAGGAAGTTTTACCTGGCGCCTACCAACCGGCCCACCTGCCGGCCTAGCCCAGCTGCCGCGCCAGCGAGCTACTTGGCTCGGCCAGGCAGGCAGGCAAGGTGCTCGGTGGCGAGCACCGCATGGGTGCCACGCACCTGGTCGCCACCTCGCCGCTCCCCTCGTACAGCCGCGACGTGGATCGCTCCCCCTCTCTCCCTCGAACCCCTCAGACACCTCCTCTCCTCTCCAGCTCCTCCCCCTCGCGCTCCCCAGCCATGGACGACACCACCGCCGCTGCTCCATCACCGTAGCCGTGCTCCCCGCCGTCCGTGCTCCGTCTCGTCCTGTCCAGGAGCTCCGCCGCCATCCTCTTCGACGAGCTAGCCGAGCCCCGAGCGCTCGCTTGCCCTGAAGCCACCGCACGACTTCGCCCGAGTCCGCCGTCGCCGGAGATCCCTTTCAACGCCGTCGCCGCCTCAGTTCGTCCCCGACCCCGCGGTTGCCTCTACGAGTGCTCTGTGAGCCTAGCTACCTCCACTCCCCTTCCTCTCTCACCCCCGAGCTGTGTAGCAACCACACGAAGATCACCCGCACGCACCGCCTCGGATCTCGTCGCCGACGTGCTCCCGGCCATCCTCCGGCCACCTTTCGGTGTCCATCGCACTCACCACGACGTGTAGGGTCTAACCATGCACTCCTCGCACCTCACCGCACACCCTAGTTTAGAGTTCGCATCCACCCGAACTCCGGCGGCCGCCTAGGTCATCGCCGGCGCCAACTCCGGCAACCCCGACCCCAACTAACTCCACCAAGAGCTGCGGTTTGTCCCCAGCTCCACCCAGATGCCTTCCGCGACCCATTTGGTGGCCGGAACGGCCAAAATCACTTCTGCCGCCGCGTCGGGTTCGCCGGCGGCTAAACGCCGGCGCAGCTGACTTTGACTTTGACCGCGGGTGGGCCCTGGTTGACTCTGTTGAGTCAATGACAGGTGGGGCCCAGCCCTATTAACTAAACTGGTTTAGTTTTAATTAATTTTTAGCTAAACTAATTACACTGACACCCTGGACCCACAGTCAGGTTTGACCTGGACGTCTCTGTTGACTTGCTGAGGTCAGCATGACATCATGCTGACGCAGTAATCCTTTTCTGGAATTAAAATAAATCCAGAATGATTTATAAATTCATATAAATTCAACCGTAGCTCCAAATCAAACAAGTTATATATGAAAAATGACCAGAAAAATCTAATCTATTCATCTGCACTGGTGTCATGCATGTTTAAACAACTTAACCTTGCTGTTTAGTGCAAAACATGATAAGGCACTATTTGAATTCATAATTTGAATTTGGGGTTGAACCTTTGGCTCAATATGACCCAAATCCATCTGGTTGTAATTGCATTAGGCCAACACACTCATATTGCCATTTCATAAGCATGCATCATATTGTTGCATTGCATTGATTGTGTTCTTTCTCTGTTGCCGGTATTGTCCCCTCTCGGTAGACGATGTTCGACGATGTGATCGATGACACCGATGAAGAACTATATTATCTTCAGAAGTGCCAGGCAAGCAAAACCCCCTTGTTCATTCCGATACAATCCCACTCTCTCGCTCCTGCTCTCTTTTACTGCATTAGGACAACAACGATTCATCTGTTACTTGCTGCGGTAGCTGAACCCCTTTATCCTCTGCATGACCTATCATTGCCACAGTAAATAGATGAAACCCACTAGCATGAGTAGGAGTTGTTTGAGCCCTGTTGTGCCTACTCATTCATGCTTGTTTGTCATGCCTGCTATTGGTTAGAGTTGAGTCAAGGCTGATTCATCGTGAATGAATCAGAGGTGTGTGAACATGTCCTACTGTGTGTGAGCTAAGTGTGTGAACACGATTTGGTAAAGGTATCGGTGAGAGGCCATGTAGGAGTACATGGTGGGTTGTCTCATTGAAGCCGTCCTCAGGAACTGAGTTCTATGTTTGTGATCCATTATTCAGCTACTACCATGCATTGGGCCCTGAAATATGACCCCGCTCGACTTCTTAATCACCCTTGTCCCCTGTCCAGGAGTTGCAAGTAGTTTCTGGTGTTTGCAGTATGCTGGAGGCCGTGCGCAGCGCTGACCGAAGGGGTGGGCTGTGATGCGGTAGGCACGTGGCACGCTGTACCGGTCGCCCGTTTGGTGTCTCGGGAACCCTGCTCACATCGTTTGGGGCTGTGAGCGAAACTCCGGCCGGATCTCCTCATGGATGGAACCCGAATAGGCGATAAACCTGGACTAGAGACTTGAGTGTTTAGGTAGGTCGTGGTCTACACCCACGTCGGCTTTCACTTGAAGTCTGCCGAGCACATGTTGTGTGCAAACGCTAAGTGGTGGAAACATGTATGAAGAAGTACACCCCTGCAGGGTTAACATCATCTATTCGAATAGTCGTGTCTGCGGTAAAGGACTTCTGGGTTGCCTATAACAGTTCATAGACAAGTGAAAGTGGATACTCTAAAATACGCAAGATAAGCGTGAGTGCTATGGATGGCGTTCTCGTAGGGAGACGGGAGCGGATCCATAGTGGTGTATTGATATGGTGAATATGTGGACTCGTGTGCGCCACCTCAAAAGAGTTACTTGCAGTCGTAGTTTAGGATAGCCACTGAGTCAAAGCTGGCTTGCTGCAGTTAAACCCCACCATCCCCTTTGTTGATAATGGTGCATATGTAGTTAGTTCTGATGTAAGTCTTGCTGGGTACATTTGTACTCACGTTTGCCTATTTTATGTTTTTGCAGAGAGACTTCGGTCTCGCTAGTAGTTCCGCTTGGACTTCGACGTTTAGCTTGATACCTCAACTATGATCTTGTGCCCTCGGCAGGATCTGGTAGATAGTCAGGCTTCTAAGCCTTTTTCATTTGTAGATGTTTGTACTCAGACATGTTAAGCTTCAGCATGTGCTTTGATTTGTATGCTCTGAATGTTGGGTCATGAGACCTATGTTTGTAATATCTCGCTCCTCGGAGCCTAATGAATAAATACTTAAGTCGTAGAGTCATGTTGTGATGCCATGTTGTATTTGCACATATCGAGCATATTGTGTGTATGTTATTGAAATGCTTGGTATGTGTGGGATCTGACTATCTAGTTGTTTATCCTTAGTAGCCTCTCTTACCGGGAAATGTCTCCTAGTGCATCCACTGAGCCATGGTAGCTTGCTACTGCTCCGGAGCACTTAGGCTGGCCGGCATGTGTCCTTCTTCGTTCTTGTGTCTGTCCCTTCGGGGAAATGTCACGCGATGAATACCGGAGTCCTGTTAGCCCGCTACAGCCCGGTTCACCGGAGTCCTGCTAGCCCAGTGCTACAGCTTGGATTCACTCGGCGGTGACCGACACGTTCGATGCTGGGTCATGGATGCCTGTCCCTGTAAGTTTGTGCCACTTTGGGTTTACGACTAGCCATGTCAGCCCGGGCTCCTTATCATATGGATGCTAGCGACACTATCATATACGTGTGCCAAAAGGCGCAAACGGTCTCGGGCAAAGGTAAGGCGAGACCCGTGGGAATACCGTGCGTGAGGCCGCAAAGTGATATGAGGTGTTACATGCTAGATCGATGTGGCATTGAGTCGGGGTCCTAACAATCTCAACCGGCAGTTCCTTTCTTTCTTCCCAGCAGATGCACTTCAATTTCACACCATTGGGCCTCCTTCTATACAGAGTGTCATCGACAAACTGATACATACTGGCTCTCTGGGATACTCTTTCAGCTTCATCTTGGTCATTGGGGAGTTGTCTAGTTTGGAGGAAGTGGACTATGTGCCTTGCCCAAGTTGGAGCTTGGGGCTTGGCAACAAGGACTAGCGGAACCTCCTCCATTGTGGGGGCACATTCCTCGTCCATGGAGACCATGGGCCCAGGTGGAGGGTGCAGTCCGGCAAGTTGTGAGGAGTTGTTTCCGGCAGGGTCCCTGCCAGGAGCAGAAGGCTCTACCGGGAGAGGCTTACCGGAGTCCATCTTTCTCCTTTTTCGGGCCATTGTTGCTGGGGATATGGAGGGCTGAGTAAGATGGAGAAGAAAAGTCCCTGGTTCCGTAGGAAGCTTTTGCGTAGCACACTTTGACAGATGATCTCCTATGCTGCTTTCCGGACGGGGTACGTGCTCCTTTTGCAATCTGTCAAAGCGCTCCTCCAATCTCCTCACTTCCTCAACATATGCCTCCATCAATGGACTTTGGTAATCCTTGTTGACTTGTCTCACCACAAGCTGTGGGTCTCCTCGAATGATCAGCTCCTTGATTCCCAATTCTACGGCAATCCTGAGCCTGGCAAGGAGCCCTTCATACTCTGTTGTATTGTTGGTTGCCTCTTCCCAGGAAAAATGCATCCGGATGACGTACTTCAAGTGTTCCCTTGATGGGGCTATGAGAAGCACGCCAACCCCTTCACCTGGTAGGGAAGAGGAACCATCGAAAAACATAATCCATTTTTGGGGCGCCTCCTTGCCGGGGATAACTGTTTCTGTCACTTTGTCATCAGGGGTTGGCGTCCATTCCGCAATAAACTCTTCCAATGCCCTACACTGGATTGTGGATGTGCTCTCAAATTTCAGACCAAAACTGGACAACTTCAAAGCCCACTCGAGTATTCTGCTGGTAGCCTCAGGATTTCGGAGTATCCTTTGCAACGGGAAGCGAGTGACAACCGTGATCTTATGGGCTTGGAACTAGTGGCGCAGTTTCATTGAGGCCATGATGAGACCAAAGATCAAATTTTGCGCAACAGAGTACCTCGACCGAGCCCCCTATAATAAGGAACGGACGAAGTACACTAGGCACTGCACCACATTCATCCTTGCCGTGTCCTTAGGGTTGCTCTCGCTGACATGCTCACTTCTTCCTTGATCCTTATCTGACTCAGCCGGTTCTTGCTCACTCTATGCTTCGTCCACTTCCTGCTGCGCCACCAAGGCTGTGCTAACCACTTGGTTGGTTGCCGCTAAGTATAGCAGCAACGACTCTTATGGCTTGGGAGCAACCAAGGTGGGCACAAAGTACAAGTAGGCCTTCAACTCTTGCAAGGCCGCATCTGCTTCTGGGGACCACTTCATCGGTCTTGCCTTCTTAAGGATTTTGAAGAACGGCAGGGCGCACTTGGCAGACATTAAAATGAATCTTCCTAGTGTGGCAACGCACCCTGTCAGACGCCTCGCACCCTTGACTATCCTTGGCGCTTGGATCTGCTTGATGGATTTAATCTTGTCGGGGTTGACTTCGATCCCCAGATGGGACACAAAGAACCCAAGTAGCTTGCCAGAGGGAACGCCAAACACACACTTTTCCGGGTTGAGCTTCAAGTTGATCTTGTGCAGATTCGCAAACATCTCTTCCAAATCCTTGATAAGAGATGCTCTGTCTTGGTCTTGACCATAATGTCATCGATATAAGCTTCAATCTTTCGGTGTAGCTCCATCTCGAAACCAATCTGGACTCCCCTTGCAAAAGTAGACCCGACACTCTTTAACCCAAATGGCATTCGGATAAAATAGTACATACCACATGGGGTGATGAACGAGGTCTTCTCTTCGTTTTCCTTGGACATGAAGATCAGGTGATACCCAGAATATGCATCCAGAAAGGAAAGCAAATCGCAGCCCGAAGTGGAATCCACGATCTCATTGTTGCGCGGCAAGGGAAAAGCATCCTTCAGGCAAGCCTTGTTGAGATCTATGAAATGTATGTAGAGCCTTCATTTCCCGTTAGCCTTCCGGACCACCACCGGATTAGCTAACAATGTGGGATGTAGCACTCCTCTGACCAAACCAGATGCTTCCAGCTTCTTGATCTCCTTTGCAATAAACTGTTGCATCTTCGAGGCCTGCTTCTGGACTTTCTTCTTGACGTATCGGGCATGTGGGCAGACATCAAGGTGGTGCTTGATTACCTCCCTGGGAACATCAAGGATATTAGACGGTTGCCAAGCAAACACATCGATATTCGCACGTAGGAAGGCAACGAGCGCGCTTTCCTATTTGTCATCGAGGGTGGCGTTGATGGTGAATGTACCATCAACGCCAGCCAGCCCTGTCGGGACCTTCTTCACTTGTGGAGTAGTAACCTTGGACCTTTTGTTGTTGCAACTCTCCGACAAGTCATCTACAGGCGCAGCATATTCCGAAGAGGTACGCTTCCCAAATTCCTTCCAAGTGTCCTTGCTATCCTTTTCTTGGTCTCTGGTGAGTTTTCCTTTGTTGTAGAGGGTTTGCCGGGGCGATTTACTCCACCGCCTTGACCCTTACCACCAGCGACATTCTGACCCTTTTCCTTATCATGCTTCTCGTACTCTGTTCTTTCCCTCTTGATGAGCAGCTCAACCTGGTAACACTCATGAAGGTCGTGGCCCTTGGTCCGATGAACCTTGCAATACGGCCCATCGCCTTTCTCGGCCTTCTCCGTAGCCGCAGCCTCCTGGCAATCAGCACACATGACAACTTCCTTCCCGGGGGCTTCAGCCTTAGCTGTCTTGCTGGTAGTAGGCGTCCCCGATCCTTCAACAGTCATCACTAGCTTATCCGTGAGGCTCTTATTGCACTTCTTGCTCTTCTTCTGACTGGTGGATTCGTCATCATCCTCTAAATCGACATTGACACAATCCTCCTCCCCAGGTAACTTCCTTCCCTCCTTCATCCGAGCACACATAACCACCAAGGTGTAAAGATCCTTCATAGTCTTGGGCAACCGTACATTCATCTTGGATCGAATACTGCGGTTGCGCACATTGGACTGAAAGGCGGCTATCACAGCTGCCGGATGGATGCTTGGGATATTCCTGTGGACTCTGCTGAATCTCTGCAAATACTTCTGGAGAGTTTCTCCTTCTTTCTGTTGGAGAAGCTGCAAATCACTGGGCCGTCCTAGTTCTTGATGGCCGCCAGTGAAGGCGCCAAAGAACTCATGGCACAGGTCAGCCCATGACAAAATTTAGTTCTTCAGTAGGTGCATCAGCTAGGACCTCACATTTGACTTGAGGGACAAGGGGAAGCAGTTCGCGAACAGCTTCTCATCTGTTTCCCCGGTAGCTTGAACAACAATGGTGTAGATGCTCAGCAACTCTTCCTGGTTTAGCCTCCCATCATACTTGTAGGGTATCTCTGGCTCGAACATGTGGACGGACGGCCAACGGACTTGCTGCAGCTCACGAACAAAGGTAGGGCACCCAATCTTAAAAGGTAGGTACCAACCAATATCGAGCACAGGCTCATCGAGGTTAGGACCATCGCACCCATTGGTACGGCGGTGGTCGTCGCGGCGTCGCTCAATGACAATGCGCGCATCTCCACTTCGCATGTCCTCCAGGGCTCGCCGCCGGTCTGGATGCGCTCGAGGGTCAGAAGAGGCCAACGAGACGTCGTTAGGTTCTTGATTATGCTGCTCTCGTGGTGACTGCCATGGCTGGGACTGTACTGTGGGGGTGGCCCCTTTCGTACGACCAGCAGCATGAGCCAAAGTTGTTGCTTGGGGACACCGTGGTGCGCCATCTCGCTGTGAGCCCCCAGCTTCGGCGAAATCGAGCAGACTCTGGATGGTGGCACACCACGCGTCATCTGCTCGGTCGCCCACCGGAACCTTAGTAGAGGCTGAGCCCACGCTATGGCCTCAATAGCCGTACTCGGCATGGGTGATGAACATGCAGATCGTACCATCGCTCGGCTCCTGACGGTGCCAGCAGCGACAGTACCACGCCCCCGTTATTGCGGGGCAGCCACCTAGATGGCACGGTGACATGACGAAGGAACTTGCAGCCAGCGGCTCCGTCGGGCACCGTGACTTGTTTGACTCGCCCCAGGGGAGGTGCACGAGTTACGGTCGCTCCCTTGACGTGGAGGCCGGAGGGCGGCGATTCGCCCTCGACCGAGCGCCATCGTTGCAGCTGTGCCCGTCGGTGAGAGGAAGGGGTGTGGGCAGAGTAATACCTTATAGCATAAACTAATTAATAATATATATATATATATGTACATAATAATAATTGAATACCTGACCTAACTCATAACTCACAAATATATGACCCCATCGGACTCAGAAAGGCCGAAGAGCACCTTTTTTGGGAGGTGTCGGGGGTCGGGGTCTCGGGGGTGTCGGGTCGGGGTCTCGGGCGTGGCGGGTCGGGTCGGGGTGCTGTGACGAGGTCAGGGGTGCCGTGTCGGGGTCTCGGGTGTCGTGTCGGGGGTCGGGGTGTCGGTGGTGTCATGTTGGGGTGTCGAGGCAGTCAAGAGGTGTCGTGTCGGGGGTCGGGGTGTCGGTGGTGTCATGTTGGGGTGTCGAGGCTGTCTCGAGGTGTCGTGTTGGGGGTTGGGGTGTTGGTGGTGTCTTAGCGGGTTGTTGTGTCGGGGTCGGGGTGCTGTGTTGCGGTTGCGTTGTCGAGGTGTCGAGGCAGGGTCGGGGTGTCGTGTCGGGGGTCGGGATGTCGGTGGTATCGTGTCGCGGTGTCGAGACCGTCTCGCTGTGTCGTGTCAGGGTTCTGGGTGTCGCGGTGCTGTGTCGGGGTCGCGGTGTCAGGGTGTCGAGGTGGGGTCGGGGTGTCGTGTTGGGAGTCAGGGCCTTGGGGGTGCCGTGCGGGTCTTCTTCTTCTTCTTATTCTTTTTCTTCTTCTTCTTCTTCTTTTTCTTCTTCCTTGTTGTCGGCGGGGCACCAGGGCGATGGGCTGTTGGGGCGGCTAGGGTGTCGGGATGGCGTGGCCCCTCGTTGTCGAGGTGGCGGGGCGGCGGGGGCGTCGGGGCACCTTATTGTCGGGGCGGCGGGGCGGCGAGGGTGTCGCGGCGGTGGAGTGAGAGACCGCGGCGTGGCGGCGAGGGCCACTACAAAAAAACACTTCCGTGATGATACGTGTTTGTCACAGTAGGTCGCGTTTTTTGTCATGCATGTACATCCATGACGATTTTATGATAGAGTCAAGATAGTCATACATGTGTTGTCGTAGAAGTGTTCCATGACATTACCAAAATTATCATCATGGAAGTGTCCACTTCCATGAAGATAAATCACGCGTCACAGAAGTGCTTTCGTCAAGGGTGACCAACATGTGGCATCCACTGTAACGAAACGCCATTAAGCTATCGGCTCGGGTATTGGATCCGATAACCCGTTAACAGCCCGAACCAATGGGAAATTTCCACATGTAAAATTCTGATTGGCCGGATGAAACACGTGTCAGCTCGTCAGTGGGTTAGATAGGCGCCTATGATATGTCGACACATGCGACGGCCCACCACTAGCCCATTTAGCTTACAATGCCGGCCCGTTTGACTTGGTCAAAAGTTAATGGACTGGCCCATGAAAAGCCTGTTAACGGTCTCTTCGCAAATAGCGCATTTTACTGCCCGGTAACTCATGGCCCGTTAGGGCCTAACGGAACGGGAAATCGGCCCAACAACGTCATGTGGGCCGTCAAATATAACACCAGCCCATTTCACTTTCGGCCCATGTATGGCCCACGACGTCTTTCGGCCCATATGAGGCCTTCATATCTTTAGGCCCTTCAGAGGCCCACAGTGGCTCTAGCCCATAATGAACAGTAAATTTCTTTGTACCCATTAACGGCCCGTGATTCACATGGGCCATTTCCAATCCGTGTTAGCTTTCGGCCTATTGACGTCCCACACGTTCTTGAGCTCCTTTCCGGCTCTCGATTACTTCCGGCCCGTTACTAGCTTGTTCCCCTAATGGGTTAAATTCGGCCCGTTGTAAGAGTTGGCCCATTTCTGGCCTACTAAGCCGTTGCGTCATTTCTAGCACGTCCTATATTCCAGCCCATTAACGACCCGATATGCCTGTGACAAAATTAAGCCTTTGCTGTCCTCTGGCCAGTTAACGGCACGTTACTGTGCTGGGCTAATACCAATTATGCCCGTTTACGGCCCATGTAGACCCATTTATCGGACGGCCCGAGGCCCACCGATTCTACAGCCCTGTTAGAGGCCCATTTATCGACGGCCCATAGGAGACACATGGATCCTACGGCCCGTAGTAGGGTCAAGGTTACAATGGTCCGTATATTGCCCATGGTTGTTGCGGCCACTAGCAAACCAGGGAAAAAGAAGAATAGGAAATAAAGAAGGCCGAAACTAATGCTAGGCTATTAAGGCGACTGCACAGATTACATCCACTAGGCATCAAAGATCGCCACCAGTGCCAATATAGGGAACACCCTACTCTATACAAAAATGGCTTGCTATTTTCTTCAGTCGGTGGCTGCATGTTAAGAACAAATTTTGTATCGCACCAAAACAAATTACAACTATAAAACAAGGAAGGTTGGCATAAAAGTTAATACTCTAGCAGATAAATGCACCACCAGAAGTTTAGAAGCTCGGTTCATTTGACCTAACTATTACGTTTTCATGTTGTATTGTGTGATAGAGCACCATAACCTTCACCTTCATTTCTCCTAGGCTCCTGAACAACATAGAAAATGTCTGATAGTCTGGTTTCGAAACCATGCATATCTTGACGACATCAAACAATGTCTCTCCTTGTTTCACAAAGTGTCTCTGTTAGGGAATGGACTTGTGTCTGGAGCGCAGATACAACATTGTTTTGAGCATGCATATCTTGATCATGAGGCAGTTTGGACGAGATTTCCTTAACAACTAACCCAGTATTACGCAAGAACGTGCTTTTGGCACTGTTAGTGTACAGGTACCGACCCACTGCAGCAAGAGCTGACATTGCGGTTATAGTTGCCTCGCCACCTTAAGAAGGTGGCAGTTCCACCATTTTTTCCATAGCTTGCTGAAAAGTGGAGTTTTTACCTTAGTAGTACCAGAACAGAAGATATTAAGGAGGTAGCAGAACCAAACAAAATAGCTTTGGTCTATATATAGAACTTATTCTGGTGAACCCATGTAAAATATTAGTTGTATTTTATTGCAAAGTAGATAATAAAACCAGGTTCCAAACATATGACCATGCACCATCGCTAATGTATTGTCTATTTCTTCACATTGTATTGAGGGCTAAGGATAAAGAGACGAAGTTTATAATACGGTAAGCATAGTATGACATCATTCATATCACAAAACAACTAAGAACAGAAAAACAGGCAATTGTAACGTTGTGTGGGCAAGTCCAGCACGGAACTAGATTATAGGTCAAGATCAAAGGAACATCACTCCTCTCTTTTAAACCTTGTAAGGTGCAATGATACGCTAAGACAATTGTGTATAAAATTGAAAAGAGTAATAGACATTGGCTGCAAACCATGCAGTTCAAGGCACAAGTCAGAGTAAATAGTAGTTAAAAGGCGTGAGGATTAAGGACTTACAACAGCGTCTTTAACTGGTGTAGTCTTGCCCTTCTTGCTGGTGTGACAATCCTTGAAGGTTTCCACAGCATTTGGTTTATGTATTCTTTGGTCCTTGCGGGCTTTCCTTTGCATTTGGAACATGTCAATATAGATCTGATAATATGGTAAAATGAAAAGATTGAAACAGCAGCTAATTACAAGAGCCTCACGGTGTGCAATATAGCTACAAGAACCTATTGTCTGTTGGAATTTCACTTTCATACGGTTGGCCTTGTTCTATGAACAGTTCACCTACAAGAAGATAGATTTGTGTGGCACATGCGTAAATAGGACTTCAAGATGTGATCTGATCACATATATATAATGTACCTGATACTTCACATCAGACCAGTGTTTAATGAGGCCTCTCCAGTCTTCATCCGATATATTTTCCATTGGAGATGTTTGGGCAAGTTCACTGTTAGCCTTGCCTTCAAAGTGAGTTTTCCTGAAGTTATACCCATACTATCGCAGAGAAGACTTGAAAACATGGGTGCAAGCTTGTCTGGTTGCATCATCTTGGCTATCCAACTTGAACCTCATATGTTAAAAATTATGGGAGTCTCATTATCAGCAACCTAGAAAGTATGGGACAGAGCAAGACGATATAACTATTTTCCATACATAACCATACTTACAGATAAATGGTCGAGGAAGGTGTTGAACTGGGTTTCGTCTTTGTCATTCCTGTAATGAATCCATGTTGGGAGGATACGTACATGACACCTAACGGCAACTACTGCCTCTGATACTAACTTGGCTGACACTGTAGCATCACGTCGCCCTTTTAAACCTGCCTCAAAACGGATCTCCATTCTTCCTCCTCTAGATTTAGTTAACCTATCAAGCATTATCCCTGATGTTTGTTTCCTCTTGCACCTAGGTGCGAGTCCTACAACGAACATAGGAAGTGTTAGTGTACATCAAACTGTGAGACAACATATAAAGAAGCATGCAACTGTAACTTGACTCCAGCAACTACCTTCTTGCTGTTGAAGCTCACAAGGTTCATCTGATCTTGCCAACTTGTCTTGTGTCAAGAGTGCTTGGGAAGTAGTGTCAGGTGGCAAGGGAGCTTGGGAACGTGCTGCTAGCTCAGTTGACACATGAGTAACGAGTGCAGCTGGTAGTATTTTGGAAGGTGTTGCAAGAACTATGGATGTCTCTGCTTGTTTGGTGGCAGCTATTTGTTTATGTTTGGCTTTTTCTGCAGCTCATGTACCATGGGATACCCTGTTTGTAGAATTTTCCGCTGGACCTTGACCTTCTATTGCACCATTAGTACCAGCAGAATCTACATGATTCTTCCGCTTCCCATTCCTTGCCATTTTGTGTTTCTTCCTCTTTCTCTGTGCCATGTTAAGTAAAGCCGACAAGAAAAACGAATAACAATTTAGTTCTTCATAACAAATTGATGTGTGATACAGACGAACTGAACTTTGATGTTAGACAACCACATGATAGGAGGATGTAATATGTATGAAAAATAGCACGGAAGAGATAACCAGAACTATGATGTGTAAACTAAGGAGAAGACATTTCACTAAATTAGAAGCAATGCAATGGAAGGTAGACACCATATGAATGATGCTACAAATATCGCTCTGCCAAGTTAACATTGTCTCATCATAAATGGCATTTAAACAAATGTGAAGTAGTACAAGAAATAAATCATATGCAAGATGCAAACAACATCACACTACCAAGTTAGAGGTCTCTCTTCATTAGTGCCATTGCATATTCACAACATAGCATAGTCACAGCTTATGATGTGTAAACTAAGGAGAAGGCATTTCAACAAATTAGAACAATGAAAGCTAGACACCATATGGAAGATGCAAAGAAATCACTATACCAAGTTAAAACTGTCTCGTCATAAGTGCCATTTCAAAAAATTACTTGTACACGCTAGAAAAGAATGCGAGATGTAACCCATATAACACTCCCAAGTCAAACGTGTCTTATGATAAGTGATTGTTGCAGGTTACACAACAGTAGTAATTTGATGTAAGAACATGGTGTTATAGACATATATTGTATGTTCTAGAAACAGGAACACATGTCTTATTCACAAGTATAATGTGTAAATTAAGCAGATGGAATTCAACAAAATTAGAAGCAATAAAAGCTAGACATCACACATAACATGCTACCACATATAATAATGCCAAGTTAGAGGGAGCACCGGTGATGGTGCACTAGGGGAGACATGCTCATCATCAACACAACCACATAGTTTATGCTATAAGACTGACTTCGGCCTTTCAAATACAAGCTAGACACCATATGGAACATGCAACCACATATGACACCGCGAACTTAAAGCAAGCAACTGGGATGGTGGTTCATTGCGAGCGAGGTCATCAACTCCAGAGCTACGTTTACCGTCTTCATCTGCTGACACTCCACCCTTTATAGCGCTGTAATGTGACTTGCATACCCGCATACCAAGCTGGAGGAACTTCTCTCAAGGCAGACTCTGAAATACCCTCGCATAGAAACACAATAGTGAGCGTATGGGTGAAGTCTGTGCAGAACTAATGCACTATAAAAGTAGCAGATAGCGTGTGGCTGAAAAATAAATGACAGGAGACATATGATAGTTGTACAACATTGCATGGCAAACAAAATTAGATTCTACTCCGTATGATTTTGTAATATATGAACACAGGAAATGCAGGTACTCCTCCAGCACACCACCACATGTGGTCATACTAAGATAACAGTCGATTGAAAATAAATAGGTCAGCTGATTTTTTATGAACAGTCCGATCTATATGGAATGGGCAGATGGCCTTCGTCTACCTCCCGCTAGTCACTGTTGACGATCTTTCTCGAACCGCCAGCGACCACCGGCCTAGACCCCCTGCCTCTGCCGCCTCGCCCTCCCCTCGGCCTCACACCACCGCCGTGCTTGGCAGCGCCCCCAGGCCATACCTTTAATCCCGGACGACCTCCAGATCGGGCGCCAGTAGCTCTATGCCCCACACGACCCTAAGATAAACACCGAGGCACTACTTACCCGACGTAATAGGCGGACTAGCACCTATTACGCTAGGGAATGCTTCCTTTAATTGAGAATCAACTGACCAGAAATTCAAATCCAGGGGCGACGAACATCTAGCTAAGGTGAAATAGTATATGAGGAGTGTCGTGGGAAACGAGCACCTATGGGGCAGGGCCCCTTTTCGGTCCGGCAGGGAGCGGAGGGCGCACGAAGAGCGGATCGAGGCGGAGAACGCGAGCGGTTTTTACCCAGCTTCGGAGCTCTCCAGAGAGATAATACTCCTACTACTGCTTTGTGATTGTATTCTGTTCTTGCTTGATAGCGTGAGAGTGGTGTAGTTTCGAATCAGTCGAACCCCCCCTATGTTGCGCATGGGCCTCCTTTTATAGGCACAAGGGGTCACCGACAGGTGGCAACGCAGTCAAGGGTACAAATTTAAAAAGGGTGGTTGGTACAACTGCTATCTACAGTGTACCCTACCTAACTCTGACGGCTGGGGACAAGCGCATTTAATGCCCGTCTGCATCGCCTAAACAGTGCAGAAAAGCGACCGTTAGGGGCGCCACCGCTTGCCACGATGGCCTTCTCGTCATCTCCACTTGCCACCTCGCACCGCTTGGCTGCACAGCTTCCCGCCACGTGCGTCTGGAATGGTCTCAGGGCGACACGTCGACGGGTGCGCTGGAGCGTGGGTATAGAGTGGTGGCTTCGCCACGGCAAGCGCCTTGCCGCGGTCGTTGTCTTGCCGCACCCGAAAGCTTGTCTCTTGTCGGGTCTTGCCGGGACGCGCGGCGCGTCACGGCAAGTTCTTTGAAGTGCCTTGGTTGGCCTTCCCGGCAAGCTCCTCTTGTTGGGCCTTGTCCTTCTCGGCAAGCTCCTCTTGCCGGAGTCTTGTCTTAGTAAAAACACTTTGTTCTTTAATGGCATCAATAGGAACTACGGAGGATCTTGGCGGACACCCGGCAAGCCTTGCCGCGGGACGCTGCGACTGCCCGTGCACAAGTTTGGGATACTAAGGTACCCCTACTTTAGTACACCGACAGGAGCCCCCGGGCCTGGGCCACACACGGTGCCGAGTGCTGTTGGGCCAGGCCCAAGACAGGGCATGGGCACGCGCGGCCTGGGTCCACACCAAATCTAACTCCGTATCCACCGCGTCCTCCCGTAACGGCACGCGTCAAACGCGGCGTCGTGGGAGAGATCGTGGGTGATTCTTTAATCGAAAAAGGCGTAACATTCGCCTTCTCCTCTTTATAAGCAGGGGAAACAGGGGCCGTTCCCCACCTTCGCCACTTGCAGTTGCTTCCTCAGAAATCTCCGCCGCTCCCCTCCGCTTCTCAAAGCTGAAAGAGAGCAGCGCTCCGCCCCCCGTCGCCTCCGTCGCCGCCGACGCCCTGGCTCTCCCCCGCCGCCTCCGCCATGGCTCCGAAGACAGGGAAGGGTGCGAAGTCAGCCGAGGCGCTGCGGCTTGAGGCGCTGCGCAAGGAGCGAGCACTTCCCCCCCCCCCCCCCCCCCCGAGCTCTCCGCGAAGGAGCTGCGGGAGTGGTTCTACCTCTTCTGGTCGACGGAGACGCGGGCGCATCCGTGCACGCAGGTACTCTCCGCCGAAGCTTCTACCTCGAAACGGTGTCCAAAAGGATATCACTTCTACCCATTGTTCTTCTATTGCAGGCTCTGCCCGCCCTTTTCTGATTTCTTCTGCGACATCATGAATACCTACGGGTTTCATCTCCTTGACTTCACCCCCAACGTCGTTCTAACCATGGCGGTTTTCGCACACCTCTGCGAGAACTTCTTCGGAATCCACCCAAACGTTGCCCTTTTTCGCCACTATTTCATGCCCCGGGCCGATAAGGGAGAGCCCTTAGCTGGCGGGATCGCCTGGATCTCGAGAGTCGGCATGAAGGAGGTCTATCTGGAGGGGGAGCTCCATAGCAAATGGGAGGAGTGGAGAGCGGAGTGGTGTTGGATTGTTGATGAGAACCCGCATCCATTCACCAACCTGCGCCAAGCCCGAGTAGTGCGCGGCGGTGATTGGAGCGCCCTGGCGGCGGACGATGCTAAATTGAAGATCGCCACCACCCGGATCTTGCGGCTCGGGCTTGCCAGGCTCACTGTAGGGGCTGTTGGCGCGGACTTTCTTCGTCGCCGCATCGCCCCTCTGCAGGAGAGGGGGAGACCCGCCTGGTTGTTCGGGGGTCCGGCGGATATCATGAGGCTGCGCCCAGGCCTCAATTTTAACTTCACTGTTTTGGAGTTGGACGGGACACTCAAGGAACTGTTCAAGCATGACCCCAACCATCCCGAGTGGTTCAGGCTGCCGCAGGGCATCGTCCCGTTGTGCAATAACTCCCAGCTCGACCGCATCCGCGCAATGATGCCGAAGTGCGACTCGCATGGGATTATCCCAACTTGGCAGGAGCCCGCCGACGACGTCGTGCAGCAATTCTTCGACGACTTGGTGGAGGTGGCGGTCCGCGCCGACGAGCAAAGGCTCCTCACCCGCGACACCACTAATGACGAGATGCGGCGCATTGCCACCAGGGCAGAAAAGGCGGTGGTGGCCGCCGCCGCGGGCGAGTTCGGGTTTACTTTGGAGGAGGCAGAGCCAGCCGAGGCGGCAAGCCTTGCCGACCGAGAGGATCTTGTCGGGGAGGTCATTGGCGAGGGAGAGCCTGAATCCGAAGCGAGCGAGCCTGCTGGGGGCGCGAGTGGCCAGTCGTCTTCAAGCAACTTGCCGCGGGCGGAGCCCCTAGTGCAGCCCCCAGCTCAACCAAGAAGGCGCCTCCGCAGGACCGGAGACACAGCAGGGCGGCAGACGGGCCAACAGCCGCCGCGCCGCAGGACATGCTCCACCGCGACAAGCACCGTTGCCGCGGGAGCATCTCACGCCGCACCGGCAACTGGAGCGGGGTCTTCTCGGGCCGCCGCTTCCGATCCTGCCCCAGCTCCCGCCAAGCGTCCACGGGAGCCTACTCCTCCGCCTCGTCGCGCTGAAAGGGTACCAGACTTTGACCTCTCCGCGCTTAGCTCCGACGAGGAGGAAGAAGAGGAGGAGGAGTAAGACTTTCTTTTTGTTGTTCTTATGTTTCTTCAATTCTTGCTTTTTCTTGTCTTGTATCTGATCTGCTTTCTTCTGAACCTTGTTCCTTTCCAGGACTTTGGCCCAGAGATCGGAGAAGAGGGCCAAGGTCCCCGTGGTTGTCATCGAGGACGATCCTACTGTGACAGTAGAGGACGCGTCCGAGACCACCTTGTCGGACCCGGCAACCTCTCCCCGAAGCGTAAGTACATAATTTTCCTTCCCGCTGTCAGGTGCGCACGGGTGTTCTTTCCTTGCTGATATCCTTATTGTTAATTTGCTTGTGTAGGAGCAGAACAGGCCCAACAGGAACAGCCAGAAGTCGCCCCTGAGGTGCTATCTGCTTCCACTACGCCGCCAAGGGATGACTCACCGGCCAGGGAGCGCTCTCCGGCAAGGGACGGGACTAGTGATCCCCCGGTGGTGGAGCCCATGATTACAGAGCCCAGCACAGGTAATCCTTCTTGTCAGAGAACTTCCCCTGGTTCTTCTTCTTCTGATCTTCTTTTTTGGATATTTGATTGACTTTTTCTCCCCTTTCCTATCTTCAGATCCTCCCTCCGTGGAGCCAATGGAAACCGAGGCCACCGGCGAGGAGAACGTGCGCGGCAATACTGACGATGCCGCTGCTACTGAAGAAGAGGCCGGCGCTGATGATCCCGTCGACGAAGAGGCCGCCAAGGCTGCTGGCGCAGGAGCTGGCGAGGGGCCCGGCGATCGTACTGACGACCCGGGGGCCGCAGGAGCGCAAGGCGCTACACTGACCGCCGATCCCTCTGCCGCTGACGCAGTGCCAGGCTCTGAAGAGCCAAGCCCAGCGCCTACTTGAAGGCCGGCGAGGGTGTCTTTATCAAGCTTCCCTGGGCGTCGAGCTCCAGGGCGCCGGTTGAAGGAGAGGCATTTGACGGGGAAGTGCTCGCCTCCGCCGGGCTAACGCTCGTCGACGCGCCAAGCAGCAGCAGCGGCGAGTCCAAGGAGGAGCAGCTGCTCCGGAAGCTGGTGTCGCTCTACCACGCCCGACAAGCCAAGGTGGAGTCCGGGGAAGCGCTTGTCAAGCAGGCGGGAGCAGATATCGAGAAGCGCACGGAGGAGCTCCGGGAACGCAACCAGGAAGCTCTTCGGGCCATTGCAGAGGAGCGGGCGCAGCTCGTCGAAGTGCGGAAGTTGCTCATCCTTGAGAAGGCTGAAGCCGAGGAGCAACAGCGGCTTGCCGCCGAGGAGCTGTCCAAGCGGGAAGGTGATCTAACGCAGCGTAAAGTCAACCTGGACAGCTACGAGGAGGAGCTTGTTCCGCGCGAGCAATCACTTGGCGGGGCCCTCAAGGAAGCGAAGGATGCTGCCGCAGCTGCCGAGGCTGCCAAGAAAGAACTGGAGGTGAAGGTGACGCAGCTGGAGGCTGATCTGAAGAGGAAGGACGAAGAGCTTGCCGCGCTCCAGCGCGAGCGTGAGAAGGACGCCCTCGCCCATGGTGAGCTGCAGGGTCGTCTCTCTGAGAGGGGCAGGGAGCTGAACGCTGCCAAGGACGCCAATGCCGATATCGAGCTGAAGTTGGCTACGCTGACTAAGACATTGGACGGCGCCAAGAAGAGGGAGGAGGACTTGAAGCAGGAGCTCAAGGCCAATGAGGCGCTGCTGACAAGGGCTGCCGAGACCCAGAACACCTTCAGGGATACCGTGGAGCTCTGGACGGAGGGCCTCGTCAATATTGCCTCAGTTATTGACGAGGAGCTGACGCAGCTGGAACTGGAGGGCTTTGGGTACTCCTCCGACGAAAACCTCCAGCCCAGCGCCAAGCTCACTCTGTTCTTCAAGGGCGTGGCGACGGCTCTCCAGCAACTCCGGGAAAGGATCCCAAGGCAGCTGGCCGACGAGTCGTGCGCAATCTGCGCCAGAGTCTTGGAGAAGGTGCTGGTGAAGGTGCTCTTCCGCAATCCGGGCCTCAACCTCACCAACGTCCTCAAGAAGCTGCCGGTGGGTGCTGATCTGTCGGTCGCGGGGAACGAGCACCTATGGGGCAGGGCCCCTTTTTTCTGTCCGGCAAGGGGGCGGAGGGCGCACGAAGAGCAGATCGAGGCGGAGCGCGCGGGGGATTTTACCCAGCTTTGGAGCTCTCCGGAGAGATAAAACTCCTACTGCTGCTTTTTGTTTCTCTATTGTTCTTGCTTGAGAGTGTGGGTGTCTCTATGTGTCTCTGTCTGTCTCTATGGGTCTCTGTCTGTCTCTATGTATCTAACCCCTTCTACGTGTGCATGGGCCTCCTTTTTATAGGCTAAAGGGGTCACCGACAGGTGGCAGCATAGAAAGAGGGGTAGAAGAGTAAAAACGCGGGTTGGTACAACTGCTATCAACAGTGCCACCTACCTAACTCTGATGGCAGGGGACAAGGGCATTTAATGCCCGTCCGGTCGCCCAAACAGTGTATGAAACGACCGTTAGGGGCGCCACCGATCACCACGATGGTCTTCTTGCCAGCGCCTGCTTACCACCTCGCACCCCTAGCTGCACGGCCTCCTGCCACGTGTGCTTGGGAAGGTCCCAGAGCGACACGTTGGCAGGTGTGCTGGAGCGCGGGCGCGAAGTGGGGGTTTCCCGCGGCAAGCTCCTTGCCGCGGTCGTCGTCTTGTCGTGTTCGGGAGCTTGTCGCTCACCGGGCCTTGCCGGGGCGCGCGGTGCGTCGCGGCAAGTTTTCTTGGAATGCCTTGAGTGGCCTTCCCGGCAAGCTCCTCTTGCCGGGGCCTTGTTCTTCCCGGCCAGCTTCTCTTGTCGGGGCCTTGGTTGGCCTTCCCGGTAAGCTCCTCTTGCCGGGGCCTTGGTTTGAGTACTTTGTTCTTGAAAGGCATCAATATGAGCTACGGAGGGTCTTGGCGGACGCCCGGCAAGCCTTGCCGCGGGACGCTGCGACTGCCCATGCACAAGTTCAGGATACTAAGGTACCCCTACTTTAGTACACCGACAGGAGCCCCCGGGCCTGGGCCATACACGGTGCCGAGCGCTATTGGGCCAGGCCCAAAACAGTGCACGGGCATGCGTGGCCTAGGTCACACCGCATATCTTTCCGCTTCCACCGCGCCCGCCCAGAACGGCACGCGTCAAACGCGGCATCGTGGGCAACGTGGGCGGCGTGCGCGGGGCTAAGCCCCGTGAGCATGCATCAAGCCATGATGAAGGGGACGGTTCACGCCCTCCTACCTAAACGGAGATAGGCGTGGGGGCGTGGTGCATTTACTGGACGGGGCCAGTGCGCGGTTTTTGAGGCGTCCACTCCCACGATCACCGAGTGGGGCGAGGCCTCCTCATCCGTCGCCTCGGCTCTGCATCCCCGCCACGCGGCTCCCATGCACTTGGGGTCGCGGACAGTGGAAGTGCGAATCTGGGTCGTCGCGAGGAGAGGCAGCGGGTCGGCCCTGACTCCCTGCTTTTCCTGTGCCTTGATTCGCTGAGCGGGGCGGCCGAGCCCCCACCTCGCTCCTTTATAAAGAGCAGGAGGGGAGCACAGAAGCCCGCACTCTCTCATCTCCTCCTTTCTTCAGCTTCTGCTCCCCTTTCTCCCATTCGCCATGGAGAAAGGGAACCCTGGCCCTTCATCAGACCGCGCACCTCTCCCTCTCTCACGCCCGTGGTGGCAGAGCCGGTCACAAGGGGAAGAGGGAGGGGGCGAGGTCGCGGACAAGGTCGAGGACGAGGTCGAGGCGCTCGGGGAAGAGGCGGACGGGGCGGCGCGCCAGCTTTGCCTCCGCCGGCGGTTCCTCCCCCCACGGCGGTCCACATAGGGGACGACCCTTGCGAGTTCTTCGTCAGGCTGCGCCGGGCGCCTCGACGTCGCCTCCAGCTTCCAGCTCCATTCGCGAGCGCGATGGAGTCGGACCCGCCCGAGACACTGAGACTGCAGATGAGGGGCTGTGGGATCAGCGGCACGCGAGTCCGCGTTGTATTCCCAGCCCCCAGCGTGATGTATTTTGATCGAGGGTGGAAGACATTCGCCCGTATCCACAGCCTGATGGAGGGGTTCACCCTCCATTTTAAGTTGATGGAGGGCGATCTCCTCTCCGTCAAGGTCTTCGGGTGCTTCGGCACTCGGGCGAAGTGCTGTGTGGACAGCTCCTCCGATAGTGAAGGCTCTCCCTCGAGCGAGAGTGACGAGGAGGGGAGCGACAGTGACGATGAGGGTAGCGGGCGGCGGGATGGCGGGTCCGACTAGGTGTCGGTCGCCGCTTTGCGCGGCACCGGCGACCCCATCATCCGTGTCGCCGGCTCCTTGAACTCACCGGGGTCGTCTCCTTGGGCGGCTGGCGTAGGGAGGCTGCGGAAGGGGAAGAGGGCTGGCGACAAGGCCGTCAGGTCAGAGTACGAGGGCGTGGTGCCCTCGACAGCGTGCTGACGTCCTGCCGCCCTGTCTTCGAGCCCCGCTTCCGGCGCCGCCATCACCGTCCAGCCTTCGGACAGCCCGCGGGCTGTTCTCTTGGTGTCTTCTGGCACCTGTAGCTCTCCTAGGCGCCTCTTTTGCCCTTTTCGCCTCCTTGACCTATCTCCTGAAGAGAGGGATAGAAAAGGGATTACGGGCATCTTATCTTTTTAATTTGTAAGCCTCCGGGCCTTAGCCGCATCTAAAACTTGTAATCCTCTCTTTCATGTTTTTCATCCTCCATGGATTGTACCCGAGGGGGATGTTTTTTTAATGAAAGAGGGAATGCTTGTTATGTTATATCCTTTACTCAATTCCATCCCTTGTATGTTTTTACCCTACGCTTTTAGGGAACTCGCCGGGACGGGCATGCTTGCCGCGAGTGCTGAGTGCGGAACATCAGCAGCTCGCTGGCGGTGCCGGAGCACGCTTGCCGCGAGTGCTGAGTGCGGAACATCAGCAGGTCGCTGGCGGTGCTGGTTCCGGCAAGAAATCTTGTCGGGGCTAGTTGCAGCACACTTTCATTGTCGAGCGGACTCGAAACAAATGAAGGGCGCAACTTAGCCACGAGCTTTTAGGGAACTCGCCGGCACGGGCACGCTTGCCGCGAGTGCTGAGTGCGGAACATCAGCAGCTCGCTGGCGGTGCCGGAGCACGCTTGCCGCGAGTGCTGAGTGCGGAACATCAGCAGCTCGCTGGCGTGCCGGTTCCGAAAAGAAATCTTGTCGGGGCTAGTCGCAGCACACTTTCATTGTCGAGCGGACTCGAAACAAATTAAGGGCGCAACTTAGCCACGAGCTTTTAGGGAACTCGCCGGCATGGGCACGCTTGCCGCAAGTGCTGAGTGTGGAACATCAGCAGCTCGCTGGCGGTGCCGGAGCATGCTTGCCGCGAGTGCTGAGTGCGGAACATCAACAGCTCGCTGGCGGTGCCGGTTCCGGCAAGAAATATTGTCGGGGCTAGTTGCAGCACACTTTCATTGTCGAGCGGACTCGAAACAAATTAAGGGCGCAACTTAGCCACGAGTCGATTCCTTCGCGCACAGGTTTTCTATACAAGGCATGGTTGTTCAAGGAGTATAACATAAATAATTTAAAACTGGCTGTGTTCAGACTTTGACAACTTAGCTTTTCTGTCGTCTGTGTCCTGGCAAGGCCATACTTCTTTGAACGACGCCCGGTCCACACCTTTATCCTCTGCTCCCCCCCGTGAACTTGTGGGCGAAGGAACCTTCTTGTTGAGAGAAGAGAAAATAATGATATGGAGCCTTTTGGCTCGTTATTGCTTACCGAAGGCGAGTGCTGCACAAAGTGTCAGATAATACATGCATAAAAGAAAAAGGCATGAAATTTGACAGCATGTGCTGAGCACATAAACTTTACGCACGGGATCTGCGCCCGGCTCTGTACAAAGGATTATATGCAACAGCGGCAAGACTTGTACAGAAAGGTGGTTGCCGGAACAGGTTCCGGCAACCGCGCCTTATGGGTAAAACTTACGAAGATGCTCTATGTTCCAGGAGTTGCTCACCGGAAATCCATCTTCGGTCTCAAGGCGGACAGCGCCAGGCCTAGTGACTCGTTTCACCCGATATGGGCCTTCCCACTTCAGCGTCAACTTGTTGGAATTCTTGGCGGATTGAACGCGCCGAAGAACAAGGGCGCCTTCCTCGAAGCTTCTGGCATTAACTTTGCGGCTGTGGTACCGGCGCAAAGCTTGCTGGTAGCGAGCAGCTCGTACAGCAGCCTGAAGACGATCTTCCTCGAGGAGCAGCGCGTCATCTTGCCGCAGCTGCTCTTGCTCAAGCTCATCATAAGCGAGCATTCGAGGTGATCCGTATACGAGTTCTGTGGGGAAAATTGCTTCTGCTCCATATACTAGAGCAAAAGGTGTCTGGCCAGTGGCTCGATTTGGTGTCGTTCTGATCGACCAAAGAACCACCGGTAGCTCCTCGATCCAATTTCTTCCGCACTTGTGCAGCCTGTCGAAAGTTCTGGTCTTGAGCCCGCGCAGCACTTCAGCATTTGCCCTCTCCGCTTGACCATTGCTTCTCGGGTGAGCAACAGAAGCGAAGCAGACCTTGGCGCCAAGATCTTCGACGTACTGCATGAAGGTGCGGCTCGTGAATTGTGTGCCATTGTCGGTGATGATCCTGTTAGGGACTCCGAAATGGCAAACAATTGACCTGAAGAACTTAACTGCTGACTATGCTGTCACCTTCCTCACTGCTTCCACTTCCGGCCACTTTGTGAACTTGTCGATTGCCACGTACAAGTACTCAAAGCCCCCGACAGCTCGGGGAAAGGGGCTGAGGATGTCGAGCCCCCAGACCGAAAATGGCCAGGATAAAGGGATCGTCTGGAGAGCTTGAGCTGGCTGGTGTATCTGCTTGGAGTGGAACTGGCACGCTTCACACTTGGTTACTTGTGCAGTTGCATCTTGGAGGACTGTTGGCCAAAAGAAACCTTGTCGGAAGGCTTTGCCGGCAAGTGCTCTTGCGCCAATGTGGTGACCACATATGCCTCCATGTATCTCCGCCAACAGCTTTTGTCCTTCTACCCGGGGAATACACTTCAATTTCACTCTGTTGAATATCCTTCTGTACAGTATGTCGTCGACAAACTGGTACATACTTGATTGCCGGGCTACTCTCTCCGCTTCTTCTTGCTCTTCGGGAAGTTCTCCTGTCTGAAGGAAACGAACAATCTGCTGTGCCCATGCTGGAGCTTGCGGCTCAACAACAAGGACTAAAGGCACAAATGCTGCTGCGGGAACATCTGCTTCTGCGGCAAGAACCTGCGGTTCAACCGGAGCTTGATGTTCCCCGGCAAGCTTGCCGGAGCAAAACTTGTCGGGAGCGTCTGCTTCAACGAAACAAACCTTAGGGCTTGTCGGGGCAGACTGCTCCTCAGCACTCTTGGTGTTGATCTTGGGGACCTTCTTGGCAGCGGCTTCGGGGAGCTCAGCCGGAAAGTAGTCACCGGAAATCAACTTCCTCTTCTTACTCTGTCTAGTTGATGGTATCACAGATGGTTGAGTCAGCCTGAGCACAAAGATCCCTGGTTCCACAGGTAACTTGAGTGCAGCGCATTTTGACAGGCCATCTGCAATGTCGTTCTGAGCTCTCGGAACATGTTCCATCTGTAGGCCGTCAAAATGCTCTTCCAACTTTCTCACTTCATCAATGTAAGCTTCCATCAACGGACTCTGATAATCTTTGTTCACTTGGCGGACGACAAGCTGCGAGTCACCCCTGACAATAAGCTTCTTGATCCCAAGGTCTGCCGCGATCCTAAGTCCGGCAAGCAAACCTTGATAGTCTGCAGTATTGTTTGTCGCTTGCTCCTTGGGAAAGTGCATCTGGATGACGTAATTGAGGTGCTCTCCGGTGGGTGCGACAAGTAACACGCCCGCAACGGCGCCTTGCAGCGAGAAGGCACCATCAAAGTACATGATCCATTCTTTGCTTGCTTCCTTGACGGGGATGCTCGTCTCTGGAGTTTCTCCATCAGGTGTTGGTGTCCATTCTGCTATGAATTCTGCCAATGCTCGGCTCTGGATAGTTGAAGTACTCTCAAACTTGAGGCCAAAGCTTGACAATTCCAGTGCCCACTCGACAATCCTGCCTGTTGCTTCTGGATTTTGCAATATCCTCTTCAACGAAAAGCGAGTGACAACTGTAACCTCATGTGCTTGAAAGTAATGGCGCAGCTTTCTCGAGGCCATGAGAAGGCCGAAAAGCAACTTCTGCACACCAGAGTACCTTGATCTAGCCCCCTGCAGAAGGGAGCTGACAAAGTAAACTGGGCACTGCACCATTTTCTTCTGCTTCTCCTCTTGTGGCTGCACGGATCTGTCCTTGTCGGGACCAGAGCTTGTCGGGGAAGCCCCCTGCTTGTCGCTGGATGCACTTGCCGTGGCCGCTGGCTCATCATCTGCCTCCCTTTCCGCTACTAACGCAGCACTAACCACTTGATTGGTTGCCGCTAGATACATCAACAACTTCTCTTGCGGCTTAGGTGCAACAAGTATTGGAGTGGAGGACAGGTATCTCTTCAAGTCCTGCAGCGTAGCCTCCGCTTCTGGAGTCCAGTTCATTGGACCTGCCTTTTCAAAATTTTGAAAAATGGCAGAGCGCGCTCAGCAGACTTATAGATGAACCTGCTGAGAGCAGCCACGCAGCCGGCAAGCCTTCGCACATCCTTGACGCGCTTCAGTGCTTCGATCTGCTCAATGGCCTTGATCTTGTTGGGATTAGCTTCAATCCCCCGCTGAGACACAAAGAACGCGAGAAGCTTGCCGGAAGGGACTCCAAACACGCACTTCTCGGGGTTGAGTTTGAGATTGATCTTGCACAGATTTGCAAAGGTCTCATCCAAATCTTGAATCAGAGTTGCTCTGTCTTTGCTCTTGACCACTATGTCATCCATGTACGCTTCTACATTTCCGTGCAACTGTGGCTCAAAAGCTTCGTGAACTACCATTGAAAATGTTGAACCAGCATTCTTTAGTCCGAAAGGCATCTGTACGAAGCAGTACGTGCCTCATGGAGTAATGAATGCGGTTTTCTCCTCATCCTCTTCTGCCATGAAGATCTGATGATATCTTGAATATGCATTAAGAAATGAAAGCAAATCGCATCCTGCCGTGGAGTCGACGATCTGGTCAATGCGTGGCAAGGGAAATGGATCCTTGGGACAAGCTTTATTAACATCAGTGAAGTCTATACAAAGCCTCCATTTTCCGTTTGCCTTGTGCACGACTACAGGATTGGCCAGCCACGTTGGATGGAGCACTCCTCTGACCAAGCCTGCTGCTTCCAACTTCTTGATCTCTTCTGCAATAAATTCTTGGCGCTCCACTGCTTGTTTCCTGACTTTCTGCTTGACGGGCCGCGCGTGAGGACAAACGGCAAGGTGGTGCTCATTTACTTTCCTAGGAACACCGGGGATGTCAGACGGTTGCCATGCAAACACATCGACATTCGCCCGCAGGAAAGCAACGAGCGCGCTTTCCTATTTAGGATCAAGCGTGGCACTGATGGTGAAGGTACCACCAATGCCATCTTCCTTGGCGGCCACTTTCTTGATCTCTGGCGGAGCTGCCTTCGCCTTCTTACACTTGCCGGTGGAGCTCGATGGTGCGTCCTCGACGGTAGCGCAGCACTCCGAAGAGGTGCGCTTGCCGGAGTGGGCATGAGAGCTCTTGCCGGACTTGGTCTTCTTCTTCCCCCCGGGAGCTTCAGCGGCAAGTGGTTTGCGTTCGGCTGTGGCTGCTGCTTCCCGGTAGATCTTGTCGGTACAGATAAGGGCATCTTTCTTGTCGCGAGGGATAGAGATGACACTTATCAGACCTGGGATCTTGAGCACGTTGTAGGCATAATGAGATGCTGCCATGAACATGGCGAGTGCTGGACGGCCGAGTATCCCATTGTAAGGCAATTGGAAATCAGCAACGTCAAAAGCAACTTTCTCTGTCCTGAAGTTCAGCTCGCTGCCAAATGTCACTGGCAATGTGATCTTCCCCTTCGGCTTACTCCTTCCCGGATTGATTCCTTGGAAAGTACCAGTCTCTTCGAGCTCGCTGTCGGGGATCTGGAGCTTCTTGAGTACCGCTGAGGAGATCAGGTTCAAGCCGGCCCCGCCGTAAACTAGCATCTTCGTGACTTTGAGGTTGCGGATAGTTGGTGAAACCAACATCGGCAAGCACCCGACCGCAGTGATGCGGTCAGGGTGGTCCTCAATGTCAAAGATGATAGGCGTGCTGGACCATTTTAGGGGTTTACGAAACTCAACTGATGGTTCTGCTGCATTAACTTCTCGCACCCACTGTTTGAGCTGGCGGTGCGAGGTATGCAGAGAAGCACCGCCTTCAACGCACAAAACCTCTGTTGCTTTCTGAAACTCCTGCTCGTCGGCCACGTCATCATCCATGTCCTCATCTTCGTCTTCATCTTCATCCTTGTCGCGGCCGCGGGGAGGCCTGTCTCCTTGCCGCTGCTTTGCCTTGCCGCGGCGTCCTCCCCGGCCGGGACGCTTCTTGCCGGATCCGCCCGTACCTTCCTGGGCTTTTTCCTTGTCGCGTCGCTCGTACTCAGCTTTCTGCAGGTCAACGAGCTGCTCGACCTTCTTGCAACTTTGGAGATCATGACCCTTGGTACGGTGAATCTTGCAGTACTGCTTGTCAGAGCCGCCCTGCTTGTCGGCGGCCGCCACAGGTTCTGCTTCCTTGGCGCCACCTCCATTGCCGGACTACTCGACAGCTGCTACATCTTTGCCTTTCCTTCTTCTGTTGTTCCGCCGCCGGTTTTTCTTTGCCGCGGCAGCATCCTCACTGTCAGACCCCCCTGCTTCTGTGTTCTCTCCGGGGAGTTTTCTTCCTTCTTCAGCACGTGCACACTTGTCGGCCAGGGCGTAGAGCTCACTGACGTCTCTTATCTTGCACATCGCCATCTCCTCCCGCATCCTGCGGTTACGCACGTTCTGATGGAACGCGCTGATGACCGCGGCGGGGTGGACATCTGGGATGTTGCGCTGCACTTGGCTGAATCTTTGTATGTACTTGCGCAGAGGCTCTCCTTCCTTCTGGGCGAGCAGATGCAGATCGCTCTCCTGGCCATGAGGCTTGTGGCCGCCTGTGAAGGCGCCGACAAACTGATGGCACAGATCCGCCCATGAGGAGATGGAGTTGTCCGGCAAGTGCATGAGCCAGGATCTGACGTTAGGCTTGAGCACCAACGGGAAGTAGTTCGCGAGGATCTTCTCGTCGCGCCCTCCGGCAGCCTGCACCGCGATGGTGTAGATGCTGAGGAACTCCGACGGATGCAACCTGCCATCGTACTTCTCCGGTACATCTGGCTTGAAGTTCTTGGTGCTGGGCCACTGGACTTGCCGCAGCTCACGAGTAAACGCAGGGCAACCTACCGCGTACGGCAGGTCGCCTGGTTCCCCTGGCGCATGCATGTCAACAGCGGGCCCAGCACACTGGTCTGATTGACGCCGTGCTTCTCTCTGACGCTCAATACGGGTGCGAGCGTCTTCATGTTGTCGCTCTTGAAGAACTTGGCGTTGATCGCGACGAGCTCGTGGATTTGATGACGCCATGGAGTCGGTGTCGTGGTTAACCCGGCGAGTCGGTGATCTTGGCCTTCGGGGCGGGGAGTGCACGGTGGTTGCACCTCCACCGGTCTTGTCGCCATCGGCTCGCGTCCGACAATCTTGCCGCGGCTGCGATGTAGCTGGCTGCCGCGGAGTGTCGCTGTTGGCGAAGCCGATGAGGCTCTGTATAGTGGCCCTCCAATCATCGATCTTGTCCGCCACTGGAGGGTAGTCCAGGAGCAGTTGACCTCGAGCCAACGCTTCTTCTGGAGTCTTCGGTGGCGGCGGTGAACGGCGCGAGGAGCGGGATATGCTCGGACTTCCAACTGGATTGGAAGGAGCAGTACCCCGTCCAGGCGACCGTACTTCACTCGTGCCAGCATGCTAGCCTGCATGCTGGTCTTGAACGCCCCGAGATCCACAAGCTTGGCCTTGTTCTAATGCGAGTACAGTGCTGCGAGCACCATGACGCTGTCGATCGCGCACCTCCTGAGATGGGCGCGGTGCGTGTACGGATGCCGAAGTTTGCGGGGCCTTGTCCTTGGATCTGGTAACGACGTGAGCTCCCTCGTCGGTGCCCGCTCCTCCGTCGGCATCTACCCCACCGCCCGTTTGCTCTGGTGGTGGTGGGATCGACGCGGCCGGAGCAGCCACCTCCGAAGCCTTCTTCTTCGCTGTCATGTCGATGAAGATGATGATGGACTGGCTCGCGTGAACGCCGGATCGGGTTCACACAACCTCGACGCCCCCTACCTGGCGCGCCAAAGATGTTGTGGGAAACGAGCACCTATGGGGCAGGGCCCCTTTTCGGTCCGGCAGGGAGCGGAGGGCGCACGAAGAGCGGATCGAGGCGGAGCACGCGAGCGTGTTTTACCCAGCTTCGGAGCTCTCCGGGGAGATAATACTCCTACTTCTGCTTTGTGATTGTATTCTGTTCTTGCTTGAGAGCGTGAGAGTGGTGTAGTTTCGAATGAGTCGAACCCCCCCTACGTTGCGCATGGGCCTCCTTTTATAGGCACAAGGGGTCACCGACAGGTGGCAACGCAGTCAAGGGTACAAATGTAAAAAGGGTGGTTGGTACAACTGCTATCTACAGTGCACCCTACCTAACTCTGACGGCAGGGGACAAGAGCATTTAATGCCCGTCTGCATCTCCTAAATAGTGTAGAAAAGCGACCGTTAGGGGCGCCACCGCTTGCCACGATGGCCTTCTCATCATCTCCACTTGCCACCTCGCACCGCTTGGCTGCACAGCTTCCCGCCACGTGCGTCTGGAATGGTGTAAGGGCGACACCTCGACGGGTGCGCTGGAGCGTGGGTACAGAGTGGTGGCTTCACCGCGGCAAGCGCCTTGCCGCGGTCGTTGTCTTGCCGCACCCGAAAGCTTGTCGCTCGTCGGGTCTTGCCGGGACGCGCGGCGCGTCACGGCAAGTTCTTTGAAGTGCCTTGGTTGGCCTTCCCGGCAAGCTCCTCTTGCCGGGGACTTGTCCTTCCCGGCAAGCTCCTCTTGCCGGAGTCTTGTCTTCTTAGCTAAAACACTTTGTTCTTGAATGACATCAATAGGAACTACGGAGGATCTTGGCGGACACCCGGCAAGCCTTGCCGCGGGACGCTGCGACTGCCCGTGCACAAGTTCGGGATACTAAGGTACCCCTACTTTAGTACACCGACAAGGAGAAACCTTGTGCATCGCCAGTTACTAGGAACATCTAGTATAAGGAAGAAGCGGTCAACTAGTGTCTTCTGTGGGATGAATACTTTGCAAGCAGACACGTAAGATTCGCATGAATAAGGGAAGAGGGGTACCATTTCTGGTTGCCAGTGTTGTGTCCTCTAGATGTCGTGACGATTTTCTTGTTTTTACCGGGGGAACCGATGCTTTGGAGGTGGGTGAAGCCTTGGACGAACCCATGGCCAAATTGTTGATTGTATTGCGGTGGCCGTGTGTCGGCGGAGGGGAAGAAGATCCGAGGCGGCGAAGGACGGCGTAGCAGAAACAACTCCGGTGCGGTGGACGGTGGCGAAGTTGGAGCGGTAGCGGTGAGGCGCAGGACGACATGGTTGAACTGGCTCGGGTACGGACAACTCGGCCTCGGCTTCAACTACTAGCCGTGTAGGGCGTTGCGGTTGAGGTTGCGGTGGACAACGACGCCGGGGTATCGGCTCCGGCGTGATGGAGGAGGGCGGCGGTTGATGGGTGGGATGGGGTGGGGGACGGAGGACGCCGGGGTTTCGCGGCTGGTGGAGAGGTAGTTTTTGCTCCCACGAAGTACGAATCGAGAATCGGACGGGTGGGCAGGGGGGGAGCTAAGGGAGAACCATGTTTCGGTCTAGGACGCGCTTGTTTTTGGCTTTTTTGAACAGAAGATGGGACGTGCTTGTTTGAAATTTGGGGAAAGTACAAACTTTGCCCCCCTCCCTCTTAAATTTCGGACCTACTATGGGTCAGGGGTAGGATGGTAATCCCAGGTGTCCCAAATAGTGGGCGGGAGCGATTTCGGCCGCGTGCATGTGTGCTTAGGCGACCATTGTGTATGAATGTTTTTCGGAGGTGGTTGCGTGGAATCTAGATGAAGCTACAAACCTACCCCGGTTTCGACCTTTGAACATCGGGCCGGTAGGTTTCACGGGTCAGAGTTATTAGAAAAGTAATTTCTTTGTACTACCAAACATTGGTCTCACGCGGTTACGGGCGAGTAGAGGCTCTTTTGGTGCTTCGTTCAAAATTTTGAAACACAAGCATTCACGTTTAGAGTACTCTTGAACTTTGAGGACTGACCTAAATAGACAACGTTAAATTTGACCTTGTATGTTTGAAAACCTCATTAAATTATCTGCTTCTTTTTGAATTTTGATACTTGAAAATCTTATAACTACGATTATTTTGGAATGGAGGAGCTAAATTTGAATCTATTTTGTACACGACTACATATGATATTATGTACAAAATCAGAGTAAAGATTGGTGCCCCCATAATTTAGGTATGACTTACAAATGCCATGATATCGAATTCAAATAATTGAATGAACTTCATGTTGAATTCGATTTTTTAAACCACCTTAAGTTGAATTCAAATGTATGATAGTTCATAGGTAGCTATTTACAATGTTCATTGTGTAACTTTTGTATGTATAATGTGCTTTACACACACAACATGAACTATACTCACGTTTATATTCGATTGCTAAAACGATGCATTGTCTGGAGTTCAAAATACTAACTATGTGGATCAATTGTGTCGAATAATAACATAGACATGCTCAAATTAGATAGAATCTAGATGTTTGATGGATCAATGACTGTTCCTTACGCGAATTGCAAATACCATGATCCCATCCTAATATTTAGATACAATTTATATCTTTAATCAATGTGTACAACAGTCTTTTATGTGTAGTTTCACTCTCCATCGGTGGTCTCTCACAAATGCTCACACACTCTCTGCCGAGGTGTCTTTCTCGCACACATGCTCTTGATATAACCCTCCCTCCCTCTCGTAAGCATTTACGAATGTTTTCACTAACCTTTATCACAAAGCACTCTTCCTCTCACAAGCATACACACGCACAATCCCCATCGACCCTTTTTATATACATAGACCTACCTACATGTCTCCTGTACGCACATTATCTTTAGGCCTGTCTCCCATGCATTGTCTCACACCTCTCTTCCTAATCGACGAGTATGATTCTAGCAGAGCATTCTGTAGGATGCCCCTTAAAGTTAGGTTGGATGAATAGTAATATAAGAGATAAGGGGTTACCTTAGTCCGAGAACCTAGGGTTACAAATCCTAGACGGCTTTGTCAGTGGACATAGAGTCCTTCACAATTCTGCTATCTTTGTCTTGTATGACTAGTCATCCATGGGTCTCCCTAAATGCGTCATGGGCCGACCAATGTGGCGCAGGACGGAACCGAACAAAGGGCCTCACCTCGACCCACCAGACCTCATGCGGTGACACACCCTCTACCCCCACGTCTCGTTATCTTCTCACACCCACACATACCAACACATACACCACACAATTTTCTTTCTCTTGGTGCCTCTTTCCCCTCCCCCTTGCATATACGCTCTCAAGGGAATCTCTCGCCGTGACGTCATATTAGTCTCTCTCTCGCTCTAGACCACTCTCATTTCTCGTGCTATCTCTCCTCCCCCCCCACCGGCCCCTCTATCCATGCCTCTCTCGAATACGTAATACACACACATACCTCTCTAGGCCCTGGCAAATGCATCAACTACACATTCACACATGTTACATCACGTACCCCATTGATAAAAAAGCCCTCTCTTCACGTTTATTTCGCATACAACATTCCTTTTGAATAAAGTGTGGCAAAAAAATATTTTAGAATTTCTACATATATACAACATTACAAAGTTATATGGAGGAGTATGAACGCTAATTTGCATTGCATGGTTCCCACAATGATATTTATTCCGCACTATGAATTTGTATATTTTTATACTATATATAAAGTTAGTCATAATAAAGAGAAACGAAGAGCATCTCTCTCTCCATCGCATACCCCCCTCTACGCCCCTTTTACATACGCACACAAACTATCTCCAGGTCCTCTAAAAGTAAGCCCCCAACACATTCACACATGTTTCATATTTCTCTCGCGACTAGCAAGATACCCATGCGTTGCACGCATCAAGATGCATTTGTATGAGTAGTTTATCTTGTGGGAGAAAAGTATGAACGAGGGAAGGGCTTATTTGCAAATCTGGAGTGGGGTGTGGGTATATTTTTGTAAAATTGCCATTGTTTCCTTCCTATTTGTCAGATATAAATCGGACGGCCAATATTGCAGGATGGCAGGCACACAATCAGCACCAACTCTGTTTTTTATGCGAGTAGAGATATATACAGTGACAATCATTGTATTTGAAGCGAAACCACGATACGTACATTGGACTTCAGAATCCAGTCATTACGGTCACCATTTTCGTTTTGTGGCTATTATACGTACATTGGACTTCAGAATCCACTCTGTATTTTCTCAAGACATGACTAGTTGACCAGTTAAACGCTCCATGTGGCACCTCTAGTGTTGCATCACATTATCTCACTACCATTGGGCCCACCTATCGGCTTGTATCTACTCTACATCTACACTGTTATAAAATATAACATATAACAATCTTATAAAAAACATAGTTGGTGATGATGGTGTGCGTGCCATCCTGCAATATAGGCCGCCCGATTGATATCTGACGGATAGGAAAGAAATTATGGCAATTTTGCAAAAAGGTACCCACACACCTCTCCACATTTGCAAATAAGGCCTTCTCTTGTTCATCCTTTTCTCTCACAAGATAAACTAGTCATACAAATGCATCTTGATGTTACGTGCAATGCACGGGCATCTTGCTAGTAAGAATGAAAACAAACGACAAAAAAATATTGGACGGTGGTTCGAAGTCAAGACCGCGGGCACAACGGACAAGGTGGCCTTGTATTGGTATGATGAGCCATCTATTTTATCACACAGGAGCTGGTGTGGTGATTATACACACACGCATGCATGCACACGAACTGCATGCACGCAACACTGACACGAACACATGCACCCACGCAGGCATCCAACAGTCACACGTACACACGCAACCACACACACACACAACACTCACACGCGCACACGCATGCATGCATGCACACACCAGTACACCACACGACCAACACACACTCTCACGCTCAAGTGCTCAACCTACACGTGCATGCGCACACATCAGGCCCTCACAGACACATACACAACCAGGTGATTCCCGCGCATGGGTTGGAATCTTGTCGCACCTAAGTAAATTTGTGTTTATCTGACATTTTCCCTATGAGAACTGACAGGTGGGACCCACAAGGAACATGGTCAATTTAACTAGTCAACATGGTGCGACACAAACTATTTGGTCGGTCAATAGAGTGCTATCCGATGCTGAACCGTGAGCAAGTGACCGTATAATCACCGCAAAACATATATAGTGGCCGTAATCAGCTTATTCTAAAGTTCGGTGATCGTATTACGCTTTTCTCTCTGTAGGCCCTCCAAAACTACATCTCTACACGTTCTCGTATGTTACACCTAACAACTATGCAATATAGCACTACTACACTCTAACACAATAAATCATATGTGTTTTTAGTTTTACTAGATATCATATTGTTACTTAATTATTCAGTTTGCATACATTAAAATTGCCTTTGAAATGTATGGCCAGTATCATCTATCGCGCGGGAAAAATCCCGCCCTTTCCTGTTTAATCGGGTTTGTATCGATGGATCGTGCAAAACAGCAAAACTATAGTACTATACAATACAAGTGACAGTTCACTGGGCCGCAGTGTCATGTACTCCTCCGTCGTAAGAGTGGAGCGCTCGCTTTCATAAATCTTCTAGTCCCTTTCACCGACATGTGGGACATCAAGCTACCGGGTCCACATGCAATACCGAAATACAGTGCAGAGCAGCCGGGGTGAAGCACCCCAGAATGGCGCTGGCGTAGTAATGAGCAATGAGGCGTCAAATCACAAAGCTGCACCTTTCCCGCAGTTAAGTTGGAGAGACGAAGTAATAATGCTAAAAAAGAAGTTGGAGGGACGAAGCAACCATCATTTCACTCGTTGCTGAATCCGCTTCTCCCTCATCTTCTTCAAGTTATCCACGTGTTGCTTCTACCATTGTTCTGCCTCATGTGGGACGCGGATCGGCTTGGTAAAGCACTGACATGTGGGACTGCATGTTAGCAAACCACCAGGACAACATCCGCTAAAAATAAGAAACCTCCGCCGCCATCCGCGCGGCAAAATCACCTCCTTTTTACTAATCTCTATTCTATAATTTTTTAGATCAATATAATTTAGATTTGTATAGATAGCACATAGGAGCAAAACCAAGTGGTACAGCTAAGGACATCCACATTGTGTAGCCAAATGTTACAATACTTTTGGCATCATGGGAACCATTGTGGAGGTGCCGCCAAAGCCAAAAGGATGGAACCGAAGCTCCCTGATTGATTGATTGAAGGAATAGAAAAATGCAATGTCTCTCCTATTTCTCCCGTGCTTGGATGCATGTACAGTATAGAGCACAGAGTCTACTCCCCTGTCCCTTCTATCACAAATCACAAAGAAGTGAGGCGTCAAATCACAAAGCACGGACGAAGCAACCATCATTTCACTCTTCGCTGACTCCGCTTCTCCATCGTCTTCTTCGAGAAACCACCTCACCGCACTAAGCTGGACGGACGACGCTATTGTGCACTAGTAGTACTAGTACATTTACGCGTCCTTTGGTTCAACGGACTTCCTGGATGCAAATAAGGCAGTTGTCTCGTCTTGTAGGCGGCACTTGTGAACGACTTACTATGGTCTCCCTCAATGGTGTTGTCCATCGAACGCACTTCGCCAAACCACAAGTTCAAGATATCGTCGACGTCACCGCAATGGGGAAGGAAGTCAAATATTGTTAGTAGCTCCATTTTTTTGTACACAAGGCCAGTATATCATAATTATAATTTGCAAAAGGCCACTAACACTAATCGAGGCAAAATTGATGGGGTTTGCCTCGTACTAGCAACCAAGGACATTAATATACCCTGCATGCATGCAGAAGTGAGAAGGTTGGTTTGCATGGCGCTGCATTAATCAAGCGATGAGGTGTGAGATGGGTAGCTCTTTGGGTTTTGGAGAAAAATATATGCATTAATTGACACGTCAAACGAGGATTTGTATCGATTAATCCCGCGAAGGAAACCCCCCTTTCTTTTTTAACACTAGTACTCCTAGTACGTACGTACTTATCCTGTTTGATTCTAGGCCTTGCATTGCCATACTTCACCACACATTTTTTCCAAGCTTGCCTAATGTTTTCAAAATGAAAAGGAGGTACACTTGCGCCCGGCTGTCGCGGTCGCACCGCACCCTCACACGGTCACTCCGGCACGCCACGGTCGCACCGCACTCTCACACAGTCGCTCCTGCATGCCGCAAACCCAACCAAGGGAACGCACCCTCACTGACACATGATGTCGCATGTGAACAAACCATACATCCTACCGCTGACACATAATTTTCGTTCATAGAGTATGTTTATCCAACTGCATGTTGGGGAGTTTCCGTACGACCCGTGTGGTTGTCTATTGGGGAAGAATAAGAGGTGAGGAAGAAGGGTTAGGAGATGGAGGATATTCATCCAACCGCCTGAAATGGTAGACTGACCCAAATGATGAATGTCAGGCGACTTGCATAACAATATATGTTTTTACACAGCAAAAGATCCATAAAATCAACAACATAAAGAAAAACTATCACTGCTCGCGGAACGAGACGGCCTCGTCGTCTTTGGCTGCCAGCGCGAACCAGCCGTAGCTGCCGACGTGTGTCTCCGCACCGTGGTTGTCCTCGGCCTCCAGCTACTCGTTCACGCGGAGCGTGCGGGCGCTCTGCATAGACAAGAGCATCGCCCGGTTCAAGTTGTGGGCATCCGGTTCCGCCTGCCGGAGGGCCTCAATGGCAGCGGCACCCACGCGCTTCGTGTCAAGTCGAGCCTCCGCCACCCGGTTCAAGTCTAGGACGTCCGGTTCCTCATGCAGCAGGATCTCGATGATAGCGGCATCTGCGCGCTCCATGTTGAGTTGAGCCTCTGCCGCCCTGTTCAAGTCTAGGACGTCCGGTTCCGCCTCAAGTTGAGCCTCCGCCTCCTAGTTCACATCCACGACATCCGTTCTGCCTGCAGGAGAGCCTCGATGGCAGCGGCATGCGCGTGCTCTGCGTTGAGTTGAGCCTCTGCATCCCGGTCCTCCTTTAGTATTGCCAGGTTGAACCGCTGGACCGCCTGCACCATGGGGGACTCCGACGCTGGCACGAAGTCGACGTCCATCGTCTCATACCCATCAGGGGCCTACTGCACCGCGACCTCCACCATGAACATTGGATCGGCTTCCTCCTCCTCGTAGCTTGGCTCCAGAGAACTCGAGGATTGGCCCGCCGCAAAGCGAGCTTGGGAACAGAGGTCTGTGGCACCGACCACCGCGATTTCTATGCGGCGCTCCGGCGTCAGCATCTTGTAGTACGTGATCTTGCGGCGCACCATAGATTTCCGGTGAACTAGGGGACGCTTGATGCGGGCTAGGGGATCAAAAGGTGGGGGAATGGGCTGGAGATTAGGTGTGGTTTTGGGGCAATGTCTGGCGTAGGCCGAGCAGCGAAGGTTCTTGTGTGAATAGTGGTTCCGTTGATGACTGGTCAATCGGTTTTGACTATACATCACTCTTGTCGCGTTCGCATTGCACCCCGGCACGCTGGACCCTCCACGTCGCTCACCGAATGGAATGTGCTTTGTCTTGCATTTTCGCCCGCTTGTGGGACCGTAGTTGAGAGCAAACCGGACGTCCCACCCCCTCCCCCGCCCGCATCATTTATACTACCACTCCCTCCATTTTATGTGAAGTAAATAAAAACAGAGGGAGTATACTGCGGATGAGGGTCCCCTAACGTGGCCGAACCCATTGACTAACTGACATGCGGGGCCTAGCAAGCATGGGGTCCACCAGTAATTGACTGAAAGGGATGGTATGGCTGGGATACCTATGTCAGAGGATACTACTCCCTCCTTCCATTTACTATACAGGGCCTAATGCGTTTTTCAAGGCTAACTTTGACCAAATGTTAGAGTAATAATATATGACATGCAATTTACACAAAGTATACGGTCAAATTCGAACGTGAATGGAGCTTCCAATGATATAATTTTCACATTATACATCTCATGTACTATTAATCTTGTCAATAGTCAAATGCGGTTTTGAAAAATGCATTAGACCATGGTTAATAATATAGCCAGTCGATGGCTATAAGGAACTGCCATGTCATCTATAACCATCATCTATTATATGCACTCATACAGTAGTGTGGGCTATAAGGTTGGCTATTTCCCGCAAAAAAATTATAAGGTTGGCTATTGTATTAGTACTTTTTTGCATCTCCTCTCTATCTCTTTCTTCATATTTATTGTATTTAACTAGGAATGCGTATATAGCTAGGCTCTTGCATGAAAGCTCACTCCCCTTACTTCTTCACATCTCTCTCCTCCTTTAATAAATGGAAGGAGGGAGTACTACTATGAGCACTGCATACTCTAGTACAGATGTTGTCAGTACTACACTAGTACTATTGGAGAGGGAGCTTAAAAAAAGTTACTATTGGACTGGCTATATGTGGAGAAATCCTAGTAGGGAGAGCATGTGCGATAACAAGCACATTCACGTGGTTGAAAGCAAATTGGAAACCATATCGACTACAAATCTAGGAGTACGTACGAATCTAACAATATTGATTGGGCGTTGTTGAATTTTGATACATTTTTCCTGTAAGTTTGATCAAAGTAGAGATACTTTGACTACACATAAAACTTATATGTAAACTAGAAAGGAACGGAGGGAGTATATTGTACGTTCACAAATGAAACAAACATTGAATACCCTTTATATATGATTTGCGGATGCTGTGATCACCGGTTCAAAATTTTGAATCCGCCTTAGGTATCACACATGCCCCCACTCGTTCTCTCTCGATTTCATCTCGAGTTCTGGAGATCGGTTGAAAGAGGACTAGGGTGGGTACAATACGTTCGTTTTGCTTATGAAGATACAATATACTCCCTCTGATCCCCACAGACCCCCCCGGGTCATTTCTATCATAGAATCAGACCAAACTGTATCTCCTTGCACGACACGCAATTGATCTCTCACCATCAATCGATCTTGTCAACATGTGTCGGGACATGAACCGAATGGGATGTCAAAACTAAGACACGAAGTGACATGTAGTGGAGGCAAAGTGAAACTTTAAACGAACCATTTGTTTGTATGCATGTCGGACAAATTAGAACATTGGAAATACAGGCATGGTCTAGGCCCACATGCAAATGATACTCGGCGGAATGTTCAAATGAGGCATGCGGGAGGATGGACTTGACCGGAGGGCGACATGATCGAGGGAGAAGAGGGTTGGAGAGGAATGAGAAATAAGCAAACGCCACATGATTATACTTGAATGGCTCAAATAAACAATAAGTTATCTCGCTTGGCCTACATAGTGAAAGGCCTAATGCGCAACGCGGAGCACTAACACTCGAATATGGCTGGGAAAACAGGGAAACCGACATGCGGGGCACACCTGTCGGGACGATGTAGCGCAGACTAGTCCAATGGAGGAGCTGGCCCACGACCTCCTCGCCACCGCCAACCATTCATGTGGGTCGTGGGGGCCAACAACGTGGCACAGCTCCAGCTCCGCCTCTGGACACGGCGACCGCGGTGAGCGACACGCTCATCATCGATGGACATGGTTGGTTTCAATGTGTCGAGGGTGGCGTTAGTGTTGTGGCACGACCAACAGTATGTTTGGTTTGTGCCCAAGGTTGCCCCATCAAAGCATTAGCTAGCCAAAATTTTGGTTGAGGTTTTGGTTGCCCATGATTTGGCCGACATTGGCAAGAAAAATGAACTAGAATTGTCTAGAGTTCATTGGCATGCCAAAAAATTGGCAACCATCCAAACAAAGACCAATCTCTAGGTCATGACCAAAATTTTGGTAAGGTGCACTTTGGCCACAATCCAAACACACCCGAACACCTGGCTCGTCGAGGATGCACGGGGCGCCGCGACACGTCCGCGGAGTGGTGTAGCGCGGCCAACTGCATCCTCAGGTCCTGAGACCATGCCGGGTCATCTTGCTTTTTCAAGACATGCGGGGATCGCATGTGAGCAAAGGGCATCTCCAACATTGCCACGACCGCAGCTGACTACCCTGGACACCAAAAACCCTTGTCCCTCGGGCCATCGCGTGGTGCGTTCCCAGCCGGCGCCAGCTGCCTGCATTCATGTCGTCCGTCCGTATGCCGCCGTTAAGAGGCTCGGTGCTCGAGGAACCAACTCCGGCGACTTAATGACGCACCCGGACGCTTGGCCTCACCGGAATGCGCTACTTAAGGCGGCAACACCCAGCTATCCTCCACACCATAGCACATCGTCCTCCTACCTGGCACCACATCCGCCATGAACGCAAGCGCGAACGCTCTGCGGGAGAGCTTGTCTTCGGGGATGAAGCTCGAGGTCGCCGCCCTCGCTCAAGTCACCTCTCGAGACACAATAGCAGCATAGCCGGACGCGACCGCACAAGCGGTGGCCACGCTGGCGGCCAACGATGGGAGCACCGTTAGACACGTGTCCTACTTGCCACCGTCCAACATCCGACACTGTCGGCGTTCTGGGAATGGGGGTCTGCGGCCTGCGGCGTGGCTCAAAGGAGGCCCAGCACAGCCCATCTTCATCAGCGCAAGCTCAAGACCCTCGCGAGGGGCCAAGCCTCGCGGGGCAGACGACGAGGAGCTTCCTCAGGCACGGCCTCGTCAGGCTGGCTCATGAGGAGGCGTAGAGTTCAAGGCGGGGTACCTCGCGAGGTGCCCATGACGCAAGCCATGACGACCAAGGGCGCCAGTCGGGCGCCAGCCCGCGCAGTGTCCTCCTTTCCTCTTTGGTGCAAAGGGGGCAAGCGTAGGCGAGAGCATCAAGCAAAGGCGTCCATTTCGGTGTAACAAGACCAAGACCAGCCCAACGGCCGGAAGGAAGTCATTGTGGAGCCCAAGCCGATGTCACCACCAGAGCCTTTGACAGGCGAGCACCAACTTTAGTTAGGATAAGTGTACCCGCTGTTCCCCTTCAGAATGTCCAATTGTTGGTGCCCTTCCCGCTCAATATTTTGTTGAGAGGCCCAGGGCCTTTGCCTATAAATAGGACTAGCCACCCCCAAGGTAGAGGCATCTGAATCTGGACTAGAAGACTAGTAGATAGGGCGACCGAACTCCTCATAGCTGTTTGTCGCACCAGCCAAGAACAGACCCTCACGAGGCTGTTCTGCCTTGTATTGTTCATCATCGAGCCCAAGAGGAAATCCACCACACCACACACTGGAGTAGGGTATTACACCACAATGGTGGCCTGAACCAGTATAAATCTTGTGTCTCTTGTTCTGTTCAGTTTGGTAGTCTAGGTCCTAGCGATTCGGTGAGGAGCGAGCCGGTAGAGGGTTGAATCTACGCGCGCACCCCAGTGTTCGAATCTCAAGGGTCTGCCGGAACCCAAAAACCGACATTTGGCGTGCCACGTAGGGGTGCGCCGGAATCTGCCTTCCGTCGTCTCGTTCTTCCCCGACCACCGCAACCATGTCTGACGCTCGTCAGGCTCGCGCCGAGCGCCGAGCTGCCCTCGCCTCCCATGTCGCCCAGACGGCTCCCGTCGGCGGGCGCCCTCGTCGTTCCCCGTCACCTGCCGTCAACGCCGCCACCGGCCCGGCGGGGAACGAGCAGCAAGCATCATCCCAGCATTCGTCCATGAGGCGGGACGGCCGCACCACCACGCCCTTGCTCACCCCCGCTGGTTCTTCGTCACGCACGCCCCGCGCGGCCATGGAGGCCCGAGCTGCGCTCATCGCGGCGAACGAGCTCCTGCGGTACCGCCCCATCGACGACGTCTACGAAGAATGGCTCGACCGAGTCACCGAGCTCGTCCGCTCCGCTGGAGGCGCCCCCGCACCGTCCTTCACGCTGCACCGCACCCTGCCCTGCGCGGGCAATGAAGCTCCTGGGCCGCCTCAGCCGCCTCCTCCTCAAAAGGCGCCCTGGCCCCAAGGCGCGCGGCCCCTGGGCGGAACCCGCTCCGTCAGGCGCCAGCGCAGCAAGAACAGAGCTGCCAAGAAGTCCCTCGCCCACGAGAAGCTGCCCGAGCGCTCCCTACTCCAGCACGTCAAGACCCTGCGCTGCCCCCAGCCGCGGCGGATGGGGACCCGCAAGACCAAGCTCTCCATCGCCCAAGGCCCCCTGCGGCCACGGCGGGCTACCGCGCCTTCACCTCTGAGCTGCGCAACATCGCGTGGCCCGGCATGTTCAAGCCAGACCTTCCTCCTTGCTATGACGGCACGGCTGACCCTGCGGAGTTCCTCCAACTCTACGAGTGGGCATCGAGGCTGCCAACGGAGACGAAAAGGTCATGGCGAACTGGTTTCCCATGGCGCTCAAGGACGGAGCCCGCACCTGGCTCCTGAATCTGGCCGCAGGCACGATCTCCTCCTGGGACGAGATGCGCACCCGCTTCATCGCCAACTTCTAGGGTACTCGCGACCGGCCACCCACCATGAGCGACATGCGCCGTATCAAGCAGCAACCAGGGGAAACCCTGCATAAGTACATCCAACGCTTCAACAACGCGCGCCTCAAGATCCCCAAGGTAACGGAGGAGGCCATCATCTCTGCCTTCTCCGACGGTGTGCGCGACGTCAAGATGAAGGAGGAGCTGGCGATGCATGAAGACCTGTGCACCTCCTTGGAGCTGTTCAACTTGGCGACCAAGTGCGCCAGGGCTGAGGAGGTCCGCCTCTCCCTCCTTGAGCTGCCTGCCGCGGACCCCGAAGAGAAGAAGCCCAAGGCCAAGGACGTGAAGCGCAAGGGGGCTGTCGTGCTCACGGCCGAGCGAGACACCAAGCGGGGCAGAGATCAGCCCGAATCCTCCAAGGGCAGTCGGTACTGCGTGTACCACGACCTCCACACCCACAACACCAATGAATGCCAAGAGCTCCGGGCCGTGCGTGAGGGAAGGGTCGGCAGACGCCCCGAGCGCAGTGACCGGGGCTACGGCCGAGGAGGAGGGAGGAATGCAGGACGCTGGGAAGACCGCGGCCCGCGCCAGGGGTGGCGCGACCAACCTCGCGAGGATCGCTGGCAGGACCCGCCTCGCTAGGGAGGCTGGAGGGATCAGCCTCGCGAGGATCGCCCGCAAGGGAATGCAGGCCTCCCTCCGCTGCCGCCGTAGCCAAGGAGAAATGAAGACCGTCATCAGGACGAGGGGGCTGGGGGCTTCCAGGAACCACGCGCAATCACCTGCATCCTGGGCGCAGCTCAAGCCCCAGCCTCTCAGCGCATCTTCAAGCAGTTCGCCCGCGAGGTGAATGCAGTCCTCCCCAAGCTCAAGGACACGCGCCCTCTCAGGTGGTCGCCATGCGCCATCACATTCAGCTCAGCTGATCAGCTCAAGTGCGCGGCCACAGCCGAAGTCCTCCCGATGCTTTGTTCCCCAATCATCAGCAACGTGCTAGTCACCAAGACCCTCATCGATGGCGGGGCAAGGCTCAACGTCCTGTCCGTGGAAACATTCAACAATCTTCAAGTGCCCTACAGTCAGCTTCAGCCAACCACGCGCTTCTCCGGAGTCACCGACGGCTCCACAGTCCCGATCGGGCAGGTCCGCCTTCCTGTCACCTTTGGGGCACGCGACAACTACCGCACCTAGCTCATCGACTTCGACGTCGCCCACATTCGCCTGCCGTACAACACCATCCTCGGGTACCCGGCGCTAGCCAAGTTCATGGCCGTGACCGACCACGGCTACGACGTCCTCAAGATGCCAGGAAGCGGCAGGGTCATCCCGGTGCCCTGCGAAGAGAGGGACGCAGTGTGTTCCCTGGAGCGAGCCTTTCAGGCTGCATCACTGGAAGACCCAGACCGCAGCAGCAGGAGGCCTCCCGAGGCCGCACCCAAGAAGAAGAAGACATTGTCCGGCCCGGCCCCTCAAGATGCAGACCCCTCAGGGCCCGCTCATGCTCGGGGGGAGCCTCCTTCCATCGCATAGGGAAGGGCGCCCGGCGCCCTCCTCAGGCAGGGCTCGGGGGCTCTCCCCTGGGGGGCCGCCGACCTCGCCAAGGTCACGAGGGAGACGCTTGGGCACCATGTGGAGGCGTGCTTCGAAGCACGTTTCCCTCAAGAAGGAGCAAGGCAAGGAGGGCCAAACCCTCAAGAGTTCGTCAGCAAGGCCATTCAGGAGTTACAGGAGTCAAGGGTCATGAGAGGCAGCCGCCGCCTACCCGCTGTGGCCCCCCATCCAAGCGAGGATGGTGGATTGCGCGTCTGCATCGACATACCAGGGCTCAACCGAGCCGCGTCTCAAGAGAGCCTCTGGCCCTCGCGAGTGGGACGTTGCGAGGGTCCGCCCCACAGCTACGTGCGCATGCCTTACGGCCTGCCGAACGTGGCTGCTGCACACCAGTGTCTCATGAGGGCCATCTTGGAGGCTCAAGAGGTCAGGCGTGCCGCAGCCCTGGCAGAGATGGAGATGGCCTGCGAGGAGCCGCCAGCGCCTCCGGAGCCTCCAGAGGCCCCTGGGCCTTGGGGCTCGTGAGGATCGGCTCTCGCAGCCCACCGAGTCTGCTACACCAACACCCCTTCGTCCCCAACATCATCAGGTGACATCTTTTAAGTTTCGTTTCTGGCTGGGAGCGCCTTCAGGGCTGCATTATTCCCAGGCCGCGTGGGTCCGTCCCTGCGGCATGTATCCTTTTATTCCATGTCCTTAGCTTATCTTACTGGGGCCGCCCGTCGGGCTGCATCGTCCCCAAGCCGCTCGGGCCGGTCCCAGCGGCATGTATCCTTCTTGCATTTATCTTAGGGCTATGCTTTCGATCCACCATGCTTGTTATTTGGTGCCTTTTCTCCTGGGTGTCGGAATCTTGCACGTTAAAGGGGGGGTGCCTGAGCATCGTGACTCAGGGCTCCTACCGGCTCTCCGGCCCTCACCCTCTGGTCTTGTCCATGGCATCGCGACCTAGCATGCCAGCGACGACTGAGACCAGCCCGAGAGCCGGGACCCGAGGACGTAGAGTTTCGTCATCTAACCCAGCTTGCACGTTAAAGGGGGGGTGCCTGAGCATCGCGACTCGGGGCTCCTACTGGCTCTCCAGCCCTCACCCTCTGGTCTTGTCCATGGCATCGCGACCTGGCATGCCAGCGATGGCTGAGACCAGCCCGAGAGCCGGGACCCGAAGACGTAGAGCACCGGCATCTGGCCAAGCTTGCAGGAACAAACTCCAAGATAAGGCCCAGAGCCAGGCGCAACCCGCCTTGAGGTAGGGCCCCGTGGGTCCCGCGCTGGCTTACGGGTGCCCAGATGCACCCCGCCGGGCCTCTCACGCCTCTCCCAAGCAACTAACGGCTAACTGTCGATCGCCACGGCAAACTCTCGTTCCTTTCGTGATGAGCCTGCAGGGTCCCTCCAAGGAGCACCGCCAGGCGAAGCCCTCACGGTGCCTTTTTCACTCTCGTCCGCGCAACCCGCTTGCACGTTAAAGAGTGGGTGCCTGAGCATCACGACTCAGGGCTCCTACCGGTTCTCCGGCCCTCACCCTCTGGCCTTGTCCACGGCATCGTGACCTGGCCTGTCAGCGACGGCTGAGACTCGCTCGAGGGCCGGGACCCGAGGACGTAGAGCAGAAAGGGGAGCGAAGGCGAGAGGGAGGAGCACGCGAGGACCTCGCCAAGCGACCCCTCGCCGGCCAAGGCACGGACCTAACGTCGCTCCATGAAGCGTTTCCTGACCCTCGAGATAAGTCACCCTCCGGACACACTAGTTATCGCAGCACCATCCCCGCACCCAATGCAATCCCGTTTTAGCAACGTCGCTCTCCTTTCTCACCGAATGATGGCTTCTTGAGCGCTAAGGGGGACCTCCTGAGCACCGCGACTCAGGCGCTCTTACTGGACCTCGGGCCGCTCACCTCCTGGCCTTGACCACGGCATCGCGACCTGGCATACCAGCGACGGCTGAAGCCGCCTTAGGACTGGGGCCTGTCGGCGCAGAGCATCAAGCCCTCGCGAGGTCTGAAAGGAGGAAACTAAGCTAAAACAGAATAAACATCTCGCACTGCTCCACAATAAGGATCATATTGACAGACGAAGCTACAAACATCTTACAAGCCCCCGTGGGGTATATTCTTGGCCCCTCGCAGGGACAAAAGGCGCGAATCCTAAGAAGTCCTAACTACAGGGGGCATCACGGCAGACGCCATCATCAACAGTGGGCTGCCCAGCACCGACGCCAACCCCATCCAGATCAGGGGCGGCGACGACCTGACGAGCCCGCCTTGCTCCAGGAATGGCGCAGGCTCAGGGGCTCGTAGCTGTCGTCGCTTGTCTCCGGCGTCACGAAGAGCTTGGCGGAGTCACTGGATCCTCCGGCGCCTCCATCGCCTGAGGAGCGGCCAAGGGAGCGGACGGTCGGCCTCTGTCTCACCGCAGCAGGGTCCCGACCACCTCTCCCGGGGCAGCACTCCAGCCGACGACCCTCTACATCGAAGACCTTGAAGGACATCACCGAAGCACCGTCGTACTCCAGATGGATCGCGAGGGTGCCCCTCGTCCTGCAGACCCGGGCGACCTCGCCCCAGCCTCGAGTCATGAAGACCTCGCTCGGGGCAACGACCGCGACCTCTGCCCCGATTGCGAGGGTGCTGCAGCCGGCGTACTGCAGCCAGAGCCCCAGGGGTTCCCCCTGCCGGACGACGGAGGCGAAGAAAGAAGGGAGACGAATCCAAGACTTTGGAGGCGTGGCAGTGTGAAGCACGAACTCTTGGCAGGAGCCCTTGGCGTGGACTCCAGGGGAGAAGACGCACACCTTCGTGACCCGCCGGCATCGTCGGCGGTGCCGCTCGTGGCGTTCGGCGTCGACTCCTTCAGAGCCGCCAATGTGCACGTACAAGGGAAGAGGGAACCCTGGTGGCGGCCGCTCACACCAGGGTCTTGACGGCTCCTGGTGGGCGCCCTCGCCCTGGCACCAGAGGGCAAGCCGCTTCTTCGGGGGAAGCAGGTCAAGATCCTCTTGGGGAGCCTTTCCCTTCTCTTCCACGGAGAACTGGCGGATCGGAGCCATTGCAGCAAGATGGAGCACGGCCCAGGAAGGAGGAGAAGCAGAGGGATAGACCGGAAGGGCGCGCGCCATTCCGTACTTATAGCTAGTGAAGGCCAACCATCGGCCTCCACGATCACAGGTAATCATGACCCGCTTTGCATGCAGGGACTTGTCGAATCCGAGCGGTTACCGAGGCGTCATGGGGAAGAAGTGCCGCCCACGTCCAATCAACGGCCACGCGGCGCCCAAAGCCACAGGCTGTGAGGGCCCGCGACGCTTCGCACTTGCCCTTTCGCCTCTCTGCTCAGCCAAGTTCGGGCGCGCCATAGGCCCGGGGGCTACTGTCGGCGTTCTGGGAACGAGGGTCCCCAGACTTGACTGCCTGCGGCCTGCGGGGTGGCTCAAAGGAGGCCCAGCACAGCCCATCTTCATCAGCGCAAGCTCAAGACCCTCGCGAGGGGCCAAGCCTCATGGGGCGGACGACAAGGAGCTTCCTCAGGCACGGCCTCGTCAGGATGGCTCATGAGGAGGCGGAGAGTTCAAGACGGGGTACCTCGCGAGGTGCCCATGACGCAAGCCATGACGACCAAGGGCGCCAGTCGGGCGCCAGCCCGCGCAGTGTCCTCCTTTCCTCTTTGGTGCAAAGGGGGCAAGCGCAGGCGAGAGCATCAAGCAAAGGCGTGCATTTCGGTGTAACAAGACCAAGACCAGCCCAATGGCCGGAAGGAAGAAATTGTGGAGCCCAAGCCGGCATCACCACCAGAGCCTTTGACAGGCGAGGACCAACTTTAGTCCGGATAAGTGTACCCGCTGTTCCCCTTCAAAATGGCCAATTGTTGGCGCCCTTCCCGCTCAATATTTTGGGGAGAGGCCCAGGGCCTTTGCCTATAAATAGGACTAGCCACCCCCAAGGTAGAGGCATATGAATCTGGACCAGAAGACTAGTAGATAGGGCGACCGAACTCCTCCTAGCTGTTCGTCGCACCAGCCAAGAACAGACCCTCGCGAGGCTATTCTGCCTTGTATTGTTCATCATTGAGCCCAAGAGGCAATCCACCACACCACACACTGGAGTAGGGTATTACACCACAATGGTGGCCTGAACCAGTATAAATCTTGTGTCTCTTGTGCTGTTCAGTTTGGTAGTCTAGGTCCTAGCGATGCGGCGAGGAGCGAGCCGATAGAGGGTTGAATCTCCGCGTGCACCCCAGTGTTCGAACCTCAAGGGTCTGCCGGAACCCGAAATCCGACAGACACCGCCGAGGTCGGGGACTCCTCCGAGGATGAGTAGGGCATGAGAGGCGGCAGGGCATGGTGTGCCAACTGGCCGGTCCGTATCCCGTGTTCTACTCCTCCTCGCCGGAGACCACACCTTCACTTCACGGGTCTTGAAACCTACCCCCGTACATAGAGATCACAGATGGAGGACGTCAGTCACCGCCATAGAATAGGTTTAGGGTCGGGTTTCTTTTATTTTTCTATCCTATAAAAGTTGGAAATCTAATGAAAATCTACCGTGTTTGCATTAATCTCGGCCGGTGTATATGAACTTTCAAAATAATATAGTATATTGTAGGAGTACTAGCAAGATGCCCGTGCGTTGCATAGAACATCAAGATCTTGTGGGAGAAAAAGATGAATGAGGGAAGGCCTTATCTGCAAATGTGGTGAGGAGCGCGGGTAAATTGTCATAGATATAGATCAGATAGCCTATATTGCAGGATGATAGGCACACCATCATCACCAACTCTTCTTTCTATTGAACAGAGACAAAGCTAACATGCGATGTAAATAAACACATAGGGTCTATACATACACAATTTATCTTAGGCAATCCAATACTATGTCCACTACACATTCATGGATTTCACATCTTTCTGAACCTATGAAAGGGTTAACATAAATTGCCTCTATCACTCCTCCCCTGATTTTCATGGTGGTGGGACCCTCCGTCCCCACAATCTAAAATCAACAGCTCACATGTTTCACATTACATTAATTACGTAACTGGGATTACGTAGGTGTATCATTACTCATCCTAAAACACCCAACTAAGCCAACCTCCCAGCATATCGCGCGGGAAAAGACCCGGCCGCGCCATTTTAGTCGGGATTACCGGATTACTTGTAGTAGTATCGATGGATCGCGCAAAGCACAAATTTTTTTGAGGGGGTGAAGCAGCTAGTGTAAAAGGAAAAAGGCAGTACACTCACAGCACCCCTCTCGCGGTCGCATTGCACCCCACACACGTTCGGTCCTGCACACGGCTCATGCAAACGGAACACGCTTTGGCTTGCCTCTTCACTGACACGTGGGATTGCACTTGGCGAAACCGATCATGCGCCAAACTCCCCCCGCCCACCGTGCGAAAATCCTCCCCCCCCAAAAAAATAAAAATTTGCCCCAAATCCTAAATTCAACCGCCCTTCGGCCAACTAGCCAAAAATATTCCCCAAACCCCCCTCCCCCCGTCCCCCCTCCACTCGATGCGCTCTGCCAAAGCCGCCCTCCCAGTCGCGCTATACGTCGGCGCCGCGGTTCGTCGAGGGAACACACGGCGATCCTCTCGCTCCCATAGTACGCTCTCGTAAGTGCCGTCCTCTAGCCGTGCCGCCACCGCTAGCGATGTTCTTGTGGAGGCGCACGGCGGCTAGCGCCGCCACCACTGGCGACGTTCGTGTGGAGACACACGGCGGTCAGCTTCTCCCACGGTACGCGCATTCTAGACTGAGGCCCCGTGCATGTCGTTGTAGCGATGAATGTTAGCTGACAGACGCTGTTAATCTCACTGTTTGCCGAAGTAGTTTACATACAATATGCTCTGCTTAAAAAGCTCCCTTGCCCTATTCTGCACTCAATCTTCTTAGCTAAGATGGCATGCCAAGGCCGATTAGTTGCTAAAATATCCTACCATATATTTATTGTGCGTAGATTGCCATGCTCTAGTAGCCAATCTGTTAGGTGAAATAGCTCTACACCGTTTTATACTCAATCTTTGTTGTTGCGATGGCCTTCAATAGTTCGATGGTTGTGTGCTCGGCCTCATTGACTGCTGAAACAGCCTGCCATAATTTAGCACCCAAATATGTTTGCTGGATTAGCTTTACATATATTTCGTTACTTAGATCTGCTCATCCAAATATCTTGACATAGCTTTAGACATCGACCTAGGTATTTTTTTCTGAACTTCTTAAAAAATCATATATGTTTTTCCTGTAATATCTAGTAGAAGAACTAATTTGTATGTCTAACAGATGGACATAACTTGGATAACTTCTGCTCGAAGATTCTCTGCTGCATATGTTGAGGGGGTTGAAAACTTCATGAACTTTTTCAGAGCTAAGTACGGTGGTCCAAAATCAGATGTGCTCTACCCCTGTAGCAGTTGTATGAATTCAGTTACAAGACCCCAGTCAACTGTGCAAAATCATCTACACTTGTATGGGATGTCGGTCACATATACTAGGTGGGTTAATCATGGTGAAGCTGTGAACGTCAATGTTATTGACTACGTGGAAGCAGCAGATCACCATCTGGATCTGCCTGATGCTCAGGTGGAAGAGGAGGAGGAGGAGGAGGTGGTGGAGCCAGTGAGTTTCACCAACATTGAAACAATGCTACGAAATTCTCGTGCATTCCGTGAACTTTCACCTGCAGAAGAAAAAGGGTGGGCCTGCATGTTGGAGCAATGCAACGTGGCTGTCACCCCAGGAAATAAGTTGTCAGTACTCTCAGCTGTGGTCACCTTTCTTCAGGTCAAGACATCTGAGCGAATGAGCAACAAATCATTCGATGCGATGTGGGCTGCTTTCCGCAAATCTTTCCCAGATGCATCCGAGTTGCCACACACCTACAGTAAAATGAAGAATTTCCTTCGTGCAGTTGGAATTGGATATGATATGATCCATGTTTGTAAGAATAATTGTGTTATGTTCTGGAAGGATTATGCCAACTTAAGTGAATTCCTGAAATGAAAATCATCAAGAGGAAAGATGGCGATGCTATGAAGAGGATTCCTCATAATGTTCTGAGACATTTTCCAATTATACAAAGACTGCAGAGGTTGTTTCATGATGCTGAAACAAGAGAGGATGTATTGTGGCATTCTAGGAACCAGGAGTACAAAGATTAGAATGTAATGAGCCATTCATCTCATGGTAGTGAGTGGAAAAGCTACAATCATAAACACAAAACTGCTGACCCGAGAATCATTAGACTTGGCTTAGCTTCGGATGGATTTAACCCATCTGGCCACCAGAGCGCCACATATAGCATATGGCTAGTGCTTGTTATCCCTTACAACATGCCTCCAAATGTCTGCACCAAAGGATCAAACAACATGATGGCCTTGCTCATCCTAGGTCCAAAAAGTCCTGGAAAGGATTTTGATTTATTCATGGAGCCTCTTGTGGAGGAACTTCGACAACTATGGAGGGGTGTTCTCACTCAAGACCTATATAGCAACCCACAGCTGATTTCTTTCTGCGTGCTGTTATAATTTGATGCATCCATGATAATCCGGCTTTGGGCACTATGTCAGGAAGAACGACACATGGTTACAATGCATGTGTTCGTTGTGACAGGAATCCGCTGTCATATGCAGTACCTAGCAAGATATGTTACATTGGACACTGTCGGTGTCAAAACCGGCGGATCTCGGGTAGGGGGTCCCGAACTGTGCGTCTAGGCGGATGGTAACAGGAGACAAGGGACACGATGTTTTTTACCCAGGTTCGGGCCCTCTCGATGGAGGTAAAACCCTACTCCTGCTTGACTGATATTGATGATATGGGTAGTACAAGAGTAGATCTACCATGAGATCAAGGAGGCTAAACCCTAGAAGCTAGCCTATGGTATGATTGTATGTTGTGTATGTTGTGTATGTTGTCCTACGGACTAAAGCCCTCCGGTTTATATAGATACCGGAGAGGGCTAGGGTTACACAGAGTCGGTTACAATAGTAGGAGATCTACGTATCCGTATCGCCAAGCTTGCCTTCCACGCCAAGTAAGGTACCTTCCGGACACGAGCCGGAGTCTTCAATCTTGTATCTTCGTAGTCTTGGAGTCCGGCGGACATTGATAGTCCGGCTGTCCGAACACCCCCTAGTCCAGGACTCCCTCAGACACCGTCGTTTCCTTGCCAAGGACAAGTCGCATCCTTGAAAATACCAAAGACATGTGTTCAATGCAAAGCATGAAAACCGTGATACGCCAAAGAGGCTCACCGTCGATGAGTTGCAAGTGGAATTAGAGAAGGTCAGGCATATTACACCAGGAAACCATCCTAGTTACAGAAGGAAGCATGGCAGGGCAGAAGAGAGATTATTGTTTACCCGTAGGTCCACTTTGTGGGACTTGGATTATTGGAAAGATTTGGATCTGCGGCATAATCTTGATTTGATGCACATCGAGAAAAATATATGTGACTGCATTATCAGCACAGTTCTTAATATCGAAGGCAAGACGAAAGATACTTTAAAATCTATGATTGATTTAACACACTTGGGTATCAGACAGGATTTGCAGGTGCAAGATGAAGGTAAACCACGGGATATGGCACCAGCTATATACGTCTTGGAAAAGGTAATAAGAAAAGAATTCTGCGAGGTCCCATCATGTGTGAGATTCCCACAAGGATTTGCTTCCAACCCTGAAAGGAGAGTCAGTGCAGATGGAAATAAGGTACAAGGGTTGAAAACTCATGACTGCCACGTCCTACTTCAAAGAGTTTTACCTGTTATCCTTAGAGGATTGGGCCACCCTGACTTATACAGAGCAGTTGCAGAGTTGGGACAATTCTTCAGGGAACTCTGCAGTAGAAATATCAGGATAGATGCTTTGGAGCGTCTTAGAGACATGATACAAACTATCCTATGCGACCTTGAGAAGATATATCCTCCATCCTTCTTTGATGTGATGGTACATTTGGTTGTTCATCTACCTGATGAGGCACTACTTAGAGGTCTAGTACAGTATGGCTGGATGTACCCTATTGAAAGGCGGCTAGACACTTTCAAGGGCTATGTTAGGAATAGAGCTAGACCCGAGGGTTCCATTGCAGAGGCCTACATTGCTATAGAAGCGTTGACATTCTGCTCAAAATACATTGAAACAGCTGATCAGCTTAGCAAAGAGGTGGGTGAAGACAATCTCGGGCTCAATGTTTTCAATTATTCTGTTCGACTTATAGGGAAGAGTCGACAAGAGGACAAACGTAAATTTTGGACAAAATGGTTTGGTATGTGTTGAATAACTATATATCCTGAGAAACAACCTTATATCAAGTAGGTGCTAAGTACTGCAGCTTATACATTCTAATCTACTAAACTTGCAGCACATTCTTATATATTTAGATGTTTGACGCGATCACCATGTTGTGCAGCATCTACAAAAAGGAGTTACTGCCACAAAATCTAAGAAACATTGACAAACTGGTTATGGCAAGATTTGCGAAATGGTTCAAGAGCCATGTAAGCTTTTGAATTGCACTGCCAGTTTTTTTTAATATATTGAGTACATAAGATGATTAGTTGTCTATTTTCTATCCATATGTAAAGAAGATGCGGGAGGATGGGCAGGCAGTTGATGGTGCCCTTTACTCACTAGCAACGGGTCCTGATACTCGGGTAAGACATTATGAATCTTGCATTGTTGGAGATGTGCGCTACAACACCCTTGCACACGACGAAGGCAGGAAGACACAAAACAATGCCATTATGAGCACGGATACGTATGACAAAGAGATAACTGAAATGTATGCTAACATAATAGACATTGTTCAGTTGTAGTATATCTCCAGTTTCGAGGATCATCGGTGTTGGTTCTGTTGTGCTGTCGTTGGTCTAACCTGTTTTCCAGGATCTTTCAAATCCATCAATGTCAAGGCGGCGTACCAGACCAACGAGCCGTTTCTTTTGGCAAATCAAGCAACACAGATTTTTTCTTGGAAGACACATTTGCACGTAGCGATGACTGGAGAGAATTGCAAAGGTTTGAATAGAGGAATACGTTTAATGAAGTTGCACAACAAGATGATGCTTACACTGCTCTTGATGTACAAGATAACACAAATGTTCCTAATATCTTTGCGAGCCATCACGTCAATGACGACGGTGAAAAGATTGCCCGTCGTGCTGCGGACATACAAGAGTTGATCAAGAAGAAGCCAACGTTTGAGGATGTTGAGGATGAAGAAGAAGATGACACCGTGGGGAATTAAGATTCAGACTGATACACATGGTGAAGATGTTGACGCTGCTACTGCGGATGATGATTAGATTGCTTTTGTCGTATTTGCCTGTCAGAAGATGTTTTTTTATCTACAATGTGAAATTGTGTTTGCTATGGCAACTGAAATCTGATGAACGTGTTGTTTAGTATTTTGCTGTGAGAACAACACTTGTTATGTATGCTGATTTGTCTTTGGTGATTGTATGACAACTAAAACATGATGACATTGTTGTTTAGTTGTACTCATATTTGGCTGTGAAACTTGAATTTGATGACATAGTTTGCTGTTGCACTACAATTTGCCTGACGTCTTCGAATGAGAACAAAGCTGACCTGACAGGGCCTCTGCTAATTTATTCATTTATTACCAGAAGGGCCTCTGCTATTTATTTATTTATGAGCAAAAGGGGATACCCCCTGATTTCCGTTAATAGAAATCATTAGATGTGCGCAACACTATGCCCAGCCAGCTACACAGGTTACATCATGAGTGCTACATACACTGCAAATAAAGATACAATCATCCTACGGAACACATCGATTGTACCCATTATCTTCACAAGCTCTTTCATCTCCTCATTGCTGTCAAGGCCGTACAGCAGCTGTTGTTTGGCCATGATCAGAGGAACTGCATCTTTAACCTTCTGCTCTACATCTTCCTCTTCTGCCGTTCCTTCAGTTACTTGTCCAACACCCCAACCTGCTGGTATTGCGATTCCTCGGCTAACCAAATAATCAGCGTAGTTGCATTCCCCCACATCAGCAACTTCCCAGAAATACAAATCACATCAATCTTCCCTTTTCTGCACAAATCAAATTCAAAGATCATCAACCAAACTATTAAAAAAATCAGCAACTGAAGTAGCAGAACAACACTTAAACATATTATTACCCCATGATTCGGGAATTTGTAGAATACTCGGCCAGGGTTGAGGATCGTGGTTGAGACGCGACAGATGACGCTGCGTGATTTGCAACAGTGACACCACACCAATGGCAGTGGGTTGCGATGAGCAACCGGTTGCGGTGCACGTGTCTGCGGGATTGTGATGAGACCCATAGGCGATGGTACGGGTGGCGACTTGTTGCATATCTGGTTGTCGCTCGCTGAAGAGCAGGTGGACGAGCAGCCAGTGGACATGGTTGCTGCGGCCAGAGCTTCTGATGCTAGGCAGAGTAAGTAGAGAAGAGGAGAAGCGGACGTTGGATATGTCAGTTTCATTACTTGCAGAGTAGCATAGCACCATATTTAGTCATAGTCTAGGTTTGGATTCAAACCAGCTAGAGGAGCACGTCTCTCTTTTCTCTAAAACTCAGCAACATCTCTTTACTAGTACACTAACTTGTTCTGTATGCCTTCTCAAGTCTTTGATTTTCTTTCCCTTTTTTTGCGAGGAAGGAAGGAGGACAAAATTGAGAGTTCCTGGGACTCGAACCCAAGACCTCTCGGTTGAAAACCAAGGGTGCTAGTCACTTATATGGCGAACGTTGCTTGGGAGGAGGATGGCAGACGTATGCAATTTCCTTGCAGTTTTAGTTGCAACACAAGATTGAACGGTCGCAATTTTGGGAATGTTATCAGGCGAACAAGCCCAGTTTTTCTTTTCTTCATATATATAAAAAAGTATGCTACTTGGTGTCGGCTTAGTCAACAAACGATTGTGCCAACCTTGACCGTTGGATTGACATTCAATGTCTGTCGTGTTTCTTCAGTCTCTTCTTCCTTGAGCCGCGAAAGCCAAACCAGCGCTGGCGGGACCGCCTGCTCCCGCCTCCCACGGTTGGCTGTGCTGCCGCGCATGCATCATGGCCACATTGCACCCTAAAACTCTGGGCATCTTCCCCGACTCCTGTTTGTTCCCATCCGAGGCCTCACCATCGTCCTCCGCCTTGGTTCGCTCACCGCGGCGCTGCTCTCTAGTGTTGTCAACATGGTCAACAACCGAGAGGATAAGGAGATGAGTGTACATGGTGAGGATGACAGTAGGGACCCAGCAGCGTGCGCAGTAATTTTGTTTTTCAGGACGGAGAAGGGTATCAACTGGGTTGTGCGGGAGCTGTGGCCCATCTTGCCCAGGCTTTTATTTCATATGTTTAGCACATGACCAACCCTGTTTGTTTTTTTCCTTTCTGAAAATGGCTAGCCGGCTATTTTATTTTTTAGAGAATAACCAACATAGGCCAACTTGCTTTTCTTCGCCCTGCTGGGCCGGACATCTTTCAAGACGAGGAGGGATGCATTTTGCCCAGAAAATGGGCTATAAGTAATAAGAAATGGGCTATAAGTAATAATAAATGGGCTGTAAAATGAAAAAATACAGCAAACAGGCAATTAGTTCCAAAACACTTTTTCTTTACGATTTTGATATTTTAAATTTCATTGTTTTTGTGCTGGTAAAATTTCATTGAATTTAAATTAAGGTATACTAGATTTGTCATGTTGCATTTGAGGCTTTTAGCTGTGCTACCAACGAAAAAAAGTGCTTCCATACACCACTACACCCTAGTCGGGGAAAAAAAATACTCCTGGGACCATGGGGTTCATGGTGTTCTTCAGGACCAGCCATTGGCCAGCGTTTTTGCTGCCCAGTTACAAAAACTCCTTGTGGAATTTCTCTCTCGACGGTGTCTGAAGCGTCTCACGGCATGGAGGAAGGAGGTCCGGCCAATGTGGCCACTCACGTGCCTCGCGCTGGAGGTTTTCGGGCTGTTCCCAGGAGCGCTGCAATGCTCTGGACCTAGGCCATAGTGCGCCGCCAGATGGGCTTCCTCCGCTGGGCCAAAACGGATGGCAAGTACCGAAGCGGGACCAAACAAACGGGACGAAACCAAGAATATCACCTCCCTTTAATAGTAGGTATAGATTTAGTTTTAAAATTAATTTGAATCTGTCTAGAAATTTTGGGCTGTATGCTGTTTGGGACAGACTTGGAGGCTGACTTGTGCGTCTACTAGGTTGACGTGTAGGAAAGGCTTTGTTAACTTGGCCCACAAACGATTCTAGCAGTAGTGACCATTGGATATTAATCCAACGGTCGTGCTGCTTCTTCAATATCTGATCTACTTGCTCCAGCCGCCCAAACCAACGCTGGTGGGACTGCCTGCCGGTGGCCGGCTATGCTGCTGCACAGGCCGCACTGACCCACCCTACTCCATTGCTGGCCAGACCATTCCTCTACTCACCCACACCTCCTGTTATTTTTCGGCGACGGCAGCCGAACCAGTAAACCCTTGTACTCCCCACAGCATAGGCAACCATTGCCGAGTCTTCCCCGGCTCCGTGTCGTTCCCTTCCTAGGCCTCGTCGTCGTCCACCGCCATGGTGCTCTCAGCGCGGCCTGGTCAACATGGTCAATGAACGACATCCATCGGACGTGGACTGTACATGGAGAGGCTGACAGCTGGGTCCACGGCCGCACACAAGGAAATGCCTCCTTATTAATGCGCAAAATAATGATTCCTCCACCTGACATTTGGGACCCACCGGAAGGGCCTCTGTACTTCACGAAAAAAACATGCCCCCCGCTTATAGGTCGGACCCACTAGCTATCTTCGCACACAAGGAGTGCCTCCTTATTATGCACAAAAAAATATGAATGCTCCCCCTGCTAGCTGGAACGCAGCATAGTGGGAGGCTGACTTGTGGGCCTACCAATTTGACGGGGACGGAGGGCTTTGTCAACTTAGTCAATATGAACGATTCTAGCTCCAGTTATCGTACGATGTTCATCCAACGGCCGTAGTGCTTTTTCAACCTCTGGTCTTCTTGCTCCAGCCGTCCAAACCAGCGTCGGCCATGCCGTGTGCTCCTTCCTCCCGTGGCTGGTTGTGATGCCGCGGAGGCGTCACCACCCCCTGCTACTCCCACCGCTGGCCAAGCCATCCCTCTACTCACCCACACCCCCTGTTATTCTGCGACGACGGCAGCCTCTCACCGCAGCCGAACCAGTGAACCCTCGTACTCCTCTCCGCATGGGCTTCTACTGCCGCGTCTTCCCTGGCTCCGCGTCGTCCCCTTCCTAGGCCTCGCCGTCGTCCACCGCCTTATTGCTCTCGGCACTACGTGACCAATGTGGTCAACAACCGACTTCCATCAGAAGAGCACTGTACGTGGAGAGGCTGACAGCTGGGTCCACGGCCGCAACAAGGAAGGGCCTCCTTATTATGCGGAAAATATTGATTCCTCCACCTGACAGCAGGGACCCACCGGACGGGCAACCGTATTTCACGAAAAAAAGTTTCCCCCCTGACTGCTGGGACCCACCAGCTACATCCTCGTACGCAAGGAAGTACGTCTGGGCAGAAAAAAATGATTCGCCCCCGGACTACTGGGACCCACCAGCTACATCTTACGCAAGGAAGTGCCTGATAGTTGGGACCCACCCGGTCGAATCGTACGTAGCGTTGTCATTCTGGTCGTGAATGTGTACGTACATATTGGTCGATGTAGAGGCGTGTACGTGTCGTAGTAGAGGTGCGCACGTGTCGTAGTAGAGGCACGCCTGTAGAATATACACGTACGTACAATGGCCAGGGTGCAAGAAAGTAAATACGGCGACGTATGTACATACGGGCGGGGTCTCGAACGCCTACTCGCGCATACGTACGGCTAGGGCTCGTGTACATGGCTGGGTCGGAATGGAGAAACAACGAAGGAAAAAAACTTGTGTTGGAGCACTACGGTCGAAACGAGGGTCCTTTTCATCGGGAGGGGTGTGGCATACCGCAAAACGGGACTGCACGGGATACTGTTCATCTCCACTGTCGACCTCCTCCAGCCTCCATGTGCTACTGTTCATCCACCGTCGACCTCCTCCAGCCTCCACCTACGACTGTTCATCCACGGGCTCCTGTTCGTCCAACCTCCACCGCCGGCTACTCCACTGGCTACTATTCAACCAGCCCTCTCCACGGGCTCCTGTTCAACCACCCCTGCACGCGCTACTGTTCATCCAGCCCTCCACCGGCTACTATTCAACCATCCCTCCACGGGGTCGTCCTATTCATCCAGCCCTCCATGGGGTCCTGTTCATCCAGCCCCAACCGGCTCGATCGATCAGGGTCCTGTTCATCCAAAGGCAACATGCGGGGTCCTGTTCATCCACCCCCACCGGGAACTTTTCATCCAAACCTCCCCAGCAATGCTCACTGTTCATCCAGAGGCAGCATCGATCGGCTTCAGTGTTAGGACCCCGATTCTATGCCACACCGATCTAGCTTGTAACACCTCATATCAGTTTGCGGCTCACGCACGGTATTCCCACGGGTGTCGCCTTACCATGTCCGGGACCGTTTGCGCCTTTTGGCACACGTATATGATAGTGTCGCTAGCATCCATATGACAAAGAACCCGGGCTGACATGGCTAGTCGTCAACCCAAAGTGGCACCAACTTACAGGGACAGGCATACATGACCCAGCAATGAATGTGTCGGTCATCAGCGAGTGAATCTGGGCTGTAGCAACTGGGCTAGCAGGACTCCAGTAATCCGGGCTGTAGCAGGCTAACAGGACTACGGTAGACACCGCATGACATTTCCCCAAAGGGACAGACACAGGAACGAAGAAGGACACACGCCGCCCAGACTAAGTGTTCCGGAGCAGTAGCAAGCTACCAGGGCTCAGTGGAAGCACTAGGAAACATTCCCGGTAAGAGAGTCTACTAAGGATAAACAACTAGATAGTCAGATCCCACACATAGCAATACACATGACACGTAGGCATAACATGCAAGTATGTGTTGTACAACATGGCATCACAACATAACTCAACAACTCATATAGATAAAGGCTCAGAAGAGACATCATAGCATTTATTTCAAACAGGGGTCACATGACCCAACATTCAGAGCATACAAGCAACAAACGGAAGCATTACATGTTTGAGTACAGACATCTACAAATGAAAAAGCCAGAAGAGCCCGACTATCTACAACATCGAATCAAGATCGTAGCTGAGGTACAAGCTACTTGACGAAGTCCACGGAAACTAGTAAGACCGAAGTCTCCGCTGCAAAAACATAATTAAAGCAACATGAGTACAAAGGTACTCAGCAAGACTTACATCAAATCCTATCAGACATGCATTTGTATCAAGAAGGTAATGTGGGGTTTAGTTGCAGCAAGCCAGCTTTGACTCAGTGGCTATCCTGTTCTACGACTACGAGAAACTTCTTTGAGGTGAGATGGCGCACACGAGTCCACTAATCACCACACAATAAACTACTACGGATTCATCCTTGTCTCCCTACGAGAAGTCCATCCATATCACTCACACTTGTATAGAGCATTTTAGAGTATCCACTTCAAGTTGTCTATTTACCACGTAAGCATCCAAGAATTCCGTAACCGTGGACCCGGCTATTTGAATAGTTCATGTTAACCCTGCAGGGGTGTACTTCTTCACACACGCTCTCGCCACTTACCGCCATGTACACGTCATGTATCTCGGCAACCTTCAATCGGAAGCCTGGCGAGGGTGTCGGCCACGACCTAACTAACCACACAAGAGTCTAGTCCAGGTTTATTGCCTATTCGGGTTCCATCGAAAAGGAAATGCGGCCGGGGTGTCACTCACGGCCCCAAACGATGTGAGCAGGGTTCCCAAGCCCACATCCCGGGTGCCACTTGGTACACCGTGCCACCTATGCCTAGTTTGTCCCAAGTCCACCCTGCCGGGTGCCACTTGGTAGAAAAATAGCACTACCTACAAACACCATAAACTAGTTGCGACTCCTGGACAGAGATCAAGTTGGTTAATAAGTTGAGAGGGGTCGAGTTACCGGAACCCAATGTGTGGTAGTATCGAGTCATTGGACAACATACATAGAACTAAGTGCTTAAGGACGGTTCCAGTGAGACAACCCACCATGTACTCCTACGTGGCCTCTCACCGCTACCTTTACCAAATCATGTTCACACACTTCACTCTCAGCATCAGAACGTAACACTACACTCCAATTCATTCCCAATGAATCCGACCTGACACACTCTAAGCAATAGCAGGCATGGCATGGTAGGAACACAACAATGGCTTCAATCAACTCCTACACATGCTAGTGGGTTTCAACTATTTAATGTGGCAATGATAGGTCATGCAAAGGAATGGGTTGAACTACCGCAGCACAAAGTAGTAGTTGAATCATTGTTGTCCTAATGCAATAACTGAGAGCAGGAGTGATAGAGTAGGATTGTATCGGAATGAACAAGGGGTTTGCCTGCCTGGTACATCAATAGAGGGTGCACTGCTCCTTAGACAGGTACTCTCGAGCACTCTCCGGAGTAGGACCTATTGAGAAGGAACGGTGCCAACAATCAAAACACAAGCATATGCAACAATATGATGCCTGATCATGGCATGTAGATGTGATGCTGTTTGAGCTAATGCGGCTGGCATTCATTTGGTTGAAGTCCATTTGAATCAAGAATTCAAATGCAACTCCAAGTTAAGTCTTTTATAAATGCCATTTTAGTGTTTCACTTATACACTAGGTATAATTTGGTTTTGTCATGCATGGAACTAGTACAGGTGGATAGATTGCATATTTTTGATAATTTTTCATATATAAATTATTTCAATCTGAACTACGGTTGAATTTCTATGAATTTTTGAAGTTTATATCATTTTCTTGAAATTTCCTGATTAAAATTAAAACCAAAAAATTAATAATTGTGTCATGCTTGCGTCAGCAAGTCAACAGCGCTGACTGGGGTCAAACCTGATGTGTGGGGTCCACACGTCAGTGTCACAGAGTTAAACAAGGGGTTACTTTATCCTAATTACATGATTAGTGGCGCTGGGCCCACTGGTCAGTGTCAGGGTTGTTAGTTAACGGTGATTAGCACTAAGCTAATCACCTGCATCACGGGGCCAACCTGATAGGCTGGCAAGGTCGAAGGGGTCAAACCCCACCGGCGTTTAGCCGCCGGCGAGGCCCAATGCGGCGGAGGGCTCAGGATCAGACCTCCGGCGTCCATTCGGGCGGCGGAGACCACCTATGCGAAGCCCAAGCTCGCGCGCATCCAATGGAACACGAGGGATACCGTGGGGGTGCCGGAGCTCACCGAAGGAGAGCTCGCGGCGGCGACCGGAGCGCGGCCTAGTGCGCGCATAGCGCTGCGGTGCACGGCAGGGGCTACGGGCAGCGGTGTTGGCTTTCTGGGAGGCAGCTGAGCATGTTGACGTGTGCGGGCGTGAGCTACGGCAGCTAGCGCGACGGTGGCGACATGGACGCCGGCGAGGTGCTACGGCCGTGGTGGGGGAACAAGTCTAGGGCATGGGAACAAAGAAACCGAGAGAGGGGGACGGGGTAGGAGCTCACAGCGGACTCGACGGGCTTGTCGGCGAGCTCGTGGACGCGCTGAAGACGGCGGGGCGGCGAAGACGATCTCCACCGGCCTCCTGAGGCGCTTGGCTTGATGGGGAGGTAGCCGGCAACGTGGCGGAGCTTCTGGGCATGGGGAGGGGGTGAGGCCGTGGCGGTGGCTGCGGCAGCAGCGAGCGGCGGCGACGATGGCGTTCGGCCGTGCACGCGAGAGAGCGAGGGGAAGAGGGAATGGGCATGGGAGAGAGCGAGAGAGGCTTGGGGTGGTGCGTGGCGACGTCCGGCCGCTCCAGGCGACGAGAGGGAGAAGCAGGAGGTGGCGGGAGACGTGGCCGCGGGCGGCTGCGGTGCGGCCGCGCAGCAGCTCCTACTGGCAGGAGCATGAAGAAGCTCTTGGCAGTTGGGCTGGGCCACCTGCTGGCTGGGCCGGCCTGTTGGCCGCTGGGCTGCACAGCGCCGGGCTGCACAAGTAAGTATCTTTCCTGATTTTATTTTATTTTCTCTTTTCCGACATTTGTTTTGATTTAATAATAATACTAAGCCAATTTATTTCCTTATGCCAATTTTGTAGGAGCTACTGGTATTATTCCAGAGCTCCTAGTCAACTAGCATAATTTTTGGACAATATTATATATATATAACAATATATATCCAAAGCAAATAGTTACTGCATTAATTCCAAATACCCAAAATAAATAATTATGAGCTCCTGAAAATATTGGTTTGATTTTTATCTCTGTCCAATATTTTCATAGAGCAACATGAACATTTTCTTGGACCTTTTTGGAGCAATTTTTATCTGGGTCATTTCCAGAAATGATTCTGAGGGTTTCACAAATCCCCATTTCAAATTTAAATGGAATTTAAACATGATGCACACATGACTAGCTAGTCTAGGTCATACCAGAACTAGGGATGTGACAACTCGCCCCCACTCGAAAGAATCTCGTCCCGAGATTCAGGGGTCGACGGAAAGAAAGTGGGGTACTCCAGTCGAAGACGATCTTCTCGCTCCCTAGTAGCTTCTCTTTCGGAATGATGAGACCACTGAACCTTCATAAACTTGATGTTAGTATGTCGAGTGACACGCTCTGCTTGATCAAGAATGCGAACAGGGTACTCTCGATATGTGAGATTATCTTGGAGATCAAGCGTTTCGTGGTCCACTCCGCGGATGGGATCCGAGAAGCAACGCCTAAGTTGAGAGACGTGGAAGACATCATGCATTCTGGAAAGATGTGGGGGGAGTTCCAACTGGTAGGCAACCTCTTCTCATTTAGCGAGAATGCAAAAAGGACCAATGTAACAGGGATCCAACTTGCCCTTGATACCAAAACGATCGGTACCCTTCAAAGGAGTAACCCAAAGGTAAGCTTTGTCGCCAACTTCATAAGTCATATCCCTATGATGACGATCATACTGACTCTTCTGATGAGACTGGGCTATTTTCTAGTTCTCGCGAATGATGCGAACTTGCTCATCTGCCTCCTGGATCATGTCCGGTCCAAAGAATTGTCTTTCACTGGTTTCTGACCAGTTCAAAGGTGTTCGACATCTTCGTCCATAGAGAATCTCAAAAGGAGCTTTCTTAAGACTGGATTGGTAGCTATTGTTACAAGCAAACTCGGCGAAAGGAAGACATTTCTCCCAATCCATATCGAATGAGATAACGCAAGCTCTAAGCACGTCTTCGAGAATTTGATTGACCCGTTCCACCTAACCACTTGATTGAGGGTGGAAAGCGGTACTGAAGGAAAGATGGGTTCCCATGGCAGTCTGGAAGCTCTCCCAGAAATGAGAAGTGAAAAGATTACCATGGTCTGAATTGATCTCTAGTGGAACACCATGAAGTGACACTATTCGAGAAATTTATAAGTCAGCGAGCTGACTAGTAGTGATACTCTCTCTAACAGGTAGGAAGTGCGCCACATTGGAGAGACAATCAATGACTACGAATATAGCATTATTCCCTCTCCTGGTCCTGGGAAAGCTGGTGATGAAGTCCATACCAACTTTATCCCATTTCCACTTAGGAATAGCTAAAGGCTGAAGGGTGCCAGCAGGCCTTTGATGCTCTGCCTTAACGCGACGACAAACGTCACAGTTAGCAATGAACTGAGCAATCTCTCTCTTCATCCTAGTCCACCAGAACCTCTGGCGTAGGTCCTGATACATCTTAGTGCTACCGGGATGAATCGTGAGATGAGATTCACGCACCTCCTTAAGGATCAGTTGTCGAAGATGTTGCTTCTTGGGAACCACCAGGCGGTTCCCAAGGAAAATGACACCTTTATCATCTATAGAGAAACTACCAGCAATACCCTTGGCAATGTTTCTCTTGATCCGAGTAATCCCCGTATCATGCTTCTGGGCTTCTATGAGATGATCCACAAGAGTAGGTTTCGCCACCAAGGTAGAAAGGAATCCGTGAGGAGCAATGTGAAGGTTAAGCTTACAGAATTCCTCATGGAGAAGTTGTTGGCCCTGCCGCAACATGAGATTGTTGCAATAGGATTTACGACTTAGTGCATCATCCATGACATTGGCTTTGCCTGGGGTGTAAGTAATCCCTAGATCATAATCTAAGATCACTTCCAACCAACGTCTTTGCCTATGGCTCAGATCTGGTTGTGTTAAGATATACTTGAGACTCTGGTGATCGGTGTAGATCTCGTAACGTTTACCAAGAAGGTAATGTCGCCAGGTCTTGAGTGCATAGACTACGGCTGCAAGGTATAGATCATGTGTAGGATAATTCTCCTCATGTGGATGCAACTGACGAGATGCATAGGCAATCACATGATGATCCTACATAAGAATGCAACCTAGTCCATGTCGTGAGGCGTCGCAGTAGATAACAAAGTCCTTAGTGAAATCCGGTGGCACAAGTATGGGAGGAGAAGTCAGACGTCTTTTCAGTTCCTAAAAACTGTACTCACACTGTGGGGACCACTAAAACTTTTTATCCTTCTTGAGAAGTTCCGTGAGGGGTTTGGCTACTTTGGAGAAGTTTTCAACAAAGCAGCGACAATAGCTGGCTAGACCAAGGAAACTCTTGACTTGTTTAACGGTTTTAGGTGGAGTCCAATCAAGAACGGCCTTAACTCTCTCGGGATTGATAGCAATGCCCTTACCAGAGATCGCGTGGCCTAGGTATGTCACTTCCGGAAACCAAAATTCACACTTGGAGAACTTGGCATAAAGGCGGTGCTAGTTTTTCTAACACAAGTCTAAGATGTTCGGCATGCTCTTCCTCGTTCTTCAAGTAAATAAGAATATCATCGAGGTAAACCACGACGAACTTATCTAAGTACTCCATGAAGATCGAGTTCATCAAGCGGGAGAAGGTAGCTGGAGCGTTGGTTAGACCGAAAGACATGACGGTGTACTCGTACTGGCCATAACGAGTGACAAAAGCCATCTTAGGAATGTCCCCATTTCTGATCTTGATATGGTGGTAGCCTAACCTCAAATCCATCTTTGAAAAGACCGAGGATCTAGCGAGCTGATCATACAGATCGTTGATCCTGGGGAGCGGATATTTGTTCTTTATCGTGACCAAATTAACGGGACGATAATCTACAACCATCCGATCCATACCACCCTTCTTCTTGACAAAGAGGACGGGGCAAGCCCAAGGAGAAGAACTAGGACGGATGAAACGCTTTTGCAAGGACTCATCAAGTTGTTTCTTAAGCTCGGCTAGTTCTAAGGGTGCCATTTTGTAAGGTCTCCTAGAGATTGGAGCGGTTCCTGGGATAAGATCTACGATGAACTCTACATCCTTGTCAGGTGGTACACCTGATAGTTCCTCTGGAAAGACATCCGGAAAGTCACGGACTACCGGGATATCTTCAAGGTCTGGGAGAGGGATGTCATTAAGAGAATAGAGCTGACGCCTTGCAACTCTAGTGGAGACAGTGACTATCTTGCCAGACGGGTGTGTAAGCTGAACGGACTTGGTGTAACAATCAATCTTGGCATAATGAGCTTTCATCCAGTCCATACCCATGATGATGTTAATATCTGTAGACTTGAGGGTTATAAGTGATGCAAGGAATACAAGTCTGTCAACAAGGATTTCATTACCATGGTTGACACTAGAAGTTTGCCATTTGGATCCAGGAGTTTGAATGACCAGTGGAGAGGGCATATCACAAAATGATATGTTGTGCAAGCTAGCATAGCTTTCAGAAATGAAGGAGTGAGACGCTCCAGTATCGAACAGAACCGATGCTGGATGACAGTTGACAAGGAGTGTACCAAGAACGACATCTGGATCATCATAACCATTTCTAGCTGAGACGTGATGCACAGGTCCATGTTTAGTGCAAGCTGACTTAGCAATAATCGTCTTGCTTGATGGCTTAACACAGCCAATAGTCTTCTCGGGCTGGGGTGGAGCATAACTAGTCTGAGAGCAGTCACGTGCATAGTGTCCTGGCTTCCCGCATGTGAAGCAAGTCCCTGAAGTTGGACGTGGACCCGCATTGACAAGCGTTCTACTAATAGAACTGGGTGGAACATACGACTGAGCTAGGTGGGGCACCACATAGGATGGCCTCGGTGTATATCCATAAGGAAGAGCGGAGGTTGGAACCCAAATCCGGCGCTTCTACGAGCTAGAGCCGGAGGAATATCCCAAATCACGGGTGTGCTTACGAGACTCCTCGTAAGTGAGCTGAGCTGTTTCTGCATTAATGGCCTTGTTCACAAGAGCTTGGAATGTGTCACAATGATGCAGGTGGAGATCACGATGCAACTTGGGGTTGAGACCCTTCCGGAACCTAGCCTGCTTCTTGGCGTCCGTGGACACCTCTTCTGTGGAATAACGGGCGAGGTTCTCAAACTCTCTACCGTAAGCATCAACAGCCATCTTACTCTGGGTGAAACTACAGAACTCTTCTCTCTTGCAATTGATGAGGGCCTGAGGTATGTGATGCCCGCGAAAAGCCTCAATGAAATCCCTCTAGGTAGGAATCTGGCCAGCTGGAAGCATAGCCTCATAGTTCTGCCACCAAAGACTAGCAGGACCTTCCAGGTGTTATGTAGCATAGGTGACCTTGTCATCTTCAGCTACGTTCGCGGAACGCAGCTTATGAGTGATGCTACGGAGCTAGTCATCTGCATCGAGTGGCTCAATGGAGTGATGAAAGGTAGGTGGATGCAAGCGAATGAAGTCATGAATGGTTGCAGACCCATTGAACTGATGCGCGGTGTTCTCCTCGATATGTGCCAACAAGTGGTTAGACTCATTCTGGTGCCACCTAGTTCTCATTCTGGTGCACTCTTCGATCAATGAGTTGGGATTGTGCCAATCCCTCGCTCTTTTGATCATATCATCTTACCCTGAAAAGCAAGATTGTTCTCGAGCTCAGTAACATATCGGTGGTTCGTGATTTTCCGAATATCTTCTCAGAAGTATTACCAGGTTGTCATCCGACCGCTATGTTGAGTTCGTGATCAAGTTGGTTTCATATAAACCACCCCTTCTCCAAGAATCTATGTGGGATACCCCTGAGCTAGTTGGTCAAGCTAAACAACAACTTGGAGAGTTGGAAGATAAAAGCTTGTCTGACTTAGTCCATGTTAAGGGATGTCTTTCTGTGTGTGTGTGTCGAAGAAAGATGACATCTCCATCAATTGGTCCTTGTGATCATTTGTTGTACCTTCTGTCATGCCAAAACTTTGATTTGAGTGTGGGCTATCATCAAATCAAATTAGAACCAATGATGTTCATAATGTTGTCTTACTCGTGAATTTTCCTCGAGCATACACCATTATATCCTTTGGTCTGACCAATGCTATCATTGTGTTCACCTAATTATGGAATTCCATTTATATGGAAACCAGGATGAACTGTTGTTGAGCCCATCGACAACATCCTTATCTTCTCCATAATTTTGTTGAAAGCTAGTATTGGAAACTTTTGAAAGTATTTCTTCATGCTAGCTCATGAAGCATATGTCCGGATGAAAGAAGTGACTCTCCCTAACTCATGTGCATTTGATGCAAGCTGCCGCCGTGGGTTCGAGAAAGTTAGTTTTTACTTCCTCTGGAATCGTCCCAAGTTAGTCACGCATGTGCGAAGTACTCTATGGTTTGATAGGTTGGCCGCCTCCACTCCATATGTGTTTCCTAGCACACCAAGCCACTGATTGATTTGCTCAAGGAAAAGGAGCGTGTTGTGCTAATTCTAGATCATGCACAAGATTCTGTTATCCTCGTTGATGGTTCCCCACCTGAACTCGGTAGTGTTTTATTATAAGACTACCACGTGGTCATGCTTGTCTGGGACAACGTGTTCACATGTTTGTAGCAGAACCAGCTCATGTTTTGGAGCTTGCCATCGTAGATCATTCCCTGAGGTTCTTGCAACGTCATCTCGTCGATTTGTGTTGCAAACTTTCATTTTACTTTCTAGGCTCGATGAGTCTGAATTATTCTGACACCAACCAGATCTGAATCTCGGGCAGATATGATGGTTGGAACATTTTCCAAGAACTATAATATTCGTCTCGCGATAACCGGTAAAGTGGATGTCCTGGCCAACACACCCCGCCGGAAGACCTATTATTGTAGTATCTTGATTGAAGAAGTTGGCCACCTCCCCATAAGGACTTTGTAGGATTTACTCGCTAGCTGTGCCTTATGATTTTTGTGTTTCCGAAGTCCGACCTTTACTTGATGTTCTAGATACCAGACCATTTCAATGAATGGGATACGCCAGTACATCAAGGAGAACATTAGAAGCGGAGTGCTAAATGTCTCTCGGTCGATCATCCAGATTTTGTCCCCTTGGTCTCGCTAAGGTGATATCTGAGAAAGTGTTATCTTCCTTTGCATCTGCATCGTCCATCGCTACTCATCATGGTAGTATGTTGTGTTGTCAGCACCCTTGACACGGATGTTGATAAAACCTTGATGAATATGGAAATGCTCAAGTTTTTGAGAGCACGCGCAAGCACTAGGTGCTATCATAGTTACCAACTGGGATTGCTTCCAGTTTCCTCGGTTATGCTATAACCAATCCAACAGTGGATTCACTCTCTACTGTTGAGCTTCTCCCCAGTTACTAAAATCATCCATTGTGTTTTCCTCAACAAGGTAATCCACATCATCCATACTAGTTCGGGTATGTCATTCTTCCGAACTCCTCCAAACGATCGCTCTAGAATTGCCTTAGGCTGGTATGAAGAGTTTCCATGATCTCTATATCAAAGGTAATTCTTTTTGCCACTTAAGGTAATAATCTACGAATCACCCTCCTCCAAAATGTCTTGTTATGGTATCATGGCAACTCAACTCCTCGCTACTTTGACAACCATTCACCACCCTCTTAAGTGTAGAATTGTTGTCTACCTAGTGAACCCTCGTCATCTATCTCACTCCATTCCTTCAGATATATGCTTCATGTTTCAGCTTGAGAGATGTTTCAAGGTCTCATTCCATGAGTTGATCCTGAGTTGTTCGACCTTCGAGAAGATCGATCCTTCGAGAGTTTTTTTCCCTCTCGTTGTCATGTTAGATGGAGTTCTAAGAGCAAGACATCAAGACAATGATGGTGATCGAATCAACGTTCTTATGAAGTGCACCCTGCATCATGAAGATTGCGTTAGTTGCACCCCCCTTTTCATCTTACTCTACGCTTGAATCTCGGGACGAGATTCTTCCTTAGTGGGGGTGAGTTGTCACAGCCCTAGAATTTGATTGTAAATAGTTGCACAAGCATCCATGCATCATGTCTAAATTTCTTTGAAAGTTGAAATGGGGATTGTTGAAACCCTAGCACCAATTGAATTCAACTAGGTTCAATAAAAAATATTTTCAACGAACCCAAATACCCCTTTAGAAAAGTTCATGATTTTTGTTAAGGGTGAAAACCTCTGCCAAAAATGATGCACATATCTCCAGGCCATTCTGGATTTCTGAATTAAATCATATGTTATTTGATTTTGGGCATTTAAATGCTAGTAAATATTTTAAAAGCCCAAATAATCCTAAACTGAAATGTTTCATGTTGTATATATTATATACAGTGGGCATGTACAGTTTGGTGATTTTTTAAAGGGTCTAGGTATTTTTAGAAAAGCCACAAAGATTACAAAAAAATAGAAAATAGAAACAAATAAACGAGAAGAGAGAGAGACCCACCTGACTTACCTGGCAGCCCACCTGGCCTAGCCCCTCCAGCTGGCCCAGCCCACTGGCCAAAGCGGTCGTCCTCAACCTCTACCAGTAGGCAGAGGCATGTCGCTCGCGCGCGCGCTCGCCCCTGGCCACCTCCTGCCTACCTGCCGCCTCCCCGACGCGTCTGGACGACGCCACGCGCTACCCCGGTCCCTCTCTCCCACTCCCCTCGCTCTCTGCTCTCTCTCTCTCGACCTCTTCTCCCTCCTCTGCTTCCTCTTCCGAGCGCAGCCGTCGCCGCCGACGAACACCACCACGGCCACGGCCATCCCCGAGCCGCCCCGAGCTATCCTCGAGCTCCGCCACCTCGTTCCCTACCTCCTCACCGAGCCATGCGACCGGAAGGGCCCCGAAGAGCCACCCCGATGCTTCTCTCCTCCTCGGCTGCCGGAGATCCGGCTCGCCGCCCCGCTCAACTCCGGCCGCCCTCGAGCCCACTGACCCTTCAAACGGACTCACGGTGAGCCCCTGAGTCGTTTTCCCCTGCTCCCCTGGTCGCTTTCGACCTCTAAGCCATAGCCCCGTCATGGCCGAGAGCTCCAGTGCCGCCGCGAGCTTGTTTCCGGCGAGCTCCGGCCACCACAGCCGCTGCCGCTGGCCCAGTTGGATGCGGCGCACCTTCAGCTATCCGTAGACGCAAACCACGCGCAAAACCGAGCCCCGTAGCAGTTTCCCGGCGAGTTTCCGCCGCGCCTTGAGGTCGCCGCCGGCCAAACTCCGGCGGGCTGACGTGGTTGCTTGGTTAGGTGTTAATCACCACTAATTCCCCTAATAGTCACTGACATGCGGGCCGGCCCAACGAATTAAACTAGGTTAAGTTTAATTTATATTAGGATTAGCCACAGTCACTAACTTGTGGGTCCTGGCCGTCAGGTTTGACCTAGACCTGGCCTGTTGACCTGCTGACGTCACACCTACGTCATGCTGACGCAGTTAAACCTTTTTCTGGATTTATTCTTATTCAGAAAATTCCAGAAAATAGTATAAACTTCTAAAAATCATAGAAATTCAACCGTAACTCCAAATGAAATAAATTATATATGAAAAATGATCAGAAAAATCCAATCTATCCATCTGTACCATTTTCATGCATGTTAGAACAACTCATAGCTGCTGTTTAGCACAAATCATATAATGGCATTTAAACTTCACATATGGAGTTTGGATTTGAACTTAGGGTTTAAACCAACTTCATTTAACTTTGTTGCTAGTTGCATTAGCTCAAAACACAAGCATATTGCCATATCACATTCATGCATCATATTGTTGCATTGCATTGATGGTGTTTGCTTCTGTGTTGCCAGTGTTTGTCCCCTCTCAGTAGACGACGTACCGACGATGAGTTCGATGACACCGATGAAGAACTATATTATCTTCAGAAGTGCCAGGCAAGCAAAAACCCCTTGTTCATTCCGATACAATCCTACTCTCTCGCTCCTGCTCTGTTTTACTGCATTAGGACAACAACGATACAACTGTTACTTTCTGCGGTAGTTGAACCCCTTTATCCTCTGCATGACCTGTCATTGCCACAGTAAATAGATGAAACCCACTAGCATGAGTAGGAGTTGTTTGAGCCCTGTTGTGCCTACTCATTCATGCTTGTTTTTCATGCCTGCTACTGCTTAGAGTTGAGTCAGGTCTAATTCATCCAGGATGAATTGGAGGTGTGTGAACATGTCCTACTGTGTGTGAGCTAAGTGTGTGAACACAATTTGGTAAAGGTAGCGATGAGAGGCCATGTAGGAGTACATGGTGGGTTGTCTCATTGCAGCCGTCCTCAGGAACTGAGTTCTGTGTTTGTGATCCATGAACAGATACTACCACTCATTGGGATCCTTAATTGACCCTCTCGGCTTCTTAATCACCCTTGTTCTCTGTCCAGGAGTCGCAACTAGTTTCTGGTGTTTGTAGGTAGTGCTATTTTTCTACCAAGTGGCACCCGACAGGGTGGGCTTGGGACAGACTAGGCACACGTGGCCTGGTGTACCGAGTGGCACCCGGATGGTGGGCTCGGGAACCCTGCACACATCGTTTGGGGCCGTGAGCGACACCCCGGCCGGATCTCCTTGCGGATGGAACCCGAATAGGCGATAAACCTGGACGAGAGACTTGAGTGTTTAGGTAGGCCGTGGCCGACTCCCTCGCCCGTCTTCCGCTTGAAGGTTGCCGAGGTACATGACGTGTACAGGGCGATAAGTGGCGAGAGCGTGTGTGAAGAAGTACACCCCTGCAGGGTTATCATTATCTATTCGAATAGCCGGATTCCTCGGATATGGAAACTTGGACCCCTTGTACAGATCGTAGACAAGTGAAAGTGGATACTCTAAAATATGCAAGATAAGCATGAGTGCTATGGATGGCATTCTCGTAGGGAGACGGGAGCGGATCCATAGTGGTGTATTGATATGGTGAATATGTGGACTCGTGTGCGCCACCTCAAAATAGTTACTTGCAGTCGTAGTTCAGGATAGCCAACGAGTCAAAGCTGGCTTGCTGCAGTTAAACCCCACCATCCCCTTTATTGATAATGATGCATATGTAGTTAGTTCTGATGTAAGTCTTGCTGGGTACATTTGTACTCACGTTTGCCTATTTTATGTTTTTGCAGAGAGACTTCGGTCTCGCTAGTAGTTCCGCGTGGACTTCGATGTTTAGCTTGTTACCTCAACTACGATCTTGTGCCCTCGGCAGGATCTGGTAGATAGTCAGGCTTCTAAGCCTTTTTCATTTGTAGATGTCTATACTCAGACATGATAAGCTTCCGCTTGTGCTTGACTTGTATGCTCTGAATGTTGGGTCGTGAGACCCATGGTTGTAATATCTCGCTCCTCGGAGCCTAATGAATAAATACTTGAGTCGTAGAGTCATGTTGTGATGCCATGTTGTATTTGCACATATCGAGCATATTGTGTGTATGCTATTGAAATGCTTGGTATGTGTGGGATCTGACTATCTAGTTGTTTTTCCTTAGTAGCCTCTCTTACCGGGAAATGTCTCCTAGTGTTTCCACCGAGCCATGGTAGCTTGCTACTGCTCCAGAACACTTAGGCTGGCCGGCATGTGTCCTTCTTTGTTCCTGTGTCTGTCCCTTCGGGGAAATGTCATGCGTTGAGTACCGGAGTCCTGTTAGCCCGCTACAGCCCGGTTTACCGGAGTCCTGCTAGCCCAGTGCTACAGCCCGGAACTTACTCGCTGATGACCGACACGTTCAATGGTGGGTCATGGATGCATGTCCCTGTAAGTCTGTGCCACTTTGGGTTTACGACTAGCCATGTCAGCCCGGGCTCCTTATCATATTAATGCTAGCGACACTATCATATACGTGTGCCAAAAGGGCCTCCCTGCACACGCATTAATTTCCTGGGCATGCTTGTTTCTTCTCAATGTTGCGAGCACTTTGAGCATGTTGGTAACTCCATAGCTAGCTAGCTGCCTCGTCTTGCAATTGATGTTGACACATTTGTAGCAAACACATGAGGCAATACAGATGACTCAACATGAGTCCATATTGTGCAGTTCCCCTGAAATCATCTTCATTGTCCCGAATCTGAAAAGATAGGAAAACAGTAGCTATACTTAAACGGTGTTGCAAAACAGTAGCACATATCAATAGCTCGGCATGACAAAACACGGTCATCTGGACGAAGGGGATACTGACCTGCCTGAGGAAGATTATATATAATTTCATAATTCCTTGGTTGATTTCCACCTTCGGCTGCATTGCTTGTTTGCTCCTCCACACATGATAGGATCGTTCCGCACTGCATTCGGCAAGTCAACGTGCAAATAAGCTAATTTCGTCTTGCGTTGGTCATTGTACCTAGTTACGAATGTAGGAATACCTGGAACACCATGAGGTTAGCTGACAGCAGGTAGATGCAGCCATATAAATTTTGTGCGGTGCTACCAAAATTGAGGTTTGTATCCCTTCCCGTCATGAGAATTCTTCTTGAAGTTGGTACAATGTGACGGCTTGTTCTTTGCATCAAACTTGCCTTTTCCCTGAGATATGTTCTTGTTGTTTTGGGGCTGGTTGGGCTAGAAGTTCTTCTCATGTACCATGTGGGCACTAGCTCCCTCAGTGACCCGAGCAGATGTGTCTTTTGCTCTCACCTTCTCGTCAAAATCAAGAGTGCTAATGAGATCCAAAACAGAAAACTCATGTCTCTTGTTTTTCAGAGAAGTAGCAAAATCGTTCCACGAAGGTGGAATCTTGGCAATGATGGTCCTAGAAACAAATTTGTCTGGCAACACACACTTAAAGTACTCAAGTTCCTTATAGAGTGACTGTATCTCATGAGTCTGCTGAACAACAGAGCGCTCATCAGTCATCTTGTAGTCACAGAATTGCTCCATGACGTACAGCTCGTTGCCAGCGCCCAAGGGCCCAAACGTGCCCCCGAGCGCAACCCACATGTCTTTGCCGCTGTCAAACGACATATATGAATCCACAATGGAATCGTCAAGAAAAGTCAGCAGGGCGGCTTTGAAGTGGGTATCCATGTTCTCAAAAGCTTCCTGCTGTGTAGGATTGAGATCGCCCTCAGGCTTACCCTTAGTGGCGTCATAGCAGTACATGATCTGAAACCAATATACTGCTCTTGTGCTCCACCTTTTATATTGCACCCCCTTAAAAGTAGGCGGCTTCAAAAGTGCAGCAAAACCACTCACAGTGAATTGCCTATAATCATGTTTTTGGACTGGATTGTTGAATATATGAGCAATTTACTATGAGATTTAATCTGAATCAGCAGTAAATAGATCATGACGACAATTGCAAACATCAAAGTATGATGCGGACTAAACCACGAGGACAGAATCACATACTGTACAATGGATCAGAACCGCTGTGGTTGATGTTGTCACTCATGTCGTTGATGAAGTGGTTACCGAGGTCGGGGAAGAAGGATGTCATTGAGGAAGTCATTGATGGCAGCAGTCACAGGAGTGTGCTCCCCAAAAACCTGATCGCCCCTCTCCCGTACAGGATCACGAAAGGAGGGGTTCGGAGGACTGCTATCCCTTCTCGCGGTGCACGCCGGAAGGAGGGCTGGAGATGAATTGTGTGGCGGCGCTAAGATTTGGAATGGTGCAAAACCATATGATACAATGGCGGCAAGGGTAGAGCATATCAGGTCGGTCGTGCGAGTAAGACCAAGTATAATAGTAGGCCTTTGGCCCCCAAACCCCACGTCCAAGTCAATAATAGCCCCACCAAGGTTTGTCTCAAAAAAATGGAGTAATTAAGGCGTCTGTTAGTCCCTTTAGTATAAATACTATATCATTAATAATGGCCCCACCTTTTGTCTCGCAAAATATGTCAGGGCTCCTGCTACTCCCTCCGTCCAGGTGCATCGGGCATCTAAGAAGAGGCACTGGGATTTAGGCGCGTAGGGATTGGGTGAGGTGAAAAATAAATGATCTATTTTATGGGCAGCTAGCGCGCCATTCAAACATGGCAGCCAACCAAATTGCTTATTAATAGGTGGATTGCATGCAAACACAATTAGTGCTCTTTGCATGCACGGGAAGATGGATAGGCTATTTGCATGCAATGGACGTGCAGATTCATGTCCTATCTAGGATTGGTCACATAATTAATTACCACCACTTGGGAATTGACAATAGCGACTTACACTCTTAGAAAAATTGAATTCTCTAAGATGCCCTATGCACCTGGACGGAGGGAGTACAACCGGCTACAAGTTTACAATCCGCTTCTCTTCTCTCTCCTCTTCTCTCTCCTTCAACTAAGCACAAATACTATATTTAAATCCTTATGGCCTGCTTATGTCATCTAATTGTAGTACTTGCTCTAAAGTTACTCTCCACTATGTAGTCTGAAATGCCGGGCGCGCAGCGGGCGGTGCCCTCGGTCAATGCGCCGCTTCAACGGCGGAAGCAGTGAGAGGTCGCGTCGCCCTGACTTGCCATCAATGTGGAGCGGCGGGCTCAGCTAGCGCCGGGCCGAAAGTGCGCGCGGGAGGGGGAGGGGTTTTTGTTGGGCCAAGAAGGTGAGAAGCCAACTTGGGATCAGTCAGGATGGGGAAATATCATGTGCTCTCATACTCGGCATACTAGTAAGGTACACGTGCATTGCACGCATGAGATTCTGGTGGTTTGTGCATTATGCTTCTACATGTGGAGTCTTCTAGATTCTACATGTGGCAAAATCTGGTGGAATGTAGATCATATCCAACGGCTAGTAGTGCTCAGATTTGCCTTCTTTGTACCTTTGGATTGGCTTCATCCAACAACCGACTTTCAAAGTTATTCACACACTATATCTATGTCTAATATCTAATATCTATATCTATACTCCTATATAGTGTACCAGTATGGAGTAATATAGACCGTTGGATGTTTTCAATTAGACGACTGACATTGAATTGACTTGGATAGAGGACCGCGTGGAAATACATAGGCGGTTAGATTGGGCAATCTGACAGCCCAGGATGAATGGATTCGCGGTGGGTAGCACATGCATGTGCCTGACTGCCACGCTGACAGAGTGTACATGCAAGTTCTTCCAGTGACAAGTGCTATCTAGAAACCACTGCTAGGCTTCCGCGAGGAAGTGCTCTCTACAGTAGTATTGCATGCAAGTACTACTTGAAGAGAGGACAAAACGCATACAGCAGTGCTGCTTTGCTAAGAGAGAAATGTTGTACAGTACTGCTATAGGAGGGACTGAAGGCATTTTCGTTTAGTATACAATCAGATAATTAATATTTATTAGATTCGTTTTTTCAAGTGAAGTCCAGAGGCATACAATGATTGGCCCGGTTCCCAGATTTGGAACAAAAGAATATTAAAAGCTTAGTGGGTGTTTTAACCAGTAAAGAAACACTAAATAGCTCTTCTTTTTTGCTTAGTAAAAAAACTAAATACTTGTTATTTTCTCTTATAAATGTGTTTACAAATATGACACATGTTTTCCCTTTGTTTCCACCAATATTTTGTGCATAGACTTTTGATCAACGTATATGGACTTTACTAGGAAAAGGAAGCTAATAAATTTTTAAAAAATTGATTATATACTATTCCCTCCGTCCAATGATGCAAGACGTTTTTTGGCTCAAAAATGTCTTGCATTATTGGACGGAGGGAGTACTAATTAAAATTTTACTTTATTACTTCCAATATACAACATTTTTTTGAACAAGTATACAACATTTCACAATAATGATAACTCCACACGTGCGTGGCACGTGCCATGTACTAGTAGGGGTATAGATGACACTAGTCTATGTTACTACTCCCTCCTTTCTGGTTTATAGAGATGTTTAGAGTAGCACTTAGCACCCCCTTGACCGTGGACCTTGACGGTGTACGTCACCTTATGTCTCATAATTTTCCTTGTCATCATCTGAGTCCTAGAAGATCTCACCCACATCATCATTAGGCGTGCAGCCGCCTTGATAGACAACGTGCACAGAAGGAGTAGGGGAGACTGGGGACGCACCAAGTCATGCGCACTCCGTACGTGCTCGTGTGCATGCAGCATGCGTGTTTTTCCATCGGTGCTAGCTCTATGGCCGAGGCTGCAGTCGTCTTCGTCTCCGACTAGTCGTTGAGCAACGACGGCAAAGAGGTGCTGCAAAAGATGCGTATGCGCCATTGTGTGTGAGCTTTGCCGTAGCACGACGAACAGGACGTCACCGCAGATGGCGTATGCCTCCATGCTACCGAGTGTGAGCGCATGCATGTGTTTTTCACGTGCATTCTACGGTGGAGTGTGTGTGCATGCACGTGTTGTGTACGTGTGTTGTGTGCTCCATGTTGTGCGCGTATGTGCATGAGTTGGATCGGGTGGAGTTAGTGCATTGGCGTGTGTACATGCATGGCTGCATGCGTCCTGTATATGCGTGGCTTGTTGCGTGGTTATCAATATAAACTATAAAACATCTTCAACTTAGCATCCTGATCTATCTTTTCTCGTGGTTAGCGAAGAGTTCATGTTCTTTTTTTTGTTTATAGGTGGGCAGGCGGCAAAAACAGGGGAAAACGCGCAAGGTTCCTTGCAGATGCTCCACCGCGAGGTTCCTTGCTCCTTCTCGATCGTCAGGAATCTATGTTCTTCAACTCTTTTCTTTTACGTGAGCTTTGTTCATCCTTTTCCGAACACGCGAGACATCTAGCATCAAGGTGCATATGTCATGCAAGAAAATGGAGATAATCAGATAAGCAGTGCGTAAGTGAGTCGTGCACTTCGATGGCACCTACTACGCAATATTTTTTCTCTCGATGGCATGTGAATAGTGCACGTACTCAACGACGGAGCACGGGATGGTAGCCATGACATGGTCAGCCCTTTTTTGGAGAGAGTACATACTAAATAACTTTGATGTGTCCCCTCAACTCGCAGAATGATGAGAAGCTTGATTATGCCGTCTCCCTCGCCAACGCGTGCGCGGTGGCTCGCAGCACGAGGAGAAACTTTTGCTTACAAGCAGTGGAGGTGCAGCAGTTCATTTGGTGTCGGATTGCCAGAAGTACTACTGTAGAGCCATCGACTTTCGGAAGAGGCGAAGAGCCAAGCGCAAGGTCACCTACAAACCTTAGGGGTACCTCCTTTTGTTTATTCTAGAAAGAACCACACGCGAATATTGAGGTACTGGTTACGCAGAACAAATTTCATGGAGTCCGTGCTCAGCCCTCCTCTATCTCTCTTCTCAGCCAGCCAGCAGACACGCGGAGCCCATCGTCTCTTTGCTCATATGCGGTCCCACATGTCAGTGAAAACGCAAGAGGACCCATTGAACATGCACATCTTTCACCTCGACGTGCTGGTGATGAAAAACAAATCCAATAAAGATCTTCAGTGGCCGCTTTTGGAGTTACTCAAGAGTAGTAAGATTCTATTTATAGTTTAACCCAAGATGCACATCACGTGGCTTCGACTACCACTCTATTTTCTTGCATCACATGACCTGGATGTTGGATGTCCCACGTGTCGGCAAAAGGAGGAAGAACCCGACCAAATCTTCGGTTGTGCTCTCGGATTAGACTAGTTGTGCTAACTTAAAACTTTATTGTGTAGAATGGATGCAAGTTTTGGTATTGGGAAGAAGAGTACATCGATATATTGATATTGCGCAATTTAGTAGATGTTCTAGCACTTTTAGCTAGCATAGAGGCTAGAGATGAGGCTAGTGCACTTGTTGATAGAATAGAGGCTAGACATGAGACTAGATGCGAGGAAGCAACGTCTACTTATTTACAGTCAAAGAAGAAAGAAGCATGCAAGATCGAGCCTCCGCAGATCAACAATGAATGCATTGAGAAGGCACCAATCCAACTTACAGGAGCAGTTATGCAAGTTGGATATCTTCTAAACTGTATTCTTGTGGTTCTTGTCTTCTTTGGTCTTGCTTTTCTAGTCAAAATTTTGGTGATGTATTTCCATGTACTAAAAAATCAATGATGAAAAAAAGATATGTGTTTACAAAGAAAAATTATGTGGCCGGGATGCGTCCGCGCGTTCGGCGCACGGCCACCGCATCCGAGAAATGGCCCGGACATGACCACATTGCCCTACCCAAACAGACAGAATCCAGGCAAAACGGAGGTCCGTTAGGGGTCATGCGTTGGAGTTGGCCTTACAAGTGGGACCGCAATTGAGGAAACCGACTATCGGTAAACCCCCACCTCGCCTGCCGTGCGATGGCTAAGTTAGAGAAATGACGAGGTTGAAGAGTGTAACACCCACGATGCGGCTATATCTCCCACATGCCGAGGCACGATTTAGAGGCATAACCGCATGGTGGTTTTGTCGCAAGAAGGGTCATCTTCACAATCCCATGTAATGAACAAGAATGGGACAAAGAGTTGGTTTACAATCGCCACTTCACACAATGAATATATAATTCATACATCATTCAGAGTACACACATAGTCCGACTACGGACGAAGCCAAAAGAAAAGAAGATAACCCAACTGCTAGATCCCCGATCGTCCCAACTGGGCTCCACTACTGATCATCGGGAAATGAAACATAGTCACGACCATGGTCCTCGTCGAACGTCCGCTTGAGTTCGGTAGCATCACCTACACTGGTATCATCGACACCTGCAACTGTTTTGGTAGTATCTGTGAGTCATGAGGTCTCAGCAATCTCAAAAACCCGCGAGATCAGGACTACTTAAGCTTATGGGTAGGAAGTGGTAATGAGGTGGAGTTGCCGCAAGCACTAAGAAAATATGGTGGCTAACATACGCAAATAAGAGCGAGAAGAGAAGCAATGGAACGATAGAGAAGCTAGAAGTGATCAAGAAGTGATCCTAAAACTACTTACACACAATCATAACACAAAGACCGTTTTCACTTCCTGGACTCCGCCGAAATGAGACCATCGCGGCTACACACGCGGTTGATGCATTTTAATTAACTCAAGTGTCAAGTTCTCTACAACCGGATATTAACAAATTCCCATCTTCCACATAACCGTGGGCACGGCTTTCGAAAGTTTAAACCCTTCAGGGGTGTCCCAACTTAGCCCATTATAATCTCTCACAACTAACGAAGGATAATCCTTCTCCCAGGGAGACCCGATCAGTCTCGGAATCCCGGTTACAAGACATTTCGGCAATGATAAAACAAGACCAGCAAGACCGCCCGAATATGCCGACAAATCCCGATAGGAGCTGCACATATCTCGTTCTCAGGGCACACTGGATGAACCAGGGTGGCCCCGCAGGCTGCTCGGTTTGGACCAACACTTAGAGAAGCACTGGCCCCGGGGGGGTTAAAATAAAGATGACCCTTGGGTTGGCCTGCCCAAGGGAGGGTTATATGTTGTTAGGAAAATGTAAAACAAAAGTTGGGCCTTGCTAGAGGAGTTTTATTCAAAGCGAACTGTCAAGGGGTTCCCATATACCCAGCCGCGTGAGGAACGCAAAATAAAGGAACATAACACCGGTATGATGGAAACTAGGGCGGAAAGAGTGGAACAAAACACCAGGCATAAGGCCGAGCCTTCCACCCTTTACCAAGTATATATATGCTATTGTGATATCCCAACATGAACATGTTCCAACATGGAGCAATCTTCAACTTCACCTGCAACTAGCAACGCTATAAGAGGGGCTGAGCAAAAGCGGTAACATAGCCAAACAACGGTTTGCTAGGAAGGTGGGTTAGAGGCTTGACATGGCAATATAGGAGGCATGGTAAACAAGTGATAGGTAGCGTAGCAGAGCGATAGAACGAAGCAACTAGCAAGCAAAGATAGAAGTGATATCGAGGGTAATGGTCATCTTGCCTGAAATACCGCAAGGAATAAGAACGAATACATGAAGTAGACGAACCAACATAGTCGAACGAATCCTCACAAAAGCAATGTTACCGGAACTATCAAGGAGGAGCGCAACGGGAAAGAAGCAAACAGGAAGGTAAACAACCATCACATAAACATGGCATGATGCTCAAACAAGAATGATGCATGTCCAGTGTAATAAGGCATGGCATGGCAAAGTTCAATATGCAATGAGTTGCATATTGACGAAACACCACATCAATTATTTAGTTCTCTCTCGGCTGTGTATCCAACCATATTAAATGTTATTAAGCAAGGCAAGGGGTGAAGCATAATAAAACTACCTATCTAGGCAAGTTTAAATGAGGCCGGAACAACAAACAACAATTCCAGAAAATCCCCATATGCATAATTTTAATTAGATACTGTTCTGCCTATTACATAATTTTAGATTTGTTAAAGATGCAAAGTTAGTGAACCAAGTTCAACTAGGCATTTTTCCACCCCATTTACATATGAAGTTTATTAAAATTGGAGCTATGATTATTTAGTTATGAAATAAATCATTTTATCATGGCATTTAAGCAAAATAAAGCAAACATCAATTTAAACATTTTAAACAGGGATGAAAGTTGCATATTATGAAACTAGATGAAATTCTATGCATTTTACATATTAACTTTGCTTAATTCTGATGCATGGTTTAGGAGTTATTAAATGCATGAACAAAGAGGGTTTTTCTGCAAAACTGCAATTCCCTGGATAAATAGGAAATTCGCAGCAGTGGAATAAAACACAACGGGCTGAAAACTGCTGGGTGCTGGGCTGGGGTTCTCACCATGGGCCAAGGCCCAGGTCAGTGGAAATGGCAGCCCAGGCGCGCACTTGAGCGAGGTGCGGTCAACGGGGCGAGCGGCTGCACTCTGCTCGCTGCAGAGGAAGAATAGCTCGATGTAGGGGCTCGGCGGCAGCGGCAGCGGTGGCTCCTATTGAAGAAGAGAGAGAGGTCCGAGAGGTTAGAGACCGGAGGGAAAGGGAGAGAACAGAGGAGGAGGTCCGATTGAAAGGGGCGCCGACCTGCGGAGCTCCAACTCCGGCGCGAGGTGCGACCTGCCGGGGTCCTAGACGGCAGTGCGTGGGTGGTGGTGGAGGACGGGACAACTCGGGTAGGAGGCGTCTGCGGAGCTATAGGGAAGCTGGAGGGCGGCGGGGTCCTTGGTTCAGACGTGAGCGGGCGATGACGAGCGGGCCTTGAGGCTGACGGAGAGGGCGACGACTTGGAGGTTGGCGTCCACGACGTCGACTGTTGCCGACGAGGTCAGCGGCTACAGGGCCGGTTTGTTCCTATGATCAGAGAAAGAGAGAGACGAGGTGTTGAGAGCAGAGATAAAAGCCAAAGGAAGGCAAAGAGAGGGGAGGAGCGGTGGAGCTCATCTTGCTAGGTGTAGGTTCAGATGGCGGTGGTAGCTGGGAATGGTCCCTGAGCTTGGGGACGAGCTCACCCGATCTGGATCGGGGCCAGCTGCGGGGTAGGAGGAGGATGCAGGGGAGGCTCGGGCAGCGCACGGGGCTGGTGTTGCTGCTGGTGGTGGCGGATGGCAGGGACGGCACGAGGGAGCTCCTCTACCTAGCTCGCAACGAGGGGAACGAGGCAGGGCTCGGGCGATGGACAGTGGCACAGTGGAGGCCGTGGGTTGGGCGGCGGCGGAAATCATGGGAGTTCGTCCGAAATCAGGTTGGTGGAATGGATCGGATCAGGAAATCCTGAGGAAGAGGGTGGCGGCGGCGGGTGAGGGGATCGATGGATGGGACAGCCTAGTCGGTCTAGGCTTAGACTGCTATATATAGCAAGTGGGATTAGTTTAGGGTCACTTGGTCCCTCCGATCGTAATTGGACGGTCCGAGATAAATAGGTTAGAAAGTCCTATTAAGAAAATGGAGATGTTTTAGATCCGGACCCATCGGTCATGACCGTGCGGTTCTGGTTCGGGGAAGTTTCAGACGCGCGGGATGCAGAGGAACATGGCGATCGCGCGCAAGTGGGTGGTTGGTCTTAGAACGGTCAACGAAGACAAGCGGTGACGACATGCCATGGAGGCAAGGAGAGAAGCGACAAGTACGAACGGTTGCGAGTTTTATGAAAACATGCAGATGCAATGCGAATGATGACATGAGATGAAATGCATGACATGAACAAAATGCAAAATGAAAGACAAAAACCCAACCACGGAGGAAAATACATAACATATAACCAGAAATGGCAAGAGTTGGAGTTACAATTATGGAAAGTTACATCCGGGGTGTTACAACACTACACCACTACAAGTGGATCTCGTCCCGAGATCTAAGATGGCACCGTAGAGAAATGGAAGAGGAAGAGAAGAGGTAAAACTAAGTTGCTTCTTCGACCAATGAGTGAAACCAAAGAACCTTGAGAGGTTGAAAAGTTGAAAGAAAAACACAATGGAGTTGAACACAATTGAGTGCACTGCGGTAGAAAATAGAAGCAAGGAACACCATGTGAACCTTGGGGGTTGAAAGACATAAGAAAAGGGTCACAATGGACAAGAAGTACATGCAAGCACTCCGTTTGAAACGAGATGTACAAGGAATGATAAAGATCAATTACGACATCACTCCGGTTGGAATTGGCAGGAATAGAATATGAATTGGGCAGAATGAAAGCACTTGGATGAGACTTTGGTTAAAAGAGGAATGATAGACACAACACTCCGGTTAAATGGATAAGCATGAAAAGAACATGATCCTCACAATTCGAGATGATGAGTGAAAAGAGCAACATCACAATGCCTCCAGAAGAAAGAATAGAAGATAGATCATTGGAATAATAGAATTGAGAAGAAAATGCCAACGTTTGCCACAAATGAGCTTGGAAAGCACCCTTCCAAGAAGGTTACAACGGGGTTCTTGGAAAACCAACAACGAAACGAATAAACTTGTAGTGGGCTTATGGAGAACTTCTCAAAATTGAGGCGAAATCCTGCCACTACGGAAACAAGTAATATAATTGATAACACCAACGAGATGAAAAACTTCTTCCACCAAGATGATAGAGAGATAGCTTGGATCGTTGATAAACACCACGATAGCAACATTCCTTAGGGAAGACTTTAGGTGAAATATGACACAAGATACCTCCAACGAAGAGATTAATGGATTTAAAATACCTCATTCTTGACAACAAGTGAATAGCGAAACATGAATGAAAATTGTCAAGAATGATATAATGCCATCTCCAAAGATAAGGTAGAAGGAATTGCACTTTGGAATACAAGATGAAGAATACTTGAGCTTTTCCAAGAACAATCTTGAAGAACACTTGCAGAACGAAAGGAATCCTTAACGAACCAGCATGTAGAGCCTCCATGGAGAACTCCAGTAATAAATGGATGATAGAAAGAAAGAGAAGTTGAAAACACAAGGTGAAGCCTTGCAATGATTTAGATGGAGCTTCGCGACGAGATAATGCGGAAAACTTGGAACTCCGGAAAAGAAAAGATAAACCATCTCGAACCAAGAAATGTGACATGATGAACAACTCTGGAAAGAAGAAACTAGATCACTTGGATGAAACAATAATAAGAATTACGTTATGTGTATCCTTCACCAATTTAAATTGATGAAAAGCAACGGATTTGGCATACTACTTATTCTCTTAGAAAGGATTAAGAGAGATATAGCGTAAACTTTAGAAGGTCTTGATGGATCCACCAGTGGGGTTGAAACAACGAATAAATTAATATGAGAACATAGGAAGAGTAATCTTGAACGAATCACCGTTAGAATTGAAAATGAAAGTAGCAAAGGCACAATTCACCAGGAAGAATTGGGAAATGAATGACGATACTTGAGGGGATTTAGATACATGAGAACGAAGAGATCATGAACTGATTACAGGATATCTGAAATAATGGCCTTCGGATGATCGAGAAAGGAAAGCAACCCTTGAAATGCGTCGGATGGGTGAAAAGAATTCTCACAATCGAAAACAATTAAGAGAGGATAGCATAACACTAGAACCATGACTCTTTGAGAGAAGGGACAAGATTTTAGGAGAAATCTCTTCCTCGGTCTTCTGTGTGGAGAATGACGATGAGAAACACCGCCATGAATTGTAGAGATACTCCGGAAGAATGAAAAACAAAGAGGTTGAGCCAAAAATGAAAAATAATTTGAAATCGATCTTGGAGAACATCTGACCGATGAAATTTGTTCTTACGTCAAACTTCGAAAAGAATTTGGGAATGGCTCCGGGAAAATTAGAAGAGTCAGGTAAGATCCTGGAAAAAGACATGTGGGTTAGGGCCCACTCAAGAGAAAGACCTTTGAAATGATTTTACAGAGAGATTGCACCGGTTGAAGTAAATGGCTTGAATGAGATAACAATCTCCAAATAGCTTGAACGGATTAAGAATGGGAACACGAATCTTGTGAGATATCTTCAACACTCCGGATATGAACTAGGAGAGGTGAATAAATAAGAGAGCCTTGGATAAGAAATTCACATGGGAAGATATGTGAAACAAAAGGAAGAGATATGATCAACATCGAAACTTGAAATTAATCCACTAGAGAAGAAAAGAGAACGGAGGATGATGAACTTGAAACTCCTGGACGACTTCATGATAATCACCGGGTAAGAACATTGATTGAAAAAAATGAAGAGACTTCACACAATAAAATGGATAGTTGACTTGATATCTCTGAGTCCTTGAAGAAAAGGGTGGGAGGTCGGGAAAACAAAGACAACTTCGGACGGATGAAACAAACGCCGTTGAGAAAACTTAGAATTGATCTCGGAAATGTTGAAATGATCGGATCCACTTGAAGAGAAGCACGCCGGTTGGAGCAGAATGAACATGACGACCTCGATGATCAAGACGGACTAGTATGCACATAGCAATATGAGAACATCGTTTAGGAAAGGTATGAATTCAACATTTGACTTCGAAGCAACTGGAATACCACAAATAAAATAAAACAAAGGATTTGGCTTGCAGAATAAGCTGGAACAAACATATGATAGACATTTCGTCCGAAGTTTTTGTGGTGGGGCCCACACGGGCTCGATCGTACAACACCATCATGTACAAGGCAGTGCACATTACATTCGAAGCATCCCTGAGTAAGCATAGAAAGGACTCATTAAGACACAACGAGACCACTGTAAAAATGACCGTGGATAGGCAGACCAATAGATGTCGAACCCCAATCTCATATCATGCATCTATCGGAAAGAAAAAAAGCTAGAGCTACTTGAATTCCCACCTATAAAACTCTGAACTTTTTGGTTATGCAATCTAGTGTTGGGGATACAAGGGAAGCAATATATATCTCATCCAAAACTAACAATACCTACATCCAAGCTGTATCCATCCGTCAACACATAACCAACAAACCTTCAGAAATCACGCACCTCAACCTTCGAAAAGCATCCGTTATATGAGCTATGGTAATACTCCCGAACTCCCGCCCCAGTACTAGGTGGCGTCGAGGTTATCCCACCAACAACTGCATAAAAGAGATTTTCGATGTCGGCAGAACTCAGGTATTCCAGAACTGCAACGATAAAATTGTGACGACAACACCTCGGAGCTCAACTCCCCGGGACACTGCCACAACCCCTAAATGTTAGGAGGAACCAAGAACAATGTTCTCGTCACAAGAATATCGGAACGATCCCAAGATACCCGCGTGATCTTAAATTTTTTTAGTGTAATTTGAGGAGAAGAAAGACAAAACATCTATGGCAAAAGGCGTCACCAGAGCGACGAAGGGACTAAGGAGTAAAAATAATCCTACTCTCCGATATATATAATCCTAAGACTCAAAATATTTTGTTCTAGACTCAACAACGCCAGCGATTCGATCAAGCAAGGGGCTCCTAAGTCAGGGATGGCTCTGATTACCAACTTGTAACACCCACGATGCGGCTATATCTCCCACGTGTCGTGGCACGATTTAGAGGCATAACCGCATGGTGGTTTTGTCACAAGAAGGGTCATCTTCACAATCCCATGTAATGAACAAGAATGGGATAAAGAGTTGGCTTACAATCGCCACTTCACACAATGAACATATAATTCATACATCATTCAGAGTACACACATAGTTCGACTACGGACGAAGCCAAAAGAAAAGAAGATAACCCAACTGCTAGATTCCCGATCGTCCCAACTGGGCTCCACTACTGATCATCAGGAAACGAAACATAGTAAGGACCAAGGTCCTCGTTGAACTCCTGCTTGAGTTCGGTAGCATCACCTGCACTGGTATCATCGGAACCTGCAACTGTTTTGGTAGGATTTGTGAGTCACAAGGACTCAGCAATCTCAAAAACCCGCGAGATGAAGACTATTTAAGCTTATGGGTAGGAAGTGGTAATGAGTTGGAGTTGCAGCAAGCACTAAGCAAATATGGTGGCTAACATACGCAAATAAGAGCGAGAACAGAAGCAACGGAACGGTCGAGAAGCTAGAAGTGATCCTGAAACTACTTACGCACAATCATAACACAAAGATCGTGTTCACTTCCCGGACTCCGCCGAAAAGAGACCATCACGGCTACACACGCGGTTGATGCATTTTAATTAAGTCAAGTGTCAAGTTCTCTACAGCCGGATATTAACAAATTACCATCTGCTACATAACCGCGGGCACGGCTTTTGAAAGATTAAACCTTGCAGGGGTGTCCCAACTTAGCCCATTATAAGCTCTCACGACCAACGAAGGATAATCCTTCTCCCAGGAAGACCCGATTAGTCTCGGAATCCCGGTTACAAGACATTTTGGCAATGGTAAAACAAGACCAGCAAGACCGCCCGAATGTGCCGACAAATCCCGATAGGAGCTGCACATATCTCGTTCTCAGGGAACACTGGATGAGTCAAGCTACGAGTAAAACCAACCCTCAAGTTTACCCGAGGTGGCCTCGCAGGCTGCTCGGTTTGGACCAACACTTAGAGAAGCACTGGCCCGGGGGGGTTAAAATAAAGATGACCCTTGGGTCGGCCTGCCCAAGGGAGGGTTATAGGTTGTTAGGAAAATGTAAAACAAAAGTTGGGCCTTGCTGGAGGAGTTTTATTCAAAGCGAACTGTCAAGGGGTTCCCATAAACCCAGCCGCGTGAGGAATGCAATATCAAGGAATATAACACCGGTATGACGGAAACTAGGGCGGCAAGAGTGGAACAAAGCACCAGGAATAAGGCCGAGCCTTCCACCCTTTACCAAGTATATAGATGCATTAATTAAAATAAGAGATATATTGTGATATCCCAACATGAACATGTTCCAACATGGAGCAATCTTCAACTTCACCTGCAACTAGCAACGCTATAAGAGGGGCTGATCAAAAGTGGTAACATAGCCAAACAACGTTTTGCAAGGAAGGTGGGTTAGAGGCTTGACATGGCAATATGGGAGGCATGGAAAACAATTGATAGGTAGCGCAACAGCGCGATAGAACGAAGCAACTAGTAAGCAAAGATAGAAGTGATATCGAGGGTAATGGCCATCTTGCCTGAAATCCCGCAAGGAAGAAGAACAAATACATGAAGTAGGCGAACAAACATAGACGAACGAATCCTCACAAATGCAACGTTACCAGAACTTTCAAGGAGAAGCGCAACCGGAAAGAAGCAAACAACAAGGTAAACAACCATCAAATAAACATGGCATGATGCACAAACAAGAATGATGCATGTCCGGTAATAAGGCATGGCATGGAAAAGTGCAACAAACAAAACTACAAGTGAAGTGGAGTTCAATATGCAACAAGTTGCATATTGAGGAAACACCACATCAATTATTTAGTTCTCTCTCGGTTATGTACCCAACCATATTAAATGTTATTAAACATGGCAAGGGGTGAATCATAATAAAAGTACCTATCTAGGCAAGTTTAAATGAGGCCGGAACAACAAACAACAATTCCGGAAAATCCCCATATGCATATTTTGAATTAGCTACTGTTCTGCCTATTACATAATTTTAGTGTTGTTAAACATGCAAAGTAAGTGAACCAAGTTCAACTAGGCATTTTTCCACCCCATTTACATATAAAGTTTATTAAAATTGGAGCTACGGTTATTTAGTTATGAAATAAATCATTTTAGCATGGCATTTAAGCAAAATAAAGCAAATAACAATTTAAACATTTTGAACAGGGATGAAAGTTGCATATTATGAAACTAGACGAAATTCTAAGCATTTTACGTATTAACTTTGTTTAATTCTGATGCATGGTTTAGGAGTTATTAAATGCATGAACAAAGAGGGTTTTTCTGCAAAACTGCAATTCCCTGGATAAATAGGAAATTCGCAGCAGCGGAAAAAACACAACGGGCTGAAACTGCTGTGTGCTGGGCTAGGGTTCTCACCATGGGCCAAGGCCCAGGTTGGTGGAGATGGCAGCCTAGGCGCACGCTTGAGCGAGGCGCGGTCAACGGGGCGAGCGGCTGCGCTCTGCTCGCTGTATAGGAAGAATAGCTCGATGCAGGGGCTCGGCGGCAGCGGCGGCTCCTGTTGAAGAAGAGAGAGAGGTCTGAGAGGTTAGAGACTGGAGGGAAAGGGTGATAATGGAGGACGTGGTCCGATTGGAAAGGGCGACGACCTGCGGAGCTCCAACTCTGGTGCGAGGTGCGACCTGCCGGGGTCCTGGATGGTAGCGCGTGGGTGGTGGTGGAGGACGGGACGCCTCGGGCAGGAGGCGTCTGCGGGGCTACGGGAAGCTGGAGAGCGGTGGTCCTTGGTTCAGGCGCAAGCGGGCGATGACGAGCGGGGCGCGAGGCTGACGGAGAGGGCGACGGCTTGGTGGTTGGCATCTACAACGCCGGCTGTTGTCGACGACGTCAGCCGCTGCAAGGGCGGTTTGTTCCTGTGATCAGAGAAAGGGAGAGACGAGGTGTTGAGAGTAGAGATGAAAACCAGAGGAAGGAAGGCAGAGAAACGGGAGGAGTGGTGGTGCTTATCTTGCTAATTGTAGGTTCGGACGCCGGTGGCTGCTGGGAACGGTCACTGAGCTTGGGGACGAGCTCGCCCGATCTGGATCGGGGCCAGCTGTGGGGCACGAGGAAGATGCGGGGGAGGCTCCGGCAGTGCACGGGGCTGGTGTTGCTGCTGCTGGTGGTGGACGGCAGGGACGACACGAGGGAGCTTCTCTCCCTGGCTCATGACGAGGGGAACGAGGCAGGGCTCGGGCGGGAGAAGCCCTGGTTGGCTCGGGCGATGGACAGTGGCACCGTGGAGGCCGTGGGTTGGGTTGCAGCGGAAATCCAGGGAGTTGGTCCGAAATCAGGTTGGTGGAATAGATCGGATCAGGAGATCCCGAAGAAGAGGGTGGCGATGGCGGGTGAGGGGATCGATGGATGGGACAGCCTAGCCGGTCTAGGGTTGGACTGCTATATATAGCAAGTGGGATTAGGTTAGGGTCACTTGGTCCCTCTGATCGTAATCGGATGGTCCGAGATAAATAGGTTAGAAAGTCCAATTAAGAAAATGGAGATATTTTAGATCCGGACCTAGCGGTCATGACTGTGCGGTTCGGGTTTGGGGAAGTTTCAGACGCGCGGGATGCAGAGGAACAAGGCGATCGCGTGAAAGTGGGTGGTTGGTCTCAGAACGGTCAATGAAGACAAGCGGTGACGACATGCCAGGAGACAAGGAGAGAAGCGACAAGTACGAACGGCTGTGAGTTTTATGAAAACATGCAGATGCAATGCGAATGATGACATGAGATGAAATGCATGGCATGAACAAAATGCAAAATGAAAGACAAAAACCCAACCATGGAGGAAAAAACATAACACATAGCCGGAAATGGCAAGAGTTGGAGTTACAATTATGGAAAGTTACATCCGGGGTGTTACAAAGAGATTGTTGTAGCATGGACTCAAAGAAATAGGGTGTCAGATGGAAGTCGTGCTGGTGGCGTGTTCTGTACTCCTGGACATGAATGCTTGTTCTGGCCCATGCCACCCTACTACTCTTACTATTTATATAGTAAGTAGTATCGAGGATTCGAGGTGTTGGTTATGTACAGCGAACACATTAACATATGGCTACAGTAAAAACACCCGCTCGACGCGCGAAGCATGTGAAGCTAGTACAAATAGTGTACTACTATTGTTGATTGGCCTCATCCGATAACCTGTTGCAATGCACGTACAATTATGTATTCATAAAATATTTTTTTGCCTCGTTGCAGCACTCACTCAGAGAAGCGAATCGAAAGCCATTCATAAATTTAGTAAGTTATCACAGGCGTATCATTTTATTACATACAACAGGTCATCAACCCACAAGGACAACGAGGATACATTATAAATACTAAAGTTTTCATCACATGACAAATAACAAGCAATGAAATGAACTTCAACTCAGACAATCCTCAGCGTTGGAAACGCTTGCTTTGAACCACAAGTGATTTTCTGGTACGGGCCATCTATTGTTGATCTCGAGACCAACGCAGGACTGATCATCTAGGCTGAAGAGGCCTACTATATCAGTACAAGGGTAGGGAACTACCCAAATGTCCGAGGTATAGATACAGTTGCTTCTCACAAATGGTAGTAACGTTGTGTCAACAACAGTTGGATCGCCTTTCACCATCATCAGATAGTTTTATCCAAGGAAGAGCATGTTTTCTCCAAGAATATCAATTTTGTACCAGGGAGAAGGTGTTGGCGCGAGCACACTAATATCCATCCTGAATACCATGCAATGAGTGTTGGAATAGGTCTGGAGAGTGCAACCATGGGAGACCACACGTGCTCCCTCAGTAGTAACAAACTTAGTGCGCTGTATACAGACAAGAAGAGCTGATCCATCGGAATTAGTTGCCAGGCGCCACTAAGAATATAAGTTCTTCTCGTCCTCATGCTCGTGCTCATCACCATCTTTATCTCCCCCTTGCTTATAAAAATTTTCAAGTATAGGTAGTGGAATGTTCACAGGACCTTGGAAACACAAGAAGAAGGTTAATTAGTAAAGGGAAACTTTCTAACCCGCATGCATGCAGATGAAACAATTATAATTACGGTGGAAGACAAACGTACCGAAACTACAAGGATCCCATGCAAAAATAGTGCCGTGAGTGGTGGAAGCAAACACAAGACCCTCGTATTGAATTGCATCACAGTACACATCCGTGTATAGAAACTGATTTTTGAGCAATATTCGTCGAGTCGAACCACGAAGGACGCCAATAATCTTGTCCAAGATAGCAACAACTTCATAGTTCTTGTAATTCCAAGAGCAGTTGGGAACTTGACAAATTGCTATCTTTCGTAGAAGACAGTCACCATGAGCGTATTTGAACGTGCGTAAAATACCGGTGTGCTCAACCTCTAGGCAGTCAGCTGAGATTTTTGGACGTGGAACCCGGTCACGAGTGTACACATTCACAAGTTCCCACTCGCAGTTGTGCCCAATATAAACAACCCAATCTCCATTTGCGCCTTCCCAATCCTTGCCCTCAAGCGATGGAATCTTAACATCATACGTATCATTATCAAGCGACATCAACTTGCACAAGGCGAGGCCTCCATCATCCCCGTGCCAGTCATCAGGGTCACGACAAAGAAGATAGGGGAGATCAAACCGCTCCTGGACCCTTGGGTTCCTTGTAATGATGTTATTAGTTGAGTCGAGAATGGTCTTGAACGAACATGCCATGCTAGCCGAGGTGATGACATCGCACGGATCAATGAGTTCCTCCACCACGTCATCTTTCAGATAGAGGCAAGAATAACGGGGTTGTTTCCGGCCTGTTCCCTCCATGGAGAAGACGATCGAACAATGGCAGAAGGAAGGGTGAAGGCAAATGGAGTAGGGAGGAAGATTATGCAACAACAGTTCCAAATCGAGAGGGAAAGGCGAAGAGTCGGTGGACGGTTGCCATTTTGCCACGGTAGATGAAGAGGCGCCCTGGCCTACACGTCCGTTCGGAAATACTAGTAGAAAAGGACTCGCTCCCGTCTCACTGACATGTTGGAACGGGACCACATGTCAACGAGACATGGTGTGTAATTTATCCTGCAAAATGCGATCTGACCGCGTTGGCCCGAGGTGCACCATTAGTTATCGACCTTTATTTTTTAACATACAATCTGAATTGATAGCTCCTGTGGTCATCACACGTGAGCGGATATATAGGTGGGCTAGGTGGGCAGGCGGTTGAGCAGGCGGCAACCATCTGAGTGCTAAAAGAGTTGATCCAATGCTTGGTTTTGTTTGGATTTTCCAACTATGACCATTGGATAGAGTGAATCAGTGGCTTACGTTCAAAGTTATTCTCATACTATAGAAATTTTGATTCAGTTGTTGTGCTGCTACCATCCAATATTCGCGTGTGGTTGTTTCTAGAGTGAAAAAAGGAGGTACTAGTACTTACTGTGGGAAAGGTGAAGTGATCGTTGATTCGCCCGAGCAACTTATTACTGTGGGAATATGGGAGTACCAGCGGATTCAAGGAATAGAGAAATGATGGTTTCTTTGTCCGAGCAACTTACTGTCGCGAAGGTGGGGCTATGTGATTTGACTGCTGACTAGTCATTACTACGGCAGCGCAATGACCGGGGTGAATCTTTCCCTGCAGTTGTGTTGTGCACTCAATATTGCTGCATGGCAGGTGGAGCCGGATGAAGGATGTCCAACATGTCGGCGAAACGAAGTTGAATTGTTTCTGGGATTGCTATCAATCCTTCAAGATTTGTTTATATGTATGCATAATTCTGACGAAATTGTACTGTGATGCTATGAAGGTTTCAACTTTGGTTCCCGAAGAAAAAAGACGGTTTCAACTTAAGATTCATGTGTCTTGCCTCAAGATTATCTCATTACAACATTCCATCAAATACAAATGAAACTACCATGGCTACCATGGCTAATGCATCTCAAAGGTTCACAGATCAGCCCCAATATTCACATCACAACTGAAGACAAAGTTGTGAGAAGGTGTACAAATAAAGAAAAAAATATAATTGATCGATGTTGTTCGTAGGCATGGCTCCATTTCCTTGGCACAATGTTCATTGCTTGGCAGGTAGTTTCACCCAGCTCTGTAGCCAAAAAAGAGGTGTATGGAGGACACCACAATCCGATCATTTTGCGCAGCTCCACTAAAATCGAGCGGACCATCCCTGTTTGCAAAGATATCCAGTCAGTGTGATTACAATAATAGTGGAACTAGATGATGAAACATAACACACACAAATAGAAGCCGATCACCTCTACGATCTCTCTTTAGGACTAACTTCTTGTTGGAGTAGATTAGGCATGGAGTTGGATGAGGAGGATAGCAAAACCAATCTCCCTTTCTGCAGTCCCACAGAAATGTAAAAACGTTGCCCATGTGACATTTTGGCGGAACTACACAAAACACTCTTAAGAAAAAAGTGATTTGTGCAATTCACCAAAAGTTCACAGTAGCAACGAGGTGAAAATGGATAGCCCTGTTTGCAAAAGGAGGTAGAAAGGAAACAATTACTACCCAATAACACGAGTTGAAGACACATGCGCCGACAAAAAATAAGCATATTCCATGTAATAAGGGAAAGATAGCACATGGTGGTTTATCAAAAATGGTGTGAGGACGAGATTGCAAGATGGAAAGTACACCGGCCGAGATACAATTTAAGCAAACAACTAAAGAAGATCCACATGCAGCAACATGGGAAGATTTGCAGTGGAGCAAGGCTGGAGGAAGCTGTACCTGAGGGTTGTCGGGATGTTACTAGGAGGGCGCCGGCGGCCGGGATCTGCCCATACTGCGGCAGCGAGCAAGTGGTCAAGGCCCTACCGCGCCGGAGCTTGGTCAGAGAGAATGGCGGGTACCGCAGATCGGGAAGTGTTGCCTCAACACCGTCTAATAGAGAGACGATGCACATCCTCCCTTTTCGCCGGCGGATGGGATGCGGCCGGATCACTGACCAACGTTGAGAGAGAGGCCACTGCCGCCTTGTGTGAGATGGTGTGACGAGAGACAAACCCATTTTTCCATTTTCCCCACGGCAATCATTTTATATTCCGTACGTGCAATTGAGGAATATATAACTTTATTTAATACTAACACGTCAAGTCGAACTTTGTTCCATCTAGGCGTGGTACCCGACCCTCCTTCGAGTAAACAACCGCTACACGCGTCAAATTATCACGTGGGCTGCCTTTTCATACAGAAATGAACTCCACCGTGCACCCGCGCGGGTGTGGCCAAGAACGATATGTGAGTACGTGCGTCCTGCGTGCACCTCTTCTTTTGGTACAGGTACGTACGTGGGTGGGTGTGAGAGAGATGGTTTGTGCGAAACAGAGGCAATGTGTTGATGATATCTTAGACAGAAAAACGTAACATACGCAATGTGTGTGAAACGGAGTCATGAACGTGAGATATCGATAGAATTGAAAACAGGGATGAAGTGTGTGGTTGCGCGGTCAATAAAGAGTGCCATCGAATTTGTGTTTGCCCACGTCAAAGATATAGGGTGGCTGGCCTACTGGAATTTCAGAGGGTAGAGGTGCAGTTTTTCTCCGTGGCATGGATACGTACCTACAACCTTCGACTATCGGTGTGGGTGTGTGTGTGTGTGGTGGGGGGGGGGGCAGAAACCGGTCGACTAGTATATGTGTGGGGAAGGAGAGAGACCTAGCTATGTATTGAGGGAGATCGATCGGTATCCATGGATATGTGTAGCAGAGGAATAAGGTTGGGAGAAATACAAAGGTAGAGCGTTGGAGGGTTGGTGGTGGAGTGGCGTCTCACAAAATGGTGGGAGAGGCCTGCTAGACAAATAGAGGGTACGAGTGCAATATCAATAAGAGAGGGCGGGGGATGTCTGTCTATCTATGCACGTGCGTGTGAGAGACGGGTCGGGAGGTATGCAAGGATGATGAGGGGAGACGATATGGTTGTGGTAAGCATATGTAACTACATAGGAAGATCAACCGTCATGTGTCTGAGAAAGGGAGAGACATAACTAGCAAGGTAAGTATATCGGTGCATGGGGAAAACGAATTATAGTCGACCTGGCTATATGTAGGGAGATCGGTACGTATACATGCGTGCATGTGTTAGAAGAAAATAAGTTCCAGAGAGACAGATCGGTACGTATACATGCGTGCATGTGTTAGAAGCAAATAAGGCACAGAGAGACAGACAGGCTGGAAAGAAGGAGCCGGGGGCCTACACACACCGCGGGTGGACGACCTAAAGAGAAATAATGAACATGCGCGATGGAGGGGACGCTAAGGGTGGGTGAGAGGGGGGCGGGCGTGTGCATGCACGATAGAAAGTTAGCGCTAGCTAGCTACAAATAGAAGAGGATCATGAAGGTGTAAAAGACGAATAAAGATCATAATTCATTATAAAAAAGTGGATACGGATACTTGAAGAAGATATCATAATGTAGAACATTGATTATAATTTGGGATAATGTGTGGCTTTTGCAGCTCAGGTCTAAATACTTGTCATAATGTAGGGGGCGGGGCACTATACTTTGTGTGATAAACACGGTGTACGTATGGAACATGGTTTAGATTATGAATATATAGTTACTACATCAAATGTACTATTATTTGGAACCTACATCAAGTGTATTCAAAAAATAGAATTCGAGATCATGCAGTACACATAGTTCATATCTATCTCTATAGTAATCATGTGGTGTGTTATTAAGGTAATACACGAATGATGGTTGAAGTGGGCGACAATCATGATTGTAGATTCTTATTGAAATAGAGAAACAAATTCAAATTCAGTTCAAATTGCAGTGGTAGTATAGACATTTGGAATGCACTAAAATGTTGGTATGAGTAGGTTACATGCATTACACAGCAAGCGAAAAAATTTAATTGGACATAACATGGATTCATACTCCCTCCTTCCATCTATATAGGGCGTAATGCGTTTTTAAGACCACCTTTGTCTATTGACAAGATTAATAGTACATAACATGCACAATGTGAAAATTATATCATTGAAAGCTTCTTTCACAGACGAATTCGACGGTGTGCTTTGTGTAAGTTGCATGTCATATATTATTGCTCTAATATTTGGTCAAAGTTAGCATCGAAAAACGCATTAGGCCCTATATAGATGGAAGGAGGGAGTAGCTTTGAATAGCATTTGTATTGTAAAACGGGGCAAGAATCTCTCTTTGTGTGGTGTGAATAGTTTTATTTTTTTCATTTTCTTTTTGGTTGACAGAAGTGCGAATTGATTTGGTACGTACAAGTAAAATATTACACATTAGGCTTGTCCCTAAAATTCAACCCGCGCCTTGTTATATCACAAAAATTCAGATACTGTGCTCCCAAAACTGGCGCCCTCACAACCCGTGCCTTGCTATCCCAAAATTACAACGCGCGCGAAAACTCCCTCTAGCTGCCAAATCCCGACACGTGAAATCCCCCTTCTACATCTGAGCCTAAAGGGTCGCTAGTTCAAATCGGTGGGGGGTACTTTTGTAACACACACTACATTTTCGACAAGCGCGTCCCTAAGTCATGGTTCACCCCCTCCCATCGCCTCCTTTTTCGCCATTCGAAATCCCAGGCCGCCATAACCACTCCAGCCGCGAAACCCCACCCTCCTCCGTCCGCCACCTCACCGCTGCCCAGCCGGAGCCTCTTCCCAGCGACGTCGTCCACCGCAACAGCTTGATGTCCCTCGTCCACCTCCCTAGATGAGGATCCGTCGTCCATCTTGTCGTCCCGCCGGTTGAGCTGCCCCGTCCTCCACTTCCAAGGAGCTGCTCTGACGGTCGCCTTGTCTATAGCGGCTACTCCATCCCCACAGCGCCGCCTTAACCTGCTCCAGCGGAACCGTAGCATCCTCACCGACTCCTCGGACGAAGCCAAGGCCTACTCGGCGCCACCAAAGAGGCTGTACACTCATCGCATTGCACCTTCTCCTTAACTCGACCTCCCGGCGCCGACGGTGCTCCATCCCGCAAACCCCATGGAGCGGCTACCTTGAAGCCGGCGCCTTGGGTGACATCTCCACGGCGCCTCTCCCCAGTGTCGAGGCCCCTTCGGCGGCGGCGTCCATACCAGCCGTATCTGCTACTGCTCTGGCTCTCGCTCCGTTGCTGGCGGTGCTACTACTGCTCTGGCTCTCACTCGATTGCTCGCTCGCCCAGCTGCTGCTGCTCCGGCTCTCGCTCGCTCACGCTACTGCAGCTTCTCTCCCCTTCGCTCGTGCAACTGCTCTTCTCCGATTTAGCTACACTTCAGTCGACTAATTTGACTTTTGGGTCAGTCGATTTTCAAGGCGGGGGGGGGGGGGGGGAGCTCACCGGAGTTAAGGAAGAACCACCCGCAGCGGGGACGGGGGCTCGCCGGAGAGGTACCCTGCTATCTATCTTAGGGTTCAGGATGGGGGGCGGGGGGCCTAGAGGGCTGGCCGGGGCGGCGGCGGACCGGCGTTGGGGAGTTGTTTCGGGGCGGCGAGGCGGCGCTAGGGCCGGCGGTTCGGCCGGTGGGGGCTAGCGGCTGAGGGGGGGGGTGCAGATTGAAGATGAACTGCAGGCCCTCCCTAAACTACATGTCAAGTGCCTCTCTACTACCATTGCGTTCAGTTTTGACATTAACATTCAGATTCCACAGTAAATTTTAGTTTCAACAGTTAAGTTCAGAGTCAACAATTTTTACCTCATCTGTTGTAGTGAGGTGGTTTTTGGTGAGGTAAATTTTACATATATTTTACATCATCTATTGGAGATGCTATTAGAATCCCACTTGAGATTGATGATGTCTGTCTTCTGCTGCTTCAGCCTTGATGTCTTACGGCTCACCGGAGCTGCACCAATAATAGAACGATCCATCACAACAGAGCAGTGCCCTGGACGCCGCCTACAGATTCCTCAGATCTTCCTCCACACCTCTGATAGCCACCTCTGCCTCAACTGCTTCAGCGACCAACCCAGTGACGCTGAGGTTGACACGGCTACGGCAAAGAGGATGTACACTTGTTGCATCACTTATTCTATACATTCATGTCGACCCATTAGGCTATTTTGGTTCAATGGAAAAACATAGCAATAGGGAATTTTACAATGGCACTCTACTATTCAATTATTCATGCATTTCGTTGAAAGGAATGAAGCAAAACATCCACCTGGACCTACTTTTCAAAATCCTATGCATGAAAAGAAGTCCAAGTGCATTAATGGCAGAATAACATTCTAACTGTACACGCTTTCATATGGTTTCACTTTACCTTGGCCATGTTTCTTTGCACGCCTCTGCTCTTCCAATTCCTTTAAACCAAACACCCAAGTTGGTAGAAATCCTGTGTTTTCATATGCTTTGTTTATCATGTGCATTCCTATCCTATTCCAGTGTTTTTCCTATCCCTGCGTTTTTAGAATCATGCAAGCCAAATGAGCCCTTACAAAATTACTTAAGTTACAGGTAGGTGTCGAAGGGAAATTTGTGTGGTTTGTCCTGCTCCTGCCGCAATGTTGTCCACCTCACCTGAGCTACTTCATCGTCAGAAGCATCCACCAAACCAGACATCACGACTCCTGACCGTCTTTCGCCGCCTCAGATCTCCTTCCCTACCGCCGACACCCACCGCAACGTCATCACCATCATCGACTCAACAGATGAACCTGAGGAGTACACGGGTTCACAAGAGAGGTCACACTCTTTTATTTATGCTTATGTTATGCATTGCTTAAAATTACCTGCTACTTTATCATCCTGTTCACCTCTTGGACTCCAAGTCAGGTCCAAATTAATGTTCAAACTTGAGTTCTAAATTTGTTGTGGGGCACATATGGAGGAAGCAATGAATAGTATCTCTGTCTAATATCTGGTTCACCTACGGTATACCTATGTTGTTCATCTTGGGTGGGAAACAAATAGTAAAGCAATCATCATATGTCTTTTTATTAAATTAAAGCAATCATCAGCCTGCTATCATTATTTTTGGATCCATCCACTGGTTGTTACCATCACTCTAAATTTCTGCATGCTCTCATTACATAATCTCACCATATTTTTTCGTATGCATGTCACATATTGTACACAGTCATGCTGAACATGTAGAGAAAAAGAGAAGAATTTTGCGCGGCAATACAATGTCATGCAGACATTGCTCCATGGTGAGTTCAATGGCAAACCCTCCCCTCCCCTCTCCAGATTGTAATCCAGAGGAAGATATCTGTTCTGAGGCGGATTCAGACGCCGCTGACCACTCGTATTTACCCCCAAGGTGTTTACTCTACCTTGGCATGATGATGTTAGTCATATCTTGCATATGTTGCCTTTCATTGCCTACTTTTGACATCATATTTGTCATCTGCTTAGTTTAGACATTCTGTAATGCCACCTTTTTAGTTTCTATATCATATATGGGAATTATGTAGACTCATGTCTTTTAGCCATCCATAATATATGTGAAATGTGCAATGCCATCCTGTTTAACCAGGCATCATATATTTGAATGATATCTTGCCCATCCTTTTCTTCATTACATTTCCATTTGTCGATAATGTTTGTACATTAAACTACTCTTCCTATGAATCAGCCATTTGGGTGGGAGATGGACAAATCTTGAGTGAAAACAAGGCCTTCAGAGCAGACAGTGCTACCTGTCGAAGCAGATCTCTTGTTCGGTCCCGATAGCTCCTTAGAGATGGATTCAGAGACAGATGACCGGTCCTATTCCCCCACCGAGGTGTATGCTCTAACTTGGCATGGTTATGTTGCTCATATTATGCATATGGTGTCTTGGATTGCATAGTTTAGACATCATATACACAATATTCAACACCATGTTCTTAGTTCACACATCGTATCGAAAGCCCTCTGTTTAGCATATAAATCACATATGTGAATTAAATGATGCGATCCTGATTACTTAGATAACATTTAAGTGAATCATGCGATCCTATTTAGTTATTCATCATATCTTTGAATTATGTTATGCTATGCTATCCAGTTTAGATAGAAATCATATATATGAAATTATATCATGCTATCTGTTTTAGTTAAACAATATACATGTCAACTATTTCATGCCCTCTTTTTAAAATACTATCTATTGCATCTGTCTCTCATACAATGTCTATACATTCAACTATGTTTCATGTTTATCAGCCATTTGAATTGGAGCGGGTGATGCCAATATCTAGCGGAATAAAAACACGGTCTTTAAATAAAATAGTGCTACCTCTTGGTGGAGATAGCACCCCAGTTGTACATGCACGAGAACCAGCCCTACCACACATAACCCAAACTCTCGCAGATTGTACCCTTGCTGCGATGGATAGAGAACTAGCTTCACCCAATCTAACCCCAACCCCAGCATATAGTAACCCAGTTCCTGTTGACACAACACTATCTCCACCACAGAGCTCCCAATCAAGAGCAGTTAGTAAGCCAGCTCCAGTGCCCAAAGGGCCAGTACTACCATGACGAACCCAAATGTCGGTGTCAAAACCGGCGGATCTTGGGTAGAGGGTTTTACCTCCATTGATTGTGGTGGCTCTACGTCCTCCTCGTCGAATTCGGGCAACAGCTTGCGCTTCGGGTAGCTCTTTGCTCGGTGACTATTGCCGTATTTGTCTGCGGTCTTGAGTACTTTGCTCCATCTCATTCTGAGTACGTCTTCCACTGTTTTGAGCTTCCGCTTCTGCTTCTTCAAACTTCTTGCAGTGGCGACGAGCCTTTTGTGAAGGTTCTTATGCTCCGGTGATGTGTCCGGTGTGAGATCGTCTGGACTATTGTTTTCGCCGGGGATGGGTTGCTTGTCCAATTCATCCTGTTCGGATGGTTGCTTGGTTGCATGTTCGTCGTCCACTGGTTCGCCCTGCTCTACGGATGGGTCATTATGGGTGCTGTTGTTATCGAGGCGGGACTTCGGGCGGCGCTTGCGTCGCCGTTTTGGTTGTTTTTCGGGGGAATTATCCTTCGCCGCGTCCCGTTGTTCCTTGTTATCGCTTCCTTTTGGTGTATCCACCGTGTATATGTCATGAGTTGAGGTGGCTTTCCAGTGCCCAGTAGGCGCTGGTTCTTGGTCCTCTCCGGCATCGTCGTCCATACTGTCGATGTCTTCGGAGTCGAAGTCTAGCATGTAGGTTAAATTGTCGATAGTGGCTACAAAGTGGTTGGTGGGTGGGCTTTGAATTTCTTCGTCGTCCGCATCCCAACCATCCTGACCGCAATTCGGCCAGGTCTCTCCTGATAGCGAGAGAAACTTTAGAAAATTCAGGATGTCGCCAAAAGGTGAGTGTTGAAAGATGTCCTCGGCAGTGAACTCCATGATCGGCGCCCAATCGGATTCGATTGGAGGGGGCGCAGGAGGTTCGGAGTCCGGCGAGGAGTCCGACACCTCGGAGTCACGAGCGTCGCAAGGGACAATGTTAGTATTCGGCTCCATCGCCGTAGAGGTTGCAGCCCCCCGAGGCGGTGTCTAGCCACCCATCCTCGATCTGCGCGGTCGGCTCCGAATTAAGGGTCGGAGCGGACTCATGTGCAGCCTCCAGGGCACTGTCCGACAGCAGAGCTAAATCATGCCCATCGTGACAGAGCGGCGCGCTCGGCTGTGACAGAGCCGCCGAATACGAAGATCTGTCTGGGGAGAAAAGTCTCACCCTGGACCGCGTTGTTGTTGGTGATTGAAGGAGCCATCAAGCCTATCAGTGACGACATAAAGGCCCTCCAGGAAATCGAGGCGTTGAAGAAGATAGTGGCGGGTAAGGCATTTTTCATGCAAAACAAGCATGTGAATGTGAATTACCTATTACTTACCCGAATTTGGAGCTCTCCAGGAGCGTTCGCACATCTGCCCCGCAGCGTGTCCGATGCTGCCGCTTTCTACTGGGCCGAGGAGGGGAGCTCGACAGAGAAGGTCTTCTGGTTTAGTATGCTGAGGCCGGACATCCGGTGCCCCTTAGCGACTAGCTGAAGCAGCTGGTCGAGCTCCACAAGGTAGCCGAACAGGCCATGAAGGGCCTCATAGTTCGGCTGTGGCCCAAGGAGGCCATGCCTGGGAGCTACTTCAGCCTAGTGCGGCGGCTGGTGGATGCGTGTCCTTGGGTTGAAGTCGTCAAGTACTCCGCCTGCATTGAAGGTGCCCGTCGGGCCCTTGCCCGTCCAAAGGTGCACTGGGGCAGGATGGACGCTGAGAAACTTGTGACGGACGCGCCACCGGCGGGCAAGGAGTATCGCACGCCCGAAATGTATTATAAGAGTGTCCTGAAGGGTGCCCGCATGATTGCGGGTGAGTGCTCCAAAGATGTAATATTTGTGTAGACTCGCATTTTGTTATCCTGTGCGCTGAAAACTTTGTTCATATGCTCTAAGCAACGCTTGTTAATTTAAAATATTACATTGTGTGCGGCCGTTTATCAAATCTGAGAGATGGCAAGTCGTCGGCTTCAGCCCCCATGCCACTAGTGCTGGGGTGTTTGGGATAAACTTCAGCGCTCTTGTTCCCATATTTGGGTCCATCTAGGGAGGCGCGCAACACAACGAACAAGGCAACCGGACTTATAATGCTTGAACACTCTCACTTAGCCATAGAATTCTATAATTTTAAATTTCGGCGAAGCCCCTAGTGTTCGAAAAACCGAGTTCGGGGCGCTATCCACGGCTGGGCCGGACAAAGCCGGTTCCTCGCTCTAAGCGGCATAAGTCTTTAGGGACTCGAAAAAACATCTCGAACAGCGACCAGCTCTCGCCTTATCATGACGGTCAGTTTTAGCTTTCTCCACTGAGGCGCTCGCCCAGCTCAACCGGGGCGCAATCGCAGTTGTTCTCCCGGTGCTACCTTAGCCGGTACAACGGACCGTAAGGTACCAAAACATGGGAGCCGGGCAAACCCAACTATTGACCCAAGACATGATTTGGAGCCGATGCATATAATGCTATAAGTTCGGGGTGCCGCTCTTGTGAAAGTGTTCGGACTTATCACACCATAATGTGGGGAACTTAAGCCCCTGGTGTATTTAGTCGTACCAAAGTGTACGGATGCAACATGTCATAAATGAACATATATATATATATATATATATATAAGAAAGAAATGCAGTTATAAGCAAAAAGTGATGCATTGTTTATTCAAGAAATACTGCCATGAATGCAGAACGATACAAATAGTGCGGTAAGCGAGGGATAGGACTATTAAACATGTCCCCCTCCAGGGGTAGGCTGCGGATTGGTGTATAAAACGGATTTAATGCTCGTAATGGAGACCACCTGGATACTCGTCATAGCCTTTCTCCTCCCCTGGTTGTTGCATCGTGAGTTCGGCAGGTCTACTGCCAGATAGGGCCTCAGGTGAACGGAGTCCTGTGGATAAGAAAAAGGAAAAAAGAAAAAGAGTGACACACTTGGGAGCCCCTGGTGTGGTTGAGCCGCACTCTGCGCCTGTCATGGTCGTGCCCCTCCCCCTATGCCCATGGTATCTCCAGAGCGTAATGATGTATGCGGAGGGCCAGTCTTGCAATTTTTCAAGGGAAGGGGTTGGGGCCGCATTGCTACGCGTGCTCGGAATGTGCCAGGTGGTCTTGTTGTAGGTTACTCCGGGCGCGTTTAGCCGTGTCCGGTCGCTTAACCGCCGGACTCGAGAATTGCCTTAAGAGGCTGCTCTGTACTTCTGCCGCGAGAGCCGCTGTGTGTTCCTCCGTTCGGAGGGAGCGTTCAGTGTTTCCGTTGACCGTGATGACTCCTCGAGGGCCTAGCATCTTGAGCTTGAGGTATGCGTAGTGTGGCACCGCATTGAACTTTGCAAACGTAGTCCGTCCGAGCAGAGTGTGATAGCCGCTGCGGAACGGAACTATGTCGAAGATTAACTCCTCGCTTCGGAAGTTATCCGGGGATCCGAAGACCACTTCCAGTGTAACTGAGCCTGTACAATTGGCCTCTACACCTGGTATGACGCCCTTGAAGGTCGTCTTTGTTGGTTTAATCCTTGAGGGGTTTATTCCCATCTTGCGTACTGTATCCTGATAAAGCAGGTTCAGGCTGCTGCCGCCGTCCATCAGGACTCTGGTGAGGTGAAATCCATCGATGATTGGGTCTAAAACCAATGCGGCGAATCCGCCGTGAGCGGATACTGCTGGGGTGGTCTCTTCGATCAAAAGTGATTGGGCAGGTGGACCATGGGTTGAACTTCGGGGCGACTGGCTCCCTCATATATACGTCCCTAAGTGCACGCTTCCGCTCCCTCTTGGGTATATGGGTTGCGTATATCATGTTTACCGTCCACACTTGTAGGGGGAAACCCTTCTGTCCTCTATTGTTCTGCGGCCGGGTCTTCTCCTCGTCATCGCTATGCAGCCCCTTGTCATTGTTTTTGGCAATTAACTTTCCTGCCTGCTTGAATACCCAACAATCCCTGTTGGTGTGATTAGCTGGCTTTTCGGGGGTGCCATGTATCTGGCAAGAGCGGTCGAGTATTCGGTCCTAATTGGACGGACCCGGAGTAATTCTTTTGAATGGCTTTTTCCGCTGACCGGGTTTAGAGCCTCTGAATCTGGCGTTGACTGCCGTATCCTCAGTGTTATCGCTGTTAACTCGGCGTTTGTTTTTGTTGCGACGCGACCTGCCATTGCGGTCCTTGGTATCCGGGCTGCCAGAATTTTTGCTGAGGTTGTTACTGCGGGCTAGCCAGCTGTCCTCTCCCGCGCAGAAGCGGGTCATAAGTGATGTGAGGGCTGCCACGGATTTCGGCTTTTCCCGTCCTAGGTGCCGGGCAAGCCACTCGTCGCGGATGTTATGTTTGAAGGCTGCGATGGCCTCTGTATCTGGACAGTCGACGATTTGATTGTTCTTTGTTAAGAACCGTGTCCAGAACTGTCTGGCCGATTCGTCTGGCTGCTGAATTGTGTGGCTTAGGTCATCGGCGTCTGGTGGTCGCACATATGTGCCCTGGAAGTTGTCAAGGAATGCGGCTTCCAGGTCTTCCCAACACCCAATTGATTCTGCTAGCAAGCTGTTAAGCCAATGCCGAGCTGGTCCTTTAAGATTGAGTGGGAGATATTTGATGGCGTGAAGATCGTCACCGCGGGCCATGTGGATATGAAGGAGATAGTCTTCGATCCAAACCGCGGGGTCTGTTGTGCCATCGTAGGATTCAATGTTCACGGGTTTAAACCCTTCGGGGATTTGATGATTCATTACTTCATCTGTGAAGCATAGTGGGTGTGCGGCACTTCTATATTGGGCTATATCACGACGTAGCTCCAATGAGCTTTGTCTACTTTGTTCGGCCCGGCCGGAGTTGCTGTATCCGGCGCGACGGTTGTCGTCGTGCATCGTGGGGCGCCCACGCGATCCGTAGATCGATCTTGATTGTCTTGCCTTATCCTCCAATATGTCTTGCAAGTCCGGCGCATCCCCCCGTGGCTTCGTACTTTTCGAGCGGTGCTGGGGTACGGTTCTAATGGAGGGCCTAAAGGCCTCTCTATCGCGGCCACGAGGTGGTCGGTCAGCTGTATTGCGCTCTGGTGATGCAGGTTTATATGCCTCCTCCTCTAATCGGGGGAGCAACTTGCGTTTGGGGTAGCTTTTGGAGGGGCGTTCGAGTTCATACTCTTCGGCCGCAAGGACTTCACTCCATCTGTCGGCTAGCAGGTCTTGATCAGCTCTAAGTTGTTGCTGCTTTTTCTTTAGGCTGTTCACCGTGGCCATTAGCCTGTGTTTGAAACGCTCTTGTTCGACTGGATCCTCGGTCACGACGAATTCATTGTTGTCGAGGCTTGCCTCGTCTGCAGAGGGAGGCATGTAATTATCATCCTCTACCTCTTCGTCTCCTGCTCTCTCATGAGGGCTGGCTTCTCCGTCCTCCTGTGTTGAATCTTGCTGGAGGGGGTTTTATTCGGCACTCTCTGGGGTGTTATTATCTCCGGTGCCAGAATCTCCATTCTTGTTGTGGCGGGATTTAGAGCGGCACCGCTGACGCCGGTGCTTGGGCTGTTTCTTGGAGAAGTCTTCCTCCGCTGCTTCCTCGCCATTCCCATCATTTGGGATGTCCACCATATATATGTCGTATGACGAGGTGGTCTTCCAGTGCCCCGTAGGCGCTGGTTCTTGGTCGTCTCCGGCATCGTCGTCCATACCGTCGATGTCTTCGGAGTCGTAGTCTAGCATGTCGGTTAGATCGTCGAGAGTGGCTACAAAGCGGGTGGTGGGTGGGCTTTGAATTTCTTCGTCGTCCGCATCCCAACCATCCTGACCGCAATTCGGCCAGGGCTCTCCTGATAGCGAGAGATACTTTAGCGAATTCAGGATGTTGCCAAAAGGTGACTGTTGAAAGATGTCCGCGGCAGTGAACTCCATGATCGGCGCCACATCGGATTCGATTGGAGGGGCACAGGAGGTTCGGAGTCCGGCAAGGAGTCCGGCACCTCAGAGTCACGAGCGTCCCAAGGGACAAGGTCAGTATTCCGCTCCATCGCCGTAGAGGTTGCAGCCCCCGAGGCAGTGTCTAGCCACCCATCCTCAGTCTGCGCGGTCGGCTCCGAATTAAGTGTTGGAGCGGACTCATGTGCGGCCTCCAGGGCACTGTCCGGTAGCAGAGCTAAATCATGCCCATCGTGACAGAGCGGCGCGCTCGGCTGTGGCTCGAATCCGTCGAAGATCAAGTCTCCGCGAATGTCGGCCGTGAAGTTCAGGCTTCCAAATCTGACCTGATGGCCAGGGGCGTAGCTTTCAATCTGCTCCAGATGGCCAAGCGAATTGGCCCGCAATGCAAAGCCGCCGAATACGAAGATCTGTCCGGGGAGAAAAGTCTCAACCTGGACCGCGTCGTTGTTGGTGATCGAAGGAGCCATCAAGCCTATCAGCGACGACACCGAGGAACTCTCAACGAAAGCACCAATGTGGGTGTCAAAACCGGCAGATCTCGGGTTGGGGGTCCCGAACTGTGCGTATAGGCGGATGGTAACAAGAGACAAGGGACACGATGTTTTTACCCAGGTTCGGGCCCTCTCGATGGAGGTAAAACCCTACTCCTGCTTGATTGATATTGATGATATGGGTACTACAAGAGTAGTTCTACCACGAGATCAAGGAGGCTAAACCCTAGAAGCTAGCCTATGGTATGATTGTTGTTATCCTATGGACTAAAACCCTCCGGTTTATATAGACACCGGAGAGGGCTAGGGTTACACAGAGTCGGTTACAATGGTAGGAGATCAACATATCCGTATTGCCAAGCTTGCCTTCCACGCCAAGGAAAGTCCCATCCGGACACGGGACGAAGTCTTCAATCTTGTATCTTCATAGTCTTGGAGTCTGGCCGTTGATGATAGTTCGGCTATCCAGACACCCCTTAGTCCAGGACTCCCTCACCCAACTCCACTAGTTGTAAGCGCATCTAGTGCCCCTTAGTGATTTTGGTGTAATTGAAGACTTATAGGTTATGGGACTGATGCATTTGTGAGTGTACACAGGTCTATAAATCTATGAGGAGTTTGATACTTAGAGAGAAAGTCGACCCCTAAAAATGAAGTTCTTTGACTCAAGACTTTGGATTTCTGAAGACTTTCTGAAGACTTTGAAAGTGAAGAAATCGGTGTGACCTTGAAGACATGGCAATCATTCGAGGAACATGAAGCGTGAAGACTTTTGTTTTCGTAGTTTCATCTTCTCTTTCTTGAGTCATAGGAAACACCGTACAGTTAAAGGAGGTCAAGGAAATACTAAGGAAAATTTTCCATGTGATGCTCAACTCAAAATCCTACACCTACCAATCCCTTCGAGTGAAGCCATTGGAAATCTCATACAATTCAGTCATATTCTTCAGTGACAGAGACGAAGTTCTTATGGTCTCTGAGGAATTTGTTCTGACTGAGGAGTTAGGAATTCACTAGTGCGGATTGCCTACATAGTGAGGAACATGATAGCCCTGAGGAATTTGAGAGTCAAATTTCCGACCGTTGCTGTGCTATGCGCCAGCTGTCCCAAAATATCTACCCACCTAACGGTCATATAAATGAAGGGCATTTATTTCTTATCATGTCGGGCTGATCCCTAGGCTATAAATAGCCACCCCCTACAACCACTAGCTGGTTGGCTGCTCCGAGAGAAACTAACACTTGTCATTTGAGAGCATCCCATCCTCCGAGGACTTTGAGAGAAAATCATCAAGTGAGGAAAACCCAAACCCAAACACCTTCAAACCCAAAGTGATTGAGCATCATTAAAGAGATTGATCCTGCGTGGATCCGACGCTTGTTACCTTTGAAGACTGTGCTTCTTCCAGACCGTTAGGCGTCATGGTCTAGAGCATCCAAGAGGAATTGTGGATCGCCGAGTGACCTAGTCTGTGAAGGTTTGGAAGTCACCTGAAGACTTACCACGAGTGATCGGGCGAGGTCTGTGTGACCTTAGCTCAAGGAGAATACGGTGAGGACTGTGTGTCCTCAGGTTTAAATACCTAGCCACTCCAACCAGACGTACAACTGAGACAGTAGTTCGATCTGGTCTACCAAATCATTGTCTTCACCAAGCTTACTCGTTCTATTTCCTCAACTCTTTCATTTCCTCATTTCTGTTGTTGTGTGCTTGTTCATATCTGTTTGAAGACTTTTACTGAAGACTGTCTCAATTTCCTCAGTTCAATTTCTTTAGTCTGTTCGTCTTCATCCTGTGTTATCCTGTGCTTACGCTTGTTGTACTCTGTGCTTGTCTTCATTTCATCATAATGACTATGCTTGTGTTCTGTTATGTTTACTTTTGAGTACTTATTCCGTTGCAAGTAGTTCTTCGCTAAGGAATTTCCTCACCAGCAAATCCTCAGTGAAGAACTCATAAAAATCGCCTATTCACCCCCCTCTAGTCAATATAACGCACTTTCAATTGGTATCAGAGCAAGGTACTCCCTTGTTCTGTGTGATTTTGGTTTAACCGCCTGGAGTTTTAGTTATGTCAACCGCGGGTATGATCAAGGTCTCTGCTGGGTGTCCTACCTTCGATGGAACGGACTACCCATACTGGAAGAATAAGATGCGGATGCACCTAGAGGCAATTGACAACGGTCTCTGGTATGTTGTGGAAAATGGTGTTCCCTCAGTCACACCTTCTCTAAACCCTACTGATGTGAAGAGATTCAAGCAACTTGATTCTCAAGCGATGAATATCATATGTGGCCATCTGAGCAAAGGGCAATATGGAAGAGTGAGTGCTTTGGAAACTGCTAAGCTTATCTGGGATAGGCTATCCAAAGTGAATGAAGGAGTCACAACTCAATGTGACTCTTGTGTTGTCGTTCTTTGCAATCTCTTCAACCGCTTCAAAAGACTCCACAATGAAAATGTTCAGCAAACCTTCGATCGCCTCACTGACATCTCAAATGAGCTTCAAGCGCTTGGCGCCACTGACATCACCGACCATGAGGTGGTGAAGAAATTGTTGTGATCGTTCAATTCTTCATTTGATACTCTGGCACTGATGATTCAAGAACGTGCTGATTACAAGTCACTTGATCCCGCTGATATCCTCGAGAGGCTAGATACTCATGAGTTCCAGCTTGCTGAGAAGAGAGATCTCTATGGTTCGACCTATGGCAGGTCACGTGCTCTGAAGGCCAAGGTAGTCTCTGAGTCTGAAGATGAAGACTCTGCTAGCAGCCTTGGTGATCCTAAATAGCTGAGCCAGGAACTAGCACTACTCGTGAAGAAATTTCAGAAGTTCTCAAGACGTGGTCGCTTTGGAAAGTCCTCAAGGAGCAATGATTCCTCATCCAGTTACTACAAGAAGAGGCTATGCCACAAATGCAAGAAACATGGTCACTACATTCAAGATTGTCCTCAATGGGAAAAGGAATCAAAGAAGAAGAAATACAAGGACTACAGTTCTGATGACGCTAAGAAGAACGAATCTTCAAAGTCTTCATCATCAAAATCCTCGAAGTATTCATCTCACAAGAAGAGCAGCTCGAAGGCTCGGGCATTCATTGGCAAGGAAATGGACTCTGAGGCTGAATCTGAGGAACATGAGGACGAGGAGGCATATGAGGAGTCCGAGTCTGGTGTGGTGAGCCTAGCTCTCGCTCCTACATTCGTCAGCAAGTCTATCTTCAACTCTGAAGAAAATGGCATCACCAACAAGGCTGATGAAGACAATGATGACTATGCTCCCACCTATTGCTTCATGGCAAAGGGTGCCAAGGTAACTAAATACGCCTCCTCTGAATCTAGTGAGGATGAATCTGATGAAAACCTCAATCCCAGCTACTCTAAACTTGCTAAGATTGCTGTGAAACAACAAAATGCTTTTGAAAAGGTTCAAAACATGCTAGATAAAAGTGATGATATGTTGGGTGAAGAAATGGATCGCATTAAAACCTTGACTGGAAATCTTCAGAGACTTCAGTCCAAGTTTGACAACCTTCAAGGTCATCATAACACTCTCTTATCTGATCAAGAGAAGCTTTCTTATGAATTTATTCAAAGAAAGCAAGATCTTGAGAAGCTAAGAGTGAGTTATGAAGATCTTCAGAAGGAGCGCGATTCATTACTTGCTCAACAAATCAGCGCTACTCAGGAAGAATTTGTTCCTCCATGTCTGAAGTGCATTGAATGCGAAACTGCTAATTCTTCACCTGAATGTTCAAATGCTTCTAATGCTACAAATTCTTCATTTGTCTCTGCTATCACTAATTCCTCATCTAAGGAAATTGCTAATATCACTGATGATGCAGGGCTGAAGGAATTGTACATGACAGGCATGTACAAAAGCCTCAAAGGGCATTAGACTCTTTGTGATGTGCTTAAAAAGCAGATCCTCAACAGGAACCCTACGAAAGAGGGTAATGACTTTGAGAGGAAACTCAATGCTGATGGAACATATTGGAAGCCTGAGTAGTACCCCAAAACCTCATGGTTGCTGCAAAGGGACCTCCAGTTGATCCATCCAATTTATCTGGCTTTTCATGTGAATCTCCTCATTCTTCTGATGAGTCATTTGACTCCAACTATAAACTGTTAAAAAATCAGAATGGTGAAATATTTGCTAGATATGTTGGTACTAACTGCAGGAACGGTTCCCCTATGAAGAAAATCTGGGTTCCCAAAAGTTGGCCTGAAAGTCTTCAGGTGAATGTCCTAATGACACCACCTGTGAAGAATAGGAATTCCAGATCAAATTCTTCATATGGACCAAATTCTTCATATGGATCCAAGTCCTCATATGGACCAAATTCCTCACGTGGATCAAATTCCTCAAAAGGATCAAAGTCCTCATATGATCCTCATCCTGCTAACCCCTCTGTTTCGCAAGGTAGAGCTAAGGGCTATGAATATGAGCATTATTCTTCTAATCATTATGTTCATAAGTCCTCGAAGAATTTCTCTGCTTATTCATATGCTTATCTTAACCCCTCTTATGTGAAACGAAGTGGACTGGCTTCTATGCCACCTTTCTCATATGGTGCTCGCAGAGTGATGAATTCTTTGCCACCCTTCAGATGTGGGTGGTGAAGGAAAAGAACTAATTCATTATGCAGGGTCAGGTCTCCAGACGTGCTGAAAACGTCTGAAGAATTTGCTGGAGACCTGAAATTGCCTGAAAGGACGCAGGCTAATCATGAAGAAATGAACTTTCATTTCTCACATTCTCATACTGTTTTATCTGTTCTACTACTTGGTGAAATTGATCTGATGATATTGATGTCATATTCTTCACTGGTGAAGTATATGAGTTCATAAGTTGCACTAATTCATCTGCATGATGATCAACCCAAAGCCAATGAGTGGGTCCTCGATAGTGGATGTACAAATCACATGACTGGTGACAAGAATCTATTGATGGATGCTCCTTTATCACCATCACATCTGAAGCATATCATCTTCGCTGACAAAGGCAAAAGTGAGGTATTGGGTCTAGGTAAGGTTGCGATCTCAAAGGATCGACACATGGACAAAGTCATGCTTGTCGAGTCCTTAGGATACAACCTCATGTCTGTCTCGATGCTTTGTGATCTCGATATGGTTGTTGTCTTTGGCAAATATCATTGTGTTGTGATCAGGGAAGCTGACAATTCCAAAGTCTTCGAAGGCTTTAGGAGAGGAGACTTGTACATTGTTGATTTCTCTACAGGACCACAATCGGCTGTATGCCTACTTGCAAAAGCTTCAGAAGGATGGCTATGGCATCGACGACTTGGTCATGCTGGCATGAGGAATTTGCACATGCTCGCGAAGAAGAAGCATGTCATTCGCATTGAGAATGTCAAATTCCTCAAGGATCGCTTATGCGGAGCATGTGAAGCTAGAAAGATGACAAAGGCCAAGCATCCATCAAAGACTATCATGACTACCACTCGACCATTTGAATTGCTTCACATGGATCTCTTTGTTCCTAATCATTATTCTGCTGTTACAAATGATGCATCTCTATATGGCTTTGTTATTGTTGATGATTATTCCCGTTACACATGGGTGCACATTGTCACTTACAAACATGATGTGCAGGAAGTCTTCAAACGATTTTCCTCGAGGGCTTCAACCAACTTTGGTGTGAAGATCAAGCACATTAGAAGTGACAATGGGACTGAGAATAAGAATTCCGGTCTTGATGACTATCTTCATGAACTTGGTATTACTCATGAGTTATCTGCTCCTTATACTCCTCAGCAGAATGGCGTCGTGGAGTGCAAGAACAGAACTCCTGTTGAGATGGCTCGCACTATGCTTGATAGATACAAGACACCTTGTTGTTTCTGGATTGAGGCAATTGATACTGCGTGCCACATCATCAACAGAGTATATCTTCACAAATTCATCAAGAAAACTGCTTATGAACTCCTCACTGACAAGAAACCCAATTTGAGTTACTTTAAAGTCTTCGGTGCTAAATGTTGGATTAGAGATCCTCATTACAATTCTAAATTTTCACAGAAAGCACATGAGGGTTTTATGCTTGGTTACAGAAAGGACTCGCACACCTACAGAGTCCTCAACAACATTCTTCACACGGTTGTTGAAACTGTAGATGTGCGGTTTGATGAAACTAATGGCTCGCAAAGAGAGCACCTATCTTCTGTGTTAGATGAACCAACACCTGAGGAATCTATCAATTTCTAGGCTACTAAGGATGTCATTCCTACTGAAGAATCTGCTGAAGAATTCATTCTAGAATGTGAAGAACGTCAAGCTGGTGCGCCTGAAGAAAATGGTGCTGAGGAAAATGCTCCTGAAGAAAATGTGGATCAAATTCCTCGAATACAACCCGCTCATCCTCGCATTGCAAACGAAGTGCAGTCGAGAAGATCATCGATGACATTGAAGCACTAGGTCCTCTCACACGCTCAAAAGCTTCACATTTGTCTAACTATTGTGGGCACTTTGCTTTTGTCTCTATCATAGAGCCCACAAGGTAGATGAAGCATTTCTAGAGCCTGAGTGGATTCAAGCTATGCAAGAAGAATTACCTCAGTTCCAGCTCAACAACGTCTGGGAACTGGTCAAACGTCCAAATCCTCGCAAGCACAACATCATTGGCACAAAGTGGATCTACCGCAACAAGCAAGATGAAAATGGCCTTGTGGTGAGGAATAAGGCACGACTTGTAGCTCAAGGCTACGCACAGGTTGAAGGAATTGATTTCGATGAAACTTTTGCACCTGTTGCTAGACTTGAGGCTATTTGCATATTACTTGCTTATGCTAACCATCATGATATTATCTTACAACAAATGGATGTGAAAAGTGCATTCCTCAATGGTAAGCTTGAGGAAGAAGTATATGTTGCTCAACCCCCAGGTTTTGAAGATCCAAAGCATCCTGACAAAGTCTTCAGACTCAATAAGGCCATGTATGGCCTCAAGCAGGCCCCTCGGGCGTGGTATGATACTTTGAAGGAATTCCTCATGAAGAAAGGCTTCAAACCTGGTTCACTTGACCCAAATCTTTTCACTAAATCTTATGATGGTGAATTGTTTGTGTGCCAAATTTATGTTGATGATATCATTTTTGGCTGTACTAACCAACGTCACAGTGATGAATTTGCCTATGTGATGAGTGAAGAATATCAAATGGCTATGATGGGAGAATTGAAATTCTTTTTAGGTCTTCAAATTCGTCAACAACGCAATGGCATATTCATATCTAGGAGAAATACCACAAGGATGTATTGAGGAAATTCGGCATGCAAGATTGCAAAGGGGTCAAAATTCCAATGCCCACAAATGGCCATCTATGCACTGATGAAAATGGTAAAGACTTCGATCAAAAGGTATACCGCTCCATGATTGGCTCTTTATTGTACCTATGTGCATCTAGGCCAGATATTATGCTTAGTGTTTGCATGTGTGCCCGATTTCAAGCTACACCGAGGGAATCACACCATAAGGCTGTGAAGCATATTCTTCGATATCTAGCTCACACACCAACACTTGGATTATGGTATCCCAAGGGCTCTTCATTTGATCTCATTGGATATTCAGACTCGAACTATGCTGGTGATTGTGTGGACCGCAAGTCAACATCAGGCACATGCCATTTCCTCAAAGACTATCTTTGGTCTGTTGGTCCTCAAAGAAACAGAACTGAGTATCACTCTCCACTGCAGAAGCTGAGTACATTGCTGCTGGATCATGCTGTGCCCAATTACTATGGATGAAGCAAACCCTCAAGGTCTATGGCATCAACGTGAAGAATGTGCCTCTCTACTGTGACAATGAGAGCGCTATCAAGATTGCTCATAACCCAGTTCAGCACTCGAAGACAAAGCACATCCAGATTCGTCATCATTTTCTTCGTGATCATGTGTTGAAGGGCGACATCTCCATCGACCACGCAAGCACTGAAGACCAGCTGGCTGATATCTTTACTAAGCCCTTGGATGAGAAGAGATTTAGCAAGTTGCGGTGTGAGCTAAATATCCTGGAATCTTCGAATGTTCTCTGAAAAGGACACACATCCTAACACTTATGCTTACTTGATGGCTTAGATGTGCAACACACAAAGTAACATTTTTGTTCAATCAATGAAGAATAACCCTCTAAGTGTGAAGAAATTAACGAAGAATTGATTCTTAGAGCCCTACAACAATTGTACGAGGTGTATGAAATCACCATTCTTATACGGTGGGTCATGCCACCACCAAAAGTTGAAAATCTTCAATTTGAGTTTTTCTTCATTTTTGAAATTCCTCAGTTGTTCAAATTCTTCAACTTTGCATTGTCTTCACTCTTTCCGTCATTATTCTTCATTGGCTATATATGAGTTTATGTCCTCTACAACATTCACTTATTGCAAATTCTTCAAGTTGATTTCTTCTGCTAAGTGAATGTGATCGGACCCTTCCCCCTCTATGCTAAACACAACCCAGTCTGTTCATGAATTCTTCATGTGCGTTCTATTTGAAACTCGTTCAAAATCTTCACTGTGTCCTTGTCAGCTGAAGAAATTGCGAACGGAACTTTTAACCTATCTTATCCAAAAAATTTGGATTTTCCGCTCAAACAGTTCCGCATCCCATGATAATATTTATCTATTCACCCATGATCCTACACGATCGCCACCTCTCAGTGTGTGGGTGACACATGTCAAGCGAATGAGAAGGGCCAGGGGCACGTTCGTCTGATTTCCTCGGGCGTACAGTTATTCACTCCCACTATAAATACCCCCGCCTCGTCCTCACTTTGTTTTTACTCCGCTCGTTCTCACTCCAGCTCGAGCTTCTCAAACCTTAGCGCCGCCGCTACTTCATCGCCGCCGGTGAGGAAGAGCTTCACTGCCTCGACCTCGTCGCCGTCGTACACGCGCCAGTTGCGGATTTCTTCACTCCGCCGCCACCGTAGCTGTCTTCCTCTACCAAGTTAGGGCGTAGAAGATCTGAACTGATGAACTTCACATCTACTCTTCCCAGTTCGTCGTGTTCTTCATCAAGGGTAATTAAAATTTACTTTTACCGCCGTCTTTGATTCAAATGTTTACTTGAAAATCTTCAAAGGTGTTTATTCTTCAAATCTTCACACACTGAACACCTCACATGTCATCTACTCTTGATTCGTTTCTCTAAGCAATGATTTTCTTCAAGATTCCTCAATTGTGTGGATTTTCAATCTCTACAACTCTGGAACCTAAGACAAAGAACGCTTAGTGAAATTCTTCAAGACTCATTTGGTCAAATTCCTCAAACTTATTCGTTTTGAAAAGCCTGCTGAGAACGCATATGACCTCTCCAAATTCCTCGCAACTATACTCTATTCACAGGTACACATGTCCGCTGCTGAATCACTAGGTTCTCATCAACTTAACTCATTTGCAGCGTTCCTCGAAGAAAAGTTGCACACCTCTTCTGAAACTTCAGTTGTTCATATTCCTCAGCTGAAGAAAATGGCTGACGGTAAGAAACCACAGAAGGGTGGAAAGAGGCCTGAGGTCAACACAACATTTGAGATCCCTGATGATATTTATGCTGGATACTGCACACCCCCTGACGAAGATAAAAATCAGTGCAAGGTGCGCATTCAAAAGATTTAGAGGAGATGGGCACGGGAATGGAGGGACTACAGATATGTCACTCCCATGTATATGAAGAAATTCGCACTCAACCCTCCATGCATAAGACCTCCATTGGCACCTGGCCAATTGGCAGATCCCACCAGCCTCAAGCGCGGTGAGGACTATCCTGATGAATGGGCAAAGCGCCAAGCCAAACTGGCCAAACAAGCAAAGGAAGCAGTGAGGAAATTTAATGAAGACTCTGCTGCTACTGCTACCACTGTTGTGGCCTCTGCAAGCAAGCCGAAGAAGGCCATGCCTAAGAAGCCTGCTCACAAGCCAAGTGCTTATCCCTCAATTCCCTCACAGCCAAGTTCCTCAGCAATGCCCTCACGGCCAGATTCTTCAAAGCCCTCATGGCCAATTCCTCAATCTGCTCCTCCTTCAAAGTCCTCATCTCCTTCGACAAAGTCTTCAGCTGCTCCAATTAAATCCTCTGCACCTGTGCATCTCGCCATGTGTCAAAGGACTGCAGGCATCTCAATTGCCTCAGGAGCGTCTGCAAGTTCCTCAGCTGCACCAAATTCCTCAACTGGCCCCTCTCTGCTGAAGAAAAAGGCCACTGCCGGACAAGGCCTTCGACCAAGTCCTCGCAACAAGTTGGTCACCTTTCAAGTGCCCTCTGATGATGATGAGGCTGATGATGAAGAACTTGCCAAAATCATCAGAGACAGGCAGGCCAGGGCCGCTAGAGCCAAAGGCAGCAATGTGCCAATGCTACTGGATCCGAAGTTGATCCAAGACTTCATCGATTTATGGCACAAGGACCCAAACACGCCTTTACCAGAGATGAACCTCACTCCTGGTCAAAGTCATGTTTTGACTGCCTTCATTGAAGAAGAGAAGTCGAAATTTGAAGAAGGAAGAAGAGTGAAGAAAGCGCAGTACAAGAAGCAGCGCTACCTCAAGGACAATGTCCTGACTCTTAACCCTGAACAACTCATTGCCTTGCAAGCTAAGATCAAGCAACTGAGTGATGAATTTGACCGCTACTATGCTGACTGGCTTGGAGCCAAAGTCACATTTGTGAAGATTACTGACAAACTCACTTCAAATGTTGCAGCCCCAATGCAACAAGAAATTCCTCAGGCTAAAGCATCTGCTCAGCCTACTGAAGAACATGCCAGCACTGCTGATGACAATCAGGCTGCTGAAAAGAATGAAAGTACCAGGGCTGATGACTGCATTCCAGCTGCTGAAGAAATTGCCAGGGCACCCACTAGTCGTGCGCCTGAAGAAAGTAAAGAAGTCAGGGCAACTGCATCAGTTGCGCCTGAAGAAACTGAACCAAATTCCTCTACTCCTCCTGTGCCTACACCAACTCTGATTCTTCCATGTGCATCAAATGCGAAGAAAACCAGGGCTGCAGAGCATGCAATTATGAAGAAAAGGAAGGCATCAAATTCATCAGATTCTTCAGCTCCGAAGAAGATCAAGCCTTTGACAAGCTCAGCTGACAACCCAATTGATGTCGTTCCAGTCTCATTCATGCCATCAAAGGACCTTGTTCCTTTTTGTGAAGATTATGTGATTCCAAGCGAATCCGATGAAGAGAATCCTTCTGCTGCTTCATCAGCGCAGTTGGATGAAGAAATTGAAGTGGATGCAATCCCTTCAACACTAGTTGTCTCCTTGCCTATGCCTCAGTTTACTGCTGAAGAGGCCGGCATTGAAGAAATGGAAGATGAGGATGTGGACATTGGTTGTACCACACAGTGCTGAATGATGACTTTTGGGAAAGTCAGCACCCCAACTCTCTAATGTTCACTCCACTTCAAGCAATTCCTCAGTCCCCAGCTGCTACTGAAGTACAAATGGGTTCTGAAGAACCTCATGCAACCCCATCTGTCCATGAAGAAATGCCAGCCACTAGTGTTGATGAAAATGTAAATGAAGAATTGAAGACCCAAGCTGCAGCTGCTGAAGAGCCTGAAATTCCTCAGTCTGTGGATCCTGAGATTGTGATTCCTGAGGTGGTGATGCAATTGACTGAAACTCCTCAGCCCAAGCCAAAGGATCCCTTCTCAAAGAAGCAGAAATTCAAGGCTGATGACTTCTTTGGTGAGCATGTTTTCTTCACTGAGTTCAACCCATATGACCCTGCTCGTCTTAGAAGGAAGCGCTTCTAGACTGCTAGCCAGACCAATTTCTATTCTTCACTACTTTTCAACAAGGACAAAGTCTTCGACCACGAGCATATTCCTCACATGGACATGGAATCAATGCCTTGCTTCTCTCAAGTCCTCAGTATGCTTCATGATGCAGGACTGCTCAACTTTTGCTCTGACATAGTTGATTGGAATAAGAGCTTATTCCTCAGTTCTATGCAACACTACACATCACAGGTGATGCCGATGATATCAACACTTGGGTGTTGGATTGGATGACTGAAAACACTCATTACAAGGCACCGACCTCTGAATTACTTCATGGCCTGCCAATCAGTCCTCCACCTGAAGGTGCTTGTTGTTTGTACCAAGAGCCTGAACTCACTGCTCATTACATGCAAGTGCTCATGAAGCCTCTGAAGCCTGGTCAAGCCCCAAGGACCAAATTCCTCGTGAAGGAATTGTTGTATGTGCCAAGAACCGTATATCGCATTATAACGAAGACTATGAGTCCTATCAAAGGCCACGACTCATGTGATAAGGAAATTGTTGGCATCATGAAGAATATGCTATTCAACATCATGCTTGGCATCCCTGTCAATTATCATGATTTCTTCATGAGGACTCTGGCAAATGTTGAACTTTCTCCGTTTGAGCTGAAGCCTTATGCTCCTTGGATCATGAGATTCCTCAGAACAAGGTCTTCACTCAACTACAAAGCTGATTTTCAGAATCACCTGAGCTACTTGCCCCTGATTGAAGTCCTCAAGCGGACATATTCCTTAGCTGATGAGAAGGGCAAGGCACCAGCTGTTATTGATGAAGGCATTCGTCCATTGGATGGTCAGTTCCGCAAAGCTGCATCTTATTCCACCAATGATGACTCTGCCACTCATGATTCTGCTGCCAATGCATCCAAGCCAAATCCTCAAGCCACTGCTCCTTGTGTGATGACTGACCGAGAGCTGCTTCTTAGTCTTCACTAGAAGGTGGATCGAAACCACAAATGGGTTAAGCGTCAGTTTGGCTCTATTCTTCACAACATGACTGCTACACATAATGCAGTGAAGAAAAACCATTACTACCTCCATGAAGTCTTCGATCGCACCTGGGCTATTCTGTCTCATCTCTATGGTGAAGAAGATTTGAAGCAAATGGGTCTCAAGGAAGATTTTGACTAGTCTGATCCTCCACCGAAGAAATACAAGAAGGCCAAGGTTCCTTCTTTGGTCGCCAGTTCATTTTCTTCATCACACGACACGGATGAATATGAAGACTTGGATGACACTGTAGCAGGCCCTACAACGACATAAGACCCCAACAACGCTGCCGCTCCTCCATCATCATGATATTCTTCAGGGGCGTTAGTCCTCATTTTCAACCCTTTTGGTCACTCAATGAAAAAGGGGGAGAAATTTGAGTTAGTCTTCAAGCGGGTCTATCTTATATGGTCATTTTTTTGCTAAGTTACAACTCTCATTGTTTTGATGACTTTGCTGGATCAAGTTGTAATCTTAAACTCTATGGTGGCCTGATACTTTTGTTGAGTTCTTCTGCATACTTAATCTTAATGTCAATGCACGCATGCTAAATTACATCAGTCACCATATTTCATCATGCATTTCAAATTCTTCATATTATATGTCAAATGCATGTATGAATTACAAGATATAGGGGGAAATCTCCATGATTATACTCTTCAAGTGTGCATTGCTTCAAAAGCAAATTCCTCACTATGCACATCTTCAGGGGGAGTTCTTTTATATCTTGCAATCAAATTCCTCAATATCAGTATTTACACTTCATATGTTTATTCCCGTTGAAAACTTAACCTATATTGTCATCAATCACCAAAAAGGGGGAGATTGTAAGTGCATCTAGTGCCCCTTAGTGATTTTGGTGTAATTGAAGACTTATAGGTTAAGGGACTGATGCCTTTGCGAGTGTACACAGGTATACAAATCTATGAGGAGTTTGATACTTACAGAGAAAGTCGACCCCTAAAAATGAAGTTCTTTGACTGAAGACTTTGGATTTCTGAAGACTTTCTGAAGACTTTGAAAGTGAAGAAATTGGTGTGACTTTGAAGACTTGGCAATCATTCGAGGAACATGAAGCGTGAAGAATTTTGTTCTCTAGTTTCATTTTCTTTTTCTTGAGTCATAGGAAACACCGTACTGTTAAAGGGGGTCGAGGAAATACTAAGGAAAAATTTCCATGTGATGCTCAACTCAAAATCCTACACCTACCAATCCCTTCGAGTGAAGCCATTGGAAATCTCATACAGTTCAGTCATATTCTTCAGTGTCAGAGATGAAGTTCTTCTGGTCTCTGAGGAATTTGTTCTGACTGAGGAGTTAGGAATTCGCCAGTGCGGATTGCCTACACAGTGAGGAACATGATAGCCCTGAGGAATTTTAGAGTCAAATTTCTGACCGTTGCTGTGCTATGATCCAGCGGCCCAAAATATCTACCCACCTAACGGTCATATCATTGAAGGGCTTTTATGTCTTATCATGTCAGGCTGCTCCCTAGGCTATAAATAGCCGCCCCCTACAACCACTAGCGGGTTGGCTGCTCCGATAGAAACTGACACTTGTCATTTGAGAGCATCCCATCCTCCGAGGACTTTGAGCGAAAATCATCAGGTGAGGAAAACCCAAACCCAAAAACCTTCAAACACAAATTGATTGAGCATCACTGAAGAGACTGATCCTGCGTGGATCTGACGCCTGTTACCTTTGAAGACTGTGCTTCTTCCAGACGGTTAGGCGTCATGGTCTAGAGCATCCAAGAGGAATTGTGGATCGCCGAGTGACCTAGTCTGTGAAGGTTTGGAAGTCACCTGAAGACTTACCACGAGTGATTGGGCGAGGTCTGTGTGACCTTAGCTCAAGGAGAATACGGTGAGGACTATGTGTCCTCAGGTTTAAATACCTAGCCGCTCCAACCAGACGTGCAACTAAGACCACAGTTGGAACTGGTCTACCAAATCATTGTCTTCACCAAGCTTACTGGTTCTATTTCCTCAAATCTTTCATTTCCTCATTTCTGTTGTTGTGTGCTTGTTCGTATCTGTTTGAAGACTTTGACTGAAGACTGTCTCAATTTCCTCAGTCCAATTTCTTCAATCTGTTCGTCTTCATCCTGTGTTATCCTTTGCTTACGCTTTTTGTACTCTGTGCTTGTCTTCATTTCATCAAAATGCTATGCTTGTGTTCTATTATGTTTACTTTTGAGTACTTATTCCGCTGCAAGTAGTTTTTCGCTAAGGAATGTCCTCACCAGCAAATTCCTCAGTGAAGAATTCATAAAAATCGCCTATTCACCCCCTCTAGTCGATATAATGCACTTTCACTAGTTAGTACGCCTATTTCTGTGGAGGAAGCACAACCAGCTAGTCTTAGTTTAGCATCTATCGCATTTGATGTTGTTAAATCGTTTGTGCGTATCTTCCCATCTTGAAAATATTATACTGAAGATGAAGGAAAATGCCAGTTGCAGGTATTTGTCCAGGAGTTATGTGTAAGTAATGTTATTTATGGCAATTACTTTGCTTTGTCCCATACATCGTACCTCCATGATGGTTATAATACAGCAAATTTTCCCATTTTTCTCTATAGAGAAGGACCGATTTGGAAACTCAGGATGAGGTAACTTGTGCTAATACCTCTGCTATCTTCAAGAATACTTGGTGGCAGTATCAGAATTACCTGAAGAAAACGTACTTCACCGGCAAAGAAACTCATCAAATTCCCTTACGTTCTCATGAGACACATTTACTGGACGATGACTGGGAACGCCTTGTTCTGTACTGGTCCCGAACCAAGAATGTGGTAAGATCTATGAGCTCATTTTCAATTTTTAAGTACTATATTCTTGCATCTTACTGTACTCTTTTCATGTAGAACAAATGCCTAAACCTGAAGAACAACTGCTCTAATTTAAGATTCCATTGCTCTCATAGTTCAAAAAAGCACTAGGCATTAATTGTGCATTTTGCTACCGCCTTGCGCTTTACTGACCAAAGCGCATGCTTATGCGCAGTTATGCACAGATTAAGTGTAGTTATGCGCAATGTGTTTTGCCAACGCCTAGAGCCTAGGCGCGCTTAAGTGCTCACTTAGGCACGCCTTTTTTAACTATGATTGCTGTCGTGCATACTGCTTTGCTCTTGTATCACTGTATTTACTCATACAAACTAATTTTTAAATTGAAGGATCCAATCGAAACTCCAATGGCACAGTAGGTATGTTCACGCATGTTTATTTAATAGGTTTTCTCTTATCAATAGCTCTATTGATTTCAATTTCAATTGTGTATACAGTTGACTTCTCATATCATGCACATTACTAGCATCACAACAGAGCCAATAGTGTTGTTGTACATGTAGACCCGTGGTACCCATCTGAAATCTTGTTGTGCCATGTAGTTTACCACGCTTTGTATTCATTCACTGCTACTTTGTCTTGAACTAATATGATTTGAACCGTGACTCTATTTTGATTTGGCATGACAATGCAGTGACCATAGGACATAGATATATGTTTGTTTGATGCTTTTCTTACGTACTAGTACTTGGCAATAGAAGACTTGGTAGTTTAATCCTGTCCACCTTACTAATGAACTGGTCCATCGAAATGAGTTTCATATACTAGTACATGCTAAACCTGTTATGTGTCCGCATGTTTCTTCATTTAGAATGCTGACAGAATATTGGGGAAGAGTGCCTTATTAAGCAATGGTAAAGGAAGTAATGCAGATAAGGTTCAGGATAGTGACACTTCCTTGTTGGTCTCCAACAAAGATGATAAAACAGCTAATGAAGACTATCTTGATGACAGTGAGACAACCCCAAAGTCCTGTCTTGGTTTCGTATTCGAGTTACTGGCCACTACCGCTTGCACAAGCTATTCAAACTCACTGTCTGAATCAGTTCGGTTTCTTGAGTCTCAACTACAAGCTGAAAGATATCGATCAGATGTGCCGCGACAAGAAGCGGAAGGACTGCGGAAGTCCCTGGAGCATTCATATGCATACTTTCGGGTGTAACAGCAAGCGTTCGAGGATTTTAGCGCCAAACAGGATAAAGCTAATAAGCTTGCTAAGATTATTGCTAGCATGGTGGATACCCATGATAACGTTTCTTGAGCTCTTCTGAAGTTGTTTCAGTTATGCTCTTGTGTATGTGATATGCTGCTTTGTTACCTATATTTGCACTGGTGGCGAACTTTGATGCCCAGTGGATGTAATATGGGTAAAAGCGGTAATAGGCTAGGGTTAATTGCTTGCTTATTTATTTCCTTATTGTCTTGTTTAGTTTTTTTGCTTGTAGACACTGTAGTTCTTTTTCTGTGTTTTTCTAGTGGCCACAGTAGCCTATTTTTGGTAACTAGGCCAAAATAATCATGGCAACACACGGACTGTTGTAACCATGGGCCTCGTGCCAGTCCTATGATCCATGGGCCTTCTACGAGCTGTAGGATCCATTGGCCTTCTATACGGGCCATACGATCCATGAGCCTTCTACGGGCCGTACGATTCATGGGCCTTCTACCGGCCGTACGATTCATGGGCCTTATACGGTCCATAGGATCCGTGGGCCTTCTACGGGGCGTATCATCATTTCACCAATCATGGGCCATACTATTCATGGACCATAACGGGCTGTTAATAGGCCGTATTTCATAACTATATGAAAACAGCCCAATGGTTTTTTTGACATGAACGGCCCAATGTATTAACGGGCCACAAAAGGGCTGACTGTAACGACGGGCTGAATTTGGCCCACAAGCAGACAATGACAGTAACTGGCCGTAAGTAACCGAATGCTAGAAATGAGCCCAAGAATAAATGGGCCCTGAGAAGGGCAAAAGATAACTTGGGCTGGAAACGGCCCAATGGAATAATGGGCCGTTAATGGGTATAAAGTGATACACTGTTCATTATGGGCCAGTTTCACCACGGGCTGTTAATGGGCCAAGAGTTACAAAGGGCCTCATATGGGCCGAAAGAAGTCATGGGCCATACATGGTCCGGAAGTTGAAATGGGCCGGAATCATATTGGACGGCCCAGATGATGCTACTAGGCCTAATTCGGAGAGGTCGTAACGGGCCCGGGGTTAGGGGGCTGTAAATGGGCTATATGCGAACAGGCCGTTAACAGGCTTTCGTGGGCCGGCCCGCCACCTTTTGACCAAGTCAAACGGGCCGGCCTTTTCACATGAATGGGCCTCTGTTCGGCCGTGCCACGTGTGGACGTATCATAGGCACCATGGGTCCAATGAGTGGATGACATCTGTCCCAACGGTGAGACGACACGTGTTTCCTCCAGCCAATGATGATTTTACACGTGGAAAATCCCCATTGGTCGGGGCTATTAACGGGTTATCGGATCCAAAACTGGACCCGATAGCTTAATGGCGTTCTGTTACGGTGGATGCCATGTGTTGGTCACCCTTGACGAAAGCACTTCTGTGACGCGCGATTTATCTTCATGGAAGTGTACACTTCCGTGATGATAATTTTGGTAATGTCATGGAACACTTCTACGACGGCACAGGTACGACTATCTTGATTCTGTCATAAAATCGTCATGGATGTACATGCATGACAGAAAATGTGACCTACCATGACAAACATGAATCATCACAGAAGTGTATTTTTTTGTAGTGTCGATCGCTCGGGTTCAGTAATGCGTAGCCTGCAGTGCAATCGCTCGGGTTCAGTTAGGCGACGTCTCGCTCGGGTTCAGTTAGAGCCCAACGCCTCGCACCCACGCGTGTACGGTACGAGGGAAACGCGCATCGCTCGGCCCCCGACCACCCACCATAACAGGGAACTCCCCGAAATTTTCCTCGCCCTCGCTCCTACCATGGTATTTTCCGTCATGGACGGCCCAAAGAATGTCATGTAGCTGCATCTCTGGCCTAGGCAGGACAAAAAGCCCATTTTCTGTCATAGAAGTAGGAGCCCACCACATCTATGATGATACCGGGTTTTGTCACAATTATCGTCATAGAAGTGTCATAAGTATGACAGAAAAAAATTCATTCGGCCCAAAATGGCATGGATGTGTCTTTTTTTGTAGTGAGACTCCGGGCGGTGGGGCGGCGAGGGCGTTGGGGCGGTGGTTGTAGGGGCCGCGGGGGCGCAGTGGACCTTGGGGTGGTGGGTGGTGGACCAGCGGGGCGGCAGGGCAGTGAGGGCGGTGGTGGTTGGGAGCGGCCGTGGCGGTTGGGGTCGGGGTCGTGCATAGTGGAGTGGGAGAGAAAGAGAGATGGAGAGAGTGGGAGGTGCGGGGTGGGACATACCTAACTATTAGCTACCGTTCTCTTTGCCGTCTACTAGCAGACGACAAAGAAAGTGGCCATTAGGTGGTACTCGTTAGTGGGCCACCCTCCCTCTTTGCCGTCTGCTAGCACACGGCAAAACATCTATGCCGGCAGCTAGCGGATGGCAAAGATGTGGTTGATGGCGAACACTCTCTCTGCTGTCAGCTCTTTCTTTGTCGTCAGGTTTCTATTAGCTGATGCAAAGACCTTCTTTGCCGTTAGCCAGCTCATGGCAAAGAGGTGGCTGACGACAAAGATCCTGATTCCAGTAGTGAGAGGGGTACATCATCCGACTTGGTTAGCGAATCCAGTGGTGGTGCGCAAGGCAAATGGGAGGAGGCTTTGCATTAATGTCAGACTTGAACAAAGCCTGTCCAAAAGACCCTTTCCCCTCGCCGCACATTGACCCAACTATTGATTCCACTTCCAGGTGTGATTTGCTATCCTTCTTGGATGGATACTCCGGGTACCATAAGATATTCATGGTGAAGGAAGATGAAGAGAAAACTGCGTTCATAACTCCATGTGGCACGTACTGCTTTGTACGAATGCCTCTTGGGTTAAAGAATGTCGGATCCACTTTTGCAAGAGCAGTGCAAGTTGGTTTCGAGCTCCAGCTGCACAGGAATGTAGAAGCTTACATGCATGATATAGTGGTTAAGACCAGAGATAGATCAACACTCATCCAAGATTTGGACGAGCTTTTGCGAATCTGAGCAAGATAAATTTGAAGCTAAACCCTGAGAAGTGTGTGCATGGTGTCCCATTTGGTAAGCTCCTTGGTTTCTTTGTATCCCAACAGGGGATAGAGGCAAACCCGAACAAGATCAAGGTAATCAAGCAAATTCAGGCGCCCAAGACTGTTAAAGACGTAAGGCGTTGTAACGCCCCAAGACCGATGCACCAGATGCCTTCCTTGTTTTACGAGTCAGCTGTGTTATTTATTTGTTTGCTGCATTCATCATTGCATCATTCGCATTGCATCGGTGCTGTTGCTATCATTTTTTTTTTCAAACTTGCATCCGTCGTAGTCGCCACTTCTTCCTTGTCTTTGTTGACCTCCTCTTATTTCAACCAGACCGCTCACTTCTCTCTCTTGTCGGAGCCCTTCAAACCCTCTTGTCTTTGTCGACCTCTCTCGGCCCCCCTCTCGTGTGTCCGAAAGCTGCCCCGAACCCGAACCGGGCTGTCGTCACCGTTGGGTTCGGATCATCCCCAAACATATATAAAACATCTTGATTTTCTTAATTGGACTTCCTAACCTATATTTTTCAAGCTGTCCAATTTCGATCGGAGGGACTAGATCACCCTTAATCTAACTCACTCACATATATATATATATATGTATATATATATATATATATATATATATATATATATATATATATATATATATATTAGCCTATCAAGAGACCGAATCCCTAATTCCTAGGGACCTTGTCCCATCCTCCCAGCCGCCGCCGCCAATCCTCTTCCACCTCGGGATCCCTCCCGATCCACCTCCACACAACCAGATCACTCCAGCCATCCACCTTCCCAAATCCTCTCGCAGCGTGCCTCCTCTTCCCTCCTCTGCTCGATCCCAAGTGGATCGTGAGCACTAGCGCCTCCCCGCCGCCTGTGCGCCCACGCCGCCGGCGACAATAGCAACAGCAGGTCATGCCGCCGGCCTCGTCCCGCTCCTTTTCTTCCCTGCCTTCTCTTCATTTGGTCCCCATGCTCCCCTCTCTCTCAACCTCTCTAATCTCTCTCGCCTCTCCCTTCTCTAGCAGGTACCCGATGCCATGGACGCTCGCGTCCACGATCTTGCAGCTTCGCCGCCTAGAGCTTCTTCGCTGGAGGCCTTCTCCTCGTCCACATTGCCGGCGTCCATCCCTGCCTGAACCTCGTGACCGAGGCGCCCCATGCCGAGCTCCTCCTCCCTGCCTTCGCCTCGGCCTCGTCCAAGAGACAAGCGAATGCATCAGTCCCGCTGTTGACCGAGCCACTCAACCGCGTGAGGCCTCCTCTGCTCCCGCAAGCGAGCTGTCACTGGATCCCTTCCACCTCGAGTCCAGCAAGCCTCGCCGGTGTCCAAGACGTCACCGTGCCCACGACCATCTGCTTCATCTATTCCTGCGTCCTGTTGCTTTGCATCAATCCGCTGGCATCGAGATGAGATGCCCCTGCATCGAGCCGTCCCCGACCTCCATCTCGTCTCCATGTCGCCGCCTTGCTCCGCCCACGCTGTCACGACCGGTTTTCCAGGATATTAATTTCCTAGAAAATGGCCCTTGTGCTCACCAGCCCCAGGATTACTGTTAGCTGATGAGACACCAACTTGATACAGAAACTCCAAGCAAAATACAAAATGTGTAGTACAAGACCATTATGGCCTATGAGTACAACAAATGGTTTCTAGTGGTTGATGGAGGAAGCGGTTCGTTGTTCATCAACGTCTATTGGACTCCATTTCCCACAGGAACAGCTGACCTGGATAATTCCTATCTTCGCGAGGCTGCTATCACCATTGCGTAGGTTGTGGGGCTATCATCACAATGCTCCTCTCCATGCAAGAAATCTGGCCAAGACAATAGCCAGGGACAAGCCAGTGAGTACTTTGAATGTACTCTCAAACATTATGAACACAGGTATAACATAATTAATGATGATCATGCTCTGAAATATGCCATGATCACTTCGTCAGTTACGAAATAAAATTCAAGATGCACGCGAACAGGTTATTCATATAAAACATGAATAAGCAATCCAACAATATAAATAAAACGCATCGATCGGGTGTCTGAAGCGACACTTCGACAGGATAATAATATAAAGCATGCCTTAGTCGGGTATCTGAGTGACGTCACATAAAGGGCTTATAAAGGAAATAAGTAACAAACATGCCACAGTCGGGCGTCTGTGCGACACCACATAAAGGGCTTATAAGTAATTTAAATAACAAGTATGCCACAGTCGGGCGTTTGAGCGACACCACATAAAGGGCTTATAAGAGAATAATCACAGTGAATATCTAGGAGGTAGAACCGTCCCAGGGATACTCAATAATTCAAATAATGTAAATGGTTAGTCCATAATAATAATCATAATCATCATGAGTCACAGGTCATGATCCATGTTCTGGTTTAGCAAATTTTTTCCGAAGACCGACACTAAGACCGACACTTGACCAATCTCAGACTATAGTCCTTAACCATGGACATTGCTATTCGAATAGTTATAATCTCTGCAGAGGGTGTACTCTTTACCCACGAGTAACGTATTCCTTTAGTCCATCGGGACTAATTCCGTCTACGGTCTTTTAATTGAAAACACACCTGACCGCACACACCAGCCTAACTTACTGGTGTTTGGAATCACCCACGACACCCGTTAAGCAAAACTCTAAGTGGGGAGGCTACAACCTCGAATAGCATGGGATCACAAAATTTATAACGCGCGCAAACTAGGGGAGCTACCCCCTCGGCTCCAACCGGAAACACCCATGCGTTCGGACCAGGTGACATGTCTACCGGATGCAGCCTGTATCTTCCACCATGGCCTCTCTGTGCGGTGTGTTCTAGGAAGTGGTTGACAACTTACTGGACCGTACCCTACCTATGGCAGGGACAAGTGGTAGTACGAAACAAGCATGGGGGTTATTGGAACAAGACTCGATCTACGGTCGACTCGGGAGGTTAAGACATTTCCTGCATGATAAGCATAAGAAATATATTTCACACCAATCAGACAGAATCACCACTCATCATACCTCACCATGCCTTACCGGACATAACCGTCTCGATGAAGAACTAGAGACAAGCTCGTGTCTACCCAAGACAGAGACTTTCCCGGATTCCTCCCGGTAGGCATGAAAGGCATACGAGGGTGATTACTATCCGAAGCATATCAAATTCCAACAGCAAGGAATCATCATTATGCACTCATGAATATGATCATATCACCACATAAAATATCGAATACTTCGCGTCAAGGTGGTGTCGTATTTGCATCAAATGACACACAATAAATATTATGCCGGGGTTCAGAATGCTTTCCTTCAAGAGTATGCAAGTGGGGGTGCACTTTTTCAAAGTTGCCTTCTTCTTCAAAATCCTATTTTACGAAAATTTGAATTAACACATAGTTTCAAAACTGTACAAAAAAGTTGTCTCAATTTTTTTCAAATAAGTATGAAAATAAACAAGACAAAATTTGAGAAACAACAGAACAAGAATCAAATTATTTGGACTTATATTTAAAAAGTTATAGCCAGTCAAAGTTTAGTAAAAATTATGTTTTTAAAATAAAACCGAAAAAGAAAAACGTTTCAAATAAGAATACGGAGGAGACGTACTTCTGGGTTTACGTTTCCACTTAAACTAGCATGGATCGGCTCGTGGGTCACTGACAGTGGGTCCCTTGGGCCCACTGGTCAGTTTTGACTAGTCGCCCGCGCCTCCTTCTCCTATGGCCGAGCGGTGGCGGGGCTCCGGCGATCGCCGTCGACGAACGGCGTCTCCCCACGGGATTCTGAGGGCGGGGATGGATCCGCTGGTCCAGGGCAGTCCTCCCAGTGGTCGATAGGCTGGCGGGGGTGGAGGGGGTCGCCGGCAGTGAGCTCCGCGGCAGACGGCGGTTTCGGGAAGATTGGGGTCTCGAGCTACGGCGGCTCCCGATCGAAGCTGAGAGGTGTGGTGGCTCCGCAGGATCAAGGTGAGTCGGATGGTGGCACTGGATGGACTGGGGAGGCCCTGCTCGTGACGGACGGTACCTGAGTGGGGTGGCGGCCGAACTTACCGGAGACGAGGAGGAAGGCCTCCCTTAGTCGATTGCTGGCTATGGGGGCTCTAGAGGGATGGCCCGAGGTCGCCTGAGGGTCCGGTTGAGCTCGGGGGCTCCTATTTATAGGCGGCCGAGGTCGGTTCGACGGCGGCAGTGGATAGGAACGGTGAACCGCCGTTCTGTAACCAGGGGCACGTGGCGATGGCTGGCGGGGTCTGGAAGGGCGAGAGGATGAGCTCGGGCTGTTTAGGTGCGAGCTGGTGCGCGGCTGTGGCTCGGGCGCCGCCGTCCATGGCAGGAGCCTGCTACGGCCGTCCACTAGCCGCCATGTCCAACTTGACGGTGGTGCTGTGGGGCTCCAGGGGTGGCTTGGAGGGTTCTGGCGAGCGAACGAGAACGGGGCGTGGCCCTGCGGGCGAGCAAGGGCCAGGGGCAAGACGCGGCGGCTCGAGCGCACATACGTGCAAAACACGCGCTCTGGCCGCGCCCAGAGCACGCACGCCATGTGCTCGACGGAATGCCAGGGTGGCCTAGAAGGCTTGGGTGACGATGCAAAATAATAGTACAAGGTTAGTGGTAGCTAGGAGGTTAGTGGACATGATTGCTGGGTCAGGGAATCAAGTTCATAAAGCAAACTAAAAACTATGTCAAATCTGGCCATGCACACAAGGTGTTTGACAGAATGCCATGGGCTTCTAGGCATCTCTTTGGGTGGCCAAAAACTCCAGATCAGAGTCTCTTTAGATGTAGGTAATGGTGGCAAGGTTAGTTTGGCAAGACCAGAAACTTGTTAGTGCAAGTTTTTGAGAAAACCAAATATGGACAGAAAATGAAGGGCATTATTGCAAGGACCAAAAATACTCCAATGGGTCCAATCTCCTGGACTTAAGTGTTTGGTAGGGTGGTCTATAAGCAGGAGGGAAAACTATGGGTAATAGGGCAGGACAAAATATGGTTGCAGTAGAAAATACCAAAATGGACCAGAGAGCAAAAGAGGATGATTTGCTCAAATTTTTCAAAGAACACCATGGGTTTTTGCATAAAGTTGAATTATACACTACTACTAACATCCCCCAATTTTGGTGAAATTTTTAAAGAAATATTTAAATAGGTTGTAGTGCAAAATCACAAACTGGACCAGTTTTGAAAACTTGGGGTAGAGCTCAAAATCTCCAAATGAATAAAAGATATTATTGTACAAAAGTGATGTGGGAACATCACATGACATCCCCAAATTTTGGTGGAAATATTATAGAATTATTGGCAACAGTTGTAGTGCAAATGGAACTCTAAAACTAATGAAAAATCATTTTTTCAAAGAAATAAAGCTTAGGAAAAATAATTCTAGAAATAATTCCACTTATAAAAAGAAATGGTCTTGGCAATATATACAAGTCCAATAATATATTTGAAAGGTTTCCACCTAGAAGTCAAAACTCAAAAAAATTCAGAGGGACAGAGTGATCTAAAATTAAATGATAAAACCAGAAAATAAAAATTTAATTTCCTGGCAAAATTTTAATTAATAAATCAAGGTCAAAATTTTGGGGTGTTACACTCGCCGTCGTCCCGCCGGTGAACAACACCAGCAGGTCATCCTCGCCCCTCCTGTTCGCCTCCACCACCAAGTCCCACGCCTGCTGGCTTCCTCTGCTTCAAGCGACAGGACGAGTACCGCCCCGTCGTTGACCCGATCTGGTGCCAGCATGGACAAGCGCTATCTGGCTCAGCCTGCGCCCTCCTCATCGACCTGGGCTTGGCCCATGGTGAGGCCCCCTTGCAGCGCCTCTCTTGTTTTTCTTCTGCTGGCCCAACATGCTTTAGATTCGGCCCGTACATGGTTTTTTCTTTGTTGCGAATTTATCCAATAACTGAGTTAAAACAGTTTTGCAGAAAACCCCTTGCACTTCATGCATATAAGAACTCATGAACTATGCATCATATGTAAAAACTTCATATATGTAAAATGCTTAGTTTTTCATCTAGTTCCATAATATGCTGCTTTCATCCATGTTTAAAATGCTTAAACTCTTTGTTTGTTTAATTTGCTTAAATGCCATGCTAAAATGATTTATTTCATAACTAAATAACCGTAGCTCTATTTTAAATAAACTTTATATGTAAATGGGGTGGAAAAAAATCCTAGTTTAACTTGGTGCACTTGCTTTGCATGTTTAACAACATTAAAATATGTTTTAGGGCAGAACAATACCAAATTCTTAAATTACACATGAGGATTTTATGGAATTGTTGGTTGTTGTTTCCGGCCTCATTTAAACTTGCCTAAATAGTTAGTTTACTTTTGTTACACCCCTTGCCATGTTTAACAACATTTAACATTGTTGTGTACCTAAACGAGAGAGAACTAAATAACTCGGATGTGGTGTTTCGTCAATATGCAACTCGTTGCATATTGAGCTCCACTTAACTTGTAGTATTGTTTGTTGCACTTTGCCATTCCATGCCTCTTTAAACCGGACATGCATCATACTTGTTTGTGTATCATGCCATGTTTATGATTGTGCATTTACCACGTTGGTTGTTTTTTTCTGGTGTTGCTTCTTAGTTCCAGTAATGTTGTGATTGTGAGGATTCATTCAACTACTCCCGTTCGTCTTCTTCATGGACTCGTTCTTCTTCCTAGCGGGATTTCAGGCAAGATGACCGTCACCTTGGATCTCATTACTATCATTGCTATGCTAGTTGCTTCGTTCTATCGCTATGCTGCGCTACCTATCTCTTGTTGATCAAGCCTCCCAAATTGCCATGTCAGCCTATAACCTTTTTCACCCTTCCTAGCAAAACGTTGCTTGGCTATGTTACCGCTTTGCTCAACCCCTCGTATAGCGTTGCTAGTTGCAGGTGAAGTCGAAGATTGCTCCATGATGGATAGGATTATGTTGGGATATCACAATATCTCTTATTTACAATACTTGGTAAAGGGTGGAAGGCTCGGCCTTATGCCTGGTGTTTCGTTCCACTCTTGCCGCCCTAGTTTCCGTCATACTGGTGTTACGTTCCTTGATTTTGCGTTCCTTACACGGTTGGGTGATTTATGGGACCCCCTTAACAGTTCGCTTTGAAAAACTCCTCCAACAAGGCCCAACCTTGGTTTTACCATTTGCCTATGTAAGTCTTTCTCCCTTGGGTTTCCTGAGCCCGAGGGTCATCTTTATTTACCCCCCCCCCCCAGTCAGTTCTGCTCCGAGTGCTGGTCCAAACCGAGCGATGTCCGGCGCCTCCTGGGCAACCAGGGTCTATGCCAACCCGACGTCTTGCTCATCCGGTGTGCCCTGAGAATGAGATATGTGCAGCTCCTATCAGGATTTGTCGTCACATCGGGCGGCTTTGCTGGTCTTGTTTTACCATTGTTGAAACGTCTTGCAAACCGGGATTCCGAGACTGATCGAGTCTTCCTAGGAGAAGGAATATCCTTTGTTGACCATGAGAGATTGTGATGGGCTAAGTTGGGACACCCCCGCAGGGTATAAACTTTCGAGAGCCGTGCCCGCGGTTATGTGGCAGATGGGAATTTGTTAATGTCCAGTTGTAGATAACTTGTCACCAGATTCGAATTAAAATGCATCAACCGCGTGTGTAGCCGTGATGGTCTCTTTTCGGCAGAGTCCAGGAAGTGAGCACGGTTTTGGGTTATGTTTGATGTAAGTAGGAGTTCAGGATCACTTCTTGATCATTGCTAGCTTCACGACCGTTCCGTTGCTTCTCTTCTCGCTCTTATTTGCATATGTTAGCCACCATATCTTGCTTAGCCGCTGCTGCAACCTCACCACTTTACCCCTTCCTTACCCATTAAGATTTGCTAGTCTTGATACCCATGGTAATGGGATTGCTGAGTCCTCGTGGCTCACAGATTACTACAACAATAGTTGCAGGTACAGGTTATGCGCTGATCATGACACGTGAGTGATGTTTGCTTGTTTTGGAGTTCTTCTTCTGCTTCTTCTTCAATCAGGGTATAGGTTCTAGGTCGGCAACCTTGGCTAGCAGGGTGGATGTCGTTTGTGTTTCTGTTTGTGTTTCATCCATAGTTGGATGATGCTCTTGTGTGTAATGATGTTGTACTCGTGTGGCATTGTATGCCTTTTGTATGTATCCCCAACTATTATGTAACGGTACGATGTAATGATATCCACCTTGCAAAAGCGTGTCCAATATGCGCTTCTATCCTTGGTGGGACCTTCGAGTTCCTTTAGGATAGGGTCGCATGTTGTGCGTGACAAGTTGGTATCAGTGCCTTAACCGACCATAGGAGCCCCCTTGATTGATCGTGTAGTTTGGTCGTTGTCGAGTCTAGAAGAAAACTGTTTTTGGAGTCTAGTTATATCGGAGAGTAGGAGTTCTTTTTACTCCTCAGCCCCTTTGTCGCTCTGGTGAGGAATCTTGACGTAGGTGTTTTGAATTACTCCTCTTCCCTTTCAAACTTTCTTTAGGTTCACGCAGTTGGTTTTTCGATCGTTGGTTCTCGGCTCTTTTTTCATCCGGTGCATTTCTCGTCAAGTTGACTCGAGTCTCTTCATCTTTGCCAAGTTCAATACTCAGTTGTTTTCTTTTACCACCAGCCCACACTTTTTCTTCTCAGAAGCGGAGTCCATAATCGAGTATCCATCCTACTCGTGCAAAGTCTCTGCATTCCTTTCTCAATTATTTCAACTCTTCAACATATTCGTCGGGTCTCCCTTCCAGTTAGCTTTGTTTTTCTCGCCCTCCCACCCTTTTTCTTCCCGGAGTCTGAGTCTCTTTCGACCATAAATTTCATTCGTGTGGAGCCTCTTCACTCTTTCGTCAATTGTTTCAACCGGTGAATTCTCTTTTGTTTTACATTCTTCATCTCTTTTCCGGTGGACTCAATTCAAGTTTTTCGGGTTGTTCACATTCCTTTCCCTTGGATCAAGTGTTCTCCTTGCTCGTTTGCCTCTCACCATTCAATCATTCCAGAGTTCGGAAGACATCTCAGGAGATTCGTTTGTGTTCCAATTAATTTGAGGTTCTCACCTCATTCAAATATTTCAATTATTCTGTTGCATCAGCTATCTCTTCTACAATCCTTTTCAATGGTGTATCTTTAGTGGGCCCTAACCCACAGGTCTTTTCCCAGGATCTTACCTTACTCTTCTAATTTATCCGAAGCGATTCCCAAAGTCTTTCAAAGTTTGACGTAAGAATGAATTTTCATCAGTCATATTGCTTCTCCAAGGTTGCTTTCAGAATATTTTCATCGTTGGTTCATCATTTCTATTCTTCTTTGTTCCAAAGTGTCTCAATAATTGCGTGGTGTTTTCCTCGTCATTCTCGGATTTTGAAGACCGAAGAAGAGTACCTCTTAAATCCTTACCTGTTCTTCCAAAGATGCGTAGTTCAAGTTTGATGCCATCCTCTCATAATTGTGTTTGATTGTGGGAATTATTTTCACCCGTCCGGAGCATTTCATGAGCTGTTTCCATTTCTTTCCTCCGAAGGCCATCATGTCATAATTCTTCATTCCCAGCGTGTAGCTATCGTTCTCCAAATCTTACCGGTGAATCGTTCAAATATCCTCTAATCAGTTCATGTTCTCTTTGTTCTCATGTATCTAAATCCCCTCAAGTATATTCATTCGTTTTCCAATTCCTTCTTGTCCTTTGTACTTGTCATTCATAGCTTTGCAACCTCCAAGGTTCACATGGTGTTCCTTGTTTCTATTTTCTACCGCAGTGCTCTCAATTGTGTTCAACTCTGTTGTGTTCTTTCTTTCAACTTTTCAACCTCTCAAAGATCTTTGGTTTAACTCATTTGTCGAAGAAGCAACTTTGTTTTATATCTTCCTCTTCCGTTTCTCTCCGGTGCCATCCCTAGATCTCGGGACGAGATCCTTCTGTAGTGGTGGAGTGTTGTAACGCCCCAAGACCGACGCACCAGATGCCTTCCTTGTTTTGCGAGTCAGATGGGTTGTTTATTTATTTGCTGCATTCATCATCGCATCATTCGCATTGCATCGGCGCTGTTGCCGTCATTTTTTTCAAACTTGCATCCGTCGTAGTCGCCGCTTCTTCCTTGTCTTTGTTGAGCTCCTCTTAGATCAACCAGACTGCTCACTTCTCTCTCTTGTCGGAGCCCTTCAAATCCTCTTGTCTTCGTCGACCTCTCTCGGCCCCCCCTCTCGTGTGTTCGAAAGTTGCCCCGAACCCGAACCGGGCTGTTGTCATCGTTGGGTCCAGATCATCCCCAAACATCTATAAAACATATTCATTTTCTTAATTGGACTTCCTAACCTATATTTTTTCAGTTGTCCGATTTCGATCGGAGGGACTAGATCACCCTTAATCTAACTCACTCGCATATATATATATATATATATATATATATATATATATATATATATATATATATATATATATATATATATATATATATTAGCCTATCCCGAGACTGAATCCCTAATTCCTAGGGACCTTGTCCCATCCTCCCAGCCGCCGCCGCCAGTCCTCTTCCACCTCGGGATCCCTCCCGATCCACCTCCACACAACCAGATCACTGCAGCCATCCACCTTCCCAAATCCTCTCGCAGCGTGCCTCCTCTTCCCTCCTCTACTCGACCCCGAGTGGATTGTGAAGACTAGCGCCTCCCCGCCGCCTGCGCGTCCACGCTGCCGGCGACAACAGCAACAGCAGGTCATGCCGCCGGCCTCGTCCTGCTCCTTTTCTTCCATGCCTTCTCTTCATTTGCTCCCCGTGCTCCTCTCTCTCTCAACATCTCTAATCTCTCTCGCCTCTCCCTTCTCTAGTAGGGACCCGACGCCATGGACACTCGCGTCCACGATCTTGCAGCACCGCCGCCTGGAGCTTCTACGCCGGACGCCTTCGCCTCGTCCGCGTCGCTGGCGTCCATCCCCGCTTGAACCTCGTGCCCGAGGATCCCCATGCCGTGCTCCTCCTCCCATCCTTCGCCTCGGCTTCGTCCAAGAGACACGCATCAGTCCCGCCATTGACTGAGCGACTCGTCCGCGCGAGGCCTCCTCTGTTGCCGCAAGCGAGCCGCTGCTAGATCCCTTCCTCCTTGACTCCAGTAAGCCTCGCCGGAGTCCAAGCCGTCACCGTGCCCGCGACCATCTGCTTCATTTATTCTTGCATCCTCTTGCTTTGCATCGAGCCGCTGGCATCGAGAGGAGATGCCCCTGCACCGAGCTGTCCCCGACCTCCATCTCGTCGCCCACGTCGCTGCCTTGCTCCGCCCTCGCCGTCGTCCCGCTAGTGAACAGCACGAGAAGGTCGTCCTCGCCGCCCCTCCTGTTCGTCTCCACCGCCAAGTCTCGCGCCTGTTGGCTTCCTTTTCTTCGAGCGACAGGATGAGGGCCGCCCCGTCATTGACCCGATCTAGCACCAGCGTGGACAAGCGCTATCTGGCCCAGCCAGCACCCTCCTCATCAACCTGGGCTTGGCCCATGGTGAGGCCCCCTTGCAGGCCTCTCTTGTTTTTCTTTTGCTGGCCCAAAATGCTTTAGATTCGGCCCGTACATGTTTTTTCTCTGTTGCGAATTTAACCAATAACAGAGTTAAAACAGTTGTGCAAAAACCCCTTGCACTTCATGCATATAATAACTCATGAACTATGCATCGTATGTAAAAACTTCATATATGTAAAATGCTTAGTTTTTCATCTAGTTTCATAATATGCTGCTTTCATCCATGTTTAAAATGCGTAAACTTGTTGTTTGTTTAATTTGCTTAAATGCCATGCTAAAATGATTTATTTCATAACTAAATAACCGTAGCACGGTTTTAAATAAACTTTATATGTAAATGGTGTTGAAAAATGCCTAGTTTAACTTGGTGCACTTGCTTTGCATGTGTAACAACATTAAAATATGTTTTAGGGCAGAACAGTACCAAATTCTTAAATTGCACATGAGGATTTTCCAGAATTGTTGGTTGTTGTTTCTAGCCTCATTTACACTTGCCTAAATAGTTAGTTTACTTTTGTTACACCCCTTGCCATGTTTAACAACATTTAACATTGTTGAGTACCTAAACGAGAGCGAACTAAATAACTCGGATGTGGTGTTTTGTCAATATGCAACTCGTTGCATATTGAGCTCCACTTAACTTGTAGTATTGTTTGTTGCACTTTGCCATGCCATGCCTCTTTAAACCGGACATGCATCATACTTGTTTGTGCATCATGCCATGTTTATGCTTGTGCATTTACCATGTTGGTTGTTTGTATCCGGTGTCGCTTCTTAGTTCCGGTAATGTTGCAATTGTGAGGATTCGTTCGACTACTCCCGTTCATCTTCTTCATGGACTCGTTCTTCTTCCTAGCGGGATTTCAGGCAAGATGACCGTCACCTTGGATCTCATTACGCCAGCCTCGTCTTCGAGCTCTGCCTCCGGTGCCGCCATCACCATCCAGCCCTTGGATGGCCACGGAGATGTTCTCTTGGTGTCTTCTGCCACTCGTAGCTCGCCTAGGCGCCCCTTTTGCCCTTCTGCTTTCTTGTTCTATTTCCTGAGGAGAGGGACAAGAAAGGGATTACGGGCACCTTATATACTTTTATTCATGTAAGCCTTTGGGCCTTTGTTAGCTTTAGAACTTGTAATCCCCTTGTTCATGTTTTTCATTTCGTATGAATTGTACCTGTACAGGATGTTTGCCGGGATTTTCATTTGCGGGAGGACCGCACGACAAGGAGTGAATCCTCGTTATCTTTAAGACAAACGCTTTTTCGCCCGGCAACAGGCCTTGTCGTCTCCCCACCTTGCACGACCTTTCTCACGCTCTTGGCGGAGGCAGGGATGAGGTGGGCTTAGGCCCCTCGTTTCCCTTCTCTGCTGCCGCAGCTATGACCAGATCCAGGCCCAGGAGATAATCCTTGGGTGCCCAAAAGAGGGGGCACGGCAGCTTAGAGATAGAACGGGGTTTCACGTATCCCAGTTCATAATGAAATGCATGATAGGGTATAAAAGGACTTATCTAGATTGGCAGCCCCTGGCGATCTTGGCTCGCTGCGGAGAGATCCTTGTTCTTGCAGCCCCCGGCAACTCTGGCTTGCTGGGGCCCGGGCGGCGGTTCGTTCCTGTCTTTCCAAAATAGCTCAGCAAGAATACTTACGTGCCCTGCGAACCAAAGAAGACAGAGAAGAACAAAGAGACGCGCACTCGACCTTTAAGCTAGGGGTTAGCCGCCGCTAAGCACTATCAACCCTAACCAAGGAAGAGACTCAACCTAGCATGCATGCTATAACTTAAGGCGCCAGCGCTTTGTTTATTTATGCTCAGGTTCTATGCCTGGCTCTGTACAGAGGGTTACATGCCTTGTCAGCAAGGCTTGTATAAAAGGGTGGCCTGCCGGGAAGCCCGGGAGCCGCGCCTTATGGGTAAAACTTGCGAAGACGCTCAATGTTCCAGGAGTTGCTCACTGGAATGGCAGCTTCGGTCTCCAGCCGGACTGCGCCGAGCCTGGTGACTCGCGTTACCCAATAAGGGCCTTCCCACTTTGGCGTCAACTTGTTGGAATTCTTGGCTGACTGAACATGCCGAAGAACAAGGTCGCCTTCCTGAAAGCTTTGGGCATGAACCTTGCCGCTATGGTAGCGGCGCAAAGCTTGCTAGTAGCATGCTGCTCTCACAGCCGCCCGGAGACGATCTTCCTCAAGGAGTGTCGCGTCATCTTGCCGCAACTGCTCTTGCTCAAGCTCATCATAAGCGAGCACTCGAGGTGACTCGTATGTGAGTTCTATGGGGAGAACTGCTTCTGCCCCGTAAACCAGGGCAAAGGGTGTCTGGCCGGTCGCTCGATTTGGTGTCGTTCTGATCGACCAAAGAACCATTGGCAACTCATCAATCCAGCGCCTTCCACTCTTGCGCAGCCTATCAAAAGTCTTTGTCCTTGAGCCTCACAGGACTTCAGCATTTGCCCTCTCCGCTTGGCTGTTGCTCCGTGGGTGTGCCATGGAAGCAAAACAGACCCTGCTGCCGAGATCTTCTATGTATTGCATGAAGGCATGGCTTGTGAACTGCGTGCCGTTGTCAGTGATGATCCTGTTGGGCACCCCGAAAGGGCACACTATCCCCTTGAAGAACTTGACGGTTGACTGTGCTGTCACCTTCCTCACTGCTTCCACCTCTGGCCACTTTGTGAACTTATCGATCGTGACATACAAGTACTCAAAGCCCCCGACGGCATGGGGGAAAGGGCCCAGTATGTCGAGCCCCCAGACTGAGAAGGGCCAGGAGAGAGGGATAGTTTGAAGGGCTTGAGCTGGCTGATGAAGCTTCTTTGAATGGAACTGGCACGCTTCACACTTGGTTACTAGTGCTGTCGCATCCTGGAGGGCAGTGGGCCAGAAGAAACCTTGCCGGAAAGCCTTGCCGGCAAGGGCCCTCGACCCTATGTGGGAGCCACATATGCCTCCATGTATCTCTGCCAACAGCTTTAGTCCTTCCTCCTAGGAGATACACATCAATTTCACCCCATTCGGTCTTCTTCTGTACAATACGTTATCAACGAATTGGTACAGAGCAAACCGGCGGGCTACTCTTTCTACCTCTTCCTGCTCCTCGGGAAGCTCCCCTTTTTGAAGGAACCGGACGGTATGCTGCGCCCATGCCAGAGCCTGGGGCTCGACGACAAGGACCAAAGGCATCTCTTCTGCCATGGAGTCGCCGCCTCCACGGCCATGACCTGAGGTCCTGCCGGAGTTGGTTGCCCCGCGGCAGGATCGGTATCCAGGGCAACATCTTCGCGGGCGGCTCCGGGGAGCTCGGCGGGGAAGTACTTGCCGGGGCGAAGCTTCCTCCGCTTGTTCTGCCCAGTCGACGGCTCAACGGACGGTTTGGTTAACTGAAGCACGAAGGTACCTGGTTCCACAGGTAGCTTGAGGGCAGCGCGCTTTGACAGGTAGTTGGCGACGTTGTTCTCCGCCCGAGGGACATGCTCCACTTGTATACCGTCAAAGTGCTCCTCCAGCTTCCTCACCTCATCTACGTAAGCTTCCATCAACGGGCTTTGCTAATCTTTGTTGACCTGCCCGATGACGAGCTGTGAGTCGCCCCTGACGATGAGCTTCTTAACTCCGAGGTCTGCCGCGATCCTGAGACCGGCAAGCAAACCCTCGTCCTCGGTGGTGTTGTTGGTTGACATCTCCCGGGGAAAGTGCATCTAGATGACATACTTGAGGTGCTCTCCGGTGGGTGCGACAAGTAGCACACCAGCACCAGCGCCTTGCAGCGAGAAGGCACCATCATAGTACATGATCCAGTTGCAGCTCATTTCCTTGCCGGGGAGAGTGGTCTCATGTACCTCTTCGTCGGGCCTCGAGGTCCATTCCGCAACAAACTCCGCCAAGACACTGCTCTGCATAGTCGAGGTACTTTCAAACTTCAAACCGAAACTTGATAGCTCCAGGGCCCGCTCCACGATCCTCCCCGTTGCATCTGGGTTGTGTTGTATCCGTTGTAGTGGGAGGCGGGTGACCACCATGATATCATGCGCTTGGAAGTAGTGGCGCAGCTTCCTCGAGGCCACGAGGAGGCCGAAGAGCAGCTTTTGCACACTTGAGTACCTCGACCTAGCCCCCTGCAAGAGGGAGCTGATGAAGTACACTAGGTGTTGCACCATTTTCTTCTTCTGCGCCTCTTCACCCGGTTGCGTGGGTCCTGTTGTGCTACCGTCAGCCCCTGCCGGGGACTCGATCTTGCCGGGATCGAGCCCTCCTGGAGAGAGCTTCGGCCTTCCATCCGTTGGCTCTACCGCTGTCGCTGCCCTTTCGTCGGCCTCTCTCTACGCCACTAGTGCGGCGCTAACCACCTGGTTCATTGCCGCTAGATAGAGTAGCAACGATACTTGTGGTTTGGGCGCAACCAGCACTGGGGTAGAGGAGAGGTATCTCTTCAAATCCTGCAGCGCCGCCTCTGCTTCCGGGGTCCACTCCACTGGCCCTGCTTTCTTCAAGATCTTGAAAAAAGGTAGGGCACGCTACACGGACATGGAGATGAACCGGCTCATGGCGGCAACGCAGCCAGTGAGCCGACGCACATCCTTGATCCGCTTGGGTGCCTCAATCTGCTCGATGGCCATGATCTTATTTGGGTTTGCTTCAATCCCGCGCCGGGACAGGAAGAACCCGAGAAGCTTGCCGAACGGGACGCCAAAGACACACTTCTCAGGGTTCAATTTGAGGTTGATCTTGCCCAGGTTCCCGAATGTTTCCTCCAGATCTTGCACAAGTGTTGCTTTGTCCTTGGTTTTGACCACTATATCATCCATATAAGCTTCCATATTTCTATGTAGCTGGGGCTCAAAACCAATTTGGACTGCTCTTGCAAAGGTCGAGCCAGCACTTTTCAACCCGAAAGGCATCCGTAAAAAGCAATACGTACCACACGGGGTGATGAATGCTGTCTTTTCCTCGTCTTCCTTTGTCATGAACATCTGGTGGTATCCTGAGTAGGCGTCGAGGAACGATTGGAGGTCACACCCCGCCCTAGAGTCGACAATCTGGTCAATGCGCGGTAATGGGAAAGGATCCTTTGGACAAGCCTTATTGATGTCTGTGTAGTCAATTCACAGCCTCCATTTCCCATTTGCCTTGCGCACCACTACCAGATTGGCCAACCATGTCGTATGGAGTACTCCCCTCACCAAGCCTGCCCCTCCAGCTTTCTGATTTCCTCCGTGACGAACTCTTGTCTCTCCAGAGCTTGCTTCCTGACCTTTTGCTTGACGGGCCGCGCATGAGGACAGACAACAAGGTGGTGCTCAATCACCTCCCTGGGAATGCCGGGGATGTCGAAGGCTTAACATGCAAACACGTCGACATTCACCCGCAGGAAAATGACGAGCTCGGTTTCCTATTTACCATCAAGGGTGGAGCTTATTGTAAAAGCTCCTCCCGTGCCGTCCTCCTTGACGGGCACTTTCTTGGTCTCTGGTGCTGTAGCCCTGGACTTCTTGCTTTTGCTGGCGGAGCTCTCTGGCACGTTCTCAACGGAAGCACAACACTCTGAAGAGGTGCGCTTCCCGAAGTGGGTGCGAGGGGTCTCGCCGGTCTTTTTCTCTCCCGGGGCTCCGTCGGTAGGAGCAGGTGCCTTATTGGCAGCTGCTGCAACTGCTTCCCGATAGAGTTGGTCGGCGCAGATTAGCGCATCTTTCTTGACGGAGGGGACGGTGATGATGTTCATCGGCCTGGGCATTTTTAGCATGTTGTAGGCATAGTGTGAAGCCGCCATGAACTTGGCTAGCGCCGGGCGGCCGAGGATCTCGTTGTAAGGCAAGGGGATCTCGGCTACATCAAAAACAATCCTCTCCGTCCTGTGGTTCAGCTCACCTCCGAATGTCACGGGCAGCGTGATCTTTCCCTTTGGCTGGCTCCTCCCTGGGTTAATCCCTTGGAACGTACATGTCTCCTCGAGGTCTCCATCCGGGATCTGCAGCCTTCTGACCACAATGGGCGAGATCAAGTTCAGTCCGGCCCCGCCGTCAACCAACATCTTTGTCACCTTGAGGTTGCGGATTGTTGGTGAAACCAATAACAACAGGCACCTGACCGCAGTGGTGCAGTCAAGGTGGTCCTCAGTGTCGAAGATGATGGGCGTGCTGGACCATTTCAGCGGCTTCCGTCCGTCAAGTGATGGCTCCACCCCTGTGATCTCACGCGCCCACTACTTGAGTTGGCGGTGGGATGTATGCAGCGAGGCGCCACCATCGACGCACATGGCCTCTATGGCTTTCTAGAACTCGTGATCGCCGGACTCACCGTCCTCATCATGATCATCGTCTTCCTGCTTCTTGTCGCGGCCCCGGGCGGGCCTCTCTTGCTGATTCTCCTTGCCGCGGCAGCCTCCTTGGCCGCCACGTTTCTTGCCGGATCCTTCGGCACCATCAGGGCCCTTCTCCTTGTCCCGCCGCTCATACTCGGCTTTCTGCTTCTCGGCGAGCAGCTCTACCTGCCGCCAGTTTTGGAGATAGTGGCCCTTGGTGCGGTGGATCTTGCATTACTGCTTGTCGGAGCCTCCTGGCTTGTCGGCAGTCGCCAAGGCCCGGCAAGCGTCACACCTGGAAACCTCCTTGTCGGGGTCGCTCACCTTGGTCTTCTTGGTGGTACTGGTGTCGTCGGATCCCTCGACGGCAAGCACGGCCTTGCCCTTGCGCTTCCTGCTACAGTGTCGGCCTTTCTTTGTTGGGGTGGCGATATCTCTAGTGGAGTTGGTTTCCGCACCAGCATCTTTGTCGGGCTACGTCCTTCCCTCCTCGGCACGAGCGCAACGATCAGCCAGAACATAGAGCTCGGCCACATCCTTAACCTTGTTCATCGCTAGTTCCTCACGCATATTGCGATTGCGCATGTTCTGATGAAACGCACTAAATCATAGCGGCGGGACGAACATTGGGGATGTTGTACTGCACCCTGGTAAACCTCTGGATGTACTTGCGCAGGTTTTCTCCTTCCTTCTGGGGGATGATGTGTAAATCACTCGCCTGACCATGAGTTTGTTGGCGCCTCCGCCAAAGATGTTGGTGGGAAACGACACCTATGGGATCACTGGAATCCCTTCTACAGTTGCGGGGTACGGGGATCGCGAGGAGAGCAGGACTAGTAGACGACACAGAGGGGTTTACCCAGATTCGGGCCGCAAAGATGCGTAAAACCCTACGATCCTTCATTGGTGGATGTATTAGTGTTCTCGAGCTCTCGAACTAGCTCTGGGTGTTGTGGGGTTCAAAAGAGCCGAATCCCCTCCCTGTGTGCCATGGGCCTCCTTTTATAGGCGGAAGGGGCTGCCAAAGTGGCACACAGGAGGTGGAAAGTGCTACAGCATTGCGAGGTTATCACTAGTATTACAGGACAAGACGCATTTAATGTGAGGCTTAGGTGTCCCTTTGCTTTATCAGGGACGGGGGCGAGGCCCGTCCCGTCCGTCGCCGCTCCCCCTCGCTTCGACACGCGCCCTGGGCGATGATGCGTGCGGTGCCATGTAGGTAGGCAGGCAGCTGAGGTGGCGCGGTGGTGGAGCCTCCACGAAGGATTGCATGCTGCCACGCAGGTGCCTGCCCATCTGGTTGGGTCGGCAGCTGCATGCGAAAGGCGGTGAAGACTTGGTTGGCGCGGGCCTGGTGGCGGTCCTACCAGTGCGCTTGGCAAGGGCCTTGTCGGGTGGCCCGGCAAGGGTCTTGCCGGGTGGCCCGGCAAGGGTCTTTCCGTGGTGCGCTGATTTCCCCGGCAAGGATCTTGCCGGGGGTCTCGTGGGTTTCTTCGGTGAGGATGGTTGTCGGTGTCAAAACCGGCGGATCTCGGGTAGGGGGTCCTGATCTCTGCGTCTTAGGCTGATGGTAATAGGAGACAAGGTACACAATGTTTACCCAGGTTCGGGCCCTCTCGATGGAGGTAAAACCCTACTTCCTGCTTGATTGATATTGATGATATGAGTAGTACAAGAGTTGATCTATCACAAGATTGTAGAGGCTAAACCCTAGAAGCTAGCCTATGATGATTATGATTGTGATCGTCCCTCTAAGGACCAACCTCTCCGGTTTACATAGACACCGGAGAGGGCTAGGGTTTACATGGAGTCGGTTACAAAGAAGGAAACATAATATCCGGATAGCCAAGCTTGTCTTCCACACAAAGGAGAGTCCCATCCGGACACGAGACGTAGTCTTGAGTCTTGTATCATCACGCTCCAACAGTCCGGACAAAGTATATAGTCCGGCAGTCCGGATACCCCCTAATCCAGGACTCCCTCAGTTGCCTTCCTATCCTCATCTGACCTCATCTATTCTTTGTCTTCACAAAGATCTGCATGCCACCATGGAGGTGCCTCCCGAGCCTTGTCCCAACGCGTTTGTCAAGCGTTGGTGGGCTCAAGTGTGGCTCACTTTGGCTGGCGCGAGCGAGCTGCCCCGGCAAGGGTCTTGCTGGGGCCGCTGAGGCTGCCCCGGCAAGGGTCCTTTCCGGGGGAACCTGCTACGCCTATCTAATCTTTGTGGCCTTGGTCCTTGTTGTTTCTTCGTTTGTCTTGTGCCTTCGGCTTCTCTCCGGCTTCCCTTTCCTGTCGTGTGTGTGTGTGCCCGTGGCGGGAGGCTCTGATTGCCCATGCACAAGTAAAGGGGTCAAAAGTGGAGCCCCTACTTTTGTACACCGATAGGGCAGAAGCAGTGCTCCCCACGGAACTGATATACAAGTCACCTCGAGTACTTGCCTATGATGAAGTAGAGCAAGAGCAGCTTCGGCATGATGATGTTGTGCTCCTCGAGGAAGATCGTCTCTGGGCCGCTATGTGTGCTGCACACTAACAGCAAGCCCTCCACCGCTATCATAGCCGCATGATTCATGCCTGGAGCCTTGAGGAAGGCGACCTTGTCGTTAGGCGTGTTTAGTCCGCCAAGGGTTCCAACAAATTGACGCCAAAGTGGGAAGGCCCCTACCGGATAATACAAGTCACCAGACCTAGCGCAGTCCGTCTAGAGACCAAAGATGGCATTAAGGTGCAAAACTCATGGAATATTGAGCATCTTCGCAAGTTCTACCCATGAGGCGCGGATGCCAGGCTCAGCCTGGCAGCCACCTTTTGTACATTCCTTGCTGATGTGCATTTAACCCTTTGTACAAAGCCAGGCGCGAACCCTGAGCAAAGATAATAAAACGAAGCGCTGGCCCAAAAACTTGCACGCATGTTTATTTTACTATGATCTTGCCATGATCATTTAGAAAGGGTCGTATGCTGCTATTTCCCCCCTGTACTAACTATAGGGCCCCTGCCGTGGATAAACTCTCAAGGAGGAAAAGTGGGAAAAGCTTGCATATTGGCCCCCGGCAATGCGAAGCAGATAAGTTCCTTTAGTCATCCATAGTGTGCCTCTGTGTAGGAAACTTGTGTGTAGAAAAACTTTGTCGCCCTAAAACATTTGTGCTCCCATCTTCTGATTCGAAGATTACTCCGGTCAGGATGGTCACAGTGGCATTTGGAAAAAAATGTTTGATAAGGGGCGGGTTCTCTTCCATGCTCCTGACCCGCAAGGCCGAGCCTCGCAGGAGCTATGGAAGGGACCGGCAAGATTTCTTGCTGGAAAAACTTGTTTACTTGAGAATATAGAGGAGTAATTCCTCTACATGGGCATGATACATGCACAAGTGCCCAACAAGCATATCTTTTTTCATTAATAAGCAGATAAACAAGTACAAAATCTACAGGGTACAAATATAGATGAAAAGGTTACATAATTTAGACTAAAATTTCGCAGATGCCTGCATCTTTTGAATTGAAAGAAGATAAGTGCCGTGTAATGCCTTTCTTTCCCTCTCCTAAAAGGGGCTACAGCAGGAGGTGAAGAGGACAAAAGGATTGGCTGGGCTTCTAGGGAGAGCGGATAGGCGATGGAATGGTCACCACCGCCAGGACCAGAAAAACGCAGCAGGAGGGACACCGGTAGGGAAGACGAAGTCGGAGTCCATGAGCAGGCCTGTCGGGGTCCAGCCGGAGGAGGTGGAGACATCCACACCCAACACCCTAACAAATCGCTCTGCCGGGGAGAAGACCAGGTGCAGATGATGGTGCTACACACCCAAGCCACCGTCCTCCCGCTCGGAGCCGTCGTCCTCGCCGTCACAGTCCTCTTTGTCGTTGTCGCTCGAGGAGGAGGTTTAGTCATCGGTAGAGCTCTCCACGCAACCCCCTAAGCGAGCACCTGAATGCCTGAAGACCTTGATGGAGAGCAGGTTGGCCTCCATTAATTTTAAAAGGAGAACAAGCCCCGCTGCCAAGCTATGGGCACGAGCAAAGGTTTTCCAGTCACGTCGGAGGAGCATGACATGATGCGCGGGGAACTCCATGTCCTCCCGCATGTTGCCATTAAAAAAACCCTCATGTGTAGCTTCAACCCTAGTGGCTATTGTACCTCCATCACCCTTGCAAAAGGGGTATGAGCCGAAGGCGGCTGCATGGGGCCCGCGTAGCTTCACAATGAACTCGAACGGCTGGTCCCCAACGTGGCCCTCCATTAGAGCCAGGGTGACCGGGGGAGGAGCAACCAGAGTGCCTCCATGCCCTCCTCAGCCCCGAGCACCGTGATGACCGTGCCCACATCCTGCGATACCACCTTGTGTGCTGGAGTCTCCCCTGCATCCCCGTCTGGGGCAAGGAGGCACTGCTGAGAAGGGACTCTCGTCACCGTCCCTGGAGTTTGATCGCGTCCTCCTCCCCTCACCAAAGTGGAATAAATACACACGAAGAAGAACAAGGATATGTGTGTGGGTGAGCCCCTCGCCTGCGCCTCCGTTTGTAGGAGAGCATGGCCGGGGGCTGGCTCCTCACCACCCAGGACGCAACCACCCAACACCACTGATCCAGTCCCTATGCGCCACTCACGACGTCTAGAATCGATGACGGCCCTCCTGCGCCTATCCATGGTGCTGAGCTTTCTATCATGGCACTCATTCCTGCGCCCTACGCGTCCACCACCAGCCCTGCGCAATGCAGGCAGCGTACATGGTGAAAATAGCAGGAGTACTGGGATAGGCAAAATGTCAGTTACCTCCCCATGAACATGGGTGGCCCGTGGGCCATTACGTGGGTAACCTCACCTCATCCTGCATGACACACAGAAAAACCGGATACTAATTCAGTTACTGGTTAATGAAGAAGCAAGGAAGATGTCCAAGAAGACATGAATCCCACTATGGCATGTCTAAAGTATTCGCATGTGTATTGGTTAGGGCCTACCCCAACGATCCCTAGCAGCACGTATGGGCCAGACTCGGGTGCTCTTGTCGGTGCAACAAACATTTGCGTTTGTTGCCTGAACCCACACACGCATGCTGACATCCTACAAAACAAGACCAAGCTGGAGAGGACTGCTCTACATGAGATCAAGGAGCCGATCAAGAAGACCAAGCTAGATATACAAGGCAAAGGACTCCAAGAGAAGTGTCCCTTGCTGGAATAGGCAAAGACAACAAGGTCGATGCGATGAGCAATAGCAGAGTCAAACCGCGCCAGCTGCGTCTCCGGGGCAACTGGAGACCGTGGCACACGCCCCTCCAAGAGGGCTTGGCAAGCCCCGCCCCCGTTAGGCATATGATAATATCCACCGCTCCATCGCACCACAATGCAAGTCACTTGCCCATGCGGTATCAAGCCCCCCAGGTGACTAAGTGGCTCTCACTAAACACGTGGGAGCATGATAAAAAGCAGATCGTATCCATTTGACACCCGTCCAAAGGCGTGTCAAGATGATAAGCTGAGGATGATTAAGCAGCACGGTAGGCTTGTCGGGTTTCACCCTCATCACGACACCTAGTGATGCATTTAATGCATTTTGTGCTAACTTCCAGAGCTAGGTATGTTAGCCACTAAATAATGACAGTTTTGCCACTGTGGTTCCCCATTGAGTTATAAAAGGAGGCCCATGGCAAACTGGAGAGGGATACAGACCCCCTAACACTTGTACGTGCGTAGATGCTCCCCCCTCCCTATGCAGCCTTGCCGGGCTTTAGTGTTGCGTGTTGTTGTGATTCCTTCATCCAATCTATGCAAAGCTGGAGTAGGGTTTTATGCCTCACGTCGGCCCAAACCTGGGTAAAAAGCTCTAGTGTCATCATAGTCGTGTTGCCTCATGGCTTCCGCTCTTTGTGCAACGTGACTCCGCCTAGTAGAACCACAAAGGGGCCCATGGCCCCATAGGTGATCGTGTTCACCCATGGCACTTTTCCACCCTACCGTACCCTCAAACGTTGGCAATTCCATCCCTCTATTCCCCCACATGTCAAGTTATTCTCCGGCGACATCAGCCCAACACGCACCCGCACCCAAACCAGTCAACCCTCATACTCCTCCACCTGCGACTAGACTGGCGCATCTTCCACGGCTCCGGTTCGTTCTGTCTAAGGCCTCGTCGTCGTCCTTCGCCTTGGTTTGCTTGATGTTCGCGGTGTGCTGCTGTCTAGCATGGACAACATGGTCAAGAACCAAGTGGAATGAGGAGATGACTGTACGTGGAGAGGATGACATTAGGGACCCACCAAGGTCATGGCAGTACGCAAGCAAGTGCCTCGTTATTACAAGCCCAAAAAAATGGTTCCCCCTAATGGTTGGACATCTGGCACCCACACCATTCTCAGCGTACTCAATAAATGAGAGAATTATACAATGAGTGTGTCACACCCTGATTTTCATGGCACAACACTTAAGATGATAAAGTGTGGTTTGACAAAAACTTTTGCATTATTTGGCTTTTATTTGGAGTTGGTTTTCTCTCTGTGTTTTTCAAGTGCTCTTTAAAGTCAACACAACTCCACCTTCTATACTTCATCTCCTTGCCCCAAACTTCTGCCCAATGATCATGCCATGTTTATAGAGAAATATAGTATTTTCTTACAAAAATAATTTGGCCAAATAGTATTTTAAAAAATTAGTTTTTCAAAAACTCCCGAATTGAGGTTTGCACTGTAAGTACTTGATTTGGGGTATGAAAAATATTTCAAAGAGTATATTTGAAACCTTTTAGATATAGGACTTCCATAAACCACAAAAATATAATTTTAAAAGTTATTTTCCTATTTTATTTAAAAGCTTTTTCTTAAGGCCAGAAATGGTCTTTAATAGGGAAATATTATTTTATTGTTTTAAAAATAGTTGATAAAAATCAGGGAAACTCAGTGGACATATATTTCACATATATAAGAGTTTCAACACATGGTCATGTTCAAAATATTGGACAAAACCTCCCAAAACCATTTCTGCCCATTTCAAGGATTTGAAATATTTCTACAGGAAATATTTTCATAAGAATCCAAGGAAAATCCAGCAGGTCACAAATGCATATTGTGATCACCTTGCAAAGCCTCATGTCAATTAAAGTCATTTTGGTTGACCAAAATTCCCCAAAACCCTCTCTGACCAGAATCAAATTTGAACAACTTTTTACTACCAACTTTCTGTCCTTGACCCTAACTTTTGTGAGCATGTTCATATGACCAAATGAGGCCACTACACAAAGTGGTTAATCAAGGGGAAGTGATTTTCTCAACTAGATCTACACAAGTTCATTTCTGCAAATTTCTAGGGTTTACAAAAGTTCCATTGGCAACTTTGACCAAATAATCTCCAAATTGGTGGAAGGCCCTAATTATATGTTTCATTTCACCCTGTGGAGTCTCATGGCAGTTGGAAATCATCTGCTGGCCCAAACCATTATCAAACACCTTCTGCCACTTTTCAAAAATTACCATTTTGACCACTAACACTATTCTCCTTGAGCTCAACTTTTTACCACAGCCCCTCAGAGTCCCCTTGCACCCCCAGTAACTCTTCCCTGGCCTCAACTCAATGATTGAAGGGTGAAACATCCCCATTTACCCTTCTGGACAACAGCATTCGTCTCCTTTCTCACCTCCCTCCTCACTCCAGTGGCCACCCAGGGCATCCAGTGCCCCTCCCCCATTCTTTACTCCCCCCTAGAGCTACCAGACATCTTTGGACGCGCCAACATTGCATAGAAAATGTCCATGTAGGCCATTTGGGCGCTTTGGAGCGCGCTACAGTGCGCTCCCGCACTGTAGCCACCCCCTTGCCAAGCACCTCCGGCCACCTCGGGCCTCCCCAGCACGCCCGACGATGCACCTCGGCGTCCGCAGCATGCTAAGACCTGGTCCCCCTATTCCTTCTCCCTCCTACGGCCTCCCTCACACGTGCGCCATGGCCGCTCGAGAGCTCCAATGAGCACGCTCACACGCGTGGCACCTCTGGCCCCTCCTGCTCCCTCTTTTCGTTCCCCTAGTCGTGGACCAGCTCCACAAACGCCCCGGACACGCTCATTTGAGCCCCCGTGAGCCACAGCGACGGCAACAGCCTCGTCGGAGCACTAGTCCATGGTGAATGGGCGGGCTATTTATAGTCCTCCCCGTGCCATTCTCTCCTCACCGCTCGCTCTCTACACCACCCAAGCTACCCCTACTCCCCAGTTCGTCTCCAGGAGCACCCGAGCATGAGATCGGGCTCGAGCTCCGCCGCTTCGGCTCGCCGGAGCTTGCGAGGTATAGGCCTTCCCCGCTCCTCCTATGCCCCGATCTAAAACCGCCTCCTCCCACTGATCATTTCCCCTCTCTCCCCCGCCTTGTTTGCAGTCGGAAACGGCCAGAGCGATCAACGCCCGACGCTCCTCCGCCATGAAACTCGTCGCCAGAGAACCACTGTTCCCCTCCGGGCAACTCCGGCACCACCCGAACGGCGACTCCACGTCGAGTCCAACTATGCCGTCGGCTCGACCCGCCGTGCCCTGCATCACCGCCGGTGAGAACGCCGGCCCTCTGGTCGCAAGGTCAGAGATGACAGGCGGGCCCCTCCTATCATCCTCACCTCTCTCTCGCCCCGTCTCTCTCCCACTGGCAGCTGGGCCCTGCCTGTCAGGTTTAAAAACCTGGCGCATGCGCGCTGGCTCGCCTGGGCCTCTTTTCCGTCTAAGCCTGCTGCACTGTGGCCTTTCTGGCCCAGTGGCACAGTGCCACTTTTCTTTTTCTTTTTCTTTCTGTTTTATAAAAATTCCATAGGATACAATATTTATCCAAATTAAATGTTTCCAACTCCTAAATTCTTATAGAAATCCCACCTATTTAATGGTGTAACTTTCATAAATATCCATCAAACTTTTCTGCACTGTTCAAATTTAAATTCAAATTTGAGCATTTATATTCCCCTCTAAAAATCTATTTCTCCTATTCTAAAACTCCAAATCCATAACTAGCAATTTCCCCTTCTTAGATTCCCCCCTAGTATTTATCAAAAATTAGTTGACATTTTTCTGAGCACTTTGGTTTTTCTGTTTTACTACCTTATTTTCTCGTTATTTTCTTGCGACGATTAGATCCCGTATTAGACGAAGTTGCTGAAGAAGAAGAAGGAGAAGGATTTGAAGAACTTGAAGACCAAGGCAAGCAGCCCTTTGACCATGTCTAAGAAACCCTGTTTATGCATGTCATATGGCACTTTTATTGGTTGCATCGAAGTCATGATAAAATGGTGACCACTTGAGGTGGTTGCCTCCGTTGCTTTTCTCGTTGACAATTGCATGATGCATGAACCTACCTTTCTATGAGGGTTATGCCGGTGGGGGTAGATAGGATGCTAAAGAAGTGCTATGCAAAAAGGGAGGGGGATATGCATGGTGATAGAGACAAAGTATTTTCAAAAGACTTTTCGAAAACCCCATCGGGTGCCACTTATGCCCGGGGGAGATGATGAGTTGGGTAGCCACTTGATGACGAAGTGGTGTACCGAGGCAAGTGTGTGTTGTTTTCAAAACGGATTGGTTTAAGTTGCGACCGTTGTTCAAACCTTACATGCGCAACCACTCTACCCTTGTATGGGAAAGGGCATTATTGATTACCTAGGCCGATACTAGCTTGGAGCCCGCATTACTAGTGATGGAGGAGATTTGGTGCTCTCTCTCGGGATGGGGTCGTGCCAGGTAGGGCGGCCATGACTGTTTTTACAGGGCACCGGATACACCGTTGCGTCCCCTCTCGGATGTTACGATCTCGAGTGAGTCTCGTATGATGTACATCGTGTGGATACGGAACAACGGGTGGACTCCTTGTTAGTGTCGTCTAGGGAAAGGTAGTGATTGGGTGCTTACCCCGAGTACTTGAGGTATCGCGGGTCGTGGATGACACGGAAGTTCCCCGGATTTGTGGGTAAAGTGTGCAACCTCTGCAGAGTGTAAAACTATTCGAATAGCCGTGTCCACGGTCAAGGACAGTTGGGTAACCGCTCTTGGGCTACGTCCACATGTTTACAAACCAGTGTGTGTTTGGATAATTAGGGAGAACTACTCGGGTCAAGTCAAGGGACTTGACATGATTGAGTTGGGTTGATGCCCACTCTATTTATGTTGATATCAGTAACGTGTCCTCATGGTTACTTGAATTCTTCTGATGCATGTCTTACAAGTTGTTGAACATGTCATTGCACTCAAAACTATCTTTCTGCAAAAATTTACCTATATCATGCATTGTTGTGCCTTGTTCCAACCATGGGTTGCTTTCGAGTACATTCAAAGTACTCATTGGCTTGCCACTGGTTACTTAATTGGCCAGGCATGGAAGAATAGGAGTTCGAAGAAGAGTTCTTTGGAGACGAACATGCGAACTAGGACGTTTCCCAGTCAGAATGCCTGTAGGGTTAAGCCAGATGGCATGGGTTCTACTTATCGACGAAGATTTCCGCTGCTTAAGTTTATTTGGTATCCAGCCCTTGTGGCTTTATCTATGTAAGACTTGACCATAATGGTCATAATTTGTGTAAGACGGTATGTATTGATGTAATACTCTTGTTATTCAGCTTCTGTGTGTTTAGTGAGCATTGATCTCTGGGATCACTGTACACATGCATTCGGTGATCACGACTTATGGGTCGGGGTCCCCACAGAGCTGGCATCAGAGCCATCCTGACTGTAGGAAGCCTTAGTTAGCATGGACGTTAGTTAGCTTGAGACCATCTAAACTTCTCTTCTTTTCTAAAGCTTACCCAACCCAAAATATATTTCCCTTATTGACCTCTCCCATTCAACCTTTGTAGATGGCCGTCGCCCCCTTGAGACTCCTTACGACAGGATTTCCATCACTCCTAAGAGATTGCCTCCAACAATGCCACTATCCCTTGCTGCCCATATACACCCTGCACGAACTAGAAAATGATGTGTTCGAGAAGGAGTTCTACGCCAAGGTTTTTGTGCCTGCCAAGACCTCACCTCAGGGGTGGTTCTTCGTTGGACCACCTATGCCAACAAGGGACCTAGCCTTTCATCAAGTGGCATACGAAGCTCTCCTCCGTCTTCGAGACCTCCTTGCAGAAATGAAAGAAAAACATGCCACCTGCTACCTGCCTGGCAAGAGAGGATTTGGAGCTCCGACTCAAATGATGATTTCCCCAGAAGACGAGGATCCAACCCTCAAGTACCAGATCCGTTTTGTCAATGCAGGAGACTACCTCCGACGCCACCTTACCAAAGCATTTCTCAAGGCTCGCCAAGATCTCCATTCACTTCTGCACCTCCACTGCCTCGAGAAGAAGAAGGTGGTTGAGCAAGAATAGCAAATCGCTGCCCTAGAAGCCCACATTTTTAATCAGGAGCAGCAAATCAAGGAACTTCAGAAAGCTTGCAACCAAACCCCACACAAAAGGCATAGGGATGGATTTCCATACCCACCTCATAAAGGATCATCGTCAGGCCCCCGACGACAATACCCAAGACTAATTAGCAACCCTTTTGCCTCCATCACATGTCACGTGTGTGGTGAACTCGGGCATATTAATAGGATGTGTCCCAACAAGCAGCCGACTGTTGCATGTCCATTGGCACCCAGGAGAACCTAGAAGCTGAAGACCGAACGCCTTTCTCTCAAAGTGATGAAGCAAGCACGACTACTGAATCTGAGGACCCCTAGGGTAGGATGAGTCGTGTACCCCCTATGCGCAGTCCAGTCCATATGATGGTTCAAATGAAACCATGTTGAGTGTTGCTTGTTCTTATTTGTTTGTGTTTTTAATAAGTTGCACTTTTTCCTTAGGCATCATGTATGCGACTATATCACCTATCTTATCTTAATGAAATTTTGTGTGGCCTTTTTGGCACCTGTTTGTTTGCACCTGCACTATAGAACCCCCTTTAAGCATTCCCCCCATCTATGATGCTTTTCCCTCTCATCCCTCTCTCCTCGACTGAAGACCACCAAGACGAGGAACACCAAGGATTCTACTTCGGCGACCAACTAGCACTGGAGATTTTTGTTGCAGCCTCCTCGACCAAGAGCAGTCCAGTAGAGTTATGTTTACCTCTCAAGATTAGAAACCCATCCCTAGACCCTTTGAGAGTTCATGAGATAACCCATCTCGAATCCCTAACCAAGTGCTTAACCCACAAAACTGCAAGAGAACCAGCTAATCCTCCGTGACCTTGCACTAGTTCATTATGGAACTAGTGGACATAGTGAACTAGGACATTATCATCCTAAGATAGCACCAGAACTGACAATGCCATAGGGTAGACCTATTCGAGGATATTGAAATAGGACAAATTACTTGATGAGTTTATATCAGAGACCTTGAGGAATTATCCAAGACTTCTTGGTGGATTATGAGCTTTTTATGTTAGTTGATGAACTTGGTGGGACCATGTTAATAGAGTAGCATAGCATTCATTACCCGTGGAGTAAATTGGAGTTTGTAGGACAATTATGATCGCACAATGAAATTCGTGAAGGTATAAGGATTTGAATTAGCCAGGAGATATTGATAGAAGATAGCTGACCATGATATTTGGATTAAATAGGTGATCCTAACGGAGTCTAGATGTTGAGTAAGTCTACATGGTTCGAATTAAATTGGATTTATACTAATGATCTCAATTATGATACCATGTGTTCTCGGTGGATAATAAACTAGGAGATTGGATTGATTGTCGGAGTTGATTTAGAGATCTATATAAGCTTGAGGTTGGAAGTTACTTGACCCCGAAGATGGGAATTGGTGGACTGACTATAGTAAATATAGCTCTTTCAAGTATTTGGTGGTTATAGGACATTATGTGGGGACCAAATCTCCGGGTGTTAATCTCCAGAAAATGGCCCTTGTGCTCACCAGCCCCAGGATAACTGTTAGCTGATGAGGCACCAACCTTATATAGAAATTCCAAGCAAAATACAAAATATGTAGTACAAGACCATTCTGGCCTGTGAGTACAACAAACGGTTTCTAATGATTGATGGTGGAAGCGGTTCATGGATCATTAGTGTCTATGGGACTCCAATTCCCACAAGAACAGCTGACCAGGTTAACTCCTATCTTCGCGAGGCTGCTATCACCGTTGCTTAAGTTCCGGGACTGTCGCCATGGTCGCTCCTCTCCGCGCAAGAAAATCTGGCCAAGACATTAGCCAGGGACAAGCTAGTGAGTACTTTGAATATACTCGCAAACATTATGAACACAGGTATAATATAACAATGATGTGCTAAAAATATTTTATGCTCATGACGTCAGTCACAAAAGATAAATAAAACTCTGATGCGCGCAAGCATGTTATTTATGAATATGCAAACATGGTAGTATTAAAATTTTGAAATAAATAACAAGCATGCCATAGTCAGGCGTCTTAGCGACACCACATAAAGGGATTTAAAAGAAATGCCACAGTCGGGCATCTTAGCGACACCACATAAAGGGCTTTAAAAGAAATGCCGCAGTCGGGCGTCTTAGCGACACCACATAAAGGGCTTTAAAAGAAATGTCGCAGTCGGGCGTCTTAGCGACACCACATAAAGGGCTTTAAAAGAAATGCCGCAGTCGGGCGTCTTAGCGACACCACATAAAGGGCTTTAAAAGGAATGCCGCAGTCGGGCGTCTTAGAGACACCACATAAAGGGCTTTAAAAGCAATGCCGCAGTCGGGCGTCTTATCGACACCACATAAAGGGCTTTAAAAGAAATGCCGCAGTCGGGCGTCTTAGCGACACCACATAAAGGGCTTTAAAAGGAATGCCGCAGTCGGGTGTCTTAGCAGCACCACATAAAGGGCTTTAAAAGAAATGCTGCAGTCGGGCGTCTTAGCGACACCACATAAAGGGCTTTAAAAGAAATGCCGCAGTCGGGCATCTTAGCGACACCACATAAAGGGCTTTAAAAGGAATGCCGCAGTCGGGCATCTTAGCGACACCACATAAAGGGCTTTAAAAGAAATGCCGCAGTCGGGCGTCTTAGCGACACCACATAAAGGGCTTTAAAAGAAATGTCGCAGTCGGGCGTCTTTGCGAAACCACATAGAGGGCTTTAAAAGGAATGCCGCAGTCGGGCATGTTAGCGACACCACATAAAGGGCTTTAAAAGAAATGCCGCAGTCGGGCGTCTTAGCGACACCACATAAAGGGCTTTAAAAGAAAACACAGTAAATATCCAGGAGGTAGAACCATCCCAGGGATATTCGATAATACCAATAATATCACGGGTTAGTCAACAATAATAATACTCATAATTATCACAAGTCACAAGTTGTGATTCCAGTTGTAGTTTAACAGTTTCACCTCTGAAGACCGACACTTGACCCATCCCAGACTGTAATCCTTAACCATGGACACGGCTATTCGAATAGGTTTAATCTCTGCAGAGGGTGTACTCTTTACCCACGAGTAACGGATTCCTTTAGTCCATCGGGACTAATTCCGTCTATGGTCTTTTTGTTGAAAACGCACCTAACTTGCGCACGCCAGCTTAACTCACATGTGTCTGGAATCGCCCACGACACCTGTCAAGCAAAACTCTAAGTGGGGAGGCTACAACCTCGACGTAACATGGGATCACAAAATTTATACCGCGCGCAAACTGGGGAGCTACCCCCTTTGGCTACAACCGAAACACCCATGCTCCCGGACCCGATGGCATGACTACCGGATGCCTCCAGTATCTTCCACCATGGCCTCTCTGTACGGTGTGTGCTAGGAAAGGGTTTGACAACTTACTGAACCATACCCTACCTTTGGCAGGGACAAGTGGCAGCACGAAACAAGTATGGGGGTTACTGGAACAAGACTCGATCTACGGTCGACTCAGGAGGTTCAAATATTTCCTGCATGATTAGCATAACAATACATATTCTTCAACCAACAGATAGAAACACCACGCGACATACCCCTTCATGCCATACCAGATACGACCGTCTCGACGGAGGACTAGGGGCAAGACCGTGTCTACCCAAGACAGAGGCCTCCCCGGCTTCCCTTCCGGTATGCATGAGAGGCATATGACGGTGATTTCCATCATAACCATATCAACTCCATCAGCATAAAAATCATTTTTATGCACTCATGAGTAGGATCACATCCTCACATAAAATGACGTATGCTCGTGTCGGGGTGGTGCTGTCACCGAGTCAAACAACACACACAAAAATTACACCACGGTTCAGAATGCCTGCCTTCAGGTCATCGGAAAGCAGGGTGCATTTCAAAACATCTTGAAATCTTCAAGAATCCTATTTAAAAAAAATATGGATTAACACAAAAAATCAAAAAAGAATGAAAAGTTGTTTTGAAATTTTTTCAAATAAATCTTAAAATAAACTAGACAATATTTGGGAGAGGTAGGAAAAAGAATTAATTTATTTGGAGTTGTAATTAATAAGATATAGCCGGTCAAAGTTTGGTCAAAATATGCTATTTAAAAAAAACAGAAAAGAAAACGTTTCGAATATATACGTACAAGTCGAAGGCGTACTTTGGAAACACGCTTCCACTTAACCCACATGGACTGGGGCAGGGTCACTGACAGTGGGTACAGGGGCCCACTGACAGTGACTGACGAATGGCTGCTCCCCGCGGGCTCCAGAGAATTGGGATGGATCCGCAAGACCGGGGCGGTCCTCCCGGTGGTGGTTGGGTCGGCGGGGGTGGAGGGAGTCGCCGACGGTGAGCTTTGCGGCGGAGGAGGCCTCGGGAGCAAAGTGCTTTGGGGGCTGTGGTGGTTCCCGATCAAAATCGAGCAGGGGGAAAGGTTCACGGGAGGAAGAGAAGGCTCCTGGTGGAGAGAGTGGAGAGGGGGAGGTCCTACTGGTGCCGGAATGGCCGGGGCAGTGGTGGCGGCAGGAGTTGCCAGAGACGGGGAAGAAAACCTCCCCGGGTCGATTGCGAGCTAGGGAAGCGCCATTGGGGTGGCCTGAGGTTGACTGTGTGCGGGAACGGGCTCGGAGCTTCCTTAAATAGGCGAGTCAGGGTGGTTCAGCGACGACCGCGGATGAGCTCATCGGCGACCGTCTTTCTGTAGCTGCAGGGCATCGTGGTGAGGCTGGGGATGGTGGCAGGAGCTAGCAGACGAGCGGCTACTGTTCCAAGGGCGAGCTGGCGAGTGGAGGTGGTTTGGACGGCGCTGTCCAGCGCAGGAGCTGTCGGGCGGCAGTGGCAACTAGTTGCTGGCCTGCCGGAGACGTGGCGAGAGCTGCGGGGCTCGTGGGGTGTAGAAGGGGACACGGAGTGCTGGCTGCGGTCGGTCACAGACCGGAGTGAGTGCGGGGCGGGACGCGGCGGCTCGGGCGCTCGTGCGTGCCAAACGCACTCTCTGGGCGCGCCCAGAGCACGCCCGGGACGTGCTCGACGAAATGCCAGGGTAGCCTAGTGGTCGCGGGTGAGGTTGGCAAGAAACAGGGCTAGTTTAGGGTTAGCAAGGGAATCAAGGGACATGGTGGATGGGTTAGGGGCTCAAGTTCACAATGTAAACTTGAAATCATGTCAAATCTGGCTACGCGCTCAGGGTGTTTGTCAAAATGCCAAGGGCATCCAGGCAGTTCTTGGGGTGGCCAAATCTTCCAGATCAGTGTCTCTATGGATGTATGAGAGGGTGGTGAAGTTATTTTGCCAAAAGGAGAAACTTGCTAGTGCAAGTTTTGCAAAACTACAATTCTGGACAGGGAGTAAATGGCATCACTACATGGACCAAAAGTGTTCCAAAGAGTGCATGCTCCTGGACATAGGGGTTTTGCAGGGTTGACTACAAGCAGGTGAAAGCACAAGGTCACTAGAGCAAGAATGGATGGGGTTGCAGTACAAAACACAAGTCAGGTCCAGAATGAAAAACAGGCTGGTGCACTTAATTCTCCATAGAACATCACAAGGTTTTTGCATAAAGTTGGATGGCATGCTACCACTGACATCCCATAATTTTGGTGGAGGCTCTAGGGAAATATTTAATTAGGCTATAGTGCAAAAGTGTCCACTGGACCAAATTTAAAAAACAGGGGTAGAACTCAAAATATGAAATGAAAAAAAAATATTATTGCATAAAAGTGATTTAGAGACATCACATGACATCTCCAAATTTTGGTTGGATTTTTAGCTAAATATATCAAATGGTTGTAGTTCAAAAAGAGCTCCAAAATTTAAAACAATTCATTTTAATGAATAAAGCTCAGGGTGAAATAATCTAATAAATAATTCTACTCATTAAGAAAATGTTATACAGAGAGCATAGAAGTCCAATATATTTTGGAAAGCTCCACTTGGAAAAGACTCCTTAATATTGAAAGAAAGGTTCTGAAATCAACAGAAATAAAAATTTTAAAACTCCTGGCAAAATTTTAATATTTAAAACTTGGTTAAATTTTTGGGGTGTTACAATTACTACCCCCCTTAAGAAAAATCTCGTCCTCGAGATTTGCTAATGGTTGTAAAACAAAATTCTTTTACCTGTTCAAAAGATCATTTTACTAAGGCGGTAAAAAGGTGGCTACAGTGAGAGGGCAATAAGTGGTAAGTAACCACAGTGTGGGATACTTCCGTTGTGTGGAGAAGTTCCACGCTTAGGAAAAACGAGCGATTTCTACGCTGGTCGCAGTGAATTTAGAATAAATTCTAAATTCTACAATATGCTGGTCGTACCCGAGAGCACAGTTCTCTCTTTGGCTGACAGGTGGCACCAGGGCCCACTGTCAGTCTCTCCTTCTTCCTCTGGCTCTCTCTTCTTCCTCTCTCCCGCGCGCTTTCCCGGCTTTCTCCACCGGCGACGTTTAGCGCGTAGGGCATCTAGGCCGTACTGCGGTAGTGCGCGGCGTGCTTGCTGCCGGTGTAGTGTGCACTCACCTCGCGGCCCAGTGCGCTGTCGGCACTGCTCGCGAATCCGCCTCCGAACACCGGCGATCGGGCGACGAGCGGCGCTGGTGGACTTCCCCCACCGTACACCGATCTCGAGCTATAAAACGACCGCTGTGCTCCTTCTTCATCTTCACACTTGGCCTCGTTCCACCTCCTCCTTCTCATCCATTACTGTTTACCGGAGCTCGAGACGAGGCTCCAATGGCGGAGATGGTGCCGGACTGGTACGTGATCCTAGTGTGTGGAGGGCTGGCGGAAGTGCTGGCACTACATGAATCTGCTACTTTGCCATCTGCCACGGCGGACGGCAAAGGCATGGATGGCAGACGGCAAAGACCTTTGCCGTCAGCCGCGGATGGCAAAAGGTGACGGCAAAGTAGGGGACGGCTAAGAGCTGCATTGCCGTCTACCTCGGGCAGCTGACGGCAAAGGGGCCTTTGCCATCAGCAGCGGACGGCAAAGAAGACGGACGGCAATAAATGCGTTGTTACTCCGTTAGGTGGTTAACAGCAGGCCTTTGCCGTCCGCTGCGGACGGCAAAGCCTTTGCTGTCAGCCACTGTTGGCAAACTGACCAAATTGGTCAGCCTCCCAGGAAGCACAGTTGCCTGCCACGTGACCTCTTTGCCGTCCGCTGCTGATGGCAAAGAGCCCTTTGCCGTCGGTGGCAGACGGCAAAGAGCTTGCATATTGGCTTTTTTTCCCTATTTTTTTTAAATCCAACAATTTTCACAGCAAATATATATGACAGCAAATATATATCACATATCCAGCACATAAGTTCCATATCACATATCCAGCACATAAGTTTCATATCACATATCACATCAGTTTCACACATCAGTTTCATCCATACACATCAGTTTCACATATCACATCTAGAACAAGAAGTTTCATACATAAGCAAAGCTAGAACAAGAAGTTTCATACAATGCAAGTTTCATACATAAGCAAGTTTCATCAAAGGAAAAGCAAGCACTCCATCATAGCAAGCTAGCTTCCATGAAGTGAATGAAATCTGCAAAACGGTAAATAAGAAAGTTAGAAATAGGTGACTAGAACAAGAAGAAGACTAGAACAAGAAGTATATCTCATTTATGAGCTAACTAAGGTGAAATGGATCATATATGAGCTAACAAAGTTGAAATGGGTTGTTTATGAGCTAACTTAGTTGAAATGGATCATTTATGAGCTAACTTAGTTGAAATCGGTCATTTATGAGCTAACTAAGGTGAAAGGAATCGTTTTTGAGCTAAGTAAGGTGAAATGGATCGTTTTTGAGCTAACTGAGGTGAAATGGATCATTTATGAGCTTTTATGAGCTAACTTAGTTGAAATGGGTCATTAATGACCTAACTTAGGTGAAATGGATCATTTAAGAGCTAATTTAGGTGAAATGGATCGTTTTAAGCTAACTTAGGTGAAATTGATCGTTTAGGAGCAAATCTAGGTGAAATGGGTCATTTTGGAGCTAACCTACGTGAAATGGGTCATTTTGGAGCTAACCTAGGTGAAATGGGTCATTTTGGAGCTAACCTAGGTGAAATGGGTCATTTTAAAGCTAACGTAGGTAAAATGGATCATTTACGAGCTAATCTACTAAAATGGGTCATTTTAGAGCTAACTTGGATCACTTGTAAGCTAACTAAGGTAAAATGAGTCATATTAGAGCTAACTTAGGTAAAATGGATCGTTTATGAGCTAACTAAGTTAATTATGCAATTTTTGACATAAGTAAGCTTATTAAGTCATTTTGAAGGAAAAGAAGGTAACTCTAGGTCATTATGGTAAGCATATTGGAGGAAATAAAGCTAAGTCTAATTCTAGAGAAACTTACCGTGATCAGGGAGGTGTAGGAGCGGGCTGGCTCGTACCGGTAGCTGGAGAAGGATCGTGCGATGCATTTTTGGAGTTAAGCTGCACCAAAGATCATTTCCAAAGTCTTGTTAGCATTACGACACTCAAATGTTAAGACTAGCAAGTAATGTCCGTTCAAATTAAATTCACCGTGCTCCCAGGAGCAATCACTGGCATCGGCGGAGCGGTCTGACCGGACTTCTCGCACACAGACTGCACATTTGGTTTTCACAACAGAGTCATACTACTTAGTAATGAGACTCAAATGTTAAGACTAGCAAGTAATCTGTAGAAGAAACTTACCACAAGGAGCTCATACATGGCCCTTGCCTGAATGTCATTCCGTGCCCTCTCCTCCTTCAACATCTTTGTCGTCCTCTCCTCCAACTCCCGCTGCCTCTCCACCGCCTCCGCCAAAAGTTTTTCCGTTCTATCTCTCTCACTCTGTATAGCAGCCTGCAACACCACTCACATGACCAATTGTAATCATTGATGGAAGCGCACACAATGTAATGGAGAAAGATAGCTGAGTACGTATAACTAACCTTGATGGCGAGTTGGACTGGCCGTTCACGAGGCCTTATCTCGGGAGCGGAGCTCGACTGGCGCGCCTTGATCTCCGGGAGAGTGCTAGGACAACGGATAAGTCCATCTCCCATGCCTATGGAGCCATGGGACCTCCCACCACCAGATATCATCAGCAACTCTGTATCAATGGGACCCTGGCTCGGGTTAAAGTCCTCCCCTTTCCTCGCCTTCCCCTGATCTCTATATTGCACGAGCTTGTCGTGGGCGGAGATGTTGGGGAATTTCTTTGGATCATCGAGGTCAGACGCAGAGAATGCATTGACTTTCTTGTAAGAGCCAGTGTGGGCCATGGCATACAGGTCGTACACCTCTGGCACCTTATCCGCCTTACTATAGCGTGCCTGAAAGAGAGAAACAAAGTAAATGAGTAATTAAAGGGCTAAAGCTAGCATGATGAATGAATTGCATGAATCATGTAGCAAACCACATACCCAGTTCCGCCCGTACTGAAATAAGTTGGAGCTGCCTTGGTGGTGTGGCACACCTTCCATTTAGGCACGTTTGTCCTTGGCCTCATTGTGGGTGGCCCGCCATTCTTTTGAGCACCACCCATCGACCAACACCTCCCAACAATCCATCCGATCCGCACACCATCTCTGAGGGGCCTAAGTTAGCAAATAGAAACTTCAGCGCTACGGCTATGAATTACTAAATAAAGGAATTAAGTACAAGGCCTTAAGAATTACCTTCATGTACTGCTCCTTACTCAAGAACATATCGCGGCACTCCTGCTTGGACTTCTTGATACCACAGTCGGCGTAGTAGTCTCGAACAGAATGCACCCGAGCCTCATGTCGTAAGTTCTGAAGTAGGCGCTTGCACTCCTTGTGGCTAACTTCTGCCGCCTCCTCCTCGTATCCCTGCTCACACCTGTAGAATGTCTACAATCAAATGAGACAATATTGATTAGTACAATTAATAACTAGCTAGTTGAATATTTTTAATTGTGTAAAGGAGAAATTACCCAGAACTTCCTGATCACCATGTCTGCCCTCGTCTTGCACAAGACACCGTCGATAATCTCACCTGGGGGGGCCGGGGCAGCCAAGTAGTGCTCCCAACTCAATCCAACCTTTGGAAGCCGACCCTCACCAAGCAACATGACAAACCCCAGAAAGTTTTGCCGAATCAGAACTCCAAGGACGGAGTTGGGCCGGCGGACACTTTCATGGTGGTCCCAACACCTGCAGCATGACAAGGCCAACGCATTAGTTATTTGAAGAAACGTGAATGCAGAAGGTATAAAAAGATTAAATGCACTTACCTCTCCCCATCAGGGAAAATCAACCACCTCTGCTCGTGGGTCGCCGGCACGGACGGGAGCCGTGTAGCACCACGCTGGTAGACGTTGCCCCCTCCTCCCCCTCCTCCTCAAAACCAGTCGGCTCCCCGCCATCATCAGCATGGCCAGTCGGCTCCCCGCCATCATCAGCATGGCCAGTCGGCTCCCCACCATCATCAGCGTGGCCACTCGGCTCCTCAGGCTGACCCGACCAAGTACCCCATGCAGACATGTGCTCCTCCGGGGTCTCGTGGGCCCAACTCTCGTGGGCCGAAGGCCCGTCGACCCGAGGCTCGTGGGCCAAAGACCCGTGGACCGGAGTCCGTGTAGCCTCCTCCTAAGACGAGTCCACCCTAGCAGTCACGTGCTCGGGTGAAACAGCTGGGGGCGGCGGCGAGGAAGGCGCCGTAAGAGTCACCCTACCTCTCCTGCAACCACGTGCTCCACCTCGGCCCTTCTTCTTACCTCGTCCCCTGCTAGGCACCGCGGTCGACGAAGAAGGGCCTGGCGGTGTCGCCATACTGTCTAGCAACACTCGACGGAGAGGTGCGTGTGGAATGGAAGACCTCACACTACGCGCCGACGAAGAAGGGCCCTCGGCGCGCTCCCGACCAGCGCCCACCATCTTTCAACACCTGCCATGATAAAGAATAAACGAAATTAGTACAACATGAAAAAAAGTACCGACATGAATAATAATATGTATATCACTTAAGTGTATCATCATCAAGGGGTCGGGGTCAGGGTCGGGGTCTCGGGGTCGGGGTGTCGGGTCGGGGTCGGGGTGTCGTGTCGGTGTCGGGGTCGGGGTGTCGGTGTCGGGGTCGGGGTGCCGTGTCGGTGTCGGGGTCGGAGTGTCGGGCCAAGCTCGGGGTCGGGGTGCCGGGTCGGGGTCGGGGTGCCATGTCGGTGTCGGGGTCGGGGTGTCGGGTCAGGCTCGGGGTCGGGGTGTCGGTGTCGGGGTCGGGGTCGGGGTTGGGGTCGGGGTGTCGGGGTCAGGGTCGGGGTCTCGGGGTCGGGGTGTCGGGTCAGGGTGCCGGGTCGGGGTCGGGGTGCCGTGTCGGTGTCGGGGTCGGGGTCTCGGTTCAGGCTCGGGGTCGGGGTGTCAGTGTCGGGGTCAGGGTCGGGGTGTCGGGGTCGGGGTCTCGGGGTCGGTGTGTCGTGTCGAGGTGCCGGGTCGGGGTCGGGGTGCCGTGTCGGGTCGGGTTTCTTTCGTCTTTTTTTTCATTTTCCTTTTCTTCCTCTTCTTCCTTTTCTTCCTTTTCTTCCTTTTTTTCCTTCTTCTTCTTCTTCTTCTTCTTCTTCTTCTTCCTCCTTTCCTTTTTCCTCTTCTTCTTCTCCTCCTCTCCTGTTTTTTTCTTCTTCTTCTTCCTCTTCTTCTTTTTTCTTTTCCTCCTCCTCTTCTTCTTCTTCCTTTCCTTTTTCGTCTTCTTCTTCTCCTGCTCTCCTGTTTTTTTCTTCATCTTCTTTTTCTTTCCTAAAACTGAACTAAACCTAAAACTAAACCTAAATCTATTCTAAACATAAAACTAAAACTAAAAAAACTAAAAAAAGGAAAAAACTAAATCTAAACCTAAAACTAAACTAAAACTTAACCTAAACCTAAAACTAAACCTAAAACTAAAACTAAAACTAAATCTAAACTAAACATAAACCTAAAACTAAAAAAACAGAAGAAAAAAAAGGAAAAACAGAGAAGAGGTAGAGCTCACCTGGGCCGATGGAGTAGGTGGCCGGTGGAGGAGGGGGGCGGGGCGGCTTGGGGCGGCGGCGCCGGGCCCAGGGCGGTGGGGCGCGGGGGGGCGGGGCGCGGCGGCGCCGACACGGCAGGGCGGCGGGGGCGACGGGGCGGGGGGCGGTGGAGCGACGGTGCCTGGCGGCAGTGGCGACGAGGCGGGAGGCCGATGGAGGGGGGGAATGGGGCGTCGGCGCCGGGCCGGGTGCGGTGGGGCGCAGGGGGGCCGGGGCGCGGCGGCGCCGAGACGGGGCGGGGGGCCGGGGCGACGGGGCGGTGGGGCGATGGGGCGGTGGTGCGACCGGGCGGCGGCGAGTGGTGGGGGCGGCGGCGCGCGTGTGTCTGCAGGGGAGGGAAACAGAGAGAGAGGGGCGGGGTGGGGCGCGCCGGCCGTTAGATATGTTTAATCTTTGTCGTCCGCCACCTTTGTCGTCCGCTAATGTGCTCTTTGTCGTCCGCTAGCGGACGGCAAAGAGGGGGGTCGTTAAGTATTTTTTAACCAGCTCCTCAGTGGGCCCCCCTCCCTCTTTGCCGTCCGCTAGTGGACATCAAAGATTCTTTGTCGTCTGCTAGCGGACGGCAAAGAACCGGGATGGCAAAGGCTTTCTTTGCCATCAGCCTATTCTTTGCCGTCCGCTTTCAGGTAGCAGATGGGAAAGAGCTTCTTTGCCGTCCGCTAGCTGACGTCAAAGAGCTGGCAGATGGCAAAGTAGCTGAATCCAGTAGTGTGGGGCTCTCTGTGCTCCTGTGCGCGATGATCTTTGATGATCGCCGTGATGCTGCCGCCCGGGTGCTGGCTCTCCGCGGTGGCGGTGATCACGGGGATTAGGCGTAATTCCGGTTATTCACTGTTATCGGTGTGCCGGAGGTGATTAGTATCCGGATGATTATCCGCTAATCTCTCCCTTGGAGGCATGTGGAGTGCTTGGAGTGGTCGTTGGTGAGATGCAACATGGTTGCGTGTATTTGCAAGCAGTGTAAGAGTCTGAGTGGTTGTGGGTCTGTTGCCGTGGTGCTGCGTGAATAAAAATAATCCATGCCGTGAGAGGATAAACGATGCAGCAACTCAGGGAAAAGAAATCTCATTCCAGGATTTTTGCGGTTACACAAGTTACTCACGAAGAAAACCACTCATATAAATAGAAACTAAATATTCGACTCGCCGCACAAATTCGAGGTACCATGCATAAGTTACAACGTAATAATAAATGCTGAAATAACAAACACAACAGTGACGTCTAAAATGAGAATGGTAACTGGACAGGGTCTCGAGAAAATGTCTCTGGTAAAGGGATACACTCCTCTTCTATCGAAGGAAGTGGATTGACCAGTCGATATATGTGTGTCTCCGGGTTGGGCCTCAGTGGTCTGCCGATGGCAATCTGAGGATTCAAATCAGCGAGACTCTGGAGATAATCCATCACTCGCTGGTTCAAATGCTCTTGAGCGATGATGTACTGGATAAGGTTGGCTAGCACTGGGTCTCTCTCAATCCGCCCACCGGGAAAAGACGTCACTCCTCCGTGTGCTGCACGGCTCATAAAATAATAATATCCTCGTTCGCGGGCATAGGGTACCGCGAATCAAAGACGAGCAATTGCTTCATTTGCAGGAGCTTCTATGGCCAAGCGTGGGGTTGGCATAGATTTCCCCACGAAGGAAACCTCCGTTGGATCTTGGTTGGGGTCTACATGAGGGATGTGTACTGCTGCCCAATATTCCGAGGTGGAAGGGGTGATTCTCTATTTGAACAGCTCGTACTGGGGTGGCTGGGTAGAACCCATGGTACTGCAGGTAAAGTCCCACAATATTTCGACAAAGCTACCTGGGGTTGCATCTGGGGTTCTCCGATAAATACTAGGGCTCGGCATGGCAAGAAATGGTTGTGAGAGTGGTGCACGAGGTGAGGGTTGCTGGGTAAGGTCATAAGGTGGCCTTCTTATATAGCATCTGGGTTGGTTTATTTACCGTGGTGAAAGGTAATAAATATGCCAGATTAGCTCCAAAGGTCGGGGTCAGTGTCAGGGATACACATATCTCATGAAGAGACGTGTTACTGTGGGTGTCATCGGGGTTGGTTTTGGTAGCTGTGCCCTGAAAATGTGCAACCATGCGCTGACAAAACACGCAAGGCTACTATTAAAACAGAGGCAAAACGACAGGCTGCGTTTATACACAAGGTTACACGATTACAAGCGAGGATACACTGAGACTCGGTACTACTCGTACGGCTTAGTCTACCTCGTTTATGTCTAAACGGGCGTGCCTGGTGGATGTCGAGGCTTCTCCACGTGTCTCACTGTCAGGATTAGTCGGAGATGGTGGAGGAACTGCAGGGTCGGGGTAGCGATGATGGCCATCGCGGGGATTGTTGGCCACAATTCCGCTGGAGTGTGCTCCCAAAAGGTGACGAAGCACTTCTGGGGTCATCAAGGCACCCTGGCCGCTGGCTGGAGCTGACCTCAAGGTCTCGATCGGGTGTCCGAACAGCATGACTGGGTTGTCGGCGTCGGGCTTGGCTTCCCTGCTTGCCGGGGCTCTGCGAACCAGCTCTCCTCGAGCTGCGATCAGATCAATGGTGATCTGGTCGAACAGTGCCTCTAGTGCACTTACATAGCGCACTAGGTGCAGCAATGCGGGATCTGTCTCGTGATCTCCGTTGGCAACTTGGGGTGGTCTACCATACCGTTCACGCCTGGGGTAGTAGTAGAACAAGCGACGGTTAACTCTGGATGACAACTGCCGGAGTTGAACTATAGCCTCTCGAGCAGCTAGCTGGATGGCTTGTGGCTCGAAGGAAGTTGTTCTTCCGGTGAACCTATAGGGGCGTTCTGGCGACATACCCCTACCATTGATGTGCACCGTCGACCAGAATTGGCGGTCCTCACCGCTCATGGGTCCTTGGTACACAACATATTCTGGGGGCTCTTCTAATGCATAGGCACGCCGGGTGAGGTTTGCGAGTATGGTCACGAAACCTCCAAGGTTGGTTGCTGTGGTCTCATTGTGCACTATGGGACCAGGCATAGTGGCTAGGTTTAGGGATGAGGTTGTGCTGTGCTGAGTTGAGGCTAGCATGCCCTTTTTATAGAAAAGGGGACGGAGTCTTCCTTCGCACGCTTATGAATGAGACATTTTAGCCATCGGTCACTGGTGTGTGATCGACAGGCTAGGATGATAGGTTGGGCACCGACTGCCAAAAGTGTCGGGATCCCTGTGTGGCTATCTTGCACAGGAAGCTTGGCTGGGGTTTTGGTTAGGGTCTGGTAGGTTGGTTTGCCTAAGTTTTCCGACCTGGCTAAGATAGGATTAGCCAATGGTCAGCCTGGCTCTGGTACCAAGTTTGTGGGGACCAAATCTCCGGGTGTTAATCTCCAGAAAATGGCCCTTGTGCTCACCAGCCCCAGGATAACTGTTAGCTGATGAGGCACCAACTTGATACAGAAATTCCAAGCAAAATACAAAATATGTAGTACAAGACCATTCTGGCCTGTGAGTACAATAAATGGTTTCTAATGATTGATGGCAGAAGCGGTTCATGGATCATCAGTGTCTATGGGACTCCAATTCCCACAGGAATAGCTGACCAGGTTAACTCCTATCTTCGCGAGGCTGCTATCACCGTTGCTTAAGTTCCGGGACTGTCGCCATGGTCTCTCCTCTCCGCGCAAGAAAATCTGGCCAAGACAATAGCCAGGGACAAGCCAGTGAGTACTTTGAATGTACTCGCAAACATTATGAGCACAGGTATAATATAACAATGATGTGCTGAAAATATTTTATGCTCATGATGTTAGTCACAAAAGATAAATAAAACTCTGATGCGCGCAAGCATGTTATTTATGAATATGCAATAACATAGTAGTATTAAAATTTTGAAATAAATAACAAGCATGCCACAGTCGGGCGTCTTAGCGACACCACATAAAGGGCTTTAAAAGAAATGCCACAGTCGGGCGTCTTAGCGACACCACATAAAGGGCTTTAAAAGAAATTCCGCAGTCGGGCGTCTTAGCGACACCACATAAAGGGCTTTAAAAGAAATGCCGCAGTCGGGCATCTTAGCGACACCACATAAAGGGCTTTAAAAGAAATGCCGCAGTCGAGCGTCTTAGCGACACAACATAAAGGGCTTTAAAAGGAATGCCGCAGTCGGGCGTCTTAGCGACACCACATAAAGGGCTTTAAAAGAAATGCCGCAGTCGGGCGTCTTAGCGACACCACATAAAGGGCTTTAAAAGAAATGCCGCAGTCGGGCGTCTTAGCGACACCACATAAAGGGCTTTAAAAGGAATGCCACAGTCGGGCGTCTTAGCGACACCACATAAAGGGCTTTAAAAGAAAGGCCGCAGTCGGGCGTCTTAGTGAACCCACATGAAGGGCTTTAAAAGAAATGCCGCAGTCAGGCGTCTTAGCGACACCACATAAAGGGCTTTAAAAGGAATGCCGCAGTCGGGCGTCATAGCGACACCACGTAAAGGGCTTTAAAAGAAATGCCGCAGTCGGGCGTCTTAGCGACACCACATAAAGGGCTTTAAAAGGAATGCCGCAGTCGGGCGTCTTAGCGACACCACATAAAGGGCTTTAAAAGAAATGCCGCAGTCGGGCGTCTTAGCGACAGCACATAAAGGGCTTTAAAAGAAAACATAGTAAATATCCAGGAGGTAGAACCATCCCAGGGATATTCGATAATACCAATAATATCACGGGTTAGTCAACAATAATTATCACAATTATCACAAGTCACAAGTTGTGATTCCGGTTCTGGTTTAACAGTTTCACCTCCGAAGACCGACACTAAGACCGGCACTTGACCCATCCCAGACTGTAATCCTTAACCATGGAGACGGCTATTCGGATAGTTTTAATCTCTGCAGAGGGTGTACTCTTTACCCACGAGTAACGGATTCCTTTAGTCCATCGGGACTAATTCCGTCTACAGTCTTTTTGTTGAAAACACACCTAACTTGCACACACCAGCTTAACTCACATGTGTCTGGAATCACCCACGACTCCTGTCAAGCAAAACTCTAAGTGGGGAGGCTACAACCTCGACGTAACATGGGATCACAAAATTTAGACCATGCGCAAACTGGGGAGCTACCCCCTTCGGCTACAACCAAAACACCCATGCTCCCGGACCCGGTGGCATGACTACCGGATGCCTCCAATATCTTCCACCATGGCCTCTCTGTACAGTGTGTGCTAGGAAAGGGGTTGACAACTTACTGAACCGTACCCTACCTTTGGCAGGGACAAGTGGCAGCACGAAACAAGTATGGGGGTTACCGGAACAAGACTCGATCTACGGTCGACTCAGGAGGTTCAAATATTTCCTGCATGATTAGCATAACAATACATATTCTTCAACCAACAGATAGAAACACCACGCGACATACCCCTTCATGCCATACCAGATACGACCGTCTCGATAGAGGACTAGGGGCAAGACCATGTCTACCCAAGATAGAGGCCTCCCCGGCTTCCCTTCCGGTATGCATGAGAGGCATATGACGGTGATTTCCATCATAACCATATCAACTCCATCAGCATAAAAATCATTTTTATGCACTCATGAGTAGGATCACATCCTCACATAAAATGACGTATGCTCGTGTCGGGGTGGTGCTGTCACCAATTCAAACAACACACACAAAAATTACACCAGGGTTCAGAATGCTTGCCTTCAGGTCATGGGAAAGCAGGGTGCATTTCAAAACATCTTGAAATCTTCAAGAATCCTATTTAAAAAATATATGAATTAACACAAAAAATCAAAACAGCACAAAAAGTTGTTTTGAAATTTTTTAAAATAAATCTTAAAATAAACTAGACAATATTTGAGAGAGGTAGGAAAAAGAATTGATTTATTTGGAGTTGTAATTAATAAGATATAGCCGGTCAAAGTTTGGTCAAAATCTGCTATTTAAAAAAACAGAAAAGAAAACGTTTCGAATATATACGTACACGTTGAAGGCGTACTTTGGAAACGCGCTTCCACTTAACCCACGTGGACTGGGGCGGGGTCACTGACAGTGGGTCCAGGGGCCCACTAGTCAGGTTTGACCAGTCCATCCCTCCCTCTTCTTCCTTCGCCCGAACGGAGGTGAGGCAACGGCGATCAACGCCGGCGAATGGCTGCTCCCCGCGGGCTCCGGAGAGTTGGGATGGATCCGCAAGACCGGGGCGGTCCTCCCGGTGGTCGTTGGGTCGGCGGGGGTGGAGGGAGTCGCCGACAGTGAGCTTCGCGGCGGAGGAGGCCTCGGGAGCAAAGTGCTTTTGGGGCTGCGGTGGTTCCCGATCAAAATCGAGCAGGGGGAAAGGTTCACGAGAGGAAGAGAAGGCTCCTAGTGGAGAGAGTGGAGAGGGGGAGGTCCTAGTGGTGCCGGAATGGCCGGGGCGGTGGCGGCTGCAGGAGTTGCCGGAGACGGGGAAGAAAACCTCCCCGGGTCGATTGCGAGCTTGGGAAGCGCCATTGGGGTGGCCTGAGGTTTCCTGTGTGCGGGAATGGGCTCGGGGTTTCCTTAAATAGGCGAGTCGAGGCGGTTCAGCGGCGGCCGCGGATGAGCTCGTCGGTGACCGTCTTTCTGTAGCTGCAGGGCATCATGGCGAGGCTGGGGATGGCGGTAGGAGCTAGCGGACGAGCGGCTACTGTTCCAAGGGCGAGCTGGCGAGCGGAGGTGGTTTGGGCGGCGCTGGCCAGCACAGGAGCTATCGGGCGGCAGTGGCGGCTAGCTGCTGGCCTGCCGGAGACGTGGCGAGAGCTGCGGGGCTCGTGGGGTGCAGAAGGGGACATGGAGTGCTGGCTGCGGTCGGTCACGGACTGGAGTGAGTGCGGGGCGGGACGCGGCGGCTCGGGCGCACGTGCATGCCAAACGCACGCTCTAGGCGCGCCCAGAGCACGCCCGGGATGTGCTCGACGAAATGCCAGGGTAGCCTAGAGGTCGCGAGTGAGGTTGGCAAGAAACAGGGCTAGTTTAGGGTTAGCAAGGGAATCAAGGGACATGGTGGATGGGTCAGGGGCTCAAGTTCACAATGTAAACTTGAAATCATGTCAAATCTGGCTATGCGCTCAGGGTGTTTGTCAAAATGCCAAGGGCATCCAGGCAGTTCTTGGGGTGGCCAAATCTTCCAGATCAGTGTCTCTACGTATGTATGAGAGGGTGGTGAAGTTAGTTTGCCAAAAGGAGAAACTCGCTAGTGCAAGTTTTGCAAAACTACAATTCTGGACAGGGAGTAAATGGCATCACTTCATGGGCCAAAAGTGTTCCAAAGAGTGCATGCTCCTGGACTTAGGGGTTTTGCAGGGTTGACTACAAGCAGGTGAAAGCACAAGGTCACTAGAGCAAGAATGAATGGGGTTGCGGTACAAAACACAAGTCAGGTCCAGAATGAAAAAGAGGCTGCTGCACTTAATTTCTCCATAGAACATCACAAGGTTTTTGCATAAAGTTGGATGGCATGCTACCAATAACATCCCATAATTTTGGTGGAGGCTCTAGGGAAATATTTAATTAGGCTATAGTGCAAAAGTGTCCACTGGACCAAATTTAAAAAACAGGGGTAGGACTCAAAATATGAAATGAAAAAAAATATTATTGCATAAAAGTGATTTAGAGACATCACATGACATCTCCAAATTTTGGTTGCATTTTTATCTAAATATATGAAATGGTTGTAGTTCAAAAAGAGCTCCAAAATTTAAAACAATTCATTTTAATGAATAAAGCTCAGGGTGAAATAATCTAATAAATAATTCTACTGATTAAGAAAATGTTATACAGAGAGCATAGAAGTCCAATATGTTTTGGAAAGCTCCACTTGGAAAAGACTCCTTAATATTGAAAGAAAGGTTCTGAAATCAACAGAAATAAAATTTTAAAACTCCTAGCAAAATTTTAATATTTAAAACTTGGTTAAATTTTTGGGGTGTTACACATTAGAAGATCATGTGGAACACCATGGACCTTGGATTTGTAGAATTAATGGATTAGGTAGTTGGTGATGGAAGTTAATGGATTGTTGGGGTTGATCCATAGGAAGGAAACAGGATCTTGGAGTGGCATACGACGTGTTTCCTTGGTATAGAGATGCACTATCTTGAACCTAGGAAGAATAAGTTGAGCACCTGGTTTGTCATGTTTAATTCAAGCTTGGAAGCTGGTATGCTCTACCCATGGATTTTTGCATAGAGATAGCCATACATAAGAGTTTGGGGATAGTTCACATGTAAGATTTTGTTAGGCCTCTTCTCAGGAGCCATGAGGATATAAATAGCATGAGTAATGATTGAAGTTGGTCTATGCGAGAGGATGCTTTTAGTGTATAAGGTTATTCGTTTGGAGTACTAGATAGAGCTATTGGCATCTCAGAAACTGTGCTTAAGGATAAGATGATAAACGTTCACCCGCACACTAGACCCCTTGAAACTCTTAATCCCCACCAAACCACAACATGGTCGGATCATGACCATGGGCTTTGGCTCTAGGACGAGAAGACCTTTGCCAATGCTCAATCGAGACCACCACCAATACCCCAACCTACTTTGCGTGCCCCATAGACTTCATGGAATACTTGGACAAGCTAATTGTCATCTTTTTTTGGCGACATACTTGTCTACCCGAAAATGGAAGAAGAGTCGTTCAGCTGATTAGAAGACATTTTAAAACCGCCATGTCTAGAAGGAAGAACTACACCAACCACCATCGTCAAGAAGTAAACATCCGCGTCGATGACCAGGTGTATCTGCAAGCCACTTCTCTCAAAAGAACCAAGCATTTCCATGTCAAAGGGAAGCTTACACCAAGATTTAACAACCCCCTCCGAGGTCACTTCAAGATGAAGGATAGACGGCTACCAGCTAGAGTTACCACCTGAGTTAACCACTGTGCGTAATGTTCCCACATGACACAACTCCGGCAGTGTTTTTGACTTCCTAGCTAGCCCGAGCTCTAATAAGGACATCGATTATTGAGCCATCGACCCCCAGCCCAACCGAACCTACATGAGAAACCCCTTAGCAACATGGATCAATCCGAACGTCATACACGGAGCCACACCATCAAGTACCTCAAGGTTCAATGGAGCACCACTCGGAAACAAAAGAAGTATGAGGACGTGGAGACTACCCCGAATCCAAGTTTCCATACTCCTTTCCGCGCCTAGTTTGGCAATCTCGGGGACGAGATTCTTGTAAGGGGGGTAGGTCTGTCACACCCTGATTTTTATGGCACAACACTTAAGATGATAAATCATGATAAAGTGTGGTTTGAAAAAACTTTTGCATTATTTGGCTTTTATTTGGAGTTGGTTTTCTCTCCGTGTTTTTCAAGTGCTCTTTAAAGTCAACACAACTCCACCTTCTATACTTCATCTTCTTGCCCCAAACTTCTGCCGAATGATCATGCCATGTGTATAGAGCAATATAGTATTTTCTTACAAAAATAATTTGGCCAAAAAGTATTTTCAAAAATTAGTTTTCCAAAACCCCCTCAATTGAGGTTTGCACTGCAAGTACTTGATTTGGGGTATGAAAAATATTTCAAAGAATATATTTGAAACCTATTAGATATAGGACTTCCATAAACCACAAAAATATAATTTTAAAAGTTATTATCCTATTTTATTTATAAGATTTTTCTTAACGCCAGAAATGGTCTTTAATAGGGAAAAATTATTTTATTGTTTTAAAAATATATGACAAAAATCAGGGAAACTCAGTGGACATATATTTCACATATATAAGAGTTTCAACACATGGTCATGTTCAAAATATTGGACAAAACCTCCCAAAACCATTTCTGCGCATTTCAAGGATTTGAAATATTTCTACAGGAAATATTTTCATAAACATCCAAGGAAAATCCAGCAAGTCACAAATGCATACTGTGATCACCTTGCAAAGCCTCATGTCAATTAAAGTCATTTTGGTTCACGAAAATGCCCCAAAACCCTCTCTCACCAGAATCAAATTTGAACAACTTTGTACTACCAACTTTCTCTCCTTGACCCTAACTTTTGTGAGCATGTTCACATGACCAAATGAGGCCACTACACAAAAGTGGTTAATCAAGGGGAAGTGATTTGATCAACTAGATCTACACAAGTTCATTTCTGCTAATTTCTAGAGTTTACAAAAGTTGCATTAGCAACTTTGCCCAAATAATCTCCAAATTGGTGGAAGGCCCTAATTATATGTTTCAGTTCACCCTGTGGAGTCTCATGGCAGTTGGAAATCATCTACTAGCCCAAACCATTATCAAACACCTTCTGCCACTTTTCAAAAATCACCATTTTGACCACTAACACTATTCTCCTTGAGCTCAACTTTTTAACACAGCCCCTCAAAGTCCCCTAGCACCCCCAGTAACTCTTCCCTGAGCTCAACTCAATGATTTAAGGGTGAAACATCCCCATTTACCCGTCTGGACAGCAGCATTCTTCTCCTTTCTCACCTCCCTGCTCACTCTAGTGGCCACCCAGGGCATCCAATGCCCCTCCCCCATTATTTACTCTCCCCTAGAGATACCAGACAGCTTTGGCCGCACCCACATTGCATAGAAAATGGCCATGCCGGCCATTTGGGCGCTCTGGAGCACGCTACAGTGCGGTCCCGCACTATAGCCGCCCCCTGCCAAGCACCTCCGGCCACCTGGGGCCTCCCCACCGCGCCCGACGATGCGCCTCGGCGTCCACAACACGCTAAGACCTGGTCCCCCTCTTCCTTCTCCCTCCTATGACCTCCCTCACATGCATGCCATGGCCGCCTGAGAGCTCCAATGAGCTCGCTCACATGCGCGGTACCTCTGGCCCCTCCTGCTCCCTCTCTTCCTTCCCCTGGTCGTGGACCACCTCCACAAACGCCCCGGACACACTCATTTGAGCCCCCATGACCCACAGCGACGGCAACAGCCTCACCGGAGCACTAGTCCACGATGAACCACGGCGGGCTATTTATAGGCCTCCCCGTGCCATTCTCTCCTCACCCCTCGCTCTTTGCACCACCCAAGCTACCCCCTACTCCCCAGTTCGTCTCCAGGAGCACCCGAGCTCGAGATCGGGCTCGAGCTCCGCCGCTTCGGCTCGCTGGAGCTTGCGAGGTACACGCCTTCCCCACTCCGCCTCTGCCCCAATCTGAAACCGCCTCCTCCCACTGATCATTTTCCCTCTCTGCCCTGCCTCGTTTGCAGTCGGAAACGGACGGAGCCATCAACGCCCAACGCTCCTCCACCGTGAAACTAGTTGCCGGCGAACCACTGCTCCCCTCCGGCCAACTCCGGCACCACCTGAATGGCGACTCCACGTCGAGTCCAACCGTGCCATCGGCTCGACCCGCCGTGCCCTGCATCGCCGCCGGTGAGCACGCCGGCCCTTTGGTCGCAAGGTCAGAGATGACAGGCGGGCCCCGCTTGTCATCCTCACCTCTCTCTCGCCCCCTCTCTCTCCCACTAGCAGCTGGGCCCCGACCGTCAGGTTTAAAAACCTGGCGCGCGCGCGCTGGCTCGCCTGGGCCTCTTTTCCCTCTGGGCCTGCTGCACTGTGGCCTTTCTGGCTCAGTGGCACAGTGCCACTTTTCTTTTTCTTTTTCTTTCTGCTTTATAAAAAATTCCACAGGATATAATATTTATCAAAATTAAATGTTTCCAACTCCTAAATTCTTATAAATATCCCAACTATTTAATGGTGTAACTTTCATAAATATCCATTGAACTTATCTGCACTGTTCAAATTTAAATTCAAATTTGAGCATTTATATTCCCCTCAAAAAATCTATTTCTCCTATTCTATAACTCCAAATCCATTACTAGTGATTTTTCCCTTCTTAGATTTCCCCCTAGTATTTATCAAAAATAAGTTGACATTTTTCTGAGCACTTTGGTTTTTCTGTTTTACTATTGCTTATTTTCTCATTATTTTCTTGCGACGATTAGATCCCGTATTAGACGAAGTTGCTGAAGAAGAAGAAGGAGAAGGATTTGAAGAACTTGAAGACCAAGGCAAGCAGCCCTTTGACCATGTCTAAGAAACCCTTTTTATGCATGTCATATGGCACTTTTATTGCTTGCATCAAAGTCATGATAAAATGGTGACCACTTGAGGTGGTTGCCTCTGTTGCTTTTCTCGTTGACACTTGCATGATGCATGACCCTACCTTTCTATGAGGGTTATGCCGGTGGGGGTAGATAGGATGCTAAAGTAGTGCTACGCAAAAAGGGACGGGGATATGCATGGTGATGGAGACAAAGTATTTTCCAAAGACTTCTCGAAAACCCCATCGGGTGCCACTTATGCCCGGGGGAGATGATGAGATTGGTAGCCACTTGATGACGAAGTGGTGTACCGAGGCAAGTGTGTGTTGTTTTCAAAACAGATTTGATTAAGTTGCGACCGTTATTCCAACCTTACATGCGCAACCACTCTACCCTTGTATGGGAAAGGGCATTATTGATTACCTAGGCCGATACTAGCTTGGAGCCCGCATTACTAGTGACGGGGGAGAGTTGGTGCTCTCTCTCGGGATGGGGTCGTGCCAGGTAGGGCGGCCATGACTGTTTTTACAGGGCACCGAATACACCGTTGCGTCCCCTCTCAGATGTTACGATCTCAAGTGAGTCTCGTATGATGTACATAATGAGGATACAGAACAACGAGTGGACTGCTTGTTTGTGTCGTCTAGGGAAAGTTAGTGATCGGGTGTTTACCCCGTGTACTTGAGGTATCACGGGTCGTGGATGACACAGAAGTTCCCCGGATCTTGTGGGTAAAGTGTGCAACCTCTGTAGAGTGTAAAACTATTCGAATAGCCGTGTCCACGGTCAAGGACAGTTGGGTAACCGCTCTTGGGCTACGTCCACATGTTTACAAACTAGTGCGTGTTTGGATAATTGGGGAGAACTACTCGGGTCAAGTCAAGGGACTTGACATGATTGAGTGGGTTGATGCCCACTCTATTTATGTTGATATCTGTAACCTGTCCTCATGGTTACTTGAATTCTCTTGATGCATGTCCTACAAGTTGTTGAACATGTCATTGCACTCAAAACTAGCTTTCTGCAAAAAATTTACCTATATCATGCATTGTTGTGCCTTGTTCCAATCATGGGTTGCTTGCGAGTACATTCGAAGTACTCATTGGCTTGCCACTGGTTATTTAATTGGCCAGGCATGGAAGAACAGGAGTTCGAAGAAAAGTTCTTTGGAGAGGAACATGCGAACTAGGACATTTCCCAGTTAGAATTCCTGTAGGGTTAAGGCAAATGGCATGGGTTCTACTTATCGACGAAGATTTCCGCTGCTTAAGTTTATTTGGTATTCAGCCCTTGTGGCTTTATCTATGTAAGACTTGACCATAATGGTCATAATTTGTGTAAGACGGTATGTATGGATGTAAGACTCTTGTTATTCAGCTTCTGTGTGTTCAGTGAGCATTGATCTCTGGGATCATTGTACACGTGCATTCGGTGATCACGACTTATGGGTCGGGGTCCCCACAGAGTGGCTGACACCAGGGACCCAGTAGGCCGCGTAGTTGCTATTTACTTTTTTTGGCGAACAAGCAGTTGTTATTTTCTAGTTTTAGAGACGGATCAGGGTAACAACGGGGCTATGCGGGGGCTGTGGTCCATCTAGGCAGGGTTTTATTTTATGTTTACCACATGATGGGCCCAAATGTTTTTTTCTCAAAATGTCTAGCCCAGTTCTACCTTTTTTAAATAAATAACCAACGGAGGCCTACATGCTTTCTCAGCCCCGTTGGGCTGCAAATCTTACAAGGCGAGAGTGATGTAAGCACTCGCCCAGAAAATGAAGTAGTAAGAAATGATATGTAAATTTTGTCACACCCAGTATTTTGTAAAGCTAGCAAACCGGCAATTAGTTTCAAATATTGTCACACCCGGTATTTTGTAGCATGTTATTTGCAGTAATAAAGCATGAAATTTTTTGTCCAACAAAAACTTTTGCACTATCTGGCTTTTTATTTGAATTGGATTTTGTCTATGGTTTCAAGTGCTCATGAAAGCCATATTATAACTCCACCTTATTTACTTCATCTCCTTGCTCCAAACGTTTTCCCCAATGATCATGCCATGTGTATAGTACAATATAGACTTTTCTTACAAAAATAATTTGGCCAAAAAGTATTTTCTAAATTTAGTTTTCCAAAAACTCCTGAATTGAGGTTTGTACTACAAGTACTTGGTTTGGGTTTATGAAAAATCTTTCAAAGAGTATGTTTGACTCCTATTAGGTATAGGACTCCCATAAACCACAAAAATATAGTTTTAAAAGTTATTTTTCTATTTTATTTAAAGGCTTTTTATTTAGACCAGAAACGGTCTTTAATAGGTTAAAATTATTTTAATTCTTTAAAAATATTTGTGAAAATTTAGGGAAACTCAGTGGACATATATTGTCCATATATAAGAGTTGCAACATATGGTCATGTTCAAAATATTGGTCAAATCCTTCAAAAACCGTTTCTGGATATTTCAAGCTTTTGAAATATTTACAAAGGGAATATTCTCTAACAATTCCAAGAAAATTATAGCAAGTCACACATGCCTAATGTGATGATCTTGTTTCATCCCAATCCAAATAGTTTTGGTTCACATAACTGCCCCAAAACCATCTTTGTCCAGATCCAAGTTTGAACAACTTTACATTGTCAAGTTTTTTCTTTTGCTCTCAAACTTTGTGGACATGCTCTAAACTCCAAATGATGACACTACACCAAGTGGTTCCTCAAGGGGAATAGTTTTGCATGAATAGATCTTGGAGAGCTCATTTCTGTTGATTTCTAGGGTTTACAAAAGTTGCATTGTCAACTTTTCCCAAATGGACTCAAATTTGGTGGAATACCTTATTTCCTCATGCCATTTGACCCTATCAAGTATCATGCTAAGGGGAATTTATCTTCTTTCCCAAACCAACAACAAACACCTTCTGCCATTTTTCTAAAAACATCACTTGGACCTCTTCCACTATTCTCCATGAGTTCAACTTTTGACCACAACCCCTCCTAGTCCTTTTCTATATCGAGTAACTCTCCCCTGACCTTTGCTCAATGATTGAGGCGGTAAAACAACCCATTTACCTCCTTGGTCAGCAGCTTTCAATCTTTCTCACCTCCCTCCTCAATCTAGTGGCCATCCATGGCATCCAAAGCTCCCCACCACACTCTTTACTCCCCACTAGAGCTACCAGACACATCTGGCCACGCCCACTCTGCCAAAAAATGGCCATGCTAGTCATACATGCGCTCTGGAGCACGCTACAGTGCGCTCCCCCATTGTAGCCCCCTTGCCAACCGCCTCCAGCCACCTCGGGCCTCCCCAGCATGCCGACGATGTGCGTCGACGTCCGCAGCACACAGCTGGTCGGCCCCCTCCTCCTTCTCCCTCCTACTTCCCCTGCTCGCACGCGCTCCTCCTGCTCGAGAGCCCCAATGGGCACGCTCACATGCCCGGTGCGCTGGCACTCCCCTACTCTCTCTCTCTCTTCCTTCCCCTGGTCGTAGACCTCCTCCACAAACGCCCCAGGCATGCCCACATGAGCCCCTGTGACCCACAACGATGTCAATAGCCTCGCCGGCGCACTGGTCCATGGTGAGCTAGGGGCAGGCTATTTATAGACCTCCCCGTGCCATTCTCTCCACACAGCTCGCTCTCTGCACCACCCAATCCACCCCCTGCACAACCAGTTCATCTCTAGAGGGGCCCGAGCTCGATATCGAGCTCGAGCTCCGCCGCATCGGTTCGCCGGAGTTCACAAGGTACAAACCTCCTCTGCCGCTCCTCTCCCTGGATCAAGAACAGCTGTAGTCCACTCAACATTTCCCCTCTCTCTCCCACTTTGTTTGCAGCCAGAAACAGGTGGATCCATCGACGCGTGAAGCCCCTCCGCTGCATGAGCTCATCACCGGCGAACCAGGCCATTCCGGCGACAGGGGCCACCACCACCTGAATGGCGACTCGATCTTGATCCTAGACGTGCCCTCACCTAACCACGCCATGCCCTGCAGCATCACTGGCGAGCTCGCCGGCCCTCTGATCGCGAGGTCGGAGATGACAAGCGGGCCCCGCCTGTCATCCTCCCACGTCCCTTGCCCCTCTCTCTCTCACTGACGCTGGGCCTTGCTCATCAGTTTTAAACCTGGCGCGCACGCACGCCTTGGCTCGCTTGGGCCTCTTTCCCCTTTGGGGCTGCTGCACTGTGGCTATTCTAGCCAAGTCACCCCTTCTCTTTTTGTTTTTCTGTCAACCATTCAAAAATTCCACGAGATTAAATAAGTGTCCAAATGCCATAATTCCAACTCCTATATTCTTATAAAAATCCCACCTATTTAATGATGTATCTTTCATACATATTCATCAAAATTTTCTGCACTTTTTGAATTTAAATTCAAAATTGAGCATTCATATTCCCCTGTGAAAACTCTTTTCTCCTGTTCTACAATTCGAAATCCAAAACAAAGAATTTTGGCATTCTTAGTTTTCACCCTAGTATTTAACAAAAAAAAAGTTGACATTGTTCTGAGCACTTTGGTTTTTCTATTTTAATATTGCCTTATTTTTCTCGTTGTTATTTTGCGACGATAGATTGCGTTCTTGATGAAGGAGTTGGACAAGAACACTTTGAAGACCCTGAAGACTTTGCTGAGCCAGGCAAGCAGCCCTTTCACCATTTCTATGAACCCCTTTTTATGGATATCATATAACACTTTACTATCGTAGCATTGGAATCATGATGAGGTGGTGACCACTTTGGTGGTTTGCCTACGATACATTCCTTGTCGATACTTGCATGGTGCATGACCCTACCTTTCTATGAGGGTGAGGCAGGTGGGAGTAGATAGGATGCTAAAGTAGTGGCACGCAAATGGGATGGGTATATGCATGGTGATGAAAACAAAAGTATTTTTAAAATACTTTTTGAAAACCCCGTCGGGTGCCACTAATTCCGGAGGGAGATGCTGAGCTAAGTAACAACTTGATAACAAAGTGGTGTACCGAGGCAAGTGAGTGTGTTGTTTTCGAAAACGGATTGGTTTAAGTTGCGATCATTACTCCAACCTTACATGCGCAACCACTCTACCCTTATACGAGAAAGGGCATTATTGATTACCTAGTCCGTTACTAGCAGGGTGCCCGCATTACTAGTGACAAGGGTGACACGAGGTCACTCTTGGGATGGGGTCGTGCTTAGATTGGCTGCCATGACTGTTTTTACATGGCACCGAACAAACCGTTGGTACCCCGTTCTTGTGGTATGTGATGAATATGGGAGCATGGCTCCACAAACTTTGTGATGTGAAATGTTGGGCAGGGGGGTTGCTACCAATCGAGTGTACTCTATGTTATTCGTGGCTAGGGAAAGGTAGTGAAGAACTTGAGGTACTGCAGGATCGTGGATGACATGACAGCTTCCCGGATCTTGTGGGTAAAGTGTGCAACCTCTGCAGAGTGTAAAACTCGAATAGCCATGTCCATGGTCAAGGATAGTTGGGTAAGTGCTCTTGGGCTACGTCCATATGTTTATGTCGGCGTTCTGGGAACGGGGGTACCTAGACTTGCCTGCCTGCAGCCTGCGGCGTGGCTCAAGGAGCGGCCCAGTACGGCCCATCTTCGTCAACGCATGCTCAAGACCCTCGCGAGGGGCCAAGCCTCGCGGGGCAGACGACAGGAGGCTTCCTCAGGCACGGCCTCGTCAGGCTGGCTCACGAGGAGGCGGAGAGATCAAGGTAGGATACCTCACAAGGTGCCCGTGACGCAAGCCATGATGACCAAGGCCAGGTGGACGCAAGGCGGGCGCCGGCCTGTGTAGAGTCCTTGTTTCCCCTTTGGTGCAAAGGGGGCAAGCGCAGGCAAGGGTATCAAGAAAAGGCAACCATTTCGGTGCAACAAGACCAAGACCAGCAGGATGGCAGAATGGAGGTCATCGTGGAGCCCAAGCCAGCGTCATCGTCAGGGTCATTTTGTAGGCGAGGACCAACTTTAGTCAGGATAAGTGTACTAGATGTTCCCCTTCGAAATGGCCAATTGTTGGCGCCCTTCCCGCTCAATATTTGGGAAGAGGCCCGGGGCCTTCGCCTATAAATAGGACTAGCCACCCACAGGGTAGGGCATCTGGATCGGATTGGATCCACACCCAAGACACACACAGAGAGAGAGAGAGAGAGGCGACTGAACTCCCCTAGCAGTTCATCGTCCCAACCAAGAACAGACCCTCGCGAGGCTGTTCTTCCCTTGTATTGTTCCAGATCAGCCCCAGAGGCAATCCACACACCACAAACTGGAGTAGGGTATTACACCACAATGGTGGCCTGAACCAGTATAAATCTTGTGTCCCTTGTGCTGTTCTCCGAGTAGTTTAGATCCTAGCGAGGAGGTGAAACACGGGTAGGCTGAGGGTGTGATTTCCGCGCGCACCCCAGTGTTCGAACCTCAAGTGTCTGCCGGAACCCGAAATCCGACATTTGGCGCGCCAGGTAGGGGTGCGCCTGATCTCTCCCTTCCGTCGACCCGTTCTCCATCAGCACCGCGCTCCGCCCTCATGGTGGCCAACGCACCGCCCGCTCCGGCAGTTGACGCCGGCGCGGGCACCAGGGGGCTTTGGGCCCAGGCCACCGCCTTGCGATAGGTGCTGTGGCCGAACAAGTTCAAGGCGGACATGCCGCCGCGCTACGACGGCACGGCCGATCCGATGGCATTCCTGCTGGCATATGAAGAAGCCGTCCTTAAGGCCGGAGGCGATGACAGGGTCATGGCTAACTGGCTGCCCATGGCCCTCATCGGCATCCCGCGCATGTGGCTGCTCCACCTGTCGGCGGCTTCTGTGGCCTCCTGGGAGGAGTTGTGCAACCTCTTCCTCGCCCATCATGCTGCGCTGGTGCCCCATGTTGTCGCAGCCTCCTGGGCGGATCACGGGCACCGCTTTCAGGCCACCGCGTCAAGCCATTCGTCCGCCAGATTGGTGCCGCTCTAGCACCGCGCGGGGCGCCTCTGGGTCGGGCGGCACCTAAAGCCGACCTGGCCTTCAGCTCAGATGATTACCCCTCCAACTCGGCCTACTCGGGCGCGCTCCCAATGTTATGCAACCCCACCATCTGCAATGTGGTGGTCACCAGGACCCTCATTGACGGCGGCGCTGGCCTCAGTGTGCTCTCAGTGGAGGCCTTCGGCCTTCTCCACGTACCGCTGGAACGGCTGCAGCCCAGCAGGCCCTTCTTGGGCGTCGGAGGTAGCTACGCCGGCTCCCTAGGGCAGATCCGCCTTCCGGTGACCTCCGGCGCCTACGACAACTTTCGCACGGAGCTAATCGACTTCGACATCGCCCCCATCGGCCTCCCATACAACGCCATCCTTGGCTACCCGGTGCTAGCCCGGTTCATGGCCGTGACTCACCCGGCATACAACCTCATGAAGACACCCGGGAGTAGTGGCGTCCTCACCGTGTCAGGGGACACCGGGGACGCGTTGCAAGCGCTCAAGCTCATTTTCAAGGCCGCGGTGGCGGCGCGGCCCATCAACTCAGGCGCCTTTGAGCCAAAGGGGGCTGCACCAACCAAGAAGAAGCAGCTATTCACTTAGGACAAGGTGGAAACCAAGCAGGTATTGGTTGACGAGGACGGATCCACCAGTGCCACCTTCACCATAGGCGCCATCCTCGAGCCCGAATAGGAGGAAGCTTTGGTGAAATTCCTACGCGCGAACAAGAAGGTATTCGCGTGGGAGCCTGATCAGCTAGCAGGGGTCCCGAGGGGCATAATCGAGCATCACCTCAATGTGTGCCCCAACGTAGGCCCGGTGAAGCAGAAGGCAAGGCGGCAGTCCACTGAGAAACAAGCTTTCATCATCCAAGAGACCCACAAGTTGGAAGCGGCAGGGGTCATTCGCGAGGTCCGCTACCCAGACTGGCTGGCTAACCCTGTGGTCGTGCCAAAGAGGGGGGGAAAGGAGCGCATGTGTGTCGACTTCACCAACCTCAACAAGGCCTGCCCGCAGGACCCATTCCCGCTCCCTCGCATCGACCAGATCGTCGACTCCACCGCCGAGTGTGACTTGTTGTGTTACCTGGATGCCTTCTCCGGCTACCACCAGATCAAGATGGCAGAAGAAGATGTGGAAAAGACGGCCTTCCTGACCCCGTGCGGGGTTTACTGCTATACGTGCATGCCATTCGGGTTGTGCAATGCTGGCGCGACCTTTCAGCGGCTAATGCACATTGCCTTGGGTCGGCAACTCAGGAGGAATGCGGAGGCTTATGTCAATGACATTGTGGTGAAGTCTCGGGAGGCAAAAACTCTGATACAGGACTTGGAGGAAACCTTCGCGAGCCTTAATGAGGTGGACCTGTGGCTTAACTCGGAGAAGTGTGTGTTTGGAGTCCCCTCAGGGAAGCTCCTGGGTTTCCTAGTACCCCACCGGGGCATCGAGGCCAACCCGGAAAAGGTAAAAGCAGTCGAGGACATGAGCCCACCGAAGACCCTCAGAGAGATGCAGAAGCTCACCGGGCGCGTGACCGCACTAGGACGTTTCATCTCCAAGCTGGGAGAACGAGCGCTGCCCTTCTTCAAGCTGATGAAGAAAAAGGGCCCCTTTGAATGGACTGAAGAGGCCGACAAGGCGTTCCAGGATCTCAAGAGGTATTTGACCAGCCCCCTGGTGATGGTGGCCCTGCGCCCTCAGGAGCCCCTGGTGCTCTACCTTGCGGCCACCGCCTACTCTGCCAGCGCAACCCTTGTGGCTATTATGGAGGAGCGTAGGACCAAGGCCGCAGCAACCGTCCGGGTTAAAGTGAAGCAGGGCCGAGAGGACCTCACAGCGACCGCAGCCGCAGCAAAGGAGGACTAGCCGCAGAAGGGAAGCACACCCGAAACAGAAGAGGCCCCTCCCCCAGGCGACCAGTCGCCGGGGGCTCTGTTATCTCAGGAGGCGCCCCAGCCCCTGGAGGACGCCAGTGTCTCCAGCACTCCCAACCTAGTCGAGCACCCAGTATACTTCGTCAGCACGGTATTGCAGGATACAAGGGCGCGGTACCGAATGCCCCAGAAGCTCCTCCTCGCGCTATTGGTGGCCTCACGCAAGCTGCGGCATTATTTCCAAGGCCATCCCATCAAGGTTGTCTCAGCATACCCCTTGGAAAGGGTGCTCAGGAGCCCCAACTCAGCTGGAAGAGTTGCTGAGTGGAACATCAAGCTGCGGGAGTTTCAGCTAGAATTCAGCACGACCAGAGTCATCAAAGGGGCTGTGCTCGCGGACTTCGTGGCGGAATGGGCAGAAGCGCCAGGCCTCGAGGCTGGCGAGGATCGATCGCTCTCCCTAGGGAGCGAGGCGCCAGACGGATGGGTCATGTACTTCGACGGGGCATTCTCCCGACACGGCGCAGGGGCTGGTACGGTACTCGTATCCCCCACTCAAGACAAGCTCTACTACGCCATGCAACTCTGTTTTCAGCATGGGGAAAAGGTCTCCAACTACATAGCAGAATACGAAGGCCTGATAGCAGGCCTGAAGGCTGCAGTCGCCCTGGGGGTGAAGCGGCTTACCATCAAGGGTGATTCGCAGCTTCTCGTCAACTTATCCAACAAAGTATACGAACCCAAGGACGAGCACATGGAAGCCTACCTCGCAAAGGTCTGCATGATGGAGAAGCAGTTTTCGGGGCTAGAGTTGTAGCATGTGCCTCGCAGCACCAATCAAGAGGCTGATGACATCACCAAAAGGGCATCCAGGCGGCTACCTCAGGAGCCCGTCGTCTTCGAGGAGCGGCTCTTCAAGCCCTCGGCGACGCCAACACTGTCAAGCATGGCGCATCCTCGGGGGGAGCTCCCCCAGCTGCCTGCCTCAGGAGCCCCGGTCTGCGGCCCGACCTCAGGAGCGCGCCTGCTCCTGGCGCTGGAACCTCAGGAGGGGTGCTGGATCACGGAGCTTAGGAGTTACCTGACACGAGGCACGTTGCCAGAAAAGGAGGAGGACGTGGAGCGTGTGGCATGGCAGGCCACAGCATACTGCCTTAAGGATGAAGAGATCTACCGAATATGACCGAATGATGTGTCCCTACATTGCATTTCTAGGGAGCAAGGGAAGGAGCTACTGGCAGACATACATGGTGGAGACTGTGGGCATCACTCGTCGTCAGGAACCCTCGTTGGCAAGGAGTTCCGCAGTGGGTTCTATTGGCCCACGGCACTTAATGACGCTGCGGAACTGGTGAAAGCTTGCGAGGCCTGTCAGTTCCATGCCAAGTAGATCCATCAGCCGGCGGGGGGTCTGCAGACTATACCCCTCTCGTGGCCCTTCACAGTTTGGGGACTGGATATCCTAGGCCCGTTCCCACGGGCGCCAGGGGGCTACCGCTACCTCTACATTGTCGTGGACAAGTTCACCAAGTGGGCTGAGGTGGAAGCTATCCGGACCATCCCCGGAGGCTCCGCGGTCAAGTTCATCAAGGGCCTCGTGAGCCGATTCGTGGTGCCGAACCGCATCATCACCGACAACGGTTCGCAGTTCACCAGTAACCTCTTCAAAACATACTGTGCTAACCTTGGAACGCAGATATGCTACGCTTCGGTGGCGCACCCGCGCACCAACGGTCAGGCTGATTGGGCCAACGCAGAGGTCCTCAGGGGCCTCAAGACCAGAACCATCAAGAAAAAGCTGGAGGCCTGCGGTAGGGGCTGGTACGACGAGCTCCAATCCGTGCTATGGTCAATCCGCACGACCGCAACCAAGCCGACTGGCGAGACCCCGTTCTTTCTGGTCTACGGAGCTGAAGCCATTCTCCCTCATGAGGTTAGACGTTGTTCCGCGCCGGTCCTGGTGTTCGACGAAGCGCAGCAGGACGCCATGCGGGGGACAGATCTCTTGCTGGGGGAGGAGCATCGCCGAGAAGCCGCCCTGCGGGCGGCATGGTACCAACAAGCACTGCGACGATACCACTGCTGCAACATCCGCCCAGGACTCTCGAGGTAGGGGACCTCGTACTTAGACGGGTTCTCTCTAGGGAGGGGCTGCATAAGCTCTCTCCCATGTGGGAGGGCCTGTTCAAGGTTGTTCATGTTTCCAGGCCCGGCTCTGCACGCTTGGACACCCAGGAGGGAGTGCCCATCCAGAACGCGTGGAACATCCAACACCTCCAAAGGTTTTACACCTGAAAAAGGCCCGGTGCCTGTGAAGAAGGCGAATTCCTGTGAAGTTGCTGTGTTTTGGAAAAGGCCCGGTGCCTGTGAAGAAGGCGAATGCCTGTGAAGTTGCTGTGTTTTGGAAAAGGCCCGGTGCCTGTGAAGAAGGCGAATGCCTGTGAAGTTGCTGTGTTTGGGAAAAGGCCCGGTGCTGTGAATAAGGCGAACGCCTGTGAAGCAGCTGAGTTTTGGAAAAGGCCCGGTGCCTGTGAAGAAGGCAAACGCCTATGAAGCTCGCCGCCCGTGACACTCTCACGTAATAATGAGTGGGGCTGTACACGCCCCGGAGTCTCCGGAGTGCCGCCCTCGGGCCTCGGGCGCTCCCACCCACACCAAGTGGCAGCACATAGCTCCGCGCTGGTGAGAAGACGTCGAAGACTAGACTAGGTGCCGGACGCGGCCTTTTTCATTTGGTTTCCGCAGTTGGCATGTTTGTTCCTATTTGAAGTTTTTCCAAAGTTGTTGCCGTTTCGAGCTTGCGACTCTTCTGTTTTTCTTGTTCGTTTCGTTTTCTCCCACGCAAAGTCTCATGAGGGGGAGCGTGGGCACCCTCGCGAGCGTTTTCTGCCTAGCAATTTGGATCTTCCCTGTTCGAGTCCACTACGGGAGCACCCCTCCCAGTCTGTGCCCCACAGGCATCGCAACACGACCGTGGGCCTGGGTTGGTTCCCCTCACTACCAAGGCTGGGGACTACCCCTGCTGACTAAACTCTGTAGGGCACAAGGCGCAGGACGAGGCACCGGCCTCGGGAGGCGAGGACCGCGACGAGCCCCCCCCCCCCCCCCCCCCCCCCGAGATAAGTGGTTTTCACGCATAGACGCAGAAAATGAAAATGTAGCGCATAAGCAGTAGAAGCAACACACCAATTAAAGAAGCAACAGTTCAGCACACCCCGCGGGGCAACGGATTACATTCTTTTCACAGGAAGGGGAGGAAAGCAAAAGGAGGACGGCTTTCTTGGCGCCGGCTCTCAGCGAGGCTCGTACTACCTCCGAAGCTTAGCTGGATTCCGCCTCCTGCTTCACCGGAGCGCGGCGGCGGGCTGACCCGTTGCCCTCTCCCAGGAGAGGGCGAAGACGAGGGGGCTGGTCGCGACCACCGCTGGAGGAGCTGCTACCCGAAGGAGAGTCTCCGTAGCTCGACGGATCTCGGGCCACGCTGCCTACGCACCCTTCACCTCCTTCACCCCGACCAACGCCAGGGCTGGGCACACGACCGCGGTCATCATCTTCATGACAACAACCGGCACGGCGGCCATCTTCCCCGAACACCCTCACATAGAGGGTGGCGTCGCCGTCAAACTTGAAGTGCAGAGTGCAACATCGGCGCAGGCCACGCGTGCGGGCAAATGTTTGCCAGCCGCGGGTCAAGGCCGCCTCCCCGGCGGTGGAGACCTCCAGGGAAGCCCAAGAGGACCTGCTGCAACAACCATCTGCCTGAAGCCAAAGGCCGCCTGGGGCACCAGCCGGAAGCTCACCTATGAAGAAACGGGGAAGTGGAAGCCAGGTGCCGGTTGGATCCGCCGACCACATGACAAACTCTGGCGGCACCTCCGCTGAGCGGAAGCGCGGCCTTGGGGGTCGTGCAGCCTTAGCATACCTCTCGGTGGCAGCCGGACGCCCACCACCGTGCAGAGGGCTGCTTCCACGACCCCGGGAGGCCGCAGCAGGGACATCAGGATGCTTGCGAGGGTGGCCCCGGCCGCGCTTGGTCGGAGGGGAGCCGGGCCCTTCTTGGCGAGCCTTCCCTTTCTCCACGGCCGAGAACCTCTTCGGCGGAGTCATTGGCGAAGGGAAGAGCAAGGACGAAGAGGAAGACGGAGAGTAGCGGGAGGAGATGGATTGGACAGGCACGCGCCGTTCCGTACATATAGCGGAGGGAGGCCAACCGTCGACCTCCACGATCATAGGTAATCATGACCCGTTTCGCATGTAGGGACTTGTCAAATCATGCGGTTGCCGAGGCGTCGTGGGGGAGCCAGGATGCCCACGTCCAATCAACCACCACACGGCGCCCAAGGCCGCAGGCTATTGGGGCCCGCGGCGCTTCGCACTTGCCTCTTCGCTTCTCTGCTAAGACAAGTCCAAGCGCGCCTTGGGCCCGGGGGCTACTGTCGGCGTTCTGGGAATGGGGGTACCCAGACTTGCCTACCTGCGGCCTGCGGCGTGGCTCAAGGAGTGGCCCAGTAGGGCCCATCTTCGTCAACGCATGCTCAAGACCCTCGTGAGGGGCCAAGCCTCGCGGGGCGGATGACAGAAGGCTTCCTCAGGCACGGCCATGTCAGGCTGGCTCACGAGGAGGCGGAGAGATCAAGGCAGGGTACCTCACGAGGTGCCCGTGACGCAAGCCATGACGACCAAGGCCAGGCGGGCGCCGGCCTGCGTAGACTCCTTGTTTCCCCTTTGGTGCAAAGGGGGCAAGCGCAGGCAAGGGTATCAAGCAAAGGCAACCATTTCGGTGCAACAAGACCAAGACCAGCAGGACGGCAGAACGGAGTTCATCGTGGAGCCTAAGCCAGCGTCATCGTCAGGGTCTTTTGGCAGGCGAGGACCAACTTTAGTCAGGATAAGTGTACTAGATGTTCCCCTTCGAAATGGCAATTTGTTGGTGCCCTTCCCGCTCAATATTTGGGAAGAGGCCCCGGGCCTTCGCCTATAAATAGGACTAGCCACCCACAGGGTAGGGCATCTGGATCGGATTGGATCCACACCCAAGACACAGAGAGAGAGAGAGAGGCGACTGAACTCCCCTAGCAGTTCATCGTCCCAACCAAGAACAGACCCTCGCGGGGCTGTTCTTCCCTTGTATTGTTCCACATCAGCCCCAGAGGCAATCCACACACCACGAATTGGAGTGGGGTATTACCCCACAATGGTGGCCTGAACCAGTACAAATCTTGTGTCCCTTGTGCTGTTCTTCGAGTAGTTTAGATCCTAGCGAGGCGGTGAAACACGGGTAGGCTGAGGGTGTGATTTCCGCGTGCATCCCAGTGTTCGAACCTCAAGGGTCTGCCGGAACCTGAAATCCGATAGTTTACAAAGCCTAGTGAGTGTGTATGGATAAGTGGTGAGAACCACCTGGGTCTCATCCAAAGACGGGACATGATGATTAATTGGATTGTTTCCAACTCTATTTATGTTGATATTTGTAACCTGTGTTTCATCAGATATTCAGCCCTTAAGGCTTATCTATGTAAGACTTGACCATAATGGTCATAATTTTTGTAAGACGGTATGTATGGATGTAAGACTCTTGTTAGTCAGCTTCTGTGTGTTCAGTGAGCATTGATTTGGTGATCACTACTTATGAGTCGGGGTACCCACAGAGCTGGTACAAGAGCCATCATGACAATAGGAAGCCTTAATTAGCATGGACGTTAGTTAGGATGAGACCATTTTTCTAAAGCATCTAAACTTCTCTTCTTTTATGAAGCTTACCCAACCCAAGATATATTTCCCTTATTGACCTTTCCCATTCAACCTTTGTAGATGGCTGCCGTACCCAAAGACTTCCTGACCACCGGATTCCATGTGCTTCTCGAGGATAGACTACGGAAGTGCCAGTTTCACCGATCCCCCATTTTCACCTGCCATGAGCATTGGATCAATGACATGGAGACGGAATACCATGTGGAAGTAGTCGTGAAGGCTAATGACCCTCCAACAAGTTGGTTCTTTGAGGGACTACAGATGGCAACACTGGTCCTCGCCGTCAAGACTGCAACACTCAAGGCACTAACTCACCATTGAGACCTTCTTCCAACGATGGCAGACGAGCGAGCAACCCGCTTCTTGCCTCATCGGAAGGAGGGTGAGGACGAGAGTAGCACACCAGCTCCACCACTCGAGGAAGGACTTCCACTCCGATACAAGACCTACTTCAGCCTTTGTGCTGACAGCTTGGCACAACACTTGGCATCAGAGTCAATGGAGCTCCAAAAGGAACTCCATGAGACCAAGGCACTTCTTCGCCAAGCGCAAGGGAAGATGGATAGGATCAAGAAGGAAGGTGCTCCCCCTGGACAACCCGCAGTCGCATATCGAGGTAGAAGGCCCCCTGTTGATGCACCTGCCAATGATGGAGAACCACCCCAGGGACATCGTATGACGGCAAGCGACTACTGCAAGCTCTTCATCACACCACCTGCAAAGCAATGTCGTGTTGAACTCCTCCACTCCCCCACTCCTTCGAGCAATGAAGAAAGTCAATTTGGTGATCACAAGGAGGAAGACCTAGAAGAGCCAGAGTACGCGACCGAGCATTCCACCACATAGGCACCACTCTAGACTAGGGTGTGCTAGTCCGTAACCCTAAGGTAGGATAGGTCGTGTATCCCCTACGCGAAGTCGAGTCCATGTAATGGTTCAAACGAAACCATGTTGTGTTGTGTTTGCTTTTGGATGTATTTGATGGACGTCGTACTCTTCCTTTGGGAAGATTTAAATGACTACATCACCTATTTGGGTTTTTAATGAATGAGTTTGGCCCTTGCATAAAAACAACTTGTGTCATACCAACCCCCTTACTAGGCACCCCATCTATCTTGCTTTCCCCTCCTCTTTCCCAATTATGAGACATTGACCACTCCAATAGGATGCCTGTTGTAACCCATACTGGTAACTATACCCAGCAGCATGCACCACCCACCTTCATCGAGACCGCTAAACCTCTGGATGCAGAAGACTGGGTCCGTACCATTGAGGATTTGTTGGAGCTAGTCAGCCGCACTGAAGACCGTGAGAGGGTGGCTTATGCTACCTACTGTCTCGTGGGAACTGCTAGAGCTTGGTGGGATGGATTCAAGGTCATGCATGCTGGGCAAGCCATCACTTGGAAGGACTTCAAGGAAGAATTCTGTAGAGCCCTTATTCCTTTCGGAATCATGGCCATCAAGAAGCATGAGTTCCGATCCCTTAAGCAAGGAAGTGGCACTGTTAAGGAGTACATGCAGAAGTTCAGTGTTCTGTCAAGGTATGCTCCTCAGGATGTCAGCACTGATGCTGCCAAAGGAGAGCGCTTCATGGAAGGCCTTAATTAGACTCTGGAGTACTCGCTTGTGGTGTTTGACTACCCAACCTTTCCTAATCTGGTGAATAAGGCACTCATGCTTGAGGACAAGTGGCATGCTTTGGATGATACCCGTAAGTGCAAGATGATCAGCAAGGGTAGCTCCAGCAACCAGAAGCCTCGCTAGTGGCAGCCAGCCCCAGTCAGGCCAAACTATCAGCAGCCAAGAGCTCCTGCCACCCGCAACAACTATCAGCCTCAGCAATATGCCAACCCCAGGCTAGCTTACAACAACCCCAATAACAGTGGTGGCAACAAGATCAACAACTCAAACTAAGTCACTTGCTTTGGGTGTGGTCAACCAGGACACTACTCCACGTATTGCCCCGATAAGAAGCCCGATGCTCTGCGCCCCAATGTGCAGAACACAGGACAAGGCCACGGAATGCCACCAAAGAACCAAGCTCCCCGCAACCCTCCCAACAATGGCAATGGGCGTGTGAATCATGTAACTGCAGAAGAAGCCCAGGAAGACCCGGACGTCATGCTGGGTACGTTCATCATCAAATCAGCACCCGCAACTGTCTTGTTTGATTCTGGAGCTTCACATTCATTTGTCACCCAACAGTTTGCACTAGAAAGTGGCATGACCCCTACACCCCTGAGTAGCCCCATGGTGGTCCAAGCCCCGGGATCGGAGATGAGAACCAAGCTAGTGTGTAGAGGAGTCGGGATAATGGTCAACGGGGTAGAATTCCTAGTCGGCCTAATCATCTTGAGATCACAAGGCTTGGATGTGATCTTAGGAATGGATTGGCTCAACAAGCACCTAGGATTGTTAGACTGTGCCAACCGTGTTGTCACCCTAACCAATGACGATGGAGTCGAAGTTAAGTTTGCTTCCAACACCTCCTCTGCTCAAGTCGCCCAAGTCAACTATCTAACATAAGTTTGATCAGCTGAATGGTGCCAAGGTGTTTTCCAGGATCGATCTCAGGTCTGGGTACTCTCAGCTAAAAATCATACCCCCAAGAAATTTTGTAACCCGGTATGGCTTGTATGAGTACACTGTCATGTCATTTGGGTTAACCAATGCCCCTGCCTACTTCATGTACCTCATGAACAAAGTTTTCATGGAGTACCTAGACAAGTTTGTTGTCGTCTTCATTGATGACATACTCATATTTTCCAAATTTGAAGAAGAGCATGAGCAACACTTGAGAAAGATCCTAGGTAAGCTTCGAGAGCACCAGCTTTATGTCAAGTTCAGCAAGTGCGAATTTTGGCTGTGTGAAGTTGGATTGTCGGGTCATGTATTGACTGCCGAAGGGTTGTAAGACCAAGGTTCAAGCTGTGACTGAATGGAAAACCCTGAGCAATGTGAAGGAAGTTAGAAGCTTCCTCGGACTCGCGGGATATTACCGCAAGTTCATTGAAGGATTCTCAAGCATTGCCCCGCCTATGACTCAACTCTTGAAGAAGGACAAGAAGTTTGAATGGACAACAAAGTGTGAAGAGAGCTACCAAGAGCTCAAGAAGAGATTGACAACAGCCCTAGTTTTGGCAACCCCCGATATTCACAAGGAATTTGTGATCTTTTGTGATGCATCAAGAACCGGGCTTGGAGGTGTTCTGATGCAAGAAGGCAGAGTCGTAGCTTATCTATCTAGAGAGCTACGTCCTCACAAAGAGAGCTATGCTACTCATGATCTTGAGTTGGCAGCTATAGTTCATGCCCTGAAGACCCGGCGACATTACCTTCTAGGGAAGCGGTGTGAAATATACACCGACCACAAGAGTTTGAAGTATATTTTTACTCAAAAGGAATTGAACATGAGGAAACGAAGATGGTTAGAAACAATCAAGGACTATGACCTCGATATTCAATACCACCCTGGAAAAGCTAATGTGGCAGCAGATGCCTTAAGCAGAAAGACTTGTTCCTTGAATGCTATGTTTAAGGAAAGGCTACCCTCCTTTTATGAAGAACTTGAAATCTTTGGATTGGAACTGGTTGCACCATGATTCTTGGCCAACCTCGAAGTCAAGCATACCTTGATGGATGATGTTAAGGAAGCTCAGAAGGGACACTCGAGTATTGAGGGCATCAAAAGGAAGATCAAGGCATGCAAAGCCTCAAAATTCTTAGAGGATGAGCAAGGAGTGGTGTGGTTTGGGAATCGCATTTGCATACGCAACAAGATTGAGCTCAAGAACTTGATCTTGCAAGAAGCTCATGACACCCCATATTACATCCATCCTGGAGGAACCAAGATGTATCAAGACCTAAAGGAAAGATTCTGGTGGCATGGCATGAAAAGAGAGATAGCCACTTTCGTCGCTGAGTGTGACATATGCCAGAGAGTCAAAGCTGAACATCAATGACCCGCAGAATTGTTACAACCTCTCAAGGTGCCAGAATGGAAGTGGGACAAGGTCGGGATGGACTTCATCACTGGATTACCCAGGTCAAGCAAGGGCCATGACTCCATATCGGTCATTGTTGACCATTTGACCAAGTTTGCCCACTTCATTCCCGTCAAGACGACCTACAAGGGGAACCAGCTAGCCAACCTCTACATCAACTGAATCGTGAGGCTCCATGGGATCCCTGAGGAGATTGTGGCTGACAGAGGTACCCAGTTTACCTCGAGATTTTGGAAGAGGTTCCAAGAAGCCTTGGGAACCAAGATATCGTTCAGTACCGCCTTCCATCCCCAGACCGGAGGACAAACAGAACGAGTGAACCAGATAATCAAGGATTTGCTTCGTGCATGTGTGCTAGCATATGGATCCAAGTGGGAAGATTGCCTAACCTTTGCTGAGTTCTCCTACAACAACAGCTACCAGTCCAGTCTTCAAATGGCACCGTTTGAGGTGCTATATGGACGGAAGTGCCACACTCCCCTCAATTGGTCAGAGACCGAAGAAGGACTAGTCTTTGGGCCCGATATCCCCCGTGAAGCAGAAGAGCAAGTCCAACTTGTCAGAGAGTGTCTGAAGACTGCCAAGTCAAGACAAAAGAGCTATTCTGACACTCATCGCCAAGAAGTGAGTTTCCACGTTGGAGACTATGTGTACCTACGGGTCACTCCTCTCAAGGGAACCAAGCGTTTCCATCACTACAAAAAAAAAGACACATCCGCGACATTTTGGGCCGAACGAATTTTTTTGTCATACTTATGACACTTCTATGACGATAATTGTGAAAAAACCGGGTATCTTCATAGATGTGGTGGGCTCCAACTTCCATCACAGAAAATGGGCTTTTCGTCCTGGGCAGGCTGGAGACGCAGCTGCATGAAAATCTTTGGGCCGTCCATGTCGGAAAAAATCTTGGGAGAAGCGAGGGCGAGGAAAATTTCGGCGAGTTCCCAGTTACGGTGGGAGGTCGGGGGCCGAGCGATGCGTGTTTCTCTCATACACGTATGCGCATGTGTGCGTGGCGTTGGCTCTAACTGAACCCGAGCGAGGCATTGGGCTCTAACGGAACACGAGCGATAATTCTGCAGGCTATGTGTTGCTGAACCCGAGTGATCGATCGATGGCTGTTAACTGAACCCGATCGAGCGATTCCTTCGCTACTTCTGCTAAATGAAGCTGATCGACGCTGCCTCTGGATGAACAGTGAGCATTGCGGGGGGGGGGGGGGGGTTGTATGAACAGTGAGCGGTGGTGGTGGATGAACAGGACCCCGTGGCGTTGCCTCTGGATGAACAGGACCCCGATCGATCGAGTCGGTTGGGGCTGGATGAACAGGACCCCGTGGAGGGCTGGATGAACAGGACGACCCCGTGGAGGGCTAGATGAACAGTAGACGACGGAGGGGTGGATGAACAGTATCACGTAGAGGGGTGTTTGAACAGGAGTCCGTGGAGAGGAGTTGTTGAAACATAGTCGGTGGAGTAGTGCACGGTGGAGGCTGGATGAACAGGAGCCCGTGGATGAACAGGAGTAGGTGGAGGCTGGGGGAGGTCGATGGTGGATGAACAGTAGCCCGTGGAGACTGGAGGAGGTCAACGGTGGAGATGAATAGTATCCCATGGAGTCCCGTTTTGCGGTACGCCACACCCCTCCCGATGAACAAGACCCCTGTTTCGACCATAGTGCTCCAACACAAGTCAGTTTTGTCCGTTTTGCGATACGCCACACCCCTCCCGATCAACAGGACCCCGGTTTCGTCCGTAGGAGGTCCATTTCCTCTGTTTTGCGGTATGCTAGACCCCTCCCGATGAACAAGATCCCGTTTCGAACGTGGCCAGTCGAACACAAGGCCGTTTCCTCCGTTCTACGGTACACCAGGCCTCGTTTCCATCCCCTGTTCCATCCAAGCCCTCCTGATGAACACGACGATGCATTCCGTTCCGACCCAGCCGGTTGGCTCCCCATGAACATGACGACGACGCTGTTTCTCCGTTCCGACCCAGCCATGTACACGAGCCCTGGCCGTACTTATGCATGAGTAGGCGTTCGAGACCCCACCCGTATGTACACATACGTGGCCATATTTTCTTTCTTGCACACTGGCCGCTGTACGTACGTGTACATGCTACGTGTGCGCCTCTACTATGACATGTGCGTGCCTCTACATCCACCAGTATGTACGTACATGTTCGCAACCAGAATGACAATGCTACATATGCTTCGACCAGGTGGGTCCCGACTGTCAGGCACTTCCTTGCGTGCGAAGATGTAGCTGGTGGGTCCCAGCAGTAAGGGGGCGAATTGTTTTTTTGCCCGGACACACTTCCTTGCATGCGAAGATGTAGCTGGTGGGTCCTAGCAGTCAGGGGGGAAACATTTTTTCGCGAAAAACGGTGGCCCGTCCGGTGGGTCCTTGCTCTCAGGTGGAGGATTCATTATTTTCCGTGTAATAAGGAGGCACTTCCTTGCTGCGGCCGTGGACCCAGTTGTCAGCCTCTCCACATACAGTCCACGTCCGACGGAAGCCGTTCCTTGACCACGTTGACCATGCCGCGCCGAGAGCAGCAGGGCGGTGGACGACGGCGAGGCCTAGGAAGGGGACGACGCGGAGCCGAGGAAGACGCGGCAGTTGATGCCCACGCGTAGAGGAGTATGAGGGTTCACTGGTTCGGCTGCGGTGTGAGGCTGCCGTTGCCACAAAATAACTGGGGGTGTGGGTGAGTAGAGGGATGGCCTGGTCAATGGTGTGAGTAGTAGGGGTTGGTGAGGCCTCCGCGGCATCACAGCCGGCCACGGGAGGCAGGAGCATGCGGCACGACCGGCGTTGCTTTGGGCGGCTGGAGCAAGAAGACCAGAGGTTGAAGAAGCACTACGGCCGTTGGATGGATATCGTACGGTCACTAGAGCTAGAATCATTCATATTGACTAAAGTTCACAAAGGCCTCCGTCTCAGTCAACTTAGTAGGCCCACAAGTCAGCCTCCCACCAAGGTGGGTCCCAGCTAGCAGGGGGTATTCATTTTTTTGTGCATAATAAGGATGCACTTCTGGTGGGTCCGAGCTAATAGCGGGGGGAACGTTTTTTACGTGAAATACGGTGGCCCGTCTGGTGGGTCCCTGCAGTCAAGGGGAAACGTTTTTTTCACGAAATACTGGTGGCCCATCCGATGGGTCCCCGCTGTCAGGTGGAGGAATAATTATTTTGCGCATAATAAGGAGGCACTTCCTTGCGGCTGTCGTGGACCCAGCTGTCAGCCTCTCCACGTACAGTACTCTTCCGATGGAAGTCGGTCATTGACCACATTGACCACGCTGTGCCAAGAGAACCACAGCGGTGGACGATGGCGAGGCCTAGGAAGGGGACGACGCGGAGCCGGGGAAGACGCGGCAGTGGAAGCCCGCGCGGAGATGAGTACGAGGGTTCACTGGTTCGGCTGCGGTGTGAGGCTGCCATCGCCGCAGAATAACAGGGGGTGTGGGTGAGTAAAGGGATGGCCTGGCCAGCGGTGAGAGTAGTAGGGGCGCTGAGGCATGCGCGGCAGGACAGCCGGCCACGGGAGGCGGGAGCAGGCGGTCCCGCCAGCGCTGCTTTGGCGGCTGGAGCAAGAAGATCAGAGATTGAAGAAACATGACGGCCGTTGGATTGACATCCAACGGTTACATCTACTAGAATCGTTTGTTGACGTATATAATAACTAAAAAAATCTTGCATACGCGTCAGCTTAACATGCCCACAAGTCAGACCACTCCCTCTTTTTTTAATAATTTATATATAGCTCATTGCATCTTCTTATGCAATTTATTTCAGTCGTTTTTGTTTGGTTGGCCAGGGCCAATTTTGCATATTTCTGTGGGTTCCAAACTATTTTTAATACTGAAATGTCAAGCCAAATTTAAAGTACTTTGAAGATATATTTAAATTAGGTTAATGCCCAGTGTAATAGGAATCTGAAACGTGAAAAAATTCAGAATATATAATGTAATTGCCAATTTGTCTTCTGTTTTTATATTTACTACCCATTTCATATTACTTTCAAGATTTGCAGGCGTCTTGAATGTGTTGCAGCCCATCAGGGCATAGAAAAATAAGTAGGCCTGGATTGGGTATTCTTCAGAAAAAATAAACTGGGCTCATTTTCACAAAGAAAAAATAGCTGGGCTGGTCACATGGTGAACATAAAATATAAGTCTGGGCTAGACGGACCACAACCCAGTTCAAGCCCTACTCCGTCTCAACAATAACAAAAAAAATACTGCTCGAGCAGCTACGTCCCAGGTGTCAGCCGATCTTGTGATGTTCTCTTGTCTATTGACTATATACGCTCACAATGTCGTGGGTCCCAGATGTCAGGAAAACACTAGGAGGAAGCATTTTATTTTGCCATACGCTGACATGGTGGGCCCCTACTATCATCCTCTCCACATACTTCTACCGATTCCTGTTATTTTTTGACCATGTTGATAACGAGAGAGGGCGGCATCGCGGCGAGCGCACCAAAGCGCGCGGAGGATGTCAGCGTTAACGATTTAGGAGACGGTGGGGCGGCGATGCGTGCGCTGAGGCACAGCCAGCCGTGGGAGGCGGAAGCAGGCGGCCCCACCGGTGCTGGTTTGGTTTTGGCGGCTGGAGGAAGACAGGACTGAAGAAACACGACAGACTGTAAAAGCAGCAGGAGTACTTAACAACCTTACACTACTAGGGAAAAGCCTAGCAGCAGAGCAGGTCTAGGTATATCAGTAGCGCGGGAGGCGATGCTACAGCTAACCCATAGCAGCAGAGTATGCGCGCCCGTGCTACTGATATACAAGTGTAGCAGCAGCGTTCTTCCAGGGAGCTTGCTACTGCTAATAGCTATAGCACGCTTCTCCTGTGCGCACTACTGCTACTGTCGCGCTGCTGCTAACTTTTCTCCACTCGCTACTACTAATTTTAGTAGTTTTGTTTTTTTATGCATATTTTTTTTTGTATTTGAACAGGCTTTGTAGAAGAATCTTTATCACATAAAAATGTCATCATGATACACATACAAATGCCTGCGAGACCACAAATGTAATCATAGCATATACATACAAATAGTCTCATCATAATCATCATCCAACACAAAGTGGTATCTTGTCATCATCTCAAAAATAGCAATACATGCAAGTCTCGAATACTTGCAACTACAATGTCATCCATCTAAACAAAGGTATACGAGAGAAGAGCTATCACTAAGAGTGAGAGCGGAACTATGCAGTACATGAGGTGGCAGTTATGAGTCCTCTCTCGCGCTAGCGTGAACCTCAAGTAACTAGCTTCTCCTTCTTGTCTGCGTTTGAAGCCTTTATGGCTGGCGCCCGAGAACCCATTCACTTGCGCCTGACACTCAGGCCACTCGTTGTACACCCCCAGAACCTTCCCTTTGTACACGACATAGCACTGCCATCATGCCATCAAGAAACTACGTAGCTATTAGAGATGCATCTTCATGAAGAGGATGTACAATCGTATGCAACAAAATATACTAGAGCAACACGAAAAAGAAAGGGTGAGCAACTAGATGCAACATACAGTACGCAAACTAATTAACTAGAGGTACGCAGGTCATCGTACGCAAGCTAACAAAGTAGCGTTATGCAAGTTCGGTAGGGACCATGGACATCACAAAGATTCATCGCTACAAAAAATATACAAGTTCAACCGACACATATCATCATCATCGGCATAGTAAATCACTAGAAGTTCCATCCTTCCATATCATCGAGGATGGATCCTTGCTTCTTGAACAGTGTGAGGTCTAGACGTTGCATGCCTATGCGAGTTCGGATGTCAACTCACGATATAGGGCCGTGTTGGAACATCCCCTTCTCATCGAAGACTTCTTTCATGATGATCATCGCAATGTCCCTTTGGATGCGAAAGAAGTCATCTCTAAGTTTATAATCCGCTTCTCCATGAGATTCTAGCCACTTGTGGATATGATCATCATTTCTGCTTGTCCTGCGAAGCTTTTGGTGATCCGTGTTGAACTGAATCATGAGATGGATGATGTAGAATCCATCCTTCTTGTTTGGTTTTGGGACATGGATGCAGGAGAAGTTAGTTTAATGCGCGAAACCCATCTTCTTGTTCCTTTGTTTCCTGATCTACATGTGGCCGATGCAGGTAAAGAACAATAAGGATGGCACGCCCGTTGTTGCGAGGAAAAGACACCTCAAATTATTCTCCATATGAGCGAGAAGGAATGATTGAAATGTACGAAAGGATTGTCCGGAACTGACTTACTTTGGATGATAAGGCATGAGGACAATTTCCTAGACCTTATTCTGTACCATGAAGTTTTGGAGGTAGTCCCTAGCAGTTTCACGCTCAAAGTCGCCGAGACTCAAGAAAGACTCATGCATGTAGTACGGATCCGCCACACAGATTTGCGAGACTTCTTCACTCTTCATGACGGAGCTCATATGTAGCGCAAAAAGGCGGACGATTGTAAAATCGAGCCGCCTTGTCAAAAACATCTCAAAGATATGGTCAAACCGCAGGAAGAACACCTCCGCGGGTCGTGTGTCGACGTAGCACTTCCCCTCAGGCACATGAGCCGTGTATGTTGGATATCCTAGATCCTTTGAGGCTAGTAGGCTTTTCTCAGTCGACAACACATGGTCGTACAGTCTCCTGAAATCCCCTGATAGTGCCTCCAGCGGTTTCTATTGGAAATGTGCCCTAGAGGCAATAATAAAATGGTCATTATTGTATTTCCTTGTTCATGATAATTGTCTATTGTTCATGCTATAATTGTATTAACTAGAAACCGTAATACATGTGTGAATACATAGACCACAACTTGTCCCTAGTGAGCCTCTAATTGACTAGCACGTTGATCAATAGATGGTCATGGTTTGCTGACCATGGACATTAGATGTCATTGATAGCAGGATCACATCATTAGGAGAACGATGTGATGGACAAGACCCAATCCTAAGCGTAGCACAAGATCATGTAGTTCGTTTGCTAAAGCTTTTCTAATGTCAAATATCATTTCCTTAGACCATGAGATTGCGCAACTCCCGGATACCGTATGAATGCTTTGGGTGTACCAAATGTTACAACGTAACTGGGTGGCTGTAAAGGTGCACTACAGGTATCTCCGAAAGTGTCTGCTGGGTTGGCACGAATCGAGACTGGGATTTGTCACTCCATATGATGGAGAGGTATCTCTGGGCCTGCTCGGTAATGCATCATCATAATGAGCTCAATGTGACTAAGTAGTTAGTCACGGGATCATGCATTACGGAACGAGTAAAGTGACTTGCCAGTAACAAGATTGAACGAGGTATTGGGATACCGACGATCGAATCTCGGGTAAGTAACATACCGATTGACAAAGGGAATTGTATACGGGATTGATTGAATCCCCGACATCGTGGTTCATCCGATGAGATCATCGTGGAACATGTGGGAGCCAGCATGGGTATCCAAATCCCGTTGTTGGTTATTGGCCGGAGAACGTCTCGGTCATGTCTGCATGGTTCCCTAACCCGTAGGGTCTACACACTTAAGGTTCGGTGGCGCTAGAGTTGTTATGGGAAATAGTATGTGGTTACCTGTAACACCCACGATGCGGCTATATCTCCCACGTGTCGAAGCACGACTTAGAGGCATAAACGCATGGTGGTTTTGTCGCAAGAAGGGTCATCTTCACACAATCCCATGTAATGAACAAGAATATGATAAAGAGTTGGCTTACAATCGGCACTTCACACCATGAACATATAATTCATACATCACTCAAAGCACACACATAGTCCGACTACGGACGAAGCCAAAAGAAAAGAAGATAACCCAACTACTAGATCCCCGATCGTCCCAACTGGGCTCCACTATTGATCAACATGAAACGAAACATAGCAACGACCAAGATCTTCGTTGAGCTCCCATATGAGCTTGGTTGCATCACCTGCACTGGTATCATCGGCACCTGCAATTGTTGTGATAGTATCTGGTGAGTCACGAGGACTCAGCAATCTGAAAACCCGCAAGATCAAGACTATTTAAGCTTATGGGTAGGAAGTGGTAATGAGGTGGATCTGCAGCAAGCACTAAGCAAATATGGTGGCTAACATACGCAAATAAGAGCGAGAAGAGAAGCAACGGAACGGTCGAGAATCTAGAAGTGATCAAGAAGTGATCCTCAAACTACTTACGCACAATCATAACACAAAGACCGTGTTCACTTCCCGGACTCCGCCGAAAAGAGACCATCATGGCTACAGACGCGGTTGATGCATTTTAATTAAATCAAGTGTCAAGTTCTCTACAACCGGATATTAACAAATTCCCATCTGCCACATAACCGCGGGCACGGCTCTCGAAAGTATATACCCTGCAGGGGTGTCCCAACTTAGCCCATCACAAGCTCTCACGGTCAACGAAGGATATTCCTTCTCCTAGGAAGACCCGATCAGTCTCGGAATCCCGGTTTACAAGACATTTCAACAATTGTAAAACAAGACCAGCAAAGTCACCCAATGTGCCGACAAATCTCGATAGGAGTCGCACGTATCTCATTCTCAGGGCACACCGGATGAGCCAGACGTCGGGTTGGGATAGACCCTGGTTGCCCAATGGGCGTCGGACATCGCTCGGTTTGGACCAACACCCGGAGGAGCACTGGCCTGTGGGGGGGGGGGGTAAATAAAGATGACCCTTGAGTCTGCAGAACCCAAGGGAAAAAGGCTTAGGTGGCAAATGTTAAAACCAAGGTTGGGCCTTGCTGGACGAGTTTTATTCAAAGCAAACTGTTAAGGGGGTCCCATAAATCACCCAACCGCGTAAGTAACATAACACCAGTATGACGGAAACTAGGGCGGCAATAGTGGAACAAAACACCAGGCATAAGGCCGAGCCTTCCACCCTTTACCAAGTATATAGATGCATTAATTAAATAAGAGATATTGTGATATCCCAACATAAACCTGTCCATCATGGAGCAATCTTCAACTTCACCTACAACTAACAATGCTATAAGAGGGGCTGAGCAAAAGCGGTAACATAGCCAAGCAATGGTTTGCTAGGAAGGGTGAAAAGGTTAGAGGCTGACATGGCAATATGGGAGGCACGGTAAACAAGTGATTGGTAGCACAGCATAGCGATAGAACGAAACAACTAGCAAGCAAAGATAGAAGTGATATCGAGGTTAATGGTCATCTTGCCTGAGATCCCGCAAGGAAGAAGAACGAGTCCAATAAGAAGACAAACGGACGTAGTCGAACGAATCCTCACAACTCCGGAACAAAACCGAAGCTAACGAGAGAAGCAAACCGGAAAGAAGCAAACAACATAGTAAACACACAAGCATAAACATGTCATGATGCACAATGCATGTCCGATTTAACGAGGCATGGCATGGCAATATGCACAAGCAACACTACAAGTTAAGTGGAGCTCAATATGCAATGAGTTGCATATTGACAAAACACCACATTGACATATTTAGTTTAATCTCGTTTAAGCTACCAAACAATATTTAATGTTGTTAAACATGGCAAGAGGTGAAGCATAATTAAACTAGATATTTAGGCAAGTTTAAATGAGGCCGGAAACAACAAACAACAATTTCGGAAAATGCTCATGTCCGTATTTTAGATTTGGTACTGTTCTGCCTAAAACCATATTTTATTGTTGTTAATCAGGAAAATAAAGTGCACCATGTTAATCTATGCATTTTTTCACCCCATTTACATATAAATTTTATTAAACTTGGAGCTACGGTTATTTAGTTATGAAATAAATCATTTTAGCATGGCATATAGCAAATTAAATGCAAAAAGCATTTTAAACATTTTTAACATGGATGAAAGTTGCATATTATGAAACTAGATAAAATTCTAAGCATTTTACATGTATAAATTATTTACATATGATGCACGGTTCTGGAGTTATTGAATGCATGAAGATGAGGGTCTTTTCTGTAAAACTGTAATACCCTAGTTAATGGACAAAATAGCAGGCGAGAAAAAACCACTACTCGGGCTGAAACTACTGACCCAACAACGGAAAAAAAATGGGAGGGCGCTGGAGGTGGCCTCACCTAGTGGGCTGAGGCCCAGCCGGTGGAAGAGGCAGCATGCCGGCAGAATTGGGCCGACTCGCTGGGACGGTGCGGCTCGCGGGTGAGCGGTTCAGCGAGGCAGGGGAGGTCAACACGAGAGGTCATCGGTCGTCCTCCTACTCGAAGCAGAGGATGCAGGGGCGACGACCGCGGCCGAACTTGAGGACGGGGACAACGAGGTGAGGTGGAGCGGATCCAGGCAGCAGTATAAGGACGACGGTAGCGGTGCGGTCAACGGGCGGAGGCGACCCGATCCGGCGGCGGGGAGCTCCTGCACGGCACGACGAACTGAGAAGGCGTCGGCCTCGGCTCCAGCGGGTGGCTCCAGCGAACTAGTGATGAGGTGGTCGGGGCGCTCTACTCCTGGCGCCATGGATGGGGACTACTACGGGACTGAGACAAAAGAAAGAGAGAAGTGAGGGGGAGACAGAGCTAGAGGAAAACAGGGATGGAAGGAGAAGCAACGGGCACGACGTGCAGATCCTGGTCGCCAGCGGCTGCCGAAGGGCAGAGCTGCTCCCGATCCATCCTGGATCGAGGCACGGGACGAGGGGACGAGGCGCTCGGGCCTTGCGGCGCTGCGCAGGGCTGCTGGATCCAGAGCCTCTGTAGGATGAACTAGGACGACGGGGGACTTTCGATCTGGATCTGGCATTCTAGATCGACGGTGGGGAGCTGCACTGGTTAGTTGGCTGTGGTGTGGTGGATCTGGTGGTGCAATGTGGCGGCTGTGGGCTGGCCAGGCGTGGAAAACAAGGAGCGGCGTTGGCTGCACGGGAATGGAGGGCTAGGGCTAGGTTTAGTCCAAATTAGGTATGAGGTTAGACTATATATAGGGGAAGGGAAGGAATTTGGATCACCCGATTGAGATCGGATGCCCGAGAAAGAATTGACTAGGGTAGTCCAAATAATAAAACGAAGGTGTTTTATAGATGTTTGGGGATCATCCAGAATCATTGGTAACAACAGAGCGGGTCGGGTTCGGGACAACTTTCAGACATGCGTGAGGGGGTCTGTGCACTTTATAGAGAGACTCCGGTTTAGGCAAGAGGGAAAAACAAAGAACAAGGTTGGTCTCGGAATGATCAACAAAAGCAAAGGGGGGATGCGGCAACTACAATCGGATGCAAGTTTTAAGAAAACAATGCCGATGCAATGCTCATGATGCCATGAGATGAAAATGCATGACCTGAACAAAATGCAAAACAAAAAACAAAACCCAACCACGGAGGAAATAACATATCACATAGCCAGAAATGGCAAGAGTTGGAGTTACAAATATGGAAAGTTATATCCGGGGTGTTACAACACTCCACCACTACAAGAGGATCTCGTCCCGAGATCTAGGATGGCACCGGAGAGAAATGGAAGAGGAAGAGAAGGGGTAAAACTAAGTTGCTTCTTCGACTAATGAGTGAAATCAAAGAACCTTGAGAGGTTGAAAAGTTGAAAGAGAGAACACAACAGAGTTGAACACAATTGAGAGCACTGCGGTAGAGAATAGAAAGAACACTACTAGAAAAAGGGCTATAGATGGTATTGACACTAATGGCGCACCAGACAAGCGGTGCGCCATTTGTATATACTAATGGCGCACCACCTTCTGATGCGCCATTAGTGTTGAAACTACTAATGGCGCACCAAGCCCACGATGCGCCATTAGTACCAATTTTTTTTTGAACTAGTGCGCCTGTCCAAACATACTAATGGCGCATCCGCAGTTAGTGTGCCATTACTAGTTGTAACTAGTAATGGCGCACCAGCCAGAAAGTGCGCCACTAATGTTATTTTTTTATTATATTTTTATTCCTTTTTTTGCAAAAATACTAATGGCGCACCCTGCCACGGTGCGCCATTACTAGTTCAAACTAGTAATGGCGCACCGTGGCAGGGTGCGCCATTAGTATGTTTTTTTTGCAAAACTACTAATGGCACACTACCAGGGGGTGCGCCATTAGTAACCTGGATTACTAATGGCGCATTTGTTGATGGTGCGCCATTAGTAAGTGGGCACCAACAAGATATTTTGGACAGCCTCTCCTCCCACACTCACTTTCTCCCCACTTCATTCTCTCCACCCCCTCCTCCTTGTCTCGGGTGCCTCCTCTTTTTCACCTCATTTCCACCATAGATTCATTCAAATTAAGTGGTTAAGTTACCTTGTTTTGCTAGGTAAGTAAGGGGGGAAGCTATATTTATGTTGTTCTCTCTACAACAATGTGCACATGCACTTTTTATGGCCTAGCTAGATCTATGTATGTTCGTGGTGTTGCATATGTTTGTGGTGTTGCATATGTGTTTGTGTTTGGAGGTGTACCGGTATTTGAAATGCGATAGTTGCCAATATTTTGCCGGAATGTTGATTCATTTCCGTTTCGGCGAGAATTTTGGCATTAAGCATTCTTTTTGGTCCTATTTTTAGGGAAAGTCATGCCAAATTTTTTCTTGGTTCTAAAATATCGTTTTGCTCTACCCCGCAGGCGACCATGGTCCGCACGATGACCGAAGGCATCGTGAATAGGTTTTTGAGGTCCGCAAAAGCCGAGATGCTTCAAAAAAACGAGACGGAGATAAGATGTCCGTGTCGAAGATGCAAGCTGAATAGCCTTATTGCGGACCCGGATTCTGGGCAGGTGCGGGACCACCTGCTCTTGCGTGGTTTCATGGATGGCTATCGGTGGCAAGGTGATGAAGATGACTACGAAGTCGTCCATGGGGGCCGGGCAAGAAATGAGGAAGGGCAGCAAGACAACCACCGCGGCTCCGGGGGGCGAGAAGACGAAGAATCCCAAGGAGATGATCACGACGGTGATGCTGTACACAGTCATCATGTAGAAGATGCAGGGCATGATGATCATGCCGGCGGAGCAGACGACGCTGGACCATCGATGGGCTGGGTGCAGGACCCTCATATTCAAGAGCTGCTTCTCAAGCAGACGGATAACGCAAGAGCTGCCGCCCGAGAGAAAGCCAAGATGGATCAACTTGAGTTAGACGCGGTTACTCCATTGTATGAAGGATGCAGGCCCGAGGATACCCGCCTGAAAGTAACGCTCATGGCTCTGGAGATGAAGGTAAAACACAAAATGACCGACGCATGCTTCGACGAGAACATGTCATTCTGGCACGAACGTCTTCCCAAGGGGAACAAGTGCCCGACCAGTTTGGAGGAGGCGAAGAAAATCGTGTGTCCTCTGGATTTACCGCACGTGAAATACCATGTGTGCATGAACAATTGCATCATTTATCGGGACGAGCACGCGGAGTCTACCATATGTCCGGTGTGCGGTGTCACTCGATACAAGAAGAGGAAGAAAGCTCCTCGAAAAGTGGTGTGGTACTTTCCGATCACTCCTCGTCTGCAGCGGTATTTCGCGGACCCTAAGGTAGCAAAGCTCCTGCGTTGGCACGCGGATAGGGAGGAGAAGAAGCGAGAAGATGACGCAAATGATCCGGAGATAGATAAAAAAGACAAGATGCTGAGTCACCCTAAGGATGCGAGCCAATGGCAAGCGTTGAACTTCGAATACCCAGAATTTGGGAACGATCCAAGGAACATCATGCTGGGCACGAGCACCGATGGAGTCAATCCGTTTGGCAGCTAGAGAAGCACACATAGCACCTGGCCTGTGTTTGTGTGGATGTACAACCTTCCCCCCTGGTTGTGCATGAAGAGGAAGTACATTCACATGAGTATGCTAATTGAAGGGCCGAAACAACCAGGGAACGACATCAATCTGTATCTGGGGCTGCTGAAAGAGGAGCTTGACACGCTGTGGAAAACGCCAGCCAATACATGGGACGCCGCAGAGAAAGAATATTTCCCTATGAGAGCCGCACTGCTCATGACGGTGCACGACTATCTCGGTTACGGATATCTTGCGGGGCAGCTAGTCCACGGATTTTCTGGATGCGTGAGGTGCATGGATGACACAACGTATCGCCAGCTAGATAGAGATCCCGGGTCTTCGAAAACCATGTTCATGGGACATCGAAGGTGGCTTCGCGACGATGACCCGTGGAGGAAACGCAAGGATCTGTTCGATGGTGAAACCGAACCCCGAAAACGCCCGTGTACGAGGAGCGGCGAGGAAATAGACAAGCTGTTGAAAAATTGGAAAGACTGCCCACTGCCGGGAAAGAAGCAAAAGGCGCCAGAGCCGGGAAAGAAGCGAAAGGCGTCAGAGCCGCTGCTGAAGGTATGGAAAACGAGGTCTGTTTTCTGGGACTTGCCGTACTGGAAGATCCACCGTGTGCCTCACAGCCTTGATGTCTTGCATATCACGAAGAACGTGTGCGAGAGTCTGCTTGGTACCCTGCTCAACATGCCAGAGAGGACCAAAGATGGGCCGAAAGCAAGGGCAAACTTGAAATCAATGGGCATCAGGCAGGAGCTTCACGCTATATATGATGATGATGATGATGATGATGATGATGATGATGATGATGATGAGGCGAAGTAGGACACAGAAAGTCATCGCAAAGGCAAAAAGGCCAAGAAGACCAGAAATGACTACCCTCCCGCGTGCTGCACTCTAAGTCAGGAGGAGATCGAGCAGTTTTTCACCTGCCTCCTAGGAGTAAAACTTCCTTACGGTTACGCGGGGAAGATAAGCAGATACCTAGACCCAGCGAAGTAGAAGTTCAGCGGGATGAAGTCTCACGACTGTCACGTGCTGATGACGCAGATACTTCCAGTTGCAATCCGTGGGATCATGGACGCGCACATCCGTGAAATGCTATTTGGCCTATGCAACTTCTTCGACGTCATCTCTCGGAAGTCGATTGGCGTGAGGCAACTCAGAAGGCTACAGGAAGAGATCGTGGTGATACTATGCGAGCTTGAGATGTACTTCCCGCCCGCATTCTGTGACGTTATGGTGCATCTGCTGGTCCATATAGTGGAGGATATCATCCAACTCGGGCCGACGTTCCTGCACAGCATGATGCCGTTCGAAAGGATGAATGGTGTCATCAAAGGATACGTTCGCAACATGTCACGTCCAGAAGGAAGCATAGCCAGGGGCTTTCTGACCGAAGAGTGCATCTCCTACTGCACGAATTATCTAGGCATCGAGAACCCCGTTGGTCTGCCTGTCAACAGGCACCTCGGCAGGCTCGCTGGATGGGGTCACCATGAGGGTCGAGGCGAAATGCTTGTCGACTTCGAGGGTCGACTCGCCGACTTTGAAAGAGCAAACCTAGTCGCGCTACAACACATAGACGTGGTCGATCCTTGGGTGGTAGAGCACAAAACCTTTATTAAGAAGACGTACAATGACCGAGGCCAACAGAGGATGGACGGAGATATACTCAAAGAGCACAACTCATGTTTCACGCGTTGGTTCAAGCAGAAGCTTCTGTCGTACCCTTTACATGCGGATTCTTCCGCGGAAGAACAACTCATATTCGCCTTGTCACAGGGCACCGAGCACAACCTGATGACCTATGAGGCGTACGATATTAACGGATACACATTCTACACCGAGGCCAAGGACATGAAGAGCGATGGTTATCAGAACTCCGGGGTAACGATGGAATACTACACCGGTAACGACAAGGACAGATACTACGGAAGGATCGAGGCGATCTGGGAGCTGAGCTACGCTGGGGAGAAGGTCCCGATGTTCCATGTCAGATGGGCCAAGAACGTCATAAAAGAAGACTGGTATTTCACCACCATGGTTATACCCGAAGCCAAATCCAAGACCGTGGGCGCAAACATCACCGCGAAAAATGAGCCATGGGTACTGGCCTCCCAAGTGGACCAATGCTTCTTCATTACCGACCCGCCAAAGCCCTGTCGTGTTGTCGTGAGGAGAGGCAAAAGGAAGATCATCGGAATGGATGGAGTAGCCAATGAGCAAGACTTCGACAAGTACGGCGACCCGAGGATCGAACATGACGACGATGATGAAGTAGCAGCATACACCACAAGAAGAAGCAGGACCACCCTACCTAAAGGACGTCCGTTCCACAAAAGAACTCCATTTGCAAAAAAGAAGGGCAAGAAGATTGTGAACAGATAGCTAGCTAAGATCGATTGTATTTAAATCGTAGCCTTCATTTCTCGATTGTATTTCATGGGTACTTTTTGAACTATCATGAATATTTTTAAATTTCATGGACACTCGATCTCGATCCCCCTCCATCTCGATCGCTATCCCACATCGCCAGATCCGGTCCCCCTCGCCGCCGAGCACCCCCCAGTCCACCGGCCGCCGCCGCCGACCCCCCGCACCCTCGATTCCCCTACTCAACCGCCGCCGCCGACCCCCCGCACCCCGCGCACCGTCTTATAAAAAAAATAAGTATCAAACAGCTTTTTAAATGCTACTGTCTTATAAAAAATATTACGGTTATTATTTAAACAAGTTTGAACATATTTAAACACAAATAAGTATCAAACAACTTTTTAAATGCTAAAAAAATTTGTGGAGCCTGGGAGTCGAACCTAGGACCTCGTGGTGTGAGAACTGGCTACTGACCAGTCGAGCTAGTAGAGGGGACTTGATGTGGATCAGTTCTGGTGGTACATAACCTGTTGGCTCGAGTTGAAATAAAAAAAATACTAATGGCGCACCATGGTGAGGTGCGCCATTAGTATGGATATACTAATGGCGCACCACGGTGAGGTGCACCATTAGTATTGTGCCCGATCCCCCCTTCCCGCTGCCCTGACCCACTGCGTCATTGCCGCCCACGCGCCCCCGCCGCCTCCCTCTCCCCTTCCCCCCCCTCGAGCCCGCGCCGCCCCGTCCACACCACCGTCGCCAGCGCCGCCCCGACACCACCGTCGCCCCGCCGCCCTCGACGCCGCCCCGACACCAGTGCCGCCCCGTCCACACCACCGTCGCCAGCGCCGCCCCGACACCACCGTCGCCGCGCCTCCCTCGACGCCGCCCCAACACCAGCGTCGCGCTGTGTACTCCGAGAAGGTCAGCCGCCCCGCCCCTCCCCTTTCCTCTCCTCCCTTCCTTCGACTCCCCCACCCTGCGGAGAGAAAACTAATCCAAGCCCTTTTTGCTCCCAAGAGAAGGCCGGATCTTGGTGAATTTGGATTGGGACAGGCGGACAGCCGAGCCCTTTTTGCTCCCAAATCTATCAGAAAGGTTAGTTGTAGGAGGAGTATACATTTATTTAGTCACAATTTACCGTCTGGATCAGAACGGCTTGTGAGTGCCTACATCAATTTGTTAGTTTACTATGTTCCAGGTTGACAGTTTCGTTTGTTCAAAGTTGTGATACTGTTAGAGTAAATTGTGATGAAGAGCATCCAGATAATTATCATTCGAGTGGCTCCAATCTCTGTGTTGTGAATCAGCAAATGTCCTTGAAGTATGCTATCTTTCTGCTATAGAAGCCAAAGTTTCCTAATGGAATTGGAAATTGACCCTTCTATACCTATGAGCAACGGCTCTATTCCTATCTTCATTTTATACCAGTGTGTGTATTGTCTAGATTCTTGGCATTCATAGTATTATGCCTATAAAAACACTTGTTTGGTCAATTAAACAGGGCATTGAAAATTGATAGGGCATTTTTGTTTTCTGTTGAACCTAAGCAATTTCATACGCTTGACAAAGTTGATGCTTTATTCTTTTGCTCTCCTCTGCATGTGCTTCAGTAGTTGGTTGGTTGTTTGCATTGTCTGTTTGTGTTGTCTACTCTAGTAGGCTCATCATCCAGTCAGTGTAGTGCATGCATTAGTTATTAGGAAGTCAAGTATGATCTCTGATCTCTTCTTCATAAGGGGTTTGCTGTGTGCCTATGCTATTCCCTGTCAGTAATTGATTTCAAAACAAGACAGTGCCACATACTCTAATTACTTGGAACTTGCAGTATAAAAATAGAACCTTAATCAGCATGATCCTCTGACCTTAGAAGCAAAATAATCGATCTGACTGCTAGGAATTAGATGTATGTTTTTTAGCATCCCATCAGACTAGTTATGCGTCGTACGATTTGTTTCATCTCATATATGTTGAATATAATGCCAGAAAAGGTGCTTGGGTTAGTCCGTTAACTAAAAAAGTTCAGATTCAGAAACCTGTAATTTCTACTTTTATGCCTCTGTTACTCCAGTCAAAATTTTATGTTTGATGCCCATGGTAGTTGAGCTCTTACCTCACCTCACGCAGCATGCATGATGCCACAATGTCTAGTACGTACTGCCAAGCAACTGGCAAATAATTATAGCTTAGAATAAATAAATCTGATGTAAGATAAGCATGGCATGAGCTTTAATTAAATAGCATAATACACGTTGGTAGTCCATCTCTCTCAAAAAAAATACATGTTGGTAGCAGATGATAGATACCAATCCATTGGATCATCAGACATATTAAAGTCTTTTTTTGAGCCCTTATTAGCTACTCACACTATTTGCCCCGCGGTTTCTCTGTCATGGCTACCAAGTGATTGACGGTGGGCTAGAAAAATAAAACCACCAAACTATCAGTAAAAGATGTGAACCAACATCTTTCATTGTTATGCATATCAAACACCAAGGGTTATTTTCACTTAAAGTTTTAGAATGGGTGCATTACAATTCAGTCTGATATCTAATAAGACACTCTGGGCTGATATAATTATGGAACAGAACCAACCATGATAAATAAAAGGTGATGTTGTCTATGCATTACCAAAAATGTATCTTTGTGAACAAATAAATTGGTACCAACAGCAATGCCATCTTACTGTAGAATTAGAATACATGGACATGATCAGCTCAGCTCCCAAACTGCCATTCATCACATCAATTTCCCCTTATGGAACTCCAGTCAAAATTTTATGTTGGTCTACCTAGTAGATGCCCATGGTTTGATTTTATGTTTGTTCCTATCAATACAAATGCTGAGCTATGTTCCATTTTTACTGTTCTTTGTGATAGTTTTTGCAACTTTACTTCCCATCTTAAGGCAAGCCCCATTTTTACTGTTCTTTGTTAGCAGAGCTGCTTGTTTCTAAGAACTTTGATACTATTTAGATGACAAAAAAAAGTTCAGATTGTAAAATGTTCATTTTGCTGCTAGTGCCCATTTTGAGTAATTGCTAAGAGGGATGATCCTGTGTGAGCTGGTGGAGTGATTTGTTTTCTACATAAAGCTCTTTAGTCAGGCTGGTTTTTGTGAAATACACATGAAGCTTCACCAGCTCCTGTGGGTGTGGGATCCATGTGACATGTGACATTGCATCCATGTCCACCTGGGATAATGATTTTGCAGGTACCCCGAGAGGCCCTTGAGTTTGCCGGAATGTCGATTAACTTCCGTTCCAGCAAATTCGGGTACTCCATATGTCCTATTTTCAGCAAAGGTCATGCTGAAATTTTCCGTGAATTTTAGCATGACTTTGCTAAAAATAGGACATATGGTGTACTTGTGACTAATGCATGGGCCGGGGTATCGTAGTAGTTAATTAAGTAGGATCAAGTGCCCCGGCGTACTTGTGACTAATGCATGGCTTTTAGGGTGCCTCGGTGTCGATAAAAACCGAAATGATGAAAGCTTAGGCTTTTAGGGTGCCTCGGCGTCGAAAAACCCTCAATGACAAAAGCTTAGATTTTAGGATGCCTCGGTGTCGACAAACCCTAAATGATGAGACCATGATCTTGTTCCTTGACAATAACCAACTTTTTGACCAAACTTTGTTTCTATTTAGAGAGAAACATGGCCCACAACAATGAGGCCGGGGGTTCGGGCGGCAAGGCATTCTGGGAGCTGTCCCAGGAGATGGAGGAACAACCTCACTTGTATGAGGCCGCCGCCTTCCCCACCGATCCTGAGACCACTGATGGTGCCGCCGAGGATAACCACACTGATGCCACCACTGATGGTGCCGCCGAGGATGCCACCACTGATGATGGCGGCGCCCGCACAGATGGCAGCCAACTGAAGAGGCAACGGAAGGACCGGTGCCCGATCGTGCTCCTCACCCTCAAGGAGGAAGTTACTGAAGTGAACTCCAATGGGTATCCAACAGCGCCCGAACGAATAGTCAAGGGGTACTCGCTTCAGCTCGGGTGCATTGTCCGGAGCACCATCTCGATCAACACCAAGAACCTGAGGCATCCTGACCGAGGGAATTTGCGCCACCTCCTCTTCACGAAGCTGCACGAACGATACAAGTTCCCCGCTGAAATTGCAAACACAAGCCTCAAAGGGAATAAAGTGAACAATGCTGCCCTCACGAAGATGAGCAAGGCCCTGTCTACTTGGAAAAGGAATGTGAAGAGAATGATCGAGAAAGGTGAGAGTTATCAGAAGATCAAGGAGAAAAATCCTTCGATCACCGAAGATGACTACAACGATTTCAAGATCAATTGCTCGAGCACCGCAAGCTCCCAATCAAGTGAGTGGGGGAAACAAATGCGGGAGCTGAACATAGGGGAACACACACTCGGTCCCGGCGGTTACAGAGTGGCGGAGCCTATATGGGACAAGGAGGAGGCGGACCGTGCCGAGCAAGGCCTACCGCCCCTCTTCGAGAAATACAGCGGTAACAAGCAGACCAGGAACTTTGTCAGGGCCCGGTACAAGAAGGACCCGAAAACAAAGGAGCTTACCACGGATCCGAAGACCAGGCAGCTTGAGCTTGTTCTGGTAAGGAATACACCCCCGCGTAATTAGCTCCATATGGTTGCATTCTAATTAATGAAGCCAAATTTCAAAATGGTTCACATTCCTTCCGCAGGCGACTGAAAGCAGTAGCGCGGGGTCGACTAAGAGCAACCCTTGGGACACCACTCTAAATAGGGCGTTGAATGTAATGAAGAACAAGGATAAGCTCAGTAAGCCGACGTCAGCTGGTCGTGTGGCTGGCAAAGGCTTGTCGACAAAATGGGGGTCATACTATACCGCTGGTGTGCGGAAGGAGAAAAAGACCAGCTCGGAAAGCCAGGCGCAAGAGGTTCAAGAACTCAAGGCACAGGTGGCACGGATTCCGGAGATTGTCCAAGAGCAACTGGAACAACGACTCGGAGCGACGATCACCGCCCTTGTGCCTACCTTGATCTCGGGGTTGAGTGCGTGGATTGCGGGCGGCCAACAGGGGCCGCCCCCGATTCCTAGCTTCACGGCCAGCAACTCGCATAATGCGATGGCGGGGCCATTGGTGCCTCCGGCGGAGGCGGCATTGGTGTCTCCGACGCTGGCACGGGAGCTTAATGCACCCGGGTGTACGCCGGCCGGCACCTCTTCAGCAAGCGGCCCCTCCGTCAACTGCACGCCCGCTGTTGGCGGTGCGTCGACATTAGCCGAGCTCGACGCCATCATTACGGTAACTAATTAAGCCTCTCTCGGCCGAGGACTTCATCTCCTTGCCTTTTACTGGGCATCCCTGACGCCCTACATGTCTTCGCAGGGCGCCGCCGATGTTCCGTGCAATCTCCTCCACTTTGTGAACAACAAGTTGGTCGATGTCGCCAAGGGCAAAATCGTTCAACCGGGCAACCCCTTGTTCCACGGTACCCAGATGCCACCCAACTTGTTTAGGGTTCAACTGGTTTGGGTGCTGCCAGGCTGCGACGACTTGTTACCTCCGATTCGACCCGTCGGGGCCGACGATGATGACGTGATGACCCTCAGCGCCTGCCTGAGCTGGCCCCTGGTTTCGCCGAAGAGCGAGATTCGTTTGGGGGCGGGGGACACCACCCCAAAGACAACACCGCCAGTCGTGCCGGCGCCAAGTCAGCCCCATGGCAAGACCGCCGTAACGGTGCCGGACATCCCTATGCCACTGGATCCAAACATGCATATGGCACAGGATCAGAACGACGATGACGACGACGACGATACATTTGCCAACGTCGATCAGTACTTCGCCAATCATGGGTACGATGGCGACTTCATGGGGCCTCCTTCTCAAGAACCAAACTCAACAAAAGACGTGTGCGATCTAGCTGGTACCGCAGAGAAGCCAAGTTGCAACAGGCGCCGTCTGGCGTTCAGCTCTCAGGAGACGCCTCCAGCTGCCGACTTCACCGAGCCTCAGATAGGCGAGGTGCAAAATATTATCAGCCCCAACACACTCAAGAAGACGGTCTGTGAGCAGAACTCAGTCCCATTACAGGAGAAGAAGAAGGCACACAAAAGAAAGACTAAGAAGGGTGCGAGCCAGCCGGCACCGAGTACGATCCATGCTCAGGACGGGCCACCTTCACCGCAGGATATCTCGAGGAGGGTGCATGTGGTGGGTAGGGCGATGCTACCGACAAATATGCTCAATGTTGCAATCGGTGCTATGCGGAGTCTGCATGACAGTGTTCTTGCTTTGGAGAAGCGGCGTCTCAGAGAGAAGGATGTGGCATACCCGGTTTTCGCGGCCAAGCTGCCAGAGGGCAAGGGCTTTGTGGATAACTCCATCGGGCGTACGATCGTCCTGCGTTTTGATGACATCCACGCTATGTTGAACCTTCATCCGCTGCACTACACCTTCGTTCGGCTATTTTCGCTGAGTATGGAGATACGGATCATTCGCGACAAGACCCCGGACATTGTGATAGTCGACCCCTTCTACATGCGTGCCAAGATCTTGGGCAGCGCTGGGGACCGGCAAGTCGCGAGTTCTTACCTCGAAGGCGTCATTCTGGCAAACCAAGATAAGGATAACTTCCTCGTGCCTTACTTTCCCGAGTAAGTCCTCCCCTCAACCGGCCCATAACATATGAATTCTTACATTTCGATCGTTTTTCTTTTAACATTCCGTGTTTTCTGCAGTGACACACGTTGCACGCTCATCCTCCTAAGCCCCAAATATTCCATGGCCACGTATTTCGACCCGGACCGTCAGTCGAATGTAGACTACACAAATGTCAAGAAGGTTCTTGATGATGTTCTCCCCGGCTACGCCAAATCTGGAGGCACCTTCACCAGGCCTATTCGTAAGTACGGCAAGCACGTGTTCTCCCACAATACGACGTTCTGCTGCGTCAAGCAGCCGCCTGGCGGTCAGAAGGGTGCCTACTACGCCATCCATCACATGCGGGCGATCGTACGGGACCATCATCAACTTCTACTACCGAGTAAACTCAAAGATTGGGCAAAGAGCGTGTCGGCAATCCAGGACGCGGACCTCCGACAAGAATTCTTTCGCATCCAGTCAAAGTTTGCGGAAATCATCCATCAAGATGTCCTTCGTACCTCGGGGCAGTTCTACCTCAACAATCAACCGTCCAACAGTGACATCGACACAATGCTACAAATGTAGGCTGACAACGAATGTTATTTCATGACTCCCACGATAGATGGCGGCTTTATCCACGCTCCGGTCCCTTGAGTTGAGTCGAAAGCAGTGATGCTGTGTCTAGTTCTGAAACATCGATTGGCTCATGTTGTAATTAAACTTTAATGAACTTGTAGTATGTCTCTTTGGTTTCGAGAGTCGTTCAACTTAGATGTAATCGATGCTATTAATGTCTTTCTTTTCTCTTCCGATCGTTCTGTTGCATACTTATATATTGCTTATGTATTGTCTGTGAATTGGTACTAACGTTTCGTTTGGCTAGTGCATAGCGATGCCGATGTATGTCGTGTACAAGGGTAAGGTTCCCGGAGTCTACGATGACTGGGAGGAGTGTTGGAGACAGGTTCACCGATTCAGCGGTAACAGTTACAAAGGGTACACCACTAGGGCCGAGGCCGAATCTAGATACGCCCGCTATCTAGCGGGAGAGGGGAGGGAGCGTTGGAGGAACCGGATGAAGACGAGTTTCATCGTGATGATGCTCATCGTGATGACCGCAGCTCTCTTCTATGTGATGGTAGTTTAGATGATCGATATCGACTTGTAATGTGAAGACAAACTCGCTACTCGCGGTCTCGAGACTTGTAATATAATGTTCTATCTTTGTTCGGTCTTTTCAATTCGGAGACTAATATGATGAATTGTATTCGGAGACTAATATGATGAATTGTATTCAAAGACTAATCTTCTATTGTATTCGATGAATCTGTTGTTGATGTGTGCTGTCTATATTTTGTCAAATTATACATTTTGTAACCTGTGCAAAAAACAGAAAATAAAAAATAAAAAAACCTAATATTCATACTAATGGAGCATCACATGAAAGTGCGCCATTAGTATGACAGTGCATACTAATGGCGCATCACTGGGCAGTGCGCCATCAGTATGCCGCGGTTACTAATGGCGCATCAAGTGGTGGTGCGCCATTAGTATGCCAAAGCACCTGGGTATACATGGCCCCTGGGAGGCATACTAATGGCGCACCCTGGCCTATACTAATGGCGCACCCGCGGTGCGCCATTAGTAAAAATTACTAATGGCGTGCTATTAATGGTGCACCACAGATGCGCCATTAATGGCCATATTAGGTGCGCCATTAGTATGGGTTTTTCTAGTAGTGGAAGGAACACCATGTGAACCTTGGAGGTTGCAAAGCTATGAATGATGAGTACAATGGACAAGAAGGAATTGGAACCACTCTGGTTGAAACGAGATAAACAAGGAACAAGGAAGATCAAATTCGGACAACACTCCGGTTGAAAAGAGATGCAAGGCTTGATAAGATGAAAAGAACTTAGCAGAGGACATAACACTCCTATTAAATGAATAAGCAAGGAAAAGAACATGATATTTACAAAATGAGATAATGGGTCGAAGAGAGTAACATCACAATGCCTCCGGAAGAAAGAATAGAAGATAGATCATTGGAATAACAGAATGGAGAAGAAAATGCCAACTTGTGCCACAAATGAGCTTGGAAAGCACCCTTCCAAGAAGGTTACAATGGGGTTGTTGAAAAACCAGCAACAAAACGAATAAGCTTGCAGTGGGCTTATGAAAAACATTTCAAAATTGAGGCGATTCTGCCACTACGGAAACAAATAATATAATTGATAACACCAATGAGATGAAAAACTTCTTCCACCAAGATGATAGAGAGATAACTTGGACCATTGATAATCACCACAATAGCCACATTCCTTAGGGAAGGCTTTAGGTGAAATATGACACAAGATGACTCCGACGAACAGATTAATGGATTTAAACTACCTCATTCTTGACAACATGTGAATTGCGAAACATGAATGCAAATTGTCAAGAATGATATAACACCATCTCAAAAGAAAAGGTAGGAGATTTGCACTTGGGATGCAAGAAGAAGAATACTTGAACTCCTCAAAACAAAACTAGACTAGACTAGCTAGTCATGTGTGCATCATGTTTAAATTCCATTTAAGTTTGAAATGAGGATTTGTGAAACCCTCATAATCATTTCTGGAAATGACCCAGATAAAAATTGCTTCAATTTGGCCCAAGTAAATGTTCCTGTTTTTCTCTAAAAATATTGGTCAGAGGTAAAATTCCAACCAATATTTTTGGGAGCTCAGAAGTATTTATTTTTGGCCATTTGAATTAATGCAGTAAATATTTGCCTTGGATTTATATATGTTATATATATAATATATGTCCAAAAATTGTGCCACTTGCTTGGGAGCTCTGGAATAATACCACTAGTTCCTACAAAAATTGGCATAAGAAAATAAAATGATTTAGTATTTTTGTTAAATCAAAACAAATGTCAGAAAATAGAAAAGAGAAACAAAATGGGAAAAAACCTACCTAGCGCTTTCCTCCCTGTGCAGCCCGTTATTGTGTAGCCCAGCAGCAGCCCAACCCACCTCCTCCTCTATCTTCTTCCTCGTGCCTACTGGCACTGTGCGTGTCGCGCGCGCGCTCGCCCGCGGCCACGTCTCCCGCCACCTCCTGCTTCTCCCTCTCGCCGCCCTGGACATTCTGGATGGCACCACGCGCCGCCCCGCACCTCTCTCCCTCTCCCTCGCTCTTCCTCCTCCCCTGGTTCTCTCCCGCGCGAACAACCGAGCACTACCGTCGCTGCCGTTCGCCGTTACCGTAGCCACCGCCTCCCCCTCGCCTCTCCGACCAGCTCAGAAGCTCCGCCATGTCGCCGTCCACCCCTCCATCGAGCCACGTGACGCGGGAAGCCCAGGAACGCCGTCAACATCACCAACTTCGCCTCCGGCTGTCGGAGATCATCCTCGCTGCCACGCCGCCGTCCGGCCTTCCCCGAGCTCGCAGACGACCCCATCGAGACCGCTGTGAGCTCCTGCCCCGTTCCCCTCTCTCCGTTTAGCCGCCCGCACGCTGTAGCCCCTTTTCCCCACCACGCCCGAAGCCTCTTGCCGCCGTCCATGTTGCCGCCGTCACCCTGGCCACCGCAGCCGCAACCGAGCACATCACCGTGCTCCTGGTGCCACGAGGGTGCCGCAGAGCCCCTCGGATGGCCTCCCCGTGCCCCACAGCCCGCTCCCGCTCGAAGCCCGTTCTCCGGCCGCCACCGTGAGCCTCGCTCCGGCGAGCTCCGCCGCCCCCATAGCCTCCCGCCTGCTCCCCTGGATGCGGACGAGCCAGGGCTACGCCCCGGTGGTCTCCGTGGGCCATTTGGACGCTGGAGATGCGACCCAAGCCCCTCGGCCATGTTCGGCCTCGCCGGCGGTTAAACACCGGTGGGGTTTGACCCTTTGACCTCGCCGGCCCGTCAAGTGGGCCCCGCGGGTCAGGTGATTAGCTTAAGGCTAATCACCGCTAACTAACCCCCCTGACACTAACCAGTGGGCCCAGTGCCACTAATCCTTTAATTAAGATAAAACTAACCCCCTGTTTAAACCATGTCACTGACGAGTGGACCCCACATGTCAGGTTTGACCTAGACCTAGCCGTTGACTCGCTGACATCACGCCGACGTCAGGCTGACATAGTTATTCATTTTCTAGATTTAAAATTAATCAGGAAATTCCAGAAAATGATTCAAACTTCAAAAAAATCATAGAAATTCAACCGTAGCTCAGATTGAAATAATTTATATATGAAAAATTATCAGAAAAATGCAATCTATCCATCTGTTCTAGTTTCATGCATGACAAACAACCTTATACCTACTGTATAAGTGAAACACTAAAATGGCATATATAAGAGCTTAATTTGGAGTTGCATTTGAACCCTTGATTCAAATGTACTTCAACCTAATGAATGCTAGTTGCATTATCTCAAACAACATCAGATCTTCATGCCATGTTCATGCATCATATTGTTGCATATGTTTGTGTATTGATTGTTGGCACCGTTCCTTCTCGATAGGTCTTGCTCTGGAGACCATTCCAGAGCACCTGTCTGTGAAGCAGTGCCTCCTCTGTTGATCTACCAGGCAAGCAAACCCACTTGTTCATTTCGATACAATCCTACTCTCTCGCTCCTGCTCTTAGTTATTGCATTAGGACAACAACGATTCATCTACTACTTTGTGCTGCGGTAGTTGAACCCATTCCTCTGCATGACCTGTCATTGCCATAGTAAAAAGTTGAAACCCACTAGCATGTGTAGGAGTTGATTGAGCCATGTTGTGTTCCTACCATGCTATGCATGCTATTGCTTAGAGTTGTGTCAGGTCTGATTCATTGGGAATGAATTGGAGTGTTACGATATGTTCTGATGCTGAGAGTGAAGTGTGTGAACACGATTTGGTAAAGGTAGCGGTGAGAGGCCATGTAGGAGTACATAGTGGGTTGTCTCACTGGAACCGTCCTTAAGCACTGAGTTCTATGTATGTTGTCCAATGACTCGATACTACCACACATTTGGTTCCGGTAACTCGACCCCTCTCGGCTTATTAACCAACTTGATCTCTGTCCAGGAGTCGCAACTAGTTTCTGGTGTTTGTAGGTAGTGTTAGTAGTCTACCAAGTGGCACCCGGCTAGGTGGGCTTGGGACAGACTAGGCACAGTGGCACGGTGTACCAAGTGGCACCCGAATGGTGGGCTTGGGAACCCTGCTCACATCGTTTGGGGTCGTGAGCGACACCCCGGCCGGATCTCCTTGCGGATGGAACCCGAATAGGCGATAAACCTGGACTAGAGTCTTGTGTGGTTAGTCAGGTTGTGGCCGACACCCTCCCCAGGCTTCCGCTTGAAGGTTGTCGAGATACATGACGTGTGCATGGCGGTAAGTGGCGAGAGCATGTGTGAAGAAGTACACCCCTGTATGGTGAACATGATCTATTCGAATAGTCGGGTCAGTGGTTATGGACTTCTTGGATGCTTACGTGGTACATAGACAACTTGAAGTGGATACTCTAAAATGCTCAAGACAAGTGTGAGTGCTATGGATGGCCTTCTCGTAGGGAGACGGGGATGATTCCATAGTAGTGTATTGTGTGGTGATTAGTGGACTCGTGTGCGCCGTATCACCTCAAAGAAGTTCTGGTAGTCGTAGAACAGGATAGCCACAGAGTCAAAGCTGGCTTGCTGCAACTAAACCCCACATTACCCTCTTGATACAAGTACATGTATGATAGGATCTGATGTAAGTCTTGCTGAGTAACTTTGTACTCATGTTGCTTTATTTATGTTTTTGCAGCGGAGACGTCGGTCTTACTAGTGTTCTCATGGACTTCGACGAGTAGCTTGTACCTCAGCTACGATCTTGATCGGATGTTGTAGATAGTCAGGCTCTTCAACCTTTTTCATTTGTAGATGTCTGTACCCAGACATGTAATGCTTCCACTTGTTGCTTGTATGCTCTGTATGATGGGTCCTGTGACCCCTGTTTGCAATAAATGCTATAATGGCTCTTCTGAGCCTTTATCTATATGAGTTGTTGAGTTATGCTGTGATGCCATGTTGTACAGCTCATACTTGCATGTTATGCGTACGTGTAATGTGTATTGCTATGTGTGGGATCTGACTATCTAGTTGTTTATCCTTAGTAGCCTCTCTTACCGGGAAATGTCTCCTAGTGCTTCCACTGAGCCCTGGTAGCTTGCTACTGCTCCGTTCCTGTGTCTGTCCCTTCGGGGAAATGTCACGCGGTGTCTACCGGAGTCCTGTTATACTGCTACAGCCCGGTTTACCGGAGTCCTGCTAGCCCAGCTGCTACAGCCCGGATTCACTCGCTGATGACCACACGTTCGTTGCTGGGTCATGTATGCCTGTCCCTATAAGTTAGTGCCACTTTGGGTTCACGACTAGCCATGTCAGCCCGGGTTCTTTGTCATATGGATGCTAGCAACACTATCATATATGTGTGCCAAAAGGCGCAAACGATCCCGGGCATGGTAATGCAACACCTGTGGGAATACCGTGCGTGAGGCCGCAAAGTGATATGAGGTGTTACATGCTAGATCAATGTGGCATAGAATCGGGGCCCTGACAGCTTTGGTATCAGAGCCTAACTGCCTGTAGGATTACCAAGCCAAACTGGTTGAAGTTGAGTCTAGAAATTCTTTAGTTATATAAGGGAATTGATTGTGGGATGGAACGTAAGGCTCTTTTTACTCCTTATACCTTATGCCTTCTGATCTAAGTCATCCTATATTTCCTGCGGGGTTAAGGAACTAGGCTTTCTCTTCGGTCTGTCAGGATCACGTGTTACTACTCCATAGTCCCATAGGATTGGTTGATCAAAGTCTTACCCCAGTTCCGAGTACTTCCGGTGTAGCCTGTTTAGCACTATCTCAGAACCTTGAGTGAAGATGTTGAGTATGTTACTACCCCCTTTTAGCAGCATGTCTCATTTTGAGCATTTTACTGCCGTCATGCTGCCAGAATTGCCCTAGGAGTTCGAGAGTTACTAATTTCCTCGTCCTACATTCAACAGTCTATAGTTGATGTTGATTCCGTCCTTGGTTTCGTTTCTCAGGATGTCATCGGTTAAGCGAAGTTCTGTTGCTCATAGCCAGAACCACGGAGATGGTAGGGATGAGGATCCTCCCGACCAACCTTCGTTGGCAGAGTTTATGCTAGAGATGGAGAGAAACAAGCGTGAGTCTAACCGCTTGTTGGCACGTATCGAGGAGAACACCACACATCAGTTCAAAGGGTCTGTAACCATTCATGACTTCATTCACTTGCACCCACCTACCTTTCATCATTCCATCGAGCCGCTCGATGCAGATGACTGGCTCCGTAGTATCACACACAAGCTCCGTTCTGCGAACGTAGCTGAAGATGACAAGGTCACCTATGTCACATACCACCTGGAAGGTCTTGCTAGTCTTTGGTGGCAGAACTATGAGGCTATGCTTCCAGCTGGTCAGATTCCTACCTGGAGAGATTTCACTGAGGCTTTTCACGAGCATCACATTCCTGAAGCCCTCATCGATCGCAAGAGAGAAGAGTTCTGTAGTTTCACCCAGGGTAAGATGGCTGTTGATGCTTACAGTAGAGAGTTTGAGAACCTCGCTCGCTATGCTTCAGAACAGGTGTCCACGGATGCCAATAAGCAGGCTAGGTTCCGGAAGGGTCTCAACCCCAAGTTGCGTCGTGATCTCCACCTGCATCATTGTGATACATTCCAAGCTCTGGTGAACAAGGCCATTAATGCAGAGACAACTCAGCTCACTTGCGAGGAGTCTCGTAAGCACACCCGTGATTTGGGATCTACCACCGGTTCTAGTTCTCGGAACCGCCGGATTTGGGTTCCGAACTCCGCTCTTCCTCCCGGATATTCACCGAGACCATCCTATGTGGTGCCTTTCCCAGCTCAGTCGTATGTTCCACCCAGGCCTACCGGTAGACCGCTTGTCAGTGCGGGTCCACGTCCAACTTCAGGGACTTGCTGCACATGCGGGAAGCCAGGACACTATGCACGTGACTGCTCTCAGACTAGCTATGCTCCACCCCAGCCCGAGAAGTCTGTTGGTTGTGTTAAGCCACCTGGCAAGATGATCAGTGTCAAGTCAGCTCCCACTGAACATGGACGCGTGCATCACGTCTCAGCTAGAAACGCTCATGATGATCTGGATGTCGTTCTTGGTACACTTCTTGTCAACTGTCATCCAGCATCGGTTTTGTTCGATACTGGAGCGTCTCACTCCTTCATTTCTGAAAGCTATTCTAACTTGCACAACATGTCATTTTGTGATATGCCCTCTCCACTAGTCATTCAAACTTCTGGATCCAAATTGCAAACTTCTAATGTAAGCCATGGTAACGAAATCCTTGTAGACAGACTTGTATTCCTCGCATCACTTATAGCCCTCAAGTCTACAGATATTAACATAATCTTGGGTATGGACTGGATGACAGCTCATTATGCCAATATTGATTGTTACACCAGGTTCGTTCAGCTTACACACCCATCTGGCAAGATAGTCACTATCTCCACTAGAGTTGCAAGGCGTCAGCTCTATTCTCTTAATGCCAGCCCTCTTCGAGACCTTGAAGATATCCCCGTAGTCCGTGACTTTTCGGATGTCTTTCCAGAGGAACTGCCAGGTGTTCCACCTGACAGAGATGTAGAGTTTGTCATAGATCTTATCCCAGGAACCGCTCCAATCTCTAGGAGACCTTACAAGATGGCACCCCTAGAATTAGCCGAGCTTAAGAAACAACTTGATGAGTCGTTGCAAAAGGGTTTCATCCATCCTAGTTCTTCTCCTTGGGCTTGCCCCATCCTCTTCGTCAAGAAGAAGGATGGTACGGACCGGATGGTTGTAGATTATCGCCCCCTTAATTTGGTCACGATAAAGAACAAGTATCCGCTCCCCAGGATCAACGACCTGTATGATCAGCTTGCTGGATCCTCAGTCTTCTCCAAGATGGATTTGACGTTAGGCTACCACCAAATCAAAATCAGAAATGGGGACATTCCCAAAACAGCTTTTGTCACTCGTTATGGTCAGTACGAGTACACCGTCATGTCTTTCGGTCTAACCAACACTCCAGCTACTTGCTTCCGCTTGATGAACTCGATCTTCATGGAGTACTTAGATAAATTCGTTGTGGTTTATCTCGATGATATTCTTATTTACTCGAAGAACGAGGAAGAGCATGCCGAACATCTTAGACTTGTGTTAGAAAAACTCAGAGAGCACCGCCTTTATGCCAAGTTCTCCAAGTGTGAATTTTGGTTGCCAGAAGTGACCTATCTGGGCCACGTGATATCTGGTAAGGGCATAGCTGTCAATCCCGAGAGAGTTAAGGCCGTTCTCGATTGGGCTCCACCTAAAACCGTTAAACAAGTTAGGAGTTTCCTTGGTCTAGCCAGTTATTGTCGTCGCTTTGTTGAAAACTTCTCTAAAGTGGCCAAACCTCTCACGGAACTTCTCAAGAAAGATAAAAAGTTTTAGTGGTCCCCATAGTGTGAGTACAGTTTTCAGGAACTGAAAAGACGCCTGACTTCTGCTCCCATACTTGTGCCACCGGATTTCACTAAAGACTTTGTTATCTACTGCGATGCCTCACGACAGGGACTAGGTTGCATTCTTATGCAGGATCATCATGTGATTGCCTATGCATCTGGACAGTTGCATCCACATGAGGAGAATTATCCTACACATGACCTAGAGCTTGCAGTCGTAGTCTACGCACTCAAGACCTGGCGACACTACCTTCTTGGTAAACGTTGCGAGATCTACACCGATCACCAGAGTCTCAAGTATATCTTCACCCAACCAGATTTGAACCTTAGGCAAAGAAGTTGGTTGGAGTTGATCTCAGATTATGATCTAGGGATTACTTACACCCCAGGCAAAGCCAATGTCATGGCTGATGTGCTAATTCGTAAATCCTATTGCAACAATCTCATGTTGCAGCAGGGCCAACCACTTCTCCATGAGGAATTCTGTAAGCTTAACCTTCACATAGCTCCTCGCGGATTCCTTTCTACCCTGGTGGCGAAACCTACTCTTGTAGACCATATCATAGAAGCCCAGAAGCATGATACGGGGATTACCCGGATCAAGAGAAACATTGCCAAGGGTGTTGCTAGTAGTTTCTCTATAGATGATTGAGGTGTTGTATTCTTTGGGAACCGCCTGGTGGTCCCCAAGAAGCAGCATCTTCGTCAACTGATTCTTAAGGAGGCGCATGAATCTCCTCTCACAATTCATCCTGGTAGTACTAAGATGTATCAGGACCTCCGCCAGAGGTTCTGGTGGACTAGGATGAAGAGAGAAATCGCTCAGTTTATTGCTAACTGTGACGTTTGTTGTCGCGTTAAGGCAGAGCATCAGAGACCTGCTGGCACCCTTCAGCCTTTAGCTATTCCTGAGTGGAAATGGGATAAAGTTGGTATGGACTTCATCACCGGCTTTCCCAGGACCAAGAGAAGGAATAATGCTATCTTCGTAGTCATTGATCGTCTCTCCAAAGTGGCGCACTTCCTAACTGTTCGAGAGAGTGTCACTGCTAGTCAGCTCGCTGACTTATATATTTCTCGAATAGTGTCACTTCATGGTGTTCCACTAGAGATCAATTCAGACCGTGGCAGTCTTTTCACTTCTCATTTCTGGAAGAATTTCCAAACTGCCATGGGAACCCATCTTTCCTTCAGTACTGCTTTCCACCCTCAGTCGAGTGGTCAGGTGGAAAGGGTCAACCAAATTCTCGAAGACATGCTGAGAGCTTGCGTTATCTCATTCGGTATGGATTGGGAGAAATGTCTTCCTTTTGCCGAGTTTGCTTATAACAATAGCTATCAATCCAGTCTCAAGAAAGCTCCTTTTGAGATTCTCTATGGACGAAGATGTCGAACACCTTTGAACTTGTCAGAAACCGGTGAAAGACAATTCTTTGGACCGGACATGATCCAGGAGGTAGAAGAGCAAGTTCGCATCATTTGTGAGAATTTGAAAACAGCCCAGTCTCGTCAAAAGAGCCAGTATGATCGTCATCATAAGGATATGACTTATGAAGTTGGCGACAAAGCTTACCTTCGGGTTACTCCTTTGAAGGGTACCCATCGTTTCGGTATCAAGGGCAAGTTTGATACTCGTTACATTGGTCCTTTTCACATTCTCGCTAAACAAGGAGAGGTTACCTACTAGTTGGAACTACCCCCACACCTTTCTCGAGTCTATGATGTCTTCCACGTCTCTCAACTCAGGCATTGCTTCTCGGATCCTATCCATGGAGTGGACCACGAAACGCTTGATCTCCAAGATAACCTCACATACAGAGAGTACCCGGTTTGCATTCTTGATCAAGCAGAGCGTTTCACTCGACGTCATAACATCAAGTTTCTCAAGGTTCAGTGGTCTCATCATTCCGAGAGAGAAGCTACTTGGGAGTGAGAAGATCGTCTTCGACTGGAGTACCCCACTTTCTTTCCGTCGACCCCTGAATCTCGGGACGAGATTCTTTCAAGTGGGGGCAAGTTGTCATATCCCTAGTTCTGGTATGACCTAGACTAGCTAGTCATGTGTGCATCATGTTTAAATTCCATTTAAGTTTGAAATGAGGATTTGTGAAACTCTCATAATCATTTCTGGAAATGACCTAGATAAAAATTGCTTCAATTTGGCGCAAGTAAATGTTCCTGTTTTTCTCTAAAAATATTGGTCAGAGGTAAAATTCCAACCAATATTTTTGGGGGCTCAGAAGTATTTATTTTTGGCCATTTGAATTAATGCAGTAAATATTTGCCTTGGATTTATATATGTTATATATATATATGATATATGTTCAAAAATTGTGCCACTTGTTGGGGAGCTCTAGAATAATACCACTAGTTCCTACAAAAATTGGCATAAGAAAATAAAATGATTTAGTATTTTTGTTAAATCAAAACAAATGTCAGAAAATAGAAAAGAGAAACAAAATGGGAAAAAACCTACCTGGCGCTTATCTCCCTGTGCAGCCCACCAGCAGCCCAGCCCGCCTCCTCCTCTGTCTTCTTCCTCGTGCCTACTGGCACTGTGCATGTCGCGTGCACTCGCCCGCGGCCACGTCTCCCGCCACCTCCTGCTTCTCCCTCTCGCCACCCTGGACGTTCTGGACGACACCATGCGCCGCCCCGCACCTCTCTCCCTCTCCCTCGCTCTTCCTCCTCCCCTGGTTCTCTCCCGCGTGACCGCCCGAGCACTGCCGTCGCCACCGTTTGCCGTTACCGTAGCCACCGCCTCCCCCTCGCCTCTCCGACCAGCTCAGAAGCTCCGCCACGTTGCCGTCCACCCCTCCGTCGAGCCACGCAATGCAGGAAGCCCTGGAACACCGTCAACATCACCGTCTTTGCCTCCAGCCGCCGGAGATCGTCCTCGCTGCCACGCCGCCATCCGGCCTTCCCCGAGCTCGCTGACGACGCCATCGAGATCGCTGTGAGCTCCTGGCCTGTTCCCCTCCCTCCGTTTAGCCGCCCGCATGCCGTAGCCCCTTTTCCCCACCACGGCCGAAGCCTCTCGCCACCGTCCATGTCGCCGCCGTCGCCCTGGCCACCGCGGCCCACAACCGAGCACATCACCGTGCTCCTGGTGCCACGAGGGTGCCGCAGAGCCCCTCGGATGGCCTCCCCGTGCTCCGCAGCCGCTCCCGCTTGAAGCCCGTGCTCTGGCCGCCGCCGTGAGCCTCGCTCCGGCGAGCTCTGTCGCCTCCCACCTGCTTCCCTGGATGCGGACGAGCCAGGGCTACGCCCCGGTGGTCTCCACGGGCCATTTGGACGCCGGAGATGCGATCCCGAGCCCCTCCACCGTGTTCGGCCTCACCGGCAGTTAAACGCCGGTGGGGTTTGACCCTTTGACCTCGCTGGCCCGTCAGGTGGGCCCCGTGGATCAGGTGATTAGCTTAAGGCTAATCACCGCTAACTAACCCCCCTGACACTGACCAGTGGGCCCAGTGCCACTAATCCTTTAATTAAGATAAAACTAACCCCCTGTTTAACCCGTGTCACTGACGTGTGGACCCCACATGTCAGGTTTGACCTGGACCTGGACATTGACTCGCTGACATCACATTGACATCAGGCTGACGCAGTTATTCATTTTCTGGATTTAAAATTAATCAGGAAATTCCAGAAAATGATTCAAACTTCAAAAAAATCATAGAAATTCAACCGTAGCTCAGATTGAAATAATTTATACATGAAAATTATCAGAAAAATGCAATCTATCCATCTGTTCTAGTTTCATGCATGAAAAAACAACTTATACCTACTTTATAAGTGAAACACTAAAATGGCATCTATAAGAGCTTAATTTGGAGTTGCATTTGAACCCTTGATTCAAATGGACTTCAACCTAATGAATGCTAGTTGCATTAGCTCAAACAACATCACATCTTCATGCCATGTTCATGCATCATATTGTTGCATATGTTTGTGTATTGATTGTTGGCACCGTTCCTTCTCGATAGGTCTTGCTTCAGAGACCGTTCCAGAGCACTTGTCTGTGAAGCAGTGCCTCCTCTGTTGATCTACCAGGCAAGCAAACCCCCTTGTTCATTTCAATACAATCCTAGTCTCTCGCTCTTGCTCTCAGTTATTGCATTAGGACAACAACGATTCATCTGCTACTTTGTGCTGCGGTAGTTGAACCCATTCCTCTGCATGACCTGTCATTGCCACAGTAAAAAGTTGAAACCCACTAGCATGTGTAGGAGTTGATTGAGCCATGTTGTGTTCCTACCATGCTATGCCTGCTATTGCTTAGAGTTGTGTCAGGTCTGATTCATTGGGAATGAATTGGAGTGTTACGATATGTTCTGATGCTGAGAGTGAAGTGTGTGAACACGATTTGGTAAAGGTAGCGGTGAGAGGCCATGTAGGAGTACATGGTGGGTTGTCTCACTGGAACCGTCCTTAAGCACTGAGTTCTATGTATGTTGTCCAATGACTCGATACTACCACACATTGGGTTCCGGTAACTCGACCCCTCTCGGCTTATTAACCAACTTGATCTCTGTCCAGGAGTCACAACTAGTTTCTGGTGTTTGTAGGTAGTGTTAGTAGTCTACCAAGTGGCACCCGGCCAGGTGGGCTTGGGACAGACTAGGCACAGTGGCACGGAATACCAAGTGGCACCCGGATGGTGGGCTTGGGAAACCTGCTCACATCGTTTGGGGCCGTGAGCGACACCCCGGCCGGATCTCCTTGTGGATGGAACCCGAATAGGCGATAAACCTGGAATAGAGTCTTGTGTGGTTAGTCAGGTCGTGGCCGACACCCTCGCTAGGCTTCTGCTTGAAGGTTGCCGAGATACATGACGTGTGCATGGCGGTAAGTGGCGAGACCGTGTGTGAAGAAGTACACCCCTGCAGGGTTAACATGATCTATTCGAATAGCCGGGTCCGCGGTTATGGACTTCTTGGATGCTTACGTGGTACATAGACAACTTGAAGTGGATACTCTAAAATGCTCAAGACAAGTGTGAGTGCTATGGATGGCCTTCTCGTAGGGAGTCGGGGATGATTCCATAGTAATGTATTGTGTGGTGATTAGTGGACTCGTGTGCGCCATATCACCTCAAAGAAGTTCTGGTAGTCGTAGAAGAGGATAGCCACAGAGTCAAAGCTGGCTTGCTGCAACTAAACCCCACATTACCATCTTGATACAAGTGCATGTATGATAGGATCTGATGTAAGTCTTGCTGAGTACCTTTGTACTCATGTTGCTTTATTTATGTTTTTGCAGCGGAGACTTCGGTCTTACTAGTGTTCTCGTGGACTTCGACGAGTAGCTTGTACCTCAGCTACGATCTTGATCGGATGTTGTAGATAGGCAGGCTCTTCAGCCTTTTTCATTTGTAGATGTCTATACCCAGACATGTAATGCTTCCGCTTGTTGCTTGTATGCTCTGTATGATGGGTCCTGTGACCCCTGTTTGCAATAAATGCTATGGTGGCTCTTTTGAGCCTTTATCTATATGAGTTGTTGAGTTATGCTGTGATGCCATGTTGTACAACACATACTTCCATGTTATGCGTACGTGTAATGTGTATTGCTATGTGTGGGATCTCACTATCTAGTTGTTTATCCTTAGTAGCCTCTCTTACCGTGAAATGTCTCCTAGTGCTTCCACTGAGCCCTAGTAGCTTGCTACTGCTCCGGAACACTTAGGTTGGCCGGCATGTGTCCTTCTTCGTTCCTATGTCTGTCCCTTCGGGGAAATGTCATGCAGTGCCTACCGGAGTCCTGTTAGCCTGCTACAGCCCGGTTTACCGCAGTCCTGCTAGCCCAGCTGCTACAGCCCGGATTCCCTCGCTGATGACCGACATGTTCGTTGCTGGGTCATGTATGCCTGTCCCTGTAAGTTAGTGCCACTTTGGGTTCACAACTAGCCATGTCAGCCCGGGTTCTTTGTCATATGGATGCTAGCGACACTATCATATATGTGTGCCAAAAGGCGCAAACGGTCCCGGGCATGGTAAGGCGACACCCATGGGAATACCGTGCGTGAGGTCGCAAAGTGATATGAGGTGTTACATGCTAGATCGGTGTGGCATAGAATCGGGGTCCTGACAGCTTTGGTATCAGAGCCTGACTGCCTATAGGATTACCAAGCTAAACTGGTCGAAGTTGAGCCTAGAAATTCTTTAGTTATATAAGGGAATTGATTGTGGGATGGAACGTAAGGCTCTTTTTACTCCTTATACCTTATGCCTTCTGATCTGAGTCATCCTATCTCTCCTGCGGGGTTAAGGAACTAGGCTTTCTCTTCTGTCTATCAGGATCACGTGTTACTACTCCGTAGTCCCATAGGATTGGTTGATCAGAGTCTTACCCCTGTTCCGAGTACTTCCGGCATAGCCTGTTTAGCACTATCTCAGAACCTTGAGTGAAGATGTTGAGTATGTTACTACCCCATTTTAGCAGCATGTCTCATTCTGAGCATTTTACTGCCGTCATGCTGCCGGAATTGCCCTAGGAGTTCGAGAGTTAATAATTTCCTCGTCCTACATTCTACAGTCTATAGTTGATGTTGATTCCGTCCTTCGTTTCGTTTCTCAGGATGTCATCGGTTAAGCAAAGTTTTGTTGCTCGTAGCCAGAACCACGGAGATGGTAGGGATGAGGATCCTCCCAACCAACCTTCGTTGGCAGAGTTCATGTTAGAGATGGAGAGAAACAAGCGTGAGTCTAACCGCTTGTTGGCACGTATCGAGGAGAACACCGCACATCAGTTCAAAGGGTCTGTAACCATTCATGACTTCATTCGCTTGCACCCACCTATCTTTCAGCATTCCATCGAGCCGCTCGATGCAGATGACTGGCTCCGTAGTATCACAGACAAGCTCCGTTCTGTGAACGTAGCTAAAGATGACAAGGTCACCTATGTCACATACAACCTGGATGGTTCTGCTAGTCTTTGGTGGCAGAACTATGAGGCTATGCTTCCAGCTGGTCAGATTCCTACCTGGAGAGATTTCACTGAGGCTTTTCGCGAGAATCACATTCCTGAAGCCCTCATCGATCGCAAGAGAGAAGAGTTCTGTAGTTTCACCCAGGGTAAGATGGCTGTTGATGCATACAGTAGAGAGTTTGAGAACCTCGCTCACTATGCTTCAGAAGAGGTGTCCACTGACGCCAAGAAGCAGGCTAGGTTCCGCAAGGGTCTCAACCCCAAGTTGTGTCGTGATCTCCACCTGCATCATTGTGATATATTCCAAGCTCTGGTGAACAAGGCCATTAATGCAGGGACAGCTTAGCTCACTTACGAGGAGTCTCGTAAGCACACCCGTGATTTGGGATCTTCCTCCGGTTGTAGTTCTCAGAAGCGCCAGATTTGGGTTCCGAACTCCGCTCTTCCTCCCGGATATTCACCGAGACCATCCTATCTGGTGCCTTTCCGAGCTCAGTCGTATGTTCCACCCAGGCCTACTGGTAGAGCGCTTGTCAGTGCGGGTCCATGTCCAACTTCAGGGACTTGCTTCACATCCGGGAAGCCAGGACACTATGCACATGACTGCTCTCAGACTAGCTATGCTCCACCCCAGCCCGAGAAGTCTGTTGGCTGTGTTAAGCCACCTGGCAAGATGATCAGTGTCAAGTCAACTCCCACTGAATGTGGACGCGTGCATCATGTCTCATATAGAAACGCTCATGATGATCCGGATGTCGTTCTTGGTACACTTCTTGTCAACTGTCATCCAGCATCGGTTTTGTTCGATACTGGAGCATCTCACTCCTTCATTTCTGAAAGTTGTGCTAACTTGCAAAACATGTCATTTTGTGATATACCCTCTCCACTAGTCATTCAAACTCCTGGATCCAAATGGCAAACTTCTAAATCCTTGTAGATAGACTTGTGTTCCTCGCATCACTTATAGCCCTCAAGTCTACAGATATTAACATCATCTTGGGGATGGACTAGATGACAAATCATTGTGCCAAGATTGATTGTTACACCAGGTCCGTTCAGCTTACACACCCATCTGGCAAGATAGTCACTATCTCCACTAGAGTTGCAAGGCGTCAGCTCTATTCTCTTAATGCCAGCCCTCTTCGAGACCTTGAAGATATCCCCGTAGTCCGTGACTTTCCGGATGTCTTTCCAGAGGAACTGCCAGGTGTTCCACCTGACAGAGATGTAGAGTTTGTCATAGATCTTAACCCAGGAACCGCTCCAATCTCTAGGAGACCTTACAAGATGGCACCCCTAGAACTAGCCGAGCTTAAGAAACAACTTGATGAGTCCTTGCAAAAGGGTTTCATCCGTCCTTGTTCTTCTCCTTGGGCTTGCCCCGTTCTCTTCGTCAAGAAGAAGGATGGTATGGACCGGATGGTTGTAGATTATCGCCCCGTTAATTTGGTCACGGTAAAGAACAAGTATCCGCTCCCCAGGATCAAAGACATGTATGATCAGCTCACTGGATCCTCAGTCTTCTCCAAGATGGATTTGAGGTTAGGCTACCACCAAATCAAAATCAGAAATGGGGACATTCCCAAAATGGCTTTTGTCACTCGTTATGGTCAGTACGAGTACACTTTCATGTCTTTCGGTCTAACCAACGCTCCAGCTACTTTCTTTCGCTTGATGAACTCGATCTTCATGGAGTACTTAGATAAATTCGTCATGGTTTATCTCGATGATATTCTTATTTACTCGAAGAATGAGGAAGAGCATGCCGAACATCTTAGACTTGTGTTAGAAAAACTCAGAGAGCGCCGCCTTTATGCCAAGATCTCCAAGTGTGAATTTTGGTTGCCAGAAGTGACCTATCTGGGCCATGCAAAAAAGTCTGAGAAGACAAGCAACGAAACGGTCGAGAAGCTAGAAGTGATCAAGAAGTGATCCTGAAACTACTTACGCACAACCGTAACACAAAGACCGTGTTCACTTCCCGGACTCTGCCGAAAAGAGACGATCACGGCTACAGACGCGGTTGATGCATTTTAATTAAATCAAGTGTCAAGTTCTCTACAACCGGATATTAACAAATTTCCATCTGCCACATAACCACGGGCACGGCTCTCGAAAGTACATACCCTGCAGGGGTGTCCCAACTTAGCCCATCACAAGCTCTCACGGTCAACGAAGGATATTCCTTCTCCTAGGAAGACCCGATCAGTCTCGGAATCCCGGTTTACAAGACATTTTGACAATGGTAAAACAAGACCAGCAAATCCCGATAGGAGTCGCACGTATCTCGTTCTCAGGGCACACCGGATGTGCCAGACGTCGGGTTGCAAAGACCCTAGTTGCCTAGGGGGCGCCGGACATCACTCGGTTTGGACCTGCACCCGGAGGAGCACTGGCCCGGGGGGTAAATAAAGATGACCCTTGAGTCTGTAGAACCCAAGAGAAAAAGGCTTAGGTGGCAAATGTTAAAACCAAGGTTGGGCCTTGCGGGAGGAGTTTTATTCATAGCGAACTGTCAAGGGAGTTCCATAAATCACCCAACCGCGTAAGGAACGCAAAATCAGGGAACATAACACCGGTATGACGGAAACTAGGGTGGCATGTGTGGAACAAAAAACCAGGCATAAGGCCGAGCCTTCCACCCTTTACCAAGTATATAGATGCATTAGTTAAAAAAGAGATATTGTGATATCCCAACATAAACATGTCCATCATGGAGCAATCTTCAACTTCACCTGCAACTAAGAACGCTATAAGAGGGGCTGAGCAAAAGCGGTAACATAGCCAAGCAACGGTTTGCTAGGAAGGGTGAAAAGGTTAGAGGCTGACATGGCAATATGGGAGGCATGGTAAACAAGTGATAGGTAGCGCAGCATAGCGATAGAACGAAGAAACTTGCAAGCAAAGATAGAAGTGATATCGAGGGTAATGGTCATCTTCCCTGAGTTCCCGCAAGGAAGAAGAACGAGTCCAAGAAGAAGGCAAACGGACGTAGTCGATCGAATCCTCACAACTCCGGAACAAAACCGAAGCTAACAAGAGAAGCAAACTGGAAAGAAGCAAACAACATAGTAAACACACAAGCATAAACATGTCATGATGCACAAACAAGTATGATGCATGTCCGGTTTAACGAGGCATGGCATGGCAATATGCACAAGCAACACTACAAGTTAATTGGAGCTCAATATGCAATGAGTTGCATATTGACAAAACACCACATTGACATATTTAGTTTAATCTCATTTAAGCTACCAAACAATATTAAATGTTGTTAAACATGGCAAGAGGTGAAGCATAATTAAACTAGCTATTTAGGCAAGTTTAAATGAGGCCGGAAACAACAAACAACATTTCCGGAAAATCCTCATGTCCATATTTTAGATTTGGTACTGTTCTGCCTAAAACCATATTTTATTGTTGTTAATCAGGAAAATAATGCGCACCATGTTAATCTATGCATTTTTTCACCCCATTTACATATAAAGTTTATTAAAATTGGAGCTACGGTAATTTAGTTATGAAATAAATCATTTTAGAATGGCATATATTAAATTAAATGCAAACAACATTTTAAACATTTTTAACATGGATGAAAGTTGCATATTATGAAACTAGATAAAATTCTAAGCATTTTACATGTATAAGTTATTTACATATGATGTACGGTTCTGGAGTTATTGAATGCATGAAGATGAGGGTCTTTTCTGTAAAACTGTAATTCCCTGGTTAATGGCCAAAATCGCAGGCGGGAAAAAACACTACTTGGGCTAAAACTACTGGCCCAACAATGGACCAAAATGGGAGGGTGCTGGAGGTGGCCTCACCTAGTGGGCTGAGGCCCAGCCGGTGGAAGAGGCAGCAGGCCGGAAGATCTGGGCCGGCTCGCTGGGACGGTGCGGCTGGCGGGTGAGCGGTTCAGTGAGGCAGGGGAGATCAACGCGAGAGGTCATGCGGTCGTCCTCCTACTCGAAGCAGAGGATGCAGGGGCGACGACCGCGGCCGGACTTGAGGACGAGGATGGCAAGGCTGGGTGGAGCAGATCCAGGCAGCGGCGCAAGGACGACAGTAGCGGTGCAGTCAACAGGCGGAGGCAACCCGATCCAGCGGCGGGGAGCTCCTGCGCGGCACGACGAACTGAGAAGGCACCGGCCTCGGCTCCAGCGGGTGGCTCCGACGAACTGGTGACGAGGTGGTCGGGGCACTCTACTCCCGGTGCCATGGATGGGGACTCCTACGGGACAGAGACAAAAGAAAGAGAGAAGTGAGGGGGAGAGAGAGCTAGAGGAAAACGGGGATGGAAGGAGAAGCAACGGGCACGACGTGCGGATCCTGGTCGCCGGCGGTTGGCGAAGGGCAGAGCTGCTCCCGATCCATCCTGGATCGGGGCACGGGACGAGGGGACGAGGCACTCGGGCCTTGCGGCGCTGCGCAGGGCTGCTGGATCCAGAGCCTCTGCAGGATGAACTGGGACGATGGGGGCCTTTCGATCTGGATCTGATGTTCCAGATTGACGGTGGGGAGCTGCACTGGTTAGTTGGTTGTGGTTTGGTGAATCTGGTGGTGCGAGGTGGCGGTTGTGGGCTGGCCAGGTGCGGAAAACAAGGAGCGGCGGCGGCTGGACGGGAATGGAGGGCTAGGGCTAGGTTTAGTCCAAATTAGGTATGAGGTTAGACTATATATAGGGGAAGGGAAGGAATTTGGATCACCCGATTGAGATCGGACGCTCGAGAAAGAATAGACTAGGGTAGTCCAAATAATAAAACGAAGATGTTTTATAGATGTTTGGGGATCATCCGGACTCATTGGTAACAACAGAGCGGGTCGGGTTCGGGACATCTTTCGGACACGCGCGAGGCGGTCTGTGCACTTTACAGAGAGACTCCGGTTTAGGCAAGAGGGAAAAACAAAGAACATGGTTGATCTCGGAATGGTCAACAAAAGCAAAGGGGGGACACGGCAACTACGAGCGGATGCAAGTTTTAAGAAAACAATGCCGATGCAATGCACATGATGCCATGAGATGAAAATGCATGACATGAACAAAATGCAAAACAAAAAACAAAACCCAACCACAGAGGAAATAACATATCACATAGCAGGAAATGGCAAGAGTTGGAGTTATAAATATGGGAAGTTACATCCGTGGTGTTACATTACCGAAGGTTGTTCGGAGTCCCGGATGAGATCCCGTACATGACGAGGAACTCCGGAATGGTCCGAAGGTGAAGATCCATATATTGGAAGAAGGGTATTGCAGTCCGAAATTGTTCTGGGAGTACCGGGTGACGACCAGTGTGACCAAAAGGTGTTTCGGAGGCCCCGGCAAGCGTTGGGGGGCCTTATGGGCCAAGGGGAGGGGGCACACCAGCCCACTAAGGGGCTGTGCGCCCCTCCCAACCCCTCTCACGTAACCAGGAGTGGTGGGGCCACCTCCCCTAGGGCAGCCGCCCCTCCCGGCTTGGGGGGCAAGCTTCCTAGGAGTGGGGGCGCCCAAACCCATCTAGGGTTTCCCATGTGGCCGCCACCCCTCCCCTAGGGAACCCTTGGGCGCCTCCTCCACGCCCTTCCTGTTGGGGAACGTAGCAGACATTCAAAATTTTCTACGCAACACCAAGATCAATCTATGGAGTAATCTAGCAATGAGGGGAAGGAGAGTGCATCTACATACCCTTGTAGATCGCTAAGCGGAAGCATTCAAGTGAATGGGGTTGATGGAGTCGTACTCGTCGTGATCCAAATCACCGATGATCCTAGTGCCAAACGGACGGCACCTCCGCGTTCAACACACATGCAGCCCGGTGACGTCTCCCATCCCTTGATCCAGCAAGGAGAGAGGGAGAGGTTGGGGAAGACTCCGTCCAGCAGCAGCACGACGGCGTGGTGGTGGTGGAGGAGCGTGGCAATCCTGCAGGGCTTCGCCAAGCACCGCGGGAGAGGAGGAGTACTTGGGAGAAGGGGATGGCTGCGCCAGAACATGCGTGCGGCTGCCCTCCCTCTCCCCACATATATATAGGGGCAAGGGAGAAGGGGGCCGGCCCCCTCAGATCCAATCTGAGGAGGGGGCGGCGGCCAGAGGGGGTTGCCTTGCCCCCCAAGGCAACGGGGCGCCCCCCCTTTAGGGTTCCCCCAATCCCTAGGCGCATGGGCCCTAAGGGGGGAGGCGCCCAGCCACTAAGGAGCTGGTCCCTTTCCACAAACAGCCCATAGGGCCCTCCGGGGCAGGTGGACCCTCCCGGTGGACCCCCGGAACCCCTTTGGTGGTCCCGGTACAATACCGGTAACCCCCCGAATTATTCTGGTGACCGTATGATGACTTCCCATATATAAATCTTTACCTCCGGACCATTTCGGAACTCCTCGTGACGTCCAGGACCTCATCTGGGACTCTGAACAACATTCGGTAACCACGTACATCTATTCCCTATAACCCTAGGGTCATCGAACCTTAAGTGTGTAGACCCTACGGGTTCGGGAGACACGTAGACATGACCGAGACAACTCTCCGGCCAATAACCAACAGCGGGATCTGGATACCCATGTTGGCTCCCACATGTTCCACGATGATCTCATCGGATGAACCACGATGTCGAGGATTCAATCAATCCCGTATTCAATTCCCTTTGTCTAGCAGTATAGTACTTGCCCGAGATTCGATCGTCGGTATCCCGATACCTTGTTCAATCTCGTTACCGGCAAGTCTCTTTACTCGTTCCGTAACACATCATCCCGTGATCAACCCCTTGGTCACATTGTGCACATTATGATGATGTCCTACCGAGTGGGCCCATAGATACCTCTCCGTCACACGGAGTGACAAATCCCAGTCTCGATTCGTGCCAACCCAACAGACACTTTCGGAGATACCCATAGTGCACCTTTATAGACACCCAGTTACGTTGTGACATTTGGTATACCCAAAGCATTCCTACGGTATCCGGGAGTTGCACAATCTCATGGTCTAAGGAAATGATACTTGACATTAGAAAAGCTTTAGCATACGAACTACACGATCTTTGTGCTAGGCTTAGGATTGGGTCTTGTCCATCACATCATTCTCCTAATGATGTGATCCCGTTATCAACGACATCCAATGTCCATGGTCAGGAAACCGTAACCATCTATTGATCAATGAGCTAGTCTACTAGAGGCTTACTAGGGACATGGTTTTGTCTATGTATCCACACATGTATCTGAGTTTCCTATCAATACAATTATAGAATGGATAATAAACGATTATCATGAACAAGGAAATATAATAATAATAACTAATTTATTATTGCCTCTAGGGCATATTTCCAACAGTCTCCCACTTGCACTAGAGTCAATAATCTAGTTCACATTGCCATGTGATTAACACTCATAGGTCACATCGCCATGTGGCCAACATCCAAAGAGTTTACTAGTGTCACTAAACTAGTTCACATCGTCATGTGATTAAGACTCAGTGAGTTCTGGGGTTTGCTCATGTTTTGCTTGTGAGAGAGGTTTTAGTCAACGGGTCTACAACATTCAGATCCGTATGTACTTCGCAAATCTTTAGGTCATATTGTAAATGCTGCTTCCACGCTCCACTTGGAACTATTCCAAATGGTTGCTCCACTATACGTATCCGGTTTGCTACTCAGAGTCATTCGGATAGGTGTTAAAGCTTGCATCGATGTAACCCTTTACGCCGAACTCTTTATCACCTCCATAATCGAGAAACATGTCCTTATTACTCCAAGGACCATTTTGACCGCTATCTGGTGATCCACTCCTTGATCACCTTTGTACCCTCTTGCCATACATGTGGGAAGGCACACATCAGGTGCGGTACACAGCATAGCATACTATGGAGCCTACGTCTAAGCATAAGGGACGACCTTCGTCCTTTCTCTCTGTTCTGTCGTGGTTGAGCTTTAAGTCTTAACTTCATACCTTACATCTCAGGCAAGAACTCCTTCTTTGACTGATCCATCTTGAACACCTTCAAGATCATGTCAATGTATATGCTCATTTGAAAGTACCATTAAGCGGTTTTTGATATATCCTCATAGATCTTGATGCTCAATGTTTAAGCAGCTTAATCCAGGTTTTCTATTGAAAAACACTTTTCAAACAACCATATATGCTTTCCAGAAACTTTACAACATTTCTGATCAACAATATGTCAGCAACATATACTCATCAGAAATTCTATATTGCTCCCACTCAGTTCTTTGGAAATACAAGTTTCTCATAACCTTTGTATAAACCCAAAATCTTTGATCATTCCATCAAAGTGCATATTCTGACTCCGAGATGCTTGCTCTAGTCCATGGAAGGATCACTTGAGCTAGCATACCTTTTAGCATCCTTAGGATCGACAAAACCTTTCTGATTGTATCACATACAACCTTTCCTTATGAAAACTGGTAAGGAAACTCGGTTTGACATCCATCTACCAGATTTTATAAATGCAGCTAATGCTAACATGATTCCGACGGACTTAAGTATCGCTATGGATGAGAAAATCTCATCGTAGTCAACTCCTTGAACTTGTGAAGAACTCTTCGTCACAAGTCAAGCTTCATAGACGGTGACATTACCGTCCACGTCCGTCTTCTTCTTAAAGATCCATTTATCTCAATAGCTTGCCGATCATCGGGAAAGTCCACCAAAGTCCATGCTTTGTTCTGATATATGGATCCAATCTTGGATTTCATGGCTTCTAACCATTTGTCGGAATATGGGCCCACCATCTCTTCTCCATAGCTCGTAGGTTCATTGTTGTCTAGCAACATGACCTTCAAGACAGGATTACTGTACCACTCTGAAGTAGTACGCATCCTTGTCACCCTACGAGGTACGGTAGTGACTTGATCCGAAACTTCATGATCACTATCATAAGCTTCTACTTCAAATAGTGTGGGTGCCACAGGAACAACTTCCTGTGCCCTGCTACACACTAGTTGAAGTGACGGTTCAATAACCTCATCAAGTCTCCACCATGCTCCCACTCAACTTTCCGAGACAAACTTTTCCTCGAGAAAGGACCCGATTCAAGAAACAATCCCTATTGCTTTTGGATCTGAATTAGGAGGTATACCCAACTGTTTTGGGTGTCCTATGAAGATGCATTTTATCCGCTTTGGGTTCGAGCTTATCAACCTGAAACTTTTTCACATAAGCGTCGCAGCCCCAAACTTTTAAGAAACGACAACTTAGGTTTCTCCAAACCATAGTTCAAACGGTGTCGTCTCAACGGGATTACATGGTGCCCTATTAAAGTGAATGCAGTTGTCTCTAATGCCTAACCCATGAACGATAGTGGTAATTCGATAAGAGACATCATGGTACGCACCATATCCAATAGGGTGCAACTATGATGTTCGGACACACCATCACACTATGGTGTTCCAGGCGGTATTAATTGTGAAACAATTTCCACAATGTCTTAATTGCGTGCCAAAGCTCGTCACTCAGATACTCATCTCTATGATCATATCATAGACATTTTATCCTCTTGTCACGATGATCTTCAACTCCACTCCGGAATTACTTGAACCATTCAATAATTCAGATTTGTGTTTCATCAAGTAAATATACTCAGTATCTACTCCAATCATCCGTGAAGTAAGAACATAACGATATCCACTGCGTGCCTTAGCACTCATTGGACTGCACACATCAAAATGTATTACATCCAACAAGTTGCTTTCTTGTTCCATTTTACTGAAAAACGAGGCTTTCAATCATCTTGCCCATGTGGTATGATTTGCATGTCTCAAGTGATTCAAAATCAAGTGAGTCCAAACGGTCCATTCGCATGGAGTTTCTTCATGCATATACACCAATAGACATGGTTCGCATGTCTCAAACTTTTCAAAAACGAGTGAGTCCAAAGATCCATCAATATGGAGCTTCTTCATGCGTTTTCTACCAATATGACTTACATGGCAGTGCCACAAGTAGGTGGTACTATCATTACTATCTTATATCTTTTGGCATGAACATGTGTATCACTACGATCGAGATTCAATAAACCATTCATTTTAGGTGCAAGACTATTGAAGGTATTATTCAAATAAATAGAGTAACTATTATTCTCCTTAAATGAATAACCGTATTGCGATAGACATAATCCAATCATGTCTATGCTCAACGCAAACACCAAATAACAATTATTTCAGTTTAACATTAATCTCGATGGTAGAGGGAGCATGCGATGCTTGATCAGATTAACCTTGGAAACACTTCCAACACATATCGTCAGCTCACCTTTAGCTAGTCTCTGTTTATTCCGTAGCTTTTATTTCGAGTTACTAACATTTAGCAACCGAACCGGTATCTAATACCCTGGTGCTACTAGGAGTACTAGTAAAGTACACATTAACATAATGTATATCCAATATACTTCTATCGACCTTGCCAGCCTTCTCATCTACCAAGTATCTAGGGTAATTCTGCTCCAGTGACTGTTCCCCTTATTACAGAAGCACTTAGTCTCGGGTATGGGTTCAACCTTGGGTTTCTTCACTAGAGCAGCAGCTGATTTGCCGTTTCATGAAGTATCCCTTCTTGCCCTTGCCCTTCTTGAAACTAGTGGTTTCACTAACCATCAACAATTGACGCTCCTTCTTGATTTCTACTTTCACGGTGTCAAGCATCGTGAATATCTCAAGGACCATCATATCTATCCCCGATATGTTATAGTTCATCACGAAGCTCTAGCAGCTTGGTGGCAATGACTTTGGAGAAACATCACTATCTCATCTGGATATTAACTCCCACTCGATTCAAGTGATTGTGGTACTCAGACAATCTGAGCACAAGCTCAACGATTGAGCTTTTCTCCCTTAGTTTGCAAGCTAAGAAACTCGTCGGAGGTCTTATACCTCTTGACGTGGGCACGAGCCTGAAATCCCAATTTCAGCCCTCGAAACATCTCATATGTTTCACAACATTTTGAAATCGTCTTTGGTGCCTCAACTCTAAACCGTTTAACTGAACTATCACGTAGTTATCAAAACGTGTGTTTCAGATGTTCGTAACATCCGCAGACGACGTTCGAGGTTCAGCACACTGAGCGGTGCATTAAGGACATAAGCCTTCTACGAAGCAATGAGGACAATCCTCAGTTTACGGACCTAGTCCGCAAAATTGCTACTATCAACTTTCAACTAATTTTTCTCTAGGAACATATCTAAACAGTTGAACTGAAGCGCAAGCTATGACATAATTTGCAAAAACCTTTTGACTATGTTCAGGATAATTGAGTTCATCTTATGAACTCCCACTCAGATAGACATCCCTCTAGTCATCTAAGTGATTACATGATCCGAGTCAACTAACTCGTGTCCGATCATCACGTGAGACGGACTAGTCAACGTTGGTGAACATATTCATGTTGATCGTATCTTCTATACAACTCATGCTCGACCTTTCGGTCTTCCGTGTTCCGAGGCCATGTCTGTACATGCTAGGCTCGTCAAGTCAACCTAAGTGTATTGCGTGTGTAAATCTGGCTTACACCCGTTGTATGTGAACGTTAGAATCTATCACACCCGATCATCACGTGGTGCTTCGAAACGACGAACTTTCACAATGGTGCATAGTTAGGGGGAACACTTAATGAGGGATCATCTTATTTACTACCGTCGTTCTAAGCAAATAAGATGCATAAACATGATAAACATCACATGCAATCAAATAGTGACATGATATGGCCAATATCATTTTGCTCCTTTTGATCTCCATCTTCGGGGCTCCATGATCATCATCGTCACCGGCATGACACCATGATCTCCATCATCATGATCTCCATCATCGTGTCTCCATGAAGTTGTCTCGCCAACTATTACTTCTACTACTATGGCTAACGGTTTAGCAATAAAGTAAAGTAATTACAAGGCGTTGTTCAATGACACGCATGCCATACAATAAATTAAGACAACTCCTATGGCTCCTACCAGTTGTCATACTCATCGACATGCAAGTCGTGATTCCTATTACAAGAACATGATCAATCTCATACATCACATACTTTTGGCCATATCACATCACATAGCATACTCTGCAAAAACAAGTTAGACGTCCTCTAATTGTTGTTTGCATGTTTTACGTGGCTGCTATGGGTTTCTAGCAAGAACGTTTCTTACCTACGCAAAAACCACAACGTGATATGTCAATTTCTATTTACCCTTCATAAGGACCCTTTTCATTGAATCCGCTCCAACTAAAGTGGGAGAGACAGACACCCGCTAGCCACCTTATGCAACTAGTGCATGTCAGTCGGTGGAACTTGTCTCACATAAGTGTACGTGTAAGATCGGTCCGGGCCGCTTCATCCCACGATGCCGCCGAAGCAAGATAAGACTAGTAGTGGCAAGAAAATTAACAACCTCTACGCCCACAACTGCTTTGTGTTCTACTCGTGCATAGTAACTACGCATAGACCTAGCTCATGATGCAACTGTTGGGGAACGTAGCAGAAATTCAAAATTTTCTACGCAACACCAAGATCAATCTATGGAGTAATATAGCAACAAGGGGAAGGAGAGTGCATCTACATACCCTTGTAGATCGCTAAGCGGAAGCGTTCAAGTGAACGGGGTTGATGGAGTCGTACTCGCCGTGATCGAAATCACCGATGATCCTAGTGCCGAACGGACGGCACCTCCACGTTCAACACACATGCAGCCCGGTGACGTCTCCCATGCCTTGATCCAGCAAAGAGAGAGGGAGAGGTTGGGGAAGACTCCGTCCAGCAGCAGCACGACGGCGTGGTGGTGGTGGAGGAGCATGGCAATCCTGCAGGGCTTCGCCCAGCACCGCTGGAGAGGAGGATTACTTGGGAGAGGGGGAGGGCTGCACCAGAACTTGGGTGCGACTGCCCTCCCTCTCCCCACATATATATAGGGGAAAGGAAGAAGGGGGCCGGCCCCCTCAGATCCAATCTGAGGAGGGGGCGGCGGCCAGAGGGGGTTGCCTTGCCCCCCAAGGCAAGGGGGCGCCCCACCTTTAGGGTTCCCCCAAACCCTAGGCGCATGGGCCCTAAGGGGGGAGGCACCCAGCCAACTAAGGGGCTGGTCCCTTTCCACAAACAGCCCATAGGGCCCTCCGGGGCAGGTGGACCCTCCCGGTGGACCCCCGGAACCCCTTCGGTGGTCCCGGTACAATACCGGTAACCCCCCGAATTATTCCGGTGACCGTATGATGACTTCCCATATATAAATATTTACCTCCAGACCATTTCGGAACTCCTCGTGACGTCCGGGATCTCATCCGGGACTCCGAACAACATTCGGTAACCACGTACATCTATTCCCGATAACCCTAGCGTCATCGAACCTTAAGTGTGTAGACCCTACGGGTTCGGGAGACACGTAGACATGACCGAGACAACTCTCCGGCCAATAACCAATAGCGGGATCTGGATACCCATGTTGGCTCCCACATATTCCACGATGATCTCATCGTATGAACCACGATATCGAGGATTCAATCAATCCCGTATTCAATTCCCTTTGTCTAGCGGTATAGTACTTGCCCGAGATTCGATCGTCGGTATCCCGATACCTTGTTCAATCTCATTACCCGCAAGTCTCTTTACTCGTTCCGTAACACATCATCCGGTGATCAACCCCTTGGTCACATTGTGCACATTATGATGATGTCCTACCGAGTGTGCCCAGAGATACCTTTTTTTTGAGAAATGCCCAGAGATACCTCTCCGTCACACGAAGTGACAAATCCCAGTCTCGATTCGTGCCAACCCAATAGACACTTTCGGAGATACCCGTAGTGCACCTTTATAGCCACCCAGTTATGTTGTGACGTTTTGTACACCCAAAGCATTCCTACGATATCTGGGAGTTGCACAATCTCATGGTCTAAGGAAATGATACTTGACATTAGAAAAGCTTTAGCATACGAACTATATGATCTTTGTGCTAGGCTTAGGATTGGGTCTTGTCCATCACATCATTCTCCTAATGATGTGATCCCGTTATCAACGACATCCAATGTCCATGGTCAGGAAACCGTAACCATCTATTGATCAACGAGCTAGTCTACTAGGGGCTTACTAGGGACATGGTGTTGTCTATGTATCCACACATGTATCTGAGTTTCCTATCAATACAATTATAGCATGGATAATAAATGATTATCATGAACAAGGAAATATAATAATAATAACTAATTTATTATTGCCTCTAAGGCATATTTCCAACACTTCCCCCTATATAGTGAGGGAGAGAGAAGGCAGCCGCACCCTTCCCCTGGCGCAGCCCCTCCCTCCTCCAACACCTCCTCCTCCGTAGTGCTTGGCGAAGCCCTGCCGGAGAACCACGAGCTCCATCGCCACCACGCCGTCGTGCTGCCGGAGTTTTCCCTCAACTTCTCCTCTCCCCTTGCTGGATCAAGAAGGAGGAGACGTCCCCGGGCTGTACATGTGTTGAACACGGAGGCGCCGTCTATTCGGCGCTTAGATTGGAATCAACCGCGATCTGAATCGCTACGTGTACGACTCCACCAACCGCGTTCTTCTAACGCTTTCGCATCGCGATCTTCAAGGGTATAAAGATACACTCATCCTCTCCCTCTCTTGTTGCTAGAATCTTCATAGATTGATCTTGGTGATGCATAAAAAAATCTGAATTATTGCTATGTTCCCCAACAGTGGCATCATGAGCTAGGTCTATGCGTAGTTTCTATGCACGAGTAGAACACAAGTAGTTCTGGGCGTTGGTTTGTTTAATATGCTTACCGTTACTAGTCTTATCTTGAATTGGCGATATTGTGGGATGAAGCGGCCCGGACCGACCTTACACGTATGCTTACGTGAGACAGGTTCCACCGACTGACATGCACTTGTTGCATAAAGGTGGCTAGCAGGTGCCAGTCTGTCCCACTTTAGTCAGGTCGGATTCAATGAAAAGGGTCCTTATGAAGGGTAAATAGCAATTGGCATATCACCGTTGTGGCTTTTGCATAGGTAAGAAAAGTTCTTGTTAGAAACCCATAGCAGCCACGTAAAACATGCAACAACAATTAGAGGACGTCTAACTTGTTTTTGCAGGGTATGCTCTGTGATGTGATATGGCCAAAAGAATGTGATGAATGATATGTGATGTATGAGATTGATCATGTTCTTGTAATAGGAATCACGACTTGCATGTCGATGAGTATGACAACCGGCAGGAGCCATATGAGTTGTCTTAATTTATTGTATGACCTGCGTGTCAATCAAAACACCATTTAATTACTTTACTTTATTGCTAACCGTTAGCCATAGTAGTAGAAGTAATAGTTGGCGAGACAACTTCATGAAGACACGATGATGGAGATCATGGTGTCATGCCATTGACGAAGGTGATCATGTCGCGCCTCGAAGATGGAGACCAAAGGCCCAAGCTGATATTGGCCATATCATGTCACTATGATTTGCATGTGATATTTGTCTTGTTTACATCTTATTTGCTTAGAACGACAGTAGCATAAACAAGATTATCCCTCATAAAATTTCAAGAAAGTGTTCGCCCTAACTGTGCACCATTGCGAAAGTTCGTTGTTTTGAAGCACCACGTGATGATCGGGTGTGATAGATTCTAATGTTTGCATACAACGGGTGTAAGCCAGATTTACACATGCAAAACACTTAGGTTGACTTGACGAGCCTAGCATGTACAGACATGGCCTCAGAACACAAGAGACCGAAAGGTCGAACATGAGTCGCATAGTGGATACGATCAACATGAAGATGTTCACCGATGATGACTAGTCCGTCTCATGTGATGATCGGACATGGCCTAGTTGACTCGGATCATGTATCACTTAGATGAATAGAGGGATGTCTATATGAGTGGGAGTTCATTAAATAATTTGATTAGATGAACTTAATTATCATGAACATAGTCAAAAGGTCTTTGAAAATTATGTCGTAGCTCACGTTTTGGTTCTACTGTTTAGATATGTTCCTAGAGAAAATTTAGCTGAGAGTTGGTAGTTGCAAATTGTGCGGACTAGGTCCGTAAACTGAGGATTGACGTCATTGCTGCATAGAAGGCGTATGTCCTTCATGCACCGCTCAGTGTGCTGTACCTCGAGTGTTGTCTGTGGATGTTGCGAACATCTGACATCCACGTTTTGATGACTACGTGATAGTTCAGTGTGTAATGTTAAACGGTTTAGAATTGAGGCACCGAATACATTTTTGAAATGTCGCAGAACATATGAGATGTTCCAAGACTTAAATTGGGATTTCAGACTAGTGCCCACGTCGAGAGGTATGAGACCTCTGACAAGTTTCTTAAGCCTGCAAACTAAGGGAGAAAATCTCAATCGTTCAGCATGTGCTCAGATTGTCTGAGTACTACAATCGCTTGAATCAAGTGGGAGTTAATCTTCCAGATGAGACAGTGATAGTTCTCCATGGTCACTACCACCAAGCTATTAGAGCTTCGTGATGAACTATAACATATCAGGGATAGACATGATGATCCTTGAGGAATTCGCGATGTTTGACACCGCGAAAGTAGAAATCAAGTAGGAGCTTCAATTGTTGATGGTTTGTAACACCACTTGTTTTCAAGAAGGGCAAGGGAAAGAAGGGATATTCATGAAATGACAAATCAGTTGCTGCTCTAGTGAAGAAACCCAAGGTTGAACCCAAACCCGAGACTAAGTGCTTCTGAAATGAGGGGAACAGTCACTAAAGCAGAACTACCCTAGATACTTGGTAGATGAGAAGGCTGGCAAGGTCGACAGAAGTATATTGCATATACATTATATTAATGTGTACTTACCTAGTACTCCTAGTAGCACCAGGGTATTAGATACCGGTTCGGTTGCTAAGTGTGAGTAACTCGAAATAAAAGCTACGGAATAAATGGAGACTAGCTAAAGGTGAGATTATGATATGTGTTGGAAGTGTTTCCAAGGTTGACGTGATCAAGCATCGCATGCTCCCTCTACCGTCGAGATTGGTGTTAAACTTAAATAATTTTTATTTGGTGTTTGCGTTGAGCATAGACATGATTGGATTATGTTTATCGCAATACGGTTATTCATTTAAGGAGAATAATGGTTACTCCGTTTATTTCAATAATACCTTCAATGGTCTTCCACCTAAAATTAATGGTTTATTGAATCTCGATCGTAGTGATACACATGTTCATGCCAAAAGATATAAGATAGTAATGATAGTACGACATACTTGTGGCACTGCCGTTTGAGTCATATTGGTATAAAATGCATGAAGAAGCTCCATGTTGATGGATCTTTGGACTCACTCGTTTTTGAAAAGATTGAGACATGCGAACCATGACTATTGGTATATATGCATGAAGAAACTCCATACACATGGATCATTTGGACTCACTTGATTTGAATCACTTGAGACATGCAAATCATATCACATGGGCAGGATGACTGAAAGGCCTCGTTTTCAGTGAGATGGAACAAGGGAGCAACTTGGGAAGTAATACATTTGATGTGTGCAATCCAATGAGTGTTGAGGCATGCAGTGAATATCGTTATGCTCTTACTTCACAAATGATTTGAGTAGATGCTGAGTATATTTACTTAATGAAATACAAGTCTGAATTATTGAAAGGTTCAAACAATTTCAGAGTGAAGTTGAAGATCTTCGTGACAAGAGAATAAAATGTCTATGATATGATCATAGAGATGAATATCCGAGTTGCGAGTTTGGTACACAATTAAGACATTGTGGAACTTGTTTCACAACTAATACTGCCTGGAACACCATAGTGTGATGGTGTGTCCGAACATCATCGCTGCACCCTAATGGATATGGTGCATACCATGATGTCTCTTATCGAATTACCACTATCGTTTATGGGTTAGGCATTAGAGACAACCGCATTCACTTTAAATAGGGCACCATGTAATTCCGTTGAGATGACACTATATGAACTATGGTTTAGAGAAACCTAAGCTATCATTTCTTAAAAGTTTGGCGTTGTGATGCTTATGTGAAAAGTTTTAGCCTGATAAGCTCGAACCCAAAGCGGATAAATGCATCTTCATAGCACACCCAAAATAGTTGGGTATACCTCCTATTCAGATCCGGATGCAAAAGAGATTGTTTCTAGAACCGGATCCTTTCTCGAGGAAAAGTTTCTCTCGAAAGAAATGAGTGGGAGGATGGTGGAGACTTGATGAGGTTATTGAACCATCACTTCAACCAGTGTGTAGCAGGGCACAGGAAGTCGTTTCTATAGCACCTACACCAATTGAAGTGGAAGCTGATGATAGTGATCACGAAACTTCAGATCAAGTCACTACCTGTCGGTGTCAAAACTGGTGTTTCTCGGGTAGGGGGTCCCAAACTGTGTGTCTAGGCGGATGGTAACAGGAGACAAGGGACACGATGTTTTTACCCAGGTTCGGGCCCTCTCGATGGAGGTAAAACCCTACTCCTGCTTGATTGATATTGATGATATGGGTAGTACAAGAGTAGATCTACCACGAGATCAGAGAGACTAAACCCTAGAAGCTAGCCTATGGTATGATTGTTGTTTTTCCTATGGACTAAAACCCTCCGGTTTATATAGGCACCGAAGAGGGTTAGGGTTACACAGAGTCGGTTACAATGGTAGGAGATCTACATATCCGTATCGCCAAGCTTGCCTTCCACGCGAAGGAAAGTACCACCCGGACACGGGACGGAGTCTTCAATCTTGTATCTTCATAGTCCAGGAGTCCGGCCGAAGATGATAGTTCGGCTATCCGGACACCCCCTAGTCCGAGACTCCCTCAGTAGCCCCTGAACCAGGCTTCAATGACGACGAGTCCGGTGCGCATTATTGTCTTCGGCATTGCAAGGCAGGTTCCTCCTCCGAATACGTCATAGAAGATTTTGAACACAAGGATATTGTCCGGCTCTGCAAAATAAGTTCCACATACCACCGTAGAGAGAATAATATTTACACAAGTTCAATCTGCTGACGTATTCCGTGGCGTGACATCACACCACGGCCAAGCCTTTATTCGAATCATTTTTACTATTCCACCTCAGCGCGTTTAGCGAGGCGGTTTCCTTGGCATGTCTTGTCAAAGCAGAGATCGTGTCCCCTTATTCCGGCATTCTCATCAATACGGGCGTGGGTAACCCAACCGTGCCCGTTGGCACGTCTCCTCTATCGAAGGCGAGTCCCGAACAGTCACGGGGGAGGCTCTTGGTATTCAACCTCTTTATAAAGAGACCAAGGCTCCACTCCCTTCTTTCAATCTCAATCGAATCCGCCCCTCGCCTCAAGTTCCAACACCCAAAGCTCCAGATTCGGGCGCTTCGGACCTTCGAGGATGTCCAGCTCCGACCTGCAAGGCCGGTGGATGCCTTCCTCCATTACGGAAGAAGATGTGTTAAAGCTAGGAGAGTTCAAGTATCTAACCGGCGAAATTTTGCATAGGCTGCCTGCCCAAGGGAAGGTTATTCCCACTCCCAAGCCTGGTGAAAGCGTGGTGTTCGCGTCTCACTTCCTTTGGGGGCTAAGCTTCCCGACGGACCCCTTCATGAGGGGCCTCATGTTTTACTATGGGTTGGAATTTCACGACTTGGATCCGGAGTCCATCCTCCACATCTCATCGTTCATCGTCGTGTGCGAAGCCTTCCTCCGCATTACCCCTCCCTTTGGATTGTGGCTCAAGACCTTCAAAGTGGAGCTGAAGATGATCAATGGGCAACAGGCAGAGTGCAGAGGGGCTGTTATAAGCAAGAATGCTGATGCTCCGTGGCCTGAGGGCTCTTTTCAGGAGGAGCCCAGTTTATGGCAACAAAAGTGGTTTTATATCACAGCTCCCAGGGGCACCAAATGTATGGCGCCACCTACCTTTCGCTTGGGTCCTCCACCGCGGCTGGCGTCGTGGGTCAGTAAAGGGCTTGACTGGGGGCCGTCCAAGGACGTGCCCTTGCTGCAGGGCTGCATTCGAGACCTCATAGAGAGAGAGAGAGATCACTTTGGTCATAGTAGTGCAGGTCATGCTGATTAGTCGCATCCTGCCCTGCAAACGTCGCCCCCTTCGCCTGTGGGAATTTAACCCAGAGGGACCACGAGCTCTCCAACATTTTATGGGCGCGACGCCCGTGGAGATGTACAAGCTTTTCTTCAGATCACAAGCGATGTGTCCGGACTTAACCGAGGACGCAGGTCTGAGTTGCAATCGCCCAGATACTCAAGTAAGCAGCCCTGTACTCGGACCTGCTATCCCATATTTATCATGAATTTGCTCTCAAAGGAGCTGTCCCTTGAACAGGAGTGGATAGCGAAAGCGAAGCTAATCAGGTGTCCGGCCCCCTCCTTGAGACCACGCCGGATCCCGTGTTAACCAGGATGCTGGAGGTTGCGCCTTCAGAAGAAGGTGAAGGGGGGAACAAGGAAGCTACCGCCTCAGCGAAGGAGGCTGGCAGGAAAGGAGGGATCAAGAATCCCTCCATCCAGGGGAAGAAGAGGATCGCCTCTGAAGACCCGGAGACCATGGTCTCAAAGCGGGGGAAGAAATCTTCGTCAGAGGGTCCTGCGCCGAGGGATGCCTCGGCCGCATTGTGCCCCCAAGGGGATCAGCCCTCCACCAAGCCGTAAGTAAAAAGGGGAGTTTTTCTTAAAGTAAAGGATATCCCTGCCCTATTTCTGATGAAGATAACCAAAGTTTTACCTTGTAGTTCGGATCTCAACCCTTCTCAGCACAGCTCATCTTCGGGGGATCTTCGTCTGGAGATGATAGAGAGCGAAACGCCTCCCGTTTTCGTACCGTCGCGCGAGGCGGGCGACCCTGAGGTGTCGTCGCGGAGGGTTTCTCCGAGTCCGGCGGGGGAGCTGAAGGATCTGCTCGGGTGAGCATCTATCTCAGAAGATCATCGTGCGTTAATGGATGCGGTGATTGAAAGGATTTTGTCCGCTGAGAGCGGATTGCACGAAGCCGTCAGAAGTTTACTGACAGGTTTTGAGGTACGCAAAATGATGTACCTTTTGACAGTTTCACATATAAAATGTGCCATGTGTAGATAGTAGCCCCTGAGACACGGTTTGTTGTCAAAAATTATAGCGCGCCGAGGATCATAATCCCAGGTATAATATGTCGCCCTTCCTATGTAGGTGGCGAAGTGTCCGGTGGCTAGCCGGACTGATGGATTTGACGAACTAAAGCGGCAACTTGACGTGGCGGATGCCGACATCGCGCTTGTCAATAAGCGACTTGACAAGTCACAAGGATGCAACTTCTCCGCGAACACCTGGTAAGGGAGCTTAATGCCCGTGCCTTACAATATGTATGCTTGATGCAGATCGTGCTGCTGCCATGGAGAACCTTTGGGCGGAGCTCGCCCGAGCTAAGGAGCAGGCCAAAAAGAGTGATGCGGCTGCCTTGAAGGCGGTCGAAGGGCTAAAAGCTGAACAGGCTGCTCACTGCCGAAGCGAGAAGGAGATGGCCAAGTTGGTCGTGGAGTTGAAAAATGCTGCCAACCGCTGCAAGCTTCTTGAAAAAGAAGATTGTGCGGTACGAGAGGACCTAAAGAAGGCCACTGCCGAGGCCAAGGATGCTTGCTCTGCGATGAGAGCTATGAAGGAGGAGCTGCGTCAGGCCGGAAATATCGCGGCTGGAAAGCCCTTTCTGCTGCAGAGGAAATTCTTGGACCCGAATTATGCTCAGCTGGACCGGTTGTGGAGTGCGGAAGATGCTTATCTGGACTTGGCGGCAAGTGCGGCGGACGCGGCCGAACATTTCCGAGATCGAGAGGATCACGAAACGGGAAAGGTCTTTTGGTCGCAGTTCCATAATCCACAGCGCCCACTTCCATTAACCGATAGCTTGGCCGAATGGGCGGAGCTGAATAGGTTATCCGGACTTGCCATGAAGGATGTCGTGAGTCTTTTGTGGCCGAAGAGGCCCGAGCCGAAGAGTTATTTTGGCTTGGTGCAGCAGTTCCTTGGTGCGGTGTCGCATATCAATGCAATGAGGAGGTCGGCATGCATAGAGGGTGCGCGGATGGCTCTTGCCCGTGTCAAGACATACTCGGCAGAGAAGAAGGCCACCGATGTTGCATCCCCAGATTCGGACGGAAGCCGAGTACCTGTCGAGCAATATTTTCAGCAAGTTTTGCAAGGCGCTCGTTTAAGAGAGACACAGTGCTCGAAGGATATTATGTTCGAATAACATGTATTTATTGTGAAACAATGTTTCGATGAAATATAAAATCTTTTTATACTTGTGCTTTCAAGAATTAAAATACCTCCTGTTCGGCCGTTAATGTATATGTGTATATAACCTGAAAGATGGCAGTCTTCGACTTCAACCCCCATGCATATAATGCGGGGGTGTTTGCAAAAGGCGCATTTTCACACTTGATCCAACGTCTTGGTCCTATAAAGGAGGTGGTAGCATAGCAAACTAGGCAACCGGACTATAATGCTTTATCACTTTCACTTAGCCATAGGAGTTTGACAATGGGGCTACTATATAGCCCCTAGGGGCACCGCGCTCACCCGAATTCGGGGCGCGTATGTGCCTAACCGGGAAATGGCCCTTCGTCAATGCGGAGGAATCCTATAGATTCCGGCGGGTCATCGAGTGGTTGACCAGTCTCACGCTATATCATGACAGTCAGTTTTCGGCTTTCTCTACTGAGGTGCTCGCTTGGCCGAACCGGGGCACAATCGCAGTAGTTCTCCTGGTGTCGCGTTAGCCGATAGAGTGGAACGTAAGGCAGCAAAACACAGGAGCCGGGAAAACCCAACATTTGACCAAAGACATGATTCGGAGCTGATGCATATAAGGCCTAACTCGAGACGCCGAACACTCCCTAAGGTATTCGGTCTTTATGAAAACGGGCAGAACAACGCCCTTTGTAGTAAGCCCCTGGTGTCCAGGTACGCGCAAAATTCTGACGTGGCCTATGCCCAAACGCCAGCCTCCTCCCTGGTTATAATAAGAAACCAGGGGATGTGTATCAACAAGAGACAGTAAAAAAGGTTTACCCAGGGTCTTAATCTGAAAAGAATCCTTGCAACGGGTCCCTGCTGCACGTCTGCGCCTGTGTCTCCGTTGTGCCGTATCCTGGACGGGTGTTGCACGGTGTTCATCTGTAAAAGAGAGGAACTTAGTTGAAAAAGATCGTGCGAAAATGTTCATTATGTTAAATAAACAAAGTACATTTAAAAAAATGAAAAAAATTGAGCTTTATTGTCTCTTGTTGTATATGCGCGGAGCCCCTGGTGCGGGGGTGTGCGGCTAGGAAGCCCCTGTATCTTTACGCCGGACTCGTCTAACCGTGTCCGGGGTCTGAACGAACTGTTTAGGTGCTTCGATTAGTGGAGCCGGTTTTAGTGTGTGGCTGTCGAGGTAGTCACACAATCTTATATGCTCGAGGAACACTCGATATTTCCCTTTAAGGAGACGATGCCTCGTGGACCGGGCATTTTGAGTGTGAGGGATGCATAATGCGGTATTGCGTTAAAGCGGGCGAAAGCTTCGCGCCCCAGTAGTGCTTGATAGCTACTTGTAAATGGGGCGAGGTGGAAGGTTAACTTTTCGCGGCGGAAGTTGTCGGGTGAGCCGAACACAACTTCTAGCAATAGAGAGCCCGTACAATGGGCATATCGTCCTGGCATTATCCCTTGAAAGGAAGTGTTGCTATGGCGAATTTTGGTTGGGTCTATCCCCATTTTGCGGACTGTGTCCTGATATAGCAGGTTTAGATCACTGTCGCCGTCCATTGGGACTTGTGAGAATTGGAGTCCGTCGATTATCGGATCTAATATCAAGGCAGTCCATCCTGCATTCCGGATACTTCTAGAGTAATCCTGATGGTCGAAGGTGATTGGTTTTGACAACCAGTGGCAGGACTCCTCTGGGATAGGCCGTATGGCGCGTATCTCTATGGGCGCCGTCCTGTTTTTCCCTTTTGTCACGTAAGGTGAGTTTACTGTTTTGACTTCTTGTGGGAAATTCTTTTGTTTTCCGATGCTCTGCTTGTGGGGTTCGTCATCTTCTTCGCTTTGTGTGTCGAGCCCCTTGTGTTCGGCGTTGAGTTTGCCGGACTGCTTGCAGACCCAACAATATCTATGGGTATGATTTGCAGGCTTCCCAGGGGTACTGTGGATTTGGCATACCTTGTCCAAGATTATGTTTAAGTTAGATAGCTCGTCCCTGTTATCCTTAGGGGGCAGTTTTTTATGATTCTACCATGAGCTTTTGAATCCGGCATTGACTGCCGTGCTCTTCGGGCTGTTGCCCTTGGTCCGGTGCTGTTCTTTGCTGCGTCGCGGTTTCCCGTTTCCATACCTGACTTTGGATGTACTTGGGTCGCTAGTATTGCATCTTGCCAGCTATCCTCTCCTGCACAAAAGCGGGTCATGAGGCTTGTTAATGCGGCCATTGTTCTTGGCTTTTCTTGGCCGAGGTGTCTGGCGAGCCATTCGTCTCGGACGTGGTGTTTGAAAGATGCTAAGGCTTCGGCGTCCGGACAATTGACTATTTGGTTCTTTTTAGTGAGGAATCTGTTCCAGAATTTTCGGGCTGACTCTCCGGGTTGTTGAGTTATGTGACTTAAATCGTCTGCATCCGGAGGTTGGACATAGGTCCCTTGAAAATTTGCCCAAAAAGCATCCTCGAGCTCTTCCCAACTTCCAATGGTTTCTTCGGGGAGGCTTTTGAGCCAATGTTGGGCTGGCCCTTTGAGCTTGAGGGGTAAGTATTTTATGGCATGGAGGTCATCTCCTCTAGCCATGTGTATGTGGAGGATGTAATCCTCAATCCAGACTCCAGGGTCTGTTGTTCCATCGTATGCCTCTATGTTTATGGGCTTGAATCCCGCTGGAAATTCATGATCCAGAACCTCATCGGTGAAACATAGGGGGTGTGCGGCACCCCTATATTTGGGTGTACCGTAATATTCAAATATTTGATGTGTTGCATTGCTTACTAGAGCTTGCTTTCTTGGCCCGTAGATAGATCTAATTGGGCGATCTTTTTGATGCGAATCCGTGTGCGGATCGCGTGTCGGCTTGTGTGCGGCGCCGTTTGCTGCTCTATGTTTGCCATGGGGTCGTCTATCCGACCGGGTGGTCTCTTTGTTCTTTGATTGCGGTGGCCCTACGGCCTCCTCATCAAATTCTGGCAGTAGTTTTCGCTTCGGGTAGCTCATTGTTCAGCGACTATCGCCGTATTTGTCTGCGGTGTTGAGTACTTTGCTCCATCTGATTTTGAGCGCATCTTCCGCTGTTTTGAGCTTCCGCTTCTGTTTTTTGAGGCTACGCGCAGTGGCGACGAGCCTTTTGTGGAGGTTCTTCTCCTCCAGTAACTTGTCTGGCGTGAGATCGTCCGGACTGTTATCTTCGCTGGGGACGGGTTGTTTATCCAGATTGTCCTATTTGGACGGTTGCTCGATAGCAAGTTCATTGTCCATCAGTTCGTCTTGCTCTATGGCTGGGTCTGCATGGCTGCTGTCTTTGTCGAGGCGGGACTTTGAGCGGCGCTTACGTCGCCGTTTTGACTGCTTTTCGAGGGGATGATCCCTCGTGTCGTCCCCTTGTTCCTCGTCGTCGCTTCCTTTAGGTGTATCCACCATGTATACATCGTGAGATGAGGTGGGTGTCCAGTGCCTTATGGGTGCTGGTTCATGCTTATCTCCTACATCGTCGTCCATACTGTCGATGTCTTCGGAGTCGAAATCGAGCACGTCGTTTAAACTTTCGACAATGGCTATCAAGTGGGTGGTGGGTGGGAGTCGAATTTCTTCGTCGTCCGCATCCCGACCTTCCTGACCATGATCCGGCCAGGGCTCTCCTGATAAAGAGAGGGACTTTAGTGAATTCAGGATGTTGCCAAAGGGCGAGTGCTGAAAGATGTCCGCGGCAGTGAACTCCATGATTGGGGCCCAATCCGATTCGATTGGCAGGGGCGCGGAAGGTTCGGAGTCCGGAGAGGAGTCCGGCACCTTGGAGTCACGAGCTTCGCAAAGGACCGGGTTGGTGTTCGGCTCAATCGCCATAGAGATAGCAGCCCCCGAGAAGGTGTCCAGCCTCCCATCCTCGATCGGCGCAGTCGGCTCCGAGCTAAGGATCGGAGCGGACACTTGTGCGGCCTCCTGGGCACTATCCGACAGCAGAGCTAGATCATGCCCATCGTGATAGTGTGACATGCTTGGCTATGGCTCGGACTGGTCGAAGATCAAGTCTCCGGGGGCGTCAGCCGTATAGTTCAAACTTCCAAATCTGACCTGATGGCCTGGGGCGTAGCTTTCAATCTGCTCCAGATGGCCAAGCGAATTGGCCCGCAGTGCAAAGCCGCCGAATACGAAGATCTATTCGGGGAGAAAAGTCTCACCCTGGATTGCATCGTTGTTGATGATCGGAGGAGCCATCGGGCCTAAAGACGACGACACAGAGGAACTCTCAATGAAAGCACCAATGTTGGTGTCAAAACCGGCGGATCTTGGGTAGGGGGTCCCGAACTGTGCATCTAGGCGGATGGTAATAGGAGACAAGGGACACGATGTTTTTACCTAGGTTTGGGCCCTCTCGATGGAGGTAAAACCATACTCCTGCTTGATTTATATTGATGATATGGGTAGTACAAGAGTAGATCTACCACGAGATCAGAGAGGCTAAACCCTAGAAGCTAGCCTATGGTATGATTGTTGTTCGTCCTACGGACTAAAACCCTCCGGTTTATATAGGCATCAAAGAGGGTTAGGGTTACACAGAGTCGGTTACAATGGTAGGAGATCTACATATCCGTATCGCCAAGCTTGCCTTGCACGCCAAGGAAAGTCCCATCCGGACACGGGACAGAGTCTTCAATCTTGTATCTTCATAGTCCAGGAGTCCGGCTGAAGATGATAGTTCGGCTATCCGGACACCCCTAGTCCGGGACTCCCTCACTACCAATACTCGTAGGTCGACAAGGATGCGTACTATTTTAGAGTGGTACGTAATCTTGTCTTGGAGGTCATGTTGCTAGACAACAATGAACCTACGAGCTATGGAGAAGCAATGGTGGGCCCGGATTCCAACGAATGGCTCAAGGCCATAAAATCCGAGAGGATCCATGTATGAAAACAAAGTATAGACTTTGGAGGAACTACTTGATGGTCGTAAGGTTGTTGCATACAGATGGATTTTAAAAGGAAGACGGACAATGATGGTAAGTATCACCATTAAGAAAGCTCGACTTGTCGTTAAGATGTTTTCCGACAAGTTCAAGGAGTTGACTACGGTGAGACTTTCTCACTCGTAACGATGCTAAGAGTCTGTTGGAATTGTATTAGCAGTTACTGTATTATTTATGAAATCTTGCAGATAGGATGTCAAAACATCGTTTCCTCGACAATTTTCTTGAGGAAAGGTTGTATGTGATACAACCAGAAGGTTTTGTCAATCCTAAAAGATGCTAATAAGTATGCAAAGCTCCAACAATCCTTCTAAGGACTGGAGTAAGCATCTCGGAGTTGGAATATATGCTTTGATGAGATGATCAAAGATATTCGGTTTATACAAAGTTTATGAGAAACTTGTATTTCCAAAGAAGTGAGTGGGAACACTATAAAACTTCTGATGAGTATTGGTTGTTGACATATTGTTGATCGGAAATGATGTAGAATTTCTGGAAAGCATATAGGGTTGTTTGAAAGGTGTTTTTCAATGGAAAACCTGGATTAAGCTACTTGAACATCGAGCATCAAGATCTATAAGGATAGATCAAAAATCCTTAATAGTACTTTCAAATAAATACATACCATGACAAGATTTTGAAGGAGTTCAAACAAATCAGCCAAGAAGGAGTTCTTGGCTGTGTTATAAGGTGTGAGCATTGAGTAAGACTCAAGATCTGACCACGGCAAAAGAGAGAGAAAGGACGAAGATCGTCCCCTATGCTTTAGACGTAGGCTCTACAGTATGCTATGTTGTGTACTTCACCTGAAGTGTGCCATGCCATGAAGTCAATCAAGGGGTACAAGAGTAATCCAGGAATGGATCACATGACAGCGGTCAAACTTATCCTTAGTAACTAGTGGACTAAGGAATTTTCTCGATTATGGAGATGGTAAAAGAGTTCGTCGTAAAGGGTTACGTCGATGCAAACTTTGACACTAATCCGGATGACTCTGAGTAGTAAACCGGATTCGTATAGTAGAGCAGTTATTTGGAATAGCTCCAAGTAGCGCGTGGTAGCTGCATCTACAAGATGACATAGAGATTTGTAAAGAACACACGGATATGAAAGGTTCAGATCCGTTGACTAATAACCTCACTCACAAGCGAGATATGATCAAACCCCATGGGTGTTGGATTCATTACAATCACATAGTGATGTGAACTAGATTATTGACTCTAGTGCAAGTGGGAGACTGTTGGAAATATGCCCTAGAGGCAAAAATAAAATGGTTATTATTGTATTTCCTTGTTCATGATAATTGTCTATTGTGCATGCTATAATTGTATTAACTGGAAACCGTAATACATGTGTGAATACATAGACCACAACTTGTCCCTAGTGAACCTCTAGTTGACTAGCTCGTTGATAAATAGATGGTCATGGTTTCCTGACCATGGACATTAGATGTCATTGATAGCGGGATCACATCATTAGGAGAATGATGTGATGGACCAGACCCAACCCTAAGCGTAGCAAAAGATCGTGTAGTTCGTTTGCTAAAGCTTTTCTAATGTCAAGTATCATTTCCTTAGACCATGAGATTGCGCAACTCCCGAATACTGTAGGAATGCTTTGGGTGTACCAAACATCACAACGTAACTTGGTGGCTATAAAGGTGCACTACAGGTATCTCCGAAAGTGTCTGTTGGGTTGGCACGAATCGAGACTGGGATTTGTCACTCCATATGACGGAGAGGTATCTCTGGGCCCGCTCGGTAATGCATCATCATAATGAGCTCAATGTGACTAAGTAGTTAGTCACGGGAAAAACGTGCTCCAAAATTCAATTAAAAAAGTAAAAAATTATCATAATGAAAAGGAAAAAACGTGCTCCAAAATTCAATTAAAAAAGTAAAAAACGTCAAAAAAGTTCTTCATTTAGCCTTTGGAGTTGCTTTAATTCTCAAGCTCATTCAGTATCACAATGATTTCTTCATTTAGCCTTTGGAGCTGCTTTACATTGATCAGCTTTTGAGAGATGACGTCAAAAAAGTTTCAGAGACCAATAAGCGTGTCACGGGCGTGCTTGTCCATTATCCCTCTAAGGGCAACAGGTAGTATCTGCATCATCATCACATGATAGTCATGGCACTTCATCCTGCTGAACCTTTTCTTGTCCGTGTCTAGTTATCTGCATATCTTGCCACAGTAAGCGGAACTAACTTTGACTCCGGTAAGGCACTTAAAGAATTGATCGATCTCAGCCTGACTTAAGGTGAAGCAAGAAGGGGGCAATAATCCTCTTTCTTCATTTTCTTGCCCTTCTTCTCCCGTGCCTCTGTCTCTGTCTCTGTCTCGCCTGACATTTTACGAGGTGGCATGTGCAGATCTTCCCTGATTTTCAAATCTTGCAAGTCTTTTCTTGCCTTCGGCCCACCCTTGGTCTTATCCGGCATGTTCATCAGTGTTGCGAGCAAGCTCTCAAGGACATTCTTACAGATATGGATTTGATCAAGGCAATGAGGTGTATCGAGTTTGTGCTAGTACTCCAAGTCCCAGAACACAGACCTCGTCGTCCATACCTTCAGCAGCAGCTCTGGCGCCTTTCTCATCATGTTTCCCGGTGTGGGGCACTCCTTCTAGTTTTTCAACAGCTCATCGAGTTCGGCACCGCTCCGCTTACGTGGAGGTCGTCGATGCTCAGCTTGACCATTGAATAGATCTCCACGGTTTCTCCATGGGTCGTCCTGTTCGAGCCATCTTCGATGCTCCATGTACATGATTTTCCCAGTCCCACCAACTTTCCCTGACATTAGCTGCTGAGACGTCGTAACATCCATGCACCGCGTGCATCCGCAATATCCATTGCACACCTGGCCTGCGACATATCCGTAACCGAGATAGTCGTGCACCGTCATGATCAGCGCGGCTCTCATGTAGAAATACTCGCCTTTGCTGGCGTTCCATGTCTTGGCCGGTGTTTTCCATAACGTGTCTAACTCCTCTTGAAGTAGCCCCAGATACAAATTAATATTATTTCCTGGTTGTTTCGTGTAACGCCCCGGATTTGATGCGCCAGGTGTCTGCCAGTTATTCGCCGTTGTTGCCATGTCATTTGCTTGTGTGTTGCATTTTATCATGTCATCATATGCATTTCATATTTTTTTCATCATGTGCATCTCATTGTGCATACGTGTTCGTCTCATGCATCCGAGCATTTTCCCCGTTGTCCATTTTGCAATCCGGCACTCCTATGTCATCCGGCGTTCCCTTTTTGCCTCTTCTCTTGTGCGGGTGTTAAACTTTCTCGGAATGGACCGAGGTTTTCCCAGCGGCCTTGGTACACCACCGGTAGACCACGTGTCAAGTTTCGTGCCATTTGGAGTCCGTTTGATACTCCTACGGTTAATCAGGTAACCGCAAAAGCCTCGTTCTCTTTGCAGCCCAACACCTCTCCAAAGTGGCCCAAAACCCAGCAAACTCCCCTCCATGCTCTTGGTCGTTCAATCACAATCGTGTGGGCGAAAACCGCACCTCATTTGGAGTCTCCTAGCTCCCTCTACCTATAAATATATGCCTCCCCCTTCCAAATTCGCGGATGAAATTCCTCCCGAAACCCTAGCTTCTTGCTCCTCCCGCAGCCGGACACATCCGGACCGGGCCGGACATGTCTGCCCGCGCCTGCAGCCAATCGTGCCTCGCCACCTGTCCACCGCCGTCGTCCCTGCGGCCGCGCCCCGCCACCTCCCGCGCCAGCGCCTCACCGCCGCCCGTCCTCTAGCCTCTCCGGCGCGCCCTTCGCTCCGGCCACCGCCTGCCCGTCGTCTCCGGTGCGCCTCCGCCCGCGCCCGAACGCCCAGCGCCACCGCCTGCCCGTCGTCTCCGGCGCGCCCTTCGCGCAGCCTCGCCGCCACGTGGGTTCGCCGACTCCTGCCCTCGTCACTGGAGTGTGCCGCCCTCGTTGCCGGCCCCTCCTCCTGCCGGATTCGGCGCCCCCGCTTTGACCCCGGCCGGATCCCGCGCCTCCCCGGCGTCCTCTACCTCGTCGGCCGCCGCCGTCAACAACTCCGGCGAGGTCCGTGGATCGGGATTAGATCCACCACCTCGCCCATCCAAATGCGCGTCTCCGCCCCGGATCTCTCCATCCCGCACCGCTCCGTCCACTTCTCTGCGAGGTTGATTTTTTTCACCGTCCCCAAATTTTTGCATATTTTTAGGTCCTGTTCATCGCATCATAACTCCGCATCCATGGCTCCGTTTTGGGCGTGTGGCATATCAAATTGTTTGCCTCGACGAATTCTTAATTTCATTCCATTGCATCATGTTCATTTGAGTTCGTCCTGTTGCCTTAATCATCGTTGCAAGAGTGCTATATAATGTTGTCTGCTGACTGTTAACAGAACTTGCTCATTTGTCATTTTGCCATGTTTGATGTGTGCATCCTATGAGCATGAGCTCTACATGTGTTTTGTACTACATCATGCCATCTTCACAATGGTGCCATTCATGTATTTTTGTGGGTCTTGTAGTGAGTGCATCGAGCTCGTGAATTAGGGTACTTGCTATTGCTGTTTTGCTAGACTGTTTCTGCTATATCATGATGCTATGTAAACCTGCTTCCACAAGTCATTCTATGCATAATCTGGAGATGTTCACTAAGGATAATTTGTTATACATGTCTTGATCTATCCATTCAATCCCCTGGTTGCATTTATAGCCTGCTGTGACTTGTTGTTATCTTGCCCTCAAAGTTGCTAAATAATGTTGCTGTCAGCCTGTTAACATTAAGTTCAATGATGCCATGATTGTTGTCAGTGATCCATGCACCCTATGAACTTGCTTTTGCCATGCTTAGCTTCATAAACATGTATTACTATTGGTTGCCTTGCCATGTCATGTATTGCTCTGTGGTGAGTGGTTCAAGCTCACCAACATGCCTACTTATTGTTGTTCATGCCATGTATGAATCTGTAATATCTTTTGCCATGTTTACAAGGGTGCCATCATATTTTCTATGCCTTTTTGACTCATGGTCAGTAAGGGACTTTTGTTCTATGTAATTAGTAGATTCATGCCATTCCTTTGTTTTCCATGATAAGTTCCTGTAACATGTTGTTTGATAGCTCTAAACATTGCAACCTGATGTTATTTCTGCAAAGTCTGTAACTGTTAATATATGCAATCTTGCCATGTGTTTTTGAGCATGTTCTAGTAGTTTCTGGAGATAGCTCAGTGTTCATCTTTTGTCATGCTTTACCTGTAGATCATGTCCATGCCTTTTGTTCATACGTTGAGATGCTGTAGCATGTTGTTTTGATGCTTGCAATATGCCTAGTTGTTGTTTTGGACATATTGTTGTTATGACTTGTATAGAGTATGTGTTGAACCGTTGCTCCGTTTTGAGTGTGCTCTATATGAAACTTGCTTGATTTTGCATGTAGTTTCATATTATCGTGTTGCATCCTTGTTTTGAGGTGTTTGCTGGATGTTTGTATGCATTTTGCATCAATGCCATGTTTAACTTGTTTTGCTCATATCTTCTAGGCCGTAGCTCCGAATCTAATGAACTTTATATATAACTTGGCTAGAATCTCGTGTAGATCGTCTTGGTGCATCTTAACTTGCTGTTTAACAACTTGAACATAAGGTTTATTCAGATCTGGACCAATTTCGAAACTTGCATATGAGGACCTACCGGATTTGTTATATGTTGTTTTGATGTGTTGCTCTTGTTTGCATCGTCTCTTGCCATGAGTAGATTCATGTAGTCTTGTCATGCATCATACTTGGTTGTGCATCATGTCTTGTCTATGTGTGGTGTGTTTACCATGTTGTGTGCTTCTTCTCGATAGTTCCCGTTTTCGTTGCGATCGTGAGGATTCGTTCGTCTACGCTTGGTTCGTCTTCGTGGCTTCATCTTCTTCATGGACTCGTTCTTCTTCCTAGCGGGATTTCAGGCAAGATGACCGCTACCCTAGATCTCACTACTATCATTGCTATGCTAGTTGCTTCGTTCTATCGCTTTGCTGCGCTACCTATCATTTGTTCTTCAAGCCTCCCAAATTGCCATGAACATCTAACCTTTGACACTCTTCCTAGCAAACCTTTGTTTGGCTATGTTACCGCTTTGCTCAGCCCCTCTTATAGCGTTGTTAGTTGCAGGTGAAGTTGAAGATTGCTCCATGGTGGACAGGATTATGTTGGGATATCACAATATCTCTTATTTAATTAATGCATCTATATATTTGGTAAAGGGTGGAAGGCTCGGCCTTATGCCTGGTGTTTTGTTCCACTCTTGCCGCCCTAGTTTCCGTCATACCGGTGTTATGTCCCTGGATTTTGCGTCCCTAACGCGGTCGGGTGATTTATGGGACCCCCTTGATAGTTCGCTTTGAATAAAACTCCTCCAGCAAGGCCCAACCTTGGTTTTACCATTTGCCTCACCACCACCTACCTTTCCCTTGGGAGTAATTAACCCAAGGGTCATCTTTATTTTAGCCCCCCCCCCCCGGGCCAGTGCTTGTCTAAGTGTTGGTCTGAACCGAGAAACCTGCAGGGCCACCTCGGGGCAACTCGAGGTCTGGTTTTACTCGTAGCTTGACTTATCCGGTGTTGCCCTGAGAACGAGTTATGTGCAGCTCCTATCGGGTTTGTCGGCGCATCGGACGGCTTTGCTGGTCTTGTTTTACCATTGTCGAAATGTCTTGTAAACCGGGATTCCGAGACTGATCGGGTCTTCCTGGGAGAAGGTATATCCTTCGTTGATCGCGAGAGCCTATCATGGGCTAAGTTGGGACACCCCTGTAGGGTATAAACTTTCAAGAGCCGTGCCCACGGTTATGTGGCAGATGGGAATTTGTTAATGTCCAGCTGTAGATAACTTGACACCAGATCCGAATTAAAATGCATCAAGCGCGTGTGTAGCCGTGATGGTCTCTTTTCGGCGGAGTCCGGGAAGTGAACACGGTCTTTGGGTTATGTTTGGCGTAAGTAGGTGTTCAGGATCACCTCTTGATCATTGCTAGCTTCACGACCATTCCGCTTGCTCTCTTCTCGCTCTTATTTGCGTTGGTTAGCCACCATATATGCTTAGTCGCTGCTGCAACCTCACCACTTTACCCCTTCCTTTCCCATTAAGCTTTGCTAGTCTTGATACCCATGGTAATGGGATTGCTGAGTCCTCGTGGCTCACAGATTACTACAACAACAGTTGTAAGTACAGCTTATACGATGATCATGACGCGAGAGCGATGTTTTCTTGATTTGGAGCTCTTCTTCTGCTTCTTCTTCGATCAGGGGATAGGTTCCAGGTCGGCAGCCTGGGCTAGCAGGGTGGATGTTGTTTGAGTTTCTGTTTGTGTTTCATCCGTAGTCGGATGGTGCTCTTATGTAAGATGATGTTGTATTCGCGTGGCATTGTATGCCTCTTGTATGTATCCCTATCTATTATGTAATGTTGATGTAATGATATCCACCTTGCAAAAGCGTCTTCAAGATGCGCTTCTATCCTTGGTGGGACCTTCGAGTTCCTTTAGGATAGGGTCGCATCTTGGGCGTGATATTTCGGCCCTTGAATAAGCATGCTCATGTGAATGTACTTCTACTTCATGCACAACCAGGGGGGATGTTGTACATCCATAGAAACACGGGCCATGTGCTATGGTTGGCGTTCTGGTTGCCAAACAGATTCATGCCATCGGTACACGCGCCAAGCACAATGTTCCTTGCATCACATTCGAAATATCGATAGAACTTGTTCAACGCTCTCCACTGGCTTCCATCCTTGACGTGTCTCAGGTTCGGATCATCTCCATCGTCGGGCTTCTTCCTCTCCGCCTGCCAGCGCATTAGCTTTGCTTCCTTGGGATCTACAAAATACCGTTGGAGAGAGGGAGTGATCGGTAAGTACCATACAACTTTCTGGGGACATTTCTTCCCGGCCTTCTTGTATCAAGAAGCATTGCACATGGGACAACTTGTTTTTTCTGCGTGCTCCTTCCGATAAATTATGCTATCGTTGATGCATGCATGGTATCTAACGTGTGGCAGATCAAGAGGGCACACGATCTTCTTGGCCTCATCAACACTAGTAGGACATAGATTCCCCGCGGGAAGAACATCCTTTAGGTACTTGAGATGCTCATCGAGGCTAGTGTCGGTCCGTCTATTTTTAGCCTTCGTCTTCTGGAGTTGGAGTGTGAAACTCAAGCGGGTCACCTCAGGATTGCAACCATCATACAATGGAGTGCTTGAGTCTACCACTAGTTGCTCCAGCTTAGCCTCCTCTCTAGAAGCAGCTCTCTCAGTAGTCGTCTCCTTGCGAAGCAATGTTTGAACATGAGGGTCCCGCACGATTGAACTTAGAACCAATGAACTCTACTGCGTGGAGTCCAAGTCGTTCTCTCCGCCACCATGTCCGGCCCCTTCTCCTCCCCCATGTCCAGCCCCTTCTCTGCCGCCATGTCCGGCCTCTTCCCCGCCACCATTCTCGATCATATCTTCGTCTTGGCCAATGTCATCATTGCCTGCCCTGTCGGCGTCCTCAACATCGTCATCCTCATCATCAATTATCCACCGAGTATAACCATCCATGAAACCAGTCATCAGCAGGTGCGCTTCGACACGACCATCGTCATGGGGGTCGCGCCAAACTATTCCTTTGCATTTTCTACACGGACATAAAACCTCTGTCCGGTTATTTTCTTTAATGTCCTACACCGCCGACCACGACCACCCGTCCACCAGCATTCCACTGAGCATCGTGAACGTCTGCACGGTAATAATAAACAAATTGATTATAAAAATGCGTGCATGCATCAAAGTCATACAAAAATTCGGCATGACCTTCCCTAAAAATAGGACATATATAGATCTAGAGTTTGCCCGGAATTCAACGAAACGGAAATAAATCGACATTTCGGCAAAACATAGGCAACTCAAAAGCACAATTTTGCATCAACTCATGCCACACACACAATTTCCATCATATCTCCCAATTATCATATCACACACACATAAACATATTTCCATTTTGCAAAAGCATGAAATTTTAATCACCTCTATCTCGAGATCGAGCACACGATGGAGATGATGATGTAGGGAGATCAAAAGTGCACAAAGCTCTTCTTGACAAAGATAGATCTAGTTAGGGGGCAAATAGGTCACTTAACTAAATGCTACATCTACCTTGCTAGCTAATTTGGATGGAGACAACTTCAACTAGTGGAGGGGGAAGGAAAAAGAGAAAGGAGATGCATTAATGGAGGTGGTGTAGTTAGCTAGGAGTAATGAAGAGAGAGAAAGGTATGTAGAAGAGGGAGAGTAATGGGGGAGAAGTATTGAGGAAGAAGAAGAGTGAGAGAGGGAGGATGTGGGAGGTAGGGGAAAGGGAAGAGACGAGATGGGGGAGGGGAGGACGGGTGGGGAAAGGTGGTGGGTTGGTGCGGCTTAGCAGTAGCGCGGGACGTAAAATGCGCTGCTAATAAGAAAGTAGCAGCAGCTCGCTTTCCACACACGCGCTACTGCTAATCGGGACCAACAGTGTGCCCAATTTGAAAATTAGCAGCAGCGACCTCACAAAAAGCGCGCTACTACTATAGCTTTAGCAGTAGCGAGGGTTGTGACAACGTGCTGCTGCTAAATGTAGGTTGGTGGACACTGTCGGTCGATATTTGTAGCAGCGCGGGATGTTCCAAGCGCGCTACTGCTAACACCGTGTCAGTAGCGAGTTTTGCATGCACGCGCTACTGCTAATTAGCAGTAGTGCTTCTTTTTGAGCCGCGCTGCTACTAAGATTCTGTGTATAATGTTTTCGCTAGTAGTGTTAACTGAAACTAGCAGGGGCACTTAACAACCAAAGCTGAAGCAGTATGAGTAATTATACAGGTTCAACCGTACAAAGCACGCCTTGAACAGTGCTAATTTCCTATAGTTAACCAAGGGTGAGGCCGCCAAGCCCCAGGACAAGGCCCAGGCACCACCCCGCGCATCCACAAGTTTCTGAAAGAGGTTTCATCTCTCAATGTGGTCAATAAATAGGATATTCGCTTTAGAGCCATGGAAAAGCATGAACGTAATCTTCTGTCCTATTCTCCAAGATGGACGGGCCTTCATTATTTGAGACCACCCATGAATAAGTATCTTTTCACCTCCAAGGGGAATGGAGTAGGTCGACATAAACATCATGTTGTGACCAAGCGCAAGTCTGACCCGACCATGGTCAGGCATCTGTATAGGAACAATAGAACTCGACAGTTTTTGTTTCAAGAAGATCACAGCTATAAAACTGTGTATAAGCAATAGTTTATGACAACATATATAATAGGAAACAACTCGTACCATAAGTTTCTCGACACAGTTGGACCTGTTCAACGATTGCAGTAGTGGCACACATATCCCACCTGGCCTTCGACCATTGAAAGGCCCCACAAGGACCTCAAGACAATCAATAAAGTGTAGGAACTTGTGGATGTCGTCCCAGTCAACTTTAGTGCCATCAGTAACAGCCGAGTTATTACAGAATAACAAATGAGCAGCCTGCTTAACTCTGAAAAAACCTACACGTGCCACCATTATAAGAAAATATTAGTTAGAAGTAGCATCTTCGTGAGAGATTCATTGCTACTTCTAAAGTTAAATTGTGATTAGTTAGACAGAATAGGTGGATTAAGAAGTAATCGAGGCAACAAGCAAGAACCAGATACAAAAGTAACATGGATGAACAATTAGAACGACGTCGGCGTGGAAGATCGCAGTGAAGATGAGACCAGGTTCTGCTATTTCCATCAACATTCATGCGCCAACATTCAGTCTGTAACACTTGAGAAAGTTTATCCAAGTTCGGCCATAAAAAAACAGCAATCTTCTTGGTTCATGAACCCAACTCAGAACTTATATCCATGGCTTGTCTTCACTGTGACCATTAAAGTAGTGTATTCAGTTATGGCAAGGCCGAGCATCTTGAGTACATGTGTTCTGGCAGAGTAAATAATGCACTGCACGACAAATAATATGAGAACACAATGTATTACCTATCCAAATCTAGAAATAATTTCCACCTTCACGTCAGTGTTGACCATCGTACTTGTAGTACCTTTTATCCAAATATAGCAATTCAAATTTCCAAATTAGTCGACAGCATGTTCAGAAAAACCCCACCCTCTCGGATAGAAAAGAGGATTCTAGGAACATACTGTGCATGTTTTAAAATCCTGCGGTAGGATGAGAAGGAACAAGTGTGGAGTCTCACCGAGGGCGCAGAAACCTGTAGGGTCCTCGCACTTTTGGCACTGCAAATGAAACACACTAGATTCAGTAGGAAGAAAAATGCATCAACGACGGCGGCTGCCATCCTAGGATTACCTGCGACCAAGGGACATGGATTTATCGGGGATGGATGAAGAATTCGTACCTGGTTCTCCATGATAAAACCCTATGCAATCGCCAATAGAGGGTTTTCTCTGAACAAGCATACAGGGGAGAAGGGGATTCAGGCCCAGTGAAATATTGTCGCTTCGTTCGTCCAGCTTACTGGTAAAGCTGGAAAGGGGGGGTTTTGAATTGACGGCTCATTGGGCATTACTGCGGCGCTACGACTGGGGTGTGTCTACCATGCAGTTGTGCACTCTAATTTGTGCATATGGCACGTGGACCCCGTTGCTGGTTGCCCCACATATCATCGAAAGGAAGTAGAAAGATAGGAGTAACTAGCTACACATAAATATAATTTTGACAGAGAGATACTCCCTCTGTAAAGAAATAAACAAATCTTTTATATCACAACTTTATACATAAGAAAAATCAAGGGGAATATATATATAACATATATAATTATAAAAAACAGAGTTGTTTTTAACACAGTATAGACGAGTTGGTGATGATGGTGTGCCTGCCATCCTGCAATATTGGTCGTCCGATTTATATCTGACGGATAGGAAGGAAACTATGGAAATTTTGCAAAAAGGTACCCACACACCTCTCCACATTTGCAAATAAGGCCTTCCCTCGTTCATCCTTTTCTCTCACAAGATAAAATACTCATACAAATGCATCTTGATGTTATGTGCAACACACAAGCATTATGGGGGTTCAGCTTTTTTTATGGGGGTTCAGCTGAGAATATAATACTCAGACAGGCTCACGGTTCTAGACTTTGGGCCGCAGGCTCACCCTGCATGTTTGGGGGCCCATGTGTTCTACCTCAGTGCTTTTCATATTGCAAGCGATCAGTACGGCGCTAGTTTTAGATGCTGTCGCAAGGCGAATACACAGAATTGAATAAAGCATGACAGCTGTTGGAATGAAATCGAACGACGGTTCCTAACCAGCAATGAGAGTTGCAATTCTATCAACGATATACGATGTGATAAATAATACTGTCGTACTACTTATACACACATGACACTTGTTTCACCATGCCAGATTATTACATCAAAATCTCTCGGAGGATAAATCAGTTCGGCAGTTGCGTGCTGCTACTGAAGAATTTCAATGTTGTTTTGGACCAGCTCTCCTTGCCGAGAAAGTTTGATCTTGACATCATCCCCTACCGCAAGATATGATTTAGATTTGAACCTTGACCATCCTTTAGCATCAATCATCATGTGACCATCCTTTGTACTTACGGTATATTGAGCAGGTTCATAAACACCAAGGCTGCGCATGGTAAGAGAAACTTTGCCGCGGTCGCTCGGATTGTTGAACGACTCCCTCATTGCTCCAGGAATTCTTTCTTTGTAAACAAGAATACATACCCAAATAGTTTGATCAACACACTGAATCATGTCAAACAACATGGAAACAAAAAAGAACGAAGCACTTGGGCGGCCAATGCTTACTAAGAAGGTGGACATGTCGGTTTTTGTAAGAACTTTGGTATATGAAGTGCGAACTGCAGCCCAGTCTGTTGCCGATGCAACTGCTCGTTCGGTTGCCGCTACATGGGCCGGAGCAGATGCAAGTGAAAGTGTTGGTGCAGGTGTCGAAGCCGCTACTGCTGCCGGAGATGGTGCTCCTTGTAGAGCTGGTGCCGATGTCGGAGTAGGTGTCGGTGTCGATGCCCGATCCTCCGGTAGATCAGACTGCTCCGCTGACGCGGTCGGTGCCCAATCCTCAGTTGGATCAGACTGAGCTGCTGACGCTGTCAGTGCTAGAGCAACTACCGGTGCTCGATCCGTTGCTAAAGGTGGTCCCAATGTACGAGACAGCGGCGATCGTGTCTGGTCTGCTATGATCAGCTTTCTAACTTGGCTAGGATCCGTGACCGTGATCCAGTTTTTTTCTTCATTTCTTTTAAACGCAAGAAGGACTAACTGTGGCGTTTTTGTTAAACCAAACCACAGTTCATCATAGGGATTCAGCTTGTACTAAGACAACAGACTAATCAAATTTTTTCCAGTAATATAAGTGATGGACAATGCCTTTGTTACTGACACGACATAAGAAGTGAAACTTGCAAAAATAGCCATGAGCAAACCAAACGGTTTATTCTGTAATGAATGTCACATGGCAAAACCTGCATTGTAAAATTGCAGGAAAAGAATGAAAACATGACATTAAATCAATAAGATTTAGAGAGTAAATCAATAAGATTTACTTGATGTGACACGAGTGAATCCTTACCAAGAAATCACTATGTTGAAGTAATAAACATAAGATTGATCGTCCAACTACGGGTGGCATGCAGGGGCCCCACCTACTCCCACAAGAAGGACAGTCCAAAGGTTGTGACAAATTGTATGGACCGAGAAACCATGGGACTAGAAATCCTGGTGGGTGCGATAAACCCTCCAATTCATACATATATTGGAGTGTGACCATAATTGATAAACCATCGTCACAAAAAAGATGATATGTATACTTCAAAATATACACACTGAATTGAGTGGACAGACATTAACATAGACCATTCTCAGGACTGACCACACACCAAAAGCGGCAGTACTAATAAACAATACAGGGTTCACAAACACAAATCAAGTATTGAACAATAGTACTTAGTACAGACAAGCAAAGTTGCACTAATGAAACTCTACAGAATATTTCTTGCCATCGACCTACGGGATGAACCCCGCATAACTGACTAGGCCATGGACTTCGTGAGAGATGTCTACATGCACCATCACCATCTCGTCAACCTTTAAGAACCTAATAGAGTGGTATTTCCACTCATAAACATGATGATGAAGACAGGCCGCATCAAATTTGTTGGGAAGCTTTACAAGAACCACACCCTTCGTAATCGAAGGCACAACCAGGAAATTGTTGTAGTCAAGTACAGCCTCGAGAACACGCCTAGCAACAACGCTACATGAAAACACTAGTTCAGGACACGTGGCGACAAGGACACAACAGCTGGATAGTTTAGTAGTAGAACTCATCCTCAGGTCTTCCAGTTCACACGGCATGACTTTGAGAACTTCATCTCCACCGCGGACTAGGTTCTAATTCAAACAGAAACCATATTTTATTACTACCTCCGTTCAGAAATATAAGATGATTTTCGATATCATAGTCCATATATGACTACATATACGCACATAAATGAGTGAACAAAGACACTAGAACATGTCTTCAAAGGCATGAGAGCAGAGGGATTACTTGCAATATCCATATAACACAAGTTACTGAGGCAAATATACCCTCTTCAAAGGTAGCATGATGTTCATAAAGTACTCCCTCCATCCCAAAATTCTTGTCTTAGATTTGTCTATATACGGATGTATCAAGTCACATTTTAGTATTAGATACATCTGTATCTAGACAAATCTAAGACAAGAAATTTGGGACAGAGGGGGTAGTTGAAAGTAATCTATAAGAAATCAGTGTCAACCTCTCGCATGTTTTTGTCAAAAGAGGAATTTAGAACCGTCATTTGGCACACTAAGATCACATGCAAGATCACCCAGAGAGTTGTACTACCAATACTAGTACTGCGTGTTAGATGAAAAAACACGATCAAGATCGAGAAAAAGATCGTCAACAAGAGACCAATTACAGGGGGGCTTGGACAGGGCGATGGCTTTGAGCTTGTCTACGGTAGTCTCGGCGGGGTGCTTGCTCTTCTTCGTACCATGAGCCACGATGGTTTTGGCCAGAGCCATAGACATCACTTCGGCCGGTGCTCCAGCGTCCATCCAAGGGAGGAAGCTGAGAGAGAAGAGTGAAAGGAGGAACGAGATGAGGGAGAAGCGAAGTGAGTGGGGGTTTTCTTCAAGAGAGGAAGCTGAGAGAGAAGAGTGAAATGATGGTTGCTTCGTCCGTCCAACATACTGCTGGAAAGGAGGGGGTTTTCTGATTTGACGACTCATTGGGCATTACTGCGGCGCTTCTATCGGGGTAGTCTACCTTCACTCTACTACGGAGTAATTTAGTGCATGGATGGTGGACCCAAGTGCTGGCTGTCCCACACGTCGGTGAAAGTGAGTAATTTAGTGAATGGATGGAGGAGGATCCGCACAGTAGAGCGTGTCCACTGTTTTTCTGGAGAAAAATGATTATAGCAAGCGTTTCCACTCTTAAGACGGAGGAGTGCGAAACATGGTAGCCACTTGAACATACACAATGCTCCTACTACTAGGCATGTGCAGTGGTTCATACGCCAGTACTACAAAATCTTGTTGCTAGTGTAGTAAGATGTGACGATAACAAATGATGTTGTGCGCATGTCAACTATATGTAACATAGTATAACTTTTTTCGACTGTCCGGTCGAGAATGAATGGTGTGATCAATGTTAAGAGAAGTAGGTCTACAGTACTCCACGAAACATGAACCATATGAAGCACGAATAGTGTTAGGCAGGTTGTATGATGGGTGCACGGGATGGGAGCAAAAGTTCCCTTCTCAACCCACTTTTGGGTGTTTGGCAGAGTGGCAAAGGGTGCATAAGTCCACACTAGTAGGTTAACAAAAATACACGAAGAGAAACCAAATATATTGAGATGAGAATGCAACCAAACACACCCACAAGCTTTGTGCTACAATGACTGATCTGCACCGTTTGAGTTTGATCCAACGGTCATGTTGCACCGAGACATCGACATGCCCATGCAGAGGGCGCCTAAACACCACCGAATCCCTCAGCTTCTCGAGGCGCACGACGTTGGTGATGCAGGGTGCAACTGCCCGCGGAGCCCGCTCCCGGTCGATGGGAGCCAGCTCGTCAAAGACAGCGTCCAATGGCAGGAATGGGTTCCGATGACGGAGCCCTGAAAGGATTCGCCCGGCAACAGCGTCGGCAGCCCGCAACCCCTCGTTGTCCAGCTCAGCCCCCACCATCGCGCGGAGACGGCTCAGCTCCTCGGAGATATAGGTGAAGAAGGAGACCAGGTCAGGAACCCGCAGCTCGTTGAAGTCGACTGGGTGGTCGAACGGGTTTAGCCCGACGGCCGGCATTGTCGCGCTGGCATGACGGTAGGCATCACTCAGCCGCAACACGTGTGTGGTAACTTGGTTCACCAAGTGGCTGAGGCGATCCTGGACCTCGTCACGATCGGCCCGCTCGCGCTCCAGCCGGCTCCCCTGTTGGCCTATCGTATCTCCCGCTTTCTGTAGCAATGCGGCTGACGCCTCGAGCATCTTTGTGGTGGACGCCTGCCACTTTTGAAGCTCCATGAACTCCCGCACATAACGGAGGAGCATGGCACTCCTCTCCTCCTTGAGCTCACGGAGCTCCACGTCCTTGGCCCTGAGCTCCGCATCCATGGCATGGAAGTCCTGTGTCAGGCACCTCACCTCGAACTCCGTGATCTCCTGCGCCGCCATGGCACCAGGTAGAAGCAATGGGGAGAGGCAGCAAAGGGGGCGAAATAGCTGAAAGGCAATGCAATCTATGGGAAGGCGGAGGGATCCAGCCGAGGAGCGGGGAATCTTTTGGTTTTCACCATGGTAAAACACCAGTCGACGACTTCTCCCATCAGGGAGCAGTGGGTTTATAGGCAGAGTCATCATGACTAATTTCTGCCGCGCCTGCTCCCGTCACTCAAAAAATTAAAAATCACGCCGCGCCTGATCCCGTCAATCAAAAAATTAAAAATCCTGCTGCACCCACACACCAGAGCAACGCCGCGGTGGATATTTAAATTTACCTGTCGGCAAGTAGATAAAAAAGGGGTGAAAAACAAATGTGGCAGCGGCCTAGCTAATCGGTCGAACTAGCCCAACTAGCTAGCCAACATGCTTCACTGATGTACTCGGAGGGAAAGGTGCTCTTTCGTGATTTTACGACTCATTTACTTGCTTCAGCGCTACGACCGAGGAGGACCCAGGAAATGCACGGTAGGGCGTCCCACGTCAGGAAGAATATATGCGTACACCACCCGGGAGGACCCCGAAACCACGCGATAGGGTGTGCCACGTCTCTTGATGGAGAAAAAATGTGTGTGTAAAAATATACTGTATCAGATGGAGTACCTATGGTTCGACCTCGGGACCCAACAAATCGGTCAAAAACACCCCACTAGCCACACAGCTTCATCATGCAAACGTGGCACGGATGATAGATGTGGTTAGCTCCATCTCGACCAGCCACAATGTCTCTTGTTCTAGGCGATTCTTCTATGTTCCAAGCTTTTTTTTAGTTGTAATAACACCACGGCAAGCTAGCGCCGCTTTTCGTGTGCCCGTGCAAAGGTTAGACGATGGAGAGAAGAGAGATTGAGATCGCAGACCTGGGACCCACCACTAAGTGAGTCAACGGTCATGCACGTGTTGACGTGGCACTCCCTCTACTCTACTCAAGGTAATACTGTATAAAATCAAGTTATGGGACAAAGCCAACAACCGTTGTTGTTTCAGGCTATCGACTTACGCTATGTAGTCTAGGTTGCCAGTTCCAATCTCATCTTTCAGATTTGTTAGTTTTAGGTCCAAATTTGATTAATGACAAGTGAGACCCCCGCGTGTTGTCTCCATATTTCAGTGTAGGACGGTTTTCTTGAACAAACACTTTGCACGGTTTGACAAGTAATGGAACGACTTACACGTATTTTGCAAGTTTATGAAAAAAATGACAGTGGCATAGAATATCACATCCACCCTGCAGCTTAGATGCTATGGTGATACGAGTTTTTACACTATTGGAAGTGAGATCCAATGGCTTGGGAGTAGTCTTTGTAATTATGCGCAATTTCCAAACTCTCCAAAGGTTCTTTTGCAAATAAAACATTCAGGCCTCGTGCGTGCCGCTGTATCTTTGATCCAACGGCTCCCCGTTGCTCATATTAGGTGCACCCCGTAGCTTAATTACCCGCTACGATGATATGAGCATCTAGGTCGTATGATTAGTGTTCAGATGGCACATGCGTAGTACTTGTACTTTCTGCGCATTTCCCAAACTCTTTCAGCCGTATATTGCAAAAACATTCAAACCTCTTACTATGGGCCGTTAGACCTCAGTAAACTCGTATCACCATAGAATCTATGGTGCGGGAGCACCTCATATTCTCCCGTGCAAGAAAACATAAGGTGCTATCGCAGCTTGGATGCTACGGTGATACAAGCTTTGAGATCGTCTGATCTGAGATCCAATGGCATCGGAGCAGTCTTTGTGCTTGTAAGCAGTTACCGAACTCTTTTGGGGCTTTTCTGCAAAAAACCATTCGAACCACCGAGGAGGTGTTGGGTCACAAATCCAACGGCTCCCAAGAGCTTCTATCACCAAAGCATCTAATGTGTGGTAGCACATGATATTCTTACATACAGGAGAATATGATGTCCTCCTTCATCTTAGATGCTACGGTGATACAAGCTTCGAGGTCGTTGGATATGGGATCCAAGGGCATCTGAGTAATTTTTGTACAAATTGTGTGCAATTCTCAAACTCATCAAGGTTTCCTATAAAAATATTAAAACACATCATGTGAGCTGCTATATCTCAGATCTACAAGCTCCAAGCAACTCGTATCGGCATGTAGCATCTAAGGTATAGGGGCACATGATATTCTCCTAGGGAGGAGGGGTGGGGGTGCACAACCAATCGGTGGTTGGGAGGGTGGGGACAAATATAATCTAAACAACCCTAAACAGAGCTCCACAATTTTATCTAAGGTCGAGGGGTTGACCCCCGACAATCATAGCTCCGCCTAAACACAACATTTGCATGTACTGTAGTACTAGACTTAATATTCATGTTTTAGTTTCATGTTCATTTTAAATATTGAACTGAGGACCATGCATGTCTTACATTTTACTCCCTTCGTTCCTAAATATTAGTCTTTTTAGAGATTTCAAATGGACTAGCACATACAGATGTATATAGACATATTTTAGAGTCTAGATTCACTCATTTTGCTCCGTATGTAGTCACTTGTTGAACTCTCTAGAAGACTAATATTTAGGAGTAGAAGGAGTATTTTTGAATTCGTGTCATACATGCATGGTTTGGAAAAATAGATGCACTATACTTATTGGATTGTTGTTGTGTTCGTGCGTGTGTGTGTGTGTGTGTGTGTGTGTGTGTGTGTGGTCATATGCTTGATAAATACAAAGTTTTCTCACCTCCATATTGCTCATATTTTAAATTTGAATTTGCATTGGAAAACTTACTAGGGATACCATGAAATGTGAAATCCACGTTGAGATAATTATATCACAAACTGACTCTAATTCAACAACTCGACATAAATCAATTACCATGTTGAGATTAGTATTTGCAAGGAAAATACGGGCATTGTAATACACATAGATTCGTTCGGCAATTTAAAAGGTTCCTTTCGTATTCTCGAATGGTAGGACCCAACGGCGTACCAACCAGACCTTGGCTTGTGTTGATCCTAAAAAAACAGGGCTTGTGTCCTTCGGTGGCGTGCGTGGTACGCACATTAGGCAACCCCAACAAGTCGAGCCTTAGCGTTTCAAGTCGAAATATCTGGCGGCCAGAATTTCAGCCCTAGGAAATTCCCCTCATGTCCCTGGTCCATAATGACTACCGATGAAGAATGGAGGGATATTTTAGTAACTAGATAACATTACCTACCGTGCCGAGCAAGGTTCAATTCCCTCGGTCGCCGCTCGTCAAGGTCACTCGTCAACTGCATTGCCTAGTACTACTACTACAACACCAGAATGAGCACAGAGTTGAGCCCGTTTGTTCGTGCCTAGTACTTGAGTTAATATATCAGGCAATGCATTGGTAGGGAGGGATTATCCTTTTACTCTGCATATATAACTTGTCTGAAGTCTAGCTAAGCAAAATGTTTGACCAAATCCTTTCTTAAGAAATACAACATGACAGATGTACGACTTGTAAATTTATTGCATGATGCATGTTTGACTTTGTTTCGAATCCTAGATCTTAAATTTCAGAAAATCCAAAAGCGAGCATAAATTCTTGAAACTAAGCATGGTCACGTGATATGGCACAAATATTACTTCGTAAGTTTTTCCTTCAATTTAAGAAAAGCTGCTTATGACAAGTTGCACAAATGAAGAGCCAAGGTATTTTGGAACAAAGACCTGTCACGTTAAGGCGAACGCTTTCACTATTGAAATCATGGGCATTTACGTGCCGCCATGAGTCCCCACTTCTCATCGGCAGGTGCCGTCCGAGCAAGCGTGTGAGTCAACGGGAGGCGTGCGAACAGACCGCTGCGATGGATGACAGGGAGGCGTGCGAGCAGACCGCTATGCGGGCTCACCGGGAGGCGAGCACTTTGACCATGCTCCGCCGCCCACCTTCGTCCCAACTGCTCCCACTTTTAATGTTGTCGGCGCCGCAGTTTAAAATCAAACCCGCACTACCCGGTATCGCGACAATCTTCTCTCTTCCTCTATGATTCTCCTGTCGTCTACCTCCAACTAGCCTGACCTAAACTTACGCCATGCCGCATCATGATGGTCTGCCCTTAGTCTTCCAGTTTCCTGAGGAAGACACCACAACTGGAACCTCAAGAACATAAGACGCTTTGGGACGAGCTTGAACTGGCCTTGCGGGAAGACGCCGGGTCTGCCCCCGCTCCCGTTCGGGCTCCCATCGCCCCGACTGCACCAGCGCCCATCCCCGTGGCATTGATGGGCTGGGAGCCGCACATTGTCGCCGAGCTTGACCCCATGGTGTTCCACGAGGTCCCCGCCGACTTTCACTCGCCCGTGCACCTGCCAGCGCATGTGCCTACGCGTGCACTAACGCGCACGCCCGTGGCGGTGCCCGTGCACCTGCCACCACATGCGCCTACGCGTGCACTGACGTGCGCAACCGTACCGGTGCCCGTGCACACGAATGTCTCCACCGCGCCGTTGACAGCGCTTGTCCCCGCGCGGGTGCCAGTGCCCCCCTCAGTGGCATGGGTGGCCGCCGTTGACCGCTTCCTTGCACCAACGCCAGTCGCCTCCTCCCGCGAGTTGACTTGCTCCGAAGTCCAGAACATTTTGGCCTTCCTTGAAGCTAGGCCAATGTCCAGGAGTACGCCAACAACGGCGCAAGACGCCACCGTCGCCGTAGGTCAGTGGCCCGACGACACACAGAGCACGGCAGAGGAGCCGCTTCCCACTGCAAGACGCCCCCACCGCCGCTGCGTAATCCAAATTTTCCATGAAAAACGTTTGGATTGCCATGCTTAAAATCTAAATGTTTATCATTTCCATTTATTTTATATCGATCATCGTATAATTGAAAGTCGGAGTCAGACTGAACGAAATCTATGGTTTGATCAATTGAATGTTCTGCCAGTGCCGTATCAAATTAAATATAAAACGTCATCAAGCCACATGTATTCCTTGTCATCCAACGACCTAGACTTCTTCAATGTCGAACGCTCAACACGTTTAGCGTGCAGTTAATTTCATGCCAAAAATAGTGCTAATCACATAATAACACGCAAATAATATCCTACTTAATATCCGCATGCACTTAATATACTTCCAAAATAACATGCATTGCACGTACACACTAGCTAGTGCTGCTAGTATGGGAAACTGGTGCCGTAACTGTGAACGCGTCCAGATATGGTCAACGGCAACATCGCCCGCGAGTTCATCGTGTTTGCCCGTGTGTATAAACGCAGAAGGGGAGGAGAGAGAGAGAGCACACATGGAACCCACCAGTAAATGAAGGCGAATAGTACTAAAAATAATATTACATGTTATCCATTAAATAGGATGTGGTAATATAAAAACATTATGTGAACAAAGGGGGGTACAACAAACATTGATGTTCTACGTATGTTGCCTATTGACGTGCGGCTTGAAGGCCCGGTCGCATGTTCGATCCTCGTCCTTTATTTTTTAATTTGTATATGGGTCCAAATTTGTTTCATGACATGTGGGCCCCTCGGTGTGTAGTTTGTAGCACTTTAATTTGTGGGTCGAAATTTGTTCCATTCCAAGTGGACAATCTTTGTGTAGTTTTGTAGCTTATTTATAATAATTAAAGAGAACAACAGAATTTTTTGCAATAATACCATGGTGCAACATTGAAGGCGAGAAAGGAAGTGCAAGAGAGTGATGACTGAGCCAGAGGGAAATCAACTAGGGGAGTTGCGGGGGTTGCAATGGTGTTTGGAGTAGTTGTGGGCCGAATGCTACGAAAATATAATCTAAACCGACCGGAATAAATTCCTACACAAATTAATCCAATGTTGGAGTGCCCCTCGCAATGTAAATAGCTCTGGCTTTGTGAGGGATGGAGAGGTACCTTCAATGCGTGGAAGATACGGTGTATGAAAGCGAGGTCAATCGAGAGACATATAGATCGAGAGACAAAATGAGTGTGGTCCGACATTCATTAAACAGATATATATGCTCTGGAGAGATATTGTCCGATTGAGCTTTTCGCAAGGGTGCGGGCTGTAAGATAGAGCTTGAGAGATGATCCAGTCACAGACGTGTAGATATATTTTGTGCGTGGGAGGAAGCAAGGTCAATCGATCACATAGGGTTGTCATGCGATCGAAAGAGTGAGACGGGTTGGAGAGAGTGACCTAGATAGACAATGTGCGTGAGAGAGTATACAATGTGAATAGGTCGAATTGGGCTCAAACATGGTGATATATCATTTTTGTCCGAGAAAGAGCAAGGTCAATCAAGACATACAAAGAGAGAGAGAGAGAGAGAGAGAGAGGGAGAGACAGACAGAGAGAGAGAGAAATAGAGAGATTGAGTGAGCGTGGCCCGCCATGAGGTCGAAAGAGTGGGGACGGCTTGGATGGACTGACCTAGATAGACAATCTGCGTGAGAGAGTATAGAATGTGTCGATCGAGGCCCGAACAGGGAGATATATCATTTGTGTGTAAAAGAAAATGATGTTAAACGAGACTCAGATAAAGAGAGCGAGATTGAGCGAGTGTGTCCCGCCGTGCGGAAGAAAGAGTGAGACAGTCTCGATGGAGTGACCTAGATAGACAACGTGCGTGCGTGCGCACGAGAGGTTGGGGGGCTAGATAGGCAATGCATGTATTTAGCGCGAGAGAGTGAGAGGGAGAGGGAGAGAGAGAGAGCTCGGCATGGGGTGCAATGGCGGGTGTGTGAGGCACAGGGGTTGTGTAGTTGACAGACTTAGAGATCGAAACATGGAGAGAAAGAATGAATGTGTGTTGGAAAGCGATAGCTTCCTAAGGAGGTTGAACCGATAGCTTGACCAATTCATGAAGTATGTAGCGTGTGCGGGGGGGGGGGGGGGGCTAAAAAAGCATTTGAATATACATAGTATGAGACTTAATATCGATGTTTCAATTTGGTGTACATTGTAAGATTTGAACTGAGGACCATGCATACGGGTAATTATTTCGAATTCGTGCCATACTATGTTTCGAAAAGTTGACATTGACTCAATTTGTTGTGCTTTTTTGTAGGTCATATGTTTGAATCCATCCAAAAGTTTTCTCACTACCATGGTGTTCATCATATACATATGAATTTGTATTAAAAAAGTAGCATGGATATGTGAAATGCGGAATACACGTTAGAATTGGAGATCGCTACATGACACACACACTCTAATTCAAATAACTAATTATGTGACACACACTCTAATCCACGTTAGCGTGGATACTGTGGATACGGTTCTGATTTTTTTTCAAATAACTCCTCACTAATTATTTTGTAGTACTCCCTCTGTTCACTTTTATAAGACCTTGAAGACATTTGATACAATGTGCAAAGCAGTTCATTTTAAGTTGTCTGAAACGACTTACAAAAGTGAACGGAGGGAGTATCTCATTTCGAATGACTAATTATTGCAAGGAAAACACGGGCATGGTAATACATACAGATTCATTTGCATTCTCAAATGTAGGCGTACCAGGTAGACCAGGGTCGTGTCAGGGTGGACGCTGCTTTGGTGGCTTAAAGGCACCCGCCTTTGGGTAACTGACATGTGGGCCAGCCACCTGCTGGGCCCACGTGTCATGGACACAAAGGCAGGTGCCTTAAGCCACCGAAGCATAGTCCTATAAAGGTGGTCACGTGTGTCGGACGGACGCGTAGCACCCCGCCACCCACCCCCTCTCTCCCTCCCCCACTCCCCGCCACCCCCCACCACCCCCCAAAGGACGAGGACAAAATAAGTTCGCGCTTCCACATTTCGGATTGAAATATCTGGCGGCCCCAATTCTAGCCCTGCAAAATCTCTCTTCTCCATCGTCCCCTTTCGCGCCCAGATTTCTCAAATCCCTAATTTGCTGCCAACCCAAGCAATGTTCGAATCGTCCCTCATCTCGTCTCTTTCCCCACCTTTGTGTCGAACAACGATGACGAAGACGATGGTCACACTTCACCACCGCACCGAAGCTACCTCATCTACGCCCTCGTCCACCGCACCGGGTGGTTCACCGACAATGTTGGCCGCCGCAACCAATGTGCCTCACAGACACCGACTTCCACCTCATCAGGTGTGCTTCACCGATGCCGTCTCCCAGCTCACCGGGGCGACTTCACCGAGCACATCCTCGCACCTCCGCCCCCCGAGGCCGTTGGGGCTTCACCAATGGTTTCATCCACCGCATCGTAGCACTCTGCTGCCACTCAAGATCTGCATCCGTGCGCGGCCAGCCAACGCCAGCGCATCACCCTCAACGGCTCTGAAGTGACCCGCACTCTAGCTTGTCGAGCATGCCCAAACGTCGGCCCGAACTAGGTATCCACACATCACTCCCTTTTGCAATGTTCCGACGATGTTTGGATATCCTTTCGCTGCTCTCTTAGCTTACACACCTATGCAACTCTGACTTTAACTCTTATTATTTCTGGAGATATCATCTGAAACAAGCAAATCCATTTTTTAGCGAAGTATGACGGTGCTACAGGATCTGTTATACATCCTACACACCAATATAACCTTGTAAGTATCTGTCCTCCGGTACAACATCAAAGTCGATTCCTCTTATTTGATCAACCATTCGCCATGTCAAAAATGCAGAGGGGGATGCAAGGAGCACAAGGCCTGCACATCCAAGCAAGTGGTAACATGGACTTGTACATGGAACATCCCAAGCGCAAGTAGAGCTGCAGTGAGCCTATACAATGAGCTAGCGTAAGTCCCCGCATCTCATTTAATTCGTACTGGCATTCGTGTATGATTTGTGTGAAGTGGCGGATCCACGAATTCAAGTTACCATGGGCGAACATTTAACTTAAAAAATACGAAGGCACTTGCACTCCGGAAACCAACATAACTTGAGTATTGTGAAGCTACATGCACTTTGAAAACCAGCTAATGATCCAAAGTAGTTTAGAGTATAAACAATAAATGATGCAAGCACCAAAAGACACAAAATGCAACATGGTGGACTACAAACATGGTCTGTACCTGCTTGAATTATCCATTCTCTGGCTGAAAATGTCGAAGTGTAATTGCACCTATAACCAGTGCGCAAACTGCATATCAATATATCTATCCTGCACAAGTATGCCTATAGTTTCAAACAACAGATTAGAAAAGTATTTATGCTATGTTGTCTTGATACGGGGACTTTCTGGTAGATGGCCTCGACGTTTCCTTAAGCTATAAAAATGCACTATAATTTGCTTGTAATCAATGCCTGCAAATCTCTTTATCTCTCAACATAGCAGATCATCATTAGACACTACATCCTTCAATGAGCTTGCAAAATGCTTGCATTAGATCCCTCATTAGACACTATAAGTTCATCACCAGGAGCATGTAAAATGTTTGCATCAAATCCTTCATTAGCAGTCTGTTCATTAGACACTTCAGGCTCAAGAACAACATGAGCTTGTATGTTTGCACTGGAAACTTGATTAGATACATCAGATTCAGTCAGTTCAGTATTGATTAGGGGAGTTATAAAATAAGTAGAAATTGGTTTCATTTTCTCATAGATTCCCTACATACAAGCAGTTTTACAATACCGTCAGGTTTAACTATTGGCCAGAAATTAAAGAGTTGAATTAGATATAATCAGGGATGTGATGTATCTGCTCGTTGTGCATGCTACTCTTGCAAGCTATGACTGTCCGTTTATGCAAGCTCGATGCCATGTCCGTGCTGCCACCGCTGCCTCCCACGCAGGCTACACCCAGGGTTGGATCTTCATCTTCTTGTCCTTTCGTTCGCTTGAAGCCTGGCGACTGCCCTCCAACGAGGGCGCGAGGAAGTGCTTTGTCGGTCTGTCCAGCGGCGGCTAGGTTAGGAGTGAACCAGACTAGAGGCTGGAGCGAATGAATTGGATTTTTTCCTGCTATTGATCGATATGGGAGGCGCTCGTTTGGGACGCGAGCCTGCTATAGGGCCTGCCTTGCACTTATGTTATTGGCCCATCCAAATTGAAACATTTTTCCTCATTTTTTACATTGCCTGCTCGTGCGTTGGGACGAACAAAACTAGCATGGGCCAACCTGGACGACTCAAACTAGGTGCAGACTTTCGAGCCACCTAAGGCGGCCACCCATACCAGCCCCTATGGTGGCGTCGCCTCGTTTTGCGTGTATGATTGGGTAGTGAAAAATATTCCAGTGGCGCTTTTGATTTACCCACAGAATGGTTGAATTGCTTGTTTCTATGAACTGAGTTCGCCAATAATGTTAAGGATGCCAGTCTTTTCATCCTATTGTAGATTGCTTAGATCTCGATATGCCAAAAGTAATCGCATGAAATATATAGTAAAAGCCATTGTGATGTGTGTGGCTACAACTAGTCTGACTACATGTCCTCATATAACATATCAAGGATGCACCATCTTACCAGATTAACCATTCGACTTAACAATGCAGTGTGGGAAGAAAGAAGTATTGGGACTGCATATCCAAGCAATTGATGCCATGGACTCCTTCATACAACCCTGTAAGGGAAAAAGAAGTTGCAGTGTGCATGTACAAAGAACTAGCATAAGTTAAGTTACCTACTTCTCGGAATTTTAGTTAGCCACTTTTGCATAATTGTTCAATTACGTTGCTTGGGTTAATTTAGTTTTCTACTGATTACATAATGCCACAACCTGTTAATCATATTGTAGACTGCGACTATCTATGTGTTTGATACTTACTGTTAAGAATTACCTGTTTGCCTTAACTTAAATAGCTACTTGTTTGTTTAACTGCTTTGTTGCTGCAACAGCAGGTTACAATGATGTTAATAACTACTTTTCAGCATCCAATTGAAACTCTTTAATTCCTTGTTTGATTAACTGGTTTGCTGTTATAACTCCCAGTTGAGATGTTTTGCTAACTTCAACATTTCTGAATCCAATTGGAACTTCAATGGCAAAATAGGTTAGCCCAAGATCAAAGAGCAAGGTCCCCATGGACGTTGCATCATCCCACAGCAGTGGAACCGGCCCAATCGTGCATTATGAATTTCCAACTGCTGATGCTCTAGAGGCTAAACTAGTGGTAGAAAGAGATTCTGCTTCTGCACTTAGAGATGAAGTTGACATGTTGAGGAAGCAAATAGCACAATCACAAGCAGTACTCAAGACAACCATTAAATATTTGGTTGATTTCAAAACAAAGCAAGCTGAGACTAACCAGTTTGTTAAGGTCCTGAAGGAAAGAAGGAAATTAAATTCCTACTTGGTAAATCATAGGTGAAATGTTCTTTCCATCGCTGAATAACCTTTGTGTTGTTTGTTCATGTAATCAATCAAACCATTTGTTTTAGAGATCATGTAATTATTGTTTTTTCTTTTTTGGTTCGTAATTTTATTTCAGCACAAGTATGTATTAATTGATAAGAGTTGGAGACATTTCATTTGGATTGCTATGCCAGACCTACAAATATGCCAATCGGGCTGAATGTTCATTCAGCAATAATAGTGGTATAGATGGACCATAAGTGGCACGCACCGGAAAGGGCCAAGATGCTGGCTAAAAAAGGATGCTGTTGTAGCCAAAAAAAGTACAGTGTCCTGGCTTATGTATGTTAGTTGATATTATTGATCCATATAATCTATAAGTGTTTTTATGTCTATTAGTTCTGTACATTCTTGGTTGATTGACTCGGTACTTGAATCTTGATACATCGCTTGTGTACATATCTAAATGGGAGTACACATTATGCTGTGTGTGACATTTGAGTTGGACATGAAGTGTTCCAAATATTCGAATTCACCTTAAAATGGATTCTAGCTTCTGAATCTGAGTATCGGCATTTGTAAATCATATTCATATATGACAGTGGAATACATCTTTGTCGTCCTTTTGAAGATATATAAAAACACATAGAATGATTTATAAAGATTCATATAAGAATACAAAATGGATTCGAATTTAGTTGCCAGGGTAAATGTGGATGCTTATTGTCCCAAAATTTGAAAGAAGCAGCAAAATGTCCACTCCCACGTCGGCTTCCCGAAGCCAAGTGTTTGGGAGATGGAAATTACTGTCTACCCATTACATGGACAATCCATCGACCCAATTTCCACTACTCTAAATAGGGGTAGGTTAGTAACTTCAATTAGACGTGACACGACCGCCTCTGAGCCCATTCCGGCAAGGTGGGCGTCAAACATGGGCGGCAAAACACATTTGATTCAAGCTCGTCCGAAAGACCTCTGTTTCTCCCTCCATTCCCCATTGATACACGGTCACTACTAGGGAAAAGGCTAGCAGCAGCGCGGGTTTAAGATGTATCAGTAGCACGGGTACAGGCGCTACTAATAAGGCACTACAGCTAACGCATAGCAGTAGCATGTGCACACCGGCGCTACTGCTACACAAGTGTAGCAGCAGCGCGGTTAGAGGAAGCTCACTACTGCTAGTAGCGCTAGCGCGCTTTGCCTGGACGCGCTACTGCTATTGAGGCGCTGCTGCTAACTTTTATACACTCGCTACTGCTAATTTAAGTAGTTTTTTTTGGCATATTTGTTTTGTATTTGAACAGGCTTTGTAGAAGAATCTTTAGCACATAGAAATGTCATCATGATACACATACAAATGCCTGCGAAACCACAAATGTAATCATAGCATGTACATACAAATTGTCTCATCATAATCATCATCCAACACAAAGTGATATCTTGTCATCATCTCGAAAATAGCGATACATGCAAGTCTCGAATACTTGCAACTACAACAACGTCATCCATCTAAACAAAAGTATACGCAAGAAGTGCTATCACTATGAGTGAGAGCGGAACTATGCAGTACATGAGGTGGCGGTTACGAGTCCTCTCTCGCGCTAGCGTGAAGCCTTTATGGCTGGCGCCCGTGAACCCATTCACTTGTGCCTGACACTCATGCCACTCGTTGTACACCCCTGGAACCTTCCCTTTGTACACGACATAGCATTTCCATCTCGCCATCAAGAAACTAGGTACCTGTTAGAGATGCATGTTCATGAAGAGGATGTACAATCATATATATGCAACAAAATATACTAGAGCAACACCAAAAAAGAAAGGGTTGGCAACTAGATGCAACATATACAGTACGCAAATTAATTAACTAGAGGTACGCAGGTCATCGTACGCAAACTAACAAAGTTGCGTTATGCAAGTTCGGCAGGGACCGTGGACATCACAAAAGTTTCATCGCTACAAAAAGTATACAAGTTCAACCGACACATATCATCATCATCGGCATCATAAATCACTAGAAGTTCCATCCTTCCATATCATCGAGGACGAACCCTAGCTTCTTGAACGGTGTGAGGTCTAGACGTTGCATGCCTATGCGAGTTCGGACGTCAGCTCACGATATAGGGCCGTGGTGGAACATCCCCTTCTCATCGATGACTTCTTTCATGATGATCGTTGCAATGTTGCTTTGGATGCGAAAAAAGTCATCTCTAAGTTTATAATTCGCTTCTCCATGAGATTCTAGCCACTTGTGGATATGATCATCATTTCTGCTGTTAATGCGAAGCTTTTGGTGATCCGTGTTGAACTGAATCATGAGATGGACGATGTAGAATCCATCCTTCTTTCTTGGTTTTGGGACATGGATGCAGGAGAAGTTAGTTTTATGCGCGAAACCCATCTTCTTGTTCCTTTGTTTCTTGATCTGCACATGGCCACCTCTAAAGCTGAAGCCTTGGAGAGCATCATCTAGAATATTCATTATGTGGGTGTAGTCCTTTTTCTCGTAGTCTCTAGAAGGGTCAAAACACGGAGTGGGAGACTTGCAGGTAAAGAACGATAAGGACGACGCGCCCGTTGCTGCGGGGAAAAGACACCTCAAATTATTCCCCATATGAGAGAGAAGGAATGATTGAAATGTACGAAAGGGTTGTCCGGAACTGACTTACTTTGGATTATAAGGCACGAGGACAATTTCCCGGTCCTTATTCTGTACCATGAAGTTTTGGAGGTACTCCCTAGCAGTTTCACGCTCAAAGTCGCCGAGACTCAAGAAAGACTCGTGCATGTAGTACGGATCCACCACACAGATTTGCGATACTTCTTCACTCTTCATGACGGAGCTCATATGTAGCGCCAAAAGGCGGACGATAGTAAAATCAAGCCGCATTGTTAGAAACATCTCAAAGATATGGTCAAACCGCAGGAAGAACACCTCCATGGGCCGTGTGTCGACGTAGCACTTCCCCTCAGGTACACGAGCCGCGTATGTCGGATATCCTGGATCCTTTGAGGCTAGTAGGCTTTTCTCAGTCGACAGCACATGGTCGTGCAGTCTCCTGAGATCCCCTGATAGTGCCTCCAGCGGTTTTGGCGAATAGCATCGGCTCGCCCATGAGATGGAACATGACCGCACCTTTCACGGGTACACGCTCTTCAGAATTCATCGTCTGGCTGCTATGTGCTCTGGCTTGTTTGGAGGCAGTTACCTTCCCCGATCTCTTCCTCTCCTTTTTCTTGGGCACACCTTCCAGACCATTCCTTAACCCCTGCCCCAGTGTTCCCGGGCTAAGTACTGTACGACCCTCGCGCCTGGCTAGTTGAGCCTGTGTTGAGGCGGCATCTTCAGGTGTGTCCTGTGAGGATTTCATGAAGAGAGACTTTTTGCAATCCATGGTACGACCCTGCCCGGGCATATCATCCACATCCTCATTAGCAAGCTGATAGCCCGATTCGTTATATGGTTGACTCATCATATCTATGTCACAGTCATACGCGTTTGTATTGAGGTAATCCATAGGGTCGACCTCTGTCTCATCATCCATTCTCTGTTCTACAGGAGAAATTACATCAGCCAGTACTATTGCACCCCCTTCATCATGTCTTCCACCACTCTCACCCGACACTACAGGAGCTGGTAATTGCATAGGTGGGGTGGTGGTCTCCGCACATGCTTGTTGATGTGTGGTAGTTATTGGTGTGCTCCCGGCCGGCTCCAGACGAATAAGATTCTTCGGCCATAACAGCACCCAACCCTTGCAGCTTCCAATCCACGGCGGGGTCTCGTCGTCAGCTCCCACATGCTGTACTGGAGGAGGCAAATCCTCATGCCCCGATTTCACACTGGTCAAGCTAACCCTGAAGTGCCCAGCGGGGATCGGCTGGTTGTGGAACGTGCGTTGAGAGGGGTCCATTATCATCCCCTTTCCCACGTCCACCTACTGGCCTTTGATCAAGTAGAGTATGGTGCACAGGGTTTCTTTCGCCTGCAAACACATATGTCTATGGCGTAAAACAACTGAAAGGCAACAAAAATGGAATATTATCTATATGTATATGTTGGTGCGACATGTAATTACCGTGACGGCGTCAAGCTCAGCCAAAGAAGAAGGCCCACCTAGCGCGCCTGAGACTGAGGACGGGCTGCTATGAGCGGGAGCGGCTGCGAGAGGAGGCCCGGTTGCTTGAGCAAGTGATGGTGCGATGGTGTTGTTGTTCATGGAGTTGCTCGCGATGAAACTGGGTGTCGTGGGAAACGAGCACCTATGGGGCAGGGCCCCTTCTGGTCCGGCGAGGGAGTGGAGAGCGCACGAAGAGCAGATCGAGGCGAAGCACGCGAGGGATTTTACCCAGCTTCGGAGCTCTCCGGAGAGATAAAACTCCTACTGCTGCTTTGTGTTTGTATTCTGTTCTTGCTCGAGAGCGTGGGTGTGTTGTAGTTTCGGATGAGTCGAACCCCCTTTCTACGTGCGCATGGGCCTCCTTTTTATAGGTTAAAGGGGTCACCGACAGGTGGCAATGTAGAGAGAGGGGTAAAAAAAGTAAACAGAGGGGTTGGTACAACCGCTATCTACAGTCCCCCCTACCTAACTCTGACGGCAGGGGACAAAGGCATTTAATGCCCGTCCGATCGCCCAAACAGTGTAAGAAACGACCGTTAGAGGCGCCACCGATCGCCACGATGGCCTCCTCGTCATCTCCACTTGCCACCTCGCACCGCTTGGCTACACAGCGCTCCGCCACGTGCTCCTGGGATGGTCTTGGGGCGACACGTTGTCGGATGCGCTGGAGCGTGGGCGCAGAGTGGTGGCTTCGCCGCGGCAAGCGCCTTGCCGCGGTCGCTGTCTTGTCGCACCCACAAGCTTGCCGCTCGCCGGGTCTTGCCGGGACGCGCGGTGCGTCGCGGCAAGTCTCTTGAAATGCCTTGGTTGGCCTTCCCGGCAAGCTCCTCTTGCCGGGGTCTTGTCCTTCTCGGCAAGCTCCTCTTGCCAGGGCCCTGTCTTCTCAGTTAAACACTTTGTTCTTGAATGGCACCAATAGGGTCTACGGAGGATCCTGGCGGACGCCCGGCAAGCCTTGCCGCGGGGTGCTGCGACTGCCCGTGCACAAGTTCGAGATACTAAGGTACCCCTTCTTTAGTACACCGACAGGAGCCCCCGGGCCTGGGCCATACACGGTGCCGAGCGCTGTTGGGCCAGGCCCAAAACAGGGCACGGGCACACGCGGCCTGGGTCCATACCAAATCTACTCCGTATCCACCGCGCCCTCCCGTAACGGCACGCGTCAAATGCGGCGTCGTGGGAGAGATCGTGGGCAATTCTTTAATCAGGAAAGGCGTAACGTTCGCCTCTCCTCTTTATAAGCAGGGGAAACAGGGGCCGTTCCCCCACCTTCGCCACTTGTGGTTCCTTCCTCAAAAAGCTCCGCCGCTCCCCTCCGCTTCCCAAGCCGAAGGAGAGCCGTGCTCCGCCCTCGCCGCCGCCGTCGCCGCCGTCGCCGCCAACCTCCTCCACTGCTTCCGCCATGGCTCCGAAGACCGGGAAGAGCGCGAAGTCGGCCGAGGCGCTGCGGCTGGAGGCGTTGTGCAAGGAGTGAGCACTTTTCCCCCCGAGCTCACCCCGAAGGCGCTGCGGGAGGAGTTCTATCTCTTCTGGTCGACGGAGACGCGGGCGCATCCGCGCACGCAGGTACTCTCCGCCGAAGCTTCTACTTCGAAAAAGTGTCCCAGAGGATACTATTTCTTCCCTCTGTTCTTCTATTGCGGGCTCTGCCCACCTTTCTCTACTTTCTTCTACGACATCATGAATACCTACGGGTTTCATCTTCTTGACTTCACCCCCAACGCCGTTCTTACAATGGCGGTTTTCACACACCTCTGCGAGAACTTCGTTGGAATCTATCCAAATGTCGCCCTCTTTCGCCACTACTTCATGCCCCGGGCCGAGAAGGGGGAGCCCTTAGCTGGCGGGATCGCCTGGGTCTTGAGGATCGGCATGAAGGAAGTTTATCTGGATGGGGAGCTCCACAGCAAGTGGGATGAGTGGAGGACGGAGTGGTGCTGGATTGTTGACGCGGATCCGCAGCCCTTCACCAGTTTGCGCCAGACTCGAGTAGTGCGCGGCGGCGACTGGAGCGCTCTGGGGGTGGACGACGCCAAGCTAAAGATCGCAACCACCAGGATTCTGCGGCTCAGGCTTGCCGGGCTCACAGTCGGGGCCGTTGGCGCGGATTTTCTTCGTCGCCGCATCGCCCCTCTGCAGGAGAGGGGGAGGCCTGCCTGGATGTTTGGCGGCCCGGCGGATATCATGAGGCTGCGTCCAGGCCTCAACTTCAACTTCACAGTTTTGGAGCTGGACGCGATGCTCAAGGAATTATTCAAGCACGACGCCAACCATCCGGAGTGGTTCAGGCTGCCGCAGGGCGTCATCCCATTGTGCAACAACTCCCAGCGTGATCGCATCTGTGCAATGATGCCGGAGTGCGATTCGCACGGGATTATCCCAACTTGGATAGAGCCCGCCGACGATGTCGTGCGGCAATTCTTTGACGGCTTGGCGGAGGTAGTAGTCCACGCCGACGAGTAGAGGCTCCTCACCCGCGACACCACCGACGACGAGATGCGGTACATCGCCACCAAGGCTGAAGAGGCGGCGGCAGCCGCCGCCGCGGGCGAGTTTGGCTTCACGTTGGAGGAGGCAGAGGCGGCCGAGGCGGCAAGCCTTGCCGACCGAGAGGACCTTGGCGGGGAGGTCGCTGGCGAGGGGGAGCCCGAAGCCGAGGCAAGGGAGCCTGCCGGGGGTGCAAGTGGCCAGCCGTCTTCAAGCAGCTTGCCACAGACGGGGCCCTCAGTGCAGCCCCCAGCTCAACCAAGAAGGCGCCTCCGCAAGACTGCAGACACAGCAGGGCGGCGGGCAGGCCAACACCCGCAGCGCCGCGGGACGCGCTCTACCGCGACAAGCACCGTTGCCGCGGGAGCGCCTCATGCCGCACCGGCAACCGGAGCGGGATCTTCTCGAGCCGCTACTCCAGATCCTGCCGCAGCTCCCGCCAAGCGTCCAAGGGAGCCTACTCCTCCGCCTCATCGCACTAAGAGGGTGCCGGATTTCGACCTCTCCGCGCTGAGCTCCGATGAGGAGGAAGAAGAAGAGGAGGAGTAAGAATTTCTTCTTGTTGTACTTGTGTTTCTTTGATTCTTGCAGTTTCTTGTCTTATATCTGATCTGCTTCCCTCTGAACCTCGTTCCATTTCAGGACTCTGGCCGAGAGAGCGGCGAAGAGGGCCAAGGTCCCCGTGGTCGTCATCGAGGACGATCCTGCTACGATGGCAGAGGACACGTCCGAGACTACCTTGACGGACCCGGCAACCTCTCCTCGAAGCAGCCCCCAGCGCAGCCCCCAGCGTAAGTATTTGTTCATTTCTTGTTGTGGGGCGCTCATGGGTGCTCTTTTCTTTGCTGATATCTTGATTGTTGACTTGCTTGTGTAGGAGCAGAGCAGGCCCATCAGGAGCAACCAGAAGCTGCTCCAGAGGTGCTGTCTGCTTCGACTACGCCGCCAAGGGGCGATTCTTCGACAAGGGAGCGCTCTCCGGCAAGGGAGCGGTCCCCGGCAAGGGGCAGTTCCCCGGCAAGGGACGGGACCAGCGAGCCTCCGGTGGTGGAGCCCATGGTCACGGAGCCCAGCACAGGTAACCCTCCCTGTCAGAAATTTTCCCTTGGGCTTTCTTCTTCTGATCTTCTTTTTTGGATATTTGCTTGACTTTTCCTTCCTCCTCCTGTCTTCAGATCCCCCTCTCACAGACCCGATGGAGACTGAGGCCACCGGCGAGGAAGACGCACGCGGCAACACTGAAGATGCCGCCGCTGACGAGGAAGAGGCCGGCGCTGATGAACCCGCCGAGGAAGAAGCCGCCAAGGCTGCTGGCGCAGGAGCTGGCGAGGGGTCCGGCAGTCGCACTGACGACCCCGAGGGTGCAGGAGCGCAAGGCGCTACACCGACCGCCGACCCCTCCGCTGCTGATGCAGCGCCGGGCTCCGAGGAGCCCCAGCCAGGCACCTACTTGAAGGCCGGTGAGGGTGTCTACATCAAGCTTCCCTGGGCGTCGAGCTCCAGGGCGCCGGTCGAAGGAGAGGAGTTTGACGGGGATGTACTCGCCTCTGCTAGGCTGGCAGTGGTTGACACGCCAAGCAGCAGCAGCGGCGAGTCCGAAGAGGAGCAGTTGCTCCGGAAGTTGGTGTCACTCTACCGCGCCCGGCAAGCGAAGTTGGAGTCCCGGGAAGCGCTCGTCGCGCAAGCGGGAGTTGACATAGAGAAGCATGCGGAGGAGCTCCAGAGCCGCAACCAGGAGGCCCTCCGGTCCATTGCTGAGGAGAGGGCGCAGCTCGTCGAGGCGAAGAAGGCGTTCATCCTTGAAAAAGCTGAAGCCGAAGAGCAGCAGAGGCTCACCGCCGAGGAGCTGTCCAGGTGGGAAGGTGAGCTGACGCAGAAAAAGGTTAACTTGGACAGCCACGAGGAGGATCTCGCTGCCTGGGAACAATCAATTGGCGGGGCGCTCAAGGAAGCAAAGGATGCTGCCGCAGCTGCCGAGGCCGCCAAGAGCGAATTGGAAGCGAAGGTGACGCAGCTGGAGGCTGACATGAAAGGGAAGAATGAGGAGCTTGCTGCACTCCAGCGCGAGCGTGAGAAGGATGCCCTTGCCCATGGCGATCTGCAAGTTCAACTTGCCGACAAGGTCAAGGAACTGAACGCCGCCAAAGACTCAAGCACTGATCTGGAGCTGAAGCTGGCCACACTGGCGGAGATGCTGAACGGCGCCAAGAGGCGAGAGGATGAATGAAGAAAGAGATCAAGGGCAACGAGGAGCTGCTGACGAGGGCCGCCGAGACCCAAAACACCTTCAAGGCTACGGTGGAGCTCTGGACGGAGGGCCTCGTCAACATCGCCACCGCCATTGACGAAGAGCTGGCGGAACTGGACTTGGCGGGCTTCGGGTACTCCACTGACGAGAACCTCCAGCCCAGCGCCAAGCTTACTCTTTTCTTCAAGGGTGTGGTGACGGCCCTCCAGCAACTCAGGGAAAGGATCCCAAAGAAGCTGGCGGACGAGTTGCGCGCAATCTGCGCCAAGGTCTTGGAGAAGGTGTTGGTGAAGATACTCTTCCGCAATCCAGGCCTCGACCTCACCCGCGTCCTCAAGAAGCTGCCGGCGGGTGCTGACCTTGAAGAGCTCAAAGCCATTGTCGCACCCATTGTGGACAAGGTGAACGAAGTCAGGAGGATCGACGGCGAGCGCGTGGATTAGGCCACTCTTCTTCTCCTTTCCTTGTCGCTGTTATTTATGAGAACAACTTAGTCAATGTCGCAACAAGTTACTTTTGTAATATAACTTTATTCTGGGCAATGCTTGCTACGTTATCTCCTTTACTTGATTCTATTCTTTGTATGTTTTTACCCTACGCTTTTAGGGGACTTGCCGGCGCAGGCACGCTTGCCGCGAGCGCTGAGTGCGGAACATCAGCAGCTCGCTGGCAGTACCGCCTCCGGCAAGAAACCTTGCCGCAACTAGTTGCAGCACACTTAAGTTGTTGAGCGGACTCGAAACAAAGTAAGGGCGCAACTAGCTACGAGGAGGTTCCTCCGCACACAGGTTTTCCATAGAAAACACGGTCGTTCAAGGAAGATAACTTAAAATTTTAAAAACTGATCATGCTCAAACTTTGGCAACTTAGCTTTTTTGTCGTCTGTGTCCCGGCAAGGCTATACTTCTTTGAACGACGCTCGGTCCACACCTTTATCCTCTCCTTCCCCCCCGTGAACTTGTGGGCGAAGGAACCTCCCTTTTGAGAAAAAATAAAGAAGAGAAAATAATGATATGGGGCCTTAAGGCTCGTTATTGCTTACCGGGGGCAAGTGCTGCACAAAGTGTCAGATAAAACATACAAAAAAGAAAGAATGCATGAAATTTGACAAGATGTGCGGAGCACATAAACTTTATTTATGCACGGGATCTGCACCCGGCTTTGTACAAAGGGTTACATGCAACAGCGGCAAGGCTTGTACAAAAGGTGGTTGCTGGAACAGGTTCCGGCAACCGCGCCTTATGGGTAAAACTTACGAAGATGCTCTATGTTCCAGGAATTGCTCACCGGAAAACCATCTTCGGTCTCAAGGCGGACAGCGCCAGGCCTAGTGACTCGTTTCACCCGATAAGGGCCTTCCCACTTCGGCGTCAACTTGTTGGAATTCTTGGCGGATTGAATGCACCGAAGAACAAGGTCGCCTTCCTCGAAGCTTCTGGCATTAACTTTGCGGCTATGGTAGCGACACAAAGCTTGCTGGTAGCGAGCAGCTCGTACAACAGCCTGAAGACGATCTTCCTCGAGGAGCAGCGCGTCATCTTGCTGCAGCTACTCTTGCTCAAGCTCATCATAAGAGAGCACTCGAGGCGATCCGTATACGAGTTCCATGGGGAGAACTGCTTCTGCTCCATAGACTAGAGCAAAAGGTGTCTGGCCAGTGGCTCGATTTGGCGTCGTCCTGATCGACCAAAGAACCACTGGCAGCTCCTCGATCCAATTTCTTCTGCACTTGCGCAGCCTGTCGAAAGTTCTGGTCTTGAGCCCACGCAACACTTCAGCGTTTTCTCTCTCCGCTTGACCGTTCCTTCTCGGGTGAGCAACAGAAGCGAAGCAGATCTTGGCGCCAAGATCTTGGACGTACTGCATGAAGGTGCAGCTCGTGAATTGTGTGCCATTGTCGGTGATGATCCTGTTAGGGACTCCGAAACGGCAAACAATTGACCTGTAGAACTTGACTGCTGACTGTGTTGTCACCTTCCTCACTGCTTCCACCTCCGGCCACTTCGTGAACTTGTCGATCGCCACGTACAAGTACTCGAAGCCCCCGACAGCTCGGGGAAAGGGGCCGAGGATGTCGAGCCCCCAGACCGAAAATGGCCAGGACAAAGGGATTGTTTGGAGAGCTTGAGCTGGTTGATGTATCTGCTTGGAGTGGAACTGGCATGCTTCACACTTGGTTACTTGTGCAGTTGCATCCTGGAGGGCTGTCGGCCAAAAGAAACCTTGCCGGAAAGCTTTGCCGGCAAGTGCTCTTGCGCCAATGTGGTGACCACATATGCCTCCATGTATCTCCGCCAACAGCTCTAGTCCTTCTTCCCGGGAAATGCACTTCAATTTCACTCCGTTGAACCTTCTTCTGTACAGTATGTCATCGACAAACTGGTACATACTTGATTGCCGGGCTACTCTCTCCGCTTCTTCTTGCTCTTCGGGAAGTTCTCCTGTTTGAAGGAAATGGACGATCTGCTGTGCCCATGCCGGAGCTTGTGGCTCAACGACAAGGACTAAAGGCGCAAATGCTGCTGCGGGAACTTCTGCTTCCACGACAAGAATTTGTTATTCAGCCGGAGCGTGATGCTCCCCGGCAGGCGTGTCGGGACACAGTTTGTCGGGAGCGTCTGCTTCAACGAAACAAACCCTAGGGCTTGTCGGAGCAGACTGCTCCTCAGCACTCTTTGTGTTGATCTTGGGGACCTTCTTGACGGCGGCTTCGGGGAGCTCTGCCGGAAAGTAGTCGCCAGTAACCAACTTCCTCTTCTTGCTCTGTCCAGTTGATGGCTTACAGATGGTTGAGTCAACTTGAGCACAAAGATCCCTGGTTCCACAGGCAACTTGAGCGCAGCGCATTTTGACAGGCCATCTGCAATGTCGTTCTGAGCTCTCGGAACATGTTCCATCTGTACGCCGTCAAAATGCTCTTCTAGTTTTCTCACTTCATCAATGTAGGCTTCCATCAACGGACTCTGATAATCCTTGTTGACTTGGCGGACGACAAGCTGCGAGTCACCCCTGACAATAAGCTTCTTGATCCCAAGGTCTGTCGCGATCCTGAGTCCGGCAAGCAAGCCTTCATACTCTGCAGTATTGTTTGTCGCTTGCTCCTTGGGAAAGTGCATCTGAACCACGTACTTGAGGTGTTCTCCGGTGGGTGCGACAAGTAGTACGCCCGCACTGGCGCCTTGCAGCGAGAAGGCACCATCAAAGTACATGATCCACTCTTTGCTTGCTTCCTTGACGGGGATGCTCGTCTCCGGAGTTTCTTCGTCGGGTGTTGGCGTCCATTCTGCTATGAATTCTGCGAATGCTCGGCTCTGGATAGTTGAGGTACTCTCAAACTTGAGGCCAAAGCTTGACAATTCCAGTGCCCACTCGACGATCCTACCTGTTGCTTCTGGATTCTGCAATATCCTCTTCAACGGAAAGCGAGTGACAACTGTAATCTCATGTGCTTGAAAATAATGGCGCAGCTTCCTCGAGGCCATGAGGAGGCCGAAAAGCAACTTCTGCACTCCAGAGTACCTTGATCTAGCTCCCTGCAAAAGGGAACTGACAAAATACACTGGGCGCTGCACCATCTTCTTTTGTTTCTCTTCCTGCGGCTGCACAGATCTATCCTTGTCGGGACCAGAGCTTGTCGGGGAAGCCCCGTGCTTGTCGCTGGACTCGCTTGCCGTGGCCGCTGGCTCATCATCCGCCTCCCTCTCTGCCACTAACGTAGCACTAACCACTTGATTGGTTGCCGCTAGATACAGCTGCAACTTCTCTTGTGGCTTAGGTGCTACAAGTATTGGAGTGGAGGACAGGTATGTCTTCAAGTCCTGCAGCGCAGCCTCCGCTTCCGGAGTCCATTTCATTGGACCTGCCTTTTTCAAAATTTTGAAAAATGGCAGGGCACGCTCAGCAGACTTAGAGATGAACCTACTGAGAGCAGCAACGTAGCCGGCAAGCCTTCGTACGTCTTTGACTCGCTTCAGTGCTTCGATCTGCTCAATGGCCTTGATCTTGTCGGGGTTGGCTTCAATCCCCCTCTAGGACACAAAGAACCCGAGAAGCTTGCCGGAAGTAACTCCAAACACGCACTTCTCGGGGTTCAACTTGAGATTGATCTTGCGCAGATTTGTGAAGGTTTCGTCCAAATCTTGGATCAATGTTTCTCTGTCCTTGCTCTTGACCACTATGTCATCCATGTAAGCTTCTACATTCCTGTGCAACTGTGGCTCAAAAGCATGACTGACTACTCTTGCAAATGTTGAACCAGCATTCTTTAGTCCGAAAGGCATCCGTACAAAGCAGTACGTGTCACATGGAGTAATGAATGCGGTTTTCTCTTCATCTTCTTCTGCCATGAAGATCTGATGATATCCTGAATATGCATCAAGGAATGAAAGCAGATCACATCCTGCCGTGCAGTCGACAATCTGGTCAATGCGCGGCAAGGGAAATGGATCCTTGGGACAAGCTTTATTAACATTAGTGAAGTCAATACAAAGCCTCCACTTCCCGTTCGCTTTGCGCACGACTACTGGATTGGCTAACCACGTTGGATGGAGTACTCCTCGGACCAGTCCTGCTGCTTCCAATTTCTTGACTTCTTCAGCAATGAATTCTTGTTGCTCCACTGCTTGCTTCCTAACTCTCTGCTTGACGGGCCGCGCGTGAGGGCAGACGGCAAGGTGGTGCTCAATTACTTTCCTGGGAACACCGGGGATGTCAGATGGTTGCCATGCAAACACATCGACATTCGCCCGCAGGAAAGCAACGAGCGCGCTTTCCTATTTAGGGTCAAGCGTGGCACTGATGGTGAAGGTACCACCAGTGCCGTCCTCCTTGGCGGCCACTTTCTTGGTCTCTGGTGAAGCTGTCTTTGCCTTCTTGCACTTGCCGGTGGAGCTCTATGGTGCGTCCTCGACGGTAGCGCAGCACTCTGAAGAGGTGCGCTTGCCGGAGTGAGCATCAGAGCTACTCTTGCCGGACTTGGTCTTCTTCTTCCCCCCAGGAGCTTCAGCGGCAAGTGGTTTGCGTTCTGCTGCGGCTGCTGCTTCTCGGTAAATCTTGTCGGTACAGATAAGGGCATCTTTCTTGTCGCCATGGACAGAAATGACACTTATCGGACCGGGCATCTTGAGCACGTTGTAAGCGTAATGAGAGGCTGCCATGAACTTGGCGAGCGCTGGACGGCCAAGTATCCCATTGTAGGGCAATGGGAAATCAGCAACGTCAAATGTGACTCTCTCTGTCCTGAAGTTCAGCTCGCTGCCAAACGTTACTGGCAGTGTGATCTTCCCCTTCGGCTTGCTCCTTCCCGGGGAGGCTTGTCTCCTTGCCGCTGCTTGGCCTTGCCGCGGCGTCCTCCCCGGCCGGGACGCTTCTTGCCGGATCCTCCGCCACCTTCCTGGGCCTTCTCCTTGTCGCGGCACTCGTATTCAGCTTTCTGTAGCTCAACAAGCTGCTCAACCTTCTTGCAGGCCTGGAGGTCATGGCCCTTGGTGCGGTGGATCTTGTAGTACTGCTTGCTGGAGCCGTCCTGCTTGTCGGCGGCCACCACAGCCTCGCCGGAGTCACCAGCTTTGGCCTTCTCGGTGCCACCTCCGTTGCCGGACTGCTCGACAACTAGCACATCCTTGGCTTTCCTCTTTCTGTTATTCCGCCTCCGGTTCTTCTTCGCCAGGGCGGCATCCTCACTGTCAGATCCTTCTGCTCCTGCGTTCTCTCCGGGGAGTTTCCTCCCCTCCTCAGCACGTGCACATTTTGCACATCGCCATCTCCTCCCTCATCCTGCGGTTACGCACGTTCTGATGGAACGCGCTGATAACCGCGGCAGGGTGGACATCTGGGATGTTGCGCTGCACTTGGCTGAATCTCTGTATGTATTTGCGCAAGGGTTCTCCTTCCTTCTGGGCGAGCAGATGAAGATCGCTCTCCTGGCCCTGGGGTTTGTGGCCGTCTGTGAAGGCACCGACAAACTGATGACACAGGTCCGCCCACGAAGAGATGGAGTTGTCCGGCAAGTGCATGAGCCAAGATCTGACGTTGGGCTTGAGCACCAGCGGGAAGTAGTTGGCGAGGATCTTCTCGTTGCGCCCCCCGGCAGCCTGCACCGCGATGGTGTAGACGCTGAGGAACTCCGATGGATGTATCCTGCCATCATACTTCTCGGGTACGTCTGGTTTGAAGTTCTTGGTACTGGGCCACTGGACCTGCCGCAGCTCACGGGTGAATGCAGGGCAACCTACCGCATACAGAAAGTTGCCTGGTTCCCCTGGCGCATGCATATCAACAGTGGGCCCAGCGCGCTGGTCTGACTGACGTCGCGCTTCTCTTCGACGCTCGATGCGAGTACGAGCGTCTTCTTGTCGTCGCTCTTGGAGAACTTGGCGCTGATCGCGACGAGCTCACGGGTCCGACGACGCGCTAGAGTCAGTGTCGAGCTTAGCCCGGCGAGTTGGCGATCTTGGCCTTCGGGGCGGGGAGTGCACGGTGGTGGCACCCCCAGCGGTCTTGCCGGCGTCGGCTTGCGCCTGGGCGTCTTGCCGGGGCTTCGATGTGCTCGGTTGCCGGGGCTTGTCGCTGTTGGCGAAGCCGATGAGGCTCTGAATGGTGGCCCTCCAGTCGTCGATCTTGTCTGGCGCTGGAGGGTAGTCTAGAAGCAGCTGGGCTCGGGCCAGCGCTTCCTCTGGAGTCTGGGGCGGTGGCGGTGAACGAAGCGAGGAGCGAGATATGCTCAGACTTCTAACAGTGTTAGAAGGAGCAACATCTCGTCCAGGCGACCGTCCCGTGCTCGTGCCAATGTGTTGACGTGCATGTTGGCCTTGAGCATCCCGCGATCCACCAGCTCGGCCTTGCTCCAACGCGAGTACGGTGCTAGGAGCACCATGGCGTTGTCGATCCTGCACCTCCTGGGAGGGGTGCGGTGTATGTACAGACGCCGAAGCTTGCGGGGCCTTGTCCTTGGACCTGGTGACGACGTGAGTCCCCCCGTCGGCGCCCGCTCCTCCGCCGGCGTCCACCCCACCGCCCGTTTGCTCTGGTGACGGTAGGATCGACGTGGACGGAGCGGCCACCTCCGAAGCCTTCTTCTTCGGTGGCATGTCGATGAAGATGTTGATGTAGCACGCACGAATGCCGGATCAGGTTCGCACAATCTCGACGCTCCCCTACCTAGCGCGCCAAAGATGTTGTGGGAAACGAGAACCTATGTGGCAGGGCCCCTTCTGGTCCGGCGAGGGAGCGGAGAGCGCACAAAGAGCAGATCGAGGCGAAGCACGCGAGGGATTTTACCCAGCTTCGGAGCTCTCCGGAGAGATAAAACTCCTACTGCTGCTTTGTGTTTGTATTCTGTTCTTGCTAGAGAGCATCGGTGTGTTGTAGTTTCGGATGAGTCGAACCACCTTTCTACGTGCGCATGGGCCTCCTTTTTATAGGTTAAAGGGGTCACCAACAGGTGGCAACGCAGAGAGAGGGGTAAAAAAAGTAAACAGAGGGGTTGGTACAACCGCTATCTACAGTCCCCCCTACCTAACTCTGACGGCAGGGGACAAAGGCATTTAATGCCCGTCCGGTCGCCCAAACAGTGTAAGAAACGACCGTTAGAGGCGCCACCGATCGCCACGATGGCCTCCTCGTCATCTCCACTTGCCACCTCGCACCGCTTGGCTACACAGCGCTCCGCCACGTGCTCCTGGGATGGTCTTGGGGCGACACGTCGTCGGATGCGCTGGAGCGTGGGCGCAGAGTGGTGGCTTCGCTGCGGCAAGCGCCTTGCCGCGGTCGCTGTCTTGTCGCACCCGCAAGCTTGCCGCTCGCCGGGTCTTGCCAGGACGCGCGGTGCGTCGCGACAAGTGTCTTGAAATGCCTTGGTTGGCCTTCCCGGCAAGCTCCTCTTGCCGGGGTCTTGTCCTTCTCGGCAAGCTCTCCTCTTGTCGGGGCTCTGTCTTCTCAGTTAAACACTTTGTTCTTGAATGGCACCAATAGGGTCTACGGAGGATCCTGGCGGACGCCCGGCAAGCCTTGCCGCGGGGTGCTGCGACTGCCCGTGCACAAGTTCGGGATACTAAGGTACCCCTTCTTTTGTACACCAACACTGGGCTTCGGGAAATCATGTACCGTCTTGTATGGATTTTCCTTTGCCCAGTTGATGATAACTGGAACCAAGTTAGTAGCAAAATCATTTCTGCAGGCAGTTACAGTTGCATTGACTGCCTGCTGTAGCAACTCATATTTGTCCTCGGCTGCTTTTTTCGCGTCCTCAGCTGCTTTTTTCTCGACCGCAAGCTTCACCTTTGCATCGATGTCCGCCTGACTAAACTTCTTTTTCTGCTTCTTGGCCTCCGGGCCGTCGTTGTAAAACACCTTCCACGTGGCGCCGTCTCCAGCGCCGTGCACACGACCATATTGCGGCCGCTGGTCCAAAGGGAGTCCCTTAAGTTCGTTTAAGGCCCGGTTGAGAGGGGTGTCCCACTTGGGCCTCATCGGAGAAGTAGGGCTTTTGGCTGCAAGCCGGTGTTGCTTCTCCAGTAGTCTAATCAATTTCCTCGTGATCTTGTCCGTGTAAAAAACCTTTTTCTCCTTGTCCCACTTGTAGCGGGCCCTGATGAAGTCATGCTCCAAGGGGTTGGTGAACTTCGCGAAGGGGTCTGGGAGACCCGCGGCTTCACGTTCCGCATCCTCCTTATCCCATATGGGCCTTTTACCGAGGTAGCCACGGCTTCCGAGGCGATGCTTCCCCGTGTTCCTTTGCTGAAGGCTTTTGAATTTCGCAGCCTTAGCCTTGGCTGCCTCGGTAGCGCAAGTGTTCTTGAACTTTTCGAACTCCTCTTCCGTAAGTGTCGGATTTTCCCCCAGAATTTTGGACAGGGGTTCATCAGCCTCAATAGCTTGTTTCACCCTCCCTTTCCAGGAGGCCAAATCATTGCTGAATATGCCCATGGCGTGATTGTTAATCTTTTTCATCTTCGGATCATCCCACGGTTGTTCTATGTTATCATCCCGGTCGGGGAACTTGAATCTCTTGTGCAACTTCGTTAGGAGCAACTGCGTCAATTGTTCTTTACTCCTTAAGTCATCGTCGTTGATGCTCGTGCATTCCTGTAGGATGCATCCTACTTGGTTCCCATAGCACTTGCGAGGTTCTTCCAGCTCTAACGGCTCAAACTTGCTAGGTGCCATCTTTGTGATCACAAGTCGTCCAATCCCTAGTTTGTTAGGTTTTCGTATCCTCTGCTTCTTATGCTTCCTCTTTTCGGTAGTGGCATCGGGGCCGGTACCTTCCCCGCTGGTACCTTCCCCGCCGGTACCTTCCCCACTGTCGGCGTTTTGGGAACGGGGGTCCCCAGACTTGCCTGCCTGCGGCCTGCGGCGTGGCTCAAAGGAGGCCCAACACAGCCCATCTTCATCAACGCAAGCTCAAGACCCTCGCGAGGGGCCAAGCCTCGCGGGGCGGACGACAAGGAGCTTCCTCAGGCACGGCCTCGTCAGGCTGGCTCATGAGGAGGCGGAGAGTTCAAGGCAGGGTACCTCGCGAGGTGCCCATGACGCAAGCCATGACGACCGAAGGCGCCAGTCGGGCGCCAGCCCGCGCAGTGTCCTCCTTTCCTCTTTGGTGCAAAGGGGGCAAGCGCAGGCGAGAGTTTCAAGCAAAGGCATCCATTTCGGTGCAACGAGACCAAGACCAGCCCAACGGCCAGAAGGAAGTCATTGTGGAGCCCAAGCCGGCGTCATCACCAGAGCCTTTGGCAGGCGAGGACCAACTTTAGTCAGGATAAGTGTACCCGTTGTTCCCCTTCAAAATGGCCAATTGTTGGCGCCCTTCCCGCTCAATATTTGGGAAGAGGCCCAGGGCCTTTGCCTATAAATAGGACTAGCCACCCCTAGGGTAGCGAGGGGAAGATGATCTGGATCCTCACCAAGAAACTAGTAGATAGAGCAATTGAACTCCTCCTAGCAGTTCATCTCATCAGCCAAGAACAGACCCTCACGAGGCTGTTCTTCCTTGTATTATTCATCATCAGCCCAAGAGGCAATCCACCACACCACACACTAGAGTAGGGTATTACACGACAATGGTGGCCCGAACCAGTATAAATCTTGTGTCTCTTGTGCTGTTCAGTTTGGTAGTTTAGGTCCTAGCGATTCGGCGAGGAGCAAGCCGGCAGAGGGTTGAATCTCCGCGCGCACCCCAGAGTTCGAACCTCAAGGGTCTGCCGGAACCCGAAATCTGACATTTGGCGCGCCAGGTAGGGGTGCGCCGGAATTTGCCTTCCGTCGTCTTGTTCTTCCCCGACCACCACAACCATGTCTGACGCTCGTCGGGGTCGCGTCGAGCGCCGAGCCGCCCTCGCCTCCCATGTCGCCCAGACAGCTCCCATCGGCGGGCACCCTCGTCGTTCCTCGTCACCTGCTGTCAACGCCGCCACCGGCCCGGCGGGGAACGAGCAGCAAGCATCGTCCCAGCATCCATCCATGAGGCGCGACGGCCGCACCGCCATGCCCCGTGCAGCCATGGAGGCCCGAGCTGCGCTCATCGCGGCAAACGAGCTCCTGCACTACCGCCCCATCGACGACGTCTACGAAGAATGGCTTGACCGAGTCGCTGAGCTCATCCGCGCCGCCGGAGGCGCCCCCGCACCGTCCTTCTCGCTGCACCGCACTCCGCCCCGCGCGGGCGATGAAGCTCCTGGGGCCCCCCAGCCGCCTCCTCCTCAAGAAGGCGTCCTGGCCCCAAGGCGCGCTTCCCCTGGGCGGAACCCGCTCCGCCAGGCGCCAGCGCGGCAAGAGCAGAGCTGCCAAGAAGTCCCTTACCCACGAGAAGCCGCCCAAGCGCTCCCTGCTCCAGCACGTCAAGACCCTGCGCTGCCCCTAGCCGCGGCCCATGGGGACCCGCAGGACCAAGCTCTCCGTCGCCCAAGGCCCCCTGCGGCCACGGTGGGCTGCCTTGCCTTCACCTCCGAGCTGCGCAGCGTCGCGTGGCCCACCAAGTTCAAGCCAGACCTGCCTCCTCGCTACGATGGCACGGCTGACCCTGCGGAGTTCCTCCAACTCTATGAGCTGGGCATCGAGGCTGCCAACGGAGACGAAAAGGTCATGGCGAACTGGTTTCCCATGGCGCTCAAGGACAGAGCCCGCACCTGGCTCCTGAATCTGGCCCCAGGCACGATCTCTTCCTGGGATGAGATGCGCACCCACTTCATCGCCAACTTCCAGGGTCCTCGCGATAGGCTACCCGCCGTGAGCGACATGCGTCGTATCAAGCAGCAACCAGGGGAAACTCTGCAGAAGTACATCCAGCACTTCAACAATGCGTGCCTCAAGATCCCCAGGGTAACGGAGGAGGCCATCATCTCTGCCTTCTCCGACGGTGTGCGCGACGTCAAGATGAAGGAGGAGCTGGCGATGCATGAAGATCTGTGCACCTCCTTGGAGCTGTTCAACTTGGAGACCAAGTGCGCCAGGGCTAAGGAGGGGCGCCTCTCCCTCCTCGAGCTTCCTTCCACGGACCCTGAAGAGAAGAAGCCCAAGGCCAAGGATGTGAAGCGCAAGGGGGCTGCTGTGCTCGCGGCCGAGCCAGACACCAAGCGGGACAGAGATCAGCCTGAATCCTCCAAGGGCAGTCGGTACTGCGTGTACCACGACCTCCACACCCACAACACAAATGAATGCCAAGAGCTCCGGGCCGTGCGTGAGGGAAGGGTCGGCAGATGCCCCGAGCGCAGCGACAGGGGCTACGGCCGAGGAGGAGGAAGGAATGCAGGACGCTGGGAAGACCGCGGCCCGCGCCAAGAGTGGCGCGACCAACCTCGCGAGGACCGCTGGCAGGACCCGCCCCGCGAGGGAGGCTGGAGGGATCAGCCTCGCGAGGATCGCTCGCAAGAGAACGCAGGCCTCCCTCCACTGCCGCCGCAGCCAAGGAGAAATGAAGACCGTCATCAGGACGAGGGGGTTGGGGGCTTCCAGGAACCACGTGCAATCGCCTGCATCCTGGGTGGAGCTCAAGCCCCAGCCTCTCAATGCATCTTCAAACAGTTCGCCCGCGAAGTAAACTCAGTCCTCCCCAAGATTGAGGCCACGCGCCCTCTCAGGTGGTCGGCATGCGCCATCACGTTCAGCTCAGCGGATCAGCTCAAGTGCGCGACCACAGCCGGAGTCCTCCCGATGCTCTGTTCAACAATCATCAGCAACGTGCTTGTCACCAAGACCCTCATCGACGGCGGGGCAGGGCTCAACGTCCTGTCCGTGGAAACATTCAACAATCTTCAAGTGCCTTACAGCTAGCTTCAGCCAACCAAGCCCTTCTCCGGAGTCACCGACGGCTCCACAGTCCCGATAGGGCAGGTCCGCCTTCCTGTCACCTCCGAGCTCATCGACTTCGACGTCGCCCACATGTTCATGGCCGTAACCCACCACGGCTACAACGTCCTCAAGATGCCAGGAAGCGGCGGGGTCATCACGATGCCCTGCGAAGAGAGAGACGCAGTGTGCTCCCTGGAGCGAGCCTTTCAGGCCGCATCACTGGAAGACCCGGACCGCAGCAGCAGGAGGCCTTCCGAGGCCGCACCCAAGAAGAAGAAGACATCGACCGGCCCGGCCCCTCCGGAGGCAGGCCCCTCAGGGCCCGCGACTGGCCAGGAGGAGCCTCCTTCCATCGCAAAGGGAAGCGCGCCCGGCGCCCTCCTCAGGCAGGGCTCGGGGGCTCTCCCCTGGAGGGCCGCTGACCTCGCCAAGGTCATGAGGGAGGCGCTTGGGCACCACGTGGAGGCGTGCTTCGAAGCACGCTTCCCTCAAAAAGGAGCAAGGCAAGGAGGGCCAAACCCTTAGGAGTTCGTCAGCAATGCCATTCAGGAGTTACAGGAGTCAAGGGTCATGAGAGGCAGCCGCCGCCTACCCGCTGTGGCCCCCCATCCAGGAGAGGATGGTGGGCTTCGCGTCTGCATCGACATACCAGGGCTCAACCGAGCCGCGTCTCAAGAGCACCTCTATCCCTCGCGAGTGGGACGTTGCGAGGGTCCTCCCCACAGCTACGTGCGCATGCCTTACAGCCTGCCAAACGCGGCTACTGCGCACCAGCGTCTCATGAGGGCCATCTTGGAGGCTCAAGAGGTCAGGAGTGCCGCAGCCCTGGCGAAGATGGAGATGGCCCGCGAGGAGCCACCGGCGCCTCCGGAGCCTCCTGAGGCCCCTGGGCCTGGGGGCTCATGAGGATCGGCTCCCGCAGCCCACCGAGTCTGCTACACCAACACCCCTTCGTCCCCAACATCATCAGGTGACATCTTTTAAGTTTCGTTTCTGGCTGGGAGCGCCTTCAGGGCCGCATTGTTCCTAGGCCGCGTGGCTCAGTCCCTGTGGCATGTATCCCTTTTATCTCATGTCCTTAGCTTATCTTGTTGGGGGCGCCCCTCGAGCTGCATCATCCCCAAGCCGCTCAGGCGTGTCCCGGTGGCATGTATCCTTCTTGCGTTTAACTTAGGACTATGCTTTCGATCCACCCATGCTTGTTATTTGGTGCCTTTTTCTGGGTGTCGGAATCTTGCACGTTAAAGGGGGGGTGCCTGAGCATCGCGACTCAGGGCTCCTACCGGCTCTCCGGCCCTCACCCTCTGGTCTTGTCCATGGCATCGCGACCTGGCATGCCAGTGACGGCTGAGACCAGCCCGAGAGCCGGGACCCGAGGACGTAGAGTTTCGTCATCTAACCCAGCTTGCACGTTAAAGGGGGGGTGCCTGAGCATCGCGACTCAGGGCTCCTACCGGCTCTTCGGCCCTCACCCTCTGGACTTGTCCATGGCATCGCGACCTGGCAAGCCAGCGACGGCTGAGACCAGCCCAAGAGCCGGGACCCGAGGACGTAGAGTTTCGTCATCTAACCCAGCTTGCACGTTAAAGGGGGGGTGCTTGAGCATCGCGACTCAGGGCTCCTACCGGCTCTCTGGCCCTCACCCTCTGGTCTTGTCCATGGCATCGCGACCTAGCATGCCAGCGACGGCTGAGACCAGCCCGAGAGCCGGGACCCGAGGACGTAGAGTTTCGTCATCTAACCCAGCTTGCGCGTTAAAGGGGGGGTGCCTGAGCATCGCGACTCAGGGCTCCTACCAGCTCTCCGGCCCTCACCCTCTTGTCTTGTCCATGGCATCGCGACCTGGCATGCCAGCGATGGCTGAGACCAGCCCGAGAGCCGGGACCCGAAGACGTAGAGCACCGGCATCTGGCCAAATTTGCAGGAACACACTCCAAGATAAGGCCCAGAGACAGGCGCAACCCGCCTTGAGGTAGGGCCCCATGAGTCCCGCGCTGGCTCACGGGTGCCCAGATACACCGCGCCAGGCCCTACCGTGCCAGCCATGTGTCAGGGTGGGGCTGTATATGCCCCGGGGGCTCCTCCCGGAGGGGAGCCCCCTCCCACATACCAGTGGAAGCACCATGCTCCGCGCTAGCTGATGACACTGCCGAGGAGCTGCTCTGCCCGTACACATACGGAAGTGCTATGCTCCGCGCTGGTGATAAACAACTGAGGGTGGCCTCCGGGCCACGTCAACCTCAGGGAGCCCGGAGCTCAGTGTCTGGCCTTGTTGCAACGCCTCCCCTCGGGAGTGCTGAGCGAAGGGGCTGGGCACGGGGGCTACGCCTGGGTCTCACCCAGAGGCACCCCACCTAGCCAGGTCCCCCCGGGCCTGGTTTGTCGCACGTCCCTCCCCGAGCGAAGCCAATGTACGAAGGCTGTTTGAGCGTCAAGGGGGACTCCTGAGCATCGCGACTCAGGAGCCTAACTGGTCACGTAGCCCTTCTTTCCTTAGTTCTGAAAGGCTAACGGCAGTTGAGGTATGCGCGGGGCTGGGCCCTGCAGACGTAGAACGACAGACCCACCCACACCTCGCCTCCCTACTTGCTGTTTGAGTGCCAAGGGGGACTCCTGAGCATCGCGACGCAGGAGCCTAACTTGTCACGTAGCCCCTCAGTCCTTGGTCCCGTCCTGGTTTCCGGTCGGGGCCAACGGCGGCTGAGGTATGCGCGGGGCCGGGCTCTACCGGCGTAGAACATAAGCAAGCAGGAGGGAATAATGCAAATTTCAGGGAATTCAAAAGCAAATATTACAGTCCATGCTGTTATCACAGCATCAAACATAAGTTTTAACGCCTCCTCGAGGCATGGTACATGCGCAGGAATTAAAAATAGGACGGGAGCCACGGCGGAGTCACTTGCCGGCGGGGGAACCGTGTGGAGCAGGTTCGCCTTGTGTAGCAGCAAGGCTAGCAGCGCTTCGCTTCGGCCTGGTACTGAAGGCCCGGAACTTCCCCAGCAGAGCTTCCGCACGACCCTTCACGGCCTCAGCAGCGGCAGCGGCGCGCTCACCGCTCACTGGCTCCAGCAGGCTGTCGAGGTCGATGTTGGGGTCAGCATTGCAGAAGACAAGACGCGTGCCTCGGCCTCAGCCGTATGGCCAAGACCAAGGGTGACGTCATTAAGGGCGTGAACCAGGAAGGGAAGTAGCTTGACGGGGCCATCCTCCTCGCCGGCCAGCGGGCTCTCAAGGCCGCTGTCATAACGCGTCTTCAGCAAAGTGCGAGCCTTCTCTTCCATATCCGCGAAGGCCACACGATCCTCGGCGAGAACCCGGGCCTTTCCGTCCAGCTCAACCTTCCTCACCTCCAGCTCTTGCTCCATCACTCCTAGGTGGCCATGGCGCCTCTTGAGCTTGACCTCCAGGTCCTTGATGGCCGCCTCACGCACCTTCATGCCTTCCTCCTGCTCTTGGCGAAGGCGGGCCTCCTCGGCAAGCTGGTTCTGCAGGCCCTTCAGCTTGCTCTCCAGCGTCTCACAGCGACCTTGGACGCTAGCTGTCTCCCCCAGAGCAGCATCACGGGCAACCTTCACCTCATGGATGGCCTGTTTCTCCTCGTCGCAGGCCGTCGAGGCCTGGACCAGCGCCGCCCGTACCGAATCATCGGAGCGAATCCAGCCAGAAGCCAGCTCCAGGGGCCCGACCATCAAACGGGGGTCGGCGCCTAGAAGATCCTGCCACAGAAGGTCCAGTCCGGCAATGGCGTGATCCAGAACGGTATTCGGAGAAGCAGCAGTCGGTGGAGTAGGAGCAGAAGACGGCTGTGGGACCACTGTGCCTTGAGGCGGAACCAGCGGCGCCACGACGACAGTGGAGGCAGCGTCAAGCAAGGGCATCTCGGGAGTCGCCTGGGTCAAGGGGGCTGAGCTTGCCCCAGCGGGCTCAGCCTGGCCTCGCGAGGACGCCCGGGCAGGAGAGGCCTACGCGTCGCGATCACCTCCTTTCTCGGGCAAAGGCACCGCCACGGATGGGACCTTAGGAGCTCCCTTCGGCTTCTTCGCCGCGGGCGCCAGCCTGGCTGAAGGACATGGGCATCAGGTCTCGTCAACAGAACAATAATCAAGACAGGAAGCAGGCACTTACAGGTCATCGCCGGTGGACTCGAGCAGCCTCCGGCCGAACTTAAAGCCTGAGAGCCGGCTGCAAGGGTCGGCTTCAAGGGGCTCGGGAGCAGGAGGCGCGCCTATGGATCGCCCTGGGGCCGGGGCAGACCCGCGGGGGACCAGCCCAGTCCTGTCCTTCTTCGGGATCGGAGGCAGGCTCCCGCCGCCCTGCTCGCACTCATCCTCATCATCGTCACTCTAGGGAAGGCGGAGAGTGCGGGACCTGCGCCGAAGGGGAGGAGCTCTTGACTCCGCCTCCGAGTCAACCCCCTCTTCCTGCTCCCCTTCTTCCTTCCCTTTGCTGGAGTTGTCAGAGGACACGTCCACCAGGTCCTCCGGAGCCTCCACGGGCACGGGCCCGTCCCCGTTGAAGACAGGCGTGGACCCCACTACCTGCTCCCAATCCTCGTGAAGGAACAGGGGCGTAGGAGCGCCCTCCAGCCTTGCCACGTCGCCCCCAACCAAGGACTGGAGTACCGCAGCCAGATCCTCGTCGGCCAAGACCACGGGGCTCGAGTGAGGCCTCCACATTGGAAGCGAGTACTAACGGAGTGGAGCCAGTTGATGCTCCAGGAACTCCCTCAGCAGCGACGCACCGGTCAGCTTTGCTGCCGCCATGCTGGCCGGCCTCAAATCTATGTCCATCTTCTCCAACACCAGCTTCGCGCAGGGATCCAAGAGCTCCACTCGGGACCAGTCGTCGGAGCTCGCGGGGTGCTCCGTGGGCAGGATCAGCCAAGGATGGATGCGCCTAGCATCCACCAATACCCACTTGCTCCTGAAGCCCTCAATCCTCTCCCAGGGTTTGAAATGGCGATGGCACCGCCATATGCGACGAAGCTCGCGCACATGGAGGCGGAACCACGGGAGGTTTGGAGGGAGAAGTAGTGGCGTAGCAAGGCCATCGAGGGCTTCACCCCTACGTGAGCCTCACAATAGTAGGCAAAGATTGCCAGAAGAAGGACGAAGTTGGGATGGAGGTGCAGAGCCTGAATATTGTAGTGGCGAAGGACAGAGAAGAATAACTCGGAAAAGGGAGGCACCAGACCGGCGATGATGGCGCTCACGAAGAGCGGATAGAAGGTGCTCCCTCGACCCTCAGGGACGGCAGAGCCGGCCTTGAACGCCTTCGTCCCGTCGACGCCCTACGCCTCCGCCATCTGGCGCACCAGGGCAAGGCTCGCCCCTGACGCATTTGGCGGGTCCAAGGCAGGTGAGTACCAAGCTCCGGCCGGGGCTTGGCGAGGCGCCATGACTAGCAAGGGCACGCAGGCGGAGTAGATCTAAAGATTTTGGAAGCAGGGAGGAGAGGAGCAAGAAAGGGGATCTGAGCAGCAACTGGAGGAAATAAAGGAGGCAAGGGAGATGCCGCTCTTTTATCAACTCACATGGTTGCAGAGGCGCCCACGTCCTATCAACCGCCACGCGGCGCCCAAGGCCGTAGGCTGTTAGGGCCCGCGACGCTTCGCACTTTCCCTTTCGCCTCTCTGCTCGGCCAAGTTCAGGCGCGCTGTGGGCGTGGGGGCTACTGTCGGCGTTCTGGGAATGGGAGTCCCCAGACTTGCCTGCCTGCGGCCTGCGCCGTGGCTCAAAGGAGGCCCAACACAGCCCATCTTCATCAACGCAAGCTCAAGACCCTCGCGAGGGGCCAAGCCTCGCGGGGCGGACGACAAGGAGCTTCCTCGTGCATGGCCTCGTCAGGCTGGCTCATGAGGAGGCGGAGAGTTCAAGGCAGGGTACCTCGCGAGGTACCCATGACGCAAGCCATGATGACCGAGGGCGCCAGTCAGGCGCCAGCCCGCACAATGTCCTCCTTTCCTCTTTGGTGCAAAGGGGGCAAGTGCAGGCGAGAGTATCAAGCAAAGGCATCCATTTCGGTGCAATGAGACCAAGACCAGCCCAACGGCCAGAAGGTAGTCATTGTGGAGCCCAAGCCGGCGTCATCACCGAAGCCTTTGGCAGTCGAGGACCAACTTTAGTCAGGATAAGTGTACCCGCTGTTCCCCTTCAAAATGGCCAATTGTTGGCGCCCTTCCCGCTCAATATTTGGGAAGAGGCCCAGGGCCTTTGCCTATAAATAGGACTAGCCACCCCCAGGGTAGCGTGGGGAAGATGATCTGGATCCTCACCAAGAAACCAGTAGATAGAGTGATTGAACTCCTCCTAGCAGTTCATCTCACCAGCCAAGAACAGACCCTCGTGGGGATGTTCTTCCTTGTATTGTTCATCATCAGCCCAAGAGGCAATCCACCACACCACACACTGGAGTAGGGTATTACACCAAAATGGTGGCCCGAACCAGTATAAATCTTGTGTCTCTTGTGCTGTTCAGTTTGGTAGTTTAGGTCCTAGCGATTTAGCGAGGAGCGAGCCGGCAGAGAGTTGAATCTCCGCGCGCACCCCAGAGTTCGAACCTCAAGGGTCTGCCGTAACCCGAAATCCGACACCCACCGGTCTCCGTGCCACCATCAGTGTCGGCGCCGTCGGTGTCGATGTCGGCGTCAGTACCATCATCGAGGCCGACCTGCAAACCTTGCTTGGCAGTCAAATAGTCGAGGTACTCTTATTCACCCTCATAATCCATCTCGTTTGCATCTTTGTCAGAAGGCCCAGTTTCTTCGTTGTTCGACATGTTTCCTATGATTAAGTGTCCTCATTTATTTCTAAAAGTATGAATAAATGAGAAATGACATAAAAAGAAATCTATGTGCCAGCACTCGATATGCCAACTATGTAGCACAAATCATGCCTTTATTCACGGGAAATTTCGGCATGACCTTTGCTAAAAAATAGACATATCGAGCGCCTGAAATTCACCGGAATGGAAATGAATCAACATTCCGGCGTAACATAGGCCAGTCGGATCATTTTCCAAACATGACATGTCCAAAACATGACATGTCCAAAACATGACATATGCACATATCACATGTCCAGTTCGAATTTGCATATAAATTCAGCTAATTTTGAAACCTAGCTAAATTCATAACTAAATAGATAACCTAGTTAACATAACCGAAGAACCCTAGGAGAGAGAGAGAGGGGGGTTTGCAGAGGGTGCACGGGCGAGGAGGCAAGCCCGACGACGGGCGGGAGGGGAGAGGAGGGAGGAGAGGGCCGACGGGTCGGGAGCGAGCGCGTCGGGGTCGGGGGCGAGCGCCGGCGCTGGAGTCGGGGGCGAGGGCCGGGTCGGGGGTGAGCGCCGGGGTCGGGGGCTAGTGCCGGCGCCGGGGTCGGGGTCGAGGGCCGGGTCGGGGGCGAGCGCTGGGGTCGGGGGCTAGCGCCGGCGCCGGCGGAGTCGGGGGCGAGCACCGGGGCCGGGTCGGGCGCGGCGGTGCGACGGGGGGGGGGGGGGGGGAGAGAGTGGGGATTTGGGGGGAAAAGGCGGGATGAAGCAGGGCGAGTGAGAATTTTGGGTTAAGTGGACATAGCAATAGCGCGTTATGTCAAAACGCGCTGCTACTAACTTCAGTAGCTGTAGCGGTTTAGGCAAAATTTGCTACTACTAAATTCAGTAGCTTCAGCGGTTTATGCAAAACGCACTACTACTACCGTCGCTACTGCCAGTTTTCCTTTTTCTTTTCCTTTATGTTATCCCATTTTTATTTCCCGAGGGAAGTGAATGAAGGGAGGGCGATATATATTGCATCCTTTGACGGTTAAATATGTATGCAAAATAGGAACATATATATTACACATCATTGGACCCATGCATAATAATGGCTAAGTGTGTATACAAAATAGGAACATATATATATATATATATATATATATATATATATATATATATATTACACATCATTGGACCGATAACATACGTTTCCTCAGTGCTGACGTTTTCGTTTTTGAGTCAGCTTCTTTCCCTTCTTCTTCGTCGAAGAATAATTGAGCCCCTCATTGTGACTTTGCCTTTTCCATGGAGTATGATTTTTCTTAGGTAATGTAGTATTGATTCTTCTTTGGACGTATACTTCATCATCATCGTCATCTTCCCTCATTGGGTTGCCGTATTGATCATAGTCTTCCTTGTTGGCGACTCCATCCATTCCAATGATGTTCCTTTTGCCTCTCCTCACGACAACACGACTGGGATTGCGCGGGTCAGTTATGAAGAAGCATTGTGTCACGTGCTTAGCGTGTACCCATGTCTCGTTTTTTGCGATAGCGTTGACGGTACCACTCTTGGCGTCGGGTATAGTCATGGTAGTGAACATCCAGCTTTCTCTTTCGACATTCTTAGCCCATTTGACACGGAACATCGTCGTGTTGTGCAGTCCAGAGTAGTCAAGCTCCCAGATCTCCTCGACCCTTCCATAAAATCGTTCAGTTGCGCCGTTGTCGCTGCCGGTCATGCATTCCATCATCACCCGTGAGTTCTGATCATCACTGTCCATATCTTTGGCCTCCGTGTAGAACGTGTATCCGTTGATATCATATGCCTGATAGGTTACGAGGTTGGGTGAGGGGCCATGTGCTAAGGCGTATATGAGCAATCCGTCCTTAGAGCCCTCCTCCGGGGGATTAGCAATAATATGCTCTTTGAACCAATGCAGGAAAGTGGAGTTGTGCTCTCTAGTAACTTCGGCGTCTGTCCTGCATACCCCCCGGTCACCATACTTCTTTGCGATAATTTCTTTGTGCAGTGCCACGAAAGGATCTACCTCGTCTAGGTGTTGTAGCACTACCAAGTTTGCTCTGTCAAAGTCGCTGCATCGATCTGAGTATGCCACGTGCAGTTCCCTGCGACCGTTGCAGTGACCATCTCCTTCGAGCCTCCCATCGTGCTTGTTAACGGGCAAACCAACACTAGCACCAGGCGGCTGGTCTGCGCCATATAGAAAATTCTCACAGAAAGAGATGCACTCTTGTGCCAAATAGCCCTGGACGATGCTTCCATCCGAATGGGACATGTTTGTCACATCCCTAGTTCTGGTCTGCTCTGGGTTAGCTAGTCATGTGTTGCGTCATGTTTAATTTCTTTTTAACTTGAATTGGGGATGACAGAACCCCCAGCACCCCCCTTAAACAAACTAGGGTTTACTAAAATCATTTTCAATGAACCCAAAATGCCCTTCTGAAATGTTCATCATAGGGTCACTGGATTAAACAAACTACGAGTCACCTCCTCTAGGATCTAGTAGATAGTCAGGCTTCTCAGCCTTTTTCATTTGTAGATGTCTGTACTCAGACATGCTAAGCTTCCGCTTGTGCTTGACTTGTGTGCTCTGAATGTTGGGTCATGAGACCCATGTTTGTAATATCTCGCTCCACGGAGCCTATTGAATAAAATACTTGAGTCGTAGAGTCATGTTATGATGCCATGTTGTATTTGCACATATCGAGCATATTGTGTGTATGTTATTGAAATGCTTGGTATGTGTGGGATCTAACTATCTAGTTGTTTATCCTTAGTAGCCTCTCTTACGGGGAAATGTCTCCTAGTGTTTACACTGAGCCATGGTAGCTTGCTACTGCTCCAGAACACTTAGGCTGGCCGGCATGTGTCCTTCTTCGTTCCTGTGTCTGTCCCTTCGGGGAAATGTCACGCGATGAATACCGGAGTCCTGTTAGCCCGCTACAGCCCGGTTCACTGGAGTCCTGTTAGCCCGCTACAGTCCGGTTCACCGGAGTCCTGCTAGGCCAGTGCTACAGCCTGGATTCACTCGCTGATGACCGACACGTTCGATGCTGGGTCATGGATGCCTGTCCCAGTAAGTTTGTGCCACTTTGGGTTTATGACTAGCCATGTCAGCCCGGGCTCCTTATCATATGGATGCTAGCGACACTATCATATACGTGTGCCAAAAGGCGCAAACGGTCCCGGGCAAAGGTAAGGCAAAACCCGTGGGAATACCGTGCGTGAGGCCGCAAAGTGATATGAGGTGTTACATGCTAGATCGATGTGGCATTGAGTCGGGGTCCTGACAGCTTTGGTATCAGAGCTTGACTGCCTGTAGGATTACCAAGCCAAACTGGTCGAAGTTGAGTCTAGAAATTCTTTAGTTACATAAGGGAATTGATTGTGGGATGGAACGTAAGGCTCTTTTACTCCTTTACCTTATGTCCTTCTGATCTGAGTCACCCACTTCTTTTCTACCGGGGTTAAGAACTAGGCCTTCTCTTCTTTCTATTAGGATCACGTGTTACTAATCCATAGACCTATTGGATTGATGGTTCTAAGCTTCAATTCAGTTCCTACTACTCCCGTGTATTCATCGCTGGTCTCAGAACCTTGATATTGTGATGTTGAGTGGTCATGCCACTATTTTTCAAGATGTCTCAAATCATTTTGAGCATTTACAGCCGTTATGTTGTCCGAGTCATCCCAGGTTTCTAAATAGTCTGATGCATTTACAAATCCCTCCTCCCGTTCCTAATGTCCTTTTGGGCCAGACTAAGCACACTAATCGGTTTATTGAGGTATTCTATTGCCTCGACATATATGTTGGAGTTAGTATTATGACCCTAGTTGTTTTAGGGAGTCACCTAGTAATCTAGCCATGTTTTGTGTTCCCAGTGTGATGATTCTGGCCACCAATCTCGAAAGCATCCCGTGGTGCCATTTAGTTAGTAGGCTTTCTATTCCTGGGTTTTTGAACCCGAGATTCACCCTACTTACTTCATGTTGATAGTATTTGATAGTTCCTTTAGGTTATTAGTAACCTTGCGATAGTTCTCGAGGTTCGTGGTATATCGTTCTTCCAAATACCATGAACTGCTTATGGCAGAAGTTCCTCGCTGATCAAAAGATCACAATCAGAGTGCTCCTGATGAGTTCTCAATTCTATATTGTGATTCTGCCAGTTCTACCTTTCTGCATGGGTTATCCGGAAGAAATATGTTGAATTCGTTCGACATGCTAGTCCATGCATCCATAACTCAGAAAATCATATGTTCTCTTAGGTTGTCCCTCTTTAATTGTATTCCGACCCTCGTCTATCAATTGATAGTCAAGAGTATGCGTGCATTCGTTCATCGATGCCTATTACACTTGTGGTCCGTCAAGCCATTCTATTCGGAATGACTAGGAGAAACAAACTCCAGTACCTCATCCATATCCAGGATTGGGTCAAGTAGTTGTACCTCGCAGATCAAAATGCCAACCCAGCTTTTGTTCTATCCTATCCTGGAGTATTACCCCCTTTATGGCAGGATTTTCATGAGAATTGCACCAGCTCTTGTGAATTCTTGACGCAGTGATATTTCTCTCCATCATTATTCATTTCTTTGTTTCCGTGTTGTTGTAACCGGAATGCCGACAAGTGAATTGTGATGTGTGAAGTCAAAACTCCGAGCAACTCCTTGCTTGGTAGTAAATGGACAATATTCTCACTCTTAGCGTGTTGGTTATTGAATCATCATTCTAAGATAGATTGTTCTACCTAGTCCTTATTTCTGGTGCACTCTTCGATCAATGAGTTAGGATTGTGTCAACCCCTCACTCTTTTGATCATATCATCTTGCCCTCAAAAGCAAGATTGTTCTCGAGCTTAGTAATATACAGGTGGTTCGTGATGTCCGAATATCTTCTCGGAAGCATTACCAGGTTGTCACCTGACTGCTATGTTGAGTTTGTGAGCAAGTTGGTTTTTTGTAAACCACCCTTTCTACAAGAATCTGTGTTGGATACCCCTGAGCTAGTTGGTTAAGCTCAACAACAATTTGGAGAGTTGGAAGATAAAAGCTTGTGTAACTTAGTTCATTTCCAAAGGGATATTCTGTGTTGTGTGTTTGTTGTAGAAAGATGATATCTTCATCGACTGATCCTCGTGACCAGTTGTTGGAGCTATTGTCTTGCCAAAACTTTAATTTGAGTATGGGCTATTCTCAAATCAAATCAGAATCAACGATGTTCGTAATGTTGTCTTACTCATGGATTTTCCTCGAGCATACACCATTATGTCTTTTGGGTCTGACCAATACTATCACCTTGTTCACATAGTTATGGAATTCCATCTCCATGGGATTCTAGATGAAATGTTGTTGAGCCCATCAACAATATCCTTACCTTCTCCATGATTTGTGTTGAACATCCAGCTAGTATTGCAAACTTTTATAAGCATTATCTTCATGACCCGCCCATGAAGCATATGCTCGAATGTAAGAAGTGACTTCTTCTAATTCTTGTGCATTTGATGCAAGTTGCCGCCGTGAATTCGAGAAAGCAAGTCTTTTTTTACTTCCTCTGGAACCATCCCAAGTCAGTCATGCATGTGCGAAGTATTCTATGGTCTGATAGACTGATCATCTTCATTCTATATGTATCCCTAGCTCACCAAGCCACTGATTGATTTGTTCAAGGAGAAGAAGTTCCTTCTTAAGAGTATACCTTATGCAAGGACTTCGATATCCTCGATGATGGATTTCCCATCAGAACTCGGTAGTGTTTTATTATAAGACTACTATGTGACCATGCTTGTCTGGGACAGTGTGTTCACATGTATGTAGCAGAACTAGCTCATGTTTTGGAGCTTGCTATCGTAGTTCATTTCCCGAGAATCTCGCAACGTCATCTCGTTGATTTGTGTTGCAAACTTTCTTTTCCAGACATGTTGTCTGAAATACCTGTCACCAACCGGATCTGAATCTCAGGCAGATGTGATGGTTGGTACTTTTCCAAGATCTATGATGTAGGTCCCGACAAGGTTGATGTTGGCCGACACACCTAGCCGAAGATCTATTATTGTAGCATCTTAACTGAGCAAGTTGACCATCCTCTCCATAAGGATGTCGTGCGACTTATTTTAGAAGTTGTTCCTTATGGATCCTTTGTTCTCCCGAAGTCAAACCTTTACTTGATGTTCCAGATACCGACTAGTATTGGGTTAAGATGGTACATCAAGGAGAACATTAGAAGCGGAGTGCTATATGTCTCTCGGTCGATCATCCAGATTTTGTTTCCTTGGCCTCGCTAAGGTGAAATCTGAGAAGGTGGTATCTTCCTTCGCACCTGCATCTCCCACCGGTATTCATCATGGTAGCATGTTGTGTTGCCAGGATCTTTGACACGGATATTGGTAAAACCTTGATGAATATGGAGATGCTCAAGTTCTTGAGAGCACGCACAAGCGCTAGGTGTTATCATCGGCACTAACTGGGATTGCTCTCAGTTTCCTCGGTTATGCTATAACTTTTCAAACAGTGGACCCACTCTCTACTGTTGAGCTTCTCCCTAGTTACTAAAATCATCCCTTGTGTTGTTTTCAACAAGGTAATCCACATCATCCATACTAGTCCGAGTATGTCATTCTACCGAACTCCTCCAAATGATCGATTGTGTTTTTCCTTAGGCTGATATAAAGAGTTTCAATGATCTCTGAATCAAAGGTAATTCTTTTGCCACTTAAGGGGGATATATTCTACGAGTCACCTCCTCTAAGATGTCTCGTTATGGTATCATGGAATTGTTGTCTACCTAATGAACCTCGTCATCTGTTCCACTCCATTCCTCTAGAGGTGTGCTTTGTGTCTCAGCTCAAGAGACGTTCCTATGTCTCACTTCATGGGTTGATCCTGAGTTGCTCAAACCTCAAGAAGATCGATTCTCCTAAAATTCTCCCTTTCCTTTTGTGGTCATGTTGGATGAAGTTCTCAAAGCAAGACGTCGAGATCAAGATGATGCAATGAATCAACATCTTCGAGAAGGACAGTTGGATCTTGGAATTCATGTTATTAGTGTGTGTCCCCTTTGTCTTCTTACCTCACGTCTTGAATCTTGGGGCGAGATTCTTGTTTAGTGGGGGTGAGTTTTCACATCCCTAGTTCTGGTCTGCTCTGGGTTAGCTAGTCATGTGTTGCATCATGTTTAATTTCTTTTTAACTTGAATTGGGGATGACAGAACCCCCAACACCCCCCTTAAACAAACTAGGGTTTACTAAAATCATTTTCAATGAACCCAAAATACCCTTCTAAAATGTTCATCATCTTTGCCTTGGTCTAGAACCTCTGACAAAAATGGTGCACACTTTTCTAGGACAACATAGGGTCACTGGATTAAATCATTAGTTAATTGCATTTGGGCATTTAAATGCTAGTAAATATTTTAAATGTCCAAATAATCCCAAACCAAAATGTTCCATGTTGGATATATTCTAAACATTGGGCATGCACAGTTTGGTGATGTTTGAAAATGCCTAGATATTTTTAGTAAAGCCACAAAGTTGCAGAAAAAATAGAAAACAGGAAATAAAAGAGAGAGAAAGGAACCTACCTAACTTACATGTGTAGCCACCTGGCGGCCCAAGTGGCCAGCCCAGCCCACCTAGCCTCCCCCTGTCGTCTTCTTCCCCTGCCAGGAGGACGAGCGCATGGCCGCAGCGCGCCGGCACGCGTCCCGGCCACCTCCTGCTTGCCGCTTCCCCCTCGACGCCCTGGTGAAGCCACGACACCCCCCTGACCGCCCCTCTCTCTCTCTGGACCCCCTCCTCCCCTCTGCTCCCTCTCTCTCGCCCGAACCCGAGCGCAGCCATCGCCGCCGACTAGAACCACCGCGGCCACAGGCCCTCCCTCGCCTCGCCGACGTGTCCATGGCCTCCGCCTCGACGCCCTCGTCCTCCCCGTCGACTCACTCGATGCCGGACGCCTCAAAACGTTGTCGCCGACCTCTTCTTCGTCGTCGGCCGCCGCGGATCCTCATCGTCGACTCATCGCCGTCCGGCCTTCCCCGAGCCTGCTTCGACATCTGCTGCAACCGCCGTGAGCCACCGAACCTTTTCCCCCTCTCCGTTCTCGCTCTCGTGCGCCGTAGCCGCCGCACCTTGCTCGCCCGCACGCGCCGCCGCCTGTGACCGCCGCCGACTAGCCTCTGGCCACCTAGCGGTCCGGCCGTTGTGCTCAACTCCCTTCCCGCGCTACGTAGAGCACATAGGTGCCCCGCACGAGCCTCGACCCCGAACTCACCTGAGCTCCGGCGACCGCCAGGGTCGACGCCGGCGACAACTCCGGCCACCCCAGCCTCCGCCACCGCCACCGTTGGATGCGCCACTCCACCCTCTTCCCGTAGCTGCTCCCTGCGCGCCAAAAGAGCCCCTGTAGGTGGTTCCCGACGCGCTCCGCCGCGTCCGGCCTCGCCGGCGGCTAAACGCCGGCGGGTTGACCGCTTTGACCGGCGAGGTTTGACCCCGTCTGTCCAGGGGTTTGACCCCTCTCTCTCACCGACTTGCGGGCCCTGCCCGACTAATTACTCTAGTTAGCACTAATTAACTAGCTAGGTTAGTATTAGTTTAACACTAACTAAACTTAGTTAGTTTAACTGACACTGACAGATGGGACCTATAGGTCAGGGTTGACCTGGACCGTCTCAGTTGACCGATGACGTCACACTGATGTCAGGCTGACGCAGTAAATCATTTACTGGATTTATTCTTATTCAGGAAATTCCAGAAAATGTTCAAAACTTCTAAAAATCATATAAATTCAACCGTAACTCCAAATGAAATAATTTATATATGAAAAATGATCAGAAAATCCAATCTATCCATCTGTACTGTTTTCATGCATGTTAGAACAACTTATGGCTACTCTTTAGGACAAATGAAATGAATGGCATTTAAATAACTACATGTGGAGTTTGAATTTGAATGTTGGATTCAAACCAACTTCATTTAACTTGCTGCTAGTTGCATTAGCTCAAACCACAGCATACTGCCATGTCATGTTCATGCATCATATTGTGCATTGCATTGATTGTGTTTCTTTCTCCGTTGCCGGTAATTGCCCCCTCTTGATAGACGCGTTTCGACGATGTGATCAATGACACCAATGAAGAACTATACTATCTTCAGAAGTGCCTGGCAAGCAAAACCCCCTTGTTCATTCGATACAATCCTACTCTCTCGCTCCTGCTCTCTTTTACTGCATTAGGACAACAACGATGCATCTGTTACTTGCTGCGGTAGCTGAACCCCTTATCCTCTGCATGACCTGTCATTGCCACAGTAAATAGATGAAACCCACTAGCATGACAAGGAGTTGTTTGAGCCCTGTTGTGCCTACTCATTCATGCTTGTTTGTCATGCCTGCTACTGCTTAGAGTTGAGTCAGGTCTGATTCATCTGGGATGAATCAGAGGTGTGTGAACATGTCCTACTGTTGAGAGCTATGTGTGTGAACACGATTTGGTAAAGGTAGCGGTGAGAGGCCATGTAGGAGTACATGGTGGGTTGTCTCATTGTAGCCGTCCTCAGGAACTGAGTTCTGTGTTTGTGATCCATGAACAGTTACTACCACACATTGGGTTCCGGGCGCTCCAAGCTCTCTCGACTTATTAATCAACCTGATCTCTGTCCAGGAGTTGCAACTAGTTTCTGGTGTTTGTAGGTAGTGTTAGTAGTCTACCAAGTGGCACCCGGTACAGGTGGGCTTGGGACAGACTAGGCACAGTGGCCTGGTGTACCAAGTGGCACCCGGTTGGTGGACTTGGGAACCCTGCACACATTGTTTGGGGCCATGAGCGACACCCCGGCCGGATCTCCTTGCGGATGGAACCCGAATAGGCGATAAACCTGGACGAGAGACTTGTGTGGTTAGTCAGGTCGTGGCCGACTCCCCCGCCAGGCTTCCGCTTGAAGGTTGCCGAGATACACGAGGTGTACATGACGGTAAGTGGCGAGAGCGTGTGTGAAGAAGTACACCCCTGCAGGGTTAACATTATCTATTCGAATAGCCGTGTCCGCGGAAAAGGACTTCTGGGTTGCCTGTACAGTTCATAGACAAGTGAAAGTGAATACTCTAAAATACGCAAGATAAGCGTGAGTGCTATGGATGGCGTTCTCGTAGGGAGACGGGAGCGGATCCATAGTGGTGTATTGATATGGTGAATATGTGGACTCGTGTGCGCCACCTCAAAAGAGTTACTTGCAGACGTAGTTTAGGATAGCCACCGAGTCAAAGCTGGCTTGCTGCAGTTAAACCCCACCATCCCCTTGTTGATAATGATGCATATGTAGTTAGTTCTGATGTAAGTCTTGCTGGGTACATTTGTACTCACGTTTGTCTATTTTATGTTTTTGCAGAGAGACTTCAGTCTCGCTAGTAGTTCCGCTTGGACTTCGACGTTTAGCTTGATACCTCAGCTACGATCTTGTGCCCTCGGCAGGATCTAGTAGATAGTCAGGCTTCTCAGCCTTTTTCATTTGTAGATATCTGTACTCAGACATGCTAAGCTTCCGCTTGTGCTTGACTTGTGTGCTCTGAATGTTGGGTCATGAGACCCATGTTTGTAATATCTCGCTCCACGGAGCCTATTGAATAAAATACTTGAGTCGTAGAGTCATGTTGTGATGCCATGTTGTATTTGCACATATCGAGCATATTGTGTGTATGTCATTGAAATGCTTGGTATGTGTGGGATCTAACTATCTAGTTGTTTATCCTTAGTAGCCTCTCTTACGGGGAAATGTCTCCTAGTGTTTACACTGAGCCATGGTAGCTTGCTACTGCTCCAGAACACTTAGGCTGGCCGGCATGTGTCCTTCTTCGTTCCTGTGTCTGTCCCTTCGGGGAAATGTCACGCGATGAATACCGGAGTCCTGTTAGCCCGCTACAGCCCGGTTCACAGGAGTCCTGTTAGCCCGCTACAGCCCGGTTCACCGGAGTCCTGCTAGCCCAGTGCTACAGCCTGGATTCACTCGCTGATGACCGACACGTTCGATGCTGGGTCATGGATGCCTGTCCCAGTAAGTTTGTGCCACTTTGGGTTTACGACTAGCCATGTCAGCCCGGGCTCCTTATCATATGGATGCTAGCGACACTATCATATATGTGTGCCAAAAGGCGCAAACGGTCCCGGGCAAAGGTAAGGCGGCACCCGTGGGAATACCGTGCGTGAGGCCGCAAAGTGATATGAGGTGTTACATGCTAGATCGATGTGGCATTGAGTCGGGGTCCTGACAATGTTACGAACGAATCCTTTGATGATCCCATTCATCCTCTCAAACGGCATCGTGTTGTGCAAGAATGATGGCCCCAGGTCTATTATGTCATCCACAATATGGACACACAGATGCACCATCACGTCGAAGAACGCGGGCGGGAAGTACATCTCAAGCTCATTCGGTGTCACAACGATCTCTTCCTGTAGCCTTTGGAGCTGCTTCACACTGATCGACTTTCGAGAGATGACGTCAAAAAAGTTGCAGAGACCAATAAGCGTGTCACGGACATGCTTATCCATTATCCCTCTAAGGGCAACAGGTAGTATCTGCATCATCATCACATGACACTCATGAGACTTCATCCCGCTGAACCTTTTCTTGTCCGTGTCTAGATATCTGCTTATCTTGCCACAGTAACCGGAACTAACTTTGACTCCGGTAAGGCACTTAAAGAATTGATTGATCTCAGCCTGACTTAAGGTGAAGCAAGAAGGGGGGCAATAATCCTCTTTCTTTATTTTCTTGCCCTTCTTCTCCCGTGCCTCTGTCTCTGTCTCTGTCTCGTCTGGCATTTTACGGGGCGGCATGTGGAGATCTTCCCTGATTTTCAAATCTTGCAAGTATTTTCTTGCCTTCGGCCCATCCTTGGTCTTATCCAGCATGTTCATCAGTGTTGCGAGCAAGCTCTCAAGGACATTCTTACAGATATGCATTTGATCAAGGCAATGAGGTGTATCGAGTTTGTGCCAGTACTCCAAGTCCCAGAACACAGACCTCGTCTTCCATACCTTCAGAAGCGGCTCCGGCGCCTTTCTCATCGTCTTTCCCGGCGCGGGGCACTCCTTCCAGTTTTTCATCAGCTCATCGATTTCGACACCGCTCCACTTACGTGGAGGTCCTCGATGCTCAGCATGACCATTGAATAGATCTCCACGGTTTCTCCACGGGTCGTCCTGTTCAAGCCATCTTCGATGCCCCATGTACACGATTTTCCCAGACCCGCCATCTTTCCTTGACGTTAGCTGCTGAGACGTCGTATCATCCATGCACCGCGTGCATTTGCAATATCCATGGCACACCTGGCCTGCCACATATCCGTAACCGAGATAGTCCTGCACTGTCGTGATTAGCGCGGCTCTCATGTTGAAATACACACCTTTGCTAGCATCCCATGTCTTGGCCGGTGTTTTCCATAACGTGTCTAACTCCTCTTGAAGTAGCCCCAGATACAAATTAATATTATTTCCTGGTTGTTTCGACCCTTGAATAAGCATGCTCATGTGAATGTACTTTGATTTCATGCAAAACCAGGGGGGAGGTTGTACATCCATACAAACACGGGCCATGTGCTATGGTTGGTGTTCTGGTTGCCAAACGGATTCATGCCATCGGTACACGAGCCGAGCATGATGTTCCTTGCATCACATTCAAAATACCGATAGAAGTTGTTCAACGCTCTCCACTGGCTTCCATCCTTCACGTGTCTCAGCTTCAGATTATCTCCATCGTCGGGCTTCTTGCTCTCCGCGTGCCAGCGCATTAGCTTAGCTTCCTTGGGATCTACAAAATACCTTTGGAGACGGGGAGTGATCGGTAAGTACCATACAACTTTCTGGGGACATTTCTTCCCAGCCTTCTTGTATCGAGAAGCATTGCACACCGGACAGCTTATTTTTTCCGCATGCTCCTTCCGATAAATTATGCAATCGTTGATGCATGCATGGTATCTAACGTGTGGCAGATCAAGAGGGCACACGATCTTCTTGGCCTCATCAACACTAGTAGGACATAGATTACCCGCGGGAAGAACATCCTTTAGGTACTTGAGATCCTAATCGAGGCTAGTGTCGGTCCATTTGTTTTTAGTCTTCGTCTTCAGGAGTTGGAGCGTGAAACTCAAGCGAGTCACCTCAGGATTGCAACCATCATACAATGGAGTGTTCGAGTCTACCACCAGTTGCTCCAGCTTAGCCTCCTCTCTAGAAGCAGCTCTCTCAGTACTCGTCTCCTTGCGAAGCAATGCTTGAACATGAGGGTCCCGCACAATTGAACTTAGTACCGATGAACTCTGCTGTGTGGAGTCCATGTTGTTCTCTCCGCCGCCATGTCCGGCCCCTTCTCCTCCGCCATGTCCGGCCCCTTCTCCGCCGCCATGTCCGGCCTCTTCCCCGCCGCCATTATCGATCATCTCTTCGTCTTGCCCTGTGTCATCATTGCCTGCCCCATCGGCATCTTCAACATCGTCATCCTCATCTTCAATTATCCACCGAGTATAGCCATCCATGAAACCAGTCATGAGCAGGTGCGCTTCGACACGACCATCGTCATGGGGGTCGAGCCAAACTATTCCTTTGCATTTTCGACACGGACATAAAACCTCTGGCCGGTTATTTTCTTTCATGTCCTACACCGCCGACCGCAACCACCTGTCCACCATCATTCCACTGACCATCGTCAACTCTGCACGGTAATAATGAACAAATTGATTATAAAAATGCATGCATGCATCAAAGTCATAAAAAAATTTGGCATGACCTTCCCTAAAAATAGGACATATATGGATCTAGAGTTTGCCCGGAATTCGCCGAAACGGAAATAAATCAACATTTCGGCAAAACATAGGCAACTCAAAAGCACAATTTGGCATCAACTCATGCCACACACACAATTTCCACAAACATAGCACACACAGACATAAACATATTTCCATTTTACAAAAGCATGAAATTTTCATCACCTCTATCTCGATCGAGATCGAGCACACGGTGGAGATGATGTTGTAGGGAGATCAAAAGTGCACAAAGCTCTTCTTGACAAAGATAGATCCAGTTAGGTTGCAAATAGGTCACTTAACTAAATCCTACATCTACCTAGCTACCTAATTTGGGAGGAGACAACTTCAACTAGTGGAGGGGGAAGGAAAAAGAGAAAGGAGATGCATTAATGGAGGTGGTGTAGTTAGGTAGGAGTAATGAAGAGAGAGAAAGGTGGATAGAATAGAGAGAGTAATGGGGGAGAAGTATTGAGGAAGAAGAAGAGTGAGAGTGGGAGCATGTGGGGGAGGTAGGGGGAAGGGAAGAGAGGAGGGGGAGCGGGAGGTAGGGGGAAGGGAAAGAGAGGAGGGGGGAGGGACGGGTGGGGGAAGATGGTGGGTTGGTGCGGGTTAGTAGTAGCGCGTGATCTAAAACGCGCTACTGCTAAGGAATTAGCAGCAGCGCGCTTTGGGATACGGCGTTACTGCTAACTGGGACAAAAAGTGTGGCAATTTGAAATTTAGCAGCAGCGATCTCAGAAAAAGTGCGCTACTCCTACATCCTTAGGAGTAGCGCGGTTCGCGCGACCGCGCTACTGCTAATTAGAGTTAGGTGAACACCACCGGTCGATATTTGTAGCAGCGCGTTTTACGCCGAGCGTGCTACTGCTAAATCCTTATCAGCAGCGAGTTTCCCGCATGCGCGCTACTACTAGTTAGCAGCAGCGCTCCTTTTTGAGCCACGCTGCTGCTAAGATTTTGTGTATAGGCTTTTCCCTAGTAGTGGGTCGGCGGCAAAACAAACTCGACTCGGCCAAAATCAATGTAGGCAATACAAAATCGACTCGGCGGAAACTCGACTCGGGGCAGGTTTGTAACTTCACTCAGACGTTACACAACCACCCTACCTGTCAGCCCCGTTCATACACCGTGGGGGGCAACCATGGGCGCCAACCACCCTCTCCTCGTCCGAAATTGCTCTGGGCAAATATTGGCGAGATGCGAGATTACCGTCCTATCCCCATTCGACGAGACTGTCGTGGGAGGCTGACCCACGGACACCTATGGGACCGGCGGACCGAGCCCCTTTCGGGTCGGCGGGGGGCAGAGATTGCGCGAAGAGCAGATCGAGGCGAAACACACGAGCTGTTTACCCAGCTTCGGAGCGCTCCGGAGAGATAATACTCCTACTGCTGCATGTCTGATTGTATTGAGTTCTTCCTCAGGAGCGCTAAGTGCTACAATACACACTAGCTGCTAACGAGACCGAGCGTGAGTGTTTTCTGCCTTCGAACCCCCCTCTACGTTGCGCATGGGCCTCCTTTTATATGCTCAAGGGGTCACCGACAGGTGGCAACGCAGGCAAGGGTAAAAATGGAAAAGAGTTGCGGTTGGTACAACTACTTGTACAGTGTATCATACCTAACCCTGACGGCAGGGGACAAAGGCATTAAATGCCCGTCTACGTCGCCCAAACAATGCAAAAAGGGACCTTCAGGGGCGCCACCGCTTGCCACGATGGCAATCTTGTCAGCGTCGCTTGCCACCTCGCACCGCTGGCTGCACAGCCTCTTGCCACGCGCACCTGGAAAGGTCCCAGGGCAACACGTTGGTGGATGTGCTGGAGCGCGGGTACAGAGTGGTAGCTTGCCGCGGCAAGCGCCTTGCCGCGGTCGTTGTCTTGTCGCGTCCGGAAGCTTGTCGCTCACCGGGCCTTGCCGGGAGGCGTGGCGCGTCATGGCAAGTTCCTTGAGATGCCTCGGTTGGCCTTCCCGGCAAGCTCCTCTTGCCGGGGCCTTGTTCTCCTTGTCTTGAATACTTTGTTCTTGAATGGCTCCAAAGGACCCACGGAGGACCTTGGCGGTTGCTCGGCAAGCCTTGCCGCGGGGTGCTGCGACTGCCCGTGCACAAGTTCGGGATACTAGGGTACCCCTACTCTAGTACACCGACAGGAGCCCCCGGGCCTGGGCCACACACGGTGCCGAGCGTTGTTGGGCCAGGCCCAAAACAGGGCACGGGCACGTGCGGCCTGGGTTACGCCGTATCTTACTCCGTATCCACCGCGCCCTCCCCAAACGACACGCGTCGAATGCGGCATCGTGGGAGAGATCGTGGGGGGTCTCTTTATTCGGAAAGGCGGAACGTCCGCCCCCTCCCTCTTTATAAGCAGGGGAAACAAGGGCAGTTCCCCCATCTCGCCAGTTGCTGTTCCAATCTCAGAAATCTTCCGCCGTTCCCCTCTTCTTCCCAAAGTCGAAAGAGAGCAGCGCTCCGCCCCCCATCGCCACCAGCACCACCAACGCCGTCGATCTCCCCCACCACCTCCGCCATGGCTCCGAAAGCCGGCAAGGGGAAGGGCGTGAAGTCGACCGAGGCGCAGCGGCTCACGGCGCTGCGAAGGGAGCGGACAACCTTCCCCCCCCCCCAGCTCGCCGCGAAGGAGCTGAGGGAGTACTACTACCTCTTCTAGTCGACGGAGACGCGAGCGCATCCGCGCACGAAGGTACTCTCCGCCGCCGCTTCGGAACGGGCTCCGAATGGATATCCCTTCTTCACGTTGTTCTTCTACTGCGGGCTCTGCCCTCCTTTCTCTGAATTTTTCTGCGACATTATGAACACCTACGGGTTCCACCTCCTTGACTTCACCCCCAATGTCGTTCTGACCATGGCAGTTTTCGCACATCTCTCTGAAAACTATGTCGTAGTCCACCCAAATGTAGCCCTTTTCCGCCACTTCTTTATGCCTCGAGTTGAGAGAGGAGAGCCCTTATCCGGCGGAATCGCCTGGATCTCGAGGGCTGGCAAGAAGGAAGCTTATCTGGAGGGAGAGCTCCGCGGCAAGTGGAAGGAATGGAGAGCAGACTGGTGCTGGATTGTCGAGGAGAACCCGCAGCCGTTTACTGCCCAGCGCCAAGCCCCAGTAGCGCGCGGCAACGATTGGAGCAGCGTGGCCCCGGAAGATGATAGGATGAAGATTGCCATCACCCGGATCCTGCGCCTCAGGCTTGCCGGGCTCACTATAGGCACCGTTGGTGCAGATTTTCTTCGCCGCCGCATCGCCCCCCTGCAGGAGAGGAGGAGACCCGCCTGGGAGTTCGGGGGTGCGGCGGACATCATGAGGCTGCGCCCGGGCCTCAACTTCAACTTCACCGTCCTGGAACTGGACGCGATGCTCAAGGAACTGTTCAAACACGACCCTCAACATCCCGAATGGTTCAGGTTGCCGAAGGGTGTCGTTCCGTTGTGCAACAATTCCTCGCTCGACCGCATCCGTGCAATGATGCCGCTATGCGATTCGCATGGAATTGTCCCAACTTGGCAAGAGCCTGCAGACGACGTCGTGCAGGAGTTCTTTGACGGCTTGGTGGAAGTGGCGGTCCGCTCCGATGAGCAGAAAAGCCTCACCCGCGACACCACCGATGCGGAGATGCAGCGCATCACTACTAGGGCGGAAGAGGCGGCGGTAGCCGCTGCCGCGGGCGAGTTTGGATTCACAGTGGAGGAGGCAGAGGCAGCAGAGGCGGCAAGCCTTGCCGAGCGAGATGAGCTTGCCAGCGAGGGAGAGGTTGCCGGCGAGGGAGAGCTTGCCGGGCCTGAAGTCGAGTCGGGCGATCCCGCCGAGGGGCGAGCGACTCGTTGGAGACCGACTCCTCTTCCTCCTCGTCTTCAGACAGCCCACCGCAAGCAGAGCCCCCAGCTCCACCAAGAAGGCGTCTCCGCAAGGTTGGGGACGTAGTGGGGTGGCAAACGAGTCAATAGCCGCCGCGCCGCACGACACGCTCCACCGCGACAAGCATTGTTGCCGCGGGAGCACCTCACGCCGCTGCGACAACTGGAGCGGGGTCCTCCCGGACCACCGCTTCTGCTCCTGCCGCTGCCCCCGCCAAGCGGTCAAGGAAACCTACTCCTCCACCTCATCGCGCCGAAGGTGGGCCGGACTTCGACCTCTCTGCACTCAGCTCCGACGAGGAAGAAGAAGAGTAAGATTCTTTGTTGTACTTGTAGTTCTTCAATTTTTGCTGTTTTGTCTTGTATCTGATTTGCTTTACTCCGAACCCATTCCTTTTCAGGACTCTGGCCCAGAGAGCGGTGAAGAGAGCCAAGGTCCCGGTGATTGTCATCGAGGACGAACCCGCCACGACAACGTGGGGTGTGTCCGAGACCATCTTGCCGGACCCGACAACTATTCCCCAAAGCAGCCCCCGGCGCAGCCCCCAGCGTAAGTATCTGTTTACTTCTCGCTGTTAGGCGCGCATGGGTGCTCTTTCCTTGCTTATATCTGGCTATTGGTTTGTGTAGGAGCAGAGCAGCCTCACCAAGAGCGCTCGGAAGCCGCCCCCGACATGACATCTGCTTCGACTACACCGCCAAGGGAGGATTCCCCGGCAAGGGAGCGTTCTCCGGCAAGGGAGAAGTCTCCGGCAAGGGAGAGTTCTCCGGCAAGGGACAGCACCAGCGACCCCCCGGTGGTGGAGACCACGACTGAAGAGCCCAGTACAGGTAATCCTCTTGCTTGAAAACTTCCCTTGGGTTCTTATTCTTCTGATTTTCCTTTTGGATATTTGCTTGACTTTTCTCCCTCTTCCGGCCTTCAGATCCGCCTGTCACGGAGCCGATGGAGACCGAGGTTACCGGCGAGGAGAACGCGCGCGGCAACACCAACGACGCCGCTGCCACCGAAGAAGCAGTTGGCGCTGATGAGCCCGCCGGCGAAGGGGCCGCCAAAGCTGCTGCCGCAGAAGCTGGCGAAGGATCTGGCAATCGCACTGACGGCCCTGAGGCCGCAGGAGCGACAGGCGCTACGCCGACCGCCGATCCCTCCGCCGCTGCCACAGCGTCAGGCTCCGAAGAGCCCCAGCCCGGCGCCTACTTGAAGGCCGGTGATGGCGTCTTCATCAAGCTCCCCTGGGCGTCAAGCTCCAGCGCACTGGTCGAAGGAGAAACCTTTGATGGAGAAGTGCTCGCCTCCGCTGGGCTGGCGCTGGTCGACGTGCCGAGCAGCAGCAGCAGCGAGTCTGAGGAGGAGCAGCTGCTGCGGAAGCTGGTGTCGCTCTACCGCGCTCGGCAGGCCAAGGTGGAATCCCGAGAAGCGCTTGTCGCGCAGGCGGGAGTGGACATCGAGAAGCGCGCGGAGGAGCTCCGGGGTCGCAACCAGGAAGCTCTCCGGTCCCTGGCAGAGAAGCGGGAGCAACTCGCCGAGGAGCGGAAAGCCTTCCTCCTCGAGAAGGCCGAAGTTGAAGAGCAACAGCGGCTTGCCGCCGAGGAGCTGTTTGCGCGGGAGGGCGAGTTGGCGCAGCGGAAGGTCAATCTTGACAGCCATGAGGAGGAGCTTGCTGCGCGCGAGCAAACATTCGGCGGGGCTCTCGACGAGGCAAAGGATGCTGCCGCAGCTGCCGAGGACGCCAAGAAGGAGCTGGAGACGAAGGTGGCGCAGCTGGAGACCGATCTCAAGGCGAGCGGCGAAGAGCTTGCCGCGCTCAAGCGTGAGCGCGAGAAGGACGCCTACACTCTTGATGAGCTGCAAGGTAGTCTCGCCGAGAAGGGCAAGGAGCTTAGCGCCGCCAAGGACTCCAACGTAGATCTTGAGCTGAAGCTGGCTACTTTGACCAAGACATTGGATGGCTCCAGGGAGCAGGAGGTGGCCTTGAAGAAGCAGATCAAGGCCGATGAGGCGCTGCTGGCGAGTGCTGCTGCCACCCAGAACACTTTTAGGGAGAATGTGGAGCACTGGACGGAGGGTCTCGTGGATGTTGCCGCAGCCATCGACAGGGGGCTGGCGCAGCTGGGGATGGAGGATTTCGGGTATACCTCCGATGAGAACCTCCAACCCAGCGCCAAGCTCAGCTTGTTCTTCAAAGGCGTGGCGACGGCCCTCCAGCGACTCCAGGAAAGGATCCCAAAGCAGCTGGCCGACGAGTCGCGCACGATCTACGTGGGAGTTTTTCAAAAGGTGTTGGTGAACGCGGCCTTCCGCAACCCAGGCCTCAACCTCACCAACATCCTCAAGAAGCTACCGCCGGATGCTAACCTAGAAGCGCTCAAGACCCTTGTCGCACCCATTGTGGACAAGGTGAGCGAGATCAAGAGGGTCGAGGGCGATCGCGTAGATTAGGCCGCCCGTTTTCTCCTTTTCTTGTCGCTGTTGGTCATGTTACGAGAACAATTTATTAGAGCTGCGACAAGCTATCTTGTAATATAACTTTATTTTGGGTATCGATTGCTATGTTATTTCCTTTACTTGATTCCTTCCTTTGTATGTTTGTTCCCTACGCTTTTAGGGAACTTGCCGGTGCAGGCGCCTTAGCCGCGAGCGCTGAGTGCGGGATCTCAGCAGCCTGCTGGCGGTGCCGCTACTGACAAGAAACCTTGTCGCAACTAGTCACATCTCACTTAAGTTGTTGAGTGGACTCGAAACAAAGTAAGGGCGCAACTAGCTACGAGTTGGTTCCTCCGCGCACAGGTTTTCCATACAAAGCACGGTCATTCAAGGAAGATAACTTAAAAAATTTAAAACTAATTGCTCAAACTTTGGCAACTTAGCTTTTCTGTCGTTTGCGTCCCGGTAAGGCGAAACTTTCTTGAACGACGCCTAGTCCACACCTTTATCTTCTCCTTTCCCCCAACAAACTTGTGGGCGTGGGAACCTTCCTTTCTTTGAGAAAAAGAAAGAAGAGAAAATAAAGATATGGAGCCTTATGGCTCGTTATTGCTTACCGGGGGTAGGCGCTGCACAAATTGTCAGATAACATATGCAAAAAATAGAAAGCATGAAATTTACAAGATGTGCGGAGCACATGATCTTTACTTATGCACGGGGTCTGCGCCCGGCTTTCTACAAAGGATTACATGCAACAGCGGCAAGACTTGTACAAAAGGTGGTTGCCGGAACAGGTTCCGGCAACCGCGCCCTACGGGTAAAACTTACGAAGATGCTCAGTGTTCCAGGAGTTGCTCACCGGAATGCCATCTTCGGTCTCAAGGCGGACAGCACCAGGCCTAGTGACTCGTTTCACCCGGTAAGGGCCTTCCCACTTCGGCGTCAACTTGTTGGAATTCTTGGCGGACTGAACGCGCCGAAGAACAAGGTCGCCTTCCTCGAGACTTCTGGCATTAACTTTGCGGCTATGGTAGCGGCGCAAAGCTTGCTGGTATCGAGCAGCTCGTACCGCGGCCTGAAGACGGTCTTCCTCAAGGAGCAGCGCGTCATCTTGTCGCAGCTGCTCTTGCTCAAGCTCATCATAAGCGAGCACTCGAGGTGACCCGTATACGAGTTCCATGGGGAGAACTGGCGTCTGCTCCATAGACTAGAGCGAAAGGTGTCTGGCCAGTGGCTCGATTTGGCGTCGTCTTGATCGACCAAAGAACCTCCGGCAGCTCCTCAATCCAGTTCTTTCCGCACTTGTGCAGCCTGTCGAAAGTCCTGGTCTTGAGCCCGCGCAGCACTTCAGCATTTGCCCTCTCCGCTTGACCGTTGCTTCTCGGATGAGCCACAGAAGCGAAGCAGACCTTGGCGCCAAGATCTTGGACGTACTGCATGAAGGTGCGGCTCATGAATTGCGTGCTGTTGTCGGTGATGATCCTGTTAGGGATCCCGAAGCGGCAAACAATCGACCTGAAGAACTTGACTGCTGACTGTGCTGTCACCTTCCTCACTGCTTCCACTTCCGGCCACTTTGTGAACTTGTCGATTGCAAAGTACAAGTACTCAAAGCCCCCGACAGCTCGGGGAAAGGGGCCGTGGATGTCGAGCCCCCAGACCGAAAATGGCCAGGATAAAGGGATCGTCTGGAGAGCCTGAGCTGGCTGGTGTATCTGCTTGGAATGGAACTGGCACGCTTTACACTTGGTTACTTGTGAAGTTGCATCCTGGAGGACTGTCGGCCAAAAGAAACCTTGCCGGAACGCTTTGCCGGTAAGTGCTCTTGCGCCAATGTGGTGACCACATATGCCTCCATGTATCTCTGCCAACAGCTTTTGTCCATCTTCCCGGTGAATACACTTCAATTTCACATCGTTGGGTCTTCTTCCGTATAGTGTGTTGTCGACAAACTGGTACATACTTGACTGCCGGGCTACTCTTTCCGCTTCTTCTTGTTCTTCGGGAAGTTCTCCTGTCTGAAGGAAACGGACAATCTGTTGTGCCCATGCTGGAGCTTGCGGCTCGACAACAAGGACTAAAGGCACATCTGCTGCTGCGGGATCATCCGCTTCTACGGCGAGAACCTGTGGCTCAGCCGGAGCTTGACATTCCCCGGCAAGCTTGCCGGAGCAAAACTTGTCGGGAGCGTCTGCTTCAACGGAACAAACCCTAGGGCTTGCCGGAGCAGACTGCTCCTCAGCACCCTTGGTGTTGATGTTGGGGACCTTCTTGGCGGCGGCTTCGGGGAGCTCTGCCGGAAAATAGTCACCAGAAATCAACTTCCTCTTTTTGCTCTGTCCAGTAGATGGCGTTACAGACGGTTGAGTCAGTTTGAGCACAAAGATCCCTGGTTCCACAGGTAACTTAAGTGCAGCGCACTTCGACAGGCCATCGGCAATGTCGTTCTGAGCTCTTGGAACATGTTCCATCTGTAGGCCGTCAAAGTGCTCTTCTAGCTTTCTTACTTCATCGACGTAAGCTTCCATCAACGGACTCTGATAATTCTTGTTCACTTGGCGGACGACAAGCTGCGAGTCACCCCTGACAATGAGCTTCTTGATCCCAAGGTCTGCTGCGATCCTGAGACCGGCAAGCAAACCTTCATACTCTGCGGTATTGTTTGTTGCTTGCTCCTTGGGAAAGTGCATCTGGACTACGTACTTGAGGTGCTCTCCGGTGGGCACAACAAGTAGCACGCCCGCACCGGCGCCTTGCAGCGAGAAGGCACCATCAAAGTACATCAGCCACTCTTTGCTTGCTTCCTTGACGGGGATGCTCGTTTTTGGAGTTTCTTCATCTGGTGTTGGCGTCCACTCTGCTATGAATTCTGCCAATTCTCTGCTTTGGATAGTTGAGGTGCTCTCAAACTTGAGGCCAAAGCTTGACAGTTCTAGTGCCCACTCGACAATCCTGCTTGTTGCTTCTGGATTCTGCAGTATCCTCTTTAGCGGAAAACGAGTGACAACTGTGATCTCATGTGCTTGGAAGTAATGACGCAGCTTTCTCGAGGCCATGAGAAGGCCGAAAAGCAATTTCTGCACACCAGAGTACCTTGACCTAGCCCCCTGCAGAAGGGAACTGACAAAGTAAACTGGGTGCTGCACCATTCTCTTCTGTATCTCCTCATGTGCTTGCGCAGACCCATCTTTGTCGGGACTAGAGCTTGTCGGTGAAGTCCCCTGCTTGTCGCTGGATGCATCTGCCGTGGTTGCTGGCTCATCATCCGCCTCCCTCTCCGCTACTAACGCAGCACTAACCACTTGATTGGTTGCTGCTATATACAGCAACAACTTCTCTTGCGGCTTAGGTGCGACACGTGTTGGAGTGGAGGACAGTTATCTCTTTAAGTCCTACAGCGCAGCCTCCGCTTCCGGAGTCCATTTCATTGGACCTGCCTTTTTTAATATTTTGAAAAACGGCAGGGCGTGCTCAGCAGACCTAGAGACAAACCTGCTGAGAGCAGCCACGCAACCGGCAAGTCTTCGTACATCCTTGACGCGCTTTGGTGCTTCAATCTTCTCAATGGCCTTGATCTTGTCGGGATTGGCTTCAATACCCCGCTGAGACACGAAGAACCCGAGAAGCTTGCCGGAGGGGACTCCAAACACACACTTCTCGGGGTTCAGCTTGAGGTTGATCTTGCGTAGATTTGCAAAGGTTTTGTCTAAATCCTGAATCAGAGTTGCTTTGTCCTTGCTTTTGACCACTATGTCATCCATGTAGGCTTCCACATTTCTGTGCATTTGTGGCTCAAAAGCGTCATGGACTACTCTTGCAAATGTTGAACCAGCATTCTTTAAACCGAAAGGCATCCGTATGAAACACTATGTGCCACATGGAGTGATGAATGTGGTCTTCTCCTCATCCTCTTCTGCCATGAAGATCTGATGGTATCCTGAGTATGCGTCAAGAAATGAAAGCAAGTCACATCCAGCCGTGGACTCAACAATCTGGTCAATGCGCGGCAAGGGAAATGGGTCTTTGGGACAAGCTTTATTAACATCGGTAAAGTCGATACAAAGCCTCCATTTTCCGTTTGCCTTGCGCACGACTACAGGATTGGCCAACCACGTAGGATGGAGCACTCCTCTGACAAGGCCTGCTGCTTCCAATTTCTTGATTTCTTCTGCGATGAATTCTTGGCGCTCCACTGCTTGTTTCCTGACCTTCTGCTTGACGGGCCGCGCATGAGGACAGACGGCAAGATGGTGCTCGATTACTTTCCTGGGAACACCGGGGATGTCAGACGGTTGCCACGCAAACACGTCTACATTCGCCCGCAGGAAAGCAACGAGCGCGCTTTCCTATTTAGGGTCGAGAGTGGCACTAATGGTGAAGGTACCACCAGTGCCGTCCTCCTTGGCGGAGACCTTCTTGGTCTCTGGCGGAGCTGCCATTGTCTTCTTATGCTTGCCGGTGGAGCTCGATGGTGCGTCCTCGACGGTAGCGCAGCACTCCGAAGAGGTGCGCTTGCCAAAGTGGGCATCAGAACTCTTGCCGGACTTGGTCTTCTTCTTCCCCCCGGGAGCTTCAACGGCAACTGACTTGCGATCTGTTGCGGCTGCTGCTTCCCGGTAGATCTTGTCGGCGCAGATAAGAGCATCCTTCTTGTCGCCAGGGACAGAGATGACACTTATCGGGCCTGGCATCTTCAGCATGTTGTATGCGTAATGAGAGGCTTCCATGAATTTGGTGAGTGCTGGACGGCCGAGTATCCCATTGTAAGGCAATGGAAAGTCAGCAACGTCAAAAGTGACCCTCTCAGTCCTGAAGTTCAACTCGCTGCCAAATGTCACCGGCAACATGATCTTTCCCTTCGGCTTGCTCCTTCCCGGATTGATTCCTTGGAATGTGCCGGTCTCTTCGAGCTCGCTGTCAGGGATCTGGAGTTTCTGGAGAACCATGGAGGAGATCAGGTTCAAGCCGGCCCCACCGTCAACTAGCATCTTAGTGACCTTGAGTTTGCAGATAGTTGGTGAAACCAACATCGGCAAGCACCTGACCGCAGTTATGCGATTAGGGTGGTCCTCAATATCAAAGATGATAGACGTGCTGGACCATTTCAGAGGCTTGCATGACTCGACGGGCGGTTCTGCCGCATTGACTTCCCGCACCCACTGCTTGAGCTGGCGGTGTGAAGTATGCAGAGAAGCACCGTCGTCAACGCACAAGACCTCTGTGGGTTTCTGGAACTCCTGCTCATTGGTCTCGTCATCATCCATATCTTCATCATCGTCGTCTTCATCCTTGTCGCGGCCGCGGGGAGGTCTGTCTCCTTGCCGCTGCTTGGCCTTGCCGCGGCGTCCTCCCCGGCCGGGGCGCTTCTTGGCGGATCCTCCAGTACCCTCTTGGGCCTTCTCCTTGTCGCGTCGCGCGTATTCAGCCTTTTGCTGCTCGACAAGCTGCTCGACCTTCTTGCAACTCTGGAGGTCATGGCCCTTGGTGCGGTGGATCTTGCAGTACTGCTTGTTGGTGCCGTCCTGCTTGTCGGCGACCGCCACAGCTTCAGCTTCCTTGGCGCCACCTCCGTTGCCGGACTGCTCAACGACTAGCACATCTTTGCCTTTCTTCTTCCTGTTGTTCCGCCGCCGGTTTTTCTTTGCCGGGGCAGCATCTTCGCTGTCAGATCCTCCTGCTCCTGTATTCTCTCCAGGAAGTTTCCTCCCTTCCTCAGCACGTGCACACTTGTCGGCTAGGGCATAGAGCTCACTGACGTCTCTGATCTTGCACATCGCCATCTCCTCCCGCATCCTGCGGTTTCGCACGTTCTAATGGAACGCGCTGATGACCGCGGCAGGGTGGACATCTGGGATGTTGTGCTGTACACGGCTGAATCTCTGAATGTACTTGCGCAGGGGCTCTCCTTCCTTCTGGGCAAGCAGATGAAGGTCGCTCTCTTGGCCATGAGGCTTGTGGCCGCCTGTAAAGGCGCCGACAAACTGATGGCATAGGTCTGCCCAGGAAGATATGGAGTTATCCGACAAGTGCATGAGCCAGGACCTGACATTGGGCTTGAGCACCAGTGGGAAGTAGTTGGCAAGGATCTTGTCGTCCCGCCCCCTGGCAGCTTGCACCGCGATGGTGTAGATGCTGAGGAACTCCGACGGATGCGACTTGCCGTCATACTTCTCTGGTACGTCTGGCTTGAAATTCTTCCTGCTGGGCCACTGGACTTGCCGCAGCTCACGAGTGAACGCAGGGCAACCTACCACGTACGGCAAGTCGCCTAGTTCCCCTGGCACATGCATGTCGACAGAGGGCCCAGCGCGCTAGTCCGATTGATGCCGCGCTTCTCTTCGACGCTCGATGCGAGTAGGAGCGTCTTCTTGCTGTCGTTCGTGAAGAACTTGGCGCTGATCGCGACGAGCTCGTGGATCTGATGACGCGGTGGAGTCGTTGTCGAGGTAGATCCAGCGAGTCGGCGATCTTGGCCTTCGGGGTGGAGAGTGCATGGTGGTTGCACCCCCACCGGTTTTGTCGCCATCGGCTCGTGCCTGGCAGTCTTGCCGCGGCTGCGATGTACTCGGCTGCCGTGGAGTGTCGCCGTTGGCGAAGCCGATGAGACTCTGAATGGTGGCCCTCCATTCGTCGATCTTGTCCACCGTTGGAGGGTAATCCAGGAGCAGTTGAGCTCGTGCCAAAGCTTCTGCTGGAGTGGTGGGTGGCAGTGGCGAACGGTGCGAGGAGCGGGATATGCTCGGACTTCTAACTATGTTAGAAGGAGCAGTATCCCGTCCGGGCGACCGTGTCTTGCTTGTGCCAGCATGTTGGCGTGCATGCTGGTCTTGAGCACCCCGAGATCCACCAGCTCAATCTTGGTCCAACGAGCGTATGGTGCCGCGTGTACCATGACGCTGTCGGTCCCGCGCCTCCTGAGATGGGCGCGGTGCATGTACGGACGCCGAGGTCTGTGCAGCCTTGTCCTTGGACCTGGCAGCACCGTGAGCTCCCTCGTCGACGCTCGTTCTTCCGCCGGCGTCTACCCCACCACCCGTTTGCTCCGGTGGTGGTGGGATCGATGTGGACGGAGTAGCCACCTCCGAAGCCTTCTTCTTCGGTGGCATGTCGATGAAGACGATGAAGATCTAGCTCGTGTGAACGCCGGATCAGGTTCACACAACCTTGACGCCCCCTACCTGGCGCGCCAAAGATGTCGTGGGAGGCTGACCCACGGACACCTATGGGACCGGCGGACCGAGCCCCTTTCGGTTCGGCGGGGGGCGGAGATCGCGCGAAGAGCAGACCGAGGCGAAACACACGAGCGGTTTACCCAGCTTCAGAGCTCTCCGAAGAGATAATACTCCTACTGCTGCATGTCTGATTGTATTGAGTTCTTGCTCGGGAGCGCTAAGTGCTATAGTACACACTAGCTGCTAACGAGACCGAGCGTGAGTGTTTTCTGCCTTCGAACCCCCCTCTACATTGCGCATGGGCCTCCTTTTATATGCTCAAGGGGTCACCGACAGGTGGCAATGCAGGCAAGGGTAAAAATGCAAAAGAGTTGCGGTTGGTACAACTACTTGTACAGTGTATCATACCTAACCCTGACGGCAGGGGACAAAGGCATTAAATGCCCGTGTGCGTCGCCCAAACAGTGCAAAAAGGGACCGTCAGGGGCGCCACCGCTTGCCACGATGGCAATCTTGTCAGCGTCGCTTGCCACCTCGCACCGCTGGCTGCACAGCCTCTTGCCACGCGCACCTGGAAAGGTCCTAGGGCGACACGTTGGTGGATGTGCTGGAGCGCGGGTACAGAGTGGTAGCTTGCCGCGGCTAGCGCCTTGCCGCGGTCGTTGTCTTGTCGCGTCCGGAAGCTTGTCGCTCACCGGGCCTTGCCGGGACGTGTGGCGCGTCACGGCAAGTTCCTTGAGATGCCTCGGTTGGCCTTCCCGGCAAGCTCCTCTTGCCGGGGCCTTGTTCTCCTTGTCTTGAATACTTTGTTCTTGAATGGCTCCAAAGGACCCACGGAGGACCTTGGCAGTCGCCCGGCAAGCCTTGCCGCGGGGTGCTGTGACTGCCCGTGCACAAGTTCGGGATACTAGGGTACCCCTACTCTAGTACACTCACAGAGACGTCCAAATTTTAAACGGGGGCTAAGTTCATAACTTTCCCATATTTCAGACAGGCTCATCCCAAAAACATGGTTCCCCGTACCTCTCCCTCAATTTTCCCATTCGTACACCGTCCGCGCTAGAACACCATCCCCACACCAGCCTCCGTCCGCAACCCCATCCATCGCCACCATCCTCCACCATATCCATCGCCACCGTCCTCCACCATGTCGGAGCGTCTACCAAGACCGCATCGTCCACTGCTAGAGCTGGACGTTTCTCATCCATGGCTGTGGACCAATAGCCTTGCATCGCGTCCTCTCGCTTCATCGGCGCCGTCGTCCTCTTTGCCGGGGCCGCTCAAACGACCTTCTCTTGCACCGCAATGGGACTTATCCCCTGATGCACCCATCTACCGTCGCAGATCTGCTTCAACGCCACCGACAGCCATCGCACCCTATATTCCTACATGGCACGGCAAGAGAGGTGGTACTTCATATCTCCTCAACTTTTTGATCTCAACCAGAAAATAGATCTTAACTTGGTTACTCTACTTTCTTTTTCAGCTCTTAGAATTTAGTTCGTAGTTCGAAGCAAACAATGGATGCTAAATATCATTTCTCCGGTTTGCAGCTTCAAATCTGCCATGGCACAGTCATAATACGGTTTAATTGATCATGCTTAGGGTTTAATTGATCATGTTGGTTCCGTGGTGGTTTCTTTAATAGAAATCAGAGGGGAAACCCTATTTTGCTAAATAAAATATATGCTTAGAGTTTCCCCCTTTTATGATCATTATTGGATTAGAATACGTGCTTCGTGTCATAATAACACAGCTCCACCCATCAAGCTAAACAAGCTTAGTTGTTCAAATACGAATCTGATATTATTAAAACAGAGTCGTTTAATTGGTCAACTAAATGTTCCTAAATTAGTTTCAAAAATGCATGTTCGCCGCTCGGGTGTGTATCTCTACAGGGTGCCCACGGTGGGCCGGCCCACCCTGGGATTTTGGGTCATCCCAGGCCCCGATTCCCCTCTGTTCTGCTGCGCGCTTCCGATCTCTACTCGCCCTAGCCGACTGCCTCGCCGGCGACTTGCCGTCCCTGGTCGGCATGACTCTAGGAGGAGACACTGGACCAACAGTCAGGAGCCGCTCGCCCAACAGCGTCACCGCTGCTCGGGGCGCGCCGCCGTGCCTACCTTCCCAGTCCGTTCAGGGCTCAGGCGTGCAGCACCCACCAAGCCAACTCGATTTATCATGAGATACGTCCTCAACACTCAGCAACCACTCCTCATCACCCATTTTCTAATTGATTCATTACTCATTAGGCAGGACTGTTATTAGGGTTTGTTGTGTGCTCAGTGCTACCTACACTTAATGGTTCAGATGTATTTCGGTAATCTTTAGTACCTCTAAAGTTCACAGGGTTTTCAACATTCCGGCCCTCGGAGCAGACACTAGTCATTTTGGATTGTTGTTTGTAGTGACATTGACCCAGATTACTACTGCAAGCCAGGTTTATTGACAATTTTACTTGTCTTTCTTACTCATTCGATATAATATCCAATTATTCACGTCGATTAGATGCAAACAATAAGTGCTAGACAAACTTCTTCATTCAAATTTTGGACTGTCTCTTACTGCAGTTACAATTCTGCATACTTGTCCTAGTAAGCTCACAAGTAAATGATTGATTCACTACATCTATGCTTGCCTTGTCATATTTGTTGTCAATATTCTTTTAGGGTGGACCACCCTATTTCTAAATACTGGAACCGTAGACATGAGTGAATAGTATTTCTCTATGTGATCTCTTCCATCATTTGTGGGCAACGAGCACTGTATTGTATAGAAAGAAAGTGTCATTTGCAGCTTTTACATAGGTTTTGATCTTTTACATGGAATACAATCTGCCTACTTGCTTTGTGTCGCACTACCAACACTCCACCCTTGAAGCTAAACATTATGCCACTCATAATTCCTTAGTTTATTTGTTCAAATACAAATTTCATATGATTCTAATGTTCCTACTTCCGTTTTGAAATGTGTGTCTGCCTGTTATACAGACATAAGGGGTTTGTGTTTCTGTGTGTTGTCTGGTCAGCACAGTTGGGGGGTGAACTTTGCATATGCAGGGGTTTATAGGGAGACACTCTTCGAGTTGAATCCGCAATGCATTCCATAGATAATCTGACTACTTTTTATGGTTTCATGAATCTCAGATTCAGAACAGCATCATAATTATTATGAGCTTGCGTGCATGAAAAGAATAAAGTAGAACAATGCCATGGCTGTCAAACTTGGCATTAAGGGACTGAAATCAAGTCTAGATGCAATGCAATGCAAACGCTCTCCACCTAAAGATTCATGCTTAGAATATGATCCTAACAGTTATTCTGAGCTAGAGGGAGACCTAAGTCAATGTAGCTCCCTAGTGGAGGAGTCAGAGGAAGATTCCCTATCTTATTCACCCACCAAGGTGCTTGCTCTAACTTTCAAATGTTACATTGGTCGCACATATCTTGCAACTGATGCTTTGCATTGCTTCTACTTTGTTGAACTGCCATTAGCTTAGTTTACACATCGTGTATGTGAATACGCACTGCCTATCCATTTTCAGTACATATTCCATCTGTCATCATACCATATTTATCCATTCAAATGTTGTTCTTGTGTATCAGACGTTCAAAAGGAAGAGGGCGATTGCTGATCGTGGAGGAGCACAAGCAAAGTATTTGGAAAAGGTAGTGGCACCTGATAAATCAAATAGCCCATTAGGTGTAGTTGCAATACCACCTGACCCACAAAACACCCCAACTCTAGCAGACTCTAGCCCTACTAAACTGGTCATTTTTTATGCCCGAACTCTGCAGACCCCAACTTCAGCAAATAGTATGATTATACTAGTTGACATAGCACCAGCTCTACGATGCAGAACCCCCATTCCAGCAAAGAGTACACCAAATCCAGTTGCCAAATCCCTTTTCAAACCTGAGAGAGCCCCAATTGCAGCAAATAGGACCCCTGCTCCATTTCTTCCCAGTTTAGAAGACCAAGCTTATGTTGTTGTCAGGAACTTTGTGCGCATCTTTCCTTCATGGAAAGATTATACCGCAAACACAAAACAATTTCCAGTCTTCCTCCGCAACTTACGTAAGTAATATACTAATGTTATTCATGGTCATTACTGCATATGTTTCTGCTGACAGAAGACACAAGATTTCATTCTTTTAAATAGGCGAGGAGCAAACTAGATTGTGAAGACGAGCAAGGGTTGGTTGCGCTTTTCAAGCAGTCGTTGATGAAGTATCGTTCCTACCTGAGGCAAGCGCACATCGATGGCAAGCCTCTGAATAAAATTCCTATAAAGTCTCCGGTGCTACATTTATCCGACGATGACTGGAATAATCTTGTTGCACATTTGTCTTGGCTGCAGCGTAAGGTACTGTCTATGATATCACATCACAATTTGAACTACATTTCTGCATTTGCCTTAATGTCTCACTTGTACGAATACTGTTAGCAGAAGAACATTCGTTCTCAAGGGACCATAGAATCTCGCAACTATACTGCACACTGCATTGCTCTTGTGAGTACCTCTTGCCATGTATGACCATACTTACTTTCATAGCTGTTTGATTATGTAGAATCACTGCACATGTTAGCCTCGTAATCGTCCATTTGGTGGACATTATAAGATCCGTATGGACTCTTACATAAATTTAGAATCAACCCAATGCTTTTGAAGAGGTTTAGCTCTGCAGTCCTCTTGTAAGGACTGAACGTGGTCTATCATTGTACTTACATTAACAACTACTCCCTCTGTCCCATAATATAAGAACGTTTTGTACAGTACATGGGAAGAGGGATTGGTTCATTGTGTAGCATTCTGCATCTTATGTCCCTCTCCCACCATTTACGAAAAGAGATCAGATCTATATTTAATCTTACCAACAAGTAGAATACACAGACGATGCCAGTGCAGAAGTGTAGCCCATTGCTCTTGTCAGTACATTTTGTCCTGTAATGCTTGTACTTCCAGGGATTGGTAGTTGATTATGTAGCATCAATCTACATCTTATCTTCATTATCCTCTATCCCTTCCAGTATTATCATATCTATAATTACTCTCTACAAAATGTAGACTACAGGCAATGCTTCTGAAGAAGATTCTATGCTGAAATTCTTGAGTTATCCTTCCCTTGACATGGAGAAGGGCATTATAAAGCCGGTGTTAACTGTTAATGTAAGTCAGTCCTTCTAAAGCCTCTATCCTCAACTACTGTTTAATTTGCTCATACTCCCTATCATTTACTGCTGTTTAGTTTGCTGTTTCTACCAAAATGCATGTTCGCAAGAACCGTAAGTTCTAAGTTTTACTTGTAAAACCAACTTCCTTATTCATACCATGCACATTACTTAATACTCCCTATATGTATGCTTGTTTTTGTCGATCTATAATCCAGTGTGTGGTGAAGCAGTCCACGTTTGCACCTTGTCATCTCCTGTTTTATCTTATTGATGTGGCTGATGATATGAACAACATGCCATGCACATTAACCAAAATAGATACAATGATTTTCTTTGCCCTTCATCTATGCTTGTTATGTTGACATGGTAATCCAGTAGTGTGGTGAAGCTCCCCTCATTATGAACAATGCCAGATTATGCTATTGATCTTTTGAACTTACTCTTTATTTTCTAATTTGAAATTGGATGGAATTGACAGCACAGTTATCATCTTTGTTTATACACGTGCAAAACCTGTCATCTCTCTGCTTTGTTTCAGGGTGATATGCCTGATGGCATGCAGAAGTCCGCTGAAGGCTGTGAGACAAACCCAACATATATTGCAGCAAAGAAGGCAAAACATCTTGAAGATAGCGCGACAACCCCAAAGTCTTGTCTTGATGTAGTGTTCAAATTACTTGAGACTAGCAGTCAGACAAGCTCATAGAATTCATTGTCTGAATCACTTCGACTTCTTCTGTCCCAAGTTCTAGCAGAAAGGTATTATGCAACTCAACTTCTACTTGAAGTCATATCTCTAAGAAAGATTGCGGAGAACACCAATGAGAACCTTATCACTAAATAGCTACACCTGGAAGCTATGACCGACATGCTAGGCCGGTCTCACAGCCTTGCTCAGCAGCTTGCACAGCAGTTCCCCCACAAGGCTAACCTTTCTTGAACTGTCTTGGAAGTGGTCTCGGTTCATTATTATTTTGTTACGCTGCAATGGTGCCCAGTTTTTGTAATCTACTTCTTCGTTGCTTTTATGATCACTGGTGGCAAACTTCGATGCCCAATGGATGTAATATACCTTAAATCCTTTATTGTATAGTGTATGGGCCTTCAGTCGATGCCCAATGGTCGAAATGCATGTTGGGCCTCAATTTTCACTAGTCCTCGATGGCCTTCAGCAGGCTAAAATGTAGACCGGGCCTTTTTGGGCCCAGTTAGCTCACGGGCCATTACCAGGACGAAACATATCTCGAGCCTTAGTTGGCCCACTGATATCATGGGCCTTTAAGAGGCCAAAAGCTTAGTACAGACATCAACGGGCTGAATTACGCGACAGGCCTTTAACAGTCCCAAAGTCATGTTGGGCTTTACTGTTTCCACCTTTAGCACGGGCCATTAGTGGGCCCGATGTCCTGTCGGACAATATATGGCCCATGGGCAGCACGGGCCATTCCCAGGCCGAAAGTCACACCGGGCTGAAATGGGCCCATGTCTACATCGGGCCTCTAACAGGCTGAAAGTCACTTGGCTGTAGTTGGTCCCAAATATTCGGCGAACAATTAACGGGCCTGATCTGGCTTCGGGCCGTAAATGGGCCCAAATATTGGGCAAACAATTAACGGGCCAGATCTGGCTTCGGACCATAAATGGGCCCAAATATTGGTCGAACAATTAACGGGCCAGATCTGGCTTCGGGCCGTAAATGGGCCTTTAGTAAGCAGGCCGTTATTGGGCTGGCCCACCAGTACCTTATTAAGTACTACGGGCCTTCGACTGGGCTGGCCTTTTTAACCTATATGGGCCTCTGTTGGGCCCAACCATGTGTCGACGTATCATAGGCATGTCTCCTCCAATGGACGGGCGACATCTGGCCCACTAACGAGCTGACACGTGTTCCCTCCGGCCAATCAGAATTTTACACGTGGAAATTTCCCATTGGACTGGGCTGTTAACGGGTTATCGGATCCAAAACCCGACCCGATAACTTAACGGCGTTCGGTTATGCTGGATGCCACATGTCGGTCACCCTTGACGAAAGCACTTCTGTGATGCGCGATTTATCGTCATGGAAGTGGACACTTCCGTGATGATAATTTTGGTAATGTCGTGGAACACTTCTACGACAGCATATGACTATCTTGATTCTGTCATAAAATCGTCATGGATGTACACGCATGACAAAAAACGCGACCACTGTGACAAACACGTATCATCACGGAAGTGTTTTTTTTAGTGCATGTCAATGGCAAGCTTGCAGCAAGATTTGTCGGCCCCTTCAAGATAATGTCAGGTGAGGAGATGTTGCTTACCAGCTAGAGCTACCGCCTGAACTATCTGATCTGCACGACGTGTTCCACGTATCGCAACTCCGGAAGTGCCTCCAAGTCCCAGACAAGCTCGACCTCTACAAGGATGTCAACCATCAAGCCATCGACCTTCAGCCAGACCTCACTTATCGGGGGAGACCAATTTGCATCCTGGATAAAGTTGAGTGTTGCACTCGCAGCCGCACTATCAAGTAAAAATTCAAGGTCCAATGGAGCAACCACACGGAAGCGGAAGCAACATGGGAGCATGAAGACTACCTTAGATCCGAGTTTCTGTATCTCTTTAAAGCCTAGTTTAGGAGTCTCGGGGACGAGATTCTTGTAAGAGGCTAGGTCCGTCACACCCAGTGTTTTGTAGCATGTTATTTGTATTAATAAAGCATGAAAAGTTTGGTCTAAGAAAAACTTTTGCACTATCTGGCTATTTATTTGAATTGGATTTTGTCTGTGGTTTCAAGTGCTCATGAAAGCCATATTAGAAGTCCACCTTCTTTACTTCATCTCCTTGCCCCAAACTTTTGCCCCAATGATTATGCCATGTGTACAGTACAGTATATAATTTTCTTACAAAAATAATTTGGCCAAAAAGTATTTTCTAAATTTAGTTTTCCAAAAACCCCTGAATTGAGGTTTGCACTACAAGTACTTGATTTGGGGTATGAAAAATCTTTCAAATAGTATGTTTGAATCCTATTAGGTATAGGACTCCCATAAACCACAAAAATATAAATAAAAAGTTATTTTGCTATTTTATTTAAAGGTTGTTTCTTTAGGCCAGAAATGGTCTTTAATAGGTTAAAATTATTGTAATGCTTTAAAAATATTTATGAAAATTTAGGGAAACTCAGTGGACATATATTGTCCATATATAAGAGTTTCAATACATGGTCATGTTGAAAATATTGGTCAAATCCCTCAAAAACCCTTTCTGGATATTTCAAACTTTTGAACTATTTACAAAGGGAATATTTTCTAAAACTTCCAAGAAAATTCTAGCAAGTCACACATGCCTAATGTAATGATCATGCAAAGTTTCATCCCAATCCAAATAGTTTTGGTTCACAAAGGTGGCCCAAAACCCTCTCTGTCCAGATCGAAGTTTGAACAACTTTACATTCTCAACTTTCTTCTTTTACTCTCAAACTTTGTGGACATGCTCTAAACCCCAAATGATGACACTACACCAAGTGGTGCCTCAAGGATAGTTTTGCATGACTAGATCTTGGAGAACTCATTTCTATTGATTTCTAGGGTTACAAAAGTTGCATTGGCAACTTTACCCAAATGGACTCGAATTTGGTGGAACACCTTATTTCCTCATGCCATTTGACCCTGTAAAGTCTCATGCCAAGGGGAATTTATCTTCTTGCCCAAACCAACAACAAACACTTCCTGCCATTTTTCTAAAAACATCACTTTGATCTCTTCCACTATTCTCCATGAGTTCAACTTTTTACCACAGCCCCTCCTAGTCCTCTTCTATTTCCAGTAACTTTCCCCTGACCTTTGCTCGATGATTGAGTGGGTAAAACACCCCATTTACCTCCCTGGTCAGCAATTTTCTCTCTCTTTCTCACCTCCCTCCTCACTCTAGTGGCCATCCATGGCATTGAAAGCTTCCCCCCACATTCTTTATTCCACCCTAGAGCTACCAGACACATTTGGCCGCGCCCACTATGCCAAAAAATGGCCATGTCGGCCATACACGCGTTCTAGAGCACGCTACAGTGCGCTCCCGCACTGTAGCCGCCCCCTGCCAACCGCCTCGAGCCACCTCGGGCCTCCCAGCGTGCCTGACGATGCACCTCGACGTCCGCAGCATGGCATCTCGTCGACCCCCTCCTCCTTCTCCCTCCTCTTTCCCCTACTCGCACGCGCGCCGGCTGCCCGAGAGCCCCAATGGGCACGCTCACGCGCGCGGCGCCCTGGCACTCCCCCGCTCTCGCTCTTCCTTCTCCTGGTCATTGACCTCCTCCACAAATGCCCCGGACACGCCCACGTGAGCCCTTGTGACCCACAACGACAAAAACAGCCTCGCCGGCGCACTAGTCCATGGTGAGCCATGGGCAGGCTATTTATAGACCTTCCCATGCCATTGTCTCCTCATCGCTCGCTCTCTGCACCACCCAATCCACCCCTGCACCGCAGTTCATCTCCAGAGGGGCCCGAGCTCGAGATCGAGCTCGACCACTGCCCCTTCGGCTCGCCAGAGTTCGTGAGGTTCAGACATTCCCTGCCGCTCCTCTACCTTGATCTAGAACCGCCGCAGTCCACTGACCATTTCCCCTCTCTCTCACGCTTTGTTTGCAGTCAGAAAACGGCCGGAGCCATCGACGCCCGAAGCTCCTCCACCACATGACCTCGTCGTTGGGGAACAAGGCCACTCCAGCGACCGCGGCCACCACCACCAGAACGGCGACTCGATGCCGAGCCCATCCGTGCCCTCACCTGACCTCGTCATGTCCTATAGCGTCGCCAGTGAGCTCGCCGGCCCTATGTTCACAAGATCGAAGATGACAGGTGGGCCCCGCTTGTCATCCTCACCTCTCCCTCTCCCCTCTCTCTCATTGACGGATGGCCCCGCCTATCGGGTTTAAACCTGGCGCACACGCGACTCGGCTGGCCTGGGCCACTTTCCCCTCTGGGCCTGTTGTATTGTGGCCATTCCAGCCTAGTCGCACAATGCCCCTTCTCTTTTTCTTTTTCTATCAAACTTTTAAAAATTCCACAGGATTAAATAAGTGTCCAAGTGCCATAATTCCAACTCTTATATTCTTATAAAAATCCCACCTATTTAATGATGTAACTTTCATACATATCCATCAAACTTTTCTGCACTGTTCAAATTTAAATTCAAATTTGAACATTCATATTCCCCTCTGAAAATCCATTTCTCCTATTCTACAACTCCAAATCCAAGATTAAGAAATTTGGCATTCTTATTTTTCACCCTAGTATTTAACAAAAATAAGTTGACATTTTTCTGAGCAGTTCGGTTTTTCTGTTTTACTATTGCCTTATCTTTCTCAATGTTATTTTGCGATGACAGATTGCGTAGTTGATGAAGGAGTTGGACCAGAAGACTTTGAAGACCCCGAAGACTTTGCTGAGCCAGGCAACCAACCCTTTGACGATTTCTTTGAACCCCTTTTTATGCATGTCATATAGCACTTTACTATCATTGCATTGGAATAATGATGAGGTGGTGACCACATTGGTGGCTTGCCTCCGATACTTTCCTTGTTGATACTTGCACGGTGCATGACCCTACCTTTCTATGAGGGTGCTGCAGGTGGAAGTAGATAGGATGCTAAAGTAGTGTCACAGCCCTAGCTCAGCCCTGCTGCCTTTGCTTGTTTCTCTTGTCATCATGTTTACAAATTAAATAAACTTGAAATGGGGATTGTTTCAAACCCTAGCATCAAAGGAAGTCACTAGGTTCAACTAAAATAATTTCAGTGAATCCAAATGGCTTTCAAAAATGTTCATCATTTCTGGAAAATGCTAGAAGCAATAACCAGAGGTGTTGCACATTTTCCCATGACATATTTGGGCTCTGAATTAAATCTTATAGTATTTGCATTTGGGCATTTAAATGCTACTAAATATTTTAAATGCTCAAATAATCATAAACTAAAATGTTTACTGTTGGATATATTCCAAATAGTAGTCATGATTAGTTTCATGATTTTTGGAAATTCCCTGCTATTTTTAATAAAGCCCTGAAGTTATAGAAATAATATAAAACATGAATTAATAAAAAGATAGGAACTTACCTGGCAAGGCCCACCTGGCCTGGCACTGTAGCAGCCCAGCTGGGCAAAGCCAGCCCAGCCCACCTAGCCTCCCCCTGTCGTCTTCTTCCCCTGCCAGGAGGACGAGCGCATGGCCGCAGCGCGCCGGCACGCGTCCCGGCCACCTCCTGCTTGCCGCCCCACCCTGGACCGGCTAAGGATGCCACGACACCCCCCTGAATCCCCTCTCTCTCTCGAGCATCCCCCCCTCTGGCGCCTCTCTCGCTCGCTCCTCTGCTCCAAGCCGAACGCTCCCGCCGGCCACCGCAGCTCGCCCGCGAGGCCACCATCGACGCAGCGCTGCTCCACCTTTTCCCCGAGCTCCGCAAAGTCCCTCCCGTCCTCTACACCGAGCCACGCATCGCGGGAGGCCCTGCATCGCCGTCAACGCGTCGTCTTCAACCTCCGGATCCGACGGCCCCCTCCGATCAATTTGCGGCCTCAGCGTGTCCCCGGCTACACCGAGTTGCTTCCCTTCACCGCTGTGAGCGCCCGCTTCGACTCCCCCTCTTCCCCACCTCTCCGCGTCCTCTAGGCCGTAGTTGCACGGACGCCGAAGCTCCACCGCCGCATATGCTCGCCGCCGCCGCCGCCGCTACACGCCGTCCCTGGCATCCCCACGGCCACCGTTGGATGCGCGCGAGTGAGGGCCTCCTCCCGGTGCCCTTCGCTCGCCCAGCCTGCGCCCTTGTGCGTTGAAACGGCGCGCTCGCTCGGAGCCAAGCTCCGGCCGCCGCTTCGCTCGCCGCTGCCGACGCCACAGTCCCACCCCGCACTTGCCACGGCCACCACCCGAAGCGCCGCTGCAGCCGCTCTCGAACGCCACCAGCCGTGCAACCTCTCGTGGCCGGAGTTGGCCAGACGAGGAGCGCCGCCGCGTCTGCTTACCGCCGGCGTTTAGTCGCCGGTTTAGATGACATGGCTCATCATTAGCTGTTAACAGCCCCGCTAATTAACCCCCAGGGTCAATGACAGCGGGCCCCGCAAGCTAATTATTTTCGTTAGGAGTTAAATAGTCACATAACTAGCACTTTTACACTGACAGGTCGGCCCCACAAGGCAGATTTGACTTTGGTCAATGATGACGTCGCCCTAACGTCAAGCTGACGCAGTAATCTGTTTTCTGGTTTTTAAATAAATCAGAAACGATATATAAATTCCAGAAAATTGTATAAACTTCTAAAATTCATAGAAATTAAACCGTAACTCCAAATGAAATAAGTTATATATGAAAAATGATCAGAAAAATCCAATCTATCCATCTGTACCATTTTCATGCATGTTAGAACAACTTATAGCTGCTGTTTAGGGCAAATGATATAAATGGCATTTCATTTTCACATATGGAGTTTGGATTTGAACTTAGGGTTCAAACCAACTTCATTTAACCTTGTTGCTAGTTGCATTAACTCAAATCACAGCATATTGCCATGTCATGATCATGCATCATATTGTTGCATTGCATTGATTGTGTTCCTTCTCTGTTGTCGGTGTTTGTCCCCTCTCAGTAGACGACGCACCGACGATGAGTTCGGTGACACCGATGAAGAGCTATATTATCTTCAGAAGTGCCAGGCAAGCAAAACCCCCTTGTTCATTCTGATACAATCCCACTCTCTCGCTCCTGCTCTCTTTTACTGCTTTAGGACAACAATGTTTCAACTGTTACATGCTGCGGTAGTTGAACCCCTTTATCCTCTGCATGACCTGTCATTCCACAGTAAATAGATGAAACCCACTAGCATGAGTAGGAGTTGTTTGAGCCCTGATGTGCCTACTCATTCATGCTTGTTTGTCATGCCCGCTATTGCTTAGAGTTGTGTCAGGTCTGATTCATCGGGAATGAATCGGAGGTGTGTGAACATGTCCTACTGTTGAGAGCTAAGTGTGTGAACACGATTTGGTAAAGGTAGCGGTGAGAGGCCATGTAGGAGTACATGGTGGGTTGTCTCATTGCAGCCGTCCTCAGGAACTGAGTTCTGTGTTTGTGATCCATGAAGAGTTACTACCACGCATTGGAATGCTTAAGTGCCCCTCTCGACTTATTAATCAACTTGATCTCTGTCCAGGAGTTGCAACTAGTTTCTGGTGTTTGTAGGTAGTGTTAGTAGTCTACCAAGTGGCACCCGGTACAGGTGGGCTTGGGACAGACTAGGAACAGTGGCACGGTGTACCAAGTGGCACCCGGATGGTGGACTTGGGAACCCTGCTCACATCGTTTGGGGCCGTGAGCGACACCCCGGCCGGATCTCCTTGCGGATGGAACCCGAATAGGCGATAAACCTGGACTAGAGACTTGTGTGGTTAGTCAGGTCGTGGCCGACTCCCTCGCCCGGCTTCCGCTTGAAGGTTTCATGATTTTTGGAAATTCCCTGCTATTTTTAATAAAGCCCTGAAGTTATAGAAATAATATAAAACATGAATTAATAAAAAGATAGGAACTTACCTGGCAAGGCCCACCTGGCCTGGCACTGTAGCAGCCCAGCTGGGCAAAGCCAGCCCAGCCCACCTAGCCTCCCCCTGTCGTCTTCTTCCCCTGCCAGGAGGACGAGCGCATGGCCGCAGCGCGCCGGCACGCGTCCCGGCCACCTCCTGCTTGCCGCCCCACCCTGGACCGGCTAAGGATGCCACGACACCCCCCTGAATCCCCTCTCTCTCTCGAGCATCCCCCCCTCTGGCGCCTCTCTCGCTCGCTCCTCTGCTCCAAGCCGAACGCTCCCGCCGGCCACCGCAGCTCGCCCGCGAGGCCACCATCGACGCAGCGCTGCTCCACCTTTTCCCCGAGCTCCGCAAAGTCCCTCCCGTCCTCTACACCGAGCCACGCATCGCGGGAGGCCCTGCATCGCCGTCAACGCGTCGTCTTCAACCTCCGGATCCGACGGCCCCCTCCGATCAATTTGCGGCCTCAGCGTGTCCCCGGCTACACCGAGTTGCTTCCCTTCACCGCTGTGAGCGCCCGCTTCGACTCCCCCTCTTCCCCACCTCTCCGCGTCCTCTAGGCCGTAGTTGCACGGACGCCGAAGCTCCACCGCCGCATATGCTCGCCGCCGCCGCCGCCTCTACACGCCGTCCCTGGCATCCCCACGGCCACCGTTGGATGCGCGCGAGTGAGGGCCTCCTCCCGGTGCCCTTCGCTCGCCCAGCCTGCGCCCTTGTGCGTTGAAACGGCGCGCTCGCTCGGAGCCAAGCTCCGGCCGCCGCTTCGCTCGCCGCTGCCGACGCCACAGTCCCACCCCGCACTTGCCACGGCCACCACCCGAAGCGCCGCTGCAGCCGCTCTCGAACGCCACCAGCCGTGCAACCTCTCGTGGCCGGAGTTGGCCAGACGAGGAGCGCCGCCGCGTCTGCTTACCGCCGGCGTTTAGTCGCCGGTTTAGATGACATGGCTCATCATTAGCTGTTAACAGCCCCGCTAATTAACCCCCAGGGTCAATGACAGCGGGCCCCGCAAGCTAATTATTTTCGTTAGGAGTTAAATAGTCACATAACTAGCACTTTTACACTGACAGGTCGGCCCCACAAGGCAGATTTGACTTTGGTCAATGATGACGTCGCCCTAACGTCAAGCTGACGCAGTAATCTGTTTTCTGGTTTTTAAATAAATCAGAAACGATATATAAATTCCAGAAAATTGTATAAACTTCTAAAATTCATAGAAATTAAACCGTAACTCCAAATGAAATAAGTTATATATGAAAAATGATCAGAAAAATCCAATCTATCCATCTGTACCATTTTCATGCATGTTAGAACAACTTATAGCTGCTGTTTAGGGCAAATGATATAAATGGCATTTCATTTTCACATATGGAGTTTGGATTTGAACTTAGGGTTCAAACCAACTTCATTTAACCTTGTTGCTAGTTGCATTAACTCAAATCACAGCATATTGCCATGTCATGATCATGCATCATATTGTTGCATTGCATTGATTGTGTTCCTTCTCTGTTGTCGGTGTTTGTCCCCTCTCAGTAGACGACGCACCGACGATGAGTTCGGTGACACCGATGAAGAGCTATATTATCTTCAGAAGTGCCAGGCAAGCAAAACCCCCTTGTTCATTCTGATACAATCCCACTCTCTCGCTCCTGCTCTCTTTTACTGCTTTAGGACAACAATGTTTCAACTGTTACATGCTGCGGTAGTTGAACCCCTTTATCCTCTGCATGACCTGTCATTCCACAGTAAATAGATGAAACCCACTAGCATGAGTAGGAGTTGTTTGAGCCCTGATGTGCCTACTCATTCATGCTTGTTTGTCATGCCCGCTATTGCTTAGAGTTGTGTCAGGTCTGATTCATCGGGAATGAATCGGAGGTGTGTGAACATGTCCTACTGTTGAGAGCTAAGTGTGTGAACACGATTTGGTAAAGGTAGCGGTGAGAGGCCATGTAGGAGTACATGGTGGGTTGTCTCATTACAGCCGTCCTCAGGAACTGAGTTCTGTGTTTGTGATCCATGAACAGTTACTACCACGCATTGGAATGCTTAAGTGCCCCTCTCGACTTATTAATCAACTTGATCTCTGTCCAGGAGTTGCAACTAGTTTCTGGTGTTTGTAGGTAGTGTTAGTAGTCTACCAAGTGGCACCCGGTACAGGTGGGCTTGGGACAGACTAGGAACAGTGGCACGGTGTACCAAGTGGCACCCGGATGGTGGACTTGGGAACCCTGCTCACATCGTTTGGGGCCGTGAGCGACACCCCGGCCGGATCTCCTTGCGGATGGAACCCGAATAGGCGATAAACCTGGACTAGAGACTTGTGTGGTTAGTCAGGTCGTGGCCGACTCCCTCGCCCGGCTTCCGCTTGAAGGTTTCATGATTTTTGGAAATTCCCTGCTATTTTTAATAAAGCCCTGAAGTTATAGAAATAATATAAAACATGAATTAATAAAAAGATAAGTGTGAGTGCTATGGATGGCGTTCTCGTAGGGAGACGGGAGCGGATCCATAGTGGTGTATTGATATGGTGAATATGTGGACTCGTGTGCGCCACCTCAAAAGAGTTACTTCCAGTCGTAGTTCAGGATAGCCACCGAGTCAAAGCTGGCTTGCTGCAGTCAAACTCCACCATCCCCTTTGTTGAAAATGATGCATATGTAGTTAGTTCTGATGTAAGTCTTGCTGGGTACATTTGTACTCACGTTTGCCTATTTTACGTTTTTGCAGAGACTTCCGTCTCACTAGTAGCTTCACGTGGACTTCGACGTTTAGCTTGTTACCTCAGCTACGATCTTGTGCCCTCGGCAGGATCTAGTAGATAGTCAGGCTTCTTAGCCTTTTTCATTTGTAGATGTCTGTACTCAGACATGTTGAGCTTCCGCTTGTGCTTTGACTTGTATGCTCTGAGTGTTGGGTCTTGAGATCCATGTTTGTAATATCTCGCTCCTCGGAGCCTATTGAATAAAATACTTGAGTTGTAGAGTCATGTTGTGATGCCATGTTGTATTTGCACATATCGAGCATATTGTGTGTATGTTATTGAAATGCTTGGTATGTGTGGGATCTGACTATCTAGTTGTTTATCCTTAGTAGCCTCTCTTACCGGGAAATGTCTCCTAGTGTTTCCACTGAGCCATGGTAGCTTGCTACTGCTCCGGAACACTTAGGCTGGCCGGCATGTGTCCTTCTTCGTTCCTGTGTCTGTCCCTTCGGGGAAATGTCACGTGATGAATACCAGAGTCCTGTTAGCCCACTACAGCCCGGTTCACTGGAGTCCTGCTAGCCTAGTGCTATAGCCTGGATTCACTCGCTGATGACCGACACGTTCGATGCTGGGTCATGGATGCCTGTCCCTGTAAGTTTGTGCCACTTTGGGTTTACGACTAGCCATGTCAGCCCGGGCTCCTTATCATATGGATGCTAGCGACACTATCATATACGTGTGCCAAAAGGCGCAAGCGGTCCCGGGCAAAGGTAAGGCGACACCCGTGGGGATACCGTGTGTGAGGACGCAAAGTTATTTGAGGTGTTACATGCTAGATCGATGTGGCATTGAGTCGGGGTCCTGACAAGTAGTGGCTACACAAATGGGATGGGTATATGCATGGTGACGGAGACTAAAGTATTTTTGTAGAAGACTTTTCAAAAACCCCGTCGGGTGCCGCTAATGCCCGAGGGAGATGCTGGGATAAGTAACCACTTGATAACAAAGTGGTGTATCGAGGCAAGTGAGTGTGTTTTTTTCGAAAACGGATTGGTTTAAGTTGCGACCGTTACTCCAACCTTACATGCCCAACCACTCTACCCTTATGTGGGAAAGGGCATTATTGATTACCTAGTCCATTACTAGCATGGTTCCTGCATTACTAGTGATGAGGGTGACACGAGGTCACTCTCGGGACGGGGTCACGCTTGGATAGGTGGCACCGGACACACCATTGGTACCCCGTGCTTGTGGTATGTGATGATTATGGGAGCGTGGCTCCACAAAATTTATGATGTGAAATGTTGGGCATGGGGGTTGCTACCAATCAAGTGGACTCTATGTTAGTCGCGGCTAGGGAAAGGTAGTGATCGGGTGCTTCCCCCGAGTACTTGAGGTACTTCGGGATCGTGGATGACACGAAAGCTTCCCGGATCTTATGGGTAAAGTGTGCAACCTCTGCAGAGTGTAAAACTATTCGAATAGCAGTGTCCATGGTCAAGGACAGTTGGGTAGCCGCTCTTGGGCTACGTCCACATGTTTACAAAGCCTGGTGAGTGTGTATGGATAAGTGGTGAGAACCACCTGGTCTCGTCCAAAGACGGGACATGATGTTGAAGTTTGATTGTTTCCAACTCTATTTATGTTGATATCTGTAACCTGTTCTCATGGTTACTTAAATTCTCATGATGCATGTCCTACATGTTGTCGAACAAGTCATAGCATTCAAAACTAGATTTCTGCAAAAAAAATACCTATATCATGCATTGTTGTACCTTGAACCGAAACATGGGTTACTTGCGAGTACATTCAAAGTACTCATTGGCTTGCCACTAGTTATTTAATTAATTGGCCAGGCATGGAAGAATAGGAGTTCAAGGAAGAGTCCTTTGGAGATGAACATGTGAACTAGGATGATCCCTGTCAGAATGCCTGTAGGGTTAAGGTAGATGGCTTGGGTTCTACTTATCAACGAAGATTTCCGCTGCTTGTGTTTTATCAGATGTTCAACACTTAAGGCTTATCTATGTAAGACTTGACCATAATGGTCATAATTCTTGTAAGACGCTATGTATGGATGTAAGACTCTTGTTATTCACCTTCTGTGTGTTCAGTGAGCATTGATCTCTGGGATCACTGTACACGTGCATTCGGTGATCACAACTTATGAGTCGGGGTCCCCACAAATATCATTTTTTAAGCTTTCGAGATTTCAAATTTAATTGTTTTTTGCAGGGAAAGTTATGTTGGATTTTAAATTGATATAAAATTATTATTTTAAATTAGTTTGAACGTGATTATAAATTTCGGGATTAAAAACAGTTCGGACCGCACCGAATTATGAAAATTCTGTTGAATTTTAACTGTGGCCAGAATATGGGATGTATGGTAACAAAGAGAATATGGGCTTAAAAATCTTTAAGAATTAGCCAATGAGTTGTGCATTTATTAGCAATAATGGCAGATGGGTTGTATGCTATTTTCCACATATTTGAGGCTGACTTGTGGGCCTACTCGGTTGACGCATACATTTTCTTAAAAAATGTTCACATGCATGAAAGGCAATGTCAAATTAGTTAACACACGAGAGCAATGACTGTTGGATGTCCATCCAACGGCCATGGTGCTTCCTCCGCCAAGCACTCAAACCAGCACTGGAGGGACTTCCTACTCCCTCCTCCCATGGCCAGTTGTGCTGCCACGCAGGCATCACCGCCCCACCCTACTCCCATCGCTCCCTGGCCATCCCTCTACTCACCCACACCTGTTGTTATTCTCCGGTGAGGGCAGATGAACCAGTAAACCCTCGTACTCCCCTCCGCTTGGGAAACAACTACCAAGTCTTCCCTGGCTCTGTTTCGTTCCCTTCCTAGGCCTCGCCGTTGTCCATCGCCCTGGAGCTCTTGGCGTTGTGTGGTCAACATGGTAAAGCAACGACATCCATCGAAAGAGGACTGTACGTGTAGAGGCTAACAGTTGGGTCCACGGCCGCAGGAAGGAAGTGTCTCCTTATTATGCGCAAAATAATGATTCATCCACCTGGCAGCGGGGACCGACCGGAAGGGTCTCTGTATTTCGCGAAAAAAATGTTCCTCCCGCAAACAGCTCGGACCCACCAGCTATTTCTTCGCAAGCAAGAAAAATATCTCCATATTACACACAAAAAAATGAATACGCTCCCTGCTAGCTGGGACCCACCATATTTGGAGGCTGAATTGTGGGCCTACTGAGTTGAAGTGGATGGAGGGCTTTGTCAACTTAGTCAATATAAACGATTCTAGTGGCAGTGACCATACAATGTCCATCCAACGGTCGTCGTGCTTCTTCAACCTTTGGTCTTCTTGCTCCAGCCGCCAAACCAGCGCTGGTTGTGCCGCCTGCTCCTGCCTCTCGTGGCCTCCTGTGGTGTCCTGCAATCCTCACCGCCCCATCCTACTCCCATCGCTAGCCTGGCCATCCCTCTACTCACCCCCAACCTCTTGTTATTCTTTGACGATGGCAGCCTCACAGTGCAGCCGAAATTGTAAACCCTCGTACCCCCTCCGCATTAGAAACAACTGTCGAGTCTTCCCCAGCTCTGGGTCATTCCCTTCTTTGGCCTCGCCGCCATCCACCACATCGGTGCTATCGGCGCGGCGTGGTCAACATGGTTAAGGAACTACTTCCATCAGAAGAGGACTGTACATGAAGAGGCTGACAGCTAGTTCCACGGCCGGAGCAAGGAAGTGCCTCCTTATTATGCACAAAATAATGATTCCTCCACCTGATTGCAAGGACCCACCAGAAGGGCCTCTGTATTTTGTGAAAAAAAATTACCCCTTGACAGTTGGGACCCACCAGTTATATCTTTGGATGCAAGGAAGTTCCTCCATATTAGGCGTGAAAAAATGATTCTTCCCCCTGACAGCTCGGACCCACCAGCTATATCTTCGCATGCAAGGAAGTGCGTCCTTATACTCCCTGATAGCTGGGACCCTCCCAATCGAAGCATACGTGGCCTTGTCTGTCTAGTCGCAAACGTGTACGTACATACTGGTCGACCGGTCTCACTGCAGCGATGAACCATGGCTGAGCAAGCAGCGGGACGTGTAGTAGTAGAGCCCTCAAGGTAGCACTTCAGGAAGTCCAGTCTAAATAGTATACACGTACATGCAGCCAGATGCCAAAAAATACGGCCATGTACGTACATACAGGCACGGTCTCGAATGCCTACTCGCGCATACGTACGTCCAGGGCTCGTGTACATGAAAAGGCAACGGACGGTAGCAACGACGTCCTATCCATTGAAAGCCAGCTGGTTGGGTCGGAAGGGAGAAACTATGTTGTGTACATCGCGAGGCAACGAAACGCGTCGTGTTCATCCGGAGCCAACCTACTTGGACAGAAGAGCCGAAACACGGTCTAACATACCGCAATACGGAGGAAACGGACTTGTGTTTGACCAGGTACGGTCGAAACAGGATCCTATTCATCAGGAGTGGTGTGGCATACCGTAAAACAAAGGAAATGTACTTGTGTTGGAGTGCCTACGGTCGATACGGGTTCTTGTTCATCAGGAGGGGTGTGGCGTACCACAAAACGGGACTCCACGGGCTACTCTATATAAGTTGTTGAGTTATGTTGTGATCCCATGTTGTACAACACATACTTGCATGTTATGCGTACGTGTAATGTGTATTGCTATGTGTGGGATCTGACTATCTAGTTGTTTATCCTTAGTAGCCTCTCTTACCGGGAAATGTCTCCTAGTGCTTCCAATGAGCCCTGGTAGCTTGCTACTGCTCCGGAACACTTAGGTTGGCCGGCATGTGTCCTTCTTCGTTCTGTGTCTGTCCCTTCGGGGAAATGTCATGCGGTGTCTACCGGAGTCCTGTTAGCCTGCTACAGCCCGGATTCTCCGGAGTCCTGCTAGCCCAGCTGCTACAGCCCGGATTCACTCGCTGATGACCGACACATTCGTTGCTGGGTCATGTATGCATGTCCCTGTAAGTTAGTGCCACTTTGGGTTCACGACTAGCCATGTCAGCCCAGGTTCTTTGTCATATGGATGCTAGCGGCACTATCATATACGTGTGCCAAAAGGTGCAAACGGTCCCGGGTATGGTAAGGCGACACCCGTGGGAATACCGTGCGTGAGGCCGCAAAGTGATATGAGGGGTTACATGCTAGATCGGTGTGACTTAGGATCAGGGTCCTGACAGCTTTGGTATCAGAGCCTGACTGCCTGTAGGATTACCAAGCCAAACTGGTCGAAGTTGAGTCTAGAAATTCTTTAGTTTTGTAAGGGAATTGATTACAGGAAGGAACATAAGGCTCTTTTTACTCCTTATACCTCATGGCCTTCTGATCTGAGTCATCCTATCTTTCCTCCGGGGTAAAGGAACTAGGTTTCCTCTTCCGTCTATCAGGATCACGTGTTACTACTCCGTAGTCCCATAGGATTGGTTGATCAGAGTCATACCCCAGTTTTCGATTACTTCTGGTGTAGCCTGTTTAGTACTATCCCAGAACCTTGAGTGGTGATGTTGAGTTGTTGTACTACTCCATTTTTAGCAGGATGTCTCATTCTGAGCATTCTACTACAGTTATGCTGCCGGAATTTCCCTAGGAGTTCGAGAGATACTAATTCCCTTGTCTTGCATTCTATAGTCTTTAGTTGATGCTGATTCCATCCTTGGTTTCGTTTCTCGGGATGTCATCAGTTAAACGAAGTTCTGCTGCTCGTAGCCAGAACCATGGAGATGGTAGGGATGAGGATCCTCCTGACCAACCTTCGTTGGCAGAGTTCATGTTAGAGATGGAGAGAAACAAGTGTGAGTCTAACCGCCTATTGGCACGTATCGAGGAGAACACCGCACATCAGTTCAAAGAGTCTGCGACCATTCATGACTTCATTCGCTTGCACCCACCCATCTTTCATCATTCTATTGAAAGCTGCGCTCCGCGAACATAGCTGAAGATGAAAAGGCCACCTATGCCACATACCACCTGGAAGGTCCTGCTAGTCTTTGGTGGCAGAACTATGAGGCTATGCTTCTAGCTGGCCAGATTCCTACCTGGAGGGATTTCACTGAGGCTTTTTGCGAGCATCACATACCTCAGGCCCTCGTTGATCGCAAGAGAGAAGAGTTCTGTAGTTTCACCCAGGGTAAGATGGCTGTTGATGCTAACAATAGAGAGTTTGAGAACCTCGCCCGCTATGCTACAGAAGAAGTGTCCATGGACGCAAAGAAGGAGGCTAGTTTCTGAAAGGGTCTCAACCCCAAGTTGCGTCACGATCTCCACCTGCATCATTGTGTTATGTTCCAAGCTCTTGTGAACAAGGCCATTAATGTAGAGACAGCTCAGCTCACTTACGAGGAGTCTCGTAAGCACACCCGTGATTCGGGATCTTCCTCCGGTTCCAGTTCTCAGAAGCGCCAGATTTGGGTTCCGAACTCCGCTCTTCCTTCCGGATATTCACCGAGGCCATATTACATGGCGCCTCACCCAGCTCAGTCGTATGCTCCACCCAGGCCTACTGGTGGTCCGCTTGTCAGTGCGGGTCCATGTTCAACCTCAAGGACTTGCTTCACATGCGGGAAGCCATGACACTATGCACGTGACTGCTCTCAGACTAGTTATGTTCCATCCCAGCCCGAGAAGATTGTTGGCTGTGTTAGGCCATCAAGCAAGACGATCAGTGCCAAGCTAGCTCACACTAAACGTGGACGTGTGCATCACGTCTTAGCTAAAGACGCTCATGATGATCCGAATGTCGTTCTTGGTTCACTCCTTGGCAATTGTCATCCAGCATTGGTTCTGTTCGATACCAGAGCATCTCACTCCTTCATTTCTGAAGGCTATGCTCGTTCGCACGACATGTCATTTTGTGATATGCCAACTCCACTAGTCATTCAAACCCATGGATCCAAATGGAAAACTTCCAGTGTAAGCCATGGTAATGAAATCCTTGTTGACAGACTTGTATTCCTTGTATCACTTATAGTCCTCAAGTCTACAGATATTAACATCATCTTGGGTATGGACTGTATAAAAGCTCATTATGCCAAGATTGATTGTTACACCAGGTCTGTTCAGCTTACACACCCATCTGGCAAGATAGTCACTGTCTCCACTAGAGTTGCAAGGCGTCAGCTCTACTCTCTTAATGCCAGCCCTCTTCCAGACCTTGAAGATATCCCGGTAGTCCGTGACTTTCCGGTTGTCTTTCCAGAGGAACTACCAGGCATTCCACCTGACAGAGATGTAGAGTTTGTCATAGATCTTATCCCAGGAACTGCCCCAATTTCTAGGAGACCTTACAAGATGGCACCCTCAGAGCTAGCTGAGCTTAAGAAACAGCTTGATGAGTCCTTGCAAAAGTGTTTCATCTGTCCTAGTTCTTCTCCGTGGGCTTGTCCCGTCCTCTTTGTCAAGAAGGATGGTACGGATAGGATGGTTGTAGATTATCGTCCCATTAATTTGGTCACGATAAAGAACAAATATCCGCTCCCCAGGATCAACAACCTGTATGATCAGCTCGCTGGATCCTCAGTCTTCTCCTAGATGGAATTGAGGTTAGGCTACCACCAAATCAAGATCAGAAATGGGGACATCCCCAAGACAGCCTTTGTCACTCGTTATGGCCAGTACGAGTACACTGTCATGTCCTTCGGTCTAACCAACGCTCCAGCTACATTCTCCCATTTGATGAACTCGATCTTCATGGAGTACTTAGATAAGTTCATCGTGGTTTACCTCGATGACATTCTTATTTACTCAAAGAACGAGGAAGAGCATGCTGAACATCTTAGACTTGTGTTAGAAAAGCTCCTAGAGCACCGCCTTTATGCCAAGTTCTCCAAGTGTGAATTTTGGTTGCCAGAAGTGACCTACCTAGGCCATGTAATCTCTGGTAAGGGCATTACTGTCAATCCCGAGAGAGTTAAGGCCATTCTTGATTGGACTCCACCTGAAACCGTTAAACAAGTTAGGCGTTTCCTTGGTCTAGCCAGTTATTGTCGCCGCTTTGTTGCAAACTTCTCCAAAGTAGCCAAACCTCTCATGGAACTTCTCAAGAAAGATAAAAAGTTTTAGTGGTCCCCACAGTGTGAGTACAGTTTTCAGGAACTGAAAAGACGCCTGACTTCTGCTCCCATACTTGTGCCACCGGATTTCACTAAAGACTTTGTTATCTACTGCGACGCCTCACGACAGGGACTAGGTTGCATTCTTATGTAGGATCGTCATGTGATTGCCTATGCATCTCGACAGTTGCATCCACATGAGGAGAACTATCCTACACATGATCTAGAGCTTGCAGCCGTAGTCTATGCACTAAAGACCTGGCGACATTACCTTCTTGGTAAACGTTGCGAGATCTACACCGATCACCAAAGTCTCAAGTATATCTTCACCCAACCAGATTTGAAACTTAGGCAAAGACTTTGGTTGAAGTTGATCTCAGATTATGATCTAGGGATTGCCTACACTCGAGGCAAAGCCAATGTCATGGCTGATGCACTAAGTTGTAAATCCTATTGCAACAATCTCATGTTGCAGCAGGGCCAACCACTTCTCCATGAGGAATCCTGTAAGCTTAACCTTCACATTGCTCCTCACGGATTCCTTTCTACTTTGGTGGCAAAACTTGATCTTGAGGATCGGATTATCGCTGCTCAAAAGCAGGACACGGGAATTTCCCGGATCAAGAGAAACATTAAGAAGGGAGTTGGTGGATGTTTCTGTATGGATGAACAAGGTGTTGTTTTCTTTGAAAACCGCTTGGTGGTTCCCAAGAAGCAACATATGCGAAAATTGATTCTTAAGGAGGCGCATGAATCTCCTCTCACGATTCATCCCGGTAGTACTAAGATGTATCAGGACCTACGCCACATGTTCTGGTGGACTTGGATGAAGAGAGAAATCGCTCATTTTATTGCTAACTGTGACGTATGTCGTCGCGTTAAGGCAAAGCATTAGAGACCTACTGGCACCCTTCAGCCTTTAGATATTCCTGAATGGAAATGGGATAAAGTTGGTATGGACTTCATCACCAGCTTTCCCAGGACCAAGAGAGGGAATAATGCTATCTTCATAGTCATTTATCATCTCTCCAAAGTGGCTCACTTCCTACCTGTTCGAGAGAGTATCATTGCTAGTCAGCTCGCTAACTTATATATTTCTCGAATAGTGTCACTTCATGGTGTTCCACTAGAGATCAATTCCGACCGTGGTAGTCTTTTCACTTCTCATTTCTGGGAGAGTTTCCAAACTGCCATGGGAACCCATCTTTCCTTCAGTACCGCTTTCCACCCTCAGTCGAGTGGTCAGGTGGAAAGGGTCAACCAAATTCTCGAAGACATGCTTAGAGCTTGCGTTATCTCATTCGGTATGGACTGGGAGAAATGTCTTCCTTTTACCGAGTTTGCTTATAACAATAGCTATCAATCCAGTCTCAAGAAAGCTCCTTTTGAGATTCTCTATGGACGAAGATGTCGAACACCTTTGAACTGGTCAGAAACTAGTGAAAGACAATTCTTTGGACCGGACATGATCCAGGAGGCAGAAAAGCAAGTTCGCGTCATTCGTGAGAACTTTAAAACAGCCCAGTCTTTTCAAAAGAGTCAGTATGATCGTCATCTTAAGGATATGACTTATGAAGTTCGTGACAAAGCTTACCTTCGGGTTACTCCTTTGAAGGGTACCCATTGTTTCGGTATCAAACGCAAGTTGGTTCCTCGTTACATTGGTTCCTTTCGCATTCTCGCTAACAAGGAGATGTTGCCTACCAGTTGGAACTACCCCCACATCTTTCCAGAGTGCATGATGTCTTCTACGTCTCTCAACTCAGGCGTTGCTTCACGGATCCCATCCGCGGAGTGGACCATGAAACGCTTGATCTCCAAGATGACCTCACATATCGAGAGTACCCTGTTCGCATTCTTGATCAAGCAGAGCGTGTCACTCGACGTCATAACATCAAGTTTCTCAAGGTTCAGTGGTCTCATCATTCCGAGAGAGAAGCTACTTGGGAGCAAGAAGATCGTCTTCGACTAGAGTACCCCACTTTCTTTCCGTCGACCCTTGAATCTCGGGACGAGATTCTTTCAAGTGGGGCGAGTTGTCACATCCCTAGCTCTAGTATGACCTATACTAGCTAGTCATGTGTTTATCATGTTTAAATTCCATTTAAATTTGAAATGGGGATTTGTGAAACTCTCAGAATCATTTCTGGAAATGACCCAGATAAGAATTGCTCCAAAAAGGTCCAAGAAAATGTTCATGTTGCTCTCTGAAATTATTGGACAAAGATAAAAATCATAGAAATTCAACTGTAACTCAGATTGAAATAATTTATATATGAAAAATATCAGAAAAATTAAATCTATCCATCTGTACTAGTTTCATGCATGACAAACCAACTTATACCTAATTTATAAGTGAAAACATATAAATGGCATATATAAGAGCTTACTTTGGAAATGCATTTGAATCTTTGGTTGAAATGGACTTCAACCAAATGTATGCTAGCTGCATTAGCTCAAACTACATCACATCTACATGCCATGATCATGCATCATGTTGTTGCATATGATTGTGTTTTGATTGTAGACACCGTTCCTTCTCGATAGGTCCTGCTCCGGAGACCATTCCAGAGTACCTGTCTGAGGAGCAGTGCCCCTTGTTGATCTACCAGGCAAGCAAACCCACTTGTTCATTCCGATAAGATCCTACTCTCTCGCTCCTGCTCTTTGTTATTGCATTAGGACAACAATGATTCATCTGCTACTTTGTGCTGTGGTAGTTGAACCCATTCCTCTGCATGACCTGTCATTGCCACAGTAAATAGTTGAAACCCACTAGCATGTGTAGGAGTTGATTGAAGCCATTGTTGTGTTCCTACCATGCCATGCCTGCTATTGCTTAGAGTGTGTCAGGTCTGATTCATTGGGAATGAATTGGAGTGCAGTGCTATGTTCTGATGCCGAGAGTTAAGTGTGTGAATACGATTTGGTAAAGGTAGCTGTCGGTGTCAAAACCGGCGGACCTCGGGTAGGGGGTCCCAAACTGTGCGTCTAGGTGGATGGTAACATGAGACAAGGGACACGATGTTTTTACCCAGGTTCGGGCCCTCTCGATGGAGGTAAAACCCTACTCCTGCTTGATTGATATTGATGATATGGGTAGTACAAGAGTGGATCTACCACGAGATCAAGGAGGCTAAACCCTAGAAGCTAGCCTATGGTATGATTGTTGTTCGTCCTATGGACTAAAACCCTCCGGTTTATATAGACACCGGAGAGGGCTAGGGTTACACAGAGTCGGTTACAATGGTAGGAGATCTACATATCCGTATTGCCAAGTTTGCCTTCCACGCCAAGGAAAGTCCCATCCGGACACGGGACGAAGTCTTCAATCTTGTATCTTCATAGTCTTGGAGTCCGGTCAATGATGATAGTTCGGCTATCCGGACACCCCCTAGTCCAGGACTCCCTCAGTAGCCCTCGAACCAGGCTTCAATGACGATGAGTCCGGCGCATATATTGTCTTCGGCTTTGCAAGGCGGGTTCTCCTCCAAATTCCATGCGCTTGCCGAATAGTGTCCGGCTTCCTTATAAATGTTGTGCTCCTTGGCTTCCACGTCCAATAATGGCCCTCTTCCACGTGTCGTATGAATGCGAAAAGCCAGGGTATTTTTACGTTTTACCCCCTAGCTGCGCTAATAAGCTGCCTATAAGAGAGGCAAGGACCTAGATCCGAATCACACCATCCTCCTTCCGCGAGTACTCATCGAAGCGCCTCTGACAAAAATCGACTCCATCATGGACAGTCGACGCGACTCCTCCTCTCGCGCTCCCAGCCCTCAGCCAGGTGATTGGAGGAGATGTTCAGTCCCGCACAGCGAGCTAGTGACGCTCCAAGCGGAGGGATACCTTCCCCCAGCCTTCATGGTTCCGGTTCGAGCCAGACTGGCCACCTACAAAGGTGGAAAGCAGGCGGAGAGCGCTCCCAATCCCTCCAAAGGAGAGCGGGTATGCTTCGTCCCTTATCTAATAAGTGGACTCGGATTTCCCATACATCCATTTCTCCGGGGGCTCCTGGAGTTCTATGGGCGCCAGCTTCACCACCTTACACCTGCCTCCATCTTGCACATCGCGGGCTTTGTTGCCCTTTGCGAGCTGTTCTTGGGTATCGAGGCCCATTTCGCGCTGTGGAAGAGATTGTTTTGCCTCGTACCACGTTCTCACGAGGGGTCGATATATCAAGTGGCGGAGCCGAAATAGTGCGCATCACCGGGACCGGATATCTATCCGGAACTCTGAAGAGGGCGTCCGAAGACTGGCCTTTGGAATGGTTTTATATGGAAGACGCCCCACTGCCGGACCCAGTTCGGATCGGCCTCCCGGAGTTCAGCAACGCTCCTCTGAAGAAACGCCTAAGTTGGCGCCTGCGGAGCCCTCAATGGGAGAATGATAGGAGCGTCCAATACCTGATGGGCCGGATAAGGTTACTGGCTCATTCCGGATTGACCATGATTGGAGTCATGGCCACGTGCATCATGCGAGGGGTGTAGCCGCTCCAATATAGGGGCCACCCCATGTGGGATTTCAACGGGGAGGATGACGCCACCCGTCATGGCCGCAAGGGGCCGGGATCGGTTGCCGATCTGGTGAAGATCCTGTCCGGCTTGTACAAGGGGGAGAAAGAGGACTTCCTCCGCGCGAGTCCATTGAATGGATTCTCCATGAATAACCCTCGGAGCTGGGTAAGCGGACGTTTATCTGTCCGATCCATATTTCCAAAGTTAAGTGTCTTACTTTGTGATTTCGACGCAGGAACTGCGCCGGGACTAGAGGGCATACACAACCTGACTCCACAACCCGAGGATCCAGGACGATCCCTTGATCCAGCCTCCGAAGAGGATCCGGACATAGAGGTGGAGCTGATCGATGGGGTGTTCCACCAACTTAGCATGGACAATGCTTTGGTCGCCATTACGGCCGACTACCTCGGTTTATCTCCGGCTTCCCAGGTAACTGTGACCGGAGTCCTGACATTATTACTCATCCGTGCTTATTTCTGACCACCGTATACCAATGGTGCCCCGCAGGAGGTGCCTTTAAGGCGGGAAGCCGAACCTGCGGCGGCTGACCAACAAGGATCAGTTCAGCCCAGCAGGCAGAAGAGGAGTGCGGCACGAATCGAAACGTCGCCGCAATGGTATGGCGCACCACCGTATTTAAGGGAAAGATTCCTGGGAGGTATGTTAACACTCATGATTTTTCCAGGAGAAAGAGCACTCACCGGACTGTGCTTGAAGAGGTTGCCAATCAAGCCTCCGCCAGCCAGGCTCCAACGCCTGGTCCGGAGGGGGAGGCGAACACAAGGCGTGAGCCGGATACTCCTCCAACGGAGGATGCCGACAGGCTGTCCGCCACCAGGTCTGAGGTGGAGAGTGCCATGAATCACAGGCGCTGCCGGACAGTTCTTCGTGACACGTGTTTCTCCCCGGAGGCGTTGAATGCCCTTAATGCGGGAGACGCGCACCTCTGTGTCGCTCGAGATGGTTTAACCAGAGCCACGGAGCAGTATGTGAAAGACATACGGGTGAGCAATTTTAATAGTTATATATGCCAATAGCCCCCGAGACTTAAAATAGTTAGAATAACTGAATTAAGGATCATATGTTATGCAGGACCTTACGGAGAAGAATACCCACCTGTCCCAGGAGCTTCAAGAGTGCAAGGCCCAACTTGAGGCCGCACTAGCCGCCGCAGGGGGAGCCACAGAGACCCCCTCTGGTAATACATACTTTGAAAAGACAAGTAGTTTATGAAGTGCGGCGTGCGTATAAGTCTGACAATAATATTTCAGATGGTGCCAGACTAGATCCGGACAAGCAACATCTACTGCGCCAGCTGAAGGACGGCGAGAAGGTGCTCATGAGGGTGCAGCAGGAGAGGAACAAACTCCAAGATGCCAACACCCAGCTGGGCGAAGAACTAGAAGATGTTCGGGTCCAGCTGTCTGACTCCGTAAAGGAGAATCGGCAGCTTCATCGCAGCATTTACAGTAAGTGCTTGAGCAAACTCTTTTGAAAAGAAGAGTTCGGCGAGGAAGTCGATTGACAGAAATGTGTCTGTAGGTGTGCTCACGGGTCGTCCTGCGGAGGAAATGCCCAGTTCCACGGGTGACCTACTTCCCGAGCTGCTGCAACTACACGAACGTGTTCGACAGGCGATGAGCGGCGTCGTCCAGGCCTTATGGCCATCCGTCTCCCTACTCGAGGGTCTTGGAGGGCTTGCGGAGAAGCTTCAGGGAGCACGGCAGTGCTTTCGTCTGTGGAAGATATCGTCCTGCCGTCAAGGCGCCAGGGAGGCCTGGGCCATGGTGAAGACGTGGTACACGAAGGCTGATCCAAATCACATGGCCGAGGTCGGACCTGTGGGGCCCGATGGGAAGGAGATCCCTGTGAGCTTAATGTACGGCCAAGTAGAGTTGTCCATGAAGTATTCCCAACGGGACTGTAAACTAGACAGCCTGTTAGATGGGATTGAAGAGGAGTACAATCAGTCAATTTGACGATGTAATTTAAAATGACATGTAAAATGCCTTCTAGCCGTATTGTAGATCGTTTGTCTTTGCGGACCTTTTCGCTTCAACCTCGGGACCCAACAGTCCGGAGTGTGTCCAAATACCCTCACGGTTATATAAACACCAGGGCATGCGTGGAGACCAGGCGTAGGGGTCATTAGTGCTTTATCAGACAAGTGCCCAACTAGTTATGTTATATTACATGGTTAGTAAGAAACATCTTCCAGGGAGAATAGTTCCGTTAGGGGTTCCTTTCCCTGGGAGGCATGCCCTAAAGTGCATGTCCGGACTGCGAAAAAAGTAGAAAAGCATCTGGGGGCAGATAAATAAATAAGTAAGAAATCATTTTCAAGTCACTGACCGAATATTCCCTTAAGAACGCTAGCTTTCGGCTTCACCCAGTCTGAGGTACACATCCGGCTGACCCAGCAGTAACAATCGCAGAGGTGCTACCTTTACCTCCTAGCCAAACAATCGGGAACATAGGGGTAAGCACAGGAGCCAGGCAACCCAGCTTGGCCAAAACTTAAGTCATATCGATGCATATAATGGTGAATAAAAGGTACATGCGGAAGTGTGACACATGTGTTGGGCATGAAGCCCGTATAAATAAGCTTCTGTTAAAGAAGCCCCCAGGTATAATGAGTCCGAGTAGCACGTCAAGTGTGTGCGAACAATGCGCAGATCAGCCCTCAAAAGCTTTACGAAAAAGGGGGAAAAAGAGAGACACAAAAGACGGCTAAAGTATAAAATGTGGACGGAGGAAGGAGACGAACTCTGAGTCCGGCGCTAGGCGTAGAATCTTCGGAGACGGGCTGCGTTCCATGGGTTCGGCTCGAGTCGGTTGTCCGATGCGTTTCGTAGACGGTATGCTCCGCCGGTCAGGACTTGGTCGATGATGAAGGGACCTTCCCATTTGGGCTTGAGTCTGTCCTTTTTCTTGTCCGGCAGGCGTAGAACTAGTTCGCCAATATTGTAAGTTTTGGCCCGTACTTCTCTGCTTTGATATCTTCGAGCCTGCTGCTGATAGAATTTGGAACAAGCTTTCACCACATCGCGCTCCTCCTCCAAGGCGTCCAAACTGTCCTGCCGATCCAACTCGGCCTCTCTTTCCTCGTACATGCGCACGCGAGGTGAGTCATGAATTATATCGCAGGGCAAGACTGCCTCTGCGCCGTATACCATGAAGAATGGTGTGAATCCGGTAGTGCGGTTTGGCGTGGTCCCCAGCCCCCAGAGTACGGAGTCGAGCTCCTCCACCCAGTGCGTGTTAGATTCCGTGAGGGACCGCACTAACCTGGGTTTGATGCCGCTCATGATTAGACCATTTGCTCGTTTGACTTGACGGTTAGTTTGAGGGTGAGCTTGATGCCCATATTTTTGCACCAGAGTTTAACCTCGTCGGCCGTGAAGTTCGTGCCATTATCAGTGATGATGCTGTGGGGGACGCCATAACGGTGTACTACCCCAGATATGAAATCTATCACAGGTTCGGATTCGTCTGTTTTAACTGGCTTGGCCTCTATCCATTTGGTGAATTTGTCCACCATGACCAATAGGTATTTTTGCTTGTGGGTTCCCCTTTTAAGGGGTCCAACCATGTCAAGCCCAGGTGATGGGTATAGTTTTGAGGGCGGTGGGTGGCATGTGGCTTTGATTAGCAAAGAGCTGGCAACCGACGCATCGTTGGACTAAGTCCTGAGCGTCTGCCCGGGCCGTCGGCCAATAAAATCCTATACGGAAGGCCTTGCCTACAAGGGCCCGGGCTGCGGCGTGGTGCCCGCCGAGTCCGGCGTGAATTTCAGCCAGAAGATTTCGCCCTTCCTCTTCGGAGATGCACCTTTGAAGGACTCCGATTGTGCTTTTCTTATAAAGCTCTCCCTCATGGACCTTGTAGGCTTTAGATCACCGTACTATGCAGCGGGCCTCGTTTTGGTCTTTGGGAAGTTCCTGTCTAATTAAGTAGGCTAGGAATGGTTCCGTCCACGGGGCAATGACTGCCATTATTTCGTGGGCTGAAGGTGTTATTTCATTGGCTGAGCCACCGATTGTGTCAGAATGTTCAGTGTTGGGCGGTGCGGTTGGTTCCGGGTTGTTGTTTCCGGACTCCTCTTCCCATAATACGGATGGCTTAAAAAGCCGCTCCAGGAAGATGTTTGGAGGGACGGCGTCGCGCTTTGCGCCGATGCGTGCCAACACGTCGGCCGCATGGTTATTATCCTGGGCTACATGGTGGAATTCAAGTCCTTCGAACCGAGCTGACATTTTTAAGACGGCGTTACGGTAGGCTGCCATTTTCGGATCCTTGGCGTCAAAGTCTCGATTTACTTGCGATATTGCGAGGTTTGAATCCCCGCGGACCTCCAGGTGTTGAATGCCCATGGAGATTGCCATCCGGAGACCATGTAGAAGGGCCTCGTATTCGGCTGCATTGTTGGAGTCCGTGTACATTATCTGAAGTACGTATTGGACTGTATCTCCGGTTGGGGACGTCAAGACGACGCCAGCCCCCAAACCGGCCAACATTTTGGAGCCATCGAAATGCATGATCCAATTGGAGTATGCGCCATACTCTTTAGGGAGTTCGGCTTCGGTCCATTCAGCGATGAAGTCGGCGAAAACTTGCGACTTTATAGCTCGCTGTGGTTTATACATTATGTCGAATGGTAGGAGCTCAATGGCCCATTTTGCAATCCTGCCCGTCGCATCGCGGTTGTTAATAATGTCGTTGAGAGGTACTTCAGAGGCCACTGTTATCGAACACTCTTGAAAGTAGTGTTGCAGCTTCCCGGATTCCATGAACACCGCGTACGCTATCTTTTGATAATGTGGATACCGGGACTTGCATGGAGTTAAGACAGTGGATACGTAGTACACTGGGTTTTGAAGAGTGAATTTGTGTCCTTCTGTTTCTCGTTCGACGACGAGCACCGCGCTTACAACTTGATGTGTTGCCGCGATATATAATAACATTGGTTCGCCCAAGTTGGGCGCGGCCAGGACCGGATTTGTTGCCAATATGGCCTTTATTTCTTCGAGTCCGGCCGTGGCAGCATCCGTCCATTCGAAGTGTTCGGTGCGCCGGAGGAGGCGATAGAGGGGCAATGCCTTTTCTCCCAAGCGGGAGATGAAGCGGCTTAGAGCCGCCACGCATCCAGTCAATTTTTGTATTTGTTTGAGGTCTTTTCGGATATCCAACTGTGACAAAGCTCGGATCTTGGCTGGGTTTGCTTCAATTCCTCTATCGGATACAATGAAGCCCAAGAGCTTTCCGGCTGGTACGCCGAAAACGCATTTTTCCGGGTTGAGCTTAATGTCATATGCTCGGAGGTTGTTGAATGTGAGCCTCAAATCGTCTACTAGAGTTTTGACGTGTTTGGTCTTTACGACCACATCGTCTACGTATGCCTCCACTATTTTGTTGATCTGGGTTGCCAGACATGTCTGAATCATGCGCTGATATGTTGCGCCAGCGTTTTTGAGCCCGAAGGGCATTGTGTTAAAGCAGAATGGTCCGTATGGAGTAATGAATGCCGTTGCGGCTTGGTCTCTCTCCGCCATCTTGATTTGATGGTATCCGGAGTATGCGTCGAGGAAGCACAATGAATCGTGCCCTGCGGTAGCATCGATGATTTGATCGATGCGGGGAAGGGGGAAAGGATCCTTTGGACAAGCCTTGTTAAGGTCTTTAAAATCGACGCACAGGCGCCAGGATTTGTCCTTTTTTGGTACCATTACCAGGTTCGCTAGCCAGTCCGGATGTTTTATGTCTCTGATGAATCCAGCTTCTAATAGTTTGGCTAGCTCCTCTCCCATTACCTGTCTTTTCGGTTCGGAAAATCGCCGAAGAGCCTGTTTGACTGACTTGAATCCTTTTAGGATGTTTAAGCTATGTTCTGCCAACCTGCGTGGGATTCCTGGCATATCTGAAGGGTGCCAGGCAAAGATGTCCCAATTTTCCTGAAGGAATTCTCATAGTGCGGCGTCTACATCAGGGTTTAATTGTGCCCCAGTGGAGGCCGTCTTTGTGGGGTCCGTTGCATGGACTTGGAATTTGACTATTTCTTCCGCTGGTTTAAAAGAGGTGGACTTGGATCTCTTATCGTGTATCACATCGTCCTTGTTCACCGTGGAGCGCAGCGCAGTGAGTTCCTCTGCCGCTAGGGCTTTGGATAGTTCCTCTAGGGCTAGTGCGGCTGTCTTATTTTCGGCGCGGAGTGCTATGTCCGGATCACTGACAAGAGTGATAATTCCATTGGGCCCGGGCATTTTAAGCTTCATGTACCCGTAATGGGGTATAGCTTGAAAAATTGTGAATGCCTCTCGCCCTAATAAAGCGTGATATCCGCAGCTGAACGGGGCCACTTGGAACGTGACCTCCTCGGACCTGTAATTGTCTGGCGAGCCGAACACCACATCTAGTGTAATTTTTCCTGTGCAGCGTGCTTCCCGACTAGGGATTATTCCTCTAAAGGTTGTGCTGCTTCGCTCAATGCGGCTCCAGTCTATTTCCATTTTTGGAAGGGTTTCCTCGTAGATGAGGTTTAATCCGCTGCCGCCATCCATGAGTACCTTGGTAAGACGAAAGCCGTCCACTATTGGACTGAGGACCAATGCGGCTGGTGCCCGGGCTGTTCGGAATTTAGGTTCGTCACTGGCGTTGAAGGTGATAGCCGTGTCGCTCCATGGATTTATTGTTGCTACTTGGTAGACTTCGGCGAGGCTGCGGAGTGTTCGTTTCCGCATATTATTTGATGCGAAAGTCTCGAAGACTGTTAATACCGTACTGGTACTGTTGGGCTGGTTCTCCGGGGCTAGAAGCTCTTCGCCACTTTTGGCCACCTGCTGTAGTACCCAACATGCTCGAAGGCTATGTGTTGGAGTGGCGCCCTCTGTACTATGGATTTTACAGGGTCCGCTGAGCCATCCCTCCAGTACGGTTCCGTGCCCTTTAGGGGTTTTTTGCTTTTTGGTTTTTGAGGTGCTTGAGCATGATGCACCCTTTTGTTTCGGACTAGGGTTGTGTTCGGAGCCGGATTGTCCCAAAACTTAGTTTCGGTTTTCCAGGCACTCTCCATCGCGAAGTACTTTCGTACTATGGACGCCAGGTCGGCGAAGCGTGTAATTTCGCGATGACTTATGGCGTTCATGATTTCCTTGTCCGTGCAATTGTTGCAGAAAATTGAGATTGCGCCTTCCTCACGGCAGTCCTTTATCCTGTCCATAACCAGGAGGAATCTGGCCCAGTAATGATGTACTGTTTCAGCGGGCTCTTGCCGGATTTTAGATAGATCGCTTGTGTTTGGGTGGGCGGGTGGAATTAAATTCGGAACCCCGCCCAATCTGAGGCTTAAGGGCCGAGAAGTTTCCGAATTTGGAAGCTTGGATTGCTGGATGTTGTCCAACGAATCTGGTCTGCTGCCTGACTTTAGGTTCAGTACTTGATTGGCATTCGTCCCGCCGCGGGAATATGGCATGGAGGATCAGGAATCCGGACATAACTGGTCTTTAATATAGAAGAAGAGTCGCCGCGTTGTTCCTCTACCACAGCAACGTGGTGGGTAGCCTGGGGAGAGTTAATCTCTCTCGGATCGGTTTTAAGCCCAATCTGATCGTAGTCTGTAGTGACTCCTAGGACGGCGATGCGATCCAAGAGCTCATTTACGGAAGAGAGCTCCATCGGATCCAGCTGCTCGGCGAATTCCGAGTTGACGTGAAGATCGCTTTTGATGACCCGAGAGGTCATTGTTGGAGCGGCGGCCGAACAGGCGGTCATAAGAAAACCACCTAGCCGGATAGTTTGGCCGGTGGCCAAAGCTCCCTTGGCAATGGTACCGTCTTTAAAGACGGGAAGAGGCATCCTTCCTGATTGCGACGGCACAGAGGAACTCTCAATGAAAGCACCAATGTCGGTGTCAAAACCGGCGGATCTCGGGTAGGGGGTCCCGAACTGTGCGTCTAGGCGGATGGTAACAGGAGACAAGGGACACGATGTTTTTACCCAGGTTCAGGCGCTCTCGATGGAGGTAAAACCCTACTCCTGCTTGATTGATATTGATGATATGGGTAGTACAAGAGTGGATCTACCATGAGATCAAGGAGGCTAAACCCAGAAGCTAGCCTATGGTATGATTGTTGTTCGTCCTATGGACTAAAACCCTCCGGTTTATATACACACCGGAGAGGGCTAGGGTTACAAAGAGTCGGTTAAAATGGTAGGAGATCTACATATCCGTATTGCCAAGCTTGCCTTCCACGCCAAGGAAAGTCCCATCCGGACACGGGACGAAGTCTTCAATCTTGTATCTTCATAGTCTTGGAGTCCGGCCAATGATGATAGTTCGGCTATCCGGACACCCCCTAGTCCAGGACTCCCTCAGTAGTGGTGAGAGGCCATGTAGGAGTACATGGTGGGTTGTCTCACTGGAACCATCCTTAAGCACTGAGTTCTGTGTATGTCGTCCAATGACTAGTTACTACCACACATTGGGCTCCGAGTGCTCCAAGCCCTCTCGACTTATTAAGCAACTTGATCTCTGTCCAGGAGTCGCAACTAGTTTCTGGTGCTTGTAGGCAGTGTTATTCTTCTACCAAGTGGCACCCGGCAGGGTGGGCATGGGACAGACTAAGCACACATGGCACCCGGCTGGTGGGCTTGGGAACCCTGCTCACATCATTTGGGGCCGTGATGGAAACCTCGGCCGGACTCCCTTGCGGATAGAACCCAAATAGGCGATAAACCTGGACTAGAGTCTTGTGTGGTTAGTCAGGTCGTGGCCGACACCCTCGCCAGGCTTCCGCTTGAAGGTTGCCGAGATACATGACGTGTACATGGCGGTAAGTGGCGAGAGCGTGTGTGAAGAAGTACGCCCCTGCAGGGTTAACATGATCTATTCGAATAGCCGGGTCCGCGGTTATGGACTTCTTGGATGCTTACGTGGTACATAGACAACTTGAAGTGGATACTCTAAAATGCTCAAGACAAGTGTGAGTGCTATGGATGGCCTTCTCATAGGGAGATGGGGATGAATCCATAGTAGTGTATTGTGTTGTGATTAGTGGACTCGTGTGCGCCATCTCACCTCAAAGAAGTTTCTCATAGTTGTAGAACAGGATAGCCACAGGGTCAAAGCTGGCTTGCTACAACTAAACCCCACATTACCCTCTTGATACAAATGCATGTATGATAGGATCTGATGTAAGTCTTGTTGAGTACCTTTGTACTCATGTTGCTTTATTTATGTTTTTGCAGCGGAGACTTCGGTCTTACTAGTGTTCTCGTGGACTTCGACAAATAGCTTGTACCTCAGCTACGGTCTTGATTGGATGTTGTAGATAGTGAGGCTCTTCAGCCTTTTTCATTTGTAGATGTCTGTACTCTGACATGTAATGCTTCCGCTTGTTGCTTGTTTGCTCTGAATGTTGGGTCATGTGACCCCTGTTTGTAATAAATGCTATGATGGCTCTTCTGAGCCTTTATCTATATAAGTTGTTGAGTTATGTTGTGATGCCATGTTGTACAACACATACTTGCATGTTATGTGTACGTGTAATGTGTATTGCTATGTGTGGGATCTGACTATCTAGTTGTTTATCCTTAGTAGCCTCTCTTACCGGGAAATGTCTCCTAGTGCTTCCACTGAGCCCTGGTAGCTTGCTACTGCTCCAGAACACTTAGGTTGGCCGGCATGTGTCCTTCTTTGTTCATGTGTCCGTCCCTTCGGGGAATTGTCACGCGGTGTCTACCGGAGTCATGTTAGTCTGCCACAGCCCGGATTCTCTGGAGTCCTGCTAGCCCAGCTGCTACAGCCTGGATTCACTCGCTGATGACCGACACATTCGTTGCTGGGTCATGTATGCCTATCCCTATAAGTTAGTGCCACTTTGGGTTCACGACTAGCCATGTCAGCCCGGGTTCTTTGTCATATGGTTGCTAGCAGCACTATCATATAGGTGTGCCAAAAGGCGCAAACGGTCCCGGGCATGGTAAGGCGACACCCGTGGGGATACCGTTTGTGAGGCCGCAAAGTGATATGAGGTGTTACATGCTAGATCGGTGTGACTTAGGATCGGGGTCCTAACAACTGTTCATCTAGCCTCCACCGGCTACCGTTCAACCGGCCCTCCACAGGGTCCGGTTCATCCACCCCCAATTGCCTCGGGTGTGTGGCGGCCTCCTCGATCGGGGTCCTGTTCATCCAGCAGCAAGGGCCTACTACTACCACGGGGTATTGTTCATCCAACCCCCACCGGGAACTGTTCATTCCACCCCAACAATGGTCACTATTCATCAAGAGGCAGCAGGTCCAATCGGCTTGAGTTATCATCAGTGGTAAAGGAATTGCTCAAGTTCAGTTAATAGCCAAGGGATAGATCGCTCGGGTTCAATAACGTAGCTAGTGCAATCGCTCGGGTTCAGTTAGAGCCCAATGCCTCACACACACGCGCGTACGTGTATGAGAAAAACACATAAACCTATGTGCATAGCTCGGCCCCGAACACCCACCGTAACCGGGATCTCCCTGTTATTTTCCTCACCCTCGCTTCTACCATGAATATTTCTGTCATGGATGGCGCAAAAAATGTCATGCAGGTGCATCCTTGGCCCGCCCAGGACGAAAAGCCCATTTTCTGTCACTATTTTTGTCATAGAAGTAGGAATCCACCACTCTATGATGATACGTGGGTTTGTCAAAATTATCGTCATAGAAGTGTCATAAGCATGACACAAAAAAATTGTTCGACCCATAATGTCATGGATGTGTCTCTTTTTGTAGTGATGTGTGTGTGTGTGGGTGGCTTGAATAGATTCGAACCCTTGTAAATGTTGCTAAGGCCCTCCTTTTATAGCTCAAGGGGTTACCACAATGGCAAAAGTGTAATTACATGATTATTAGATAGCAAACCGTGCTATCATACCAAACTCTTCTAGTTAGGACAAAAATCATTAAATGCACAACTAGGTGTCGTGAGGAGGAGGGGCCCCAGCAAGGACGCAACACCGCTTGCCTTGCTAACTCCTATTATCTTGACATGCCATTTGGACAGGTCTCGATAAAAGTAATCCACCTCACCAACCAGCGACTAGGTGGCTAGTGAGGTGGATCACTTGTAATTGGTGGGGATTTGATAGACACAGGCTTGCTGGGCCTTTGCCTTGCGGGCTCGGCATTGGCGGCAAAGGCTTCTTGTTATGCTCTGTCTTGTTCTTCTTTTCAAGTCAATTCATCCTTGAATCTTGGTCTTCTTGATGTGCTCCTTGATCTCTCAAATAGCTGCTTCTCTTGGTTTGAGTATCCATTAGTGTCTTGACAATCCTTCATATGTTTCCCAGCTAGCACAGGATCTGCTACATGTCTGTGCATAAGTCAGAGTGTAAAACCTCCTATTTTGTACACCGACAAGAGGCTCCGAGCCTAGTCCATACGCGCTGCTGAGCGTTGTTGGGGTAGGCCCAAACGATGCATTGACAAGCAGCGAGGATTGATGCAGAACCTTGTCATGGTGATATTCAAATTTTGAGACCTTCTTTGCTTCTTCACTAACCTGAATTCGAGCTAGCCCCTAGCTTCTTTTTGGTATCCTTATCGTTTAGCCGACATTCACCACCTGCGCTAGAAACTAGGGGTGTGTGCATACGCGGGTTGCCACTAGGTTCGGCCTGGGCAGTCCCATGATCACGCGTGACTTGAGGTAACTGCCATTTTTGTCATCACTCCCCCCCTTTACTGCAACCCCTTACCACGACATGGATTGGGCATGAGACGTGAGATTGGTGTAGAGGGGCAGTCATGGAAGTAGTGCTCCGAGCAGTGGAGCCAGGAGGCGGGATTGGCGAGACTGGACAGTCGATGGAGTAATGCGTTAGCCATGGATGCAGGGCGCAAAATTGGTGGAGTGGGCCGGTTGCCCTAGGATAGTGGAGAGCCAGCCCTCGCACCTCTCCCTCTAAAAGGAGGGCTACGGGATGCGATGCTCATCCATCTCTTCCTCCTCCATTCTTCCAGCATCTGCTTCCACCATGGCGAGAGAGAGAGAGAGGGAGGCCGAGCTCGCGCTTCCGTTGTTGAACTGAGAGCTTCTGCTTGGCAACATGCTTCTACCGCGGTGTGGGGACCCCGACTCATAAGTCGTGATCACCGAATGCATGTGTACAGTGATCCCAGGGATCAATGCTCACTGAACACACAGAAGCTGAATAACAAGAGTCTTACATCCATACATACCGTCTTACATAAATTATGACCATTATGGTCAAGTCTTGAGTATAACTTCGCAGCGGAAATCTTCGTCGATAACTTGGACCCATCCCATCTGCCTTAACCCTACAGGCATTCTGACTGGGAAACATCCTAGTTCGCATGTTTCGTCTCCAAAGAACTCTTCTTCGAACTCCTGTTCTTCCATGCCTGGCCAATTAAATAACCAGTGGCAAGCCAATGAGTACTTTGAATGTACTCGCAAGCAACCCATGTTTTGGTTCAAGATACGACAATGCATGATATAGGTAATTTTTTGCAGAAAGCTAGTTTTGAGTGCAATGACATGTTCAACAACTTGTAAGACATGCATCAGGGGAATTCAAGTAACCATGAGGACATGTTACAGATATCAACATAAATAGAGTGGGCATTAACCCAACTCAATCATGTCAAGTCCCTTGACTTGACCCAAGTAGATCTTCCCACTTATGCAAACACACACACTGGTTTTTAAACATGTGGACGTAGCCCAAGAGCGGTTATCCAACTGTACTTGACCGTGGACATGGCTATTCGAATAGTTTTACACTCTGCAGAGGTTGCACACTTTACCCACAAGATCCGGGGTAAAAGGGGGCGCGGGTAAGAGGCACATCCCTCTTCCACTATGGTGAGGGGAAGAGGACGTGGTAGGACTCCAGTAGCGGCGACGAGCACTTCTACTCGATAGTGCCTCCTTCCCCTACTGGTGATGTAGGGGCAGAGTCTAGCGCACGAGACGGCACGACAGGATGAGGGCGCGGCCATAGTGGCGCTCGGGGCCGAGGAGGGCGCGATGGTGCTCTCATTGCTCCTCCTCCAACAGTCTTCCAGTTGGGTCTTGGCAGGCTTCCTCATGGGCTCCGGCTTCGTCGGCCCTACCGGTGTTCATCCTGCCACGTCCTACTAGTCCCTGCGGTGGTGACCAGGGCATCGCCTAGCCGCTCTCTTGGTTCATCATCTTCGCCCCCCTCCCCTCCGTTCTTGTCAGGCTGCGTCTCGCGGGCCCTGACGGGGTCAGTTTGGGCTTCTGCCCAGGCCATCTTCTTGCCCTCTTCACCTCCCACGGTAGCCCATAGGAGGAGAGGTGCAAGAAAGGGATTATGGGGCACTTACCTTTTTTCAATCTAAAACATGTAGGCACTTGCCAAACTTTAGTCTTAAATATGTAATCTTTTTCATCCATATTTGTACTATGCATGGTCTGTACTTGTCTATCCGCGTATTAATGAAAAAATATATGTTTGCCGGGTACTGGTGCATGTATCTTATCCATGCAGAGGAGTGACTCATCTATACTTTCAAGTAAACAAAGTTCTCCTGCAAGCTATCATGTAGGTTCCTTTCATTGCCACCGCAAGGCTTGGCCTGGTGGGCTCAGGACTATGGAAGGGAACTGGTCTCTTGTCAAACCCTCTCTATCAAATGCCACTGTGACCAGCCTGACCGAAGTAACCGTCAAATCAAAGGATGGGAGCACAAATATTTCGAAGGAGACATGGTTTTTCTACAACCAAGTATTTTTCCTTATAGAGGTACACTATGGATATCTTAAAGAGAACTTATCTGTTTTGTGTTGTCGGGGATCCAAATGCAAGCTCGTTCTTTTTTTTCACTTTGCGATTGTATCCATGCTAGGGGACCTGTATTCAGTACAGGGGTAAAAAAAGCAGCATACGGTCATATCTAAATGATCATGGCAAAGCTAAGCTAGAGTAAACATGCATGCAAGTTTGTAGGCACTAGCGCTTCGTTTTATTATCTTTGCATAGGGTTTGTGCCTGACTTCATACAAAGGGTTACATGCACATCGGCAATGCTTGTACAAAAGGTGGCTACATGGAACTGAGCCCGGCAGTCGCGCCTTACGGGTAGAACTTACGAAGATTCTCAATATTCCTTGAGTTTTGCACTTTATGCCATCTTTGGTCTCTAGATAGACTGCGCCTGGTCTGGTGACTCGTACTACCCAGTAAGGGCCTTCCCACTTTGGCGTAAACTTGTTGGAACCCTTGGCGGACTGAACACGCCTAAGGACAAGCCACCTTCCTCAAGGCTCTGGGCATGAATGTTGCGGCTATGATAGCGGCGAAAGTCTTGCTGGTAGCATGCAGCACGCACATCAGCCCGGAGACGATCTTCCACGAGGAACGTGGCATCATCATGCCGGTGCTTCTCTTACTCTACTTAATCACAGGAAAATACTCGAGGCGACCCATATATGAGTTCTGTAGGGAGCACTGCTTCTGCCCCATAGACTAGGGAGAAGGGAATCTGGCCGGTGGATCGATTCGGTGTCATACAGAGCGACCAAAGAACCACCGGCAGCTCATTGATCCAGTGTCTGCCACATTTCTGTAGCCTATCTAAAGTTCTTGTGTTGAGTGCATGCAGCACTTCGGTATTCATCCTCTCAGCTTGTCCATTGCTTCGGGGATGAGACACACAGGCAAAGGAGACCTTACTTCCGAGGGTTTCGATGTATTGCATGAAGGCGCCACTCGTGAATTGGGTGCCGTTATCGTTGATCACTCTAGCAGGTACTCCATAATAGCACACCAATGCCTTCAGGAACTTTATAGGTGACTATGCGGTTACCTTCCTCACTGGCTCCACTTCTGGCCACTTTGTAAACTTGTCGATTGCAACATATGAGAATTCAAAGCCCCCAGTAGCACTGGGGAAGGGGCCCAAGATGTTGAGCCCCCAGACCGAAAACAGCTAGGATAGAGGGATCGTCTGCAGAGCTTGAGATTGTTGATGGATGTTCTTGGAGTGGAACTAGCAGGCTTCACATTTGGTGACTAATTTGATGGCATCTTGGAGGGTCGTGGGCCAGTAGAAACCTTCTTGGAAAGCTTTCCCAACCAAGGCTCTTGATCCAATATGGGAGCCGCACACACCCTTGTGTGTCTCTGCTAGCAATTCCAGCCCCTCTTCCCGGCAAATGCATTTCAATTTCACATCATTTGGCCTCCTTCTTTACAGAGTGTCATTGACAAACTGGTACATACTGGACCGTCGAGCTACTCTTTCAGCCTCTTCTTTATCTTCGAGATGTTCCCCTATTTGAAGGTAATTGACTATGTGCCGTGTCCAAGTTGGAGCCTGAGGCTCAACAACAAGGACCAATGGCACATCCTCATTCATGTGAGCACTCACCTCGACCGCAAGAACCTGCGGTTCCATGAGAGAGTGCAGCTTACCAACCGAAGTGGAGTGGTTCCCAGCAACCTTTCTTCCAGCAGCTTCGGGAGGCTCTGCTGGGAGGTACTTGCCGAAGCCCGACTTCCTCCTTTTTATGGCCATCATTGGTGGAGATACTGAAGGTTGAGTCAAGTGGAGGACAAAAGTTCCTAGTTCCACGGGAAGCTTTTGTGCAGCGCATGTTGTTCTTCGCACGTGGCACGTGCTCTGTTTGCAATCTGTCAAAATGCTCCTCCAGTTTTCTCACTTCTTCAACATAGGCCTCCATCAATGGGATTTGGTAATCCTTAATGAATTCTCTCACTATGAGCTGTGAGTCTCCATGGATAATCAACTTCTTGATTCCCAATTCCACTTCGATTCTGAGCCCGGCAAGGAGCCCTTCATACTCCGCAGTGTTGTTGGTGGCCTACTCCCATGGGAAGTGCATTTGAACCACATACTTGAGGTGTTCTCCTATGGGTGCACTAAGAAGCACACCAGCTCTGAGGATCCACTAGTATGGGGGATCTATCGTAGTCCTTTCCATAAGTAAGTGTGTCAAACCAAACGTGGAGCAGAAGGAAATGACAAGCGGTTTTCAGCAAGGTATTCTCTGCAAGCACTAAAATTATCGGTAACAGATAGTTTTGTGATAAGATAATTCGTAATGGGTAACAAGTAACAAGTGTAACAAAGATGTAGCAATGTGGCCCAATCCTTTTTGTAGCAAAGGACAAGTCTGAACAAACTCTTATATAAAGGAAAGCGCTCCCGAGGACACATGAGAATTACTGTCAAGCTAGTTTGCATCAAGCTCATATGATTCGCGTTCGTTACTTTGATAATGTGATATGTGGGTGGACCAGTGCTTAGGTGGTGTCCTTACTTGGACAAGCCTCCCACTTATGATTAACCCCTCTCACAAGCATCCGCAACTACGAAAGAAGATTTAAGATAAATCTAACCATAGCAAGAAACATGTGGATCCAAATCAGCCCCTTACGAAGCAACGCATAAACTAGGGTTTAAGCTTCTGTCACTCTAGCAACCCATCATCTACTTGTTATTTCCCAATGCCTTTCCTTGGGCCCAAACAATGGTGAAATGTGATGTAGTCGACATTCACGTAACACCACTAGAGGAAGGATAACATACATCTCATCAAAATATCGAACGAATACCAAATTCACATGATTACTTATAACAAGACTTCTCTGATGTCCTCAGGAACAAGCGTAACTACTCACAAAGCCTATTCATGTTCATAATCAGAGGAGTAATAATTATCATTAAGGATCTGAACATATGATCTTCCACCGAATAAACTTACTAGCATCAACTACAAGGAGTAATCAACACTACTAGCAATCCACGGGTACCAATATGAGGTCTTGAGACAAAGATCGGATACAAGACATGAACTAGGGTTTGACAGGAGATGGTGCTGGTGAAGATGTTGATGGATATTGACCCCCTTTTAATGAGAGGATCGTTGGTGATGACGATGGCTTCGATTTCCCCCTCCGGGAGGGAAGTTTACCCAGCAGAACAGCTCCACCGGAGCTCTATATTACTTCTGCCCATCCACCTCGAGACAGCGGAGCTTCGTCCCAGAAGCTCTCTTCTGATTTTTTTCTAGGTCAAAACACATCATATAGAAGAAGATGGGCATCGGGGGCCTGCCATGTGGCCCACAAGCCATAGTGGCGCTCCCAAGGGGGGTAGGGCGTGCCCCCAGGGCTGGTGGCCTCCTGGTGGGTCCCCTCTAGTATTTTCTTTGCCCAATATTTTTTATATATTCCAAAAGAATTCTCCGTAAATTTTTAGGACTTTCGGAGTTGTGTAGAATAGGCTTCTTAGATTTGCTCCTTTTCTAGTCCAGAATTCCAGCTGCCGACATTCTCCCTCTTCATGTAAACCTTATTAAATAAGAAATAAAAGGTATAAGTATTGTACCAAAATAGGTAATAACAGCCCATAATGCAATAAATCTCAATATAAAAGCATGATGCGAAATGGACGTATCAACTCCACCAAGCTTAGACCTCGCTGTCGGATTTCGGGTTTCACAAACCCTTGAGAGGTTCAAACTCTGGGGTGCGTGCGGAGATCTCAACCAACCAAGTGTGCTACTCGTGAAACCTCACATCTTAGCGAGTCGAGCTCGAAGAGAAAGAGAGACACAATAGTTTATCCGTGTTCGGGCCACGTTGCATTGTAATACCCTACTCCAGCTTTGTGGTGGATTTCCTCGAGGGCTGAGGATGAACTAGTAAAGTGGTTGAACAGCCTGAGGAGGTGAGGTGTTCTTGAGCTCAAGTGAGCTGGTGAGGTAGTGAGGGTGGAATGGATTCTATGGGTTTGGATCGGTCCGTACCCTTCTATGGTGGTGGCTAGGCATTATTTATAGTGTCCTTGGTCCTCTTCCCAAATGTTGGCAGGCAGGGATCCCACAACGGCCAGATTTGAAGGGAGCAACAAGTACATCCTATCCTGACTAAACTGGTCTTCGCCTGCAAAAGCCTCTAGCCGATGCTGCAGTGGGCTCAGCGATGACCTTTGTCCTACCGGTCTTGGTCTAGTTGCACCAGAATGGAAACCTTTGGTTGATTCCTCGGGACTCCACGCTTGCTCCTTGCCTCCTTTGCACCGAAGAGGAAACTGGTACACTGTGCCATGTGGCACCCGCCTGGCCTTGGTCGACATGGCTCGCATCAGCTGAGCCGCGTTAGGTGCACCTTGCATAGAAATCTCCGCTCCTCGGGAGCTAGCCTGAGGAAGCCAGTCCCCTTGGAGGTCTTGGTGCCATCCACCTCGCGAGGCTTGGCCCCTCGCGAGGGTCTTGAGTTATTGATGCTAAAGCTGGGCCGTACCAGGCCGTCGATGGAGCCATGCAGTGGGTCGCAGGCAGGCAAGTTCAGGTAACCCCGTATCCAGGACGCCGACAGTAGCCCCCGGGCCCAAGGCGCGCTCGGACTTGGCTTCTAGGAGATGCCAAAGGGCAAGTGTGGAGCGCTGCGGGCTCTAACCGCAGCGGCCTTAGACGACACGTGGCGATTGTTCTGGGCTGACAAAAGGGGCTGGCACCTTCCGCAGAGCCTTCATTGCCTTCCTTTCGTCTTTCTCCAGATCCCCTTCTCTCCCAACACCGGAAAATCCTCCAGATTTGCCGATCCTCTTCACCAAGCTCTCGCCCGACGGCCGCCGAGAAGGCTAAAGCCCCAGCCTAGGTAGCCGGCCCTGCCGCCTGGTTTGAGTCGGCGCTGATCACACCCTCCGTCACCGACGAGAAGCTCCATACCGCGCTTCTCTTGATGGCGAGCGATTGCAGTGAAGGGGGGAAGACAGCGCTCGGGGTCGCCTCCACCGAGCCAAAACCCGCGAACAACACTTTCTACCCCTTCTTCCTGCACAATGTCTATGTGGGGCTGATTCCTCCTTTCTCCCGCTTCTTCTACACCGTCCTCCACCATTACGGTATCCACGTGCTCCACCTTCACCCCAATTCTATCCTCCTCTTATCCATCTTCGCCTTCTACTACGAGGCGTTTGTGGGGGTGATGCCCTCCATCGCAATGCTCTGCCACTTCTTCTACCTCCTCGTGAATGGCCACCAACCCACAACGTGTGCTGGCTTCTCGTGGCCCATGGCAGCAATGTGATTTCCCGTGACGAGAAGAAGGTGGAGGATGCCGGGAACAAATGGGTCCTCATGGACGCCAAGCGCTCCCAACACTACAAAAAAAGACACATCCGTGACATTTTGGGCCGAACGAATTTTTTCTGTCATACATATGACACTTCTATGACAATAACTGTGACAAAACCTGGTATCATCATAGATGTGGTGGGCTCCTACTTCTATGACAAAATATCATGACAGAAAATGGGCTTTTCGTCCTGGGCGAGACGGAGACCCAACTGCATGACATTCTTTGGGTTGTCCATGACAGAAAAAACCGTGGTAGAAGCGAGGGGGAGGAAAATTTTGGGGAGTTGCCGGTTACGGTGGGAGGTTGGGGGCCGAGCGATGCGCGTTTCTCTCGTACACGTATACGCGTGTGTGCGAGGCGTTGGCTCTAACTGAACCCGAGCGCGAGGCGTTGGCCTCTAACTGAACCCGAGCGAGTGCACTGCAGGCTACGCGTTACTGAACCCGAGCGATCGATCAATGGCTGTTAACTGAACCCGATGGAGCGATTCCTTCACTACTGCTGCTAACTGAAGCCGATCGATTGGATGAACAGTGAGCGTTGCGGGGGGGGTGGATGAACAGTGAGCGGTGGTGTTGCCTCTGGATGAATAGGACCCCGTGGTTTGGAGGGCTGGATGAACAGTAGACGGTGGAGGGGTGGCCGTGGAGGGGTGGTTGAACATGACCCCGTGGTGTGGAGGGCTGGATGAACAGTAGACGGTAGAGGGGTGCCCATGGAGGGGTGGTTGAACAGTAGCCGGTGGAGTAGCGCGCGGTGGAGGCTGGATGAATAGGAGCCCGTGGAGGCTGGAGGAGGTCGACGGTACCCCGTGGAGGCTGGAGGAGGTCGACGGTGGAGATGAACAGTGTCCCGTGGAGTCCCGTTTTGCGGTACGCCACACCCCTCCCGATGAACAGGACCCCTGTTTTGAGCGTAGCCCTCCAACACAAGTCCGTTTCGTCCGTTTTGCAGTACGCCACACCCCTCCCGATCAACAGGACCCCCGTTTCAACCGTAGGAGGTCCGTGTCCTCTATTTTGCGGTACGCCACACCCCTCCCGATCAACAGGACCCCCGTTTCGACCGTAGGAGGTCCGTTTCCTCCGTTTTGCGGTACGCCAGACCCCTCCGATGAACAGGATCCCATTTCGAATGTGGCCGGTCAAACACAAGGATGTTTCCTCCGTTGTGCGGTACGCCAGGCCTCGTTTCCATCGCCTATTCCATCCAAGCCCTCCCGATGAACACGACCACGCATTCCGTTCCAACCCAGCCGGTTGGCTCCCCATGAACACGACGATGACGCTGTTTCTCTGTTCCGACCCAGCCATGTACGTATGCGCGAGTAGGCGTTTGAGACCCTGCCCGTATGTACGTACGTGGCCGTATTTTCTTTCTTGCATCCTCGCCGTTGTACGTATGTGTACATGCTACGTGCACGCCTCTACTACGACACGTGCGTGCCTCTACATCCACCAGTATATATATACGTACACATTCGCGACCAGAATGACAACGCTACGTATGCTTCGACCAGGTGGGTCCCGACTTTCAGGCACTTCCTTGCCTGCAAAGATGTAGCTGGTGGGTCCCAGCAGTGAGGGGGGCGAATCATTTTGGGTTTTTTTTTGCCCGGATGCACTTCCTTGCGTGCAAAGATGTAGCTTGTGGGTCCCAGCAGTTAGGGGGCGAATCATTTTTTTGGACGCACTTCCTTGCGTGCGAAGGTGTAGCTGGTGGGTCCCAACAGACAGGGGAAACGTTTTTTCGTGAAATACGGTGGCCCGTCCGATGGGTCCCCGCTGTCAGGTGGAGGAATAATTATTTTCCCGTAATAAGGCGACACTTCCTTGCTGCGGCCGTGGACCCAGCTGTCAGCCTCTCCACATACAGTCCACGTCCGATGGAAGTCGTTCCTTAGACCACGTTGACCACGCTGCGCCGAGAGCACCAGGGCAGTGGATGACGGTGAGGCCTAGAAAGGGGACGACGGGGAGCCGGGGAAGACGCGGCAGTGGAAGCCCATGCGAAGAGGAGTACGAGGGTTCGCTGGTTCGGCTGCGGTGTGAGGCTGCCATCGCCGCAGGACCTGGCCAGAGGTGGGAATAGTAGGGGGCGGTGAGGCCTTTGCGTCATCACATCCGGCCACAGGAAGCAGGAGCATGCGGCACGACCAGCGCTGCTTTGGGCGGCTGGAGAAAGAAGACCAGAGGTTGAAGAAGCACTACGGCCGTTGGATGGACATTGTACGGTCACTGGAGCTAGAATCGTTTATATTGACTAAGTTGACAAAGCCCTCTGTCTCCGTCAACTTAGTAGGCCCACAAGTCAGCCTCCCACCAAGGTGGGTCCTAGCTGGCAGGGGGGTATTCATTTTTTTGTGTGTAATAAGGAGGCACTTCCGGTGGGTCCGAGCTGACAGTAGGGGGAACGTTTTTTTCGTGAAATACGGTGGCCCGTCGGGTGGGTCCCAGCAGTCAGGGGCAAATGTTTTTTTGCGAAATACTGGTGGCCCGTCCGGTGGGTCCCTGCTGTCAGGTGGAGGAATAATTATTTTGCGCGTAATAAGAAGGCACTTCCTTGCGGCCACCGTGGACCCACCTGTCAGCCTTTCCACGCACAGTACTCTTCCGATGAAAGTTGGTCGTTGACCACATTGACCACGCCGTGCCGAGAGCACCACGGCAGTGGACGACGGGAGGCCTAGGAAGGGGACGACGCGGAGCCGGGGAAGACGCAGTAGTGGATGCCCACGCGAAGAGGAGTATGAGAGTGAGGCTTCCGTCGCCGTAGAATAAGAGGGGGTGTGGGTGAGTAGAGGGATGGCCTGGCCAGCGGTGGGAGTAGTAGGGTGCGGTGAGGCCTCCGCGGCATCACTGCCGGCCACGGGAGGTAGGAGCACGCGGCACGACCGGCGCTGCTTTGGGTGGCTGGGGCACGAAGACCAGAGGTAGAAGAGGCACTACGGCCGTTGGATGGACATCGTATGATCACTGGATCTAGAGTCGTTCATATTGACTAAGTTGACAAAGCCCTCCCTCCCCGTAAACTTAGTAGGCCCACAAGTCAGCCTCCCACCAAAGTGAGTCCCAGCTAGCACGGGGAGTATTCATTTTTTTTGTGCGTAATAAGGAGGCATTTCTGGTGGGTCCAAGCTGACAGTGGGGGGAACTTTTTTTTGCGAAATACAGAGACCCTTCCGGTGGGTCCCAGCTATCAGGTGGAGGAATCATTATTTTACGCGTAATAAGGAGGCATTTTCCTGTGTGGGCCCCTACTGTCAGCCTCTTCCGATGGCTATTGTTTGTTGACCATGTTGACCTCGTCGCGCTGAGAGGACAAACAGGGTGGATGAAGGCGAGGCCCAGGAAGAGAACCACCCGGAGCCGGCAAAGCCACCGCAGCGGATGCCCACGCTGAGGGGAGAACAAGCGCTGACTGGTCGGCTGCTGGGTGAGGCTGACGTCGCCGGAAAATAACAGGATGTGTGGGTGGTTAGAGGGATGGCCTGGCGGCAGCACAGCCAGCCACGGGAGGAGGGAGCAGGCAGTCCCGCCGGCGCTGGTTTGGGCGGCTGGAGCAGGAAGATCAGAGATTGAAGAAGCACGGCGGCCATTGCATGGACATCCAACAGTCACTGCTGTGTGTTGACTAAGTTGACAAAGCCTTGCGTACGCGTCAAAAAAAATTAGGACAGCGTGATCGTCAACCTAGTAGGCCTAGAAGTCAGCCTCCAAATCTGTGGAATACAGCATACATCCCATTAGCCATTATTTTCAATAATTTATAGCCCATTTGCTAATTATTAAGGATATTTGAAGCCCATATTATTTTTATTAGCATTACAGACCATATATTCTGGGCACTGCTAAAAAATTCAACGAAATTTTGCATATTTCGGTGGGGTCCGAACACTTTTAATCACAAAATTTCGAGTCACGTTAAAAATAGTTTTCAAAAAATTATATCAAAATAAAATTCAAAAAACAATTCTCCGCAAAAAATGAATGAAATTTATAATCTTAACTAGCTAGATGCCCGTCCGTTGCATGGAACCTGAAGATGCATTTGTATGAGTAGTTTATCGTATGGGAGAAAAGATGATATTTTAATGTAATTGCCAGTTGGCTTTGGTTTTTATAAGAGTAGAGAGTAGAGAAATCTTGAAAAAAATGATTTTTTTATGCAATTGCCGGTTGGCTTTGGTTTAAAAATTTACAACCCATTTCTTACAACTAATAGCCCGTTTTTTGGGGAAGCCCATTTCTTACTACTTACATCCCTCCTCGCCTTGAAAGATTTGCAGCCCAGCAGGCTGAGAAAAGCAAGTAGGCCTCGGTTTTGGTATTCTCCAAAAAAAAGAACCGGGCTAGCCAATTTCAGAAAGAAAAAATATATCAACTGGGCTAGTCATGTGCTTAATAAAAGCGTAAGAGTGGGCTAGACGGGCCACAGCCCCCGCACAGCGCGCAGTTGAGCTCCGTCTCTGAAACTGAAAAACAACTGGGCAAGCTGCTGGGTCCCTGGTGTTATCCGGTTGTTGTGTGATTTTCTCGTTTATTGACTACATTGACAATGGCGTGGACCCTAGTTGTCAAACAATTAGGAGGAAGTATTTTTTGGCTTGTAATAACGAGGCACCTGCTTGCGAAATGCAATGACCCTGCTGGGTCCCTACTGTCAGCCTCTCCACGTACAGTCATCTCCTGATTCCTCTTGGTTGTTGACCATGTTGACAATGCCAGACGGCGGCGGGCACAGCGAGCTAACCAAGGCGGAGAACGACGGCAAGGCCTCGAACGGGAACGAACAGCAGCCATGGAAGATGTGGCAGTCTAGTGACAGGTGGAGGGGAGTACGAGGGCAACAACATGCAAGTCAAGCATACAAATGGTACAAAAAGCCCAAGGATTAATTGTTCATCAAATTTTTAGACAAAACCAGATTGAACATGATAGTAACATCTAACCCAACCACTCTTTTTTGTAGTCACAAACAAATGGATCGGTCTGATCCATAAAATCAACATCCTGTGCAAAAAAATTTATTTCAGGATGTCTACAACTTATTGTAAATATAAGCCGAGCATGTTTAGAAGCCCATTTGTCCACCTGAAACTTCTTTTTTTGCTGTTCAACATGTTCGTCCGTGAGAAATCTCTCGTTGTAAAAATTAAGCCTCATGGACAATAGTAACCTCGCGTTCAACAGGAAGAATGTGACAAAGCTTCTGTTTGCCTGGTTTGATGCATATCGTCCCATCGTTATTGTCCTCAAACAAATGTCATGAGAACTGTGAAAATCCTTGTGCTTATTACGCCAACGATTGGTTATATGTTTTTCTCCATGTGGTTCTCCCTAAGTAGACATGAAGATTGAAAACAGTTAAGGTCTGAAAAAAGAGTATGTCGAAAGAACGACAACTGAACAGTTAATTCCAGTACAATATATACGGGCTTTCAATGTGCATGAAATCATCACCTCTATGTATAAATTCTCCAGAGATCGAAAGCATCGCAGCAAGCCAATAATTATGTCCAGATCAAAACTATACATTCTGATATATATGATCTTGACAGAATCTAGCAGCATTGATAGGCTATCAATGGACGAACTCTTCATTGAGCATATAACATAATATTAGTACCCAAAGTGTACTCCAAGATGATATAAAACTTATGCGCACAAATGAAAAATGTAGCATATGATGACAAATGTGTAGATGATAATATACGGTACCTGAAAAAGTGATGAGCCAAACACCAACTCCTTGTGATTATTAAACGGGTCACGAATTACACCCAAGGTCTCCAGTTTGGGCGCAGAGACGACAGTTATTTCTGAAGGTGTATAACAACTATGAAGGAGCAACCTTTCAAGTGAAGGGGCATCTTCGATGATGAGTTGTTGTCCTTTAAAACAAATTCCAATGCTTTTAAGGTGAGGTGACTTTATTTGGAGACAACTGATACTGATTTCTATTCCCAAAACAATCAGCAAGCGCTCAAGGGCAGGGCAACTGGAGTGGATGATGCTGTGCAGTGAGGCCTCCGACAGATAAACCACCACAAGAGAAAGTTTTTTTAGCAGTGGGAGTCGAAGCAGTTGTACCAGATCGTCTGGTAGATGGCACCGGGCGAAGGTGGCGGTGTGGAGAGAGGAGGAAAACTGCGAGATGGACAATGGTGGTGTGGTCACAAATTTTTGGTATGTTCGTGGTATGAAACTTTCATGGTAATGGTAGAACTCAAACTGCTGGAGTTTTCCGAATTCAGGGGATGTCAGCCAACGTCCACCTTGCCGGGTATGGATAGCAGGTAGCTTGTCGGGATGTAGAGGCATTGAATGAGGCCCTGCTGGTGAGAAGAGACGATGACTATGTTCGTGGTATGAAACTTTCATGGTAATGGTAGAACTCAAACTGCTGGAGTTTTCCGAATTCAGGGGATGTCAGCCAACGTCCACCTTGCCGGGTATGGACAGCAGGTAGCTTGTCGGGATGTAGAGGCATTGAACGGGGCCCTGCTGGTGAGAAGAGACGATGGCTCTGATGAGATCAAATTCAGGAAGGACAGATATCTGACGACAGTCGAGATTGAGGGGCGCGGTGCGCCATAGAGGGCGCCACCGAGTTGAGAGGACTTGTGTGCGGTAGCAATCCTTGGTGGGGAGAAGTGAGATGATCTCCTCAAGGATGACGCCCGGGAGATCACTGATGCGGTCCACCGAGATTCTATCGGTTCCTCAGATCAGGGTGGGGGGAGGGGGGGCTCGCCGCTTCTCCCCGCGCTACCGGGTGCGGGATCTACAACCGGTGTGGCCGTTGGCGGGAGCCTTATCTTCTTGGTGCCGGGGCTAGCCGACTCCATTTTCCTTGTGGGCATCGCGCCGAGCTCACGGGTTTGAGCAGAGTAGCCAGAGACGAGCCTAGTAGCAGTGCGAGTGGGGAATAAGGAGGGCTGGGGATTTCTGTAGGAGTGGAAGAAGAGGAGCAGGCGTTTTCTGTACGAGTGAGGAAGAAGGTGAGCAGGGTTTTCTGGACGAGTGAGGAAGATCGGGGAGCGGGGGGAATTGGGTGGGGAAACGGAAGCGGGAGAGCGAGTTTTTCGTGTTTATAAGGCCCGATGCACTAACTACTCTCTTTTTCCGAAGAACCGCTCTCTTCTTTTGCGTTGCTGCATTGGAGCTGGCGCATGGGCTTGGCTGACTGGCCATGCATGCAGGATGCATGTGCCTGCCGGCCACTGCATGCGCCTGGTTTGTTACTAGGCCTATTTAATAGGGTGGTTATGGAGTAAATTAAGGAGATTTATTTTCTCTGTGTGCATCCACCAAATTAGAGGATGCGGTACTGGATGCAGACACTCACATTAAACTAACATTCAGAAGAACAAAAGTTCAGCATGTCTATGCATCTCAATGATTCACCATACTATAACCAATATACAAAGCTATGAGAAGGTGTGGAAATAAAGAAAATTGGTCGATGCTTCTCAGAGCAAAGGGCCTCCCTGCACATGCATTAATTTCCTGGGCATGCTTGTTTCTACTCAACATTGCGAGCACTTTGAGCATGTTGGCAACTCCACAGCTAGCTAGCTGCCTCATCTTGCAATTGATGCTGACACATTTGCAGCAAACACATGAGGCAATAGAGATGACTCAACATGGGTCCATATTGTGCAGTTCCCCTGATATCATATTCATTGTCCTAAATCTGAAAAGATAGGAAAACAGTAGCTATACTTAAACGATGTTAGAAAATAGTAGCACATATCAATAGCTTGGCATGACAAAACACGATCATCTGGACGAAGGGGATACTGACCTGCCTGAGGAAGATTACATATAATTTCATAAGTCCTTGGTTGATTTCCACCTTCGGCTGTACTTCTTGTTTGCTCCTCCACACATGACAGGATCGTTCCGCACTGCATTCAGCAAGTCAACGTACGAATAAGCTAATTTCATCTTGCGGTGGTCATTGTACCTAGTTACGAATGTAGGAATACCCGGCGCACCATGAGGTTAGCTGACAGCAGGTAGATGCAGCCATATAAATTTTGTGCGGTGCTACCAAATTTGAGGTTTGTATCCCTTCCCGTTATGAGAATTCTTCTTGAATTTGGTAGAATGTGACGGCTTGTTCTTTGCATCAGACTTGCCTTTCCCCTGAGATTTGTTCTTGTTGTTTTGGGGCTGGTTGGGCTGGAAGTTCTTCTCGTTTACCATGTGGGCACTAGAAGCTCCCTCAGCGACCCGAGCACGTGTGTCTTTTGCTCTCGCCTTCTCCTCAAAATCAAGAGTGCTAATGAGATCCAAAACAGAAAACTCATGTCTCTTGTTTTTCAGAGAAGTAGCAAAATCGTTCCACGAAGGTGGAAGCTTGGCAATGATGGTCCCAGCAACAAATTTGTCTGGCAACACACACTTAAAGTACTCAAGTTCCTTAGAGAGTGATTGTATCTCGTGAGTCTGCTGAACAACAGAGCGCTCATCAGTCATCTTGTAGTCATAGAATTGCTCCGTGACGTACAACTCGTTGCCAGCGCCCGAGGGCCCAAACGTGGCCTCGAGCGCAACCCACATGCCTTTGCCGCTGTCAAACGACATATATGAATCCACAATGGAATCGTCAAGAACACTCAGCAGGGCGGCTTTGAAGAGGGTATCCATGTTCCGAAAAGCTTCCTGCTATGTAGGATAAAGATCGCCCTCAGGCTTACCCTTAGTGGCGTCATAGCAGTACATGATCTGAAACCAATATACTGCTCTTGTGCTCCACCTTTTATATTACACCCCCTTAAAAGTAGCCGGCTTCAAAAGCGCAGCAAAACCACTCGGAGTAAATTGCCTGTGATCAGGTCTTTGGATTGGATTGTTGAATATATGAGCAATTTAGTATGAGATTTAATCTGAATCAGCAGTAAATAGATGATGATGACAATTGCAAACATCAAAGTAATGATGCGGACTAAACCAGGAGGACAGAATCACATACTGTACAGCGGGAGCAGAACCGATGTGGTTGATGTTGTCACTCATGTCGTTGATGAAGAGGTTACCAAGGTCGGGGAAGAAGGCTGTCGTTGAGGAAGTCGTCGCTGGCAACAGTCACAGTAGTGTGCTCCCCAATGACCTGATCGCTCCTCTCCTGTACAGGATCACGAAAGGCGGGGTTCGGAGGACTGCTGTCCCTTCTCACGGTGCATGCTGGAAGGAGGGCTGGAGAAGAATTGCGTGGCGGCACTAAGATCTGGAATGGTGCGAAACCATATGATACAGCGGCGGCTAGGGTAGAGCATGTCAGGTCGGTCATGCGCGTATAATAGTAGGCCTTTGGCCCCCAAACACCACTTCCAAGTCAATAATAGCTCAAAAAAAGTCAATAATAGCCCCACCAAGGTTTTTCTCAAAAAAACGGAGTAATTAAGGCGACTGTTAGTCCCTTTAGTACAAATACAATATTATTAATAATGGCCCCACCTTTTGTCTCACAAAGTATGTTGGAGTACAACTGGCTACACGTTTACAATCCGCTTCTCTTCTCTCTCCTTCAACTAAGCACAAATACTATATTTAAATCCTTATAGCCTGCTTATGTCATCTAAGTGTAGTACTTGCTCTAGAAGTTACTATCCACTGTGTAGTCTGAAATGCCGGGCGTGCAGCGGGCGGTGCCCTCGGTCGGCGCGCCGCTTCAACAGCGGAAGTAGTGAGAGGTCACGTCGCCCTGACTTGCCATCAATGTTGAGTGGCAGGCTCAGCTGGCGCTAGTCGGGAAGCGTGCGCGGGAGGGGGGAGGGGTTTTTGTTGGGCCAAGAAGGTGAGAAGCCAACTTGGGATCGGTCCGGATGGGGAAATATCATGTGCTCCCATACTATGCATATCACACTAGTCTATGTAACTACTCCCTCTTTTCCGGTTTATAGAGATGTTTAGAGTAACATAGTAATATGTTACAGTACAAGTTACTCCCCACTATGACCAGCCTTGGCGTCTCCCAGTGCTCCACCATGTATAGATGCAAAGCCTGCCACGTAGGCATAAAATATGATGTGGCACCAATAAACTAGGCACCTATGCATTGAAGACTTGAGTTACTAAGCCATTTAATGCACTTAGCACCTCATCTAAAGAGCATTAATAGTATAGCCAGCTGCTGGCTATAAGCGAGTGCCATGTCATCTACAGCCCATCTTATAGTCAACATGTACAATAGTAGATCAAAAGAGTGTACTACTACTTTTTTGTTCTGTGGCCCACCTTTCATTCTCACAAAGTGCCTAGGAGCACGTGGTAGAGCTGGCTCTTCACGAAGAGCCCGCTTACCTTCTCTCTCCTCTTCTCTTTCCTCCAACTAAGCAGAAATATACTATAGTTTATTCCTTATAGCCCGCTGAGTTAGCTCTATTGTACATGCTCTAAGCACATCTAAGCACTTACACCCTCCGTCCAGGTTTATTTGGCCCTTGAGCAATTTTCCCTTGTCCCTTCCTATTAGGCCCGGTAATTAACTCCTCACGAAATGCGCTGGTCTCTCCCTCGATCTCCCTCCTGTTTGTGCGCTACCCGAGGGAATTAATAAGCTCCTTGGATAAATAAAAGGAGAGAAATATGTAGCAGATGCAAGCAGCCAATGCATGCACGTCCACAAACAACTCTCCGATTAATCGCTGCAATAATTACGAGAGGAGAAAGGTCTGTGCACTTTAATCGAACGTAGAGCACAGAAAAATTACGGAAGTAAATGATGTTCCTTGGTCTTAGTGTTTTGGTCGTTGGGCCTAATAAACCCGGACGGAGGGAGTACTAGCACCCCCTTGACCGTGGACCTTGACGGTGTACATCACCTTGTGTCTCATAATTTTCCTCGTCATCATCTGAGTCCTAGAAGATCTCACCCAGATCATCATTAGCATGCAACCACCTTGATAGAAAACGTGCGCAGAAGGAGTAGAGGCGACTGGGGACGCACCACCACCATGTCGTGGGCACTCCGTATGTGCTCGTGTGCGTGTAGCGTGCGTGTTTTTCCATCAGTGCTAGCTCTAAGGCTGAGGCTGCGGTCGTATTCGTCTCCGAATAGTAGTTGAGCAACGATGGCAAAGAGGTGCTGCAAGAGATGTGTATGCGCCGTTGCATGCGAGCTTCGTCGTAACACGACGAACCGGACGTCGCCGCGGATGGCGCACGCCTCCATGCAGCCGAGTGTGTGCGCATGAATGTGTTATTCACGTGCATTCTGCGGCCCAGCGTGTGTGCATGCACGTCTTGTGTACGTGCGTTGTGTGCTCCATGCTGTGCGCGTATGTGCATGAGTTGGATCGGATGGAGTTAGTGTGTTGGGTTGTGTACATGCGTGGCCTTTTGCATGGTTATCTATAATTCAATATAATCTACTCCCTCCATTCCTAAATATAAGTCTTTCTAGCCATTTCAAATAGACTACAACGTACGGATGTATGCAGACATATTTTAGAGTGTAGATTCACTCATTTTGTTTCGTATGTAGTCCCTTATTGAAATATCTAAAAAGACTTATATTTGGGAACGGAGGGAGTATAAAACATCTTCAACTTAGCATCCTGATGTATCGTTTCTAGTGGTTAGCGAAAAGTTCATGTTCTTTCAGTTGTTTATAGGTGGGCAGGCGGCAAAAAATAGGGGAAAACGCGCAAGGTTCCTTGCTCCTCCTCGGTCGTCGGGAATCTATGCTCTTCAACTCTTTTCTTTTACATGAGCTTTGTTCATCCTTTTCCCAACACACGAGACATCTAGCATCAAGGTGCACATGTCATGCAAGAAAATGGAGATAATCAGATAAGCAGTGCGTAAGTGAGTCGTGCGGGGGGGGGGGAAGCGGGGGGAAACCCTTTTCTGTAAGTGAGTCATGCACTTCGATGGCACCTATGCAATATTTTTTCTCCTCGATGGCACATGAATAGTGCACGTACTCAACGACGGAGCACGGGATGGTAGCAATGACATGGTCATCCCTTTTTTGGAGAGAGTACATACTACTAGTAAATAACTTTGATGTGTCCCGTCAACTCGCAGAACGACGAGAAGCTTGATTACGCCTTCTCCCTTGCCAACGCGTGCGCGGTGGCTCGCAGCATGAGGAGAAACTTTTGCTTACAAGCGGTGGACATGCAGCAGTTCATTTGGTGTCAGATTGCCAGAAGCACTACTGTAGAACCATCGACTTCCGGAAGAGTCGAAGAGCCAAGCGCAAGGTCACCTACTAACCTTAGGCTAGGCGTAGTGGGAGTAACATAAGTAGGGGTACCTCCTTCTTTTATTCTAGAAACAACCACACATGAATATCAAGGTGTTGGTTACGTAGAACAAATTTCCTGCAATCCGTGCTCAGCCCTCCTCTATCTCTCTTCTCAACCAGCCAGCAGCCGCGCGGAGCCCATCATCTGTTTGCTCACATGCGGCCCCACATGTCAGTGAAAACGCAAGAGGACCCACTGAACCTGAACATCTTTCACCTCGACGTGCTGGCGATGAAAAACAAATCCAATAAAGATCTTCGGTGGTCGCTTTTGGAGTTACTCAAGAGTAGTAAGATTCTATTTACAATTTAACCCAAGATGCACATCTCGTGGCTTCAACTTATCAACTACTACCTCCGCCCGGATTTATTGGTCCTCATTGTATTTCGTGTCAAATTTTGACCATAGATTAAACTAACAAAATGTTTACGCATGTTACCAAACATTATATTTTTGAAAACTATGTTCAAATACGAATCCAATGAGATAATTTTTTTGACATGCATTAACATTTTATTAGTTAAATCCTTAGTCAAAATTTGACACAAACTACAAAGGGGACCTGTAAACCAGGACAGAGGTAGTACCACTCTATTTTCTTTAATGACACGACCTGGATGCTGGATGTCCCACGTGTCGGCAAAAGAAGGAAGAACCCAACCAAATCTTTGGTTGTGCTCTCGGTTAGACTAGTTGTGCTAACTTAAAAAATTTATTGTGTACTCGCTCCGTTCCAAAATACTTGACTTCCATTTGTCCAAAAATAGATGTGCCTATATACTAAAACATGTCTAGATACATATATATTTTGACAAATACTAGCTCCGTCTGGGTTTATTGGTCCCCATTATATGTCGTGCCAAATTTTGACCATAGATTAAACTAACAAAATGTCTACGCATGTCACCAAACATTATATTTTTGAAAACTATGTTCAAGTACGAATCCAATGAGATAATTTTTCTTGACATGCATCAACATTTTGTTAGTTAAATCTTTAGTCAAAATTTGACACAAACTACAAAGGGGACCTATAAACCAGGACGGAGGTAGTAGAAGGCATGTATTGTGCAACGGAGGGAGTAGAATGGATGCAAGTTTTTGTATTGGGAAGAAGAGTACATCCATATATTGATAGAGCGTTGGAGTTGGCCTTACAAGTGGGACCGCAGTTGTGGAAACCGACTATCGGCAAACCCCCACCTCGCTCGCCGCGCGATGGCTGAGTTAGAGAAATGATGAGGTTGAAGAGATTGCTCTAACACGGACTCCAAGAAATATGGTGTCAGATGGAAGTCGTGCTGGTGGCATGTGCCGTACTCCTGGACGTGAATGCTTGTTCTGGCCCATGCCACCCTACTACTCCTACTACTTACTATATAGTAATAGTATCGAGGATTCGAGGTGCTGGTTACATACAATATGGCTACAGTAAAAACACCCGCACGAAGCGCGAAGCATGTGAAGCTAGTACAAATAGTGTACTACTATTGTTGATTGGCCTCATCTGATAACCTAATGCAATGCACGTACAATTATGTATTCGGAAAATATTTTTTTGCCTCGTCGCACCACTCACTCACAGAAGCAACTCGAAAGCCATTCATTAATTTAGTAAGTTTATCACAGGCATATCATTTTATTACATACAATAGGTCATCAACCCACATGGACAACGAGGATACATTATAAATACTAAAGTTTTCACCACACAACAAATAACAAGCAATGAAATGAACTTCAACGCAACCATTCCTCGGTGTTGCAAACGCTTGCTTTGAACCACAAGTGATTCTCCGGGACGGGGCATCTATTATCGATCTCGAGACCAACGCAAGACTGATCATCTAGGCTGAAGCAGCCTACTATATCGGTACCAGGGTAGGGAACCACGCTAATGTCCGAGGTATAGACATAGTTGCTTCTCATAAATGGTGCTAGTAACGTTGTGTCAACAGCAGTTGGATCGCCTTTCACCATCATTGGATAGTTTTGTCCAAGGAAGAGCGAGTTTTCTCCAGGATTATCAATTCTGTACCAGGGAGAAGGTGTTGGCGCTAGCACACTAGTATCCATAGTGAATACCATGCAACGGGTGTTGGAATAGGTCCGGAGAGTGCGACCATGGGAGACTACACCTGCTTCCTTAGCAGTGACATCATCAGTGGGCTGTATACACACGAGAAGAGGTGATCCATTGGAATTAGTTGCCAGGCGCCAACGAGTATATGGGCGTTGCTCGTCCTCATGCTCGTCATCATCACCATCGTCATCTCCCCCTTGGTTATAAAAGTTTTCAAGTATAGGTGGTGGAATGTTCACAGGACCTTGGAAACACAAGAAGAAGGTTAATTAGTAAAGGGAAACTTGCTAACCCGCATGCATGTGGATGAAACAATTATAATTACGGTGGAAGACAAACGTACCGAAATCATAACGATTCCATGCAAAAACAGAACCACGAGTGGTGGCAGCAAACACAAGGCCCTCATATTGAATTGCACCACAGTACTTATGCGTGTACAGAAACTGATTTTTGAGCAATGTCCATCGAGTCAAACCAGCAATGACGGCAACAAGCTTGTCGAAGATAGCAACAACTTCATAGTTGTTGTAATTCCAAGAGCGGGTGGGAACTCGAGAAATTGCTATCTTCCGTAGAAGACAGTCACCATGATTGTATTTGAACGTGCGTACAATACTGGTGTGCTCAACCTCTGGGCAGTCTGCTGAGATTTTTGGAAGTGGAACCCGGTCACAAGTGAACACATTCACAAGTTCCCACTCGCAGTTGGACCCAATGTAAACAACCCAATCTCTATTTGCACCTGCCCAAGCCTTGCCCTCTAGCGATGGCATCTTAACATCATACGTATCATTATCAAGCGGCATCAACTTGCACAGCGCGAGGCCTCCGTCGTGACGGCGCCAGTCATCAGGGTCACGGCGAAGAAGATAAGGTAGATCAAACCGCTCCTTGACTCTTGGGTTCCTTGTAATGATGTTATTAGTTGAGTCGAGAATGGGCTTGAACGAACATACCATGCTAGCCGAGGTGATGACGTCGCACCGATCAATGAGTTCCTCCACCATGTCATCTTTCAGATCGGGGCAAGAATAACGGGGTCATTTCCGTCCTGTTCCCTCCATGGATAAGATGATCAAACAATGGCAAAAGAAAGGGTGAAGGGCTGAAGGAAAATGGAGGAGGGAGAGGAAGAGCGTACGACAGCAGTTCCAAATTGAGAGGGAAAGGCGAAGAGTCGGTGGACGGTTGCCAGTTTGCCACGGTTCATGAAGGGGCGCCCGGGCCTACACGTCGGTTCGGAAATACTCCTACTACTCGCCGTCGTCTCACTGATATGTTGGACCGGGACCACATGTCAACGAAACATGCTGTGTAATTTCTCGTGCAAAATGCGATCTAGCCGCGTTGGTCCGAGGTGCCACATTAGTTTTTTTTTGAAAGTTTGCTGCATTAGTTATCGACCTTTATTTTTTTAACATGCAATCTGAATGGATAGCTCCTGTGGTCATCACACGTGGGCGGATATAGTGATGGTTGATTCGCCCGAGCAACTTATTACCGTGGGAATATGGGAGTACCAGCGGATTGAAGGAACAGAGAAATGATGGTTGCTTCGTCCGAGCAACTTGCTGTGGCGAAGGTGGGGCTCTGTGATTTGACTACTCACTAGTCATTACTACTGCGGCCCCACGACCAGGGTGAATCTTTCTGGCATTGCTATCAATCCTTCAGGATTTGTTTATATGTATGCATAATTTTGATGAAATTGTACTGTGATGCTATGAAGGTTTCAACTCTGGTTCCCACAGGAAAAAAAAGGTTTCACCTTAGGATTCATGTGTCTTGCCTCGAGATTATCTCGTTACAACATTCCAGCAAATACAAATGAAACTACCATGGCTAGTGTATCTCAATGGTTCGCAGATCAGCGCCAATATTCACATCACAACTGAAGACAAAGTTGTGAGAAGGTGTACAAATAAAGAAAAAAATATAATTGATCGATGCTGTTCTTAGGCATGGCTCCATTTCCTTGGCACAGTGTTCATTGCTTGGCAGCTAGTTTCACCCAGCTATATAGCCAAAAAAGAGGTGTATGAAGGACACCACAATTCGATCATTTTGTGCAGCTCCACTAAAATTGGGCAGACCATCCCTGTTTGCAAAGATATCCAGTCAGTGTGATTACAATAATAGTGGAGCTAGATGATGAAACATAACACACATAAATAGAAGCCAATCACCTCTACGATCTCTCTTTAGGACTAACTTCTTGTTGGAGAAGATTAGGCACGGAGTTGGATGAGGAGGATAGCAAAACCAATCTCCCTTTCCGCAGTCCCACAGAAATGTAAAAACGTTGCCCGTGTGACATTTTGGCGGAATTGCACAAAACACTCTTCGGAAAAGTGATTTGTGCAGTTCACCAAAAGGTCGCAATAGCAACGAGAAGAAAATGGATAGCCCTGTTTGCAAAAGGAGGTCGAAAGGAAACAATTAATGCCCAATAACACAAGTTTAAGACACATACGCCGACAAAAAAGAAGCATGTTCCATGTAAAAAGGGAAAGATAGCACATGGTGGTTTATCAAAAATGGTTTGAGGACGAGATTGCAAGATGGAAAGTACGCCGGCCAAGATACGATTTAAGCAAACAACTAAAGAAGATCCACATGCAGCAACGTGGGAAGATGGGCATTGGAGCAAGGCCGGAGGAAGCTGTACCTGAGGGTCGTCGGGATGTTACTAGGAGGGCGCCGGCGGCCGGGATCTACCCATACTATAGCAGCGAGCAAGTGGCGAAGGCCCTACCGCACCTGATCTTGGTCAGAGAGAACAGTGGGTACCGTAGATCGGGACCAGCTGCCTCAACGCCGTCGAACGGAGAGACAATCCACATCCTCCCTTTCCGCCGGCGGACGGAATGCGGCCGGATCACTGACCAACGTAGAGAGAAAGAGGCCACGGCGGCCTTGTGTGAGATGGTGTGACGAGACTCACGAGAGACAAACCCATTTTTCCATTTTCCCCACGGCAATCGTTTTATATTCTAGGTGTCGCTACACACGTCAAATTATCATGTGGGCTGCCTTTTCATATGGAAACGAACTCCACCGTGTACCTGAGCGGGTGTGGATGGGAACGAGACGTGAGTACGTGCGTCCTGCATGCACTTCTTCTTTAGGTGCATGTACGTACGTGGGTGGGTGTGAGAGAGATGGTTTGTGTGAAACAGAGGCAATGTATTGATGATATCTCAATAAGAAAAACGTAACATATGCAATGTGTGTGAAACGGAGTCATGGACGTGAGATGTCGATAGAATTGAAAACAGGGATGAAGTGTGTGGCTGCACGATCGATAAAGAGTGCCATCGAATTTGTGTTTGCCCACATCAAAGATACTGGGCGGCTGGATTTGAGAGGGCAGAGGTGCAGTTCTTCTCCATGGCATGGATACCTACCTACAACGCTCGACTATCAGTGTGTGGGGGGGTAGAGACCGGTCGACTAGTATATGTGTGGGGAAGGAGAGAGACCTAGCTATGTATTGAGGGAGATCGATCGACATCCATGGATATGTGTAGCATAGGAATAAGGTTGGGAAAAAGACAAAGGTAGAGCGTTGGAGGGTTGGTGGTGGAGTGGCGTCTCACAAAAATGGTGGGAGAGGCCTGCTAGACAAACTGAGGGTATGAGTGCAATATGAATAAGAGAGGGTGGGGGATGTCTGTCTGTCTATGCACGTGCGTGTGAGAGACAGGTCGGGAGGTATTCAGGGATGATGAGGGGAGAAGATATGGTTGTGGTAAGCATGCGTAACTACATAGGAAGATCAATTGTCGTGTGTCTGAGAAAAGGAGAGACATAACTAGCGAGGTAAGTGTATCGGTCCTTGGTGAAAACAAATTATAGTCGACCTGGCTATATGTAGGGAGATCAGTTAATATACACGCCTGCATGTGTTAGAAGCAAATAAGGTCCGGAGAGGCAGACAGGGGGAGAGGGTGTGGCTAGGAGGTGGTGCGAGTGGCCTACCATGTCGAGGGGGGAGGAGTGTGCGAGCATGTGATTAATTAAAAGACGGGCGGGAGTGTGCACCTGCGTGGAATCGTATTGGACATATGGGGGCATGGACGGTGAGAAGAGAAGAGGGGAAGTATATATGTGTTTGTTGTAGGCACACTTGGCTAGAGAGGTATATCGACCGGTGTGTGCCAGAAAGAAGGAGCCGGGGGCCTACACACACCGCTGGTGGACGACCTAAAGAGAAATAATGAACGTGCGCGATAGAGAGGACGCTAAGGGTGTGTGAGGGGGGCGGGCGTCTGCATGCACGATAGAAAGTTAGCGCTAGCTAGCTACAAATAGAAGAGGATCGTGAAGGTGTAAAAGACGAACAAAGATCATAATTCATTATAAAAAAGTGGATACGGATACTTGAAGAAGATATCATAATGTAGAACATTCATTATAATTTGGGCTAATGTGTGGCTTTTGCAACTCAGGTCTAAATACTTGTCATAATGTAGGGGGCGGGGCACTATACTTTGTGTGATAAACACAGTGTACGTATGGAACATGGTTTAGATTATGAATATATAGTTAGTACATCAAATGTACTATTATTTGGAATCAACATCAAGTGTATTCAAAAAATAGAATTCGAGTTCATGTAGTACACATAGTTCATATCTATCTCTATAGTAATCATGTGGTGTGTTATTAAGGTAATACACAAATGATGGTTGAAGTTGGCAACAATCATGATTGTAGATTCTTATTGAAATAGAGAAATGAATTCAAATTTAGTTTGAATTGCAGTGGTAGTATAGACATTTGGAATGCACTAAAATGTTGGTATGAGTAGGTTACATGCATTATACAACAAGCGAAAAAAATTAATCGGACATAACATGGATTCATACTACCTCCTTCCATCTATATAGGGCGTAATGAGATTTTTAAGACCGCCTTTGACTATTGACAAGATTAATAGTACATGACAGGCACAATGTGAAAATTATATCATTGAAAGAACCTTTCACAGACGAAGTTAACGGTGTGCTTTGTGTAAGTTGCATGTCATATATGATTGCTCTAATATTTGGTCAAAGTTAGCATCGAAAAACGCATTAGGACCTATATAGATGGAAGGAGGGAGTAGCTTTGAATAGCATTTGTATAGTAAAACGGGGCAAGACTCTCTCTTTGTGTGGTGTGAATAGTTTTATTTTTTTTGTTTTCTTTTTGGTTGAGGGAAGTGTGAATTGATTTGGTACGTACAAGTACAATATTACTACACGTTAGGCTTGTCCCTAAAATTCAACCCGCGTCTTGTTATATCCAGAAAATTCAGATATCGTGCTCCCAAAACTGGCGCCTTTACAACCTGCGCCTTGCTATCCCGAAATTACAACGCGCGCGAAAACTCTCTCCAGCTGCCAAATCCCGACACGCAAAATCCCCCTTCTAACCCTGAGCTGAAAGGGTCGCTAGTTCAGATCGGTGGGGGGTACTTTTGTAACACCCCCTACATTTTGAACAAGCGCGTCCCTAAGTCATGCTTCACCCCCTCCCATCGCCCCCTTTTCGCCATTCGAAATCCCAGGCCACCATAACCTCTCCGCTCCAGCCGCAAAACCCCACCCTCCTCCGTCCGCCACGTCACCGCTGCCCAGCCGAAGCCTCTTCCCAAACAATGTCGTCCACAGCAACAACTCGACGTCCGCGTCCACCTTCCTAGATGAGGATCCATCGTCCATCTCGCCGTCCCGCCGGTTCAGCCGCTCCGTCCTCCACCTCCAAGGAGCTGCTCCGACGATCACCTCGTCTATCGCGGCTGCTCCATCTCCACAGCGCCGCCTTAACCTGCTCCACCGGAACCGCAGCATCCTCACCGACTCCTCGGACGAAGCCGAGGCCTACTCGGCGTCACCAAAGAGGTTGTACAGTCATCGCATCGCACCTTCTCCTTAACTCGACCTCCCGGCACCGACGGTGCTCTATCCTGCACCCCCATGGAGCGGCTACCTTGAAGCCGGCGCCGCGGGCGACATCTCCACGGTGGCTCTCCCCCAGTGTGAGGCCCCTTCGGCGACGGCATCCATACCAGCTGGATCTGCTCCTGCTGCTCCGGCTCTCGCTCGCTCGCTCGCGCTGCTGCTGCTGCTCCGGCTCTCGCTCGATCGCTCGCTCGCCCAGCTGCTGCTGCTGCTCTCCCCCTCGCTCGTGCTGCTACTCTGCTCTGATTAAGCCACACTTCAGTCGACTGAATCGACTTTAGGGTCCATCGATTTTCAGGGGTTGGGAGGGGGGCTTGCCGGAGTTAAGGAAGAACCACCCGCAGCAGCGACGGGGGCTCGCCGGAGAGGTATCCCACTATCTATCTTAGAGTTCAGGGTGGGGGCGGGGGGCCTAGAGGGCTGGCCGGGTCGGCGGTGGCGAGTTGTTTCGGGACGGCGAGGCGGCGCTGTGGCCGGCGGTTCGGCCGGTGGTGGCTGGCGACCCAGGGGGGTGCAGGTTGAAGATGAACTGCACGCCCTCCCTAAACTACATGTCAAGTGCCTCTCTGCTACCATTGCGTTCAGTTTCGACAGTAGCATTCAGATTCCACAGTAAATTTCAGTTTCGACAGTTAAGTTCAGAGTCAACAGTTTTTACCTCATCTGTTGTAGTCAGGTGGTTTTTGGTGATGTTAATTTTACATCCATTTTACATCATCTATTGCAGATGCTATTAGAATCCCACTTGAGATTGGCGATGTCTGTCTTGTGCTGCTTTAGCCTTGACGTCTTACGGCTCACCAGAGCTGCTCCAACAACAGAATGATCCATCACAATAGAGCAGTGCCCTGGACGCTGTCTACAGATTCCTCAGATCTTCCTCCAAACCTCCGACAGCCACCTCTGACTCAACTGCTTCAGCGACCAACCCAATGATGCTGAGGTCGACACGGCTACGGCAAAGAGGTTGTACACTTGTTGCATCACTTATTACTATACATTCACGTCGATCCATTAGGGCTATTTTGGTTCAACGGAAAAACATAGCGATAGGGAATTTTCCAATGGCACTCTACTATTCAATTATTCATGCATTTTGTTGAAAGGAATGAAGCAAAACATCCACCTGGACCTACTTTTCAAAATCCTATGCATGAAAACAAGACCAAGTGCATTAGTGCCAGAATAACATTCTAACTGTACATGCTTTCATATGGTTTCTCTTTATTTTGGCCATGTTTCTTTGCATTCCTCTGCTCTTCCAATTCCTGTAAACCAAACACCCAAGTTGACAGAAATCTTGTGTTTACAAATGCTATGTTTACCATGTGCATTTTCCTATCCTATTCCGGTGTTTTTCCTATCCCTGCGTTTTAAGAATCATGCAAGCCAAATGAGCCCTTACAGAATTACTTCAGTTACATGTACGTGTCGAAGGGAACTTTGTGTGGTTTGTCCTACTCCTGCCGCGACGTCGTCCACCTCATCTGAGTTGCTCCATCGACAGAAGCATCCACCAAACCAGACATCACGACTCCTGACCGTCTTTCGCCGCCTCAGATCTCCTTCCCTGCCGCTGGCACCCACCCCAACTGCATCACCATCATCGACTCAGCAGATGAACCTAAGGAGTACATGGGTCCACAAGAGAGGTCGCACTCTTTTATTTTTGCTTATGTTATGCATTGCTTAAACTTACCTGCCACTTTATCGTCCTGTTCAGCTCTTGGACTCCCAAGTCAGGTCCAAATTAATGTTCAAACTTGAGTTCTAAATTAGTTGTGGGGCACATATCGAGGCGGCAATGAATAGTATGTCTGTCTAATATCTAGTTCACCTAGGGTATGCCTATGTTGTTCATCTTGGGTGGGAAACAAATAGTAAAAGCAATCATCATCTATCTTTTTATTAATTTAAAGCAATCATCAACCTGCTATCATTATTTTTGTATCCATCCACTGGTTGTTACCATCACTCTAAATTTCTGCATGCTCTCCTTACATAATCTCACCATATTTTTCCGTATGCATGTCAGATATTGTACACAGTCATGCTGAACATGTAGAGGAAAAGAGAAGAATTCTGCGTGGCAATACAATGTCATGCAGACATCGCTCCATGGTGGGTTCAATGGCAAACCCTCCCACCCCTCTCCAGATTGTAATCCAGAGGAAGATATCTGTTCTGAGGCGGATTCAAACGCCGCTGACCACTCCTATTTACCCCCCAAGGTGTTTGCTCTACCTTGGCATGATGATGTTAGTCATATCATGCATATGTTGCCTTGCAGTGCCTACTTTTGACATCATATATGTCATCTGCTTAGTTTAGACATGTTTTGTAATGCCACCTGTTTAGTTTCTATATCATATATGGGAATTTTGCAGTCTCATGTCTTTTAGCTAGCCATAATATATGTGAAATGTGCAATGCCATCCTGTTTAACCAGGCATCATATATTTGAATGATATCTTGCCCATACTTTTCTTCATTACATTTCCATTTGTCGACAATGTTTGTACATTAAACTACTCTTCCTGTGAATCAGCCATTTGGGTGGGAGATGGAAAAATCTGGAGTGAAAACAAGGACTTCAGAGCCGACAGTGCTACCTGTCAAAGCAGATCTCTTGTTGGGTCCCGATAGCTCCTCAGAGATGGATTCAGAGACAGATGACCAGTCCTATTCCCCCACTGAGGTGTATGCTCTAACTTGGCACGGTTATACTGCTCATATCATGCATACGGTGTCTTGCATTGCATAGTTTAGACATCATATACACAATATTCAACACCATGTTCTTAGTTCAGACATCATATTGAATGCCCTCTGTTTAGCATGTAAATCACATACGTGAATTAAATGATGCGATCCTGATTACTTAGATAACATGTAGGTGAATTATGTCATGCGATCCTGTTTAGTTATTCATCATATCTTTGAATTATGTTATGCTATGCTATCCAGTTTAGATAGACATAATATATGTGAAATTATGTCATGCTATCCGTTTTAGTTAAACAATATACATGTCAACTATTTCATGCCCTCTTTTTTCCACACTATCTATTGCATCTGTCTCTCATACAATGTATGTACATTCAACTATGTTTCCTGTTTATCAGCCATTTGAATTGGAGTGGGTGATGCGAGTATCTAGCGGAATAAAAACACGGTCTTCAAATAAAATAGTGCTACCTCTTGGTGGAGATAGTACCCCGGTTGTACATGCACAAGAACCAGCCCTACCACACATAACCCAAACTCTTGTAGATTGTACCCCTACTGCGATGGACAGAGAACCAGCTTCACCCAATCTAACCCCAACGCCAGCCGATAGTAACCCAGTTCCTATTGACACAGCACCATCTCCACCACAGAGCTCCCAAACAAGAGCAGTTAGTAAGGCAGCTCCAGTGCCCAAAGGGCCAGTACTATCACGGCGAACCCCAACTCCACCAGTTAGTATGCCTATTCCTGTGGAAGAAGCACAACCAGCTAGTCATAGTTTAGCATCAATCGCATTTGATGTTGTTAATCCGTATGTGCGTATCTTCCCATCTTGGAAATATTATACTGAAGATGAAGGAAAATACCAGTTGCAGGTGTTTGTCCAGGAGTTATGTGTAAGTAATGTTATTCATGGCAATTACTTTGCTTCGTGCCATACATCCTACCTCCATGATGGTTCTAATACAGCAAATTTTCCCATTTTTCTCTATAGACAATGACCAATTTGGAAACTCAGGATGAGGTAACCTATGCTAATACCTCTGCTATCTTCAAGAATGCTTGGTGGCAGTATCGGAATTACCTGAAGAAAACATACTTCACCGGCAAAGAAACTCATCAAATTCCCTTACATTCTCCTGAGACACATTTACTGGACGATGACTGGGAACGCCTTGTTCTGTACTAGTCCTGAACCAAGAATGTGGTAAGGTCTATGAGCTCATTTTCTATTTTTAAGTATTATATTCTTGCGTCTTACTGTACTCTGTTCATGTAGAACAAGTGCCTAAACCTGAAGAACAACTGTTCTAATTTAAGATTCCATTAATATCATAGTTCAAAAAAGCGTTAGGTGTTAATTGTGCGTTTTGCCACCGCCTTCCGCTTTACTGACCAAAGCGTATGCTTATGTGCATTTATGCACAGATTAAGCGTAGTTATGCGCAATGCATTTTGCCAATGCCTAGAGCCTAGGTGCGCTTAAGCGCTCGCTTAGGCGCGCCTTTTTTAACTATGATTGCTTTTCTCTTGTATCACCATATTTACTGATACAAACTTATTTTTAAATTGAAGGATCCAATCGAAACTCCAACGGCACTGCAGGTATGTTCACGCATGTTTCTTTAACAGGTTTGCTCTTATGAATAGCTCTTTTGAATTCAACTTCAATTGTGTATACAGTTGACTTTCATATCATGCACATTACTAGCATCACAATAGAGCCAATAGTGTTGTTGTACATGTAGACCCGTGGTACCCATCAGAAATCTTGTTGTGCCATGTAGTTTACCATGCTTTGTATTCTTTCACTGCTGCTTTGTCTTGAACTGATATGATTTGAACCGTGTCTCTATTTTGATTTGGCAAGACAATGCAGTGACCATAGGACATAGATATATGTTTGTTAGATGCTTTTATTATGTACTAGTACTTGGCAATAGAAGACTTGGTAGTTTAATCCTGTCCACCTTACTAATGAACTGGTTCACCGAAATGAGTTTCATATACTAGTACATGCTAAACTTGTTATGTGTCTGCTTGTTTCTTCTTTTAGAATGCTGGCAGAATATTGGGGAAGAGTGCCTTATTAAGCAATGGTAAAGGAAGTAATGCAGATAAGGTTCAGGATAGTGACACATCCTTGTTGGTCTCCAACAAAGCTGATAAAACAGCTAAGGAAGACTATCTTGAAGATAGCAAGACAACCCCAAAGTCCTGTCTTGGTTTAGTGTTCAAGTTACTGCCACTACCGCTTGCACAAGCTATTAAAACTCACTGTCTGAATCAGTTCTGTTTCTTGAGTCTCAACTACAAGCTAAAAGACATCGATCAGCTGTGCTGCGACAAGAAGCGGAAGGACTGCGGAAGTCCCTGGAGCATTCAGATGCATACTTTCTGGTGCAACAGCAAGCGTTGGAGGATTTTAGCCCCAAACAGGACAAAGCTAATCAGCTTGCTAAGCTTATTGCCAGCATGGTGGATACCTAGGATAACGTTTCTTGAGCTCTTCTGAAGTTTTTTCGGTTATGCTCTTGTTTTGCTGCCGCGTTTATTTGCACTGGTGGCCAATTTTGACGGCCAGTGTATGTAATATGCTGCTTTGTTCCCTATATTTGCACTGGTGGCGAACTTTGATGCCAAGTGGATGTAATATGTGTAATAGCGGTAATAGGCTAGCGTTAATTGCTTGCTTATTTATTTCCCTATTGTCTTGTTTAGTTGTTTGCTTGTAGTCAATGCAGTTCTTTTTCTGTGTTTTTCTAGTGGCCACAATAGCCTATTTTTGGTAACTAGGCCAAAATAATCATGACAACACACGGACTGTTGTAACCATGGGCCTCCTGCAGGCCGTATGATCCATGGGCCTTCTTCCGGCCGTAGGATCCATTGGCCTTCTATACGGGTTGTAGGATCCATTGGCCTTGTATACGGGCCTTAGGGTCCATGGGCCTTCTACGAGCCGTAGGGTCCATGGGACTTCTAGCGGCCGTACGACCCATGGCCTTCTACGGTCCGTAGATTTCATGGGCCTCATACGGGCCGTAGATCCATGGGCCTTCTACGGGGCGTATCATCATTTTGCCAATCATGGGCCGTACAATTCGTGGACCATAATGGGTCGTTAATAGACCGTATTTGGTAACTCTATGAAAACAACCCAACGGGTTTTTTTTGACATGAAAACGGCCCAACGTATTAACGGTCCGCAAACGGGCCGACTGTAATGACGGGCTGAATTTGGCCCACAAGCAGAAAATGACAGTAACGGGCCATATGTAACCGAATGCTGCAAATGAGCCCAAGAATCAATGGGCCCTGAGAAGACTGAAAGATAACTTGGGATGGAAACGGCCCAATATAATAACGGGCCGTTAATGGGTGTAAAGTGATACACTGTTCATTACGGGCCAGTTTCACCACGGGCCGTTAATGGGCCAAGATTTACAAAGGGCCTCATATGGGCCGAAAGAAGTCATGGGCCACACATGGGCCGGAAGTTAAAACGGGCTGGAATCATATTGGACGGCCCAGATGACGCTACTGGGCCTATTTTGGATAGGGCATAACGGGCCCTGGGTTAGCGGGCTGTAAATGGGCTATATGCGAACATGTCGTTAACAGGCTTTCAGTGGGCCGGCCCGCCACCTTTTGACCAAGTCAAACGGGCCGACCTTTTCACAAGAATGGGCCTCTGTTGGGCCATGCCACGTGTCGCCGTATCATAGGCGCCTTCGGTCCAATGAGCGGATGACATCTGTCCCAACGGTGAGCCGACACGTGTTTCCTCCAGCCAATGATGATTTTACACGTGGAAAATCCCCATTGGTCGGGGATGTTAATGGGTTATCGGATCCAAAACCCGACCCGATAGCTTAACGGCGTTCCGTTATGGTGGATGCCACGTGTCGGTCACCCTTGACAAAAGCACTTCTATGACGCGCGATTTATCGTCGTGGAAGTGGACACTTCCGTGATGATAATTTTGGTAATGTCATGGAACACTTCTACGACAGCACAAGTATGACTATCTTGATTTTGTCATAAATTTGTCATGGATGTACATGCATGACAAAAAACGTGACCTACTGTGACAAACACGTATCATCACGAAAGTGTATTTTTTTTTGTAGTGCACGTCCTGCTGCAGCTGCCGACCGGGCACCCGTCATCCGAGAAGGGGTGGTCTCACAAGAAGATTACCGACCCCCAGGTGAGGCCGTTGATGAAGAAGATGGAGGGTGACTTGAAAGTGCAAAAGCTGACAGGGGCTATGATTGTCAAGGAGTTCATGACGCAGCGCGTGGCGCCGCTCTAGGAGCGCTCCCGCCCCTTGTGGAAACTTGTGGGTGACAAAGACAAGCTCCGGCTGTGCCAAGACACCCTGCCCAACGAGGAGTTGAGCAAGGTCCTGCTTTCCCTGAACAGGAAGGACCCAAGCGTCCCTCCAGATGATTGCCTACTGCTGTACAACCAAGAAGAAGGGGAGGAGATCGACTCCGCCATGCCTGTCTTCAACAAGCGCGGTCTCGTGTCGACAGGGCCTCACCAGCCGACCGCCTCCTTGGTGGACCTGTCCTCTGGTGACCCCTCCTCCGAAGCCACCGAGGAGGGGAGGGGGAAACCTCTACACCGAGGTAGAGAGATCTCCATGACTTGTCCGACGACAACGATGATGAGGGCGCGCATCCGGTCATGGAGTTGGCTCGCCCTGCTAGGGTCACCACGAGATCCGGGGGGACCCCCTCAAAGAAGTTGAAGCAAGCGATCGTGAAGAGGGGCAGGTCGGCGCTGGTTCCCCTTGGCAGAGCTCCTCCTTCATCGTCACCATCCAGCACGGTGCCAACCGCGTGCTCGCATGCTCCCAAGAACGCAGCTCCGTCCGTGCCCGTGAAGCCCGCGCTGATGAGCCTGAAGAGGAACTACGTCACCACGAACCAGTAAGTGCTCCTTCTTAGCCTTGCTCTTGGATCTCATTGCGGTGCTTAGTATCTTCATTTGATGTCAGACTGCAGTCGATGGCAAAGAGGAAGAAGGGGGATACGGAGGCCGCCGAGGTCGAGCGTGTTGCGGCGGCTGCCGCGGCTCCGGCGCAAAGGGGCACAACGGCTCCTATGACTCCGGCAACGGCATCGTACTCCTGAAGCTCTGAGGCCCAGCCTCGGGAGGAATCGGCTTCCGCAGCAGGGCTGACCCTGGCAGCGCCCGTTCCATACGCGCCTGTTGAGGACGCAAGGCCTCCGGACCGCCCTGTCCTTCCTGCTGTCGGAGCTCCACCAGTCTTGGCGCTGGGAGCGCCTCTTCTTCCACCCACCACGTCGTCGGGCATTGGTGCTTCTGCCTCCTCAGGAGACCTGGAGGAGGCTCGATCTGCGCTGGACCAGCTCCAGGGTGATCTTCGAGGTCCGGACTTGCACATGGCGTCGGGGCACCTAGAGCTAGTCTTAGGGTGGCTCCTGGCTGATGCATCTGTCCGGGCGGCCCGAATGGTGACCAGCTTAGCTGTTGCTGAGCGTGACATGGCGCTGGAGGAGGCCAAGGACGTGCAGGTGCGGTGTCGTGCAGTGGAGGCTGAACTGAAGACACTCCAGGACCAGCAGGCCGCCCAGGCCAGTCAGCTCTAGGAGCGGGAGGAGAAGATGAAGGCCCAGGAGGCTGTAGTTGCTGATCACGACGCCAGCTGAAGCGGGTAGCCCAGGAGCAAGCCACGGACCACAGCCGCCTAGAGAAGTTGAAGGAGGAGGTGGAGGCGGCCCAAGCATCCCTTGCCAAGGCCGAGAAGGCGGACACCATGGAGCGCGACGCCTTTGTTTCCCTCGAGGTGAGGTCCCGCAAGGCATTGCAGGAACTCTTCGGAAGCGAGCCCAGGGGCTAGCAGTGACCCTGAAGGAGAGCCCTGCCGCTCTGCTTCCTGAGCTCATTGAAGCGCTTGAGAGCGTCATCGTCGGGTTCAGCTCCATGGTGGAGGGTACGCTCACCTACTTTCTTCCTCGGCCCTAACGCGTGTCCTCAGCCACCACTTTCTTTAGGACACCATCTTCCACTTCACCGCCTTGCTCAAGCCTGTGGATCCCGATGCTTGCGTCGCCGCCATTGAAGCCATGAAGGGTCCAGTGGAGGACCTGGTGAAGAAGTTCCTTGTCGTCGGTCGCGTGCCCGGGGCTGAAGGCAGAGGTAACATGTCATCACCGACGACGGGGCTCTCAAGGCGATCGATGGCGGCGTCCAAGCTGAAGAAGAAGCTTGATGGCTGCACCCCTCCCTGTTTCCTTCTGCGACATGTACCATGCCTCACGGAGGCATAAGAACTTATGCTTGGAACAATGTGTTTTGTAATAATTTTCTTATGATTTCTTGATTTCTTTTCCATTTGCTTTGGCATTCTGCATCGGCAGGGCCTGACTCCGCGCGTACCTCAGCCGCCATTGGGTAGTCCAGATCGCAAGGACGAGACCAAGGGGTGAGGAGCTAAGTGGCCAGTTAGGCTCCTGAGACGCGATGCTCAGGAGTCCCCCTTGACGTGCGAACAACTTGGGAAATGAGCTGTGTGAGCAAGCCTTCGCGTTTTGCGTCGGCAAGGCCCGACCCTGCGCATACCTCAGCTGCCATTTGGTCATCCGGATCGCCAGGACGAGACCAAGGGGTGAGGGGCTATGTGGCCAGTTAGGCTCCTGAGACGCGATGCTCAGGGGTCCCCCTTGACGTACGAATTGCTTGGGAGAGGGAGTGCGAGAGTAGGCCTTGGTGTTCTACATCGGCAGGGCACGGCCCCGCGCATACCTCAGCTGCCATTGGGTCATTCAGTTCACCAGGACAAGACCAAGGGGTAAGGGGCTACGTGGCCAGTTAGGCTCCTGAGACGGGATGCTTAGGAGTCCCCCTTTACGTACAAACAGACCACCATACCTTTCCTCGCTGAGCTCTCGCTCGGGAGGGGTGCGCGAAGACCAGGTCAGTGGGACCTGGCAGGGTGGCGTACGCCAGGCGTGACCTGAGTGTAGCCCCCGTGCCTAGCCCCCTCGCGCTACCCTCCCTAGGGACAGCAGCGCGGTGAGGATAAGCACTGAGCCCGAAGGCTCCCTGAGGTTGCTGCAGCCGCGAGGCTTCCCTCAGTTGTTTATCACCAGTGCGGAGTATGGCGCTTCCGCACTTCAACGGGCATAGCCTCTCCTCGGCAGTGTCGATTGCCAGCGCGGAGCATGGTGCTTCCACTGGTGCGTGGGAGGGGGCTCCCTCCGAGGAGAGCCCCTGGGGCGTGTACAACCCCGCCCTGACAAGTGGCTTGCATAACGGGGCTAGAGGAGGTGTGCGTCACATCCCTAGTTCTCGTAATGCCTAGTGCTAGCCTTTGGTGTTGCATCATGTTTATTTTTCTCAGAAATTTGAAAATGGGGATGGCAGAACCCCCAGCACCCCCTGTCGGTGTCAAAACCGGCGGATATCGGGTAGGGGGTCCCGAACTGTGCGTCTAGGCGGATGGTAACAGGAGACAAGAGACATGATGTTTTACCCAGGTTCGGGCCCTCTTGATGGAGGTAAAACCCTACGTCCTGCTTGATTAATATTGATGATATGGGTAGTACAAGAGTGGATCTACCGCGAGATCAAGGAGGCTAAACCCTAAGCTAGCCTATGGTATGATTGTTGTGATGTATGTTGTGTCCTACGGACTAAAGCCCTCCGGTTTATATAGACACCGGAGGAGGCTAGGGTTACACAGAGTCGGTTACAATGGTAGGAGATCTACATATCCGTATTGCCAAGCTTGCCTTCCACGCCAAGGAAAGTCCCATCCGGACATGGGACGGACTCTTCAATCTTGTATCTTCGTAGTCTTGGAGTCCGGCGGACGATGATAGTCCGGCTGTCCGGACACCCCCCAGTCCAGGACTCCCTCAGTAGCCCCTGAACCAGGCTTCAATGACGATAAGTCCGGCGCGCATAATGTTCGGCATTGCAAAGCGGGTTCCTCCCTTGAATAATCCAGAGAAGATCATGAACACCAGGATAGTGTCCGGCTCTACAAAATAAATTCCACATTCCACCATAGAGAGAATAATGCAAATAAATCCAATCTGCTGACGTATTTGGCGGCATGACATCATACTGCTACCAGGCCGTTACTTGAATCGTTTTTTATTATACCACCTCAGCACGTTTAGCGAAGCGGTTTCCTTGGCACGTCTTGTCGAAGCAGAGATCGTGCTCCCCTTATTCCGGGATTCTCATCAATACGAGCGTGGGTAACCCAACCGCGCCCGTCGCCACGCCTCCTCTATCGAAGGCGAATCCCGAACGGTCACGGAGACGGCTCTTGGTATTTTCCCCCCTTTATAAGGGGACCAAGGCTCGTTTCTTTTTCTCAATCTTTCATCGAATCCTCCCCTTGCTCCAAGTTCCAACACCCAGAGCCCCAGATTCGAGCGCTTCAGATCTTCAACAATGTCCGGCTCCGACCTTCAGGGCCGATGGATGCCCTCCTCCGTCATGGAGGAGGACGTGTTAAAGCTGCGTGAGGCGAAGTACCTGTCCTACGAGATTTCGCACAGGTTGCCCGCCCGAGGGCAGGCCGTACCCACTCCCGAGCCCGGTGAGCACGTCGTCTTCGTATCCCATCTCCGTCGGGGTTTAGGCTTCTCGACGGACCCCTTCGTGAGAGGGCTCATGTTCTACTACGGGCTGGATTTTCACGACTTGGCTCCGGAGTCCATCCTCCATATTTCCGCATTCATTATTGTCTGTGAAGCCTTCCTCCGCGTCACCCCCCACTTCGGCCTATGGCTGAAAACCTTCAATGTGGAGCCGAAGATGATCGGGGGGCGTCAAGCGGAGTGCGGCGGGGCGGCCATAAGCAGGAGGGCCGATGCCCCGTGGCCCGAGGGCTCCTTCCAAGAGGAGCTCGGCTTGTGGCAGTAGGAGTGGTTCTATGTCACCGCTCCGAAGGGCAGCAAGCAAAAGCCGCCGCCTCCATTCCACCCGGGACCTCCACGCCGATTGATGTCGTGGGTCAACCAAGGGCTCAACTGGGGGCCGTCCGAAGACGTTCCCTTATTGCAGGGCCGGATTCGAGACCTCCAAGCGAGGGAGATCAATCTGGTTGTGGTGATGCAGGTTATGCTAATCAGGCGTCTTCTGCCCTGCAAACACCGTTCTCTCCGGTTATGGGAGTTCAATCCGGAGGGGCCACGAACTCTCCAACACTTCATGGGTATGACGCCCGTGGAGATGTACAAGTTGTTCTTCGGACCGCAAGTGGCGTGTCCGAAATTGACCGAGGACGCAGGCCTAAGCTGCAATCGCCCGGATACACAGGTAAGTAGCTCAGAGTCCGGACATTCTGTTTGTTTGCTTTTCTGAAATTCGCCTTCTAACCCATTATTCTTCATCAGGAGTGGGTAGCGCGATCGAAGTTGATAAGGTGTCCGGTCCCCCTCCCAGAGACCGCACCGGAGCCCGTGCTGGTCAGAATGTTGGAGGTCGCGCCCGTAGAAGGGGGCGATGGGGAAAATAGAAGAGCTATCACCTCGCCCAAGGGGGCTCCTGAAGTAGGGGGGATCGACAATCCCTCCTTCCAAGGGGAGAAGAGGACCGCCTCCGAAGACCCGGAGGCCAAAGCCCCTAAGCGGGGGAAGAAATCCTTACCGGAGGGTCCTGCGCCCGGGGAAAGTCCGGACGTACAATCATCTCTAAAGGATCAGCCCTCCAGCGAGTCATGAGTAAAAAAGGGGGTTCATTAATGAGAAAATACCCCTATTTGTGCTTCTGTAGATGACCGAAATTTTTACCTTACAGTTCGGATCTGCGGCCTTCTCAGATGAGTTCGTCTTCGGGGGATCTTCGTCCGGAGATGATGGAGAGCGAAACGCCTCCGTCTACTGCACTGTCGGATAGGGCAGACGAGCTTGAAGTATCGTCACGGAGGGTATCCTAGAGTCCGGAGGGGCTGGAGAGTTCGGCGCCCACTAGTGTCCGGCCGGGGGAGCTGAAGAATTTGCTTGAGAGGGCGTCCATCTCAGAAGATCACCGTGCTTTGATGCGTATGGTGATTGGAAGGATTTTGTCCGCCGAAAGCGGATTGCATAATGCCGTCAGGAGTTTACTGACGGGATTTGAGGTACGCAAGAACGACGCACCCTTTTGACAGTTTGGCACATAGAAGTGCGCCCTGTATAGATAGTAGCCCCTGAGACTCGGTAGGTTGTCGAAAGCGACAACGTGCCGAGGATCAAAATCTCAGGTAATGAATGTCGTTGTTCCTATGCAGGTGGCGGATAGTCCGGTGGCTAGCCGGACTAGTGGAGTTGCCGAGTTAATGCGGCAACTTGACGTGGCGGATGCGGACATCGCGCTTGTCAACCGGCGACTTGACGAGTCGCAAGGTAAATGAATTCTCCGCAGTCACTTATTCAAGGGAGTCAAAGCCCGCCTCTGAAAATGTATATGCTGTGATACAGACGGTGCTGCTGCTATGGAGAGCCTTCGGGCCGAGCTTGCTCAAGCCAAGGAGCAAGCCCGAAGGAGTGATGCGGCTGCCTCGAGGGCAGTCGAGGAGTTGAAAGCCGAAAAGGCTGCACACTGCCTAAGCAGGGAAAGGATGGCCGAATTGGCCGTGAAATTAAAAGATGCTGCCGACCGCAAGGAGGCTCTTGAAAAAGAGCGCTTATCGGAGCGGGAAAACCTGGGGAAGGCCACCGCCGAGGCCAAGGATGCCCGTTCTGCAATGCGGGCTATGAAGGAGGAGCTGCGCGAGGCCGGAGATATTGTGGCTGGCAAGCCGTTTCTGCTGCGTCGCCGATTTATGGATCAAAAATATGCCCAACTTGGCCAACTGTGGAGTCCGGAGGATCCATATATGGACTTAGCGGCAAGTGCGGCTGATGCCGTTGAGCACTTTCGGAGCCAGAAGGATCACAAGACGGAAGAGCTATTTTGGTCTCAATTCCATAGTCCGGATCGTTCACTTCCGTTGACCGATCGGTTGGCCGAATGGGCTGAGCTAAATAGATTGTCCGGACTTGCCATGACTGATATCGTGGCTCATGTCTGGCCAGAGAGACCCAAGGCGACGAGCTATTTTGGCTTATTGCAGCAATTTCTTGGAGCGGTGCCGCACATCAAGGAGATGAAGCGGTCGGCCTGCATAGAAGGTGCGCGGATGGCCCTTGCCCGTGTGAAGACACATTGGACAGAGATGGATGCCACCGCTATTGCGGCCCAGGGTTCGGACGAAAGCCGGTTACCCGCCGAGCACTATTTTGGGGAAGTTATGCGTGGCACTCGTATAATAGAGTCGCAGTGCTCAAAAAATGTCACGCTCAAATGAACGTTTTATCTTGTAAGACCATGATTATGATGTAACCGCTTTTTATACTTGTGCGTTCCAAGTATTAAAATATCTCCAATGCGGCCGTTTATGTATACGTTTGTATAACCTGAAAGATTGCAGTCTTCGGCTTCAGCCCCCACGCACAAGGTGCGGGGGTGTTTGCAAAAAATAGCGCGTTTTCACACTTAATCCGACGTCTCGGTCCTGTTAAGGAGGTGGTAGCATAGCAAATGAGGCAATCCAGACTATGATGCTTTATCACTTTCACTTAGCCATTGGAGTTCGAGGGTGGGGCTACGACATAGCCCCTTGGGGCACCGCGCTTCTCCGAATTCGGGGCGCATGTGTGCCTGACCGGGAAACGGTCCTTCGTCAAAGCTGGGAATTCTAAACATTCCGGTAGTCGATCGGGTGGTTGACCAGTCTCTCGCTGTATCATGACAGTCAGTTTTCGGCTTTCTCTACTGAGATGCTCGCCCAGCCGAACTGGGGCACAATCGCAGTAGTTCTCCTGGTGCCGCGTTAGCCGATGATACGGAACGTAAGGCAGCAAAACACAGGAGCCAGGCAAACCCAACATTTGACCAAAGACATGATTCGGAGCTGATGCATATAAGGCCTAACTCGAGACACCGAACACTCCCTAAGGTGTTCGGTCTTTATGGTAATGGGCAGAACAATGCCCTAAGCCCCTAGTGTCCAGGTACGAGCATGGTCCTCTGACGCGGCCGATGCCAAAACGTCAGGCTCCACTTTGGTTATAATAAGAAACCAAGGGATTATAACAGCAAGAGACAGTAAAAAAGGTTTACGCAGGGTCTTAATCTGAAAAGAATCCTCACGACAGGTCCCTACTGCACGTCTGCGCCTGTGTCTCCGTTGTGCCGTTATCCTGGATGGGTGTGCACGCTGTTCATCTGTAAAAAGAGAGGAACTTTAGCTTGAAAGGAACTTGTGCAGAAAATATATACGAAGGAAGAAATATAAATAAGTAAAGCGGAGTCTGTGTGAGCTCGCTGTTGTTTGTGCGCGCAGCCCCTTGTAAAGGGATGTGTGGCTAGGGAGCCCCTAGCTTACTTATGCCGGACTCGTCTAACCGTGTCCGGGGTCTTTAAGTAACCCTCGTACTGAAATGATGCCACGTGGACCGGGCATCCTGAGTGTAAGAGACGCATAATGTGGTATGTCGTTGAAGCGGACAAAATCCTCTCGTCCCAAGAGTGCTTGATAGCCACTTTTAAATGGGACGACATGAAAAATTAGTATTTCGCGTCGAAAGTAGTTCGGTGATCCGAACACGACTTCTAGTAATAGGGAGCCTGTGCACTTGGCGTAAGGGCATGGCGTCACTCCTTTGAAGGAAGTGCGGCTGTGTCGGATTTTAGTAGGGTCTATCCCCAACTTGCGGATTGTGTTTGGATACAGCAGGTTTAGGTCACTGCCTCCGTCCATCAGGACTTGTGTAAATTGCAGTCCGTCGATTACAGGATCCAATATCAGGGCAGTCCATCCTGCGTTTCGAACGCTCCTGGAATAATCCAGGTGGTCGAAAGTGATTGGTCTTGATGTCCAATCTCTATGTTCCGCTGGGTTGGACTGTGCGAGACCCTTTTTAGAGGGTGCCGCACTATTTTTCCGTATTATCACATGAAGTGAGTTTACTGCTTTGACCTCTTGTGGGAAAGCCTTTTGTTTTCCGGTGCTCTGCTGGTGGGGTTTGTCATCATCTTCGCTTGATGCGTCGAGCACCTTGTGTTCGGCGTTTAGCCGGCCGGACTGTTTGAAAACCCAACAATCTCGGTGGGTGTGGTTTGCAGGCCTTCCGGGGGTACTGTGGATTTGACATATCCGACCCAAAATCTTGTTTAAATTGGATAGCTCATCACTGTTATCCTTAAGGGGCGGTGTTTTGTTGTTTGGCCGCGAGCTTTTGAATCCGGCGTTGACTGCCGTGCCCTTCGGGCTTTTCTCTTTATTCCGGCGCTGCTCTTTTCTGCGCCGTGATTTTCCGTTTCCATCTCTGATCTCGGATGTACTTGGGTCGTTGGTCCTGCATCTTGCTAGCCAGCTATCCTCTCCCGCACAAAAGCGGGTCATGAGGCTTGTTAGCGCGGACATTGTCCTCGGCTTTTCTTGGCCGAGGTGTCTGGCGAGCCATTCGTCTCGGACGTTGTGTTTAAAAGCTGCTAAGGCTTCGGCGTCCGGACAGTCGACTATTTGGTTCTTTTTGGTGAGGAACCTGTTCCAGAATTTGCGCGCCGACTCTCCGGGCTATTGAGTTATATGACTTAGATCATATGCATCTGGAGGGTGGACATAAGTTCCTTGAAAATTTGCTCTAAACGCGTCCTCGAGCTCTTCCCAACTTCCAACAGTGTTTTACGGGAGGCTTTTGAGCCAATGACGGGCTGGCCCTTTGAGCTTGAGGGGTAGGTATTTTATGGCGTGGAGATCATCTCCTCTGGCCATGTGTATGTGTAGTATATAATCTTCTATCCAGACTCCAGGGTCTGTTGTTCCGTCGTAGGCCTCTATGTTTATGGGTTTAAACCCTGCTGGGAATTCGTGATCCAGCACCTTGTTGGTGAAACATAGTGGGTGTGCGGCGCCCCTGTATTTGGGTGCACCAATGTCTTCGGACACTTGGCGTGTTGTATTGCCTTCTGGGGCCCTCTTCTTTGGCCCGTAAATGGACCTGGCTGGGCCATCTGTCCTTCCAGGGTCGTTAGTCGGTTTATATGCGGCGCCGCTTTCAGATTTTGGCCTATCATCTGGCCGTCTATCCGGCCAGGCGGCCTCTTTGTTTTTCGACTGTGGGGGCTCTATGGCCTCCTCATCAAATTCTGGCAGTAGCTTGCGTTTCGGGTAGCTCTTCGATTGATGGCCATTGCCGTATTTGTCTGCGGTTTTGAGCACCTTGCTCCACCTCATTCTGAGTGTATCTTCCGCTGTTTTGAGCTTCCATTTTTCCTTTTTCAAACTTCTTGCGGTGGCGACGAGTCTTTTCTGCAGGTTTTTATTCTCTGGTGGTGTGTCCGGCGTGAGGTCGTCTGGACTGTTGTTTTCGCCGGGCCCGGGCTGATTATCTGACTCATCCTGTTAGGACGGTTGTTTGTCTGCATATTCGTTGTCCGTTTGTTTGCCCTGCTGTATTGCAGGGTCATGAGGAGCGCTTTTGTTGTCGAGGCGGGACATAGGGCGGCGTCTGGGTCGCCGTTTTGGTTGTTTGTCGGCGGGGTTATCTTCTGCCGTGGCCCGTTGGTCCTCGTTATCGATTCCTTTTGGGGTATCCACCATATATACGTCGTATGACGAGGTGGTCTTCCAGTGCCCTGTAGGCGCTGGTTCCTGTTCGTCTCCGGCATCGTCGTCCATAGCGTCGATGTCTTCGGAGTCGTAGTCTAGCATGTCAGTTAGATCGTCCACAGTGGCTACAAAGTGGGTGGTGGGTGGGCTCTGAATTTCTTCGTCGTCCGCGTCCCAACCATCCTGGCCATAATCCGGCCAGGACTCTCCGGATAGCGAGAGATGCTTTAGCGAATTTAGGACGTCGCCAAAGGGTGAGTGTTGGAAGATGTGCGCGGCAGTGAATTCCATAACCGGCGTCCAATCAGATTCGATTAGCAGGGGCGCGGGAGGTCCGGAGTCCGGCAAGGAGTCCGGCACCTCAGAATCACGAGTTTCACGAGGGACAAGGTTAGTGTTTGGCTCGATCGCCGTGGAAGTTGAAGCCCCCGAGGTGGTGTCCATCCACCGGTCCTCGATCTGGGCGATCGGCTCCGGACTAGGGGCCGAGGCGGATTCGTGCGTGGACACTAAGGCACTGTTCGGCGGCAGAGCTAGATCATGCCCATCGCAATAGTGCGGCGCGCTTGGATTTGGCTCGAGCCCGTTGAAGATCAAGTCCCCGCGGATGTCGGCTGTGAAGTTTAGGCTTCCGAATCTGACCTGATGGTCAGGGGCGTAGCTTTCGATCTGCTCCAGATGGCCAAGTGAATTAGCCCGCAGTGCGAAGCCGTCGAATACGAAGATCTGTCCGGGGAGAAAAGTCTCACCCTGGACAGCGTTGTTGATTGAAGATGCCATCGAGCCTATCAGTGACGACACAGAGGAACTCTCAATGAAAGCACCAATGTCGGTGTCAAAACCGGCGGATCTCGGGTAGGGGGTCCCGAACTGTGTGTCTAGGCGGATGGTAACAGGAGACAAGGGACACGATGTTTTACCCAGGTTCGGGCCCTCTTGATGGAGGTAAAACCCTACGTCCTGCTTGATTAATATTGATGATATGGGTAGTACATGAGTGGATCTACCACGAGATCAAGGAGGCTAAACCCTAAAGCTAGCCTATGGTATGATTGTTGTGATGTATGTTGTGTCCTACGGACTAAAGCCCTCCGGTTTATATAGACACCGGAGGAGGCTAGGGTTACACAGAGTCGGTTACAATGGTAGGAGATCTACATATCCGTATTGCCAAGCTTGCCTTCCACGCCAAGGAAAGTCCCATCCGGACACGGGACGGAGTCTTCAATCTTGTATCTTCGTATTCTTGGAGTCCGGCGGACGATGATAGTCCGGCTGTCCGGACACCCCCCAGTCCAGGACTCCCTCACCCCCCTTAATCCAACTAGGGTTTACCAAAATCTTTTCCAATGAACCTGAAATGCCCTTCTAAAACGTTCATCATCTTTCCTTGTTCTAGAACCTCTGACAAAAATGGTGCACACTTTTCTAGGACATCACAAGGTCACTGGATTAAAGCATATGTTAATTGCATTTGGACATTTAAGTGCTAGAAAATATTTTAAATGTCCAAATAATCATAAACTAAAATGTTTACTATTGGAAATATTCCAAACAGTGGCATTGAGATGTTTCATGATTTTTGGATCTATTTAAGTATTTTTAATAAAGCCCTAAAGACTACAGAATATTAGAAAAACAGAAATATAAATAGAAGAAGCAGAGACTTACCTGGTACCCACAAACCGGCCCAGCACTGTGCAGCCCAGCCCACCACCGCCTTCTCCCCTGTCGCCTTCCTCCTCTGCCAGTAGGATGCGCGTGTGGCCGATGCGTGCACGCACGCGCCCCTGGCCACCTCCTGCTTGCCGCCTCCCTCTGGACCCCCCGGACGATGCCACGCATGCCACGTGCCCAACTATCTCACTCTCTCCCGTGTCAATCCCCTCCTCTTTTCCTCTCAGCCAAGATCCATCGAGCGAGCTCCTCACTGCCGTTCGCCATAGACGCAGCCACCGCGCTCCCTTCGACGCCTCGACGTGCCCAGCCGCTCCACCTACTCGCCATCGACCTCTCCAACGACCCACGCAAGCCGGGACGCCCTGCAGAGCTGCCCTCGACGTCGTCTTCCTCGTCGGTGCCGCGGATCGCCGCCGTCAAATCCGTCGCCATCCGGCCTCCCTCAAGCTTGCCGTCCACCTCTACAGGGTCTACGTGAGCTCTCCGTCCGTTTCCCCCTCTCTGTTTCTTTGTTCGCGCACCGCAGCTAGGTTATCTACCAAGGCCGAGACCCCACCGCCGCCGGCCATGTTGCCGCTGTCGCTCTAGCCACCGCAGCTCGCGTCCAACCTCAGGCCTGTGCTCAGGAGCTCCCAGAATGCCAACTCCACCACCCGTTTCCCCTCCCGTGCACCCTAGCGCCGAGCCGGACTTGGCCGCACTCCGTCTGCCGCCATGTGCTCTGCTCCGGCGAGCTCCGGTGCCCCCGCGGCCTCCCACCTACCTCCCTGGACGCGGGCGAGCCCGAGCTATGGCCCGGTGCCCTCAGCGGCCACCCCCGTCGCCTTTAGCGCCAGTCCAGGCGTTGCCGCTGCCGTATTGGTAGCCGCCGGCCAAACTCCGGCGATGATGACGTGCAGGGTTATTTAGGCACTAATGACCCGCTTAGTATCCCCCCGGTGTGAATGACAGTGGGACCCGCATGTTTAAGTCAGCGGGCTAATTTCCTGGTTAAGATTAGATTATAGGCCAGCAGGACCCACGCGCCAGAGTTGACCGTGCTGACTTGGCAGTTGACCGGACCCACCTGTCCGTGACACCAAACGACACGGGGTCACTGACCAAAGGACACCACTTGTCAAGTTTGACCTAGACCCACCCTGTTGACTTGATGACGTCACACCGACATCATGCTGATGCAGTAAACATTTCTGGGATTTTAAATAAATCAGAAATGACTTATTTATTTCAGAAAATAGCCAAAACTTCTAAAATTCATAGAAATTCAACCGTAACTCCAAATGAAATAAATTATATATGAAAAATGATCAGAAAAATCCAAAGAATCTGTTTATGGCATTATCATGCATGTTTGAACAACTTAAAGCTGCTGGATACAACAATTTGAATTGATGGCATTTGAAATGTCATATATGGAGTTTGAATTTGAATCTTAGATTCAAACCAACTCCAATTAACTTGCTGCTAGTTGCATTAGCTCAAACCACAACATATTGCCATGTCATGATTGTGCATCATATTGTGCATTGCATTGATTGTGTTCTTCCTTGTTTGCCGGTGGTTGTCCCCTCTCAATAGACATGGTTTCGACGATGAATTCAATGACACCGATGGAGAGCTGTACTATCTTCAGAAGTGCCAGGCAAGCAAAATCTGCTTATTCATTCAGATACAAACCCACTCTCTCCCTCTTCTCTCTTTTACTGCATTAGGACAACAACGACTCATGTGTTACTTGCTGCGGTAGTTGAACCCCTTATCCTCTGCATGACCTGTCATTGCCACAGTAAATAGATGAGACCACTAGCATGAGTAGGAGTAGTTTGAGCCCTGTTGTGCCTGCTCATTCATGCTTGTTTGTCATGCCTGCTACTACTTAGAGTTGAGTCAGGTCTAATTCATCGGGGATGAATTGGAATGGTGATGAACATGTCCTACTGTGTGTGAGCTAAGTGTGTGAACACGATTTGGTAAAGGTAGCTGTGGGAGGCCATGTAGGAGTACATGGTGGGTTGTCTCATTGAAGCCGTCCTCGGGAACTGAGTTTTGTGTTTGTGATCCATGAACAGTTACTACCACACATTGGGTTCTGGTAACTCGACCCCTCTCGACTTATTAATAAGCCTGATCTCTGTCCAGGAGTTGAAACTAGTTTCTGATGTTTGTAGGTAGTGCTAGTAGTCTACCAAGTGGCACCCAGTACAGGTGGGCTTGGGACAGACTAGGTGCAGTGGCACGGTGTACCAAGTGGCACCCGGATGGTGGGCTTGGGAACCCTGCTCACATCGTTTGGGGCCGTGGGCGACACCCCGGCCGGATCTCCTTGCAGATGGAACCCGAATAGGCGACAAACCTGGACTAGAGACTTGCATGGTTAGACAGGTCGTGGCCGACTCCCTCGCCAGGCTTCAACTTGAAGGTTGCCGAGATACATGACGTGTACATGGTGGTAAGTGGCGAGAGCGTGTGTGAAGAAGTACACCCCTGCAGGGTTAACATGATCTATTCGAATAGCCATGTCCGTGGTAAAGGATTTCTGGGTTGCCTATACAGTTCATAGACAAGTGAAAGTGGATACCCTAAAATGCACAAGATAAGTGTGAGTGCTATGGATGGCATTCTCGTAGGAAGACGGGTGCAGATCCATAGTGGTGTATTGATATGGTGAATATGTGAACTCGTGTGCGCCACCTCAAAGGAGTTACTTGCAATCGTAGTTCAGGATAGCCACCGAGTCAAAGCTAGCTTGCTGCAGTTAAACTCCACCACCCCCTTTGTTGAGACTGATGGATATGTAGATAGTTCTGATGTAAGTCTTGCTGGGTACATTTGTACTCACGTTTGCTTAATTTATGTTTTTGCAGAGAGACTTCAGTCTTGCTAGTAGTTCTGCGTGGACTTTGATGTTTAGCATGTTACCTCAACTACGATCTTGTGCGGTCGGCAGGATCTGGTAGATAGTCAGGCTTCTCAGCCTTTTTCATTTGTAGATGTCTGTACTCAGACATGTTAAGCTTCCGCTTGTGCTTTGACTTGTATGCTCTGAATGTTGGGTCATGAGACCCATGTTTGTAGTATCTCGCTCCTCGGAGCCTATTGATTAAAATACTTGAGTTGTAGAGTCATGTTGTGATGCCATATTGTATTTGCACATATCGAGCATATTGTGTGTATGTTATTGAAATGCTTGGTATGTGTGGGATCTGACTATCTAGTTGTTTATCCTTGGTAGCCTCTCTTACCGGGAAATGTCTCCTAGAGCTTCCACTGAGCCTTGGTAGCTTGCTACTGTTGAGGAACACTTAGGCTGGCCGGCATGTGTCCTTCTTCGTTCCTGTGTTTGTCCCTTCGGGGAAATGTCATGCGGTGTCTACCGGAGTCCTGTTAGCCTGCTACAGCCCAGTTTACCAGAGTCCTGCTAGCCCAGTTGCTACAGCCTGGATTCACTCGCTGATGACCGACATGTTCGCTACTGGGTCATGTTTGCCTGTCCCTGTAAGTTAGTGCCACTTTGGGTTCACGACTAGCCATGTCAGCCCGGGCTCCTTGTCATATGGATGCTAGCGACACTATACATGTGCCAAAAGGCACAAATGGTCCCGGGCAAGGTAAGGCGACACCCATGGGAATACCGTGCGTGAGGCCGCAAAGTGATATGAGGTGTTACATGCTAGATCGGTGTGGCTTTGAGTCGGGGTCCTGAAAGTGTGTATGGGCACTCGTGAGCCAGCGCGGGACTCATGCGGCCCTACCTCGAGGCGGGTTGCACCTGAATTTGATTGTGCACACTTGTGTCAGTCCTGCAAGATGATTAGGCACCTGCGCCGAATGAGTCTCCTGAGGTTATTGCATGAGAATGCCAGACACCAATGACCCCACGAGGTGATGTGAACGGGGCCGGCCAGCTAGACAGAGCTTAGCAATTGGGTTTATCGACGCTGCAGGGACGGACCCGAGCACAGACGCCATGCACAGTCTTCTCATGCGAAGGTCCTAAAGAAAAACAATCACGCGCGGCTTCCGTGGCGACGAGGCACCAGGTCGCGCGCCCTCACTTGTCCGCCCACGATTAGCTCATGCGAGAACAAGGCACCAAGGGCCATGGGAGGTGACGTACATGGGAGCTGGCCCGCGAGCCAGAGCTCAGCATCTTGGGTTTAGCGACGCTGCAGGGACGGACTCGAGCACAGACGCCATTCCAGTCCTTAATCATGAGGCGGTTGTGGGTGGGCTTGCAAGGGCGTGAGATGTTCTTGGTGATGAAGCGCCGGACAGGCAGTTGATAATTTTAAGGAACCTCATTGGATGTTCTCGGAAGGTAAACTAGTTCTGATGGATGCGAGAAGGATACATGTCGTAGGGACGCACCCTCGTAGCTTGGGGATAGTGCAGCCCGAGGGGCGACCCCAAACTGAACGAACTAAAAGATACATTGCACTGTTTCTAAAGAAATGTAGGGGTAGCAGGAAACGCGCACTGGTAAAGTGGTTCCTCGTGAGCCACCCTGACCCTGAGCCTCGAGAGGCTCTAGGGGCCTGGTGGGCTCGTGAGGATCCATCTCCATCTCCATGAAGATTGCCTGGTGCCTAACCTCCTGGGCCGCTAGGACGTCCCGTATGTGGCACTGAAATGTAACAGCCACGCATGGGACGGCCAGAAGAACTCCTGAGATGCGGCCCTGTTGAGCCCTGAGTTGTCGACGCAGACGCGGAACTCCTCACCCTCACTAGGGCAAGGAGCCGCGCCCGACGGTCAGCGGTGATCGCCCTGAGCCCTTGCCTCCTGAATCTCCTTGACTGCCTTGCTGATGAACTCCTCAGCGTCTGGTGTTTCGCGCCTTGTGCTCTCTCCTCGGAAGCGTGCGCTGAAGCATACCTCCACATGGCGCCCAAGCGCCTCCCTTGTGACGTTAGCTAGGTCTGAAGCCATCCAGAGGAGAGCCCCCGAGCCCAACCTGAGAGGGCGCCTGGCGTGCCTTGCTATGCGATAGGTGAAGGCGCCCCATCCACGTATGCGAGGCTTAACGCGGCATTGTCGGGCAATGCCTCCTCGTGAGATCGCCGGCCCAATAGCTGCTTCTTTGTCTTGGGGCGATCTCAGGAGGGAGGACGTCGCCCTTGTCTTCAGTGTTCTCGACCACTGCAGCTTGGTAGGCGCACTCGAGAGAGCACACCACGTCCTTTTCCTCGCAGCCGACCGTGATGATGCCGACGCTCCCTGGCATCTTGAGTATGTTGTAGCCGTGGTGCGTCGCTGCCATGAACTTGGCCAGTGGTGGGTAGCCGAGGATGGCGTTGTACAACAGGCGGATGTCGGCGACGTCGAAGTCGATGAGCTCAGTGTGGTAGTATCGCGCTTGCCGAAGGTGAGAGGGAGGCGGACTTACCCGATTGGATGCGTGGAGCCGTCGGTCACTCCTAAGAAGGGCTTGGTAGGCTGGAGCTGGTGGTATGGCACTTGGATCCTGATGAGCGTCTGGACAAAGAGAACATTGAGGCCTGCTCCGCCATCGACGATTGTCTTGGTGACGAGCACGTTGCTGATGATGGGCGAGCAGAGCATTGGGAGCGCGCCAGCTGTGGCCGCGCACTTGAGCTGGTCGGAGGAGTTGAAGGTGACGACATACTTGGACCACCTGAGCGGGCGTGTTGCCTCGAGCTTTGGGAGCGCTGAGTTCTCCTCTCGCGCGAACTGCTTGAAGACGCGATGAGAGGCCGGGGCTTGGGAGCCGCCCAAGATGCTGGCGATGTCACGAGGCTCCTGGAAGGCCCCAGCCCCCTCGTCCTGGTGGTGATCATCAGTCCTTCTTGGCGGCGGAGGCAGTGGACGAAGACCAGCGTTGCCCTGAGGCCGGTCCTCGCGAGGTTGGTCCCTCCAGGCGCCCTCGCGAGGCTGGCCCTGCCAGCGGTCCTCCCGAGGCTGGTCGCGCCACACCTGGTGATGGTCGCGGCCGTCCCAACATCCTCCACCTCTGCCACCTCCTCGACCATAGCCTCGATCGTTGTGCTTGGGTGTCGACCGAGGCGCCCGTCGTGGAGGGCCCTGAGCTCCTGGTATTCGTTGGTATTATGGTTGTGCATGTTGTGGAAGATGCAGAATGGATGACTGCCCTTCGATGAGTCAGGGTGATCGCAGCCGCGCTTCATCTCTGGCTCGGCTGCAAGCACAACCGGCCCCTTGCGCTTCACGTCCTTGGCCTTGGCCTTCTTGTCTTCCGGATCAGCATTGGGAAGCTCGAGGAGGGAGAGGCATCCCTCCTTGGCCCTCACGCACCTGTTCGCCATGTTGAACATCTCCAGGGTTGTGTAGAGGTCTTTATCTATGGCGAGCTCCTCCTTCATCTTGATGTCGCGGATGCCATCATTGACCGCTGAGATGATGGCCTCGTCCGACACCTTAGGGATCTTAAGGCAAACATTGTTGAAGCGCTGGATGTATTTCTGCAGGGTCTCTCCTGGCTGCTGCTTGATGCGTCGTAGGTTAACTGCAGCCGGCGGGCGGTCGCGAGTGCCCTGGAAGTTGGGGATGAAGCGGTCGCGCATCTCATCCCAAGAGGAGATAGACCCCACGGGGAGGTTCAGGAGCCAGGAGCATGCGCCATCCTTGAGGGCAATGGGGAACTAGTTTTGCATGATCTTCTCATCACCGCTGGCTGCCTCGATGCTCAGTCCGTAGAGCTAGAGGAACTCGGTGGGGTCGGCGGTGCCGTCGTAGCGTGGGGGTAGGTGAGGCTTGAACATGCCCGGCCAGACGAAGTTACGCAGCTCCGGGATGAACACATGGCACACTACTATGGTCACGGGAGCTCGTCGGGGCGGTGGAGCCTGGTCTCCGTGCTCACGCGCCACCAACACAGGCGGCGCACGGTCTTGACATGGAGGTATTGGAAGCGCACGTGCATCTTCTTAGGGCCACTGCACCACTTGACAGCTTGCTTGTTCACGCATGGGCGCCTGATGCTGTGGGTCGCGCCATGGTGCTGCCCGCCTCGGCTCGATGATGGCGCCCTAGACTGGAGGTAGTGGAGGCGCCCCGTGAGCCACGTCGCCGCAGCAGGCGGCTGCTGAGGCAGTGAGAGGGCCGGCACAACAGAGTCTCCGGTGACGCTGACGAGCTCGACGATGCGTTAGAGCCACTCCTCGTAGAAGTCGTAGACTGGCTGGTAGCGTAGGAGCTCCCACGCCATGAGCAGAGCGGCCTGCGCGTTCGCAGGGCCACGACGCGCGTGGGAGGTTAAAGCGGCCGGAGTCAGTGAAGGAGTGGCGGTGCGCCCCTCGCGGCGCACGAAGGGGTGCAGCGAGGAAGCTTGCTGCTCGTGGCCAGCTGGGCCCGTGGCGCGTTAGCCGCTGGTGATGGAGAATGACGAGGACAGCCGGCGCCCGCCGGTGCCGTCTGAGCGACGTGGGAGGCAACCGCGGCTCGGCACTCAGCGCGAGCCTGACATGCGTCAGTGATGGAAGCGTCGGAGTAGCGGTGGATTGATCGGTGGAAGAGAAGATCCGACGCACCCCTACCTGGCACGCCAAATGTCAGATTTCGGGTTCCGCAAACCCTTTAGAGGTTCAAACTCTGGGGTGCGTGCGGAGATATCAACCTACCCAGCCTGCTATTCGCGAAACCTCACACACTAGCGCGTCGAGCTCGAAGAGAAAGAGAGACACATCAGTTTATCCTGGTTCAGGCCACCTTGCAGTGTAATACCCTACTCCAACTTTGTGGTGGATTTCCTTGAGGGGCTGAGGATGAACTAATACAGTGGTTGAACAACCTCAGGATGTGAGGTGTTCTTGAGCTCAAGTGAGCTGGTGAGGTAGTGAGGGTGGAATGGATTCTATGGGTTCAGGTCCATCCGTCCCCTTCTATGGTGGTGGCTAGGCCCTATTTGTAGTGGCCTTGGTCCTCTTCCCAAATGTTGGTGGGAAGGGATCCCACGATAGCCATATTTGAAGGGAGACAACATGTACATCATATCCTAACTAAAGTTGTCTTTGCCTGCAAAAGCTTCTAGGTGTGACATTGTGGTGGGCTAGGCGATGACCTCCATTCTGCCGTCCTAGTGATCTTGGTCTTGTTGCACCAGAATGGAAGCCTTTGGTTGATTCCTTCGAACTCCCGCCTGCTCCTTGCCTCCTTTGCATCAAAGAGGAAACTAGTACACTGCACCCGCCTGGCGCCCGCGTGGCCTTGGTCGTCATGGCTCACGTCAGCTGAGCTTCACGACGTGCACCTTGCTTAGAAATCTCCTCTCCTCGGGAGCCAGCCTGAGGAAGCCGATCCCCTTGGAGGTCTTCGTGTCATCCGCCTCGCAAGGCATGGCCCCTCGCGAGGGTCTTGAGTTGTTGATGCTGAAGCTGGGCTGTACCACACCGTCGATGGAGCCATGCAGTGGGTCACAGGTAGGCAAGTCTGGGTACCCCCGTATCCAGGACGCCGACACTTGCTTTCCTCTAGCGAAAGCCGAAATCGATAATCATGTCCACATGTTTAGAGATAGCATCATGATCATCTTTAGAACAGCAACATGTAATGTCATATAATTTCTTATGCTAATGTAATAATTCGTTCACAAGGTAAAGTATGAATCAGAAACTTTATTGAAAACTAACATACTATGATCTCAGTCACTGAAGCAAATTCAATTTATCATAATATCGGAAAGAGTCAATGTAAGAGATTTTGTAAAGCAAGTGCACATACTCAACCATCTCTTAGTCTTTCATAGTTGCTAACACTCACGCGATACTTATGAGTTCAAAGCCTCGGTCGGACACAGAGAAAGATAGGGTCTTATAGTTTCGCCTGCCAACCTTTTACCTCAAGGGTAATGTCAACAATAATACTTTATGATAACTTACATCCGACTGTATATATATATATATATATATATATATATATATATATATATGTATATATATATAGATATATATATGTATATATATATATAGATATATATGTATGTATGTATATATATATATATATATATATATATATATATATATATATATATATGGATCTTTCCCAACATATAGTGCTTGCCAAAAAGAAAACGTGTAAAAAGGAAAGTTGAAGATCACCATGACTCTTGTATAAGGGTAGAAGATAAAAGTAAAAGATAGGCCCTTCGCAGAGGGAAGCAGAGGTTGTCAAGCGCTTTTAGGGTTAGATGCACAATATTTTAATGCAAAAGAACATCACTTTATATTGCCACTTGTGATAAAGAACTTTATTATGCAGTCCGTTGCTTTTATTTCTTCAACATCACAAGTCCATATAAATCTTATTTTCTTCACGCTAATAGATCATACAAATTTAGAGAGCAATTTTTATTGCTTGCACCGATGACAACTTACTTGAAGGATCTTACTCAATCCATAGGTAGGTATGGTGGACTCTCATGGCAAAACTGGGTTAAGGGATGTTTGGATGCACAAGTAGTATCTCTAATTGATGCAAATGATTTGGCTAGCATAAGGGGAAAAACCAATCTCAACATGTTCGAAGATCCATGACAATAGGAATTCTATTTGAATATAAGAAAATATAACCCATTATGTTGTCTTCCTTGTCCAACATCAACCTTTTAGCATGTCATATTTTAATGAGTGCTCACAATCATAAAAGATGTCCAAGATAGTATATTTATATGTGAGACGTATCTTTCTTTATTACTTCCTATTAATTGTAACAATGACCAAAACTATGTTTGTCAACTCTAAACAACTTTTATTCATCATACTCTTTATATGTGAAGTCATTACTCTCCATAAGATCATTGTATGATCTTTGATTTCTTTTATTCTTTTTCTTTTTATCAAGATCCTAGCAAGAAAGCGAAGCCCTCAAGTCAAAACTAATCTTTATTATATAACTCTCGGACTCGTTTACATAGAGGAAACATAAATAAAAACTCAAGGCTAGATCATACTAGAAACTTTATTCTACTAGATCAAGATATATAACCAAAAAGATCGAACTAAGAAAAATGATAAAGGTAAAGGTGTGATAGTGATATGATACCGGGACACCTCCCCAAGATTGGCACCAGCCAAGGGGAGTGCCCATACCCATGTATTTTGATCTCTTTCTCCGAAGGTGGTGATCCAATATTCTTGGCAATAATACCCTTCAGAACGTGATTTTTTCCTCGAGCTTATTGACTTGTTGTTTAAGATCCACTATTTCCTTACGGAGTTTTCCCGTAATGGCTAGAGCTCCGATCACCCATGGATGCTTCCTGGCTGTGGGAGAATAGGCAAAACTATTTTTCATGTTATCATAAGAGAGAAATCAAGCGTTAGGAGATATGACCGAATCAAGTATTGCTGAGCTGTGAAGCTCCTCAAGCAGAACTCCTGGTTGAAGGCGAGAAGTAGCTTCTTGGTCCTCCTCCATGGCATCTACTCTTTGATGGTCGGCCTCCATCTCTTCCTTCGTTGACTATCCAAAGGGTTCAGCTTGCACTACAAAACAAAGACACATCTGTGACATTTTGGGCCGAACGGAAAATTATCTGTCATATTTATGACACTTCTATGATGATAATTGTGACAAAACCTGGTATCATCATAGATGTGGTGGGCTCCTACTTCTATGACAAAAACTCTTGACAGAAAATGGGCATTTCATCCTGGGCGGGCCAGAGACGCAGCTGCATGACATTCTTTGGGTCGTCCATGACGGAAAAAATCATGGTAGAAGCGAGGGCAAGGAAAATATCGGGGAGTTCCCAGTTACGGTGGGTGGTCGGGGGCCGAGCAATGCGCGTTTCTCTCCTAACGTATGCGCGTGGGTGCGAGGCGTTGGGCTCTAACTGAACCCGAGCAAGGCGTCGCCTAACTGAACCCGAGCGATTGCATTGCAGGGTACGCGTTACTGAACCTGAGCGATCGAGCAATTCCTTCTCTACTGCTGCTAACTGAAGCCGATTGATGCTGCCCCTGGATGAACAGTGAGTTTTGTTGGGGGGTTGGATGAACAATTCCTGACGGAGGTAGGATGAACACGACCCCGTGGTGTTGCGCTGGATGAACAGGACCCCGATCGATCGAGCCAGTTAGGCGTGGAAGAACAAGACCCCGTGAAGGGTTGGATGAACAGGACCTCGTGGAGGGACGGTTGAACAGTAGCCAGTGGAGGGCTGGTTGAACAGTAGCCCGTGGAGGGGTGGTTGAACAGGAGCCCGTGGAGAGGGATGATTGAACAGTAGCCGGTGGAGTAGCACGTGGTGGAGGCTGGATGAACAGTCGTAGGTGGAGGCTGGAGGAGGTCGACAGTGGATGAACAGTAGACCGTGGAGGTTGGAGGATGTCGACGGTGGAGATGAATACTATCCCATGGAGTCGCGTTTTGCGGTACGCCACACCCCTCCCGATGAACAGGACCCACGTTTCGACCGTAGGCTCCAACACAAGTATGTTTCCTCTGTTTTGGGGTACACCACACCCCTCCCGATCAACAAGACCCTGTTTCGACCGTAGGAGGTCCAACAGAAGTCTATTTCCTTTGTTTTGCGGTACGCCAGACCCCTCTCGATTAACAGGATCCCGTTTTGACTGTAGCCGGTAGAACACAAGGCCGTTTCCTCTGTTCTGCGGTACGCCAGGCCTCGTTTCCATCGGGTGTTCCATCCAAGCCCTCCCGATGAACACGACGACGCATTTGGCTCCGACCCAACCGGTTGGCTCCCCATGAACACGACGACGACATAGTTTCTCCGTTCCGACCCTACATATGCGCGAGTAGGCGTTCGAGACCCCGCCCATATGTGCGTACGTGTCCATATTTACTTTATTGCACCATGACCGCTGTACATACGTGTACATGCTACGTGTGCGCCTCTACTACGACACGTGCGTGTCTACATCGACCAGTATGTACGTACACATTCGCGACCAGAATGACAATGCTATGCACGCTTCGACCAGGTGGGTCCCGACTGTGGGGGGGCAAATCTTTTTTTTGTGCCCGGACGCACTTCCTTGCGTGCGAAGATGTAGCTAGTGGGTCCCAGTAGTAAGGGGGGAAACATTTTTTTCACGAAATATGGTAGCCCATCCGGTGGGTCCCTGCTGTCAGGTAGAGGAATAATTATTTTGCGTGTAATAAGGAGGCACTTCCTTGCGGCCGCCGTGGACCTAGCTGTCATCCTGTCCACATACAGTACTCTTCCTATGGAAGTAGTTCCTTGACCACGTTGACCACGCCGCACCGAGAGCACCAGGGCGGTGGACGACGGCGAGACCTAGGAAGGGGACGACGCGGAGCCGGGGAAGACGCGGCAGTGGAAGCCCGCGCGGAGGGGAGTACGAGGGTTCACTGGTTCGGCCGTGGTGCGAGGCTGCCGTCGCTGCAGGGCCTGGCAAGCGGTGGGAATAGTAAGGGGCGGTGAGACCTCCGCGGCAGCACAGCCGGCCACGGGAGGCAGGAGCATGCGACACGACCGACGCTGCTTTGGGCGGCTGGAGCAAGAAGACCAGAGGTTGAAGAAGCACTATGCCCGTTGGATGGACACTGTATGGTCACTAGAGCTAGAATCATTCCTATTGACTAAGTTGACAAAGCCCTCCATCCCGGTCAACTTAGTAGGCCCACAAGTCAGCCTCCCACCAAGGTGGGTCCCAGCTAGCAGGGGGAGTATTACTTTTTTGTGCATAATAAGGAGGCACTTCCGGTGGGTCTGAGCTGACAGCGGGGGGGACGTTTTATACGGTGGCCCGTCCGGTGGGTCCCAGCAGTCAGGGGGGAAACATTTTTTCGCGAATACGATGGCCCATCCGGTGGGTCCCTACTGTCAGGTGGAGGAATAATTATTTTGCGCGTAATAAGGAGGCACTTCCTTGCGGCTGCCGTGGACCCAGCTGTCAGCCTCTCCACATACAGTACTCTTCTGATGGAAGTCGATCGTTGACCACATTGGCCACGCCGCGCCGAGAGCACCATGGCGGTGGATGATGGCGAGGCCTAGGAAGGGGCCTACATGGAGCCGGGGAAGACGAAAGTGGATGCCCACGCAGAGAGGAGTACGAGGGTTCACTGGTTCGGCGGCGGTGTGAGGCTGGCATCGCCGCAGAATAACAGGGGTTGTGGGTGAGTGGAGGGATGGCCTGGCCAGTGGTGGGAGTAGTAGGGGGTGAGGCCTCCGCGGCAGCACAGCCGGCCATGGGAGGCAGGTGTAGGCGGCACGACTGGCGCTACTTTGGGCGGCTAGAGCAAGAAGACCAGAGCTTGAAGAAGCACTATGGCCATTGGATGGACATCGTACGGTCACTGGAGCTAGAATCGTTCATATTGACTAAGTTGACAAAGCCCTCCGTCCCTGTCAACTTAGTAGGCCCACAAGTCAGCCTCCCACTATGGTGGGTCCCAGCTAGCAGGGGATATTCTTTTTTTGTGCTTAATAAGGAGGCACTTCCTTGCATGCAAAGATATAGCTGGTGGGTCCGACCTGTCTGCGGGGGGAACGTTTTTTTTTCATGAAATACAGAGGCCCTTCCGATGGGTCCTAGCTGTCAGGTGGAGGAATCATTAATTTGCGCATAATAAGGAGGCATTTCCTTGCATGCGGCCGTTGACCCAACTGTCAGCCTCTCCATGTATAGTCCACTTCCGATGGATGTCGTTTATTGACCATGTTGACCAGGCCGCGCCGAGAGCACCAGGGCGGTGGACGACGGCGAGGCCTAGGAAGGAAACGACACGGAGCCAGGGAACACCCGGCAGTTGTTTCCCACGCGGAGGGGAGTACGAGAGTTTACTGGTTCATCTGCCGTCCCCGGAGAATAACAGCAGGTGCGGGTGAGTAGAGGGATGGCTAGGCCAGCGATGGGAGTACAGTGGGGCGGTGAGGCCTGCGCGGCAGCATAGCCAGCCGCGGGAGGATGGAGCAGGCAGTCCCACCTGTGCTTGTTTGAGCGGCTAGAGCAGGAAGAGCAGATATTGAAGAAGCATGACAGCCATTGGATGGACATCCAACAGTCACTGCTCTCGTGTGTTGACTAAGTTGACACAACATTGCGTGTGCGTCAACCTTTTTTTTAGGAAAGCATATGCCTCAACCTGTAGTAGGCGCACAAGTTAGCCTCAAATCTGTGGAAAATAGCATACATCCCATCTGCCATTATTTCTAATAATGTACAGCCCATTTGCTAATTCTTAAGAATTTTTTGGAGCCCATCTTCTTTTTGTTAGCATTACACCCCATATTTTGGCCACGGTTGAAAAGTATACGAAATTTTGCATATTTCGGTGTGGTCAACTGTTTTTAATCCCAAAATATCGATTCACATTCAAACTATTTTGAAAAATAATTTATATAAATATAAGATCCAAATAATTGTTCACGCATAAAAATCAATGGAATTTAAAATCTTGTAATAAAAAAATTGAAACTAATTCCCGGTTTGATGTGTTTTAAAAATGTACATCCCATTTCTGGGCAAACTGAATATAACTCTCCTCGTCTTGAAAGATTTGCAGCCCAGCAAGGCTGATAAAGCAAGTAGGCCTTGTTTGGGTATTTCTTTAAGAAAATAGAACTGGGCTAGCCATTTTCAGCAAAAAAAAACACAACTGGGCTCATGATGTGGTAAACATAAATAAAACCCTGGCTAGACGGGCCACAGCCCCCGCACAGCCCCGTTGTTACCCTGATCCGTCGCTAAAACTAGTATAAATAACAATTGCTTGTTCCTCAAATAAAAAACTACGCGGCTGTTGGGTCCCTGGTGTCAGCAGCTCGTAGTGTAATTCTCTCGTTTATTGACTACGTTGACAATTCCGTGAGCCCCAGATGTCCAACCATTAGGAGGAACCATATTTTTGGGCTTGTAATATAGAAGCACTTGCTTGCGTACTGCCATGACACTGGTGGGTCCCTACTGTCATCCTCTCCACGTACATTCATCTCCTTGTTTCTCTCGATTGTTGACGACGTTGACAACGCAAGAGGGTGGCACACCGTGCATGGTGAGCGAACCAAGGCGGAGGACGACGCGAGGCCTCGGACGGAACAAACTGGAGCCGTGGAAGATGCGTCGGTCCAGTCGCAGGCGGAGAGAAGTACGAGGGTTGACTGGTTCGGGTGCGGGTGCGTGTCGGGGCTGATGTCGTCGAAGAATAACAAGACGTGTGGGGGAATAAAGGGAGGGACTGGCTAATGTTGGAGGGTACGGTAGGGCGGCGCAGGCGCAGCCAGCCATGGGAGGCAGGAGCAGGCGGAGGCGACGGGGTGGTTTGGTTTGGGCGGCTGGAGGAAGAAGAAGACAAGAGATAGAAGATGCACGACAGATGTTGGATGTAAATCCAACGGCTGGTAGGCAGAATCGTTTGTTGACTAGCTAGTAAGTCGACACCACCTTGGATAGGCTATTTCCTCGCGGGTCCCAAATGTCAGAATTCAAATTTGTCAGGGTCATGCAACCTTTCCTATGAAAATTTACAGCCCATTTGATGTGCTAGTTCGAAATAAGTTTTATGGGTGCTGGTGGGGGCTAATCACTTGGCTTCTGTAATGCACAATGAGCTCAAGAAGCCGGCGAGAGTGATGTTATTTCCCTTGGTTGGGATTTGTTACAATATTTCACTCTAAATTAAACGAATGGCAAGCCATTTGCCTTGTTTCAAAGAAAATATGACAGTCATAGCCGAGTTGAAAAGGGCAAGAACATCTAACTCCAGCTTACATACGGTACAAAAGCACAAGGGTTAATTGTTCATCGGGTTTACACAAAACCCGGGTTGAAAAGGGCAACAACATCTAACTCCAGCATTGTTTTCGGCAGTCACTGTCGAATGGATCGGTCAGGTCCATAGAATGAACATGCTGGGTTGTAAAATTTACTGGATTATGACCACAATATGTTGTAAATAGAAGCCCGGCATGTTCAGAAGCTCTTTTGCCCACCTGAAACTCCTTTTTGTTGTTCGACATACCCATCCGTCAAAACCATGTTGCTGATAAACTTAAGCCTGATGGACAATAGTAACCTCGCATTCAGCAGGAAAAATGTGACAAATCTAGTGTTTGCACGGTTGGCTACATATTGTTCTAGCGTTATTGTCTTCAATCGAATCTCATGAGAAGTGAGAAAATCCCGATGCTTATGAATCCACTGATTGGTTATAACTTTCTTACCCGTCCTATTGCCTAAATAGACATGAAGATTGAAAACAGTTAAGGTCTAAAAAAGACTGTCGAGAGAGCAACAACTAAACGGTTAATTCTAGTACACTATATGCGGGCTTCCAATGTGCGTGAAATTATCACCTTTATATACAACTTCTCTAGACATGGAAAGCATTGCAGCAAGCCAATAATCTTGTTCAGATCAAAACTATTCATTTGGATATATCAGATCTTGACAGAATCCAGCACCATTGATAGGCCATCCATGGAGAAACTCTTCATTGAGCATAGAACATAATATTAGTAGTACAAAATGTGTACTCCAAGATGATATATAACTTATGCGCAGAAATTTAAAATGCAGCTTATGGTTACAAGTGTAGATGATAATATAAAGTACCTGAAGAACTGTGGAGCCAAAAACCATATTGAAATGAGCACAGAGATCATGTATTACACCCAAGGTCTCCAGTTTAGGCGCGGAGAGGACGGTTATTTGCAACGGCGAATAACTAGAATCAAGGATGAACCTTTGAAGTGAAGGGGCATCTTGGATGATGAGTTGCCTTCCGTCAAAAGAAATGCCAATTCGTACAAAGTTAGGCGACTTTATTTGGAGACAACTGATTCTAACTGTGAAAACAAGCACCAAGCACTCCAGGCTAGGGCAACTGGAGTGGATGATGTTGTGCAATGAGGCCTCCGATATACGAACCCCCACAAGTGAAAGTTTCTTGAGAAATGGGAGTCAAAGGTTTGGTACCAGATTGTCTCGTAGGTAGCGCAACGCGAAGGTGGCAATGTGGAGAGAGGAGGAAAACCACGAGATGGACATCGGTGCTGAGGGCACAAGTACATGGCGTTCGGTATGTGGTATGTGATTTCCAGGGGGATAGTAGAACTCAAGCAGCTGTATTTCTATGAATTTAGGGGATTTCAGCCAGGCGTCCACCATGCAGGGCATGGTATGCTTGCTCACGTAGCATGACGGGATGCAGAGGCTTTCAATGGAGCCCTGGTGGGAGGAGATGATGGCTCTGGGGATTTCAAAATCATTGAAGAGATATAGCTGACGATAGTCGAGATTAAGGGGCACGGCGTGCCATATAGGGTGCCACTGAATTGACAGGACTTGCGTGCGGCAGAAATCCTTGGTGGGGCGAAGCGAGATGATCTCCCCAAGGACGGCATCCGACAGATCACTGAAGCGGTCCACGCGAGATTCTACGGGTTCCTGGGATCTGGTGGGGGCGGGGTCGGTGCTTCTCCCCACGCTGCCGGGTGCAGGATCTACAACAGGCGTCGCCGCTGGTGGGAGCCTCATCTTCTTGGCGCTGGGGTCAGGCGACTCCATTTTCCTCGAGGGCTTCGCGTCATGCTCACGGATTTGAGTAGAGTAACGAATGAAGAGCCTAGTTGTAGTGCGAGTGAAGAAGAAGGGGAGCTGGGGTTTTTCTGTAGTAGTGAGGAAGAAGGGGAGCTGGGGTTTTCTGTAGGAGTGAGGTGAGGAATTTGGGGGTACGAGTGGAGCGAGCTGACGTGAGGTGGGTGGGAGTGAGGAGGAAGAAGAGCACCCAGGTTTTGGGGGGGGGGGGTAGTTTGCTGGGTGTGGGTAGCGCCTCTCATTTAGTAAATATATGGGCTTTTGAATTTATTTTACTATTTACTAGGGTGGATGGGTTGTTTTGTCTTGGGCCCAGAGAAACAATTACTACTAGTATAGTGGAGACACTCTACAACTACCCAGAAAAACAATTACTACTAGTAGAGTGGATACAAACCGCTTCTGGCTCTTCCTAGGTCATCGAAACGTCTCCCTCTACTGAATGCCATTATACTTTTGTTCACCAACATGCCGGCCATGTAGCACGCGGGCCCAAATGTCATGCACCAAATTAGAAGGCAGTATGCAGGTGGATAGTCACCCCGGGCGTAGCGCGGCAGTAACGAGTCGTCGTATCACAAAACCCCACCTCCCCACAGTCTAAGTTTGACGGACGAAGCAACCATCATTTCACTCTTCGCTGAATCCCCTTCTCCCTCACCGTGTTCAAGAAAGGTAACACTCGCACCTTCCACTGTTCTTCTCTCCCAATGAAGGGAAGGTAAGCAGATTCGTGATGTTGGTATATTTTCATTCAGAGAGAAAAAAAGAACTTTTGAAAAGCAGTAACCGATCCTCACTCTCTTTTTTGTTTTATTGTCATTAGGATTGTGTTTTCCTTTCAGTGGTCTCCTAGTATTTGTCAGTTTCATGATGGACCAAGGAGAACCACGCAAAGATCTGCCGATATTGGAGCAGACGCGGGAGGTTGATTCCCACGAGACAAAGAGATCCAAGAGGATGGAGGCAGCCACCGAGCCGACCCCAGATATGCTCACAGCCGCTACTGAGAAGGTCAATGCCCCGTTTGAGGTTACAGCCCCCGTGGCACTGCAGGAGCAGTTTTCCCCCTTCGAGGATGTGTCCCCCCCGCTGAGCTGCCTAAGGTGATTTTCTTCTTTGCCAATCTCGATTGTGGGTTTTCATCTAAGTATGTGGTGATGAATAATGCAACATTTTATTAGCTTCGATGCCATGCTATACATAGTGGTTTAAATAACTTGTTTTTCTTATACTAGAAAGTAATTCAGAATTTGTTTCTGTTTCAATTAGAGCCCTGATGCAGACAAGTATTGTGTGGTTGTACATGTCACTCGCTATGAGGCGGATGACCTGAATATGCACACTGGGAAAACGGAGTTCTTAGGCTGTTGGATCCTGGAAGCCATTTGCCCTTATACCAATGTCAAGTTGTATTCCAGCCTCACTGTTGTCAGGCATGTTTTCCAGGGTGTACTGAAGCACAAGAAGTTCAAAGCTACTCCTTTGTTTGTGAGGCATACTGTTCTTGTCAAGCTTTCGCAGGAAGATGACGTGGCATGCCTCGACAAACAAGTTTATGAGTGGCAAGGCCACAAGGTTGTCTTCATGAAGGTTCACAGGATTGAGCTGCTGGCGGACGTCCGCGATGATGTTCACGGGAAGGTCCGTCTTGTGTCCAGCCCAAATTAGATCGAGGCATGAAATAGTTGCCCCATCTAGTGTTTAATAGTAGTTTGGATTGTGTCTAATTATCCGAACCTTGCCTGTTATCGAGCCCTCTAGGGCTAGTACTCTGTTTGAATCCATTTATGGGAACTGCTGCTACTTTTGTGTGCCCGTGAATCATGTGAGAACCATCGTAATTGTTGTCGAAATAGATGTGTCCTCACTAGTTTTTTCATGAATATGGCATGGTAAGACATAAGTTGTCACTTTATCATACGAGCAGTGTGTGTTTGATGAAATAGAGTACTCGTTCGAGAACTGTGCGCCGACGTATACATAAGTACTTGTAAACACTGTTGGTGCTACCCCACTTGTAAGTAGTTGTGCAAAACAAGGCACATTGGCTCAGCTCACTTCAACACTAGGCTATCGACCAGCTAACAATCAACAATCTTCTGTTTGACATATAAGTAACTATGTATCTTGTTACAGTGGTTCATGCAGTTAACTGAGGCCACAATGTAAATTCCAAACGTTCACACGCTAGTCCAGCGTTCATGTGGAACACTCACATTAAAGTCGGCTTCATAAAAACTTGAAAAGCATAAGTTAAGCAATTTTATACGTCTCAATGATTCATAGAACATAACAAAACTTTTCTAGTTCACATCAAAAGACTGTCGTGAGAAGGTTTACAAATCAAAAAAAAAACAAGCAAGGCTTCTCTGAGCAAAGGGCCTCCCAGCAGGCTTAAATTTCCTGGAGTTCACTCTAGTTTTTTCTTGTTGCCGCCATCCAAGGTTAGGTTCTCTCATTCCAGAATAACCAATTATAATTGTGGTATCAGCTGGAATGCTGAACTGAACCATGCAGTGTACTGACAAGCTGAAATTCTTGTGCATTCCACTAAATTAAAGCACTGCTATTTGCAGAAATAAGCAGACCACAATGCCTCTTGTCTACTCACCTGTCCAAAAAACCGCCGTGCAGCTATGCTAGCTAGTCCTCGGTCCATGGATGAACTGGTAGAAAGTGCATTCCGGACTAGGATGTAGTTGTTTTCGCTTGTCCCTACACTACAATTAGGAAGTAAAACATACGAATCAACTTCTTTTAGATTGTGTTGGTCATTCTACCTAGTTACTACCAATGTATGAATACCTGGAAGACGGGTGGTTAGACGACAACAGCGAGCGATAGCCATCTCATTTTCTGCAGTTCTACTAAAACTGAGGTGTGTGCTTTTGATTGCGCGAATAGAAATGATATGGAGACAAACATCCCGAAACGATATGGAGACAGACATCCCTGTTTGCGCCAATACGAAATACGGTTTGTTTAGACAGTGACAGATATTTGCAGTGGCGTATGATTAACAGCAGCATCTATTGTGTTATAATTGGCACTAGATTGACTGTATCAAAGTGCCCTTAAGTAAGTAGCATCACATCACATCAACACTGCCACTAGATTAACATGCAAAACAATGGCATTAGTATTACTGTCATGAGAGTAGCACATGGTCAGTAAATGTGCAATCAAATTTGTGCAGTTCCACTGGGATGAAGCAATGTTAGCGGTGTGAGATTTAAGTGTAACTGCAAAAACACATTTCATGGGAAATAAAGCAAGACGGAAGCACTTCATAAAATGGTGGTGGCATTGCTTCAATTTATCGACAGCACTAGACCATTACTTATAGTGACATTAGGTGGCATTGCTTAATGCTTCATGTGATTTTACATTAACAGTAGTGATATGGGCATAGGGACAGCAGGGGCATAAAGTGGTGAGGCAGATGTGGTTGCCGAGAGCGGCAAACACTCAGGCATCATGTCTGCATTTGTCCCATTTTTTTATCTCCTCGGCGACATTTTCCTATGTGAGCACAGGAAATATAGACCTGCTCATTCTCATTTGTGTTGTTCCCAACACCCGTCACTTTCTTTCCTTTTTCAACCAAGAGACAGGTCCACTTCCCCCCACCCTTCGCCATCCACCATGCTTTCTTTGTCTTTTCAACCAAGAGAGCGGTTTGGTAGCCAGTATCTACTACTTTCCCCCGTTTCCTCTTAGAACCAAGTCCTAGATTCATGCTACAACTTTCCCACTTTCTTCGCTATTGGAACCAACTCTTAGAGTCGACTGTATGAACTAGATTTACCTCTAGTAATAGTAAAAGTCTAGGTGGCTTTGGAACAGCAGATGGAAGTAGAAAAAGATCCACACGAAGCCAAGTGGGGAGCTGGGACGGTAGAGCAAGGTAGGTTTCGAAGGAATATATATCTGAGGGTCGTCGACATGTGTCAAGGACGGCGTCGGGAGGCCGCATCTTGGCCACAATACCGCAGGGAGGAAGAAGGGGTCGGAGGCCCTCCCGAGCCGGCGCTCTCTCGGAGAGAACGACACGACCGCCGGTCAGGACGCGAGGGCAGCCGTTGGTCTCCTCCCTCGCCGCCGCCGATAGCATGAACGATGCACCTACACCCCTGCCCCAGACGAGATTGTCCGGCCGGATTTGTGACCAGCCGTGAGCAGAGAGAGAGTGTGGCCACCTATGTCTTGCTTAGGTCTGGAGAGCATGAGAGAGTGAACGAGAGGAACCCTAGTAAAGCAAGCGCTAAGGCTCCTGCTTATATATATAGTGGAGTGATTTTGTTGTACCAGCTTCAAAAAATTGCACTCCTACGTGTGCCTGTGAGTGCGTGTGAGAGAACTAGTGCGTGCGTGCACCGCTTCTCTTCATGAGAGTACAATATACTATGCCCAAAGACCGTTCGCCACAAGAGTAATAGTATAAGTGTGTGACGTGTGAGCTAAACTAAAATGTGCGCGACGTCTTTTGTTTTTTAGAAGTTCTGAGGGTAGGGCGTGAAGACAACATATGTGTGTGATGTCTACCTGCGGATAGACGGTGGGTGCGAGAGGACTCGGGAGAGTCGTGACTCGTGAGGGTGCGTGTGCGTGAGAGAGAGGGAGGCACGTATCAATGCAATGCATGTGTCTATAAATCATTATCCGACAAACGTTCGCCACAAGCCTTTTCCTGACGAACGCCGTGAGAACCATTAGATCGACATCTGACAGTGTCAGCTTTGCCATGTCATTTAACAGAACAGCCACTCCCCCTACACACAAATCTTCCACGTGAGTGTTAGCAACTGCCATATGCTCCCTCCGTTCCAAAATGCAGTGCATATAGCTTTATTGAAAATTCGAACCTCGCAAACTTTTACCGAGTTTTTGTGTACCAAATTGCACATGTAGAATACCCAGTATATATCATTTCATTCATCTTCGAGAGGTAACTATAAAGATGGGGGAGGAGTCTACAAAGAAAGACCATCGTATCATCTGCAGCAATTTCAACCATCCTTTGGTGTGGAGGAATATCATAGGAACTCTATATGATATGATTTTTATAGGATTTTTTCCTTTAGAGCCAATTGGTTCATAGGAATAGATTCATATACTCCACATTTCAAAGGAAATAAACATGATATCATTTTTATAGCTTTAGAGCCAATTGGTTCATATGAATGGATTCCTATACTCCCATAATTTCAAAGGAAAATAAACATTAGCGTATATTCCATAGAAAAGTTCCTATGATATGAACCAAATTACATATCTTTTCTAATCCCTCCTCATAGGAATTGAGATACATGTCATCTCTAGATTCAATAGAAAAGTTCCTATGATGTGAACCAAATGACATCTCTTTTCCAATCCCTACTCATAGGAATTGAGATACTCCATGTCATCTCTTTCCCTATAACTTCTATGTATACATCTTCTATTCCTAAATAGCTAGTACAACCCACTAGTAGCTTTTTTCCAAGACATGCAACTATGGCACAAGAACTATATAGTGTGGGAATAACTTTGAAAGATGGTCGCTGGATGAAGCTAATCCAACAGTGCAGAGATGGCAAATCCGAGCACTACTGGCCGTTGGATATCATAACCATTCCACCAGATCTGCCACATGTACAATTTAGAAGACTCCATGGTTGAAGTTAAGCATAATGCACAAACCTCAAAACACAAGCACTTTTCGTTTGTTGTAGAATCTTTCATATCATAATTGAACTTTTTTCTAAATGAACTGCCATTATTTGTTTTTTACTTTATGCTTTACAATGGACAGCCCCATGAATCTTAACATCCATTTATATTAAAAAGTACTTGAGGGGGTCACCAGAATAAAGATAATTAGCTAGAAAATCCTACAATAATTAGAAACATCTAGCCTTTAATTCGGTGGGCCTGATTCCATTGAAACAATGAGAATCGTTAGATCTTCATAAACCAGGTGGACCCACACCCTACGCACCACAATGACAAACAATCTATCTATTGGTTCTGTTCAATAATCCACAACTTAAAAGTCACGTACGTCCCATAATAAAAAAACTGAAAAGCACACAGACGCGTACATGGTACACGGACGACCCACAATATAAAAAATTGATCAGCACACGACCAAACTCTAATGTTGTTTTTTGTTTTTTGCAAATAACTCTCGGCCTCTCACAATCCTGTACAAAGATACAACCTCTCAAGACAACCAAACTCTCTCAATAGTGTATAGAGATAATATCTCTCCAAATAGAACCAAAATCTAACGTTCGCTTAGACATAGAAACTCTCCTTTCATCGTGCAAACGTGAGAAACTCAGCTATCCCTAAAATATCCTCACCAGGCAATGCTTCAACCACCCCAAAACTTCATTGTCCTCTAGATTTCAGAATACCGCTGGTACATCATCTTCCTCCGGCAAATAACACTTCAACGTCAACTTCCTCCAACAAGTGGCACTTCAGCATTGTCTTCCTGCATCAGTCACCAACCCCCAAATCTCATGTTGGTTATCCTAAGTTGTAATCAGTTCCATCGAGAGATCAAACCGCCTCCAATAAGTATCATCTCACAGAAGTATTATAGTTGGCTCCTCAACTATAATTTGGGGTTGTGGAATAGCTTCCATAGGTCTTAAGTCCATTAAGAAGCAAATGGCACTGCAATATGGTATCCACTTGGAGTTTGTAGATCAAATGATGTTTCACATAATATTTTCCCTGAGTACCTAAGTAATTCTGTCAAAAAAAAGTACCTCAATAATCAGGTAGAGATGGCTTCGTCCGGCTGCTACTAAGAAATACTTAATATTTGTGTCTTCACGTGATGATTGAACTTAAGATCATCTTTATCATTAAAGATTTCTGCAGAAAGTTGGCCACCTTTACTTCTAAGACAAACAGATATTTGTAAGGTGACAAGTAATAAAAATAATGAATCTTCATAAACTTGAGCATTAATCTAAAATTAATGGTGGCCCCACCATTGGGACATGCAGGGCCAGCTGGCCCAGGTCTCAAGCAGCAGAGCAAGGTACTGCCATGTCCAAAGGCCAGCGGGCACATCACCATTGTGCTTCATAGTCGTCCATCACCCTAAAAAGCATAAATTCTGGGTCTGCGACAATCTATAATAATATTATAAAATAATCCTCTTTAACTCTATATTTGCATTCTCTATTGTGTACGAATAATCAATGTAAATAAAAAAGGTGGGCCATACAACAAGGAATTTGAGAAACCTGCCAAGATGGTTAAACAAATCCAATATGCAATCTAACAAGATGATCCATCACTAATCGTGAACCTTTTATATGTGGTATCTCAAGAATGTTATAACTAAAAAGGCAACAATTCTAATTAGGCACAAGAGGAGGAGAATGAAACTGCAAGACAAGAAAAATAGACAGCCTTCAATCATGCATAGGTATATCCCACACTAAATAGATACACCAAAAGAACAACCTTTGATCCACGTGAAGTAAGAAAATCTTCACAAAGTTTTACCCTTGTGTGTATCATCATCCATTTGGTTCTAAATTTTACCACTAATGATGCACACTTGGTAGTATAGTATACATGAAGCAAATTATGTACCTTGCTTATGCTTTGCACATCAATTCTTCTTCTTTGTCCTCCAATCTTTTTTACCACAAAAATATTCCTTCATTAACTCAGGATTTGATGTACTAAAATCATATCCCACACATTTTACCATGAAAAATTGGTTATGAAGTCCGGTCGCCCATGCATCTCCATATCTTCAAGTGCAGCTAATTTAAATTGCTCTATTAAATCACAAAAAAAGTTACATTTAGTTCTACCTATAGCCATGAAGTATGCTTTCAAGAAATCATGATAAAACATACACATGCACTCTGTCTAAACCAATACTGATGGAAAAAATGTTCCATTGCATAAGGAACAATATCCTGTAAAAATGTTCATCATGTACATTGACCACCGCCACAAGTAATAAATTGCTTATGAAGGAAATTCCATATCTTACTTATACTAATTGGTATTTATGTTTACGGATGGCAATTAACTCAACAGACAAAGCTAGAGAGGCAAGACTACATAGAAAAGAAAAATACAAAGCAAGAGGGTTGCAGAACAATCGACAAAAAAGAAGCACTAATCAGCCAGACTGGTGAGACTATGAGGTAAGCAACAATAAAATACAATCAACATCTAAAATCTGGACATTCATGTACTTCATTCATGTTATGTATGTGTACATTACTAAAAGTAACAAAAAGTGTACATGAAAGAAACAAACCCCAAATACTTTTTTCAGCATCAACAATACGAGACATTACTAATATTAAAATTGATGGTATCAGAAACTTGGACATGCCATTGGAAAGGAATGGTATGGACACTTGGGACTTCGAAAAACCAAGATACAAGTGTGAATGATGGGGTGGAATTTTTCGGTACGAAGAAAGAACTTAAGGTAGAGCAAAAAGCATGCCACCTTTGGGGCTATGGTGCCAATAGGGAAATGTTGATTTGCCACCATTCAGAGAGCCACCGATTTACTTTGCATTGCAAACAATCCTGAAAATAAAAACAGAATTAGCTATGCTAACATGATATGGCAGGACATATATGGTCTACTACCGTACCGAAGTATTGCAAACATGCATCAACGTTTGGTGGAAATAATTCATTAATACCAAACATGGATAATCTATATTATGTGACTTCATCGTCACATTATTATATTTTATATGTACAACGGAATCAAACCGCTTTTCATATTTAGTGATTAAATCTTAATTTGTATTGAAACTATAGCTAACCATAAATATACTCATTATTTCTTAAGTTTATTAAATATTAATAGGGGTAGAGGGGCTCACAGTGCAAATGTCAGCCCCAAGTCCGGAAAAGGTGGATGGGGAGTATACGAATTAACACTACGCTATAAGATGCATTTGGCATTCATAAGTTACTATCATCATTTAGTACCTTTACCATAAGTCAATCGAAAGAAAATCAAGAGTAGCCAATATACATAATGGTATAAAACCATAAACTGAAATGTTAAATCGCTAAAAAGCACTACCTTATTTGATTATATTAGTTCAATCATGGTAAGAGGAAGGAGGACTTCCAGGTGAAAATATACGATGACCTAGCCATGCTGCCTCTGTGGCTCTGTCAACGATGAAGGCAAATTTTTGGACTGCATCACTTTGGGACAGCAATGACGCATCCGGGTCAGAACTTGGGGGCAGAATGACCCCATGAACCTCACACTTCATAGGATAGAAGCCAGCACATTGCCTACATGCATGTTGACGGCAAAAGTGCCACCGAATTCGATGAGCTCTCAAGTCCGCCGATTCAGTTATCATATATGCGCAGACATATACTTACATTCTTTCTAATTTCACTTACTAATTACTGTCACCTCATTCAACACTTATAGAGCCCTTAAAAAAGGAATCACATGTTTCAAGGAAAAATGAAGAAACAATTTCACTTAACAGGCATTTCCTTAAGTACATTATGTTGGTTCAATCGCAAAAACAAAGGAAATGGTTACAAATTAAATAAATATATGACTCAGTGAGGAAAACGAAAAATGGTGACCTTAAGGTTGAACTTCGAAGAATGTTGGAGATGTGGAGGATGCATCTGGCTGGCACTCTAGGGGCAGAAAACGTCTCCAGCATCTCATACTAAAGATGGATCAAAGCTGGCTGCGGGGGACGAAATCCACGCCCAAATCAACTGCACCGACGCCCAGAGTAACATCACCTTGCAGATCGGCGATCTTGCCTACTCCCTTGCGCAGCTCCACCTTGGCCCTGCTACCCCCTCCATCGCCCTTCATGAGACAAAACAGCCGCCGTTGGAGGTCATCCTATGGTCGCCCTAGCGAATTGAGCGGCGGGGGTGGCTACAAGTGAGGACGAGCAAGCTTAGGGCACCGTATCAATCAGCTTCCTATCCAGCGACAGGAATCTGGGAGTGAGCGGAGAGAAAGGGGATCGGGCAAGAGCAACATGTGACTGTGTCAAAGTGTGAATGGGAAAGAGGATTTTTTTATTCAGAGTGCATACGAAAGAAAATGTTTGTTTGGTAGGTGCTAGGTCCATCTGCGTGAGCCTGTATTTCACCAGCAGAAAAAATTAACCTTTTCAAAAACAATACTCTACAAAAAAGTTCTACTCAGAAATCGAGAAAGCTATACATAATAGGGAAAAGGAAGACATAGCATCGTGGGACCTATGAAACCAAAAACATTTTGTACATGTACTTATATAGTAGCATGCACATTGTTTTTTTATAATTATAAAATGGAGGATGTTTGTTTTCTAGAAAGTGGACAATCCGAAAGCAATCTATGCTAACGTCAAATTACAAGACACCATTGGTACAACTAAGCGCACTTGTCTATTTTTCCAAGAAAAAAGTGAATTTTATTCCACTCAAATAGGATTAAGAACGCTAAGATAAATTCCCAAGCGCAATTTGGTAAACAGCACAGACAATAAATGGTGCTACCTAGAATGATTAGCTGGACTACGAATAACCTTATTTTGATTAAGCACATGTGTCTTAACTTAAGTAAATCAAATGATCATCGAAAAAATACCTACCAAAGATGGCTTAAAGGATATGTACTATAACTTTGATACCAAATTAAAACAAGAACACTTATGCTACAATAGTCACTATATATACCTAACAATCTGGCACTGCACTAGCAAATCAACCCATTAATGCCTACACGAAAACAACAAGAACTATTGAATTTGTGTTTATAAAAAATACAAAATGGTAAAACACACAAAAAACAAATATAATCTTAACTACATAATTGATCATAAAAAATAGTTAGTGTGCCATGCATAACACGTATATTTATATATTGGTAAAAACCAAAACATAACAACGATATAAATTTGTTCACCTAAGTCTTATATTCAAAAATGGCACCATCAATTCCTCTTTTCTTTAGATAAATGAATCATATGTCCTCATCAATCAACTTTACTAATTTCTTGCCCGCGCATCGAGCAGACCAGGTTGCTAGTTTTTATAAAACTAATTGATTTTGAATGAGATGAACTATAAGAACTAAACGAACATCTACATCATGCATATATGGCTCAAATATTTACATGCTATAGTGTGTTTTTATTCTTAACTTGGTTTCCAAATCTCATGCGTTCAATGCATATGTACCTTACAAGTTTTGAGTAGAGTAGCAAATTTCACGCGGCCCCGGGTATATCAAAATGCGGGCCCATGCATCATTGCCTTTCGGTCGAACCTACGTCCACAATTTTTTGTGTGTACTATATCTCCATTGGTCCCTGAACCCAAAATGTTGCCTCGTTCACGTAAAACCAAGCGGCCCACACATATTTAAGGCGTCAACTCGAACTCAATCCCTCTCCCGTTTACTACGATGTGGCCCCGCACACCGTAGTACTCCTACAAACCCTACCGCCGTACGCATCATCGGTTTTCTTCAAGAGGACAAGGGAGAAGCCGATTTGTAGTGGAGGCTCTTTCAAAAAAAGGATCTGTAGTGGAGACCCCTACCCTAGGGTGCCCTAGGAAGCTGCCGCACGCGTCATTGGTTTTCTCTTTTCTTTATGCTCTTGCGCCCTAGAGTGAAATGATGGTTGCTTCGTCCGTCCAGCTTAATGCGGGTAAGATTGGGCTTTGTGATTTGACCCCTCATCGCTCATTTTCTACTACTGTGGCGCTACGACCGGGGTGCCTCCAATTCCAACCGCTGCTCCGAACTGTAATTTGGTGCATCGCACGTGGAACAAGACGGTGGGATGAGCCACATGTCGGCCAAAGAGGTCCTTTTAAGTGTGTCGCCATTTCGTGTGAGGACTGACCCTGCTTGAGTTGCTACGCCAACACGACGGGAGCAGCCTACCACTTTGGTTTTGCTCCTTGGTGAATCCCGACTATATTGATCTAAAAAGATACGTACTGAACTACCCTCTCCGTCTCGTTTTTTTAGGCGTCTCGGTTTATAGGGCGTGCACATAGTTCTAGGTCATCCATTTGACTAACTAAATATGAGTTACTGTGTCACAAAAAGTATATCATTGGATTTTTAAGCGGATGTAGTTTCTAAATATTTACTGTTGATCACATATATAGCCAGTTAAATTCTCAACCTAGAACAACGTGCATGGCATGTAAACCGATATGGAGGAATTAGTAAAAATGAGATGATTTTACCGAGCTATCGGCGGGGAGCATGGCCTGTCATGCGGTCCCACATGTCATGATGTACATAGGCGATGCGGGTGTCCCTCTTGAGGCAGAAGCAATACTACGTGGTTTGAGATGATGGCGAACCGAAGTGTGAAATAATGGTTGCTTCGTTCGTCTGGGAAGGTGCGGCATTGTGATTTGACGTCTCATTGCTCATTACTACTACTGGGGCAGTACGACTGGGCTGCGTCCCCCTGCTGTTCTGCACTGTTATTTTGTGCTTGACACGTCGACCCGGTTGCTATATGTCCCACATGTCGGCGAGAGGAAGTACAAAATTCATGAAAGCGAGCGTCGATGGAGGAGTACAAGACACAACTTGGTTTTTGCTGCTTCGCGCGATCCATCGATACAAACACGGACCAAAAAAGGCGAGGGCGGGTTTTTTCCCGCGCTGCAGGCAGGGTAGTTTGGCATAGTCTGTTCGAGGCAAGGAGGTAGGAAGGGAAACAAGCAAATAAAGGTTGAGTGACTTAGTTTTGGGAAAATCTGATTTTACGGAGTACGTACCCACTAGGGTTTATAGGGCTCATCTCAAAAACATTCATTTTTTCCGTTTTATAAGTCTCAATTCTACTAGTAGTAGTACCATCACATCTTGGATTTTGAGGTGCATTAGATCACCTGATGCAAGCAGTGTCAAGAGAAAACTCACCAATGCATGTAGAAGTTCATGGAAATTAGTGGTCATTCATGCATTCGTTCTAATTTTTGAGAAAAACGAGCGTACTAATTACTTGTGCAAACTACGAAATTAAATCCACCACTCACCGTCTACCTTGGTTGGAGAGATTTTGAAATTGAGCCATAAACTGGAAAGGAAGGAGTAGTAACTTTTGTCTCGATTACTATTTGTGGCCTTGTATAGATGCAAAATGTATTTTTTTATAGTGGCCTTGTATAAGTAAATGGAGGGAGTACTAAAGGACATATATATTCCAAAGAATATGATAATCTCTCTAACCAAGGTAGGGATGAGGAGTAAACGGAGGGAGCAGTAAAATTTTCTCCTCGTCCTGCGAGCCACCACGCGTGTGGGCGAGGGAGCGGGCATAAGGCGTACATTACTACTACTAGTAAGCAAGCTTCACCTCATCCTGCGAGCCACTATGCCCGTGGGCGGGGGAGATGGCGTACTAAGCAAGCTTCTTCTCGTTCTACGAGTTGACGGGACACATCAAAAGTACTACAGTGTATAGAGCCTTGCCTCTAAGGTAGACCCCACATGGTTTGCCTCTTTTTTAACATAACGCATCAAGTCGCAATTTGTTCGTTCACCCGTGGTAGACGATCCTCCCTCCATCAAGTGGACAACCGGTACACGTGTCAAATTACCACGTGGGCTGCCTTTTCGTACAGAAATGAGCTCCACCATGTACCCGCGCGGGTGTGGTTGGGAAAGAGATTGGAGTACGTTCGCCGTGCGTGCACCTCTTCTCTTCGTGCACGCCCCCACCTACGTGGGTGTGTGTGAGAGAGATACAAACCTAGACATAATGTGTCGTCCATCCCCATGCCTCCGCCCAGTCCGACCACCAGTCACGACCACGCCCCACTCCTCCTCACCTTATCTCTCATCTTTCTCCCTCCATTTTTATATACAAGCACTACAACATGACAGAGCATTGGTAACACAGTGTTGTGTTACTATAGGCCCAAAACAGTGTTACTAGGCTATAGTAACACGTTTTCAAATGTGTTTCATTAGACCGTGTTACTAAGTGGTGTCCACTGTCACATATAGTAATTATTACCATATATCAAAAATTGTGTTACAATTAAGTTATAGTAACATGCATATTTTGTGTTACCAAACGCGTTGGTAACACATTTTTGTAACTATAGTAACACCCATAGTAACATATTTTTGTAAACATAGAACATTGTGGTAACATGTTTTTGTAATTATAGTAACACAACTTGTAACATAATATACAAATATCATAAGACAACACTGGTAACACATTTTGTAACTATAGTAACACCATCAGTAACACTACTATATTAGAATGGCAACATAATTAATGTATTTTTAAAATTATTAACCACAGAAGTAGATACCCATTTTATGGAATATACATTTATTTAATAAAATCATTGTGGCTGCTCAAATAGTTAATTACTTTATTATGACGATTGGCTTCATTAAAATGATATAGAAATTGAAGCACAACACATACACAAATTGAAAATATCAAGGTATTTATTATGAATATACAAGAGTGTAGGATACATATGCATTACAATAAATACATACCAATGTTATTGGCTAGACATCATATTATTCATATATATTTACTATAGAGAACACATCTATGAAGAATATTACACCATAGCATTTGCATCAATTCGACCAAAGAAAAAGATCTTCTGAATGGTGTTACATTGTTCAATCTATCAATGCAAACTACAATTATTGCTAAGTAAAGTCTTCTAATTACATTTGCTTCTTCATCCAACCGAAGAACGGTTCAGCTGCAACTCCATTATGCTTCTTTTGAATCTGTAAAAGGAAAATGGACCTTATAGTTATGTGATTAAATGCACACAAATATAATTGTGGAATATGGAAGAAAAGACTCCGATTTACAAAAGCTAGGGGTTGGACAATTAAGTATCCTAAAGCAAAAGCATCACCAATTCTCTTGCAATCAGAAACTTACCTTACTAACTCCTCATTATCCAGAATAGGTTCATCCATGCACACAAGTGCAAATTTGGCACCTAACTAAATATCACCAACCTTAGTTTCTAGATGAATACTCTGAATAGTAGCATATGCAACATTTCGCTGGTTTGGATATGTTATAGTCTTTAAAACTACTTTGGATGCAACCTATATTATGATGAATATTATTATTCAACAACAATAATTATAGGATTTGCATGAACATTACTTCAATGGATACACATAGTCATACTTCAGGAAGGTTATCATGACCATTCACTTTCTTAGGGATACACATTCAGACTGCAGGTGGGACTAATAAAGGGATGCCCACACCTGCACGCATGTGTTAGGCGCAATGGCGGAGCAAGGAATTATACATAAGGGGGGCCGAACATTGAACAAAATTCTAAAATGCAACATGGTCTATGGAATATGTAGGATTTTTTCCAAGGAAAAAATATAGGAATTGACCATGGATATGGCAAAATAGGTACTATTTTTACTAATAAAAAGTTGATAACATAGACATATCACATAGATAGCCCGAGAGCAAAATGTTGAATTATATGATGACGAACGAACAATTACCAATAGAACTGCATAGAACTTCTGTCGTATTCAATCCATCAAAGATGATTTTTTTTGGGTGCTACATTGGTGAAAATGCCAGCCAAAATTTAATTATTTATAGTAACCAAGAGGTATCCATAAATTACAACACCAAAATTTTCCTTGTTCTCATGCTTGTGGTTGTGCTGGGCATGTGCGTGTGTATGTGCTTTCTAGTACCTAACTAAAGTACCCGCAATATGTTTTTTAACGGTAGACATTCCATGGAAAAGTTATAAATAATATAAACATTCGATACGAGTTGTCAACAAGCGCGTTATGACTGCATAAACATATACCTGAAAACCAGTAGCCATGGTTACACCGTTACATGGCTTTAAGCAACAAGGAATTGATATGCATAAACCCTTGAGGCATCGACACTAACCGAGCTCCCCGCAAACATTCTATAAGAGATAAATAACTTGAGACAGAAATAGATGTACAACCAAAAGGTACAGGCTATAAGCACGCGGTAAAACCACATATTCAACAAATTTGTAATTAAATGTAGAACCTATTTTGCACATAATGTAACCAGGATGAATACTTGGTAAAAGATGATGGTATCTTACGTTTACCTAAATAAAAAAAGTAACCAGGATGGGTACTTAGTACAAGGTGATGCTATCACCCATTTGATTATATCAAACTCGCAGATGAGATTGAGATATGAGAAATACAATAATTAAAGTGGAAACGAACAGACGAGCTTCTGCTGTATTTTCATAGTGATTATTGGGATATACTACACTAAAATGACCATACATCTACTAGAACCTTTACCATGAAAACCACTATGTACGTATTACACCTACATTCCCTGTCAGTAAAGTAGATGTTTGTGTTGCTCTTCACAATCTCTAATACCCAATCTAACGGGTCGGAGTTTGCCGAGTGGCAAAGGAGCAAAGCAAGCCTTTGCCAAGATTGAGAGTCTGTAGACCTGTTTAGCTGAATTAAAAAAATGCACGTGTACTTGGGTATGTATATATGTATATGTGCCAGTTTGACAGTATTCGAGTATGTACGGATATATGACAGGTATTCAGGTATGTACCTCTCCACCACGGCCAAGAACACATACTACTATTATTAGCAGGAGAATCAATTACCAGAGGGCATGTACCCATGACGCCGACCTCGCATCATGTCTTTCCACTAGTAAACAAACAAGCAAACAGCCTGCTAGATGGATTATGGTGGAAGCTAGCTTACATATGGATCGATTCCTCGTGGATCCTAGCAGATGATGAGGACCGCTGGCTCCTAGCGCGGGAGACGCGCACGGCCCATGCGCCCATTCTCCTCAAGCCTCTTCAATTCTTCATCGCCGCTGGAAGGAGGGATGGTTGCCGACGCTCCCGGCTGGATCTACCCATGGCTCCGGCGGCTGCGTGCTCCTCATGGTCACCTCCTCAGGCCTCCTCTAGGCTCCAGCCTGGTGGTGAGGAGGAAACGGCCCGGGTCCCAGGTGCGTGGGTGACCTACAGAGAAAGGGGCGAGCGGTGGCGGCATGAATTTGAAAAATTGCTTGAACGTATGAATCATTTTTTTCCTGGCATAAAAAAATGTTGGCATATTTGAAAAAAGTTCATGAATCTGATAGAAATGTTTGGCAGTTCTTAAAAAGGTGCACAAATTTGAAAAAAAATCACTGACTCAAAAAACAAATCATGATTTTTTTCATAAATTTAAAAACATTAATGAATTTGAAAAAACTCCACCAATTCTAAACAATGTTTGCGTACTCAAAAAAAGTTCGGAAAGTCAAAAGAACATTAGTGTATTTGAAAAAATTCCATGAATTTGAAAACAAACCATGGCTTGAAAAAATATGCGTGAAAATGAAAATGTTCACGGACTCATAAAAAGAGTTTGAGAATTTGGAAAGAATTGTGGCTTCAAAAACATTTACGAATTTGAAGAAAAGTTCACAAAATTGGAAAAAATGTTCAAGAATTTGAATTAGTCTAAGAATTTTAAAACTATTTGCAATTTTCAAAAAAGACCACAAATATGTTTTTTAATGAAATTTAAATTGAAAAAGGAAAAGAAATAGGAAAACTAAATATAAAACCGGAAGAAAAGCAAACAAAAAACGGATGTGAAAAAAACAACAGAAAAAGCAGGAGAACTAGGTGGAAACTTCTAGATGCAAAACCGGGCCGAAGTCATGGAATCGCAGCCCAAGTAAACTCATCACCGGCGAGCCAACCTATATCTTTTAATTGGGCCTTGGCCCAGCCGTTCATTGCTATCAATAATAAGGCCGAGTATTTAAATTAAGCAAAGCAGAGTTTGTAGCCTATTGGTAATCACTTGTTTCTCCAAGTAGGTGGTAGTAGGTTTGATTCCTAGTATGCATCAATTAGGTTTTTTCATGCATGTCAAATGGCGCCCATTCGTGGTCATTCTATTTTGTTCATGCATGTCAAATGGCCCCAAGTGTGTGTCATTTTATTTTGTTCGCCTATGTCAAATAGCCCTGGGTTCCGTTTGGTTCTTTAGCCAGTCTCACTTGTTAACATGCCCGCAACATGTCCTGAATTTTTGTATAGGAAGAATATGTATATATAATATGCTCCCATGCTAATTTTTGTAATTATAAGAATAATTTTTGAAATGTATTCACTATTTCGTTAGATTAAATGAATGAAGTTATGCATACGTATTAGAAGTAATTCCAATTTGAGTCATATATGTATCTCAATTAAGGTTCAAGTAGTATATAAAAAATGTTGAAGACCTAAGTACAAGCTTATGTCATAGAAAAAGATTATTGAGAAAATCAATTGCGTGAAAATTTGAACTTATGTTTGTAAGCATTGTGGCACTATTACTTTTTATTAAAATATACTTTACACAATATAGTTGTTTCCTTTACAATTATATCGTTGGTAACACAATTCCGCAACACATGATTACGTGTTACTGTACCAATATTTGTAACACAAATGGAGCAACACAAACATATATGTTACTAGGGTAATGTGTCTGTAACACATTTACGAATCTTCTCAACTATGTGTTACTGTCTACGTTGTAACAGACATAATGTGTTACTATTATTTGCTCTGTAACACATTTTTTATATGTTACATGGTTGTGTTACTTAATCTTTGTTTTGTTGTAGTGAAGACCACTATCAGAATTACAATTTGCAGATATACAAGGCCACTAACACTAAACGATGCAATATTAATGGTACTTGCCTCGTAGTAGTAGCAAAGGAGGACATTAATTATCCCTTGCATGCATGCGGGAGTGTGAGCATTGGCTTGATGTGCATGAAAGAGAAGAATACACATTAATTTACACGGCAAACAAGGAAACAAGGTGGCTTGCAACATTGACTTAGAAGACATTAATTTTTGCCTTGGTACCTGTAATATGGGTTTGTGGCCATGTATACGAAAATGAAGTCCGATAAAATTCTCGAGATACCATTTTTCCGCTAAAATTCTCGACATATCATTAGTTTTTACAAATGGGATTACTCCTGCATGGGTCAAGCGCAACAGGCGTTTTGTAAAAAAAATGCATCTTGATGTTCCGTGCAATGCACGGGCATCTTGCTAGTCCATGAAAACAATACATGGCAAAATTCCACGGCGAACAAGGGATTTGAATCTACTGGGAGGGGTTGTTTGGATCTTGCCTGGGGTAGCCAAAATATTGGCGACCCTTTTGTCCACCAGTGCCTTTGCCACCGATGAACGAGGAATGGCTCGGGTGCTCATGCATCCTCCAGCGCGCACGTTGAAGACGAGCTCGCACGAGCTGTGTTCTTTTTGTCCCACCACGCCGCCCGAGCCGCCCGCAGACCGACCGACGACCCACAAATTACACCATCCAACCGTAGTCGCACACATTATGACAGCAACTCAACCAACCGGACAATATTCATGCAAACATGGCGATATTTCATATAAACAACGACGGAAATCTTATAAAATACCGGATTTTCATACAAACATGACGGATTTCATTACATTCAAATGAACTATGTGGTGCTAGTTCTAGACAGCATAGGTATATAATACCTGGCCTAAATGGTCACCCGTCGATCCATTTGTGTTCCTCATGTCCGGCAGCACGATCATCGTACTGCCGGGAGCCCCGGAGGTATATGCTTCAGTGCAAAGGACGACTCGCTTTCCCACTGCCCAACTGATATCATTGGCTGATGCCGAAGATGATGGTGGAAGGGGGCTTCCCCGCTTCCGTGGAGCCCATGAGGGGTCGTTGAAGGTCCTCGCAAGAAAAGGATCCGGCAAGACACCTACTGTGTACGCCGGCGTTGCCTCAGCGGAGGCCTTCATGGGACCCAAGCGGTGGCGGCCTCCCGTGTTCTACTTCTCCTCGATGATGGCGGCGGACGCGGAGGCGCTGGCCATCGACTCATCGCTCTCCGCGCACCCAGCTTCTGTCGCAGCTTGCATGGTGCGGCCGCCCGCATGGGAGTCTTGGCCACAAAAACGGGAGACGCGGTACGAGGCGGCGGTGTGGACGGGAGCAACGATGCCCGTGCGTCGCTCCTCGTCGAGCTGGCCTGCAGCGGCGAGTTGCTGAACCGCTCGCCAGCTTGCGTCGGCAACTGGCTCCATCCGGCGAGGGGAGGGAGGTGGATTAGCGAGCTGCATAGCTCGTATCCGGCAGGCTCGGCGGGCCACCCAGCCGGCTTGGATGCAGGATAACTACTCTTCGTAAGCCATTGTAAGAGTGGACAAAATGGTGAAGGAGGAGATAGGGGAGCGGTGAAGGTGTGCGATTCTTGGCTGGCGTTTGGCCTCATCCAAATAGGAGATTAAATAGATGGTGTACGGGAGGAGCTCGGCCGGCGTTGCGTTTATTGTCGGCGCGGTCATGAACAGACGTGTGTCCAGAGTGGGTTTCTCGGCTTCCACACGGGCGGGTTCCATGGAGGCGTTTGAATGCGGCAAGGAGGCGTGTTTAGCTGTGCGTGCAGCGATTGGCGCCCTCAACTCTGACGTACGACACCGCGCCATTCTTCCACTGACATTTGGGCTCTTTGGGTACATGGATGCATGTCAGTGACCCAACGCAGGCAGCACACAGTAGAGGAACTTTTGGTGGGCCAGGTCAGTCAGAAGCGGGCATTTCATAAACCGATGATTGTTCATTGAGTGTGATGTCATCTATTGCATGTAGATAAGCCTACTATGTTGATAGCCCGTTCGATACATTGTGATTCATAAAGACCGATGCAAACATCAATGTTCTGCTTATCACAGATAAGATTGATTAATACCAGTAACAATCCATGTCCTTAACAAAGGGTGCATGCACGTATAGGCTGAGCGTGTGTCTTGCGTCGTGTGTTGTGTGCATGCAGGCATGCGAGTGTTGCGTGTGTGCAAGGGTACATTTCAGTGTTGCATGCATGTGTGTGTATGTGCGTGTGTTCATGAGTGCATGTGTACGTGTCAGTGTTGCACGCCTGCATGCGTGCGTGTGATCATTATGTGTACGTGTCAGTGTTGCTCGCCTGCATGCGTGCGTGTCTTGCGTGCGTGCATGTGTTCGTGCTCTGTGAGGCTACACGTCAGTCGACTGAATTTTTCATCTCTGGTCATTAGATTTTCCAGCTATTGGAGCCTGCAGTTTATCTTCAAAATCCACCCCCCTGAGCCTCCAACCACCACCGGCAAAACCGCCGGCAACCGCCGACAACCGCCGCCCGCGGCCGGCCCGCGCCGCCACGCCGCCCTGCCCGCCCGGAACCACTCCCCACTGCCGGTCCGCCGCCGCACCGACCCTCCTTCTAGCCCCCCCCCCCGCGCCGTGCTTTTTCTCCGGCGATCCCCACGCCACCGCCCAATCACCGTGCCCCCCACCGCCGGTGACTGCCAACCAGAGGTCTCACGACTTTGAATACCCACCGACCACTAATTTATTACCATTTCTGTCCTTCATATACGCGCTGATGGGTGGGCCCTATGGTAATGTGCGCTGCTGAATGTGGACCGTTTGACTGGTCAATTGATTGTGCCATCAACAAATTATAGAGCTGTATGGTGAGCCAGTGAACATATGATCACCCTAAAATGTATTTTATTAACACAGTACGGACTCAAACTACCATTTCTTTCATTCATATACGGGCTGACAAGTGGGCCCCATGGTTACGCGCCCCGATGGTGCAACACCAGTTGTGCCACATGGAACGTTTGACTAGTCAATTGATTGTGTCATCAACAAAATACGAAGTTGTATGGGTGAGCCAGTGAGCATATAATCATGACATGTATTTTATTAACACCGTACAGACGGAAGGGCTCATATATACGCGCAAGCACTCACCGCTATAAGCACACACACGCAGACCATACCCCTATGAGCACCTTCGAGAGAGTGAGCCAGCATATGATCTTGAGATTTTAGGAAGTCACCATAGGTGCCTCGTAGTCAAGTGGAACGTCTCCTCCCATTGAACGGACATCACCAAAAAATACTGAAATTAACCCAGGATAAATGCGAGCACTGAGACATTAACCCTGGTGGGCTCGAGAAACCACTATCCTCCTAACCATCCAACCACATGTTCGTTAGCACAAAAAAATGTATGTGGTAAACGTGATGAGCTTATTCTGAAGTCCAGTGACCATATCGTGCTTTCTCTTAAAATACAATAACTGTAAGTGTTGTGAACAAAATACGGAGCACGCATCAAACGCAAAGTCCGTCAGTGTCATCAAGAAAATCCGGAGACGTATCATGAGCTAGATACCGTATGATCACTACGAGAATGTATACGGTGACCATAATAAGCATATTTTGAAGTCCAGTGACCGTATAGTACTTTTGGTCAAAATACAGTGACCGTCATGCGTGAATGTGTCGTGGGCATGCATACTTTTAGAGGGTCGAGAGATAGTTTGTGTGTGTACGTGAAAGTGGTGCAGAAAGAGGGGGTGTCTGGTGGAAACAAGGAGAGATATGCCCTTCATTTCTCTTTCCCGTGACTAATATTTTAGGAGAATATATAAACATTCACAATGCAGAACAAATATTTTTGGATGCACCATCAATTAACTTTCATGTATAACATTGTACTATTGTATATGCTTATTTTCTTAGTGGCCGATTGCATGTGTGGTGTGGTGGGCACATCATTTCTAGTTGTGGTGGGTCAACATGAGGACTCATGGGTAGGTTCCATCCTACGCCACATAGGTTGGACCGAGACGCGTTATACGAAGACCCATGTGGAGGACAAGGTGTACAACACGAAGCTACCAGAGTCGTGGAGGATTCTATCCCCACTGGTGATGAGCCGACTATATATGATTTGTAACCCTAGGCCCCGAGTATCTATAGAAGCTTGGGGGCTAGTTCATCGATAGTATACACACAAGCACAATGCCTGGTATTCACGTGTACTTTGTACACATCCCTATCACTAATATACAGTACCAAGAGTAGGCTTTTTCCTCAACTACAAGGGTCCAAACTAGGGTAAAACTTTGTCTCGTATTACCATCCAGCCTAACAGTCAGGGATATCCTACTGAATGATATGATGGAATCATATCTGCCAACTACTAAGAGAGAGGTGTGTCTGGGGAGGGGGGGGGGTCGCGGGCAATGTGTGCGAGAGAGGCCTAAATATAATGTGCGTGCGGGAGACATGTAGGAATATATATGTGCGTATAGAGAGCTAACAGAGACCGTGCATGTGTATATATGCATGTGATAGAAATAGTGTTCTCCAACTGAGATTAGTGAAAATAGTGGTACATAGTAGTCAGAAAGAGAGAGAGAGAGAGAGAGAGAGAGAGAGAGAGAGATAGAGAGAGCATGTGTGTGAGACACCCCGACACCCCGAGAGAGATTGTGAGCATGTGTGAAAGAGAAATGTCGATGCATATAAAGTGTGTGCACTTATGCGTTAGATAGAGAGAGATATAGCGTGTTTGTGACAACGGGCCAAGGCATAGTGCATCTACATGTAAAAGGCGGTTCTACGCATTAAATTAAAATATAAATATAAATGGCATTATTATTTTTGGATGAGATCATGAATTTTGCAAATTGCGTATGGACGAAAATCGGTCTATCAGACACCCATACTCTATTGAATTCTAGCATGTGCATGTGTTTATTTCATATTATCAATCCATAGAGTGAGAGCAGTTTGAAATATAGGCAATGGATTGCTTTTGCAATTCATATATAAACATTAATTAGTGCACTCCATGTTATTAGTGTGAAGCACTTTATACATTTGTCACTTGCATGGATACATTCCAAATTGCTAGCTATGAAATAAAATACATGTTGAATTCAACATAAAGGGGGTTTCGAAGATTCGAATTCATAGGAAGTGCATTCATCTATTTGAACCTGAGATAATGGCATTTGTAAATCAGATCTAAAAGTGGGCATCAATTTTTGTTGTGCTTTTGAACATGCTATATATTCATACGCATGTCTAACTTTTTTTTTTGCAACCAAGGAGATTATATCTCGAAACATGCAGGAACTAAGGTAAGTTGCATATTTTTTAGTATATACTCGTGTACAATGTATACTCAAATGTACCCCCTCCATTCCAAAGTAATCGTAGCTTTAGGATTTTCAAGAGTAGAGATTTGTGAAGTTTGATTAATCCTGAAAGTTCAATTCAAGAGAACCGAAAACGTTAATGCTTCTGCTCCCAAATATTGAACTAAGCGCCAAATAAGCCTCTGGTCACCTGAAACCGTGCGAGACTAATGTTTGGTGGTAGGAAATTACTGTCCCGACTCTGGCCCGTGTAGCCTATCGGCCCGATGTCCAAAGGTCTAAACCGGGGTAGGTTTGCAACTTCACCAAGACGCCAGTCTCAACCGCCTCTGAGAAGCATTCATACGCCGTGGGCGCCTAAACACCCATGCGCTCGGCCGAAATCTATCCCGCCCACATTTGGGACACCTGACATTACTGTCCTACCCCCAACCCACAGTATGTCCGAAATTTTAGATGGGGGCAAAGTTTGCAACTTTCCCCAAATTTCAAACAAGCGCGTCCCAAACCGAAACATTGTTCCCCCTTAGTTCCCCCTCCCCCCGTTTCCCCATTCATACTCCGTGAGTGCCAAAATATCCTCTCCACCAGCCGCGAAACCCCAGCCTCCTCCATCCTCCACCCCATAGCGCCCAATCCACCGCCGCCTTCCTCCATCATGCCGAAGCCGGTACCCCAACGTCGTCGTCCAACACTACCGCAACCGCAACGCCCTCAAGGACTTAGTAGCTGAAGCTGAGGCAGAGCTGCCTCCACGACACCGATGCCGATGTGCACCGTACGAGAACCACTCCAACCACGCCGTCCTGCACCTCACCGCTGCCGCTTCACTGTCTCAACCTTCCACCACACCAGAGCTGTTCCCAGTATGTCGTCGTTCTCCGCCTCGGATCTGGTTCCCCGCCGCCGACAGATGGCCACCGCACCACACTCAACAACTTGGCCATGGGTTCGTCCAGGGCTCCACCGTCCTCCACAACTTCTCGTTTCCAGCGAACCACAAGAAGATTGTTGGAAAAACAGAAGGAGGACACATCACTGCCAGCAGAAAGAGGTACTCCTCTTTCCTTATTCGTGCAAATCTTACGTCTCTGCTGACACCGTATTCATCCCACAAAAGAAACTAGTCGAACGCTTCTTACTGCATCTTCTTCGTGATACTAAATGCACAAGGTTTCCTCTCTTTACTATTTCACCTTTGCTAGAGGTCAGTAGCCCGCCTGGATTTCAATTCAGGGTCAGTCAAACCGCAATTAAAAGAAGCAGCACACGCTTAGGCACGCGGAGCACCTAGTCCGCCTGTTCGCCGGGGAAGCGACGCATCGGTGTCTATCATAGGCATGTGGGGTGCAGGAGTTGCTTGTGCCCGATCTGGAGGTTGGTGGGGCTTGAATGGATGGCAGGGGGCAGTGCCAAGCACGGCGGTGCGGTGAGGTCAAGGGGAGGGTGCTGGCAGGGGACTGGGTCGATGGTCGCTGGCGTTTCAAGGAAGATCGTCAACACTGACAGGCTGGAGGTAGATGAAGGCGATCTGCCCATTCTTTGTACATAGGACGATGCAGAAAAATGGACTAACCTATTTGTTTTCAATCGACTGTTATTTTCATAGAATCCTATAGTAATTTAGTGTGCCATGCATGTTGTAGAGCTATCATATGTCTCCGATCATTTATTTCTCACCGACCTGCTATCTGCTACCTTTACACTGTACTAATTGTGCACACACTTCACCCATACTCACAATATTGTTTTTTTATGCATCAGTATTTCAGACTCTAATGCAGTGTTGATGAATGCAGAAAAGAAAAGATAGAAGTCGCTCTAGTGTAATTCGAAGATAAGCACTAAGTGTTTCAGTGCTCTAAAGGGTGTAGTGTCAGCAGTTGGAGACAGTAAACGTAGCTCTGCAGTTGATGATCTCAATTTCCACACACAACCATCCCAAGTGCTTGCTTTAACTTCACGCTATCAAATGTGGTTGCATGTTGCATATGGTGTCTAGCTTGTATTGCTTCCAATTTGGTTAAACTGCATCTGCTTACTTTACACATTATACCTTTGATAATGACATGCCTTCCTATTTTTGATACATACTACATATGTCTATTAACCATGTTCGTACATCAAACTAATGCTCTTTTGTATCCCTTATCAATCACTTTTGATGACACAGTCACCCCAGTGGGTTACTGACAGATGGCCTACTCATTTAAGGAGTGCAGTGTCATCCTCCCCACATGATTCTCAAGAAACAACAAGACTAAATGAAGATAGTTAACGTAGATCTCTAGTTGATGACCGCAATTCCCCCGCACCACCATCGCAGGTGCTTGCTCTTACTTGGCAGTGTGATATGTGGTTGCATGTTGCATATGGTGTCTACCTTCTAATGCTTCTAATTATGGTAAATTGCATCTGCCTAGTTAACACATTATACCTGTGAATATGAAATGCCTTCCTGTTTTTGGTACATACTACGTCTTTCTATTAACCATGTTCTTACATCAAACTACTTTTCTTGTTTATCCCTCATCAATCACTTTTGACGATACACCTTCAAGTTGACAGTGTAATATTGGTTGCATCTTGCATATCATTTCAAACATGTATTGCCTCTAATTTGTTGAAGTGCCACTTATAATGAGACACATCTAACTTGGTAGAGTGATTTTGGTTGGATCTTTCATATGCTGTCTAGTTTGTATTGCTTCCAATTTGTTGAAATGCCTTCTGCTTAGCGTTTTTCATACATATTCCATCCTCCTACAATGTGGTTTCCATACATAAAAGTTGTGTTCGTCAGTATCAAGCTTCAACGAATTTGGAAGTGCGAATTTCATTCCTTTTTCTTGTGTGTTTACTTGACATGGCAAAATCTGAAATGACGAAGGCACGGAATGATGGTGGTCCTCTGAAGCAACCAAAATAGATGATCTCTACAGATTCTCCTGCTAGTCTTACTGTAGTGCAAGTTCCAAATCTCGTCTCCCCTACTCCACAACCCATGGTGCTTGCTCTAACATGGCAGTGTGATATCTGGTTGCATGTTGCATATGGCGCCTAGCTTGCATTGCTCCTAATTTGTTAAATTGCATCTCCTTAGCTTACACATTATACATGTGAATATGACACGCCTTCCTATTTTTGGTACATACTACATCTGCCTATCACACCATGTTCTTACATCAAACTACTGTTCTTGTGTATCCGGCATCTATCGCTTATGATGAGACAGTCACGCCCGTGGATTAGTATGAGACGCGCTACTCTTATAAAGAATGCAGTTTCATCCTCTCCACATAATTCTCAAGAAACAACAAGCCTAAATGAAGATATTGAATGTAGCTCTGTACTTGAAGACTGATACGTCTCCAACATATCTATAATTTTTTTATTGTTCCATGCTATTATATTACCCGTTTTGGATGTTTATGGGCTTTACTATACACTTTTATATTATTATTGGGACTAACCTATTAACCGGAGGCCCAACCAAAATTGTTGTTTTTTTACCTATTTCAGAGTTTCGCAGAAAAGGAATATCAAACGGAGTCCAAATGGAATGAAACCTTCGGGAGAGTTATTTTTGGAACAAACGCAATCAAGGAGACTTGGAGTGGACGTCAATAAACAATCGAGGAAGCCACGAGGCAGGGAGGCGCGCCCCCCACCCTCGTGGGCCCCTCGTGGCTCCCCTGACCGACTTCTTCGCCTATATATATCCACATACCCTGAAAACATCCAGGAGCACCACGAAACCCTATTTCCACCGCCGCAACCTTCTGTACCCGTGAGATCCCATCTTGGGGCCTTTTCCGGCCCTCCGTCGGAGGGGGAATCAACCACGGAGGGCTTCTACATCAACACCATAGCCTCTCCAATGAAGTGTGAGTAGTTTACCATAGACATTTGGGTCCATAGTTATTAGCTAGATGGCTTCTTCTCTCTCTTTGATTCTCAATAAAAAGTTCTCCTCGATCTTCTTGGAGATCTATTCGATGTAACTCTTTTTGCGGCGTGTTTATCAAGATCTGATGAATTGTGGGTTTATGATCAAGTTTATCTATGAGAAATATTTGAATCTCCTCTGAATTCTTTTATGTATGATTGGTTATCTTTGCAAGTCTCTTCGAATTATCAGTTTGGTTTGGCCTACTAGATTGATCTTTCTTGCAATGGGAGAAGTGCTTAGCTTTGGGTTCAATCTTGCGGTGTCCTTTCCCAGTGACAGCAGGGGCAGCAAGGCACGTATTTTATTGTTGCCATCGAGGATAAAAACATGGGGTCTATATCATATTGCTTGAGTTTATCCCTCTACATCATGTCATCTTGCCTAATGCGTTACTCTGTTCTTATGAACTTAATACTCTAGATGCATGCTGGATAGCGGTCGATGTGTGGAGTAATAGTAGTAGATGCAGAATCATTTCTATCTACTTGTCGCGGACGTGATGCCTATATACATGATCATGCCTAGATATTCTCATAACTATGCACTTTTCTATCAATTGCTCGACAGTAATTTGTTCACCCACCATAATACTTATGCCATCTTGAGAGAAGCCACTAGTGAAACCTATGGCCCCCGGGTCTATTTTCCATCATATAAGTTTCCGATCTATTTTATTTTGCAATCTTTACTTTCCAATCTATATCATAAAAATACCAAAAAAATTAACTTATTATCTCTATCAGATCTCACTTTCGCAAGTGGCTGTGAAGGGATTGACAACCCCTTTATTGCGTTGGTTGCGAGGTTCTTGTTTGTTTGTCTAGGTACGAGGGATTTGCGTGTAGCCTCCTACTCGATTGATACCTTGGTTCTCAAAAATTGAGGGAAATACTTACGCTACTTTGCTGCATCACCCTTTCCTCTTCAAGGGAAAACTAACGTAGTGCTCAAGACGTAGCAAGAAGGATTTCTGGCGCTGTTGTCGCGGAGGCTTACACCAAGTCAATTCAAGATTTGATCTCCTGTCAACGAGCCATTTCTGGCGCCATTGCCGGGGAGGTCTACGCACAAGTCAAGACATACCAAGTACCCATCACAAACTCTTCTCCCTCGCATTACATTATTTGCCATTTTCCTCTCGTTTTCCTCTCCCCCTTCACCCTTTTCTTTTTTCGCCCTCTCTTTCCCGTTCGCCTCTTTTTCGCTTGCTTCTTGTGTCGTCATTCGTCGTCATGGCTAGCTCTGTCTTCATTCCTTCATCTCCCAATTTTGAAGTCCTTCACTTCAAACAAAGACAAGGAGAAAACTTAAAAGATGCTTGGCATAGTATGTTAGAATCCTATCATAGTTGCAATATAGAAGGAGATTTCAAGACTTTACTTCGCAATTTTTATGTTGGGCTAACCATATCTCATAGACAACTTGATTTTTCCGCCAAAGGGAATTTTACTGAAATTTAATCTAGTTTTTCTTATGAGATTATAGAGGGGATAGTAGGAGTACTTCCTGTCGGTGTAAAAACCGGTGGATCTCAGGTAGGGGGTCCCGAACTGTGTGTCTAAGGCTAATGGTAACATGAGGAAGTGGACACGATGTTTTACCCAGGTTCGGGCCCTCTCGATGGAGGTAATACCCTACTTCCTGCTTGATTGATCTTGATGATACGAGTATTACAATAGTTGATCTACCACGAGATCATAGAGGCTAAACCCTAAAAGCTAGCCTGTAATTATGATTGTTTTTGTCCTACAGACTAAACCCTCCGGTTTATATAGACACCGAAGGGGGCTAGGGTTACACAAAGTCGGTTACAGAGAAGGAAATCTACACATCCGAATATCCATGCTTGCCTTCCAAGCAAAGAAGACTCCCATCTGGACACGGGACAAAGTCTTCAATCTTGTATCTTCATAGTTCAACAGTCCGGCCAAAGCATATAGTCCGACTGTCCGAGGACCCCTTAATCCAGTACTCCCTCAGTAGCCCCTGAACCAGGCTTCAATGATGATGAGTCCGGCGCGCATATTGTCTTCGGCATTGCAAGGCGGGTTCCTTCTCCGAATACTCCATAAGAGAGTTAGAACACAAGGATCGTGTCCGGCTCTGCAAAACGAATTCCACATACCACTGTAGAGAGTATAATATTCCACAAATCTAATCTGCTGATAGCTTTTTGTAGCATGACATCACGCCATGGTTCGGTCTTTATTCGAACCGTTTCCATAACCAGCCACTACACGCGCTGCGAGGCGGTTTTACTAGCACATCTTGTTGAAGCAGAGATCGTGTCCCCCCTTATCACGGGATTGTGTGGGTAACCCAACCGTGTTTGTTTAATATTACTCCTCGATTTTACGCAAGTCCCAAACGGTCATGCGGGGGAAGCTTGATATTCGTCCTCTTTATAAAGGGGCCAAGGCCTGACCTTTTATTTCCACGCTCGATCCTTCCTCTCGCGCACCTTGAGTTCCAACACCCAAGGTTCAAGTTAAAGTGCCTCGGTCTTTCAACCATGTCCGGAACCAATCAAGGCCGGTGGATGGCCTCCTCCGTCATAGAGGAGGACATCCGGAATCTTAGGGAGGCCAGGTATCTCACCGCCGAGATTCCGCACAGGCTACCTGCTCCAGGGCAGGTCGTCCCCACCCCCGAGCTCAACGAGAGTGTTGTCTTTATCTCCCACTTTCTTCGAGGGCTAGGTTTTAGTTTTGATCCCTTTGTAAGAGGGCTCATGTTCTATTACGGGCTAGATTTCCATGATCTAGCTCTGGATTCCGTTCTTCACATCTCATCGTTTATCATCGCGTGTGAAGACTTCCTCCGCATCACCCCCCACTTCAGCCTACGGCTCAAGACCTTCAATGTGAGGCCGAGGGTGATCGACGGGCATCACGCGGAGTGCGGAGGCTCTGTAATAAGCAAAGGTGCCGATGCCCCATGGCCAAAGGGCTCTTTCATGGAGACTTCTGATTTATGGCCACGGGAGTGGTTTTACATCACCGCTCCCCGAGGTACAAAGTGGGTGGCTCCTCTAGCGTTCCGCCCGGGCCCTCCACCACAACTAGCGTCATGGGTCGACAAAGGGTTGGACTGGGGGTCGGCAAATGACGTGCCTACGTTACAGAGCCGCATCCGAGACCTTCTCAAGAGGGATATCATTCTTGCCAGGGTAATGCAAGTGATGCTGGTTCATCGAGTCCTGCCCTGCCAACGTCGTCCTCTCCGTATGTGGGAGTTCAACCCTGAAGGACCACGAACCGTTCAATGATTCTTTAGCATGACGCTCAAAGAGATGTACGAGTTATTCTTCGGATCACTAATAAAGTGTCTGGACACCACCGAGGACGTGGGTCTCAATTGTAACCTCCCGGATACCCCGGTAAATGCTTCTGCTGCCGAACACACCATCCTTTATATTTATTACAACATCATTCTAAAAAATGTTCTCTGCCAGGACTGGCTGAAGAAGGCGGAGAGGATTAGGTGTCCGGCCCCTCTTCCCGAAGGCTCGTCGAATCCTTTGTTGACCAGGATGCTTGACCGCGCGCCGTATCAGGTGCCATCAGGCGAAGACGAGGGGAGGAATAGAGAAGCCACAGACGGGCCTCATTTTTTACACATCCAAATTGGAGGAGTAGGTGCCTCCGCGAAGGAGGATAATCAAGGAGGGGAATCTAAAATCCCCTCTCCCCAAGGTAAGAAAAGGGGCGCCTCCAAGTTCGGAAACGGAAGCTTCTAAACAAGGGAAGAAAACCTCGCAAGGGGGCCGGTCCTCCACTGAACCGTAAGTGAAAGAGTACTTTGATAAGCATATCCTGTTTTGTCTCTGAGAATAATGACCAAAACATATTTGTTGCAGTCCGGCTCGTAGCCCTTCTTCAAAGAATTCGTCCTCGGGGGATCTTCCTACGGAGATGATGGAGAGAGAGTCGCCTCCCCCTGCCTCCCCATCACATAGGGTGGACGACCCCGAAGTGTCGTCACGAAGGATTTCTCCGGATCCACCAAGGCCAGAAGTTGACACTTCGGCTGCCCGGAGTCTGAAGTATCCGGCTCCCAAGGAGATCTTCAGGAGGAGTCCGAGATTGTCCGACGCACAACTGGACACACTAATGGGCCTTCTGGAGCGAGCGTCCGTCTCCGAGACGCATCGTGCTCTAATGGGCATGGTAGTTGAGAGGATTTCATCCATGAAAAGCGGTTTGAATGAAGCTTTTACAAGTCTATGAGAGGCTTTGAGGTACGTGAAAAGTGTATTTTTGATGTTTCCGCACATGCTAACTGTGCTCTATATAGATAGTAGCCCCTGAGACTCTGGTTGCCATCAATGTGGCGGACAAAGGATCATAATCTCTGTCAATAATTGTGCTGCTTTATGTGCAGGTGGCTGAGGGTTCGGCAGCCGACCGATCTGCTGATTTTGCCGAACTAAAGCGGTAGCTAGACGTGGCCGATGCCGACATCACGCTTGTTAACAAGTGGCTTGACGAGGCCCAGGGTATGTATATTTGGCTTGTCAGCAAATCCTTTAAGAGGAGCATGATTATAATATGTTGTTACTGCAGATGGAGTTGCTGCCATGGAGACCCTTCGGGCGGAGCATGCCCGAGCCAAGGAGCAAGCCCGGATAAGTGATGCGGCCGCTCTAAAGGCGGTCGAGGAGTTAAAAGCCGAACAGGCTGCTCGTTGCCGGAGCGAAGAAAAGATAGCTCAGATGGCTACCGGGCTGGAAGATGCCGCCAACCGCCACGAGCTCCTTGAAAAGGAAAATCAAGCAAAAGCAGCTGACCTGAAGAAGGCCCTAGAGGCAGCCAAGGAAACCCACTCTGAAATGAGGGGGATGAGGGAGGAGCTTCATGAAGCCGGAGATATCCTGGCTAGAAAGCCCTATCTATTGCGGATGAAGTTTAGAGATCCAAAGTATGCCCCTCTGGATCAGTTGTGGAGTCGGGCGGATGCATATGCGGACCTGGCAAAGAGTGCTGCTGATGCATCCGAGTTTTACAAAGATTGGAGGGACCATAAGGCTAAGAGGTTATTCTGGTCGCAGTTCAGTGCTCCGACGCGTCCGCTGCCATTAAATGAAAAGATGGCCGCATGGGCCGAACTCCAAAGGTTGTCCGGGCTTGCTATGAGGTCTGTCATGGATCATCTTTGGCCATAAGGGCCAAGGTCGGATAGCTATTTTGGATTAGTGCAACAATTCCATTGTGTTGTGCCGCATATCGACGCAGTGAAGAGGTCGACGTGCATAGAGGGTGCGCGGATGGCTTTTGCCCGTGTTAAAACATACTGGGCTAGGATGGAAGCCACCACTATTGCAACCCGGAGCACGGCAGATGGCCAGGACCCGGCCGAGCACTATTTTGAAGAGATCTTAGAAGGCGATCATTTAATAGAGGCTCAGTGCTTGAAGAGTGCCATGTTCGAATGACATGTATCGCGATTGTAAAGACAATGCTATTTTTATTATAAAGGCTATTTTTTATACTTTTGCCCGAAAGTATTATAGTGCCTCCTCTGCAGCCGTTTATGTACATATATATATCCTGAAAGTTTGCAGTCGTCGGCTTCAGTCCCCACGCACATAATTCGGGGGTGTTTGAAAAAACGCGTAGTCACACTTGATCAAACGTCTTGGTCCGTTAAGGAGGTGATAGCGCGGCGAACCAGGAAATCGGACTATATAGCTTTAAAACTTTCACTTAGCCATAGGAGTTTGACAGTGGGGCTACTATATAGCCCCTAGTACTTTTGCGTTCAGCCGGATATGCTGCGTGTATGTACGTGACCGGGAAACCGGTCCTTTGTTAATGCAGAGGAATCGCGAAGATTCCGCTGGGTCATCGAGTGGTTGACTAGTCTCGTGCTGTATCTTGACAGTCAATTTTCGGCTTTCTCTACTGAGGTGCTCGTCCAGGTGAACCGGGGCACAATCACAGTAGTTCTCCCGGTGCCGCCTTAGCCGATGTAACTGAACATAAGGTAGCAAAACACGGGAGCCGGGCAAACCCAACATTTGACCAAAGACATGATTCGGAGCTGATGCATATAAGGCCAAACTCACGATGCCGAACACTCCCTAAGGTATTCGGACTTTATAATGTGTACTGGGCTGAATAATGCCCTTAACAATAAGCCCTGATTTTTCGGGTATGAGCAGTAGTCTGCTGTGACAAAAGTGCCAAAAACGCCAGTATCCCTCCCGGTTGTATGAAGTTTCCGGAGGGGAAGAAGCAACAAGAGATATTAAAAAGGTTTACGGAGGGTCTTAATCTAAAAAGAAACCTTTGTGCGGGTCCTTGTCGCACGTCTGCGCCTTTATCTCCCTTGTGCCATATCCTGGAAGGGTGTAGCACCATGGTCGTCTATAAAAGAAGAAACCCCGGTGAAAGACTTCGTGCGAGGTGTTCGTTAGTCTGAATAAATCATGATATTGCAATATGCTATTTTTATTGATAGGGTCGGGCCGAACTACGGGCTCTTTTTGTGAGCAGCCCCTAGCATCTTTTGTGGGGAAATCCCAACTGGGCTATTACGTTAGGTCGAGCGCCGGACTCGTATAACCATGTACGTGGTCTTGAGGACCGGCCATTAGTCCTGGTTGGAGGAGGCGCTCAGTGTTTGGCTGCTAGAGCCTCCACATATTCTTCCACGTGTAAGTAACGCTCCATGTTTCCGCTAACTGTGATGACGCCGTGTGGACCGGGCATCTTAAGTTTGAGGTAGGCGTAGTGCGGTACTGCGTTAAAACGAGCGAAGGCCATTTGTCTGAGTAGTGTGTGATAGCCACTCCGGAATGGAGCGATGTCGAAGGTTGATTCCTCGCTTCTGAAGTTGTCGGGGAACCAAATACAACCTCTAGTACTAGGGAGCCCGTACAGTGGGCCTCCACGCCTGGTATTACTCCTTTAAAGGTAGTGTTACTTAGGCTTATCCTTGAAGGGTCTATCCCCATTTTGCGAACAGTGTCCTGATATATCAGGTTTAGACTACTGCCACCATCCATGAGGACTCGTGTCAATTATTGGGTCGAGCACCAAGGCAGCCGATCCTCCATGGCGGACACTAGTTGGATGGTTCCTGCGATCGAAGGTGATCGAGCAGGCCGACCAGAGATTAAATTTGGGGGCAACGGGCTTAACAACGTATATGTCTCTGAGTGCGCGTTTGCGCGCTCTCTTTGGAATGTGAGTTGCGTAAATCATATTTACTGTTTTGACTTCTGGTGTGAATTTTTTCTGTCCTCCAGTGTTCGGCTGACGACTCTCATCCTCGTCCTCACTTGGTGTCTCCCTTCCCTTTTGTTCGGCGTTTAGCTTGCCGGCCTGTTTGAAAACCCAACACTCTCTGTGGGTGTGGTTTGCAAGCTGTTTGGGGGTGCCGTGAATCTGACACAATTTGTCTAGAATATTGTTTAGTCTGGACGGTCCATCTCTACTGCCTTTAAATGGCTTATTCCGTTGACCAGGTCGAGAGCCCCTGAATCCGGCATTGACTATCGTATTCTCTGGGCTGCCATTATTGTTTCGGCGCTTGTTTTTGTTGCGTCGTGGCTTCCCATTGCCATCCCTGACTTCGGATGTGCTTGGGTCACTGGTGCCGCTACGGGCCAGCCAGCTGTCCTCGCCCGCGCAAAAGCGGGTCATAAGGCTTGTTGAGGCTGCCATCGTCCTTGGTTTTTCTTGGCCGAGGTGTCTGGCACGCCATTCGTCCCAGATACCATATTTGAAGGCTGCTAAAGCCTCGGTGTCCGGGCAGTTGACTATTTGATTTTTCTTAGTAAGAAACCTGTTCCAGAGCTTTCGGGATGACTCTTCGGGCTGTTGAATTATATGACTTAGGTCGTCAGCGTCTGGAGGCCGGACATAAGTCCCTTGAAAATTGGACCTGAACGCATCCTCGAGCTCTTCCCAACTTCCAATTGAGTTTTCGGGAAGGCTTTTCAACCAGTGCCGAGCTGGTCCCTCTAATTTGAGGGGTAGATATTTGATGGCGTGGAGATCGTCTCCGCGAGCCATTTGGATATGAAGGATAAAGTCCTCGATCCGGACCCTAGGGTTTGTAGTTCCATCGTATGCCTCTATATTCACGGGTTTAAATCCTTCCGGAAATTCATGATCCAGTACCTCATCGGTGAAGCACAGGGGGTGCGCGGCACCCCTGTATCTGGTTGTGTCATGGCATGCTATCGACGGTTGTTGTGTTCGGTTCTGATTCCAAGCCGGTATTCAATCGATGTGATTGTTTTGGTAGTTCTGATCTTGTGCTGGAGCGCGCTTCCTAGATCCGTAGATGGATCTGGCCATATCGTACTTTCTGTCCAGGAGTTCACGTAAATCATGTGTTCTCTTGTGGGCGGCATCATTAGCCGTCTTGTCACGACTGCGGGGCGGTCAGTCTGGCTGATCTTTCATTTTTGGCTAGGTGGGCTCTACGGCCTCGTCGTCGAATTCGGGCAGCAGCTTGCGCTTTGGATAGCTCTTTGTGTGGTGATCGTCGCCGTATTTTTCTCCAGTGTCGAGAACTTTGTTCCTCCTGCGGTTGAGTGTATCCTGCGCGTCCCTAAGCCTTTGCTTCTATTTCTTTAGGCTCCTCGCGGTGGCGATAAGCCTTCTATGGAGGTTCTCTTGTTCCAAGAGTTACTCTGGGATGATGATTGCATCAACGTCCGGGTTGTTCTCCTCTCCGGAGATAGGTTGTTGAATTTTACCCTCGGGATCGGCGTTGTCTGACGTCGGCTCCGGACTGTTTTCAGCGTCCCCTGGCTCATCCTGCTCCATCCTGGGTCCATGGGGTCGTCATTTCCTTTGGAATCAACTCGGGTATTATTATTTTTTGCGCTGTTGTCACTGTTTTTACTTTGGCGGGATTTAGAGCGGCGTCTACGGCGCCGCTTTGGTGGCTTATCGAGGGGATTATCCTTCGTGGTATTGTCACCATCTCCTTCTTTTGGTGTGTCCACCATGTATATATCATATGATGAGGTGGCAGTCCAGCGCCCAGTGGGCGGAGTTAAGTCATCGACAGTGGCTATGAAGTGGGTGGTCGGTGGCGAGCGAATTTCTTCATCGCCCGCTTCCCACATGAGCCGGACATAGTTCGGCCAAGAATCTTCTGACAAGGATAGAGACCTTAATGACTTCAGCACATCACCCAAGGGTGAGTGGTGAAAAATATCCGCGGCGGTGAATTCCATGATGGGTGCCCAATCTGATTCGATAGGCACGGACGCACGCGGTTCAAATCCTGCAACCGGGGAAGAGTCCGGGGGTCCGATGTCACCAACTTCATAGGTGGTTGGATCAGTGTTCGGCTCCGACGCCAATGGGTGTGCTGCCTCCGTGGTGGGGTCCATACACCCGTCCTCGGAAGGCACGATCTGCTCCAGATTTATTCCCGGTGCCGACGCGGGTGCGATCTCCCAAATACTTTCTGACGGCAGATCAAAGTCTGTCCGTCGTGACTGTTCGGCGCACCTGTCATGGGCTCAAATCCGTCGAAGATCAAGTCTCCGCGGATGTCGGCAGTAAAGTTTAAGCTTCCAAACCAAACCTGATGGCCAGGGGTGTAGCTGTCGATCTGCTCCAGATGGCCAAGCGAGTTGGCCCGCAGTACGACGCTGCCAAATACGAAGATCTGTCCGGGAAGGAAAACCTCCCCTGGACTGCATCGCTGAAGATGGTCGAGGGATCCATCAAGCCTTATCGCGACGGCACAGTGGAACTTTCAATGAAAGCACCAATGTCGATGTCAAAACCGACGGATCTCGGGTAGGGGGTCCCGAACTATACGTCTAAGGCTAATGGTAACATGAGGTAGGGGACATGATGTTTTACCCAGGTTCAGGCCCTCTCGATGGAGGTAATACCCTACTTCCTGCTTGATTGATCTTGATGATATGAATATTACAAGAGTTGATATACCACGGGATCGTAGAGGCTAAACCCTAAAAGCTAGCCTATGATTATGATTGTTGTTGTCCTATGGACTAAACCCTCCAGTTTATATAGACACCAGAGGGGGCTAGGGTTACACAGAGTCGGTTACAGAGAAGGAAATCTACACATCCGAATATCCAAGCTTGCCTTCCACGCAAAGGAGAGTCCCATCCGGACACGGGACGAAGTCTTCAATCTTGTATCTTCATAGTCCAACAGTCCGGCCAAAGCATATAGTCCGGCTATCCGAGGACCCCTTAATCCAGGACTCCCTCACTTCCTCTACAAAAGGGAACACCCCTTACCCAATAAGGAACCCAAATCTTAGAGAAATTATGTGAATTGCAAAAATTTATTGAACCTCTTAAAAATGTTGGTGGGAATCTCAATGGCATGAATACTTTGATTACACTTTGCAATAAGCGGTTGGATGCTCTAGATCTAAATATCTCCGAGCATGATGGAAAACGCAAGGAATCTCCGAGATATGAGCATAACTCCATTAAAAAGACAAATACCAAAGATGGCAATACTTAGATCTATTCTCGCTTTTATGCCTAGCTAGGGGCGTTAAACGATAGCGCTTGTTGGGAGGCAACCCAATTTTATTTTTGTTCTTTAATTTTTTCTCCTGTTTAGTATTAAATAATTCATCTAGCCTCTGGTTAGATGTGGTTTTATGTTTTAATTAGTGTTTGTGCCAAGTAGAACCTATAGGATCATCTTGGGTGATAGTTAATTTGATCTTGCCGAAAAACAGAAACTTTTGCACGCACGAGAATAATTTTAATAAATCACAGAAACGTGATTTTTAGTTGATTCTTTTTTCAGTAGATTAATATACAAATTACCTAGGACCTCCAATTTTTGTAGGATGTTTAGAGTTCCATAAGTACTCGAAAGTTTCAGATAGCTACAGAGTGTTCTGTATTTGACAGATTTTGTTTTTCGTGTGATGTTTGCTTATTTTGATGAATCTATGGCTAGTATCGGGGGGTATGAACCATAGAGAAGTTTGAATATAGTAGGTTTAAAACCAATATAAATAAAGAATGAGTTCATTACAGTACCTTAAATTGGTGGTTTGCTTTCTTGTACTAACGGAGGTCATGAGATTTTCTGTTGAGTTTTGTGTTGTGAAGTTTTCAAGTTTTGGGTAAAGATTTGATGGATTATGGAATAAGGAGTGGCAAGAGCCTAAGCTTGGGGATGCCCAAGGAACCCCAAGGTAAAATTCAAGGAAAACCAAAAGCCTAAGCTTGGGGATGCCCCGGAAGGCATCCCCTCTTTCGTCTTCGTCCATCGGTAACTTTACTTGGAGCTATATTTTTATTCACCACATGATATTTGTTTTGCTTGGAGCGTATTGTATGATATGAGTCTTTGCTTTTTAGTTTACCACAATCATCCTTGCTGTACACACCTTTGGTAGAGACACACATGAATCGGTATTTATTGGAATACTCTATGTGCTTCACTTATATCTTTTCAGCTAGACAATTTTGCTCTAGTGCTTCACTTATATCTATTTAGAGCACGGCGGTGGTTTTATTTTGTAGAAATTATTGATCTGTCATGCTTCAATTATATTATTTTGAGATACTTTTAGAACAGCACGGTATTTGCTTTGGTTATAAAATTAGTCCTAATATGATGGCATCCAAGTTGGGTATAATAAAAACTATCATATAGAGTGCATTGAAGACTATGATAAATTTGATACTTGATAATTGTTTTGAGATATAAAGGTGGTAATATTAGAGTCATGCTAGTTGGGTAATTATGAAATTGAAAAATAGTTGTGTTAAAGTTGGCAAGTCCCATAGCATGCATGAATGGTAACCGTTGTGTGACAAATTTGTTGCATGGGGTGTTCTTTTGATTGCCTTCCTTATGTGTGGAGGTCGGGATGACGCGATGGTTAACTCCTACCAACCCCTCCCCTAGGAGCATGTGTAGTAGTACTTTGCTTCGAGGGCTAATAAACTGTTGCAATAAGTATATGAGTTCTTTATGAATAATGTGAGTCCATGGATTATACGCACTCTCACCCTTCCACCATTGCTAGCCTCTCTTGTGCTGCGCAACTTTCGTCGGTATCATACACCCACCATATACCTTCCTAAAAACAGCCACCATACCTACCTATTATGGCATTTCCATAGCCATTCTGAGATATACTGCCATGCAAATTTCCACCGTTCCGTTTATTATGACACGCTCCATCATTGTCATATTGCTTTTGCATGATCATGTAGTTGACATCGTATTTGTGGCAAAGCCACCTTTATAATTCTTTCATACATGTCGCTTTTGATTCATTGCATATCCCGGTACACCGCCGGAGGCATTCACATAGAGTCATATTTTGTTGTAAGAATTGATTTGTAATTCTTGAGTTGTAAATAAATAAAAGTGTGATGATCTTCATTATTTGAGCATTGTCCCAAGTGAGGAAAGGATGATGGAGATTATGATTCCCCCACAAGTCGGGATGAGACTCCGGACTTTAGAAAAAAATAAAAGAGGCCAAAGAAGCCCAAATAAAAAAAAGAGGCCAAAAAAGTCCACCAAAATAAAAAAATAAAAGAAAAGGAGAAAGAAAAAAATGAGAGAAAAAGAGAGAAGGGACAATGTTACTATCCTTTTTCCACACTTGTGCTTCAAAGTAGCACCATGATCTTCATGATAGAGAGTCTCCTATGTTCTCACTTTCATATACTAGTGGGAATTTTTCATTATAAAACTTGGCTTGTATATTCCAATGATGGGCTTCCTCAAAATGCCCTAGGTCTTCGTGAGCAAGCAAGTTCGATGCACACCCACTTAGTTTCTTTTTGTTGAGCTTTCATACATTTATAGCTCTAGTGCATCCATTGCATGGCAATCCCTACTCCTCGCATTGATATCTATTAATGGGCATCTCCATAACCTATTGATACGCCTAGTCAATGTGAGACTTTCTCTTTTTTTGTCTTCTCCACACAATCCCTATCATCATATTCTATTCCACCCACAGTGCTATATCCATGGCTTACGCTCATGTATTTCGTGAGAGTTGAAAAAGCTGAAGCGCGTTAAAAAGTATGAACCAATTGCTTGGCTGGAACCGGGGTTGTGCATGTAGGGATAAGCTTTCTTTGGCTATGTTATTTTGATAAGATATGATTACTTGTTATTATGCTCGAAGTATTACTACTTTTATGTCAATACTAAACTTTTATCTTGAATCATTTGGATCTGAACATTCATGCCACAATAAAGAAAATTACATTGAGAAATATGCTAGGTAGCATTCCACATCAAAAATTCTGTTTTATCAGTTACCTACTCGAGGACGAGCAGGAAATAAGCTTGGGCATGCTTGATACGTCTCCAACGTATCTATAATTTTTGATCGTTCCATGCTATTATATTACCCGTTTTGGATCTCTATGGGCTTTACTATACACTTTTATATTATTTTTGGGAATAACCTATTAACCGGAGGCCCAACCCAAATTGCTGTTTTTTGCCTATTTGAGTGTTTCGCAGAAAAGGAATATCAAACAGAGTCCAAATGGAGTGAAACCTTCGGGAGAGTTGTTTTTGGAACAAACGCAATCCAGGAGACTTGGAGTGGACATCAAGAAGCAATCGAGGAAGCCACGAGGCAGGGAGGTGCGCCCCAGGGGGTGGGCACACCCCCCACCCTCGTGGGCCCCTCGTGGCTCCCTTGACCGACTTCCTTTGCCTATATATATCCACATACCTTGAAAACATCCAGGAGCACCACGAAACCCTATTTCCACTGCCACAACCTTCTGTACCCGTGAGGGCTTCTACATCAACACCATAGCCTCTCCGATGAAGTGTGAGTAGTTTACCATAGTCCTTCGGGTCCATAGTTATTAGCTAGATGGCTTCTTCTCTCTCTTTGTTTCTCAATACAAAGTTCTCCTCAATCTCTTTGCGGTATGTTTTTCGAGATCCGATGAATTGTGGGTTTATGATCAATTTTATCCATGAGAAATATTTGAATCTCCTCTGAATTCTTTTACGTATGATTGGTTATCTTTGCAAGTCTCTTCGAATTATCAGTTTGGTTTGGCCTACTAGATTGCAATGGGAGAAGTGCTTAGCTTTGGGTTAAATCTTGCGGTGTCCTTTTGCTAGTGACAACAGGAGCAGCAAGGCACGTATTTTATTGTTGCCATTGAGGATAAAAATATGGGGTTTATATCATATTGCTTGAGTTTATCCCTCTACATCATGTCATCTTGCCTAATGTGTTACTCTGTTCTTATGAACTTAATACTCTAGATGCATGCTGGATAGCGGTCAATGTGTGGAGTAATAGTAGTAGATGCAGAATCGTTTCGATCTACTTGTCGCGGACGTGATGACTATATACATGATCATGCCTAGATATTCTCATAACTATGAACTTTTATATCAATTGCTTGACAGTAATTTGTTCACCCACCGTAATACTTATGCTATCTTGAGAGAAGCCACTACTGAAATCTATGGCCCCCGGGTCTATTTTCCATCATATAAGTTTCCGATCTACTTTATTTTGCAATCTTTACTTTCCAATCTATATCATAAAAATACCAAAAATATTTATCTTATTATTATCTCTATTAGATCTCACTTTCGCAAGTGGCCGTGAAGGGATTGACAACCCCATAATCGTGTTGGTTGCGAGGTTCTTGTTTGTTTGTGTAGGTACGAGGGATTTGCGTGTAGCCTCCTACTGGATTGATACCTTGGTTCTCAAAAACTGAGGGAAATACTTACGCTAATTTACTGCATCACCCTTTCCTCTTCAAGGGAAAACCAATGCAGTGCTCAAGAGGTAGCAAAGACCGCACTTCCCCTACACCACCATCAGAGGTGCTTGCTCTAACTTCAGAGTGTGATATGTGGTTGCATGTTGCATACGGTGTCTAGCTTGTAATGCTTCTAATTAGGGTAAATTGCATCTGCTTACTTTACACATTATACCTGTGAATATGATATGCCTTCCTATTTTTGGTACACACTACATCTATGTGTTAACCTTGTTCTTACATGAAACTACCTCTCTTCTGTATTCTACATCAATCACTTACGATGAGTCACCTTTATTCGTTGCATATTGCATATTATTTCTAGCCTGTTGCCATGTATTGCTTCTAATTTGGTCAAATACATTTGTTAGGGCACCCTTTTAATTTGGCAGAGTGATATTGGTTTCATCTTTCATATGGTTTATAGCTTGCATTGATTCTAACAAGTTCAAACAGCTTGTGCTTAGTTTACACTTTATATATCATACATGTCAATATGTCACGCCGTCCTGTTTTTCATACATATTCCATGCTCCTATCATGCGGCTGCCTTACATGAAAGTAGTGTTCGTCAATATCATGCATCAATGAGTTCTGAAGAGCAAATTTTATTCCTTTTTCTTGTGGGTTTGACTTGACAAGGCAAAATCAAGAAAGAGAAAGGAAAAGTGTAAGGAAGGCGATGATGGTGGTCCTCTGTAGCAATGTAAAGGGAGCATTTATATCGATTCTCCTTGTACTGCTAGTGCATTACAAGGTCCAAGTCTCCGCTCCCCTGCTCCGCCATCCAAGGTGCTTGCTCTAACTTGGTAGTGTGATATCTGGGTGCATGTTGCATATGGTGTATAGCTTGTATTGCTCCTAATTAGTGTAAACTACATCTACTTAGCTTACACATGATGCGTGTGAATATGACATGATTTCCTGTTTTTGGTACATACTATATCTATCTATCACACCATGTTCTTACATGAAACTACTCTTCTTGTGTATCTTGCATCAGTCACTTATGATGGGACACCTTTAAGTTGGTAGTGTGATATTGGTTTGTGTCTTGAATATGATTTCTAGCATGTGTTGCTTCTAGTTTGATGAATGCCACCTATGACGAGACAGTTTTAACTTGGCAGAGTGATATTGATTGCACCTTCCATATGGTGTCTAGCTTGCAGTTCTTCTAATTTGTTGAAGTGCCTTCTCCTTAGATACCACATCATAGGTGTGAATATGTCAAGCCGTCCAGTTTTTCGTACATATTGCATCCTCGGATCATGACTTTGCCTGTCATCAGAGTAGTGCTCGTCAGTATCATGCATGAATGAGTTCCGAAGAGGGAATTATATTCCTTTTTCTTGTCGGTTTGACCTCACAATGCAAAATCAATAAACTGAAGGAAATTGGCTAGACATTAGATGATGGTGGTCCTTCTGAGCAACTGAAATGGAGGTTCTCTACAGATTCTACTCCACCATCCTCCCAACAAGATTCGCAAGACAATGCAAGGCTAGACAGACAACGTAGCTGTGTAGATGATGAGCACATCTCCCCTACTCCACCATCACAGGTGCTCACTCTAACTTGGCACTATATGATGTCTATCTTATATTGCTTCTAACTTTGTTGAATTGCATCTACTTACTTTACACAAAATGCCTGTGAATATGACATGTGTTCCTGTTTCTAGAACATACTATATATGTTCACACCATGTTCTTACATCAAACTACTGTTCTTGCATATCCCGCATCAGTCACTTAGGATAAGGCACCTTTAAGTCGCCACTCTGATATTGGTTGTGTCTTGCATATGATTTCTAGCATGTACTGCTTCTAATTTGTTGAAACTCCATACAGTTTGAACTTGGCAGAGTGATATTGGTTGCATCTTTCATATGGTGTCTAGCTTGCATTGCTTCTAATTTGTTGAAATGCCTTCTGCTTAGTTACCACATCATATGTGTGAATATGTCACGCCATCCTGTTTTTCATACATATTCCATCCTCGCATCATGTGTTTTCCTTTCATCCGAGTAGTGTGCATCAGTATCATGCTTGAGTGAGTTCTAAAGAGTGAATTTTATTCCTTTTTTCTTATCGGTTTGAATTGACAATGCAAAATCATTACAACTGAAAGAAGTTAGTCCGGCAGTGGATGATGGTGGTCCTTCGGAGCAACTCAAACAAGGGGTCTCTACATATTCTACTCCGCGATCCTCCCATAAAGATTCGCAAACAACACAAGGCTGGACAGTCAACGTATAGCTGTGTAGATGATGAGCGCATCTCCCCTACTCCACCATCATAGGTGCTTGCTCTAACTTGGCACTATTATATGTGGTTGCATGTTGCATATGATATCTTGCTTGTATTGCTTCTAACTTTGTTGAATTGCATCTGCTTACTTTACACATAATGCCTGTGAATATTTCACGTGTTTCTGTTTCTCGAACATATGTGTACATGATGAGCACATCTCCCCTACTCCACCATCACAGGTGCTTGCTCTAACTTGGAACTTTTATACGTGGTTGCATTTTCCGAATGATGTGTAGTTTGTATTCCTTCTGATTATGTTGAATTGCATCTGCGTAGCTTACAACTTATACCTGCAACGATCACTTACCCATAAGACACATTTAACTTGGGACTGTGATGTAGGTTGCATCTTGCATTGTCTTCTAGCTTGTACTGCTTCTAATTTCTTGAAATGTCACTTACTACGAGACACTTTTTACCTGATAGAGTGATATTAGTTGCATGTTCATATGGTGCCTAGCTTTCATTTCTTCTAATTTTGTTGAAATGCCTTCCGCTTACTGTTTTTTCATACATATTCCATCCTCCTATCGTACGTGTGAATATGCAATGCTGTATTTTTTGTATATATTCTATCATCCTATCATGCGCTTGCCTTACATCAAAGTAGTGTTCGTCTGTATCATGCATCAACCAGTTATGCAGAGCTAATTTTATTCATCTTGTGGTTTTGACTTCATAAGCAGTTTCAGAAAATAGGAAGGAAAAGAGTAACTTAGGGGATGTTGGTGCACCGACGCAAACAGAGACTCTCTAGATTTGCCACTCCTACTGCTAATGAAGTTGAAGTCCCAAGTCTACATGATGAGTTCATCTCCCGTACTCCACCATCGCAGGTGCTTGCTCTAAGTTGACAGTGTGATAATTGGTTTCGTGTTGCATATGTTTTCTAGCCTGTATTTCTTCTATTTTGATTAAATTGCACCTGCTGAGTTTATATGTTGTACATGTGCATATGACATGGCTTTCTGTGTCTAGAATACAATGCATCTATCTATCATACCATGTTCTTACATCAAAGTACTTCTGTTGTGTATCCCGCATCAGTCACTCATGATTGGACGCTTTTAACATGGCAATTTGATAGTGGTTGCATCTTGCATTGATTTCTATGTTGCACTGCTTCTAATTTTTTGAATTGCAACTTATGACAAGACACATTTAACTTGGCAGAGTAATATTGGTTGCATCTTTCATATGGTGTCTAGCTTGCATTACTTCTATTTTCTTGAAAATCCTTTTTCTTAGTTTACACATCGTAGCTGTGAATATGTCACGCCGTCCTATTTTTCTTACATATTCCATCCTCATATGGTTGTCTTACATCAAAGTATTGCTTGTCTGTATCATGCATCGATGAGTCCTGAAGAGCGATTTTATTCTTTTGTGTTGTGGGTATGGCTTGACATGGCAAAGTCAAAAATGAGCAAGGAAAATAATATAGTAGGGAGTGGTGTTACTCGTCGGGTGAAACGGAAAAGGATCTGCCATCGAGATTCTGCTGGTACTTATAGTGCAGTAGTAGGTCCAAGTCCACCGGCTAAATCTACAAACACAGTATCACCTGCTCCACCAGCTGCAGCATCCACTTCAATTGTATGAGCATCTCAATGAGTTCCTCGTTCGTTTGCTCCGGAACTGGCCAGTTCCCAAGCTGCCTTCACACCTAACACTACTTCCAAAGCACTGCTGACACAACAGGCTTGGCAAGATTAGATGAACCTCATGAGCATCTACACCAAGACGGTACCTAACCGAGTCAAGTTGCAGTTGCATGCTCCTTTATATGTACTCTCACATTTTGATGTACACTAACACTTTCCATATTCGTTGTTGAACTAGCACCACGACGCAAGCGGAAACAGACATCAGGGATAATGCTTGATAGATTAACAAAATCTAAAGGAGGAAGAATGGAGATCCGTTTTGAGGCAGGTTTAAAAAGGCCACGTCATGCTACAGAGTCAGACAAGTTAGTATCAGAGGCAGCCATTGCCGTTAGGTGTCATGCACGTATCCTCCCAACATGGATCCAGTACAGGAATGAGAAAGACAATACCCAGTTTAACACCTTCCTTGACCATTTATCCATAAGTAATGTTATTCATCGCAATTAGTAATATTGTCTTGCTCTGTCCCATACTTTCTAGCTTCCTCCTAATAAGACTCACATTCTTTTTTCAACAGATGAGGTTCAAGTTGGATCCGAAAGATGATGCAACTAAACAAGCATGCACTCATGTTTTTCAGTCTGCTCTGCGACAGTATCGGTACTACCTTAGAAAATCTCACTTTGAAGGCAAGGCTAACAATGAAATCACGCAAACATCTCCAGTGGAATATATTAGAGATGAGGACTGGACGGCCCTTGTTAAACACTGGTCTGATCCAAAGTATCAGGTAGGCTATATGTATTTGATCATACCACATATTGAACTTGTATTTATGTATGTGCCTTACAAGTGTATCTTCTTCTAGTCTAACTATCTAAAGAACAAGACCAATCGTTCTAGAGTGAAATTCCAACAGACAACAGGATCTCGTAGCTATATTGCACACTACGAGGCTCTTGTAAATAGCTGCCACTTCCTTCTTTTTTCTGTGCCATATTATCGTATCTATATTGACTTGTTCCAAATACAGAGGAAAGCCTGTGCGGAACAAAAAAAACATGAACCGAATGCAGTGCAAATCTTCAAGGATTGCCACACCAGCAAGATGAAGGGCATGAGCACACCAGGTCAAGCCGCCGTTGTAAGTCCTTACTCCTCCTGCCTTTGAACTGATTTGTACTGTGATGTGTTCATTTAACTACTTGGTTTGCAGCCAATTTCAGTTACTCCATTCACTTTTATACACAGGTGTCTAAACGTATCATTTCACCTTACCTTGTTTAAAAGAGATGAAGGATATTCTTTTGGTCTTGATCTGTAATCTAGTTGTTTTGTTCACGTGCGCACACAATGATAAAATAGCCTATTTGTTTTATATCTGTTTGCCCATGATATGAATGATGTCATACTATGTTCATCCTAGTTTAAACCATGTCTCTTTATCCTTAGATGTCGACGAATGTGATGAAATAGACAATACAGTAGGCATGCTACAGGGACATATGTTTCGGAAGTGACTTTATTATGTAGTTGGCACTACAATACATGCCAATGTATTACAGTAGTTCACCAAAATAAGTTATGTATAAACGTGTATCCTACTTTGTTTATTTTTATCTCATTAGTAACTTATTTGGTACACTAATCTACAAGTTAAAACTTTCAGGAAGCTATGGAACAAATTATTGAACATCCACAACCACCTGAAGGTGACGGGGCTACCACAAGCACAATGTCACCTCTTGCTGCAGTGCGTCAGTATCTCTCCACTAACAGTGCAAAAAGCACCTTCCTGTGTAATTCTAGGCTAGTTGTCAAGGTAACTGTCGGTGTAAAAACCGGTGGATCTCGTGTAGGGGGTCCTGAACTGTGCGTCTAAGGCTAATGGTAACAGGAGGCGGGGGACACGGTGTTTACCTAGGTTCGGGCCCTCTCGATGGAGGTAATACCCTACTTCCTGCTTGATTGATCTTGATGGTATGAGTATTACAAGAGTTGATCTACCACGATATTGTAGAGGCTAAAACCTAGAAGCTAGCCTATGATTATGATCGTTGTTGTCCTACAGACTAAACCCTCCAGTTTATATAGACACTGGAGGGGGCTAGGGTTACACAGAGTCGGTTACAGAGAAGGGAATCTACATATCGGAATTGCCAAGCTTGCCTTCCACGCAAAGGAGAGTCCCACCCGGACATGGGACGAAGTCTTGAATCTTGTATCTTCATAGTCCAACAGTCCGGCATAAGCATATAGTCCGGCTGTCCGAGGACCCCCTAATCCAGGACTCCCTCAGTAGCCCCTGAACCAGGCTTCAATGACGATGAGTCCGGCATGCAGATTTTCTTTGGCATTGCAAGGCGGGTTCCTTCTCCGAATACTCCAAAGTAGATCTTGAACACAAGAATTGTGTCCGGCTCTGCAAAACAAATTCCACATACCACCGTAGAGAGTACAATATTCCACGAGTCTAATCTGCTGACAACTTTTCCATAGCGTGACATCACGCCGTGGGCCGGTCATTATTCGAACCGTTTTCTCAACCTGCTACTACACATCTTGCGAGGCGGTTTTATTGGCATGTCTTGTCAAAGCAGAGATCGTGTCCCCTTATCACGGGATTCTCATCAATACGGGTGTGGGTAACCCAACCGTGCCACTAACATGGCGCTTGGGGAATAAGCTAGTTTCTAGGGCAAGTGGGGAGGCGCATGATTTCTGCTGCCTTTATAAACTGACAAGGATTCCCCTTTTTCACCCACGCCTTCTTCTTCCTCTGCCTACTCTCTTTCGCTCGACCTCCAGCGCCCCAGCATTTGCCTTCTCCGCCCACAAAGGCATTCCGAAAATGTCCAGATCTGGAGCCGGAGGCATGTGGATGGCCTCTACTGTCCAGGAGAAGGATATTAAGAAACTTCGGGAGGCCGGGTATCTGGCCAAGAAGATCGGACACCACCATCCGACAGCGGGACAGATTGTCCCTACTCCAGAACCCCACGAGAGGGTTGTATTCCTCCCTCACTTTGTCCGCGGGCTAGGGTTTCCCCTCCACCCATTCTTTCGCGGCCTTATGTATTACTATGTTATCGATTTTCATGATATATCCCCCAATTCCTTCCTCAACATCTCGACATTCATCATCGTGTGCGAGGCCTTCCTCCGCATCTCTCCACACTTCCGATTATGGCTGAAGATTTCCATCATGAAGCCCAAGGTGGTGAATAGCGAGCACGCCAAGTGCGGGGAGCCATGGTGAGCAAGATGCCCAACGTCACATGGCCATCATAAAAGTGCGTTATATCAACTAGAGGGGGTGTGAATAGGCGATTTTTATGAATTCTTCACTAAGGAATTTGCTGGTGAGGAAATTCCTTAGCGAAGAACTACTTGCAGCGGAATAAGTACTCAAAAGTAAACATAACAGAACACAAGCATAGTCATTATGATGAAATGAAGACAAGCACAGAGTAGAGCAAGCGTAAGCACATGATAACACAGGATGAAGATGAACAGACTGAAGAAATTGAACTGAGGAAATTGAGACAGTCTTCAGTCAAAGTCTTCAAACAGATATGAACAGGCACACAACAACAGAAATAAGAAAATGAAAGAGTTGAGGAAATAGAACCAGTAAGCTTGGTGAAGACAATGATTTGGTAGACCAGTTCCAACTGCTGTCTCAGTTGTATGTCTGGTTGGAGCGGCTAGGTATTTAAACCTGAGGACACACTGTCCCGGACACACAGTCCTCACCGTATTCTCCTTGAGCTAATGTCACACAGACCTTGCCCAATCACTTGTGGTAAGTCTTTAGGTGACTTCCAAACCTTCACAGACTAGGTCACTCGGCGATCCACAATTCCTCTTGAATGCTCTAGACCATGATGCCTAACCATATGGAAGAAGCATAGTCTTCAAAGGTAACAAGCGTCGGATCCATGCAGGATCAATCTCTTCAGTGATGCTCAATCACTTTGGGTTTGAAGGTGTTTGGGTTTGGGTTTTCCTCACTTGATGATTTTTGCTCAAAGTCCTCGGAGGATGGGATGCTCTCAGATGACAAGTGTTAGTTTCTCTCGGAGTAGCCAACCAGCTAGTGGTTGTAGGGGGCGGCTATTTATAGCCTAGGGAGCAGCCCGACATGATACGACATAAATGCCTTCAATGATATGACAGTTAGGTGGGTAGATATTTTGGGACAGCTGGCGCATAGCACAACAACGGTCGGAAATTTGACTCTCAAATTCCTAAGGGCTATCATGTTCCTCACTGTGTAGGTAATCCGCACTGGCAAATTTCTAACTCCACAGTTAGAACAAATTCCTCAGAGATCAAAAGAACTTCGTCTCTGTCACTGAAGAATATGACTGAACTGTATTAGATTTCCAATGGCTTCACTCAAAGGGATTGGTAGTTGTAGGATTTTGAGTTGAGCATCACATGGAAAATTTTCCTTAGTATTTTCTCGACCCCCTCTAACAGTACGGTGTTTCCTATGACTCAAGAAAGAGAAAATGAAACTACGAAAACAAAAGTCTTCATGCTTCATGTTCCTCGAATGATTGCCAAGTCTTCAAGGTCACACCAATTTCTTCACTTTCAATGTCTTCAGTCGAAGAACTTCATTTTTAGGGGTCGACTTTCTCTGTAAGTATCAAACTCTTCATTGATTTATAGACCTGTGTACACTCACAAACGCATCAGTCCCTTAACCTATAAGTCTTCAATTACACCAAAATCACTAAGGGGGCACTAGATGCACTTACATCTCCGCCTTTTTGGTGATTGATGACAATATAGGTTAAGTTTTCAACGGGGATAAACATATGAACTGTAAATACTGATATTGAGGAATTTGATTGCAAGATATAGAAGAACTCCCCCTGAAGATGTGCATAGTGAGGAATTTGTTTTTGAAGCAATGCACACTTGAAGAGTATAATCATGGAGATCTCCCCCTATATCTTGTAATTCAGACATGCATTTGACATATAATATGAAGAATTTGAAATGCATGATGAAATATGGTGACTGATGTAATTCAGCTTGCATGCATTGACATTAATGAGGAATAAGCATGTACAAGAACTCAGCAAAAGTATCAGGCCACCATAGAGTTTAATATTACAACTCGATCTAGCAAAGACATCAAAATAACGAGAGTTGTAACTTAGCCAAAAAATCACCCATATAAGATAGACCCGCTTGAACACTAACTCAAATTTCTCCCCCTTTGTCATCGAATGACCAAAAGGGTTGAAAATGAGGACTAACGCCCCTGAAGAATATCATGATGATGGAGGAGCGGCAACGTTGTTGGGGTCTTGTGTCATTGTAGGGCCTGCCACAGTGTCGTCCAAGTCTTCATATTCACCCGTGTCGCGTGATGAAGAAAATGAACTGGCGACCAAAGAAGGAACCTTGACCTTCTTGTATTTCTTCGGTGGAGGAGCAGACCAGTCAAAATCTTCCTTGAAACCCATTTGCTTCAAATCTTCTTCACCATAGAGATGAGACAGAATAGCCCAGGTGCGATCGAAGACTTCATGGAGGTAGTAATGGTTTTTCTTCACTGCATTATGTGTAGTAGTCATGTTTTGAAGAATAGAGCCAAACTAATGCTTAAGCCATTTGTGGTTTCAATCCACCTTCTGGTGAAGACTAAGAAGCAGCTCTTGGTCAGTCGTCACACGAGGAGCAGTGGCTTGAGGATTTTGCTTGGATACATTGGCAGCAGAATCATGAGTAGAGTCATCATTGGTGGAATAAGATGCAGCTTTGCAGAACTAACCATCCAATGGACGAATGCCTTCATCAATAATAGCTGGTGCCTTGCCCTTCTCATCAGCTGAGGAATATGTCCGCTTGAGGACTTCAATCGGGGGCAAGTAGCTGAGGTGATTCTGAAAATCAGCTTTGTAGTTGAGTGAAGACCTTGTTCTGAGGAATCTCATGATCCAAGGAGCATAAGGCTTCAGCTCAAACGGAGAAAGTGCAACATTTGCTAGAGTCCTCATGAAGAAATCATGATAATTGACAGGGATGCCATGAATGATGTTGAATAGCATATTCTTCATGATACCAACAATTTGCTCATCAGATGAGTCATGGCCATTGATAGGACTCATAGTCTTCGTCAGAATGCGATATACGGTTCTTGGCACATACAAAAATTCCTTCTCGAGGAATTTGGTCCTTGGGGCTTGACCAGGCTTTAGAGGCTTCATGAGCACTTGCATGTAATGAGCAGTGAGTTCAGGCTCCTGGTACAGACAACGAGCACCTTCAGGTGGAGGACTGATTTGCAGGGCATGAAGTAATTCAGAGGCCGGTTCTTTGTAATGAGTGTTTTTAGTCATCCAGTCCAACACCCAAGTGTTGATATCATCAGCATCACCTGTGATGTGCAGTGTTGCGTAGAACTAAAGAATAAGCTCTTCATTCCAATCAACTATGTCAGAGCAAAGGTTGAGCAGTCCTGCATCATGAAGCATACTGAGGACTTGAGAGAAGCAAGGCATTGATTCCATGTCCACGTGAGGAATATGCTCGTGGTCGAAGACTTCGTCCTTGTTGAAAAGTAGTGAAGAATAGAAATTGGCCTGGCTAGCAGACCAGAAGTGCTTCCTTCTAAGACGAGCAGAGTCATATGGGTTAAATTCAGTGAACAAAACATGCTCGCCGAAGAAGTCATCAACCTTGAATTTGTGCTTCTTTAAGAAGGGATCCTTTGGCTTGGGCTGAGGAGTGTCATTCAATTGCATCACCACCTCAGGAATCACAATCTCAGGATCCACAGTCTGAGGAATTTCAGGCTCTTCAGCAGCTGCAGCCTAGGTCTTCAATTCTTCATTTACATTTTCATCAGCACTACTGGCTGGAATTTCCTCATGGACAGATGGGGTTGCATGAGGTTCTTCAGAACCCATTTGTACTTCAGTAGCAGCTGGGAACTGAGGAATTGCTTGAAGTGGAGTGAACATTGGAGAGTTGGGGTGCTAACTTTCCCAAAAGTCATCATTCACCACTGGTGTTGTACAGCCAATGTCCACATCCTCATCTTCCATTTCTTCAACGCTGGCCTCTTCAGCAGCAAACTGAGGCATAGGCGAGGATACAACTGGTGTTGAAGGGATTGCATCCACTTCAATTTCTTCATCCAACTGCTCTGACGAAGCAGCAGAAGGATTCTCTTCATTGGATTCACTTGGAATCACATCACCTTCACCAAAAGGAACAAGGTCCTTTGATGGCATGAATGAGACAGGAATGACATCAATTGGGTTGTTAGCTTTGCTTGTCAAAGGCTTCATCTTCTTTGGAGCTGAAGAATCTGATGAACTTGATGCCTTCCTTTTCTTCACAGCTGCACACTCTGCAGCCTTGGTTTTCTTCCCATCTGATGTAGATGGAAGAATCGGAGTTGGTGTAGGCGCATGAGGAGCAGAGGAATTTGGTTCAGTTTCTTCAGGCGCAACTGATGCAGTTTCCCTGACTTCTTTACTTTCTTCAGGCGCACCACTAGTGGATGCCCTGGCAATTTCTTCAGTGGCTGGAAAGCGGTCATCAGCTCTGGTACTTTCATTCTCTTCAGCAGCCTGGTTGTCATCAGCGGTGCTGGCATGTTCTTCATTAGGCTGAAGCATCTTAATTTCTTGTTGCGTTGGGGCTGCAATATTTGAAGTGAGTTTGTCAATAATCTTCACAAATCTGACTTTGGCTCCAAACCTGTCAGCATAGTAGCGGTCAAATTCATCACCCAGTTGCTTGATCTCAGCTTGCAAGGCAATGAGTTGTTCATGGGTAAGAGTCAGGACATTGTCATTGAGGTAGCGCTGCTTCTTGTACTGCGCTTTCTTCACTCTTCTTCCTTCTTCAAATTTCCACTTCTCTTCTTCAATGAAGGCAGTCAAAACATGACTTTGACCAGGAGTGAGGTTCATCTCCGGTAAAGGCGTGTTTGGGTCCTTGTGCCATAAATCGATGAAGTCTAGGATCAACTTCAGATCCATTAGCATTGGCACATTGCTGCCTTTGGCTCTAGCGGCCCTGGCCTGCCTGTCTCTGATGATTTCGGCAAGTTCTTCATCATCAGCCTCATCGTCATCAGAGGGCACTTGAAAGGCGACCTGCTTCTTTTGAGGACTTGGTCAAAGGCCTCGTCTAGCAGTGGCCTTTTTCTTCAGCAGAGAGGGGCCAGTTGAGGAATTTGGGCAGCTGAGGAACTTGCAGACGCTCCTGAGGCAATTGAGATGCCTGTAGTCCTTTGACACCGGGCGAGATGCACAGGTGCAGAGGATTTAGTCGGAGCAGCTGAAGACTTTGTCAGAGGAGTTGAGGACTTTGAAGGAGGAGAAGATTGAGGAATTGGCCGTGAGGGCTTTGAAGAATCTGGCCGTGAGGGCATTGAGGGAGAAGCACTTGGCTTGTGAGCAGGTTTCTTAGGCATGGCCTTCTTCGGCTTGCTTGCAGAGGCCTCAGCAGTGGTAGGAGCAGCAGCCAGAGTCTTCATTAAATTTCCTCACTGCTTCCTTTGCTTGTTTGGCCAGTTTGGCCTGGCGCTTTGCCCATTCATCAGGATAGTCCTGACCGCGCTTGAGGCTGGTGGGATCTGCCAATTGGCCAGGTGCCAATGGAGGTCTTGGGCATGGAGGGTTGAGTGCGAATTTCTTCATATACTTGGGAGTGACATATCTGTAGTCCCTCCATTCCTGTGCCCATCTCCTCTCAATCTTTTGAATGCGCACCTTGCGCTGATTTTTATCTTCCTCAGGGGGTGTGCAATATCGAGCATAAGTATCATTAGGAATCTCAAATGCTGTGTTGACCTCAGGCCTCTTTCCACCCTTCCATGGCTTCTTACCGTAAGCCATTTTCTTCAGCTGAGGAATATGAACAACTGAAGTTTCTGAAGAGGTGTGCAACTTTTCTTCAAGGAACGCTGCAAATGAGTTAAGTTGATGAGAACCTAGTGATTCAGCAGCGGACATGTGTACCTATGAACAAAGTATAGTTGCGAGGAATTTGGAGAGGTCATATGCGTTCTCAGAAGGTTTTTCAAAACGAATAAGTTTGAGGAATTTGACCAGATGAGTCTTGAAGAATTTCACTAAGCGTTCTTTGTCTTAGGTTCCAGAGTTGTATAGATTGAAAATCCACACAATTGAGGAATCTTGAAGAAAATCATTGCTTAGAGAAATGAATCAAGAGCAGATGACATGTGAGGTGTTCAGTGTGTGAAGATTTGAAGAATAAACACCTTTGAAGATTTTCAAGTAAACATTTGAATCAAAGAGGGTAGTAAAAGTAACTTTTAATTACCGTTGATGAAGAACATGACGAACTGGGAAGAGTAGATGTGAAGTTCGTCAGTTTAGATCTTCTACGCCCTAACTCGGCACAGGAAGACAGCTACGGCGGCGGCGGAGTGAAGAAATCCGCAACCGGCGCGAGTACGACAGCGACGAGGTCGAGGCAGTGAAGCTCTTCCTCACCGGCGGTGATGAAGTAGCGGCGGCGCTAGGGTTTGAGAAGCTCAAGCGGGAGTGAGAACGAGCGGAGTAAAAATGAAGTGAGGAAGAGGCGGGGCTATTTATAGTGGGAGTGAATAACTGTACGCCCGAGGAAATCGGATGAACGTGCCCCTGGCCCTTCTCATTTTCTTGACATGTGTCACCCACACACTGAGAGGTGGCGATCGTGTAAGATCGTGGGTGAATAGATAAATATTATCATGGGATGTAGAACTTTTTGAGTGGCAAATCCGAAATTTTTGGATAAGATAAGTTAAAAGTTCTGTCCGCAATTTCTTCAGCTGACAAGGACACAGTGAAGATTTTGAATGAGTTTCAAATAGAACGCAAATGAAGAATTTGTGAACAGACTGGGTTGAGTTTAGCATAGAGGGGGAAGGGTCCGATCACATTCACTTAGCAGAAGAAATCAACTTAAAGAATTAGCAATAAGTGAATGCTGTAGAGGACATAAACTCATATATATAAATATAGCCAATGAAGAATAACGATGGAAAGAGTGAAGACAATGCAAAGTTGAAGAATTTGAACAACTGAGGAATTTCAAAAACGAAGAAAAACTCAAATTGAAGATTTTCAACTTTTGGTGGTGGCATGACCCACCGTATAAGAATGATGATTTCAGACACCGCGTACAATTGTCGTAGGGCTCTGAGAATCAATTTCTTCATTAATTTGTTCACACTTAGAGGGTTAGTTTTCATTGATTGAAGAAAAATGTTACTTTGTGTGTTGCACATCTAAGTCATCAAGTCAGCATAAGTGTTAGAACGTGTGTCCTTTTCAGAGAACATTCGAAGATTCTAGGATATTTAGCTCACACCGCAACTTGCTAAATCTCTTCTCATCCAAGGGCTTAGTGAAGATATCGGCCAGCTGGTCTTCAGTGCTTGCGTGGTCGATGGAGATGTCGCCCTTCAACACATGATCACGAAGAAAATGATGACGAATCTGGATGTGCTTTGTCTTCGAGTGCTGAACTTGGTTATGAGCAATCTTGATAGCGCTCTCATTGTCGCAGTAGAGAGGCACATTCTTCACATTGATGCCATAGTCCTTGAGGGTTTGCTTCATCCATAGTAATTGGGCACAGCACGATCCAACAGTAATGTACTCAGCTTTTGAAGTGGAGAGTGATACGTAGTTCTGTTTCTTCAAGGACCAACAGACCAAAGATCGTCCGAGGAAATGGCATGTGCCTGATGTTGACTTGCGGTCCACACGATCACCAGCATAGTGGGAGTCTGAATATCCAATGAGATCAAATGAAGAGCCCTTGGGATACCATAATCCAAGTGTTGGTGTGTGATCTAGATATCGAAGAATATGCTTCACAGCCTTATGGTGTGATTCCTTCGGTGTAGCTTGAAATCGGGCACACATGCAAACACTAAGCATAATATCCGGCCTAGATGCACATAGGTACAATAAAGAGCCAATCATGCACTACTAGGAAAAGGCCTGCTAGTGGCGCACCTGTTTTTCCAACTAATGGTGCACTACAGGTGCGCCACTAGTACCACGCCATTAGAATTTTTTACTAATGGCGCACCAGGCAGTGCGCCATTAGTATAGCCCACGGTGCACCACTACTATCTGACTTAGTAATGGCGCACCACATAGAAGTGCGCCATTGTTAACAATTTTTTTCAGGTTTTTTTTTTAGAAAAAAATTTCAATTTTTTTTCATTTTTCTTAATCTCGGGTCACTATGGCTTAATCTCGGGTCAATATGCTTAATCTCAAGTCAAATCACACTAAGTGGTCAAACTTCCCGGAAGGTCACCCATCCTCACACTACTCCAGCCCGAGCACGCTTAACTTCACAGTTCTATCCAACCCAAGCACCACCTCACTTAACAGGCACTTGTTGATATATTTATCATATGAATCCTATTATACCTTGTTGATGTCTAGGACTTTGTTCATGTTCATGAGTATGATGAAATTTTGAAAAATATTTCAAACTTCCCGGTCATATTACGTATCATCTTTTGAAAAAAAATCCAAAAAAATCGGAACAATTTTTTTGTTACTAGTGGCGCACCTAGCAAACTGTGCGCCACTAGTTAGTTTGAATTTTTTTGCCTCTAGATCTTGAAAGCCCCATAACTTTTTTTCTGTTTGGTTTTTGAGGATTTTGAAAATGTTTAACGGGGACTTTTCGAGTAGATGATTTTTCATATAAAAAACTTTTTAATCCGAGTTCGTATGCAAAAGTTATGCCCATTTTACAAATTCCAGAGAGATTTTGCAAATAAAGTCGAAATTCATATTTGTAAATTTTCCCAACAAGTAGACCACATATCACATGGGAAACTTATTTTCTTTTATTTTTTTAACATTTACATCATTTTCTTTTAGTTTTCTTAAAACTGAAAAGGCGGTCCACTGAGGGGGGGGGGGTGCATTCGGTGGATTTTTTGGGCCAAGCTAGTAATGGCGCACCGTGGGAGTGGTGCGCCATTACTAGTTCAACTAGTAATGGCGCACCACATCAACGGTGCGCCACTAGTAATTTTGTTTCAAAAAAATTTCAATTTTTTTTTCAAAACTAGTAATGGCGCACCGTGGCGCACTATCCCCTGGTGCGCCATTACTAGTTTTGAAAAAAACAAAAAAAATTAATTTTTTTTGAAAAAAACACTATTGGCGCACCGTGGATGTGGTGCGCCATTACTAGTTTAACTAGTAATGGCGCACTATCCCCTGGTGCGCCATTACTAGTTTTGAAAAAAAATAAAAAAATTTGTTACTAATGGCGCACCGTGGATGTGGTGCGCCATTATTATTTGGACACTAATGACGCACCAACACATGGTGCGCCATTAGTATATAGTAGTGGTGCACCACATGTCTGGTGCGCCATTAGAGTCCATATCATCTATAGCCCTTTTCCTAGTAGTGATGGAGCGGTATACCTTTTGATCGAAGTCTTTACCATTTTCATCAGTGCATAGATGGCCATTTGTGGGCATTGGAATTTTGACCCCTTTGCAATCTTGCATGCCGAATTTCCTCAATACATCCTTGAGGTATTTCTCCTAAGATATGAATATGCCATTGCGATGTTGACGAATTTGAAGACCTAGAAAGAATTTCAATTCTCCCATCATAGACATTTGATATTCTTCACACATCATATAGGCAAATTCATCACTATAACGTTGGTCAGTACAGCCAAAAATGATATCATCAACATATATTTGGCACACAAACAATTCACCATCATAAGATTTAGTGAAAAGAGTTGGGTCGAGTGAACCAGGTTTGAAGCCTTTCTTCATGAGGAATTCCTTCAAAGTATCATACCACGCCCGAGGGGCCTGCTTGAGGCCATACAGGGCCTTATTGAGTCTGAAGACTTTGTCAGGATGGTTTGGATCTTCAAAACCTGGGGGTTGAGCAACATATACTTCTTCCTCAAGCTTACCATTGAGGAATGCGATTTTCACATCCATTTATTGTAAGATAATATCATGATGGTTAGCATAAGCAAGTAATATGCGAATAGCCTCAAGTCTAGCAACAGGTGCAAAAGTTTCATCGAAATCAATTCCTTCAACCTGTGTGTAGCCTTGAGCTAAAAGTCGTGCCTTATTCCTCACCACAAGACCATTTTCATCTTTCTTGTTGCGGTAGATCCACTTTGTGCCAATGATGTTGTGCTTGCGAGGATCTGGACGTTTGACCAGTTCCCAGACATTGTTGAGCTCGAACTGATGTAATTCTTCTTGCATAGCTTGAATCCACTCAGGCTCCAGAAATGCTTCATCTACCTTAGTGGGCTCTGTGATAGAGACAAAAGCAAAGTGCCCGCAAAAGTTATACAAATGTGAAGCTTTTGAGCGTGTGAGAGGACCTGGTGCTTCAATGTCATCGATGACCTTCTCGACTTGCACTTCGTTTGCAATGCAAGGATGAGCGGGTTGTCTTCGAGGAATTTGATCCGCATTTTCATCAGGAGAATTTTCCTCAGCACCATTTTCTTCAAGTGAGCTAGCTTGATGTTCTTCATGTTCTGGAATGAATTCTTCAGCAGATTCTTCAGTAGGAATGACATCATCAGTAGCCTTGAACTTGATAGATCCTCAGATGCTGGTTCATCTAACACAGAAGGTTGGTGCTCTCTTTGCGAGCCATTAGTTTCATTGGACCGCACATCTACAATTTCAACAACCTTGTGAAGAATGTTGTTGAAGACTCTGTAGGTGTGCGAGTCCTTTCCGTAACCAAGCATAAAACCCTCATGTGCTTTCGGTGCAAATTTAGAATTGTGATGAGGATCTCTAATCCAACATTTAGCACCGAAGACTTTGAAGTAACTCACATTGGGTTTCTTGTCAGTGAGCAATTCATGAGCAGTCTTCTTGAAGAATTTGTGAATATATACTCTATTGATGATGTGGCACGCAGTATCAATTGCCTCAATCCAGAAACGACGAGGCATCTTGTATTCATCAAGCATAGTGCGAGCCATCTCAACAAGAGTTCTGTTCTTGCGCTCCATGACGCCATTCTGCTGAGGAGTATAAGGAGCAGATAACTCATGAGTAATACCAAGTTCATCAAGATAGTCATCAAGATCGGAATTCTTGAACTCAGTCCCATTGTCACTTCTGATGTGCTTGATCTTCACACCAAAGTTGGTTGAAGCCCTCGAGGAAAATCGTTTGAAGACTTCCTGCACCTCATGTTTGTAAGTGACAATGTGCACCCATGTGAAACGAGAATAACCAACAACAATAACAAAGCCATATAGAGATGCATCATTTGTAACAGCAGAATAATGATTAGGACCAAAGAGACCCATGTGAAGCAATTCAAATGGTCGAGTGGTAGTTATGATAGTCTTCGTTGGATGCTTGGCCTTTGTCATCTTTCCAGCTTCACAGGCTCCGCATAAGTGATCCTTGAGGAATTTGACATTCTCAATGCCAATGACATGCTTCTTTTTCGCGAGCGTGTGCAAATTCCTCATGCCAGCATGACCAAGTCATCAATGTCATAGCCAGCCTTTTGAAGCTTTTGCAAGTAGGCATACGGCCGGTTGTGGTCCTGTAGAGAAATCAACAATGTACAAGTCCCCTCTCCTAAAGCCTTCGAAGACTTTAGAATTGTCAGCTTCCATGATCTCAAAACAATGATATTTGCCAAAGACAACAACCATATCGAGATCACAAAGCATCGAGACAGACATGAGGGTGTATCCTAAGGACTCGACAAGCATGACTTTGTCCATGTGTCGATCCTTTGAGATCGCAACCTTACCTAGACCCAATACCTGACTTTTGCCTTTGTTAGCGAAGATGATATGCTTCAGATGTGACGGTGATAAAGGAGCATCCATCAATAGATTCTTGTCACCAGCCATGTGATTTGTACATCCACTATCGAGGACCCACTCATTGGTTTTGGGTTGATCATCCTTCAGATAAATTAGTGCAACTTATGAACTCATATACTTCATTAGTGAAGAATATGACATCAACATCATCATATCAATTTCATGAAGCAGTAGAATAGATAAAATAGTATGAGGACGTGAGAAATGAAAGTTCATTTCTTCATGATTAGCCTGCGTCCTTTCAGGCAATTTCAGGTCTCCAGCAAATTCTTCAGACATTTTAAGCACGTTTGGAGACCTGACCCTGCATAAAGGATTAGTTCTTTTTGTTCACCACCCACATCTGAAGGGGTGGCAAAGAATTCATCACTCTGCGAGCACCATATGAGAAAGGTGGCATAGAATCCAGTAGACTTTGTTTCACATAAGAGGGGTTAGGATAAGCATATGAACAAGCAGAGAAATTCTTCGAGGACTTATGAACATAATGATTAGAAGAATAATGCTCATATTCATAGCCCTTAGCTCTACCCTGCGAAACAGGGGGTTTAGCACGATGGGGATCATATGAGGACTTTGATCCTTTTGAGGAATTTGATCCATGTGAGGAATTTTCTCCATATGAGGACTTGGATCCATATGAAGAATTTGGTCCATATGAAGAATTTGATCTGGAGTTCCTATTCTTCACAGGTGGTGTCATCAGGACATTCACCTGAAGACTTTCAAGGCAACTTTTGGGAACACATATTTTCTTCATAGGGGAACCATTCCTGTAGTTAGTACCAACATATCTAGCAAATACTTCACCATTCTGATTTTTGAACAGTTTATAGTTGGAGTCAAATGAATCATCAGAAGAATGAGGAGATTCACATGAAAAGCCAGATAAATTGGATGGATCAACTGGAGGTCCCTTTGCAGCAACTCATGAGGTGTTGGGGTACAGCTCAGGCTTCCAATATGTTCCATCAGCATTGAGTTTCCTCTCAAAGGCAATACCCTCTTTCCTAGGGTTCCTGTTGAGGATCTGCTTTTTAAGCACATCACAAAGAGTCCGATGCCCTTTGAGGCTTTTGTACATGCCTATCATGTACAATTCCTTCAGCCCTGCATCATCAGTGATACTAGCAATGTCCTCAGATGAGGAATTAGTGATAGCAGAGACAGATGAAGAATTTGTAGCATTAGAAGCATTTGAACATTCAGGTGAAGAACTAGCAGTTTCACGTTCAATGCACTTCATACATGGAGGAACAAATTCTTCCTGAGTAGCACAGATTTGTTGAGCAAGTAATGAATCGCGCTCCTTCTGGAGTTCTTCATAACTCACCCTTAGCTTCTCAAGATCTTGCTTTCTTTGAAGAAATTCATAAGAAAGCTTCTCGTGATCAGATAAGAGACTGTTATGATGACCTTGAAGGTTGTCAAACTTGGCCTGAAGTCTCTGAAGATTTTCAGTCAAGGTTTTAGTGCGATCCATTTCTTCAGCCACTTATCTAGCATGTTTTGAATCTTTTCAAAAGCCTTTTGTTGTTTCACAACAATCTTAGCAAGTTTAGAGTAGCTGGGCTTGAGGTTTTCATCAGATTCATCCTCACTAGATTTAGAAGAGGTGTATTTAGTTACCTTGGCACCCTTTGCCATGAAGCAATGGGTGGGAGCGTAGTCATCACTGTCTTCATTAGCCTTGTTGGTGATGCCATTTTCTTCAGAGTTGAAGATAGACTTGCTGACGAATGCAGTAGCGAGAGCTAGGATCGCCACACCAGACTTGGACTCCTCAGATGCCTCCTCGTCCTCATATTCCTCAGATTCAGCCTCAGAGTCCATTTCCTTGCCAATGAATGCCCGATCCTTCTTGGAGCTGCTCTTCTTGTGAGATGAAGACTTTGAGGATTTTGATGATGAAGACTTTGAAGATTTCTTCTTCTTCTTAGCGTCATCAGAACCCTAGTCCTTGTATTTCTTCTTCTTTGATTCCTTTTCCCACTAAGGACAATCTTGAATGTGGTGACCAGGTATCTTGCATTTGTGGCATAGCCTCTTCTTGTAGTCATTGGATGAGGAATCATTGCTCCTTGAGGACTTTCCAAAGCGACCACGCCATGAGAACTTCTGAAATTTCTTCACGAGCAGTGCTAGTTCCTGGCTCAGATCTTCAGGATCACCAAGGCTGCTAGCAGAGTCTTCATCTTCAGACTCAGAGACTGCCTTGGCCTTCAGAGCACGTGATCTGCCATAGCTCGAACCATAGAGATCTCTCTTCTCAGCAAGCTGGAACTCATGAGTATTTAGCCTCTCGAGGATATCAGCGGGATCAAGTGACTTGTAATCAGCATGTTCTTGAATCATCAGTGCCAGAGTATCAAATGAAGAATCGAGCGATCTCAGCAATTTCTTCACCACCTCATGGTCGGTGATGTCAGTGGCGCCAAGCGCTTGAAGCTCATTTGAGATGTCAGTGAGGCGATCAAAGGTTTGCTGAACATTTTCATTGTCGAGTCTTTTGAAGCGGTTGAAGAGATTGTGAAGAACGTCAACACGAGAGTCACGTTGAGTTGATACTCCTTCATTCACTTTGGACAACCTATCCCAGATAAGCTTAGCAGTTTCCAAAGCACTCACTCTTCCATATTGCCCTTTGCTTAGATGGCCACATATGATATTCTTCGCTTGAGAATCAAGTTGTTTGAATCTCTTCACATCAGTAGCATTCAGAGAAGGTGTGACTGAGGGAACACCATTTTCCACAACATACGAGAGATTGTTATCAATTGCCTCAAGATGCATCCACATCTTATTCTTCCAGTATGGGTAGTGCGTTCCATCGAAGGTAGGACAACCAGCAGAAACCTTGATCGTACCTGTGGTTGACATAACTAAAACTCCAGGCGGTTAAACCAAAATCACAAAGAACAAGGAGTACCTTGCTCTGATACCAATTGAAAGTGCGTTATATCGACTAGAGGGGGGTGAATAGGCGATTTTTATGAATTCTTCACTGAGGAATTTGCTGGTGAGGAAATTCCTTAGCGAAGAACTACTTGTAGCGGAATAAGTACTCAAAAGTAAACATAACAGTACACAAGCATAGTCATTATGATGAAATGAAGACAAGCACAGAGTATAGCAAGCATAAGCACAGGATAACACAGGATGAAGACGAACAGACTGAAGAAATTGAACTAAGGAAATTGAGACAGTCTTAAGTCAAAGTCTTCAAACAGATATGAACAAGCACACAACAATAGAAATGAGGAAATGAAAGAGTTGAGGACATAGGACCAGTAAGCTTGGTGAAGACAATGATTTGGTAGACCAGTTCCAACTGCTGTCTCAGTTGTATGTCTGGTTGGAGCGGCTAGGTATTTAAACCTGAGGACACACAGTCCTCACTGTATTCTCCTTGAGCTAAGGTCACACAAACCACGCCCAATCACTCGTGGTAAGTCTTCAGGTGACTTCCAAATCTTCACAGACTAGGTCACTCAGCGATCCACAATTCCTCTTGGATGCTCTAGACTATGATGCCTAACCGTGTGGGAGAAGCACAGTTCTCAAAGGTAACAAGCATCGTGTCGCGGCAGAGCTGGGAGGCCACGAGCACCTATGGGGCAGGAGGGCCCCTTTGTTTGTCCGGCAAGGGAGCGGAGGCCGCACGCAGAGCAGATCGAGGCGAGGGAGCGCGCGGGTTTTTTTTACCCAGCTTCGGATCTCTCCGGAGAGATAAAACTCCCACTGCTGCTTTGTGTGTTGTATTTTCTTGCTCGAGAGAGCGGGCGTGGCGTCGAATCAGCCGAACCCCAAGCTGTGGAGCCAAAATTCCGAACCTCCGAACCCCCTCTACGTGCGTATGGGCCTCCTTTTTATAGGCTAAAGGGGTCACCGACAGGTGGCAGCGTAGGAAGAGGGGTAGAAAGGTAAAAATGCGGGTTGGTACAACTACTACCAACAGTGTCCCCTACCTAACTCTGACAGCAGGGGACAAGGGCATTTAATGCCCGTCCGGTCGCCCCAACAGTGCAAGGAAACGACCGTTAGAGGCGCCACCGATCGCCACGATGGCCTCCTTGTCAGCTTCGCTTGCCACCTCGCACCGCCATGCTGCACAGCTACCCGCCACATGCACCAGGAGCGATCCTGTGGCGACACGTCGTCGGATGCGCTGGAGCGTGGGCGCGGAGTGGCAGCCTTGCCGCGGCAAGCGCCTTGCCGCGGCCCCTTGTCTTGTCGCAGCAGCAAGCTTGCCGCTCGCCGGGCCCTGCCGGGACGCGCGGGGCGTCGCGGCAAGTTTCTTGGAGTGCCTTGGCTGGCCGTCCCGGCAAGCTCCTCTTGCCGGGGCCTTTGTCCTTCCCGGCAAGCTCCTCTTGCCGGGGCCTTGTATTCTTCCCGGCCAGCTTCTCTCGCCGGGGCCTTGGTTGGCCTTCCCGGCAAGCTCCTCTTGCCGGGGCCTTGGTTGGCCTTCCCGGCAAGCTCCTCTCGCCGGGGCTTTTAGCTTTAGTACTCTGTTCTTGAACGTCATCTTAAGCAGCCGTCGAGGATCTTGGCGGATGCCCGGCAGGCCCCGCCGCGGGTCACTGCGACTGCCCGTGCACAAGTTCGGGGTACTAAGGTACCCCCTACTTTAGTACACCGACAGGAGCCCCCGGGCCTGGGCCATACACGGTGCCGAGCGCTGTTGGGCCAGGCCCAAAACAGTGCACGGGCACGTGCGGCCTAGGTCCACACTAAATCTGACTCTGCGCCCACCACGCCCTCCCCCCGCAATGGCACGCGTCAAACGCGGCGTCGTGGGAGAGATCGTGGGCAATTTTTTAACCCAAGGAATGCGTAACATCCGCATCCCCCGTTTATAAGCAGAGGAAACAGGGCCATTCCCCCACCTTTGCCACTTGCGGTTCCTTCCTTCGAAAGCCCCGCCGCCCCCTCCGCTTTCCAAGCCGAAAGAGAGCAGCGCTCCGCCGCCCATCGCCGCCGCCGTCCTCGCCTTCCCCCACCGCTTCCGCAATGGCTCCAAAGACCGAGAAGGTTGCGAAGGCTGCGAAGGCTGCAAAGTCAGCCGAGGCGCTGGAGCTTGAGGCGCTCCGCAAGAAGCGAGTGCTTTTCAACCCTGAGCTCACCCGGCAGGCGCTGCGGGAGGAGTTCTACCTCTTCTGGTCGACGGAGATGCGGGCGCATCCGCGCACGCAGGTGCTTTCCGCTGAGGCTTCCAAATCGAAAAAGTGCCCCAGAGGTTACTACTTCTTTCCTATGTTCTTCTATTGCGGGCTCTGCCCGCCTTTTTCTGATTTTTTCTGCGACATCATGAACACCTACGGGTTTCGTCTTCTTGATTTCACCCCCAACGCCGTTCTGACAATGGCGGTTTTCGCACACCTCTGCAAGAACTTTGTTGGGATCCTCCCCAATGTCGCTCTTTTTCGCCATTATTTTTCCCCTCGTGCCGAGAAAGGGGAGCCACTGGCTGGCGGAATCGCCTGGACCTCCCAGATTGGCATGAAGGAGGTGTACTTGGCGGGCGAGCTCCGCAACAAGTGGGACGAGTGGAGGGCGGAGTGGTGTTGGATCCGCGATGCCGATCCGCAGCCGTTCACCAAGCTGCGCCAGACCCGGGTGGTGCGTGGCGGCGATTGGAGCGCTCTGTCGCCGGATGACGCCAAGCTGAAGATTGCCACCACCCGAATCCTCCGGCTTAGGCATGCCGGGCTTACAGCGGGGGCGGTTGGCGCGGATTTCCTTCGCCGTTGCATCGCCCCCCTCTAAAAGAGGGGGAGGCCCGCCTGGTTGTTTGGTGGCCCGGCGGACTTCATGAGGCTGCGCCCAGGCCTCAACTTCAACTTCACTGTCCTGGAGCTTGACGCGATGTTGAGGGAGCTGTTCAAGCATGACGCCAACCATCCAGAATGGTTCAGGTTGCCGCAGGGCGTCGTCCCCTTGTGCAACAACTCCCGGCGCGATCGCATCTGCGCAATGATGCCAGAGTGTGACTCGCACGGGATAAGTGCCACTTGGATAGAGCCCGCCGCCGAGGACGTGCAGCGATTCTTCGATAATTTGACGGAGGCAGCGGTTAACCCCGACGAGCAGAAGCTTCTCACCCGCGCCACCACTGCCGATGAGATGGTGTACATTGCCACTAGGGCCGAAGAGGCGGCAGCAGCCGCTGCCGCGGGCGAGTTCGGCTTCACGTTGGCGGAGGCGGAGGCGGCCGAGGCGGCAAGTCTCGCCGATCGGGAAGAGCTTGTCGAAGAGGCCGCTGGTGAGGGGGAGCCCGAGGCCGAAACGAGCGAGCCTGCCGGGGGCGCGAGCGGCCAGCCGTCTTCGAGCAGCTTGCCGCAGGAGGAGCCCCCAGCGCGGCCCCAATTCCAGCCGAGAAGACGCCTCCGTCGAGTTGGAGATGCGGCAGAGGAGCAGGCCGGCCAGCAACCGCGGCGCCGTGGGACACGCCCCACCGCGGCAAGCACCGCTGCCACGGGAGGGTCCCAGGCCGCGCCGGCAACTAAGGCGGGGTCTTCCCGGGCCGCCACGCCTGATCCCACCGCAGCCCCCGGCAAACGCTGAAGGGAGCTTACTCCCCCGTCACACCGCGCAGAGAGGGTACCGGACTTCGACCTCTCCGCGCTAAGCTCCGATGATGACGAAGAGGAGGAGGAGGAGTGAGGCTTTCTTCTTACTGTTCTTGATCTTTGTTATTGTTTGTCTTGTATCTAATTTGCTTCCCTCTGAATTCCTGTTCCATTTCAGGACTCTGGCCGAGAGGGCGGCGAAAAGGGCCAGGATTCCTGTGGTTGTCATCGAGGACGATCCTGCTGTGACTGCAGAAGACACGTCCGAGACCACCTTGACGGACCCGATCCCTTCTCCTCGCGGCAGCCCCCAGCACAGCCCCCAGCGTAAGTGTTTGATTTACTTCCGATGGTGGGGCGCGCATGGGTGCTTCTTCTTTTGCTGGCATCTTGATTGTTGTTTTGCTCGTGTAGGAGCAGAGCAAGCCCATCAGGAGGAACCAGAAGCCGCTCCGGAGGTGCAGTCTGCTTCAACTACGCCGCCAAGGGGTGATTCCCCGACAAGGGAGCGCTCTCCGGCAAGGGAGCGGTCCTCGGCAAGGGGCAGTTCCCCGGCGAGGGGTGGGACCAGTGAGCCTTTAGTGGCGGAGCCCACAGTCACAGAGCCCAGCACAGGTAACCTTCCTTGTCGGAAATCTTCCCTTGGGTCCTTCTTCTGATCTTCGTTTTTGGATATTTGCTTGAGTCTTCCTTCCCCTTCCTATCCTCAGATCCCCCTCTCGTAGATCCAATGGAGATCGAGGCCGCCGGCGAGGAAGGCGCACGCGGCAACATTGAAGATGCCGCCGCTGGCGAGGAAGAGGCCGGTACTGATGATCCCGCCGACGAGGAGGCCGCCAAGGCTGCTGGCGCAGGAGCCGGCGAGGGATCCGGTGATCACACTAACGACCCAGAGGACGCAGGAGCGCAAGGTGCTACACCGTCCGCCGACCCCTCCGCCGCTGATGCAGCGCCAGGCCCCGAGGAGCCCTAGCTAGGCGCTTACTTGAAGGCCGGCGAGGGCGTGTACATCAAGCTTCCCTGGGCATCGAGCTCCAGGGAACCGGTGGAGGGAGAGGAATTTGACGGAGAAGTACTCGCCTCCGCTGGGCTGGCAGTGGTTAACGAGCCAAGTAGCAGCAGCAGCGAGTCCGAAGAGGAGCAGCTGCTCCGAAGGCTGGTGTCACTCTATCGCGCCCGACAAGCAAAGCTCGAGTCCCGGGAAGCGCTTGTCGCGCGGGCGGGAGTTGACATAGAAAAGCACGCGGAGGAGCTCAAGAGCCACAACCAGGAGGCCCTCCGGTCCATTGCTGAGGAGAGGGCGCAGCTCGAGGAGGCGAAGAAGGCGTTCCTCCTGGAGAAGGCTGAAGCCGAAGAGCAGGAGAGGCTCACCGCCGAGGAGCTGTCCAAGCGGGATGGTGAGCTGATACAGAAGAAGGTGAACCTGGACAGCCACGAAGAGGAGCTCGCCGCCCGGGAGCAATCTCTTGGCGGGGCACTCAAGGAGGCAAAGGATACCGCCGCGGCTGCTGAGGCCGCCAAGAAGGAGTTGGAAGTGAAGGCGACGCAGCTGGAGGCGGTCGTGAAAAGGAAGGACGAAGAGCTTGCCGCACTTCAGCGCGAACGCGAGAAGGATGCGCGCGCCCATGGCGATCTGCAAGTTCAGCTTGCCGAGAAGATCAAGGAGCTGAACGCCGCCAAGGACTCGAGCGCCGGCCTTGAGCTGAAACTGGCCACCTTGACGGAGACGCTGGACGCCGCCAAGAAGCGAGAAGATGTCTTGAGGAAAGATCTCAAGGGCAACGAAGAGCTGCTGACGAGGGCCGCCGAGGCTCAAAACGCCTTCAAGGTCACGGTGGAGCTCTAGACGGAGGGCCTCGTCAACATCGCTGCATCCATCAACGAGGAGCTGGCGGAACTGGACTTGGCGGGCTTCGGGTACTCCACCGACGAAAATCTCCCGCCCAGCGCCAAGCTCACTCTTTTCTTCAAGGGTGTGGCGACGGCCCTCCAGCAACTCCGGGAAAGGATCCCGAAGAAGTTGGCGGACGAGTCGCGCGCGATCTGCGCCAAGGTCTTGGAGAAGGTGTTGGTGAAGATACTCTTCCGCAACCCGAGCCTCGACCTCACCCGCGTCCTCAAGAAACTGCCGGCGGGAGCCGATCTTGAAGAACTCAAAGCCATCGTCGCACCCATCGTGGACAAGGTGAATGAGGTCAAGAGGGTTGACGGCGAGCGTGTGGATTAGACCATCTTTCACCACCTTTCCTTGTCGCCGTTTATCTAAGTCATGGGACAATTTAGTCAGTGCCGCAACAAGTTACTTTTGTAATATAACTTTATTCTGGGCAATGCTTGCTATGCTATCTTCTTTACTTGATCCTTTCTTTGTATGCTTTTACCCTACGCTTTGAGGGAACTTGCCGGCACGGGCACGCTTGCCGCGAGTGACGAGTGCGGAACATCAGCAGCTTGCCGGCGGTGCCGGAGCACGCTTGCCGCGGGCGCTGAGTGCGGAACATCAGCAGCCTGCTGGCGGTGCCGGTTCCGGCAAGAAACGTTGCCGCAACTAGTTGCAGCGCACTTAAGTTGTTGAGCGGGCTCGAAAACAACGTAAGGGCGCTTAGCGGCTCACTTAAGTTGCTGAGCGGACTCGAAGCAAAGTAAGGGCGCTTAGCAGCTTTCTTAAGTTGTTGAGCCGACTCGAAACAAAGTAAGGGCACAACTATCTACGAGGAGGTTCCTCCGCGCATAGGTTTTTCATACAAAGCAGAATCGTTCAAGGAGGGTAGCTTAAAATTTTAAGAAAATGATCGTGCTCAAACTTTGGCAACTTAGCTTTTTCTGTTGTCTGTGTCCCGGCAAGACTGCACTTCTTTGAACGACGCTCGGTCCGCACCTTCATCCTCTCCTCCCCCCCCCCCCCCGTGAACTTGTGGGCGAAGGGACATCCTTTTTGAGAAAAAGAAAGGAGAGAAAATAATGGTATGGGGCCTTAATGCTCGCTATTTCTTACCAGGGATAAGTGCTGCACAAAGTTTCAGGTAAAGCATGCAAGAAAGAAAGAATGCATGAAATTTGACAAGATGTGCGGAGCACATGAACTTTATTTATGCACGGGATCTGCGCCCGGCTTTGTACGAAGGGTTACATGCAACAGCGGCAAGGCTTGTACAAAAGTTGGTTGCCGGAACGGATTCCGGCAACCGCGCCTTATGGGTAAAACTTGCGAAGATGCTCTATGTTCCAGGAATTGCTCACCGGAAAGCCGTCTTCGGTCTCTAGGCGGACAGCGCCGGGCCTAATGACTCGTTTCACCCGATAAGGGCCTTCCCACTTCGGCGTCAACTTGTTGGAATTCTTGGCGGATTGAACACGCCGAAGAACAAGGTCGCCTTCCTCGAAGCTTCTGGCATTAACTTTGCGGCTATGATAGCAGCGCAAAGCTTGCTGGTAGCGAGCAGCTCGCACAGTAGCCTGAAGACGATCTTCCTCGAGGAGCATCGCGTCCTCTTGCCGCAGCTGCTCTTGCTCAAGCTCATCATAAGCGAGCACTCGAGGTGACCCGTATACGAGTTCCGTGGGGAGAACTGCTTCTGCTCCATAGACAAGAGCAAAAGGTGTCTGGCCAGTGGCTCGATTTGGCGTCGTCCTGATCGACCAAAGAACCACCGACAGCTCCTCGATCCAATTTTTCCCGCACTTGTGCAGCCTGTCGAAAGTTCTGGTCTTGAGCCCGCGCAGCACTTCAGCGTTTGCCCTCTCCGTTTGACCGTTGCTTCTCGGATGAGCAACAGAAGCGAAGCAGATCTTGGTGCCAAGATCTTGGACGTACTGCGTGAAGGTGCGACTCGTGAATTGTGTGCCATTGTCGGTGATGATCCTGTTAGGGATTCCGAAACAGCAAACAATTGATCTGAAGAACTTGACTGCTGACTGTGCTGTCACCTTCCTCACTGCCTTAACAATTGATCCTGTTAGGGATTTATGAACTTGTCGATTGCAACGTACAAGTACTCAAAGCCCCCGACAGCTCGGGGGAAGGGGCCGAGTATATCGAGCCCCCAGACCAAAAATGGCCAGGATAAAGGGATTGTTTGGAGAGCTTGAGCTGGCTGATGAATCTGTTTGGAGTGGAAGTGGCACGCTTCACACTTGGTTACTTGTGCAGTTGCATCCTGGAGGGCTGAAGGCCAGAAGAAACCTTGCCGAAAGGCTTTGCCGGCAAGGGCTCTTGCGCCAATGTGGTGACCACATATGCCTCCGTGTATGTCCGCCAACAGCTCCTGTCCATCTTCCCGGGAAATGCACTTCAATTTCACTCTGTTGAATCTTTTTCTGTACAGTATGTCATCGACAAACTGGTACATACTTGATTGCCGGGCTACTTTTTCCGCTTCTTCCTGTTCCTTGGGAAGTTCTCCTGTCTGAAGGAAATGGACGATCTGTTGTGCCCATGTCGGAGCTTGTGGCTCGACGACAAGGACTAAAGGCGTGAATGCTGCTGCGGGAACATTCGCTTCTACGGCAAGAATCTGGGATCTTGCCGGAGCATGATGCTCCCCGGCAAGCGTGTCGGGACACAGCTTGTCGGGAGCATCTGCTTCAACGAAACAAGCCCTGGGGCTTGTCAGAGCAGTCTGCTCCTCAGCACTCTTGGTGTTGATCTTGGGGACCTTCTTGACGGCGGCTTCGGGGAGCTTTGCCGGAAGGTAGTCGCCAGCAATCAACTTCCTCTTCTTGCTCTGTCCAGTTGATGGTGTCACAGATGGCTGAGTCAGCTTGAGCACAAAGATCCCTGGTTCCACAGGCAACTTGAGTGCGGCACACTTTGACAGACTATCTGCAATGTCATTCTGAGCTCTTGGAACATGTTCCATTTGTAGGCCGTCAAAATGCTCCTCTAGCTTCCTCACTTCATCGATGTATGCCTCCATCAACGGACTCTGATAATCTTTGTTAACTTGGCGGACGACAAGCTGCGAATCACCCCTGACAATAAGCTTCTTGATCCCAAGTTCTGCCGCGACCCTGAGTCCGGCAAGCAAGCCTTCATACTCTGCAGTATTATTTGTTGCTTGCTCCTTGGGAAAGTGCATTTGGACTACGTACTTGAGGTGCTCTCCGGTGGGTGCGACAAGTAGTACGCCCGCACTGGCGCCTTGCAGCGAGAAGGCACCATCGAAGTACATGATCCATTCTTTGCTAGCTTCCTTGACGGGGATGCTCCTCTCCGGAGTTCCTTCATCAAGCATTGGCGTCCATTCTGCTATGAATTCTGCCAAGGCTCGGCTCTGGATAGTTGAGGTACTCTCGAACTTGAGGCCAAAGATTGACAATTCCAGCGCCCACTCGACAATCCTGCCCGTTGCCTCCGGATTCTGCAGTATCCTCTTCAACGGAAAGCGAGTGACCACCGTGATCTCATGTGCTTGGAAGTAATGGCGCAACTTCCTCGAGGCCATTAGGAGGCCGAAGAGCAATTTCTGCATGCCAGAGTACCTTGATCTAGCCCCCTGCAGAAGGGAGCTGACGAAGTAAACTGGGCGCTGCACCATCTTTTTCTGTTTCTCTTCTTGTGGCTGCACAGATCCATTCTTGCCAGAACCAGAACTTGCCGGATCGGGGCTTGTCGGGCCAGAGCTTGTCGGGGAAGCCCCCTGCTTGTCGCTGGGCTTGCTTGCCGCGGACGCTGGCTCACCATCTGCCTCCCTCTCCGCTACTAACGCAGCACTAACCACTTGATTGGTTGCCGCCAGATATAGCAGCAACTTCTCTTGTGGTTTAGGTGCGACAAGTGTTGGAGTAGAGGATAGGTATCTCTTCAGGTCCTGCAGCGCAGCCTCCGCTTCCGGAGTCCATTTCATTGGGCCTGCCTTTTTCAAAATCTTGAAAAATGGCAGGGCGCGCTCAGCAGACTTGGAGATGAACCTACTCAGAGCAGCAACACAGTCGGCAAGCCTTCGCACATCCTTGACGCGCTTTGGTGCTTCGATTTGCTCAATGACCTTGATCTTGTCGGGATTAGCTTCAATCCCCCTCTGGGACACAAAGAATCCGAGAAGCTTGCCGGAGGGAACTCCAAACACACACTTCTCGGGATTCAACTTGAGGTTGACCCTGCGCAGATTTGCAAAAGTCTCGTCCAAATCCTGGATCAAAGTCTCTTTGTCCTTGCTCTTGACCACTATGTCATCCATGTAAGCTTCTACATTTCTGTGTAGCTGTGGCTCAAAAGCATGACTGACTACTCTTGCAAATGTTGAACCAGCATTCTTTAGTCCGAAGGGCATTCGTACGAAGCAGTACGTGCCACATGGAGTAATGAACGCTGTTTTCTCTTCATCCTCTTCTGCCATGAAGATCTGATGATATCCTGAATATGCATCAAGAAATGAAAGCAGATCACATCCTGCCGTGGAGTCGACAATCTGGTCAATGCGCAGCAAGGGAAATGGATCCTTGGGACAAGCTTTATTAACATCAGTGAAGTCAATACAAAGCCTCCACTTCCCGTTTGCTTTGCGCACGACTACTGGATTGGCTAACCACGTCGGATGGAGTACTCCTCGGACCAGGCCTGCTGCTTCCAACTTCCTGATCTCTTCTGCAATGAATTCTTGACGCTCTACAGCTTGTTTTCTGACTCTCTGCTTGACGGGCCGCGCGTGAGGACAGACGGCAAGGTGGTGCTCAATTACTTTCCTAGGAACACCGGGGATGTCAGATGGTTGCCATGCAAATACATCGACATTCGCCCGCAGGAAAGCAACAAGCGTGCTTTCCTATTTAGGATCAAGCGTGGCACTGATGGTGAAGGTGCCACCAGTGCCGTCCTCCTTGGCGGCCACTTTCTTGGTCTCTGGTGAAGCTATCTTTGCCTTCTTGCACTTGCCGGTGGAGCTCGATGGTGCATCCTCGATGGTAGCGCAGCACTCCGAAGAGGTGCGCTTGCCGGAGTATGCATCAGAGCTACTCTTGCCGGACTTGGCCTTCTCCTATTCAGCTTTCTGTAGCTCCGCCATCTGCTCAACTTTCTTGCAGGATTGGAGATCATGGCCCTTGGTGCGGTGGATCTTGCAATACTGCTTGCCGGAGCCACCCTGCTTGTCGGCGGCCACCATAGCTTCGCTGGTGCTACCAGCTCTGGCTTTCTCGGAACCGCCTCCGCTGCCGGATTGCTCAACAACTAGCACATCCTTAGACTTTCTCTTTCTGTTATTCCTCCTCCGGTTCCTTTTTGCCGGAGGGGCGTCCTCACTGTCAGATCCTTCTGCTCCTGCATTCTCTCCGGGGAGTCTCCTCCCCTCTTCAGCCCGTGCACACTTGTCGGCTAGGGCATATAGCTCGCTGACATCTCTGATTTTGCACATCGCCATCTCCTCCCTCATCCCGTGGTTACGCATGTTCTGATGGAACGTGCTGATAACCGCGGCAGGGTGGACGTCTGGGATGTTGCGCTGCACCTGACCGAATCTCTGTATATACTTGCGCAGGGGTTCTCCCTCCTTCTAGGCGAGCAGGTGAAGATCACTCTCCTGGCCATGGGGTTTGTGGCCGCCTGTGAAAGCGCCAACAAACTGATGGCACAGGTCCGCCCACGAAGAGATGGAGTTGTCCGGCAAGTGCATGAGCCAAGATCTGACGTTGGGCTTGAGTACCAGCGGGAAGTAGTTGGCGAGGATCTTCTCGTCGCGTCCTCCGGCAGCCTGCACCGCGATGGTGTAGACGCTGAGGAACTCTGATGGATGTATCCTGCCATCGTACTTCTCGGGCACGTCTGGTTTGAAGTTCTTGGTACTGGGCCACTGGACTTGCCGCAGCTCACGGGTGAACGCAGGGCAACCTGCCGCGTACGGCAAGTCGCCTGGTTCCCCTAGCGCATGCATGTCGACAGTGGGCCCAGCATGCCGGTCAGATTGACGTCGCGCTTCTCTTCGACGCTCGATGCGAGTGCGAGCGTCTTCGTGTCGTCGTTCTTGGAGAACTTGGCGTTGATCGCGGCGAGCTCGCGGGTCCGACGGCGCGGTGGAGTCGGTGTCGAGGTTGGCCCGGCGAGTCGGCGATCTTGGCCTTCGGGGCGGGGAGTGCGCAGTGTTGGCACCCCCAGCTGTCTTGTCGGCATCGGCTTGCGCCTGGGCATCTTGCCGGGGCTTCGATGTGCTCGGTTGCCGGGGCTTGTCGCCGTTGGCAAAGCCAATGAGGCTATAAATGGCAGCCCTCCAGTCGTCGATCTTGTCCGGCGCTGGAGGGTAGTCTAGAAGCAGCTGGGCTCGGGCCAGCGCTTCCTCTGGAGTCTTGGGTGGCGGTGGCGAGCGGCGCGAGGTGCGAGACATGCTCAAACTTCTAACAGTGTTAGAAGGAGCAAAATCTCGCACAGGCGACCGCACTGCGCTCGTGCCAGCGTGTTGGCGTGCATGTTGGCCTTGAGCGTCCCGCGACCCGCCATCTTGGCCTTGTTCCAACGCGAGCACAGTGCTAGGAGCACCGTGGCGTTGTTGATCCTGCACCTCCTGGGAGGGGTGCGGTGGATATGCGGAAGCTGAACCTTGCGGGGCCTTGTCCTTGGACCAGGTGACGACGCGCGTCCCCCCGCCGGCACCCGCTCCTCCGCCGGTGTCTGCCCCACCGCCCATTTGCTCCGGTGGCGGTAGGGAAGTCGCAGACGGAGCGGCCACTTCCGAAGTCTTCTTCTTTGGTGGCATGTCGACGAAGATGTTGATGTAGCGCTCAGACGCCAGATCAGATACGCACGACCACGACGCCCCCCTACCTGGCGCGCCAGAGATGTCGCGGCGGAGCTGGGAGGCCACGAGCACCTATGGGGCAGGAGGGCCCCTTTGTTTGTCTGGCAAGGGAGCGGAGGGCGCACGCAGAGCAGATTGAGGCGAGGGAGTGCGCGGGGGGTTTTTACCCAGCTTCGGAGCTCTCCGGAGAGATAAAACTCCTACTGCTGCTTTGTGTGTTGTATTTGTTCTTGCTCGAGAGAGCGGGCGTGGCGTCGAATCAGCCGAACCCCAAGCTGTGGAGCCAAAATTCCGAACCTCCGAACCCCCTCTACGTGCGTATGGGCCTCCTTTTTATAGGCTAAAGGGGTCACCGACAGGTGGCAGCGTAGGAAGAGGGGTAGAAAGGTAAAAATGCGGGTTGGTACAACTACTACCAACAGTGTCCCCTACCTAACTCTACAGCAGGGGACAAGGGCATTTAATGCCCGTCCGGTCGCCCCAACAGTGCAAGGAAACGACCGTTAGAGGCGCCACCGATCGCCACGATGGCCTCCTTGTCAGCTTCGCTTGCTACCTCGCACCGCCATGCTGCACAGCTACCCGCCACGTGCACCAGGAGCGATCCTGTGGCGACACGTCGTCGGATGCGCTGGAGCATGGGCGCGGAGTGGCAGCCTTGCCGCGGCAAGCGCCTTGCCGTGGCCCCTTGTCTTGTCGCAGCAGCAAGCTTGCCGCTCGCCGGGCCCTGCCGGGACGCGCGGGGCATCGCGGCAAGTTTCTTGGAGTGCCTTGGCTGGCCGTCCCGGCAAGCTCCTCTTGCCGGGGCCTTTGTCCTTCCCGGCAAGCTCCTCTTGCCGGGGCCTTGTATTCTTCCCGGCCAGCTTCTCTTGCCGGGGCCTTGGTTGGCCTTCCCGGCAAGCTCCTCTTGCCGGGGCCTTGGTTGGCCATCCCGGCAAGCTCCTCTCGCCGGGGCTTTTAGCTTTAGTACTCTGTTCTTGTACAACATCTTAAGCAGCCGTCGAGGATCTTGGCGGATGCCCGGCAGGCCCCGCCATGGGTCGCTGCGACTGCCCGTGCACAAGTTCGGGGTACTAAGGTACCCCCTACTTTAGTACACTGACACATCGGATCCATGCAGGATCAATCTCTTCAGTGATTCTCAATCACTTTGGGTTTGAAGGTGTTTGGGTTTGGGTTTTCCTGACTTGATGATTTTCGCTCAAAGTCCTCGGAGGATGGGTTGCTCTCAAATGACAAGTGTTAGTTTCTCTCAGAGCAGCCAACCAGCTAGTGGTTGTAGGGGGTGGCAATTTATAGCCTAGGGAGCAGCCCGACATGATAAGACATAAATGCCCTTCAATGATATGATCGTTAGGTGGGTAGATATTTTGGGACAGCTGGCGCATTGCACAACAACGGTTGGAAATTTGAATCTCAAATTCCTTAGGGCTATCATGTTCTTCAATGTGTAGGCCATCTGCACTGGCGAATTCCTAATTTCTCAGTCAGAACAAATTCCTCAGAGATCAGAAGAACTTCTCCTCTATCATTGAAGAATATGACTGAACTATATGAGATTTCCAATGGCTTCACTCGAAGGGATTGGTAGGTGTAGGATTTTGAGTTGAGCATCACATGGAAAATTTTCCTTAGTATTTCCTCGACCCTCTTTAACAGTACGGTGTTTCCTATGACTCAAGAACGAGAAAATGAAACTACGAAAACAAAAGTCTTCACGCTTCATGTTCCTCGAATGATTGCCAAGTCTTCAAGGTCACACCAATTTCTTCACTTTCAAAGTCTTTAGAAATTCTTCATAAATCCAAAGTCTTCAATCGAAGAACTTCATTTTTAGGGGCCGACTTTCTCTATAAGCATCAAATTCCTCATAGATTTATAGACCTATGTACACTCACAAACGCATCAGTCCCTTAGCCTATAAGTCTTCAGTTACACCAAAATCACTAAGGTGCACTAGATGCACTTACACATCAGGTACCTTCAATGATTCTGTCAAAGGGTGGAAACAACAGTGGTTCTATGCCACTAAGCCATGCGGCGCAAAATGGGCCGCGGCTCCCGAATTCTGATCCGGAGCTCCAATGCAGCTTACATCCTGGCCCAAGAAGGGCCTAAACTGGTCTTCGCTAGACGAGCTGGCGGTGCTCCAGGCGCGTATCAAGGGTATGGAAGACAAGAACATCAAACTTGTCGATGTAGTCCAGGTGATGTTAGTTCGCCAAACTCTCCGTTGTCAACGCAGGGCTTGAATTTATGGGAATTCGACCCAGCCAAGCACCAAACCTTACTAGGGTTCTTCGACTGATCGCACGAAGACATCTAGAAGGTGCTCTTTAAGTTCGGCAAATCATGGCCGGATTCAGCCGAGGACCGCGGGTACTAATTGTCCCTACCCACGAGTTCGGAAAGTCTTCGGATGTTGGCTAGTCATATGCTTTAATTGCATAATCGAAGCGAAATGCTTAATGTATTTTCCAACAACTCTCCTAGGGCTGGACGAAGAAGGCCGGGCGGATCTACTACCCGGCCCCGCTACCAGAAGAACAAGCCGTCCCACTTCTAAGGAAGATGCTGGTCCCGGTGCCTTACAAGGCGCAGAAGAAGTAAGCCAACAAAGAGGCCAGAGAGACTAGGGGCAACCTTCATCGCCAGGGTACTTCGGACATAGTATCTGAAGACTCCGAGGCCCGCTCTTCCTCCAAAGAGGACGAGGAAGTGGAGGAAAGCCGATCCCCCCAGCGAGGGGGAGAAAGAAAAGGACGACCTCCACACACTTGGAAGCTGAATCGCCTAAGAAGGAAAAAAACCTTCCGGATGAATCCGCCACCGCCACCGACAGCGGCCCAGAGTGGGATCCCAGGGTCCAACCCCTGGTTAAATCGTGAGTATATAAAACCCGGACACGTTTGTATATCCAGACTCACTATCGTATAGCGTTTATCGCATTGAACACACGTGTGTTTGCAGTCCGGCCAGGTCCTGCGCCGAGCAATCCTCATCGGAGGATTCACTGGGTTTGGGCGCTATGGACAGCGGGACTCCCCCGACGGCCCCCTCCCTGAAACACATGGATGACACCAAGGTATTGTCCCAAAGGGACCTAGGCCGAGGAGGGGATGGGGAGACCGTCAAGGGGGTGCCAAAGGGTCAAACCTTGGCGGCCACACACACGAGGGAAAAGGCCCCCATGGACGCCGACGGCGGGGCTATCTTGAATTCGGCCCCCAGCCAGACACAGTTTCAAAGACCAACACGACTCTAGAATCAGCAGGGCAACCTCCCTTGACAAAAGGGGGTGCGCCTGTTCCACCGGCAACCTCTGCCCAACCAGAGGTGCCGGATACCTTATTAGCAGCGCTGAAGAACGCCTCCATCATTGAAGAACACCATTCCCTTATGGGTGAGGTGATTGAGAAGATTCAGTCTACCGAAAGCAAGCTGACTGAAGCATGCATCAGCCTTATAACGGGCTTTGAGGTATGTTGTGAGGTTGCAAAGACTGTCATAGTATAGATAGTAGCCCTTGATACACTGTTCGGTGTTTGGAAGGAAGTGCCAGACAGAGGATCAAATATATGTTCGCATGAGACTTACCTTGTAGTACCTCTCCCTCTTTTGTTTTTCTAAGCAGATGTCTGTAGTGACCGCCACCTCTCATACCGCAGAAGTCTCCGGACTGAAGCAGAGTCTGGAGCAGGCCGAAGAAGAGCTCAGCCAAGTGAAGAAGCGGTTGGAGGATAACCAAGGTATGCAAAAAACCTTGTTTGCTTTCAGTACAAATGAATAATTGAGTATGAAAAAAAATTCATGATGTGCTCTAGGAGCGACGGCCGAAGTCGAGGCTCTTCGGAAGGCAGTGGCGGAGGCCGAGAAGAAGGCGGCAAAAGAATAGGCCCTTCATGAAAAGCATGAGGCCAGGGTTATTGAAGTTCAGCAAGAGCTCCAAGAGGCGGTGAAGAAGTGCGAGACCTTGGAGCAGAGTTTAATGGAGAAAGAATCCGAACTCACCAAGGCTCGTCAAGCCGCACACGGTGCCCGGGGCGAAGCCCAAGGCGCCCTTGAGGAAATCTAGGAGGCCAGAAAGATCGCGGCGGGTAAGGCTTTTTCTATGCAAAGAAAATATTTGAAGGAAAAAACATGTTACTAATCTGAATTCGGATTTCCCCAGAGGTATTTGCGGAACTGCCGTGCAGTGTATCTAATGCCGCACAATTCTACCAAGCCGAAGAAAGGAGCACTATGGAGAAGCTGTTCTGGTCGCAATATCTGGTGCCAGAGCATGCAGTGCCCTTTGCCGATCAACTGAAACAGTTGATTGAGCTGCATAGGGCGGCCGAACTAGCCATGAAGGATTTAATAATCCGGCTATGGCCCGCCGAGGCGATTCCCAGCAGCTACTTTGGGCTCGTGAAGCGTCTTGTAAGTGCCTGCCCTCGACTTGAAGTCATCAAGCGGTCGGTCTGTATGGAAGGTGCACAAATGGCCTTCGCCTGTGCCAAGGTGCACTGGGCAAAGATGGATGCCGTGAAGCTGATGACCTAAGGACCGCCTGCGGGGAAGGAGCACCGCAAGCCCGAGTTATATTATGACAGTGTCCTAAAAGGATCCTGCCTTGTAGCGGTGCAATGTGCCAAGGATATTATATTCCCATGAATACATTCATGTTATCCTTTGTAATGTTAAACAAGATCGTTTATATAATACAATGCTTGTTATTTGGAAAATTTTACCTCCTGTGCGGCGGTTTTATATATTAATCCTGAGAGCTGGCCAGTCGTCGGCTTCTGCCCCCATGTAGGAAGTACGGGGGTGTTCAGGATAAACCTAAACACTCTTTACCCCAATTTTGGGTCCTTGAAGGAGGTGTTCAGCGCAATGAACCAGGCAATCGGACTATAAGGCTTTATCACCCCCACTTAGCCATAGGAGTTTCACGAAAGAAAGGTAGGTGCAGCTCCAAGTGTTCGGAAGAACGCACTAGGGGCTCTATAAGCACCTCATCAAAAAAAAACCGATCCGTCGGACGCTGCATTAGTTATCGCAAAATGCGGAAGAAATCCTTAAAGATTTTGTAACCTCTCGAACAGCTGACCAGCTCTCGCCACATCATGACAGTCATTTTTCGGCTTTCTCTACTGAGGTGCTCGTCCGGAAGAACCGAGACACAATCGCAGTAGTTCTCCGTTTACTACCCTAGCCGATATAGCGGAACGTAGGGTAGCAAGCACAGGAGCCGGGCAACCCAACTATTGACCCAAGACATGATTCGGAGCCGATGCATATAGTGCTATAAGTTCGGGGTGCTGAACGACCGTGAGGCTGTTCGGACTTTGTTGCCGTATTATGGGTACAATGAGGCCCTGTCATATTAAGCCGTACCGTAGTGTACGGCTGCCACTTGACAAAAAGTATCAATAAGAAAGAACAGCAAGTAAGCGTCATATAAAGCCGCATGTTGTAATTAAATAATACGTCGAGGCGTACGAATACAAGTAGTGCGATAAAAAGAAATGTGACTTCGGAACCTGCTGAGACCAGGGGGCTGTGTGCGGATCCGGGGAATAATCGGATGATCATCAAGGGGAATATCTAAGGATTCCCGTTCGAGATGTTTCCCTCCTTGGTATGTTCGTCCCTTCAAAGGTCCGGTCGCCAGGTTGCCAGTGATGGCCTAGACAAAAGTGGACCTGCAAAGAAAATGCAAAGAATGTTTGTGTGCCACTGTGCGGTTAAGCCGCATTGCGGGGCCTAACCTAGCTTTGCCTCCGCCTATCGCCGAAGTGGTTAATTGAGCACTTGACAAGCTGGGCTATCCTCCCACGGAGTAGTTTAGACTCTTTCGACGGTGTCCGAGAGCTTGGCTGTCGAATGAAGGTTCGATTGAAAAAGGCCACTCTGCGCTTCTACTGCTAAGGCGGCGGTGTGCTCTTCAGTATGGAGGGAGTGTTCAGCTTTGCCATGAACTGTTATGACGCTGTGTGGACCAGGCATCTTGAGCTTAAGATAAGCGTAGTGTGGCACCGCGTTGAATCGAGCAAACACGGTTCGTCCGAGCAGTGCGTGATAGCTGCTGCAAAAAGGGACGATATCAAAGAATAACTCTTTGTTGCGGTAATTATCCGGGGGTCCGAAGACTACTTCCAGAGTGATGGAGCCTGTACAGTGGGTCTCAACGCCTGGTATGACACTTTTAAAGGTGGTCTTAGTGGGCTTGATCTTGGAAGGATCGATACCCATCTTGCGCACTGTATCCTGATAAAGCAATTTCAGACTGCTGCCTCCGTCCATAAGGACTCGCGTGAGGTGGAATCCATCAATTATTGGGTGCAGGACTAGTGCGGCTGAGCCACCCAGACGGATTTTGGTCGGACGATCCTTGCGGTCAAAGGTGATCGGGCCGGACGACCATGGGTTATATTTTGGGGCGACTAGCTCCGCTGCGTAGATGTCCCTAAGTGTGCACCTCCGCTCTCGTTTGGGAATATGGGTGGCCTGTATCATATTCACCGTTTTAATTTGCGGGGGAAACTTCTTTTGCCCTCCTGTGTTCGGTGGCTGGGGCTCCTCGTCGTCGTCATTGCTTTGTGACCCCTTCTCCTTGCTTTCCGCACTTGACTTGCCAGCTTGTTTGAAGACCCGGCATTCTCTGTTGGTACGATTGGCTGGTGTTCCTAGGGTGCCGTGAATTTGACATGGATGATCGAGTATACGGTCCAGACTGGACATGCCCGGACTATTTCCTTTGAATTGTTTCTTCCTTTGACCGGTCTTAGAGCCACTAAATCCGGCATTGACGGCCATGTCTTCGGTGTTGTCGCCATTATTTTGACGCTTCTGCTTGCTGCGTCGGGGCTTGCCGTTGTTATCTCTAGATGCAAAAGTTCCAGGCTTGCTTGAGGCGCTGTTGCTACGGGCTAGCCAGCTGTCCTCGCTCGCATAGACGCGGGCCATGAGTGTCGTGAGGGCTGCCATGGAGTTCGGCTTCTCTTGGCCGAGGTGTTGGGCGAGCCACTCGTCCCAGATGTTGTGCTTAAAGGCCGCTAAGGCTTCGGTGTCCGAACAGTCGATGATTTGGTTCTTTTTAGTTAAGAACCGAGTCCAGAATTTCCTGGCCGACTCTCCAGGCTGTTGGGTTATATGACTTAAGTCATCAGCGTCCGGTGGTCGCACATAAGTGCCCTGAAAGTTGTCAAGGAATGCGTCTTCCAGGTTCTCCAAACTACGGATGGAGCTTTCTGGTAGACTATTCAGCCAGTGCCGAGCTGGTCCATTGAGTTTTAGTGGGAGATACTTGATTGCATGGAGATCGTCGCCGCGGGCCATGTGAATGTGGAGAAGGAAATCTTCGATCCATACTGCGGGGTCTGTTGTCCTATCATATTGTTTGATGTTTATGGGTTTAAACCCTTTTGGGAATTCATGCTCCATTACTTCGTTAGTGAAGCATAGGGGGTGTGCGATGCCTCTATACCCGGGCTACATTGCGACGCAGTTCAGATGGGTTTGGTCTGCTGTATTCGGCCCGGACGGATTTGTATTTAGTATATCCGGCGTGGCGGTCATCGTCACATGTTGGGGTGCGCCCCCGCGATCCGTAGATCGATCTTGACTGTCCTGCTTTGTTTTCCAATTCGTCTTGCAGGTCATGCGTGTAGCCACGGGCCTTCGTGTTTCTATTTGTTCGGCGTCGGGGTGCGGGCTAGTGTTCGGACTGATACGCCTCTTTGTCTCGGCCACGAGGTCATCAGTTAGCCGCATCCTACGCTGGTAGTGTAGGCTCTAGTGCGTCGTCCTTGAATTGAGGTAACAACCTGCGCCTCAGGTAACTTTTGGTTGGGCGCTCGAGTCCGTATTCCTCGACTGCTAGGACATCAGTCCATCTATCAGTGAGCAGATCTTGATCAGTTTGAAGCTCATGCTATTTTTTCTTCAGGCTCTTTGCAGTGGCTATAACCTGGCGCTTGAAGCGCTCCTGGTCGACGGGATCCTCAGGCACAGTAAATTCTTCGTCACCGAGGCTCACCTCATCTTCGGAGAGGGGCATGTAATTGTCATCCTCTGAGTCTTCATTCATGGCATGTTTATCAGGGCTAGCTTGCCCGTCCCCCCGTCCGTCCTGTTCGAGGCTTGGCTGGGCAGGATTGTTTTCGTCTTCGGCATCATCCGGAGTGCAATTATCTCTTGTGCCGGTATCGCTGTTTCTACCCTAGTGTGGTTTAGAGCAGCACCGCTGACGTCGGTGCTTCAGCTGTTTCTCAGGAGGATTGTCCTCAATTGCATCCTTTTGATCCTCGCCATTGTTTTCTTTGGGTGTGTCCACCATATATATGTCATATGATGAGGTGGTTGTCCAGCGCCCTGTGGGCGGTGGCTCCTATTCTTCTCCGGCATCGTCGTCCATACCGTCGATGTCTTCGGAGTCAAAATCAAGCATGGTGGTTAAGTCGTCGACGGTGGCTATTAAGTGCGTGGTGGGTGGGTAACGAATTCCTTCGTCGTCCGCTTCCCACTCAAGCCGGACATAGTTCGGCCAAGAGTCTCCTGAGAAGGAGAGATATTTTAATGAGTTTAGCACGTCGCCCAAGGGCGAGTGCTGAAAGTTGTCCGTGGAGCTGAACTCCAAGATCGGCGCCCAATTAGATCCAATGGGCGCAGATACACGTGGTTCGGAGCCTATGGCCGGAGACGAGTCCGAGGGTCCGATGACACAGTCCGCATTGGAAGTGAAATATATGTTCGGCTCTATCACCGTTGAGTGCGGCTTACGTGGAGGGGACCATCCTCCCGTCCTCGGATGGCACGATCTCCACTGGATCTAAAGCCAGGGCAGCTGCAGGTGAGATCTCTTGAACGACGTCCAATGGCAGATCTAGTTCATGCTCATCATGGTTGTAGGGTGCACCTGTTATGGCCTCGAACCCGTCAAAGGTCAAGCCTCCGCGGATGTCGGCTGTGTAGTTCAGGCTTCCAAACCTGACCTGATGGCCAGGGGCGTAGCTATCGATCTGCTCCAGATGTCCAAGCGAGTTGGCCCGCACTGCGAAGCCGCCGAATACGAAGATCTGTCCGGGGAGGAAAACTTCACCCTGGACCGCGTCATTGTAGATGATTGAAGGATCCATCAAGCCTTACGGTGACGACACAGTCGAACTCTCAATGAAAGCACCAATGTCGGTGTCAAAACAGGTGGATCTCGGGTAGGGGGTCCCGAACTATGCGTCGAAGACTAATGGTAATAAGAGGCGGGGGACATAGTGTTTACCCTAATTCCTGCTTGATTGATCTTGATGATATGAGTATTACAAGAGTTGATCTACCACAAGATCATAGAGGCTAAACCCTAGAAGCTAGCCTATGATTATGATCATTGTTGTTCTACGGACTAAACCCTCCGGTTTATATAGACTCCGGAGGGGGCTAGGGTTACACAGAGTCGGTTACAGAGAAGGGAATCTACATATCTGAATTTCCAGGCTTGCCTTCCATACAAAGGAGAGTCCCACCCGGACACGGGACGAAGTCCTCAATCTTGTTTCTTCATAGTCCAACAGTCCGGCATAAGCATATAGTCCGGCTGTCCGAGGACCCCCTAATCCAGCACTCTCTCAGTAACCTCGTCCAAATCGCCTACTGAACAAAATCTTCTGGCTAGACAAAGTGATATATCTGTGCTCCAGACACAAGTCCAATCCCTAATGGAGGTCGTTTCGAAAACAAGAATAGTGGTTGACAAATGTTGTCAAGATATGAATGGTTTTGAAACAAGACTATCAGATTCATCAGATTCTACATCAGATTCTACAACCTGAAACATTAGCACTCAGGTCAAATGATCTGTGCTTCTATACATCTCATGGTGCTTTTATCTGCAAGGACTGTAAACTTTATGCCAATAGGTCTTTTGTTGTATGGTTGTAATTTATTTTGTTGTGATACAACATTTATGATGCTGCCAAAGGCTGCAGTAATTACGATGCTATTTTTGTACAGTGTAGGTTTCTCTTAGTAATGTATTCGGCCAAAAGCTTGATAGGAGTCCAACATGCCAACATTCGTCGGGCACATTCCAATTGGGCTAAACACGATTATGGGCCGAACTTTGCATGTAGCCCACTAACAATATCTGGGCCTAAATCAGCATAAGATTTCATATTTTTCTGGTAGGCATGTTCCCATAGTGGGCCTTTAACAGGCCTAAACATAATTTGGGCCCTCAGTAACAATATGCCGTTTACAGGTGTAAATATCTCGAGCCCATAAAAAACATGGGCCTTTAATAGGCCGAAAGTGAGATTGGGCCCTAATTGTGCCAAATAACCCACTGGTCATAGCAGGCCGAAATGGTGGCCCGTTTACGATGCGGATATTTCACATGCCAAAATTCGGACAAGCCGTAAATGTGCCGACCTAATACACGGGCCATTAATAGGTCGGAAGTTCGGTCAGGCTAGATTAGTGTCATTTTTATATGGGCCGTTAATGGGCCCGATGTGACGTTGGGCCACATATGGCCCATGGATTTCATCTGACGTTAACAGGCCGAAAATCACAACAGGCCGAAACTGGCTCAAATCTATAGTGGGCCTCTAACATACCGAATGTCAGACATGACCGAATATGACCCAAATCCTTCACGGTCGTTTATGGGCCGAAACTTTCAAAGGCCTATAAATGGGCCCAAATGAAGCAGGACCTTTAACAGGCCGGAAATACACCGGGCCATTGATGGGCCGATTTGACACTAGCCGTATGGGCCTTAACTGAGAATGTTGGGCCTTTAGCAGGGCCGGCCCATTATGGTCTACAAAATCTTGTGGGCCTTTAGCTGGGCCGGCCCGTTGTGGTTCACTAAATCTTGTGGGCCTTTAGCTGGGCTGGCCCATTATGGTCTGCAAAATCTTCTTGGCCTTTAGCTGGGCCGGCCTATTATGGTCTGCAAAATCTTGTGGGCCTTTAGTTGGGCCGGCCCATTTAAACTTTATGGGCCACTTTTGGCCCTTCCACATGTCAACATATCATAGGCCCATCTCGACCGTTGGATGAGTGACACATGTGCCAACGCGGAGCTGACGCGTGGTTCCGTCGGCCAATGAGAATTTTACACATGGAAAATCGGCATTGGTCGTGGCTGTTAGCGGGTTATCGGATCCAAAACCGGACCCGATAGCTTAACGGCATCCCGTTACGGTGGATGCCACGTGTCCGTCACCCTTGACGAAAGCACTTGTATGACGCGCGATTTATCGTCATGGAAGTGGACACTTCCGTGATGATAATTTTGGTAATTTCACGGAACACTTCTACTGCAGCACATGTATGACTATCTTGATTCTGTCATAAAATCGTCATGGATGTACATGCATGACAAAAAACGCGACCTACTGTGACAAACACGTATCATCAGGGAAGTGTATTTTTTTTCTAGTGTTGGCAATAGGCCCTTGGGTCCTGTGCTGGCTGAGAGACACGACTCTCCCTGATCGACTCTTGCGAAGACATCTTGCTCCGAATCTGCTGCAGAATTAGCTAAATGAACAGAGGATTTTGTCATGGTACGATGGTCAAAACCTTCGGGAGATTATATAATGAATTTTTGCCGACCAAATGAAGTGTTCCACAAGAAAACAGAGTCTAGAGGGCACACGAGGTGGCCACAAGCCACATGAGTGTGCCTAGGGGGTAGGGTGCGTCCCCCAAGCTTGTCGCCTCCTCGTGTACTCTTCAGACTACTTTTAATTTTCCAAAAAAATTAAATACTCCAAAACGGAGAAAAATTGCCATTGGATAAGTTTTGGAATCGGTTTACTTAATGTACGACATACCTATTCCTTTTCGGAATCTGAAACGTTCTGGTAGGTCTCCCTTATGTACTCCTCCAGGGTTATGGTATTAATTATATTTGTTTCAACATTTATGGGAGTACCTGAGATATAATATTTGATTCTTTTCCCATTTACCACCTTCAGCATTGTTAATTTTGATGGCACCGGAGTGGTACACCTCCTCGATAATATAAGGCCCTTCCCATTTTATAGAGAAGTTTCCCTGCAAAAAATCTTAAACGAGAATTGTATAGCAAGACATGTTCACCTACATTAAATTCACACTTTTGTATCCTTTTGTCATGCCATCTTTTAACTTTTTCATTAAACAACTTGGCATTCTCATAGGCTTGGGTTTTCCATTCATCAAGTGAGCTAATGTTGAATAACCTCTTTTCACCGGCAAGTTTGAAATCATAGTTTAGCTCTTTAATTGCCCTATAAGTTTTATGTTCTAGTTCAAGAGGTAAGTGACATGCTTTTCCATAAACCATTTTATATGGAGACATACCCGTAGGGTTTTTATAAGCAGTTCTATAAGCCCATAACGCATCATCAAATTTCTTAGACCAATTGTTTCTGGATCTATTAACAGTCTTTGGCAAGATCAATTCAATTTCACTATTGCTTAATTCTACTTGATCTCTAGACTGAGGATGATAAGGAGATGCAATTCTATGGTTGACATCATATTTAGCAAGCAATTTACGGAAAGCACCTTGAATAAAGTGTGAACCACCATCAGTCATTAAATATCTAGGACTCCAAATCTCAGAAAAATTATTTCTTTAAGCATTTTGATGGAAGTGTTATGATTAGCACTACTAGTTGGAATAGCTTCTACCCACTTGGTATCATAATCAACATCAACCAAAATATGTGTATACCCATTGAACGAACGAAAAGGTCCCATATAATCAAAGCCCCAAACATCAAATGGTTCAATAACAAGTGAATAATTCATAGGCATTTCCTGATGTCTACTAATATTACCAATTTTTTGACATTCATCGCAAGACAAGACATACTTACGAGCATCCTTGAAGAAAGTCGGCCAATAAAAACCAGATTGTAATACCTTGTGTGCAGTTCTGTCTCCAGCATGGTGTCCTCCGTAGTCCTCGGAGTGACAGTTGCATAGGATCTGTTCCTGTTCATGCTCAGGTACACAACGTCTAATAACACCATCTACTCCATCTTTATAAAGGTGTGGGTCATCGCCAAAGTAATGCCTTAAATCATAGAAAAACTTTTTCTTTTGCTGGTATGTGAAACTAGGTGGTACAAATTTAGCAACAATGTAATTAGCATAATCTGCATTCCATGGGGTACTACGAGAAGCATTTATGACATCTAGTTGCACATCAGAAAAGCTAACATCAATAGGTAGTGGGTCATCAAGAACATTTTCTAACCTACACAAGTTGTCTGCTACGGGGTTCTCATCTCCCTTTCTATCAATAATATGCAAATCAAATTCTTGCAGCAAGAGAACCCATCTAATAAGTCTAGGTTTAGCATCTTTCTTTTCCATAAGATATTTAATAGCAGCATGATCCGTGTGAACAGTTACTTTAGAATCAACAATATAAGATATGAACTTGTCACAAGCAAAAACAACTGCTAAAAATTATTTTTTCAGTAGTAGCATAATTTCTCTGGGCATTGTCTACAGTTTTACTAGCATAATGAATGACATTTTAATTTCTTATCAACTCTTTGTCCTAGAATAGCACCAACATCATAATCACTAGCATCACACATAATTTCAAAGGGTAAATTCCAATCAGGTGGTTGAACAATAGATGCAGAAATCAAGGCTTTCTTAAGTATTTGAAAAGCTTCTACACAATCATCATAAAAAACAAAAGGAACATCTTTTTGCAAGAGATTAGTGAGAGGCCTAGAAATTTTAGAGAAGTCTTTAATAAACCTCCTATAGAAACCAGAATGACCAAGGAAACTTCTTATACCTTTGATATTTTTAGGACACGACATTATTTCAATAGCATCAACTTTAGCTTTATGAACTCCAATACCTCTTTAAGAAATTTTATGCCCCAAGACAATACCTTCATTAACCAGAAAGTGGCACTTCTCCCGATTCAAGACAAGATTAGTTTCTTCACATCTCTGCAAAACTCGATCAAGGTTGCTTAAGCAATCATCAAAAGAAGTTCCGTAAACATAGAAATCATCCATGAAAACCTCAACAATATTTTCACGAAAGTCAGAGAATATAGCAGTCATACATCTTTGAAAGGTATCAGGTGAATTGCATAAGCCAAAAGGCATACGTCTATAAGCAAAACTACCGAAAGGGCAAGTAAAACTAGTCTTTTCTTGATCCTATTTTGACACAGGTATTTGAGAAAAACTAGAATAATCATTTATAAAGCAGAAGTGTGTATGTTTGGACAATCTTTCTAGCATTTGATCAATAAAAGGTAGAGGATAATGATCTTTCCCAGTAGCTTTGTGTAATTTATGAAAATCAATTACCATTCTATAACATGTAACAATTCTTTGTGGGATCAATTCATTCTTATCATTAGGAACAACAGTAATACCTCCCTTCTTAGAGATACAATGAACACGACTTACCCATCTACTATTAGCAATAGGATAAATTATATCTGCCTCCAGAAGCTTTAGTATTCCATTTCTTACCACTTCCTTCATCTTGGGATTTAACCGTCGTTGGTGATGAACAACTAGTTTAGCATTAGGCTCCATATTAATTTTGTGCTGACGTAGAGTTGGACTAATGCCCTTAAGATCATCAAGCGTATATGCAATAGCGGTATGGTGCTTCCTCAGAGTTTTCTATAATATCTTTTCTTCACGCTCTTAAAGGTTAGCACTAATAATAACAAGATATATCTTCTTTTCATCAAGATAGGCATATTTCAGAGTATGAGGTAATTGTTTAAGCTCAAACACGGGATCACCCTTGGGTGGAGAAGGATCCCCAAGAATCTCAATAGGCAAGTTGTGTTTCAAAATGTGCATTTGGTTAAGGAATATTTCCTATCATTCATAAACATATCATTTTCGTGGTCTAGCAGATATTGTTCTAAAGGATCAGTAGGAGGCACAGGAACAGAAGCAAGACCAATAATTTCATCTTGACTAGGCAATTATTTGTCATGGGGTTGTCTACGAAAGAGAAATTAAACTCATGAGACAAATCCCCAAAACTTACAGTAACAGTTTCTTTTTCACAATCTATCTTAGCATTAACAGTGTTCAAGAAGGGTCTTCCATATATAATGGGACAAAATTCATCTTGTGGGGAACCAAGAACAAGAAAATCAGTAGGGTATTTTATTTTCCCACACAATACTTCAACATTTCTAACAATCCCAATTGGTGATACAGTATCTGTATTAGCAAGCTTGATAGTAACATCAATATATTCTATCTCAGCAGGTGAATATCATTCATAATTTCTTGATATAAAGTAAAGGGAATTGCACTCACGCTAGCACCCACATCACATAAGCCATGATAGCAATGATCTCCTACTTTAACAGAAACAACAGGCATGCCAACAACAAGTCTATGTTTATCTTTTTAATCAGGTCTAGCAATTCTAGCAGCTTCATCACAGGAGTAAATAACATGCCCATCAATATTATCGACCAAGAGATCTTTAACCATAGCAATACTACATTCAACTTTAATTTGTTCATGGAGTGCAGGTGTTCTAGTATAAATCTTACGAACCACAGCTGAAGCTTTAGCATGTTCCTTTATTCTAACAGGGAAAGGTGTTTCTCAATATAAGCAGTAGGAACAATAGGATCAACATTAAAAATAATGGTTTCTTCTTCAACTTTAATAGGTTCTACTATTTTCACTTCAATTGGAGGATTATATTTAAACCATTTCTCCTTAGGGAGATCGACATGAGTAGCAAATGATTCACAGAAGGAAGCTACTATCTCAGAGTCAAGTCCACATTTAGTGCTAAATTCACGAAAAGCATCGGTATCCATAAAAGATGTAACACAATCAAAGTTAAGTTTTATACCCGACTCCATACCTTCGTCGAGTTTCCAATCTTCGGAGTTGCATATAATTATTTCCAATAGATCCCATTTGAATTCAATAGTCTTCTTCATAAAAGAACAAGTACAAGAAGTGTCGAGCATGGATTGATCATTACGAGAAAGCCGAGCATAAAAATTATGAATAATAATTTCTCTTGAGAGCTCATGATTCGGGCATGAATATAACATTGACTTAAGCCTCCCTCAAGCTTGAGCGATAATTTCTCCTTCACGAGGCCAAAAAATATAAATATAATTCCGATCACGATGGACTAGATGCATAGGATAAAACTTCTGATGAAATTCCAATTTCAATTGGCTGTAATTCCAAGTCCCAATATCATCGCAGCCTATACCATGTCAATGACTTCTCCCTCAAAGATAAAGGGAAGACCTTCTTCATGACTTCATCCTCAGGAAAACCTACAAGCTTAAATAATCCACAGACTTAATCCACATAGATTAGATGCATATCAAGATGTAATGTTCCATCTCCCGCATAAGGATTAGCTAGCAGTTTCTCTATCATACTCGAAGAAATTTCATAATATATATTTTCACTAGGTTTGGTAGGTTGAGGGGCAACTCTTGGATCTTTCGGCCGGGTTGACCCCGAACAAACCCCTCAAAGGATTATTTTCCATAGCAACAAGTGAGAGTAAATTTCAGCACACTATATAAATGTTTCCTTACCAAAAGCGCTTCACTTCCTGGAAACGGCACCAGAAAAGAGTCTTGATGACCCACAAGTATAGGGGATATATCATAGTCCTTTCGATAAGTAAGAGTGTCAAACCCAACGAGGAGCAGAAGGAAATGACAAGTGGTTTTCAATAAGTTATTCTCTGCAAGCACTGAAATTATCGATAACAGATAGTTTTGTGATAAGATAATTCATAACAGATAACAAGTAACAAGTGTAACAAAGGTGCAACAAGGTGAACCAATCCTTTTGGTAGCAGAGGAAAAGCCTGGACGAACTCTTATACAAAGCAAAACGCTCCTGAGGAAACATGGGAATTACTGTCAAGCTAGTTTTCATCATGCTCATATGATTCGCGTTCGTTACTTTGATAATTTGATATGTGGTTGGACCAGTGCTTGGGTGTTGTCCTTACTTGGACACGCCTCCCAATTATGATTAACCCCTCTCGCAAACAACCGCAACTATGAAAGAAGAATTAAGATAAATCTAACCATAGCATAAAACATGTCAATCCAAATCAGCCCCTTACAAAGCAACGCATAAACTAGGGTTTAAGCATTTGTCACTCTAGCAACCCATCATCTACTTATTAATTCCCAATGCCTTCCCTTGGGCCCAAACAATGGTGAAGTGTCATGTAATCAATGTTCACATAACACCACTAGAGAAAAGACAACATACATCTCATCAAAATATCGAACGAATACCAAATTTACATGATTACTTATAACAAGACTTCTCCCACGTCCTCAGGAACAAACATAACTACTCACAAAGCATATTCATGTTCCTAATCAAAGGAGTAATAATTATCATTAAGGATCTGAACATATGATCTTCCACCGAATAAACCAACTAGCATCAACTACGAGGAGTAATCAACACTACTAGCAACCCACAGGTACCAATATGAGGTTTTGGGACAAAGATCGGACACAAGAGATGAACTAGGGTTTGAGAGGAGATGGTTCTGGTGAAGATGTTAATGGAGATTGACCCCCTCTCGATGAGAGGATCGTTGGTGATGACGATGGCTTTGATTTCCCCCTCCGGGAGGGAAGTTTCCCCGACAGAACAGCTCTGCTGGAGCCCTAGATTGCTTCTGCCCAGGTTCCGCCTCGAGACGGCGACGCTTCATCCCAAAAACTCTATTTTGATTTTTTTCCTAGCTAAAAATACATAATATAGCAGAAGATGGGCACCTGGGGCCTGGCAGGTGGCCCACAAGACACGGGGGCGCGCCCAAGGGGGTAGGGTGCACTCCCAGGCTTGTGGCCTCCTGCTGGGTCCCTCTGGTATTTTATTTGCCCAATATTTTTATATACTCCAAAATAATTCTCTGTAAATTTTTAGGACTTTTGGAGTTGTGCAGAATAGGCTTCTCAAATTTGCTCCTTTTCCAATCCAGAATTCTACCTGTCGGCATTCTCCCTCTTCATGTAAACCTTGTAAAATGGACGTCCAAAATAGGTAACAGCCCATAATGCAATAAATATCAATATAAAAGCATGATGCAAAATGGATGTATCAAGCTCCAGCACCTTGCAATGAGAAGGCACCATCAAAATACATGATCCATTCCTGAGGCGCTTCCTTGCCGGGAATAACTCACTCTGGTATTTCATCGTCTGGAGTGGGCGTCCATTCTACGATGAATTCTGCCAATTCCCTGCTCTGAATGGTTGAGGTACTTTCATACTTCAGGCCAAAACTTGATAGCTCTAATGCGCTTTCAACTATCCTGGCTTCAGGGTTCCTTAGTATGCAATGTAGTGGAAAATGGGTGACAACCGTGATCCCATGGGCTTGGAAATAGTGGCGTAGCTTCCTCCATGCCTTGATGAGACGAGCACATTCTTCCTCTTCAAAGGCTCCCTCACACACGGCTGCGAATGCCGTAGGCACCGCGGCGGCTTTGGGTGAGGTGGGTGTTGTGGGTGGCACGACTAGCGCAGGCGGTGCCATCATCGTGTCCCCCGCGGTCGAAGCTGAGACGGGAAACACCAGAGGCGAGCAATATCAGCAACATCCTAACATGCACAACACACAAGTTGCGGGTGGAGGGAACACTCAGTCTCTGCCTCCTCGCCATATCGGTGGGCGCAACCACGCGACAACACCCGCTCCGGCACGAGCCGTGACCCTCGATCCATACCTGTAACGGGCATGGCTATGGGGGACACACCTTGCCCAGGATAGGGCAACCACGATGGAGCGCTGAACGGGGTGGCCAATCCTTGGGCGCACCCTACTAATCATCGCACTAAAGGGTATAACCTTCAAGAATGCCATCAAGTTGAGCAGCTCTTAAGAAACAGAAGGCTGAGTATGAGAAGCGTGACAGGGAAAGAGACCAGGAAGGTGCCACTGGGACGGGCCGCGGTGGCAGGGGAGGCCGCCACGGCAAGGCCCCGTAGTAGAAGGAGAAACCTGCTAGAGGCCGAGAGAAGAAAGAAGGGGACGATGATAGTGATGAAGTGGATGAAGAAGAAACCTGTGAGCAAGAATTCCAAAAAGCAACTGAGGCTCTGTCAATTGACGGAGGTGCATCCTTGCTCTCCTCTCACCGCCAGCTCAAGCAATGGGATCGTGAGGTCAATGTCGTGGAGCCAGCTGTGGACTCCCGAAAGCCGCTCAAATGGTCATGTACGCCTATCATCTTTGATCAAGAGGATCACCCTGACGCACCACCGCGGTAGGGTGTTTGCCATTGTTGGTTTCACCAACAATCCGCAACCTCCACTACAGAAAAACACACATCCGTGACATTTTGGCCCGAACAATTGTTTTTGCTATCATGCTTATGAGAATTATATGACTATAATTGTGACAAAAGCACGTATCATCATAGATGTGGTGGGCTCCTACTTCTATGACAAAAAATAATGACAGAAAAAGGGCTTTTCATCCTGGGCGGGCTGGGGACACACCAGCATGACATACTTTGGGCCGTCCATGACGGAAAAAATCATGGTTGAAGCGAGTGCGAGGAAAATATTGGGGCCAAGCGATGCATTGTGGTTTGCACGTTCTCTCGTGTACGCGCGTGTGTGCGAGGCATTGGCTAACTAAACCGAGCGATCGCACTAGCTACGTTACTGAACCCGAGTGTTCAATCCCTTGGCTGTTAAGTAAACCCGAGCAACTCATTTGCTGCTGACCGAACTCGAGCGATTCCTTCGCTGCTGCAGCTAACTAAACCCGAGCGACCAATCGCTGCTGCTTACTAAAGTCGATCAAGCCTCGTGAGAGACGTAGCCAGCTGGTGTTGGGTTGCCTCTCGATGAACAGTGACTGTTGCTACCGTGCGCGCGGTACGTAGAACGAGTCGAGACGTGGTGAGTCGAGTTGGTTGGCTGGCTGTGGATGAACAGTTCCCGGTGCGGGTTGGATGAACAGGACCCCCGTGGTAGTAGGCCATTGCCGCTGGATGAACAGGACCCCGACGAGGCCGCCGCACCCCAACCGGTTGGGGGTGGATGAACATGATCCGGTGGAGGCTGGATGAACAGTAGCCTCATGGATGAATAGTAGCTGGTGGAGGTTGGAGGAAGTCGATGATGGACGAACAGTAGCCCGTGGAGGCTGGAGCGAGGCAATAGACGGTGGATGAACAGGAACCCGTTTCGACCGTAGGTGCTCCAACAGAAGTCTGTTTCCTCTATTTTGTGGTACGCCACACCCCTCTTGATCAACACGACCCTATTTCGACCATTGGCCCTCGAACAGATGTCTGTTTTCTCCGTTTTGGGTACGCCAGACCATTCCCGATGAACCGTACCCTGTTTTGACCATACACGGTCGAACAGAAGGCCGTTTCCTTCGTTTTGCGGTATGCCAGACCCTTCACATTGAATAGGAACCCGTTTTGATCATACGCGGTCGAACAAAATGTCATTTCCTCTGTTATGCGGTATGCCAGACCTCATTTCGGCTTTTCCGTCCAAGCCGGTTGGCTCCCGATGAACACGATGTCATTGTTGCCGTCTGTTGCCTCTCCATGTACATGAGTCTTGGCCATATGTATGTGTGAGTAGGCGTTCGAGACCCCACCCGTATGTAAGTATGTGGCCGTATTTTTTGGCATTTGGTTGTACGTACGTGTACACAATTAAGAAGGGACTACCTGAACTGCTACGTCGGGGGCACTACTACTACACGTGCTGCTGCTTGCTCGGCCACGGTTCATCGTTGCAGAGAGACTGATCAACTAGTATGTGCGTACACGTTCATGACCAAACAGACAACCCTACGTACAGTTCGAACGGGCGGGTCCCAGCCATCAAGGAGGACAAGGGGGCACTCCCTTGCATGCGAAGATATATGTGGTGGGCCCCAGCTATCAGGGGGAGGAATCATTTTTTTCCGTGTAATAAGGAGGCACTTCCTTGCGTGCAAAGATGTAGGTGGTGGGTCCAACTGTCAGCCTCACCATGTACAGTCGTCTTCCAATGGTTGTCGTTCATTGACAACCACGTCGCGCCGAGAGCACCAAGGCGGTTGATGATGGCTAAGCCTGTTAAGGGAACAATGCGGAGCCGAGGAAGACGAGGACACCATGTACGAGGGTTCACTGTTTCCGCTGTGGTGTGAGGCTACCATTGCCAGAGAATAACACGGGGTGTGGGTGAGTAGAGGGAAGCCCTGGCCATGGTGGGATTAGGGTGGGTGGTGAGGCCTGCGCTGCAGCACTACCACCCACGGGAGGCAGGAGCAAGCGGTCCCACCAGCGCTAGTTTTTTCGGCTGGAGCAAGAAGATCAGAGGTTGAAGAAGCAACAAGGCTGTTGGATTGACATGCAACGGTCCAGCTGCTAGAATCATTTGTTGACTAAGTTGACAAAGGCCTGCGTACGTGTTAGCTTAGTAGGCCCACAAGTCATCCACCAAATCTGCCAGGTCCCAGCTGTCATCGGGGGGAATAATTTTTTTCGCATAATAAGGAGGCACCTCCTTCCGTTAGAAGATTTTGCCGGTGGATCCCAGCTGTCAGCAGGAGCTATCATTGTTTTGCATAATAAGGAGGCACTTGCTTGTGTGGGTCTCTACTTTCAGCCTCTCCACTTACACCCCTCTTCTGATGGCTGTCGTTTGTTGACCATGTTGACCACGCTGCATGTGGGGACCCCGACTCATAAGTCGAAATCACCGAATGCACGTGTACAGTGATCCCAGGGATCAATGCTCACTGAACACACAGAAGCTGAATAACAAGAGGCTTACATCCATACATACCGTATTACACAAGTAGGACCATTATGGTCAAGTCTTAAGTATAAAATTGCAGCGGAAATCTTCGTCAATAACTTGGACCCATGTCATCTGCCTTAACCCTACAGGCATTCTGACTGGGAAGCGTCCTAGCTCGCATGTTCGTCGCCGAAGTATTCTTCATCATATCCTGTTCTTTCAAGCCTGGCCAAGTAAATAGCCAGGGACAAGCCAGTGAGTACGTTTGAATGTACTCGCAAGCAACCCATGTTTTGGTTCAAGATACAACTATGCATGATATAGGTAAATTTTTGCAGAAAGCTAGTTTTGAGTGCAATGACATGTTCAACAACTTGTAAGACATGCATCAAGAGAATTCAAGTAACCATGAGGACAGGTTATAGATATCAACATAAATAGAGTGGGCACCAACCCATCTAACATAAATAGAGTGGGCACCAACCCATCTAACATAAATAGAGTGGGCACAAACCCATCTCAATCATGTCAAGTCCCTTGACTTGACCCAAGTAGTTTTATCACACACACACACACGGTTGAAAACTCTGGACGTAGTTTAAGCAGCACCGCCCAACTGTCCTTGACCGTGGACACGGCTATTCGAATAGTTTTACACTCTGCAGAGGTTGCACACTGTACCCACAAGATCCGGGGAACTTCCGTGTCATCCACGACCCGCGATACCTCAAGTACCCGGGGTAAGCACCCGATCACTACCTTTCCCTAGACGACACTAACATGGAGTCCACTCGATTGGTAGTAACCCCCGTGCCCAACAATTCACATCATAAAGTTGTGGAGCCTCGCTCCCATATTCATCACATACCACAAGCACGGGGTACCAACGGTGTGTCCGATGCTGTAAAGACAGTCATGGCCGCCCTACCTGGCCCGACCCCGTCCCAAGAGAGAGCACCAACTCTCCCCCGTCACTAGTAATGCGGGCTCCAAGCTAGTATCGGCCTAGGTAATCAATAATGCCCTTTCCCATATAAGGGTAGAGTGGTTGCGCATGTAAGGTTGGGACAGTCGACAAATCTTAAATCTAATCCGTTTTCGAAAACAACACACACACTTGCCTCGGTACACCACTTCGTCATCAAGTGGTTACCCATTTCATCATCTCCCTCGGGCATAAGTGGCACCCGACGGGGTTTTCGAAAAAGTCTTTTGAAAATACTTTGCCTCCTTCACCATGCATATACCCGTCCCTTTTTGCGTAGCACTACCTTAGCATCCTATCTACTCCCACCAGCATAACCCTCATAAGAAGGTAGGGTCATGCACAATGCAAGTATCAACGAGGAATTAATGGTGGCAAACCATCAACGTGGGTACCACCTCATCATGATTCCGATGCAACAACGATAAGGTACTATATGACATGCATAAAAAGGTTTCATAGACATGGTCAAAGGGCTGCTTGCCTGTTCCTCAGAGTCTTCAAGACTTCTGGTCCTTCTCCAAGTACTCCGTCTACTTCGTTAACTAACGTTGGAAACAAACACAATAAGCAACACAACAAGGAAGGAAATAAAAGTGCTCTAAAAAATATGAGTTGGACTTTTCTGGGATACCTCTGGTCATATGAGGGATGACCAAAGTGGTTTCATTAGGATTTGATCAATGGACATCTCTGAACATTTCAATATGATGGAATCAAGGGATTTATGGATTTGCAAGAAGTGTATAGAAATATATTTTTGAAAAATGAGAAAAGGCACCCATTTAACAAAACATGATTTTAGAAGCATCTAGGAGTTGGTTTCACTGGATTTGGAGTTCAAAAGAATTTCCTATGAATTTGCAAAGTTGACAAATATGAAGAAATGCCTCATTATTTGAGGTGACACAGAAAGTATTAGTAAAAATATTCAAAAACTAAGTTTTGAACTTATAGACACCTAGGGTTTTTGAATCATGGAATTTGGATCGATTTTAAGCCTTCTGTGATTTTCTAAAGTTTATCAAAGAAATGGAAAAATAGGATTTGCTAATTATTTATGAAGGAAATATTTCTGTAAAAATGTGCAAGTAGCACCATGTGATAGGGAATGAGTTTACAAACTACTAGAAATTTGAATCATCAAATTTGGAGTTAATTTGAATTGTTTATGGATTTTTGAAGTCTACTGGGAAAAAGAAAAAGGAAATGGGGGCTTTACCCTTATCATGCGCGCAAGGCGAGAGATAGGCAGCGGGCCGGCCCAGCGGCTCGGCTGCACGCGCGCAGGGGCCACGTCGGAGGCGTACCGGGGTAATACGCCTTCCCGCACGGGAGGCAACCCCGAGCTAGACCCGTGTCCACTTGCCAGTGTGGCCTTGAGGCTGGGCCACTGACGAGCGGGCCCCGCCCGCAGGTTGTCTCCTTCCTCGCGCCAGAAGCAGAGGAGGTCGATCGAGCGCGGCGCTGGCGTGCTCCCCGGCGGTTCCGGCCGTCCCCGACGGCGTCAGGCGTACCGGCGGACTCGGGAGGCAGAGCCGCGCCCATCCATGGGCGCCACGCAGGATGGGGGGGGGTCCAGGGCGACGGCGACCCTGACGCCGGCAGACGAGGCTTCAGGAGAAGATGGTTGCGGCGGCACAGGGCACCAGAGTAGGAGAAGATGAGTGGGGAAGCTCGAAGGCCTGCTGCGGTCCTCCTGGTGGCCAAAGGATGGAAGGGGAGGCCCTGGTTTGCCGGAGCCGGGCGGTGGCCGACGGCGACCACGGCGGCCATGGAGAGGGAAAGAGGGCACGAGGGGGAGAGAGGGGGTGTCAGAGAGGTTCACAGGAGAGAGGAGGTTTGGATCGACTTGATAGAGAGAGTCAGGGTGGTTTAAATGGGCGTGGCCGCGGTGCACCGTGGGTGGCGTCCACGGACGCGCTCGGGCGAGCTTATAGAGGGGAGAGGAGAGAGGTTTAGGAGGGGGCCGGCAGCTTGCCGTGCCCCAGACGCCGATGCGGCCTCGTGAGACACGCTGGGGAGGCCCGAGGTGGCCGGAGGCGGTCGACAGGGGGCGGCTACAGTGTGGGAGCGCACTGTAGCGCGCTCCAGAGCGTGCATATGGCCGACATGGCCATTTTTCTAGCGCTCTGGCTTGGCCTCTAGTGTCTGGGGCTCTAGGGGGAAGTAAAGAAGTGGGGAGGGGCATTGGATGCCCTGGATAGCCAGTAGGAGAGGAGAGAGGTAGAAGAAGAGGGAGAGAGGGGCTGTCCAGGGAGGTAAATGGGGGTATTTTACCCCTTAATCATTGAGCTGAGGCCAAGGAAGAGTTACTGGAGGTAGGAGAGGACTAGGAGGAGCTGTGGTAAAGAGCTGAGCTCAAGAAGAATAGTGGAAGAGGTCAAAATGATGATTTTTGAATAGTGACAGAAGGTGTTTGTTGTTGGTTTGGGCAAGAAAATTAATTCCAGTTGCCATGAGAATTAACAGGATGGGATGGCACATAGAAGTAGGGTGTTCCACCAAGTTTTAGCTCATTTGGGCAAAGTAGCCAATGTAACTTTGGTAAACCCTAGAAATCAGCAGAAATGGCTTTGCCAAGATTTAGTCATGCAAATCTATTCTCCTTGATGCACCACTTGGTGTAGTGTCATCATTTGAGGATTTTAACATGTCTACAAAAATTCAGATCAAAGGGACACACTTGGAAATGTAGAGTTGTCCAAATTTGGTTCTGGACAGGAAGGGTTTTGGGGCACTTTGATCAAGTTAACTTGTTCTCCAACTTGTGCCATTTGGTATAGATTAATTATTAGACCATTTGAGCATGTTCACAAGGTTTGAGAGCATTTGGACATGTTTGGCAATGTAAAGTTGCTCAAACTTATAAATGGACAGAAATGGTTTTGAGGGGATTTCATGGAGTTTCACTATTCTCCATGACATGATACTTGTCAAGATCATCAAACATGTCATATGTTACATGATAGAATTTTCTTGGAATTTTTGGAGAATATTTCCTTTGTAAATATTTCAAAAGCTTGAAATATCCAGAAAGGGTTTTTGAGGGATTTGACCAATACTTTGAACATGACCATGTGTTGAAACTCTTATATATGGACAATATGTGTCCACTGAGTTTCCCTGATTTTTGTCAAATATTTTTAAAACAATAAAATAATTTTTCCCTATTAAAGACCATTTCTGGCCTTAAGAAAAAGCTTTTAAATAAAATAGGAAAATAACCTTTAAAATTATATTTTTGTGGTTTCTGGGTACCCTATATCTAATAGGAGTCAAATATATTTTTAGAAATATTTTTACTACCCTTAATTAAGTACTTGCAGTGCAAAGCTCAATTCAGGGGTTTTTGAAAAACTAATTTTTGAAAATACTATTTGGCCAAATCATTTTTGTAAGAAAATATTATATTGCTCTATACACATGGCATGATCATTGGGAAAAGGTTTTGGATCAAGGAGATGAAGTATAGGAGTTGGAGGATTTATTTGATTTTTAGAGCACTTGCAAACAGTAGACAAAAATCAAATCAAGCAAAGTCCAAAACACTCAAAAGTTTTTGTCAAACCACATTTTATCATGATTTATCATCTTAAGTGTTGTGCCATGAAAATCAGGGTGTGACAGACCTACCCCCCTTACAAGAATCTCGTCCCCGAGATTCCTAGACTAGGCGCGGGAAGGAGTATGGAAACTTGGATCTGGGGTAGTCTTCACGTCCTCATACATCTTCTTCTTCCGTGTGGTGCTCCATTGAACCTTGAAGTGCTTGATGATGTGGCTTCGTGTATAACGTTCTTCTTGATCCAGGTTTCTAATGGGTAGCTCGTGGTAGGTTAGATTGGGCTAGGGGTCGATGGCTCGGTGGTTAATGCCCTCGTAGAGATCGGGCAAGTTAGGAAGTTGGAAACATTTTCGGGGTTGTGATGCATGGAAAGCATTGTGCACAATGGGTAACTCAGGTGGTAACTCTACCTGGTAGCCGTCTACTCTTCGTCTTGAAGTGATCTCAGAGGGGGTTGTTAAATCTTGGAGTGATCTCGAAGGGGGCCGATGAATCATGGTGTGGGTCTCCTTGTCATGGAAATGCTTGGTTCCTTAGAGAGAAGTGGTCCGTAGATACACCTGGTCTTCAACGCGGATGTTTACTTCTTGTCGATGGTGGTTGGTGTAGTTCTTCCTCCTTGGCATGGCGGTCTTCGAATGTTCCTTGACTGGCTGAATGGCTCTTCTTCCGTCTTCGGGTAGACAAGCATGTCATCAAAGAAATATGGCAACTAACTTGTCCGAGTACTCCGTGAAGACTTTGCCCACGGTGTGCATAGGGTATAGGTCGGGGTATCAGTGGTGGTCATGGTTGCGTATTGGCCAAGGTATCCTTGTCCTAGAGCCAAAGCCCGTGGTTGTGATTCCTACCATATCGTGGCTTGGTGGGGCTTAAGGGTTTCAAGGATTCTTAGTGTGCGAGCGAACGTTTGTCACCTCATCCTTAAGCATGGTTCCTGAGATGCCAATTGTTCTATCTAGTCCTTTGAACAAATAACCTTATACCACCGAAAGCATCAACTCTTGTAGGCCAGCTCCAATCATCACTCATGTTATTCATGTCCTCATGACTCTCGAGAGGAGGTCTAACAAAATCATATATGTCTACAATCCCCAAACTCGTATGTATGTCTACCCCTAAAAATCCATGGGTATAACATATAAGCTGCTAAGCTTGAACGTGACTATCCAAGTGCTCAGCCTATTCTTCCAAGGTCTAAGATAAAGCACTTCTATCCAAGGAAACACGTTGTATGCCAGTCCAAGATCCTGTTTCCTTCCTATGAATCAACCCCAACAGTCCATTAACTTCCATCACCAACTACCTAATCCATTAATTCTACAAATCCGATGTCCATGGTGTTCCACACGATCTTCTAATACCCTATAATCCACAAATACTGGGAAGGCTACCTTACTATAGTCAGTCCACCAATTTCCATTATCATGGTCATGTAAACTCCAAGGTCAAGCTCATACATATTCCCTAAATAAACTCCGACAATTAGTCCAATCTCCTAGTTTATCGTCCACCGAGAAACATGGTATCATGGTCGAGATCATCAGTCTAAATCCAATTTAATCCAAACCATGTAGACATACTCAGCATCTATATTCAACTTGAATCATTTACTTAAATCCAAATCTCTTGTCCAACGAGAATTCCTACATGTTCCCCAAGTCATTTACGTAATATCAACTGTCTCCTAACAATATCCCATGGCTAAGTTAAATCCAAATACTTCCAAGAATTTCAGCTTGCGATCATAATTTTCCTATTAAATCCAATTTACTCAGGGGTAATGAAAGCTATGCTACTCTATAATCATGATCCCACCAAGTTCATCTACCAACATCAAAGCCTCATAATCCACCAAATAGTCTCATATAATTCCTCAAGTCATTGCTATAAACTCATCAAGTCATTTCTCCTCTATTCCTATATCCTCTGATTGGTCTTCCCTATGGCATCGCCAGTTTTGGTGCTATCTTAGGATGATAATGTGCTCGTTCAATATGTCCACTAGTTCCATAATGAACCCAGTGGTAAGCAAGGTTACGGAGGCTTAACAGGTTCTCTTGAATTCTGTGGGTTAAGCACATGGTTAAGGATTCGAGCTGGGGTATCTTATGAAGTCTTGAAGGGTCTAGGAATGGGTTTCTAATCTTGAGGTGTAAACATACGGGGTTGTACTTGGTCGAGGAGGTTGTAGCAAAAGTCTTCAGTGCTTGTTGGTCGCCGAGGTGGAATCCTTGGTGCATATTGTCTTGCTTGTCTTCAGTTGAGGAGAGAGATGAGAGGGAAAAGTAGCATAGAGGAGGGGAATGCCTAAAGGGGGTTCTATAGTGCAAGTGCAAACAAACAAGTGCCAAAAAGGCCAAACACAAACAACAAAATAAGGCAGGTGATATAGTTGCGTACTTGTTGCCTAGGCCAAAAAGGGCGACTGATATCAAAACACAAACAAATCAAAACAAGCAACACACAATCATGGTTCTATTCGAACCATCATACGGACTCGACTGCGCATAGGGGGTACACGACTCATCCTACCGTAGGGGTTCTCGGACTCAGTAGTCGTGCCTTGTGCCTCATGCAGTCTTCTGAGTTTTCCTCATGTGTTGCTACATCTCTTGTAGTTGTTCGATGAAACAATCCGGGTTGATCCTGAAGATTCTTCAACAACTTCTCACCTGTTGAAGTGATGGGGTGAAAGTGGCTCCTCGTAACTGGCATTGACTGGGTCTTCTATTGTCTTCTTAATCACGACGATCCCTTTTTGTCTTCTAAGCCGTCGATGGTACCAGGTAGGTAATCCTTTATGCAATGATATTATCAATGCGTAATAGAGGTCCACCATGTCGGTTACGTTGATGACAACATCGACACCAAGAGCGGGGGATGAGGAGAACCGTTTTCCTGCTCACTATGATGAGGCGGACCAAATGGCTAGGTTCTCATCCATCGGTGGTTGCCGATACAACAACGGTAGTGACAGGGTTACTCTATTAGCGATGTATATCATGATCTTTCATATTCTATGCCCTGATCATCGTAGGCTAAGGTTGCATCATCTTGGGGCAGTGTCAAGGGCGTCACCATCTCCTAGGTCTTTAGATCCTCATTCCTCGAGGATGTGTCTTCTGTTGGTATCGTCTTGTTGTGATGTCACCAATCTTGTGTTCAGGAGATGTGGGTGAACGTCTGGCAAGGCATCTTCCTTCTAGATTATCCACGAGGATTACAAGGAATCCAGTGGTCAGGGGCATAAGGTTTCTAGCGACCAAGGGTTTTGAAGGGGAAGAAATCAATAAGGAAAGTATACCTTAGTTTTCGAAAAACTGAGAAGGGAAGAGAAGTACAGATAGTTTTGAAAACTAGTAGTTGTTTGGAAATAGTTTTACCCTAACTAACGACCATGCTAACTAAGGCTTCCTACAGCCAGGATGGCTCTGATACCAGCTCTGTGGGGACCCCGACTCATAAGTCGAAATCACCGAATGCACGTGTACAGTGATCCTAGGGATCAATGCTCACTGAACACACAGAAGCTGAATAACAAGAGGCTTACATCCATACATACCGTATTACACAAGTAGGACCATTATGGTTAAGTCTTGAGTATAAAATTGCAGCGGAAATCTTCGTCGATAACTTGGACCCAAGCCATCTGCCTTAACCCTACAGGCATTCTGACTGGGAAGCGTCCTAGCTCGCATGTTCGTCGCCGAAGTATTCTTCATCATATCCTGTTCTTTCAAGCCTGGCCAAGTAAATAGCCAGGGACAAGCCAGTGAGTACGTTTGAATGTACTCGCAAGCAACCCATGTTTTGGTTCAAGATACAAAAATGCATGATATAGGTAAATTTTTGCAGAAAGCTAGTTTTGAGTGCAATGACATGTTCAACAACTTGTAAGACATGCATCAAGAGAATTCAAGTAACCATGAGGACAGGTTACAGATATCAACATAAATAGAGTGGGCACCAACCCATCTAACATAAATAGAGTGGGCACCAACCCATCTAACATAAATAGAGTGGGCACAAACCCATCTCAATCATGTCAAGTCCCTTGACTTGACCCAAGTAGTTTTATCACACACACACACACGGTTGAAAACTCTGGACGTAGTTTAAGCAGCATCGCCCAACTGTCCTTGACCATGGACACGGCTATTCGAATAGTTTTACACTCTGCAGAGGTCGCACACTGTACCCACAAGATCCGGGGAACTTCCGTGTCATCCACGACCCGCGATACCTCAAGTACCCGGGGTAAGCACCCGATCACTACCTTTCCCTAGACGACACTAACATGGAGTCCACTCGATTGGTAGTAACCCCCGTGCCCAACAATTCACATCATAAAATTGTGGAGCCTCGCTCCCATATTCATCACATACCACAAGCACGGGGTACCAACGGTGTGTCCGATGCTGTAAAGACAGTCATGGCCGCCCTACCTGGCATGACCCCGTCCCGAGAGAGAGCACCAACTCTCCCCCGTCACTAGTAATGCGGGCTCCAAGCTAGTATCGGCCTAGGTAATCAATAATGCCCTTTCCCATATAAGGGTAGAGTGGTTGCACATGTAAGGTTGGGACAGTCGACAAATCTTAAATCTAATCCCTTTTAGAAAACAACACACACACTTGCCTCGGTACACCACTTCGTAATCAAGTGGTTACCCATTTCATCATCTCCCTCGGGCATAAGTGGCACCCGACGGGGTTTTCGAAAAAGTCTTTTGAAAATACTTTGCCTCCTTCACCATGCATATACCCGTCCCTTTTTGCGTAGCACTACCTTAGCATCCTATGTACTCCCACCGGCATAACCCTCATAAGAAGGTAGGGTCATGCACAATGCAAGTATCAACGAGGAATTAACGGTGGCAAACCATCAACGTGGGTACCACCTCATCATGATTCCGATGCAACAATGATAAGGTACTATATGACATGCATAAAAAGGTTTCATAGACATGGTCAAAGGGCTGCTTGCCTGTTCCTCAGAGTCTTCAAGTCTTCTGGTCCTTCTCCAAGTACTCCGTCTACTTCGTCAACTAACGTTGGAAACAAACACAATAAGCAACACAACAAGGAAGGAAATAAAAGTGCTCTAAAAAAATATGAGTTGGACTTTTCTGGGATACCTCTGGTCATATGAGGGATGACCAAAGTGGTTTCATTAGGATTTGATCAATGGACATCTCTGAACATTTCAATATGATGGAATCAAGGGATTTATGGATTTGCAAGAAGTGTACAGAAATATATTTTTGAAAAATGAGCAAAGGCACCCATTTAACAAAACATGATTTTAGAAGCATCTAGGAGTTGGTTTCACTGGATTTGGAGTTCAAAAGAATTTCCTATGAATTTGCAAAGTTGACAAATATGAAGAAATGCCTCATTATTTGAGGTGACACAGAAAGTATTAGTAAAAATGTTCAAAAACTAAGTTTTGAACTTATAGACACCTAGGGTTTTGAATCATGGAATTTGGATCGATTTTAAGCCTTCTGTGATTTTCTAAAGTTTATCAAAGAAATGGAAAAAAAGGATTTGCTAATTATTTATGAAGGAAATATTTTTGTAAAAATGTGCAAGTAGCACCATCTGATAGGGAATGAATTTACAAACTACTAGAAATTTGAATCATCAAATTTGGAGTTAATTTGAATTGTTTATGAATTTTTGAAGTCTACTGGGAAAAAGAAAAAGGAAATGGGGGCTTTACCCTTATCATGCGCGCAAGGCGAGAGATAGGCAGCAGGCCGGCCCAGCGGCTCGGCTGCACGCGCGCAGGGGCCACGTCGGAGGCGTACCGGGGTAATACGCCTTCCCACACGGGAGGCAACCCCGAGCTAGACCCGTGTCCACTTGCCAGCGTGGCCTGGAGGCTGGGCCACTGACGAGCGGGCCCCGCCCACAGGTTGTCTCCTTCCTCGCGCCAGAAGCAGAGGAGGTCGATCGAGCGGGGCGCCGGCGTGCTCCCCGGCGGTTCCGGCCGTCCCCGACGGCGTCAGGCGTACCGGCGGACTCGGGAGGCAGAGCCGCGCCCATCCATGGGCGCCACGCAGGCTGGGGGGGTCCAGGGCGACGGCGACCCTGACGCCGGCAGACGAGGCTTCAGGAGAAGATGGTTGCGGCGGCACGGGGCACCAGAGCAGGAGAAGATGAGCGGGGAAGCTCCAAAGGCCTGCTGCGGTCCTCCTGGTGGCCGAAGGATGGAAGGGGAGGCCCTGGTTTGCCAGAGCCGGGCGGTGGCCGACGGCGACCACGTCGGCCATGGAGAGGGAAAGAGGGCACGAGGGGGAGAGAGGGGGTGTCAGAGAGGTTCACAGGAGAGAGGAGGTTTGGATCGACTCGATAGAGAGAGAGTCAGGGTGGTTTAAATGGGCGTGGCCGCGGTGCACCGTGGGTGGCGTCCACGGACGCGCTCGGGCGAGCTTATAGAGGGGAGAGGAGAGAGGTTTAGGAGGGGGCCGGCAGCTTGCCGTGCCCCAGACGCCGATGCGGCCTCGTGAGACACGCTGGGGAGGCCCGAGGTGGTCGGAGGCGGTCGGCAGGGGGCGGCTACAGTGCGGGAGCGCACTGTAGCGTGCTCCAGAGCGTGCATATGGCCGACATGGCCATTTTTCTAGCGCTCTGGCTTGGCCTCTAGTGTCTGGGGCTCTAGGGGGAAGTAAAGAAGTGGGGAGGGGCATTGGATGCCCTGGATAGCCAGTAGGAGAGGAGAGAGGTAGAAGAAGAGGGAGAGAGGGGCTGTCCAGGGAGGTAAATGGGGGTATTTTACCCCTCAATCATTGAGCTGAGGCCAAGGAAGAGTTACTGGAGGTAGGAGAGGACTAGGAGGAGCTGTGGTAAAGAGTTGAGCTCAAGGAGAATAGTGGAAGAGGTCAAAATGATGATTTTTGAATAGTGACAGAAGGTGTTTGTTGGTGGTTTGGGCAAGAAAATTAATTCCAGTTGCCATGAGAATTAACAGGATGGAATGTCACATAGAAGTAGGGTGTTCCACCAAGTTTTAGCTCATTTGGGCAAAGTAGCCAATGTAACTTTGGTAAACCCTAGAAATCAGCAGAAATGGCTTTGCCAAGATTTAGTCATGCAAATATATTCTCCTTGATGCACCACTTGGTGTAGTGTCATCATTTGAGGATTTTAACATGTCCACAAAAATTCAGATCAAAAGGACACACTTGGAAATGTAGAGTTGTCCAAATTTGGTTCTGGACAGGAAGGGTTTTGGGGCACTTTGATCAAGTTAACTTGTTCTCCAACTAGTGCCATTTGTTCTAGATTAATTATTAGACCATTTGAGCATGTTCACAAGGTTTGAGAGCATTTGGACATGTTTGGCAATGTAAAGTTGCTCAAACTTCAAAATGGATAGAAATGGTTTTGAGGGGGTTTCATGGAGTTTCACTATTCTCCATGACATGATACTTGTCAAGATCATCAAACATGTCATATGTGACATGATAGAATTTTCTTGGAATTTTTGGAGAATATTTCCTTTGTAAATATTTCAAAAGCTTGAAATATCCAGAAAGGGTTTTTGAGGGATTTGACCAATACTTTGAACTTGACCATGTGTTGAAACTCTTATATATGGACAATATGTGTCCACTGAGTTTCCCTGATTTTTGTCAAATATTTTTAAAACAATAAAATAATTTTTCCCTATTAAAGACCATTTCTGGCCTTAAGAAAAAGCTTTTAAATAAAATAGGAAAATAACCTTTAAAATTATATTTTTGTGGTTTCTGGGTACCCTATATCTAATAGGAGTCAAATATATTTTTAGAAAGATTTTTACTGCCCTTAATTAAGTACTTGCAGTGCAAACCTCAATTCAGGGGTTTTTAAAAAACTAATTTTTGAAAATACTATTTGGCCAAATCATTTTTGTAAGAAAATATTATATTGCTCTATACACATGGCATGATCATTGGGAAAAGGTTTTGGATCAAGGAGATGAAGTATAGGAGTTGGAGGATTTATTTAATTTTTAGAGCACTTGCAAACAGCAGACAAAAATCAAATCAAGCAAAGTCCAAAACACTCAAAAGTTTTTGTCAAACCACATTTTATTATGATTTATCATATTAAGTGTTGTGCCATGAAAATCAGGGTGTGACACTGCACCGAGAGCACCAACGCGATGGACGACCCATGTCAAAAAAACGTGGTGGACGACGGCGAAGCCCAGGAAGGGAATGACCCGGAGCCGGCAAAGCCAGAGCAGTGGATGCCCACGCTGAGGGGAGTACGAGGGCTGAATGGTTGGTTGCAGGGTGAGCCTACCATTGCTGGAAAATAACAGGAGGTGCGGGTGGGTAGAAGGGTGGCCTGGCTAGCGATGGGAATTGGATGGGCCATGAGGCCTGCAAGGCAACAGAGCCGGCCACGAAAGGAGGCAGCAGGCAGTCTGGCCAGCGCTGGTTTGGGCGGCTGGAGCAAGAAGATCAGAGATTGAAGAAGGCTGATGGTAGTTGGATAGGCATCCAACAGTCAATGCTTTGTGTACACTAAGTTGACAAAGCCTTGCGTACGCGTTAAAAAATTAGGACAACGTCATCGTCAACCTAGTAGGCCCACAAATCAGCCTCCAAATCTATGGAAAACAGCATACAACCCATTTAACATTATTTTTAATAACTTACAGCCCATTTGCTAATTCTTAAGGATATTTTGAAGACCATATTCTTTTTGTTAGCATTACAGACCATATTTTGGCAACTGCTAAAAAATTCAACAAAATTTTGCATATTCCGATGGGGTCCGAATTCTTTAATCACGATATTTCGACTTACATTAGAAATAATTACAAAAATAATTTTATTTCAAATTAAAATACAATGAAATTTTTCCCGCAAAAAACAATGAAATTTAAAATCTTGAAATCCTGAAAAAAATGAAATTTGAATCTAGTTGCCGATTTTTTGTGTTTTTAAAATTTACAGCCCATTTCTTACTACTTATAGCCCATTTTACAGGGAAGCCGAATACATTTCCTCGTCTTTAAAGATTTGCAGCCCAACAAGGCTGAGAAAAGCAAGTAGGCCTGGTTTGGTTATTGGACAAAAAATAGAACTAGGCTAGCCATTTTCAGAAAGAAAAAAGATAACAACTGGGCTCGTCATGTGCTTAAATAAAAGCCTGGGCTAACGGGTCACTGCCCCCGCACAGTGCAGTTGATACCTTGCTCCATCTCTAAAACTAAAAAACAACTGGGCGAGCTGCTGGGTCCCTGTTGTTACAGTATTTCTCTCTTTAATAAAGGAAATGGCAAGCCATTTGCCTTGTTACAATGAAAATATGATAGTCACAGCCGAGTTAAAAACGACAACTAGGTCTAACTCAAGCTTACAAATGGTACAAAAGCCAAAGGATTAACTGTTCATCAAATTTAGACAAAACCCAGATTGAACATGGCAATAACATCTAACCCAACCACTATTTTTGACAGTCACAAACAAATGGATCGGTCTGATCCATAAAATCAACATCATATGCAAAAAATTACTGGAACATGAAGAGAAGTTCTTGTAAATAGAAGCCGAGCATGTTCAGAAGCCCATTTGTCCTCTTGAAACTTCTTTTTTTGTTGTGCAACATATCCATCCATGAGAAATTTCTTGTTGAAAACCTTAAGCCTCATGGACAATAGTAAACTCGCATTCAATAGGAAGAATGTGAAAAAGCTTCTGTTTGCCTAGTTGGATGCATATCATTCCATCGTTATTGTCCTCAAATGAATGTCATGAGAGCCGAGAAAATCCCGGTGCTTATTACGCCACCGATTGGTTATATGTTTTTCTCCATGTGTTAGTGCCTAAGTAGACATGAAGATTAAAAATAGTTAAGGTCTAAAAAAAGAGTATGTCGAAAGAGCAACAGCTGAATGGTTAATTCTAGTACAATATATATGGGCTTTTAATGTGCATGAAATCATCACTGTCGGCGTTCTGGATATGGGGGTTTCCAGACCTGCCTGCGTGCGGCCCAGCACGTGGCTCCATCGACGGCCTGGTATGGCCCAGCTTCAACATCAACAGCTCAAGACCCTCGCGAGGGGCAAATCCTCGCAAGGTGGACGACGCCAAGACCACCAAGGGGATCGGCCTCTTCAAGATGGCTCCCGAGGGGCGGAGAGTTCTATGCAAGGTGCACCTCACGAGGCTCCGCTAGTGTGAGCCATGATGACCAAGGCTAGGTGGGAGCTAGGCGCTCGCCAGCGGGCACAGAGCGCCAGTTTCCTCTTCTGTGCAAGGGAGGCAAGGCGCTGGCGCGGAGTACCGAGAACCAGCCAAAGGTTTCCATTCTGGTGCAACAAGACTAAGACGACCAGGACGGCAGGACGGAGGTCATCACCGAGCCCACCGCATCATCACGATCAGGGGATTTTCGCAGGCGAAGACCACTTTTGTCAGGATAAGTTGTACTACTTGTCCCCTTTCAAATCCGGCCGTTGTGGGATTACTTCACACCAACATTTGGGAAGAGGACCAAGGCCACTATAAGTAGGACATAGCCACCACCATAGAGGGTGGTCAGATCCTGTCTCACTCGACCACCTCACCAGCTCTCTTGAGCTCAAGAACACCTCACCACTTGAGGCCAGTTCATCCACTGTACTAGTTCATCCTCAGCCCTTTGAGGCAATCCACCAAAACGCTGGAGTAGAGTATTACACCACAAGGTGGCCCGAACCAGGATAAACCGTCGTGTCTCTTTGTCTCTTCAAGCTCGACGTGCTAGGCTTAGGAGAATCACGAGTAGGTAGGCTGGGTAGGTTGAGATCTGTGCACGCACATTAGAGTTTGAACCTTTCAAGGGTTTCCGGAACCTGTAATCCGACATTTGGCGCGCTATGTAGGGGTGTGTCAGATCTTCTCTTCCGTCGACCGATCCGCCATCACTCCGACACCTCCATGGCTGACGCACGCCGAGCTCGCGCCGAGCGTCGGGCCACCGTCGCCGCTCGCATTGCTCAGACAGCTCCAGCGGGCGATATTTGTGCTTGTTGTGCTCCGCCTCCGATGGCCAACGCCATCACGGGCCCTGCCGGCCACAAGCAGCAAGCTTCTTCACTACATCCTTCGGTGCGCCATGATGGGCGCACTGCCACTCCGTCACTGAACACGACAGCTTCATCCTCCTGTGCGCGTCATGGCCCAGCAAACACGCAGGACACTCTGCTCATGGTGCGGGAGCTTCTTCCCTACCGCCTGGTCGATGACTTCTACGAGGAGTGGCTCGAGCGGATCGCTGAGCTCATCAGTGCGGCCGAGGGCTCTGCTGCACCAGCCCGCTCACTGCCTCAGCAGTTGCCCACCGCGGGCGATTTGGCTCACGGGGATCCTCCACCACCTCCGGCCCAGGGAGTCATCATCGAGCCAAGGGGTGTGGTGCCGCGGCGCTACCCACTACGCCAGGCGCCTGCGTGGGAAGAGGTGAGCTGCCAGGTGGTGCAGCAGCCTCGAGGAGAAGCATGCGTGCTTCCGGCGCCCCCACGCCAAGCCCGCGTGCCGCCATAGGAGGTGGGCGGCGCGCGTACACGAGGACCAAGTTCTACCTCCGCGGCGGGCCATAGTGGCCACAGCCGGATGTCGCGCGTTCCCTTGGAGCTCCGCAACGTCATCTAGTCGAGCAAGTTCAAGCCTGACCTGCCCCCACGCTATGACGGCACTGCTGACCATGCCGAGTTCCTGCAGCTCTACGAGCTGAGCATCGAGGCAGCCAGCAGCGATGAGAAGATCATGGGGAACTGGTTCCCTATGGCCCTCAACAATGGCGCGTGTTCTTGGCTCCAGAACCTCCCCGAGGGATCGGTCTCTTCCTGGGAGGAGATGCGCGGCCGCTTCATCGCCAACTTCCATGGCACTCGAGACCGTCCGCCAGCCACGGGTGACCTGCATCGCATCAAGCGGCAGCCAGGAGAGACCGTGCAGAAGTACATCCAGCGCTTCAAGAACGTTTGACTCAAGATCTCTAAGGTGTCAGACGAGGCCATCATTTCAGCATTCACTGATGGCGTCCGCGATGTCAAGATGAAGGAGGAGCTCGCCATCCACGAGGACTTGTGCACAACCCTAGAGATGTTCAACATGGTGAACAAGTGTGCAAGGGCTGAGGAGGGGTGCCTCTCCCTCCTTGAGCTCCCCGATGCTGACCAAGAAGGGCCAAGGCCAAGGCCAAGGATGTAAAGCGCAAAGGGCCGGCCGTGCTCGCGGCCGAGCCAGAGATGAAGAGCGGCTGCGACCACCCCCAGTCATCCAAGAGCAACCGACTGTTCTGCATATTCCACAACGTCTATAGCCACGACACCACCAACTGCCAGGAGCTCAGGGCCCTCCGCGACGGGGGCCTCAGTCGACGCCTCGAGCGCAATGATCAAGGCTACGGCCGCGGAGGTGGCCGAGGTGGAGGACGCTGGGACGGACGCGATCATCGCCAGGAGTGGTGCGATCATCCTTGGGAGGACCGTTGGTAGGGCTAGCCTCGCGAGGGTGCTTGGAGGGAGCAGCCCCACGAGGAGCGCCCTCAGGGCAATGACGGTCTTCCTCCACTGCCTCCACCACCAAGAAGGAACGAAGATCACCACCAGGATGAGGGGGCTGGGGGCTTCCAGGAGCCTCGAGCCATCACCTGCATCCTGGGCAGCTCACAGGCCCCAGCTTCTCGCCGCATCTTCAAGCAGTTCGCGCGTGAGGTGAACGCAGCGCTCCCCAAGCCCGAAGCAACACCCCCTCTCAGGTGGTCCAAATGCACCGTCACCTTCAGCTCCTCAGACCAGCTCAAGTGCGGGGCCACTGCCGGCGTGCTCCCCATGCTCTGCTCGCCCGTCATCAGCAACGTGGTTGTCACCAAGACTCTCATCGATGGTGGAGCAGGGCTCAGTGTCCTGTCTGTTCAAACGTTTGACAGACTCCAAGTGCCGTACACCAGCTTTATCCAACCAAGACATTTTCAGGAGTGACTGACGGTTCCATGCACCCAATAGGGCAGGTCCGCCTCCATGTCACCTTCGGAGAATGCAACAACTACCACAGCGAGCTCATCGACTTCGACGTCGCTGACATTCGCCTGCCCTACAACGCCATCCTAGGGTACCCAGCACTGGCCAAGTTCATGGCAGCGATGCACCACGGTTACAACATCCTCAAGATGCCAAGAAGAGGCGGCGTCATCACGGTCGCATGCCCGGAAAAGGATGCGGTGTTCTCCCTCAAGCGCACCTTCCAGGCTGCAGCAGTTGAGGGCCCTGAAGATGAGGGCCGCGTCCTCCCTCCTGAGGTCACCCCCAAGACCAAGAAGCTGTAGCTGGGTCAGGGATCTCGCGATGAAGAATCGCATGAGGACGCATAGGAAGGCACGCCCGACGCCCCTCTCAGGCTGGGCTCGGGGGCTCTCCTCGGGAGGGCCTCGGACCTAGCCAGGGTCAGGAGGGAGGCGCTCGGGCACCATGTGGAGGTGCGCTTCAGAGCATGCTTCCCAAGAGAAGGCGTCAGGTGGGAGGCACCAGGTATTCAGGAGTTCATCAGCAAGGCGATCGGGGAGATTCAAGAGGCAATGGTTCTGCAAGGCGATCGCCGCCTACCGCGAGGCACAACTCACTGGCCTGGCGATGGTAAGGAGTTCCGCGTCTGCATCGACATCCCTGGGCTCAACAGGGCCGCATCTCGGAGCTCTTCTAGCCGTCTCGTGTCGGCCGATGCTAGGGTCCACCCCACAGCTACGTCCGCATGCCTTTCGCACTACCAGGCGCAGCCGTGGTGTTCCAGTGCTGCACAAGGGATGCCTTGGCGGCTCACGAGGCCAGGCTTCGAGCCACCCTGGTGGAGATGGTGGAGCGCCTCTAGGAGCCTCCCAGACCCTCTGGGCCTCCCGGGGCTCGGGGCTAGGGCGGCTCATGAAGATCGACTCCAGCAACGTGCGTCTTTTGCTAGCCCAACACCTCTTCAGCGATGGTACCAGGTGACATCTCTCTAGTTCATTCAGTTTGGGGGCGCCCCTCGGCCTGCATCATCCCTAGGCCGTATGGGTCCATCCCTGCGGCATGTATCCCTTTTGCATCTATCAGAGCTAGTTTACCTTCCTTTGCAAGATTATCAACTGCCTAACGGGCGCTTCGACGCCAATAATATATCGCGCCCTTGCAAGCCCTCCCGTGACCGCCTCATGATTAAGAAATGGCACGGCGTCTGTGCTCGGGTCCGTCCCTGCAGCGTTGCTAAACCCAAGAGGTTGAGCTCTGGCTCGCGGGCCAGTCCCCGTGTACGTCACCTCCCATGGCCCTTGGTTCCTTGTTCTTGCATGAGCTAATCGCAAGCGGATGAGTGAGGGTGCGCGACATGGTGCCCCCGTGGCCACAGGAACCGTGTGCCGGTTGTTTTTCTTCAGTATGTTTGCATGAGAAGACCGGGCACGACATCTGTGCTCGGGTCCGTCCCTGCAGCATCGATAAAACCAACATCTGAGCTCTGTCTGGTGGGCCGGCCCCGTTCATGTCACCTCCTGGGGTCGTTGGTGTCTGGCCTACTCATGTAATAGCCTTAGGAGACTCATTCGGCGCAGGCTGCCTAACCATCTGTCAGGACTAATATAAGTGTTCCCAATCAAGCTCAGGCACAACCCGCCTTGAGGTAGGGCCTCGTGAGTCCCGTGCTGGCTCACGGGTGCCCATATACACCTCCTTTAGCCCTGCCGTGCAAGCCACGTATCAGGGCGGGGTTGTACACGCCCCGGGGGCTCTCCTTAGAGGGAGCGCCCTCCCATGCACTAGTGGAAGCACCATGCTCCGCGCTGGCCATCGACACTGCCGAGGAGCAGCTATGCCCATGCAAGAGCGGAAGCGCTATGCTCCGCGCTGGTGATAAACAATTGGGGGTGGCCTCGCGGCTGCATTAACCTTAGGGAGCTTCCGGGCTTAGTGACCAGCCTCACTGCGCTGCTCTCCCTCAGGAGGCTAGCGCGAGGGGGCAGGGAACGGGGGCTACACTCAGGTCACGCCTGGCGTACCCCACCTCACCAGGTCCCATGGACCTCGTCTTCACGTGCCCCTCCCGAGCAAGAGCCCAACGAGGAAAGGTATGATGGTCGGTTCGTTCGTCAAGGGGGACTCCTGAGCATCGTCTCAGGAGCCCAACTGGCCACGTAGCCCCTCACCCCTTGGCCTCGTCCTGGTGATCCGAACGACCCAACGGCAGATGAGGCATGCGGGGGGCCGGGCCTTGCCGATGCAGAACGCCAAGGCCTGACTTTCGCCCTTTTCAAGCTGTTCGTACGTCAAGGGGGACTCCTGAGCATCGCGTCTTAGGAGACTAACTGGCCACGTAGCCCCTCACCCCTTGGTCTCATCCTGGTGATCCGGATGACCCAATGGCGGCTGAGGTATGCGCGGGGCCGGGCCCTGCCGACACAGAACACCAAGGCTTGCCTTCGCACTTTTTCCTAAGTTGTTCGCGCGTCAAGGAGGACTCCTGAGCATCGTGTCCCACGAGCCTAACTGGTCACATAGCCCCTCACCCCTTTGGGTTCGTCCTGGCAATCCGGAAGAACCAACGGCGGCTGAGGTACACGCGGGGTTGGGCTCTGCCGATGCAGAACAATAGAGCAAATGGAAAAAGTCGGGGAACTACAATCTAATTATTACAGAAACATATTGTACCAAGCAAACAGTTTTAAACTCCTCCACGAGGCATGCTACATGATACATGACGAACAAGAAGGAGTAGCATCGCCAAGCCGCCTCTTCAGCCCTGGGTGCCGCCATCACCTACCGGCGGAGACTTGTCGCCAGCCGCGTAGCCAGTTCCCTTGGCCCCAGCCGGAGGACCGACGACAAGGAACTTGCTCAGCAGGGCATCCATGGAACTCTTCACGGTGGCAGCAGAAGCGCTATAGGAGTTGGAATCCGCGGGCTCGAGGAAGGCGGCGAAGTCGAAGCTGGTGTCCCGGAGATAGAGATGGCTAAAGACGCACATAAGGGCTGAGGAAGAAAGTGAGCGAGCCTCACCTTCAAACAAAGAGCCAAACCCGTCGACGACGTCCTCGATCACTGCCACAACCTCAGGGGGCAGAGTGTCAGGGCTCTCCCTCGGGGCCACCACCGCCGCCTTCTTCAAGGGATCGTCCCCAAAGAGTTACCGCTGAGCCTTGAGAAACCTCACCTCGAGGGAGGCGAGGGTGCTGTGCTCCATGGTGGCCGCTTCCTTGGCCTTGGGAAGGGACGCCTGGGCCACCTCCGCCTCCTCCTTTAGCTTCGTCAGGCCGTCGCGCTCTGCAGCTTGCTCCAGGGCTACCTTCTTCAGCTCGGCATCTCAATTGGCAACGGCAGCCTCCTGGGCCTTCAGCTTCTCCTCACGCTCCTGGAGCTAATCGGCCTGGGCAGCCTGTTGATCCTGAAGAGCCTTCAGTTCAGCCTCCACCGTGAGACATTGATCTTCAGCTTCCATGGCCTCCTTTTGCGCCAGGTCGCGCTCGATAGCAGCCATCCCAGACACCTTCTGGGCCTCCTTCACAGAGCCCAGGCCGCTCGGACAGACGCGTTGTCCTGGAGCCATCTAGAGATTAGCCCCAAGCGCCCCAAGGCTGCGCGCCAGTCCAGGCCCCGAAGTTCACCTTGGAAAAGGTTCAGCACTGCTCGTGCCTCCTCCAGGGCTCCGGAGGCGGCAGGAGCACCATGACCTAGCTGCACGCTGGGCGGGAGAGAAGACTTCCCCGGCGCCAGGACAGGAGAAACCATAGTAGCAGGACGGACCGGGAGCTCCGGAGGATGGGCGACCTCAGCAGCCGCAGCAGGATGGGCGCTGATGGGGTTAGCCTTGCTGAGGGTGCCGGCACCTCCTAAGGACGGGCTTCGGCGCCTCGAGAGGACGACATCACCGCGGGAGCTGCAAGGGCCGCTGAAAGTGCAACTATCCCTGGGTGGTTTTGGTAATTCCTAACAACATATATCTCATTGAGCTAATGCTATTTCAAGATAAATATTTTAGGAAAGCTCATTGATTAGCATGGCATGGATGAGAAAAGTGGATCCCTCAAAATGCTAAGGACAAAAGGATTGGCTCAAGCTCAAAGCACAAGACTCTACATTTTCTATTTTAGGTATCCAAGATCACATTGAGTCTATAGGAAAAGCCAATACTATCAAGGAGGGATGAGGTGTTGCTTAATGGCTTTCTTGCTCAAAATGCTTAGTGATATGCTCGAAAGCCCTCAACTACTTCGTCATATCCACATATGACCCAAACCAAAAGTCCAACTCGGCCTCACCGATTCTTTCTATCCGGCGCCACCGAGTTCAGATGTCATAGCCACTGCCACAAACCCTAATCAAGTCAGTCTCACCGATAGGGATCTTGGTCTCACCAAGATGGGATTGTAATCTCTCTGTTTCCCTTCGTAACGTTTCGGTCCAACCGAGATGAGCGATCTGTCCAACCGAGATTGCAATGCAAACTCTTTGTTTCCCCTTCGTAATGTTTTGGCCCAATCGGGATGAGCGAATCGGTCCCACCAAGTTTGCCTGACCAACCCTCTGTGTGTCCATTACCAAAATCGGTCCCACCAAGTTAGAGTAATCGGTCTCACCGAGATTATGTTATGCCCTAACCCTAACCATATCGGTCCCACCAAGTTGATATGTCGGTCCCACTGAAAATCCTAATGGTCACATTATTTGCTAAATCGGTCCGACCGAGTTTGACGATTCGGTCCCACCGAGATTGGTAAGTTGTGTGTAACGGTTAGATTTTGTGTGGGGGCTATATATACCCCTCCACCCACTGTTCATTCGTAAAGAGAGCCATCAGAACATGCCTACACTTCCAACATACATTTTCTGAGAGAGAACCACCTACACTTGTGTTGAGGTCAAGATATTCCATTCCTACCATATGAATCTTGATCTCTAGCCTTCCCAAGTTGCTTTCCACTCAAATCTTCTTTCCACCAAATCCAAATCCTGTGAGAGAGAGTTGAGTGTTGGGGAGACTATCATTTGAAGCACAAGAGAAAGGAGTTCATCACCAACACACCATTTGTTACTTCTTGGAGAGTGGTGTCTCCTAGATGGGCTAGGTGTCACTTGGGAGCCTCCGATAAGATTGTGGAGTTGAACAAAGGAGTTTGTAAGGGTAAGGAGATCGCCTACTTCGTGAAGATCTACCCTAGTGAGGAAAGTCCTTCATGGGCGATGGCCATGGTGGGATAGACAAGGTTGCTTCTTCGTGGACCCTTCGTGGGTGGAGCCCTCCGTGGACTTGTGCAGCCGTTACCTTTCGTGGGTTGAAGTCTCCATCAACGTGGATGTACAATAGCGCCACCTATCGGAACCACGATAAAAACATCCGTGTCTCCAATTGCGTTTGCCTTCTGAAACTCCTCCCCTTTACCTTCATATGCAATTGTTTTACATTCCGCTTCTATACTCTTAGAATTTCATGTGTAGGTTGATTGCTTGACTTGTGCTAAGTTGCTAAAATCTGCCAAGAACTAAAATTGGGAAAAGGCTAGATTTTTGTTTGGTCAAGTAGTCTAATCAACCCCCCCCTCTAGACATACTTTCGATCCTACAAGTGGTATCAGAGCTTTGGTCTCCATTTTCTTTAGTTTCCATAGCTTTTGGTGGTCATAGCCTTGGTTTCACAACCTAGGAGAGTATGGCATCTAGCGAGGGAAATTACCACCGTAGAGGTCCTTACTTTGATGGTACTAATTTTGCTAGTTGGAAGCATAGGATGAAAATGCATATTCTTGGACATAACCCCGCCGTTTGGGTTATTGTGTGTATTGGCTTGGAAGGTGAATTCTTTGATGAGAGAGAACCGAACCGTGAAGCTACCGTGGAAGAGTTGAAGATGCTGCAATACAATGCTCAAGCTTGTGATGTCCTCTTCAACGGATTGTGCCCCAAAGAATTCAACAAAATCAGCCGTATTGAGGATGCAATGGAAATTTGGAATACTTTGATTGATATGCACGAAGGTACCAACTCCGTCAAGGAATCCAAGTTGGATGTGCTTCAAAGTCAGCTTGACAAGTTCAAAATGAAGGATGGTGAAGGTGTCACTGAAATGTACTCTAGGCTTGCTATTATCACAAATGAGATTGCCGGCTTAGGAAGTGAAGAGATGACCGACAAATTCATCATCAAGAAGATCCTAAGAGCTTTGGATGGAAAATATGATACCGTGTGCACATTGATCCAAATGTTGCCAAATTACAAAGATCTCAAGCCAACAGAAGTCACTGGAAGAATTGTTGCTCATGAGATGTCACTCAAGGATAAAGAGGAGCTCCACAACAAGTCAAGTGGTGCTTACAAAGCCTTATGTGAAGCTCCCACATCACCAAGGGAGAAACAAACCTTCAATGAAGAATTGAGCCTAATGGTGAAAAACTTCAACAAGTTCTAAAAGAGTAGAAGAAAGGAAAGAAGTTCCAAGTCAAGGTCCTATAATGACAAAAGATCTTCTAGTCGTGAGCGTAATTGCTAAAATTATGGAAGACCCGGACACTATTCCAATGAGTGTACGGCACCCTACAGAAGAAGAGAAGATTCTCCAAAAGGAAGAAGTAGAAGAGAAGAATCACCATCAAGAGAAAGAAGGAGTAGAGATGATCGTTATGAACGAAGAACAACCCGGAGAAGCAAGGATTCGGAAAGGAAGGACAAGTCATCAAGGAGCTACACAAAACGAAGACATCAAGCTCATGTTTGTGAATGGGTATCCGGCTCTGACTCTGACAATTACTCCGAGAGAAGCTATCACTCCGACTCCGAATATACTCAAGATGAAGGTGTTGCCGGTCTAGCACTTGTGTCTACCAACTCCTACGACATATTTGATTCACCAAAAGAAGGACTTGGAAGATGCTTCATGGCTAATGGCCCAAAGGTATCACACCCCGAGTTTGTTTATTTCAATAGAGATGAAGATGACTTGTTAGGTGATGATGATTTACTTGTTGACAACTCTAGTGATGAATACTGTGATGAAATGTCAATTAATCATGCTAATCGAGATAAAACGAATGACAATGATAAGGAGATGATTGAGCTCCTAACTAAAGAAGTAAACACTCTTAAGTTAGCTCATGAAACGATCTTAGGAGATCATCGACAACTTCTAAGGACTCATGAGAAGTTATGCTTTGAAAAGCTCAACCTTGAGCAAGAGCATGAGTTCTTAAAGGCAATCAATGATGATCTTTGCAAGAAAAGTCTTCTTACATTGCCAAGCGTTTACTCTTAGCTACTTACATGCCTCAAGTCAATTCTAGTAACAGGAACAAGAAAGATTCTTCCTCTAGCAGTAACAATAATCATGCTAAATCCAATGTTGTTGCTTCTAGTAGTTCTCTTAATTCCACTAATGATTCTCTTAGCCAAGTTACACTTGAGCAACAAAATAGCTTTTGAAGGGAATTATAGAGAAAGGTGTTTACAAGAGCTTTGCCGGGAGTAAGCAATTCGAGGAAATTGTACGCAAGCAAGGAAGGCACCGGAAGAACCAGGGTGTTGGTTTTGAACGAAAGTTCAATGCCAATGGATTTGAGTGGGAAGAAGATCAATACCCCAAGACGGAGTTTGTTCCTCAGCAAGAGAAGTATGATCCTACTTCTTTCAAAGGGACACAAGCTCAAGATGATCTTCCACCACAAGACCACAAGCAAAAAGGCAAGGACAAGCTTCAAGAGGTGATTGATGCATTTGAAGAAGCTCCTAAGGCCTTAGTCAAGTGGGTTCCCAAGACTACATCAAGTTATACTTCATCAACTTCGACTACGACTCCAAGGATTCCCATCAAGATGATGTGGATCCCGAAGAAGAAGAACTAGAGAGTTCTTGAGGGTGACTCCGCCAATATACTTCAGTCATATCATTTGGCAAGAACAAGTGCAATGAACTTCCACATCTTGCACAAGTTCAAGGAGTCACAAACCCTCTTGTTGGTAAGACAAGGGACAAGGTAACCTAATGCTTTCATGGACATCATCTTGTGTGTGCATCACTCTATGTCTATGGATATCCTCGTTTGTTCCTTGTGGGACAAACCCGTGTAGGTATTGAAAGTGCAACTCACTCCAAAGGATTGCTCAAAATGATCTACATCAACATTGAGCATCCACATCTTCAACACCTACATGAAGTCATCACCGACAAAACCCAGGGTTAGTTCATCCCTCTTAGGGGGGATCTCACATCTAGGGGGAGCTTTACTCTAAGAGTTGAGCTAAAGCAACTCTAATGGTGTGAACACAACAATGCTTTATGTAAAAGTGGTAACCCCACTTGTGCTTAAACGATGAGTATGACCTATGATCAAATGTTCTCATTTGACTCCTAAGTCAATATACTCATATATAGATGACCTAGTCACCGCCAATTGCTTGATAGATGCTAGAATTGTGTGTGCATGCTTTGTCACATATTTCATTTGCTATTTTATTGTGTGAGCATGTTGGTTGCATATTTTACTCATTCGAGGACACCCACTTGTAGTTTTGATTGGTTGGTCTCTTTTTCTTTTGCCAAGTGGATGTACAAGAATGCCTAAGAACCTTCTCTAGCTATCTATGCTTTTCTTGTCTCAAAGTCTATTCATGCTATATCACAAAGTTTGATCAAGTCAGATTCGAACCACTCTGTGTGAGGAGCACTCGGAGTCCCCGATTCGTCATAGATTTAAACTTCCAAAACCTCTTTGTGCATTTCGGTCTGACCGGTTCAACCTTTTCAGTCATACCGAGATCACTAAGTTGGTCTACGTTTTCCTTCTCGGTGCAACCGATTTGAACTTTTCGGTAACACCGAGTTGTAGTAACTGCTTGTAGTAATGCATCTCGGTTCCACCGAGTTGTTCCACTCGGTCACACCGACAGGGTCAGGCTATATATACCCCCAGGCCAAAATTTGGAAACTTTCCCGAAACCCTTCGCCCGCGCACAGCCTGCTCAGCATCTTTGGGTCTCCGGATCATCCTCCTCGTCGGCAGCGACCTCCCGCCGCTGATCTCCGCCGTCGTCAAAAGGATTCTGCTCTGCCATTGCCACCGTAGCAAATCCATCACCGCATTAGGGTATGGATTTGAACTTTGTGCTATTCTTAACTCCGATTCCTAGCACATAGCATTGCCATGAATCTTTCCATGTTTGAAATCTTCCTATCCAGCAAAACTACTCCATAGATTAGTCTTGGATTGAAAATTTAGGGTTAGGTTTCTGCCGAATTTATCTCGGACCGACCGAGTTGTAGAAATCGGTCTCACCGATTTGGCTCAGGCCATTGCACATGTGATTCTCGGTCTGACCAAGAATTGCAAATCGGTGTGACCGATATCGATTCTTTGTGAAACCTTAGCAGTCTCGGTGCCACTAAACTGTGACTCGGTCTGACGGAGTTCACTAGTTTAGGTTCCAAAACCTGCTTCGGTATCACCGAGTTTACAAATCGGATAGCTCCAAAATGCTTTCTGTGGAAAACTAAAACTAAGTTTTTGACTCAATTTTTTGCAAAAACCTATGTGCTTTGTGACGCTCATCTACTCTATTTCATCTACATCTATTCACAAGGTCTGCTGTCAGAGTTTACATTATGTCAGATCAGAGTGATAGTCAGAACAAGTCTGAGGAGCAAGTTCATATGAGTGAGGGCACTAGTCCCTCCAACAGTTATGATGAGGGTAGCCGAAGCACACCCAACAATTTGCCAAAGGCAGCCACCAGGGAAAGGAAGAAGAAAACCTCAGATTCTGAAGATGAGGACTATGTGGCTGTTGAGGATGAGGCCACTTCCAAGAAGAAGGTGCCAAAGAAGGAATATGGCACAACTGCATCCACTAAGCCAGGAATGCAAAAGAAGGCACTTGCTAGGAGAATTCCCACTTCCAAACCTAGGAAGGTTGCCCCTGGTGAAACCATGAAGTTCACCATTGAGTCTGATGATGAAGCTGCTAGCCAAGATAAGAACAAGAAGAAGAGAGTCAGAACTACCACTACCAAAGTACTTGGCAAGCCCTCCATGAGGACAGACTCTGAAGAAGAAGAGGAAGAGGTTGCTGCACCAGCACCTAAACCTCAAAAGCTGATGGGAGGTGCTATAAGATCAGGGGCTGCTCCATCTAAGCCCAAAGATGCTCCCAAGGCTACTTCTCCTAAGACCAAGTTTGCACCTAAGAGGAACACTAGGAGTATTCTAGCTGAAGAGAAGAACAAGGCCCCAGTGCCTGAAGCTTCTGAAGAAGATGAAGATTCACTTGTCTTGAGAAAGTTGAAGCCCAAGATTCCTGATCATAATGATGCTCATCCAGTTGCAGAGGATATGAATCTCAGGAAGGGCGCAGGTCCGAGACTATGGAGAAAGGTTGATCCCTATGTTGTCAGAAGAAAAACTGCAGTGGACTACAGGTTCCACACTAAGGAACAACAAGATTTCTATGAGACAGTTTTGCTTGACAAGAAGCCCATAGTATGTGACATGAGATGCGTTGACTGGGAGTACATCAGGAAGAATGAAGAGCACTATCCAGGAGTGTATGACAGCTTCAATGCATGTGGAGTAGATGACTTTGTTGGCCAGAAGCTCACCAAGTGGAATGATGAGCTCATTATGCAGTTTTACTCCACATCTCATTTCTACCCAGATGGGAAGATAGTCTGGATGTCTCAGGATACTATGTAACAATCAACTGTTTAGGAACGGGTTGAGTTGATAAATGCTCCAAAAGAGAATGAGGATGACTTGGATGTCTATGCCAAGAAGAAGAAAGACCACAACTCTATGGCTCACATGTATAGAGAGATCCCAGATGCTGCACTAGAGACACATAAGTTTGGATCTGTACATGACCTGTGTCGGGGGCTTCTTCTGAATCGGCCCCGGTCACCTATGGGGCACGGGGGCCCCTTTCTGGTTCGGCGAGGGGGCGGAGGCCGCGCGCAGAGCGGATCGAGGTCCGGGCACGCGCTGGGGGGGACGACGGGCAATTTTTACCCAGCTTCGGAGCTCTCCGGAGAGATAAAACTCCTACTGCTACTTTGTGTTTTTATTTGATCTTGCTCGAATGCGAGCGCCCGGTGGTTTGGTGTGTGTGTGTGTGTGTGTTCAACCGGACCCTATGTTGAATGAACCCTCTGTCTCTAGCTGAACCGAACCAACCCCTTCTACGTGCGCATGGGCCTCCCTTTTATAGTCTAAAGGGGGCACCAACAGGTGGCAGCGTAAGAAGAGGGGGTAGAAAGGTAAAAACGCAGGTTGGTGTAATAGTGACCAACAGTGTCCCCTACCTAACTCTGGCGGCAGGGGACAAGGGCATTTAATGCCTGTCCGGTCGCCCCAACAGTGCAGAGAAGCGACCGTCAAGTGAGCCACCGGTTGCCACGATGGCGTCTCTGTCAGCTCCGCTTGCCACCTCGCCCCGCATGGCTGCGTAGTGCCTCGCCACGTGCCTTTGGGATGGCCTCGTGACGACACGTTGCCGGATGTGCTGGAGTTTGGTTGGCAATATTGCCGCGGCAAGTGCCTTGCCGCGGTCCTCCTCTTGTCGTGCCGGCAAGCTTGCCGGCCGTCGGGCCTTGCCGGGACGCGCGGGGCGCCGCGGCGAGTCTTCTGGAGGTGCCTTGGTCGGCCTTCCCGGCAAGCTCCTCTTGCCGGGGCCTTTGTTTTCTTCCCGGTAAGCTCTTCTTGCCGGGGCCTTGGTTGGCCTTCCCAGCAAGCTCCTCTTGCCGGGGCTTTAGCTTGAGTACTCTGTTCTTGAATGGCATCAAAGTAGCCGTGGAGGATCTTGGCGGACGCCCGGCAAGCCCTGCCGCAGGTCGCTGCGACTGCCCGTGCACAAGTTCGGGGTACTAAGGTACCCCGCTACTTTAGTACACCGACAGAAGCCCCCGGGCCTGGGCCATACACGGTGCCGAGCGTTGTTGGGCCAGGCCCAAAACAGTGCAGGGGCACGCGTGGCCTGGGTCCACACAAAATCGGACTCCGTGTCCACCGCGTCCTCCCGCAACGGCACGCGTCGATTGCGGCGTTGTGGGAGACGTGGTTAATACTTAATTCCAGGAAATGCGTAACGTCCGCATCCCCTATTTATAAGCGAAGGGAACGGGGTCGTTCCCCCACTTTCGCCACTTGCGGTTCCTTCCTCCGAAAGCTCCGACGCTCTCTTCCGTCTCCTGAATCGAGAACGAAACAGCGTCCCGCCGCCCGTCGCCGCCGCCGTCGCCGTCGCTTTCGCCTTCCCCCGCTGCCCCCATCATGGCTCCGAAGGCTGGGAAGGCTACGAAGGCTGCGAAGGCCGCGAAGTCGGCCGAGGCACTGGAGCTCGAGGCACTGCATAAGAAACAGGTGCTCTTCTTTTTCCCTCCCCGGCAAGCTTCTCTTGCCGGGGCCTCCTTGACCTACCTCCTGAAGAAAAAAATAGGAGAGGGATTACGGGCATCTTATCTTTTAATTTGTAAGCCTTCGGGCCTTAGCTGTATTTAAAGTTTGTAATCCTCTCTATCATGTTTTTCATCCTCCGTGGACTTGCACTAAATTGGGATGTTTTTTTAATGAGAAGAGGGGAAAGCTTGCCGGACTAAGTCCTTCACTTGATCGTGTGCCTTGTACGTTTTCACCCTACGCTTTTAGGGAACTTGCCGGCGCGGGCACCTTGCCGTGAGCGCCGAGTGCGGAACGTCGGCAACGGAACTGCAACCGGCAGAAAACCTTGTCGCGGAGCTAGCCGCGGCTTACTTAAGTCGTTGAGCGGACTCGAAACGACAGTAAGGCAACTAGCTACGAGTTGGTTCTCTGCCGGCGGTGCCGCGACCGACAAGAAACCTTGTCGTTGAGCTAGCCGCAGTTCACCCAATATTGTCGAGTGGACTCGAAACAATGGTTGGTGTGCGACTAGCTACGAACTGGTTCCTCCGCGCACAGGTTTTTTTGTACAAGGCATGATCGTTCAGAGACGCGGCCTCGCTTTCCCCAGCCCATAGGAGGATGCATGATGAGGGATCAAAAACTTATCTGGTATTACAGCCCCCGGCGACTCTGGCTTGCCGGGGGTGAATCTTGATATTTGCAGCCCCCGGCAACTTTGGCTCCGCCGGGACCTAGGTGCCGGTGCGCCTTGCTCTGTCCTTGCCGCCAGCGTTGTAGCCCCCGGGGACTCTGACTTGCCGCGTAGGGATCTTGGCAATTGCAGCCCCCAGTGAAATCGGCTTGCCGGGGCCTCTTCGCCAGTGCGCCCTTCTGGTTTCTTCTTGTCGCTGTTATTATAGTCACAAAAATAACTAAGACAGCGCTGTAATAAGCTACTCTTTGCAATGTAACTTCAAGTTGGGCAATGCGACGCCATGTTTCGCCCTTTGTATGTTTACACTCTACGCTTCTAGGGAACTTGCCGGCGCTAACACACTTGCTGAGTGCGGAACGTCAGCAGCCTGCTGGCGGTGTTGTACCCGGCAAGAAACCTCCTCGGGCCAGCTGCAGCGCACTTGCATTGTTGAGCGGACTCGAAAACAAAGCAAGGGCGCAACTTAACCACGAGTTAGCTCCTCTGCGCACAAGTTTCCCATACAAAGGACGTCCCATGGCAAGGCTTGCTACGTTACATCCTCGACTCCATTACATCCCTTGTACGTTTTTGCCCTACGCTTCTAGGGAACTTGCCGGTGCTAACACACTTGCTGAGTGCGGAACGTCAGCAGCCCGCTGGCGGTGTTGTACCCGGCAAGAAACCTTCTCGGGCCAGTTGCAGCGCGCTTGTATTGTTGAGCGGACTCGAAAACAAAGCAAGGGCGCAACTTAACCATGAGTTGGCTCCGCAGCGCACGGGCTTTTCGTACAAGGGACGAACATTCGAGGAACATAACATAAGCGCTTAAAACTAAAAAGAAGAGCTATGCACTCAAGCTCGGGTGACTTAGCTTTTCTGTCTTCCGCGGTCCGGCGAAGCCGCGCTCCTCCCTTGACTTCCTCCCTTGTACGTTTTCACCCCCCCGCGCTTTCAGGGAACCTGCCGGCGCAAACACACTTGCTGAGTGCGGGACATCAGCAGCCCGCTGGCGGTGTTGCTTCCGGCAGGAAGAACTCGCCGGGCTAGTTGCGGCGCGCTTTCGTCGTTGAGCGGACTCGAAACGGATCAAGGGCGCAACTTAGCCATGATTCGACCCTTCTGCGCACAGGTTCTTCGTACAAGGTACGGATTCTCAGGGAGTACAATTCAAAAGCTTGAAACTGGACGCTTTCTTCGCCCTACTGGCTGGTGGAGCTCGATGGTGCGCTCTCGACGGCAGCGCGGCACTCCGAGGAGGTGCGCTTGCCGGAGTGGGTACCAGAGCTGCTCTTGCCGGACTTGGTCTTTGGTTGGTCTGCCTTTGCCTTCTCGAACTTGCCGGTGGAGCTCGATGGTGCGCTCTCGACGGCAGCGCAGCACTCCGGGGAGGTGCGCTTGCCGGAGTGGGCATCAGAGCTGCTCTTGCCGGACTTAAGTTCCTCCTTCCCCCGGGGAGCTTCGGCGGCAAGTGGCTCGCGCTCTGCTGCGGCTGCTGCTTCCAAGTAGATCTTGTCGGCGCAGATGAGTGCATCCCTCTTGTCACCTTGGACAGAAATGACACTCATTGGGCCAGGCATCTTGAGCACGTTGTATGCGTAGTGAGAGGCTGCCATGAACTTGGCAAGCGCTGGTCGGCCGAGTATCCCATTGTAGGGTAATGGGATATCGGCAACATCGAAGGTGACCCTCTCTATCCTGAAATTCAGCTCACTGCCAAACGTCACTGGCAATGTGATCTTCCCCTTGGGCTTGCTTCTTCCCGGATTTATCCCTTGAAAGGTACCAGTCTCTTCGAGCTCGCTGTCGGGGATCTGGAGCTTCTTGAGCACTGTGGAGGAAATCAGGTTCAGGCCGGCCCCGCCGTCAACCAACATCTTCGTGACCTTGAGGTTGCGGATTGTTGGTGAGACCAACATCGGCAAGCACCCGACCGCAGTGATGCGATCAGGGTGGTCCTCTACATCAAAAATGATGGGCGTGCCGAACCATTTCAGAGGCCTGCGCGCCTCGACGGACGGCTCCGCTACGTTCACCTCTCGCACCCACTGCTTGAGTTGGCGGTGCGAGGCGTGCAGAGAGGCGCCGCCGTTGATGCACAGCACCTCTGTCGCCTTCTGAAACTCTTGGTCATCGGTCTCATCTTCCTCCATCTCATCCTCATCTTCGTCCTTGTCGCGGCTGCGGGGAGGCCTATCTCCTTGCCGCTGTTTGGCCTTGCCGCGGTGTCCTCCCCAGGCGGGAAGCTTATTGCTGGATCCCCCGCCACCTCCCTGGTCTCGGGGTTGATCCGACGAGCCGGCGATCTTGGCCTCCGGGGCTGGGAGTGCACGGAGGTGGCCCCCCCAGCGGTCTTGTCGGCGTCAGCTTGCGCTTGGATGCCTTGCCGGGGCCTCGATGCGCTCGGTTGCCGGGGCTTGTCGCCGTCGGCGAAGGCGATGAGACTGTATATGGTCATCCTCCAGTCGTCGATCTTGTGCGGCGCCGGAGGGTAGTCTAGGAGCAGCTGGGCTCGGGCCAGCGCTTCCTCTGTTGTCTTGGGTGGTGGTGGCGATGAGCGGCGCGAGGAGCGGGATGTGCTCGGACTCCCAACTGGATTGGGAGGTGCAACAGCCCGCCCTGGTGACCGTACCTCGCTCGTGCCAGCATGCGGGCGTGCATGCTGACCTCGAGCGTCTCGCGACCCGCCAGCTTGGCCTTGTTCCAACGCGAGCACGGTGCTAGGAGCACCGGGGCGTTGTCGGCCTTGCACTTCCTGGGAAGGGTGCGGTGTCTGCATGGTCGCCGACGCTTGCGGGGCCTTGTTTTTGGATCTGGTGACGACGTGAGTCCCACCGTCGGCGCCCGCTCCTCCGCCGGCGTCCACTCCACCGCCCGTTCGCTCCGGCGGCGGCGGCAGAATCGATGTAGAGGGAGCGGCTACCTCCGAAGGCTTCTTCTTCGGCGGCATGTTGATGAAGGCATTGATGCAGCGCGTGCGGAGACCGGATCGGATGCTCACGACCTCGACGCACCCCCTACCTGGCGCGCCAAAGATGTCGGGGGCTTCTTCTGAATCGGCCCCGGTCACCTATGGGGCACGGGGGGCCCCTTTCTGGTTCGGCGAGGGGGCGGAGGCCGCGCGCAGAGCGGATCGAGGTCCGGGCACACGCTGGGGGGGACGACGGGCGATTTTTACCCAGCTTCGGAGCTCTCCGGAGAGATAAAACTCCTACTGCTGCTTTGTGTTTTTATTTGATCTTGCTCGAATGCGAGCGCCGGGTGGTGTGGTGTGTGTGTGTGTGTGTTCAACCGGACCCTATGTCGAATGAACCCTCTGTCTCTAGCTGAACCGAACCAACCCCTTCTACGTGCGCATGGGCCTCCCTTTTATAGTCTAAAGGGGGCACCAACAGGTGGCAGCGTAAGAAGAGGGGGTAGAAAGGTAAAAACGCAGGTTGGTGTAATAGTGACCAACAGTGTCCCCTACCTAACTCTGGCGGCAGGGGACAAGGGCATTTAATGCCTGTCCGGTCGCCCCAACAGTGCAGAGAAGCGACCGTCAAGTGAGCCACCGGTTGCCACGATGGCATCTCTGTCAGCTCCGCTTGCCACCTCGCCCCGCATGGCTGCGTAGTGGCTCGCCACGTGCCTTTGGGATGGCCTCGTGACGACACGTTGCCGGATGTGCTGGAGTTTGGTTGGCAATCTTGCCACGGCAAGTGCCTTGCCGCAGTCCTCCTCTTGTCGTGCCGGCAAGCTTGCCGGCCGTCGGGCCTTGCCGGGACGCGCGGGGCGCCGCGGCGAGTCTTCTGGAGGTGCCTTGGTCGGCCTTCCCGGCAAGCTCCTCTTGCCGGGGCCTTTGTTTTCTTCCCGGTAAGCTCTTCTTGCTGGGGCCTTGGTTGGCCTTCCCGGCAAGCTCCTCTTGCCAGGGCTTTAGCTTGAGTACTCTGTTCTTGAATGGCATCAAAGTAGCCGCGGAGGATCTTGGCGGACGCCCGACAAGCCCTGCCGCGGGTCGCTGTGACTGCCCGTGCACAAGTTCGGGGTACTAAGGTACCCCCCTACTTTAGTACACCGACAACCTGTTGTCAGGATTGCCTACTATCAACTGGATCTTAAGGCACACTTTGCTGCCCAAGTCAGGTGATCACAAGATGAGCAGAGGCCATGCAATTAACTTGCTGCACATATTTGATGTGCCTCAGAAATTCAAAGTCATGAGCCTGATTGTGGAAACAATCAAAAGGACTGTTGCTGATCAGAAGAGGAGTTGTGGATATGCCCCACACATTTAGGAGCTCATAAACTCCAAGATGGGCACAGGCACATATCTTTTGGACAAGGAACACCTGCCCATCTACCCTGATTTTGAAGAAAACAACATTGTGATGGATGAAAATGAACCATCATCTATGCAAGCACAAGAGAAGAAAGAGAAAGCAAGGGCTAAGAAAGCTGCTAAGATGCCAACTGCTGAAGAGGCATCTCAGATTTTCCTGAAGAGCAAGCAAGATCAGCTTGGCTACTTGATTTCCTCCACCTTGAGGATTGAGAAGGGCTTGGCCACCCTGACTCAAAACCAGGAAAGCTTGGAGAGAATCATAGAGCAAAAGTTTTATGCTCTTGATGTCAAAGTTACTGAGATCCAAACTGCAGTTGAGCTACTTCAGGAGGATGTGGAGGAGAAGAGGGGCAAGTCTACCACAGATGCTTTTGCTAGAGTGCCCAGAGGACAGAGATCTGCTGCAGTGCATGTTCCAGACACCAGAGCTACATGATCTACACCAGCTACAACTTCAGTGCCTTCAGCTCCAGCACCAGCTCCAGCTACATCAACAGAAGCCTTCGTCCTTGGAGCCATCTCTACACCATCACATGAAGACCAAGCCTGAGAGTCATTTAGCACTATGCATTTTTGTGAACGTTTTGGTAACTTGTTGCCAAAGGGGAAAAATGTACAGATCATAGGCTTCGAGGGAGAGTGTTGCTTTGATCTCTCTTGTCTTTTTGGTGGTTGAACTTCATTATTCATGTGTTTGCTTGTTTGCTTGATACATTATGCCTTGTGTGAGATTCTTGGATGATCATGTGTTTGATCATATGCTTTGCTACATTAATGCTTGTTGGATGATATTATCTCTTATATCCTCATATCATCATTCACTTTGCTTGGTGATGAGTGCATGTATTTAATTATTATCATTTTGAGCGCTCCACCAAGATGTATGTGACATGAAAGAGTGACCCATGATCCTAACTCATTGTGCATTTGCAGTCAAAGCAAATTTTAAATAATGCAGAAATTTAGGGGGAGCTCATACTTCTCACACACTTCCCAAAGTGATGACGTTTTTCAATCTTATTATCATTTGTCGAAGCTTTGATCTATATCTTGTCATCAATTACCAAAAAGGGGGAGATTGAAAGTGCAACTATCCCTGGGTGGTTTTGGTAATTCCTAACAACATATATCTCATTGAGCTAATGCTATTTCAAGATAAATATTTCAGAAAAGCTCAATAATTGGCATGGCATGGATGAGAAAAGTGGATCCCTCAAAATGCCAAGGACAAAAGGAATGGCTCAAGCTCAAAGCACAAGACTCTACATTTTCTATTTTAGTGATCCAAGATCACATTGAGTCTATAGGAAAAGCCAATACTATCAAGGAGGGATGAGGTGTTGCTTAATGGCTTTCTTGATCAAAATGCTTAGTGATATGCTCCAAAGCCCTCAACTACTTTCTCATATCCACATATGACCCAGACCAAAAGTCCAACTCAGACTCACCGATTCTTTCTATCCGGCGCCACCGAGTTCAGATGTCATAGCCACTGCCACAAACCCTAATCAAGTCGGTCTCACCGATAGGGATCTCGGTCTCACCGAGATGGGATTGTAATCTCTCTGTTTCCCTTCGTAATGTTTTGGTCCAACCGAGAAGAGCGATCGATCCCATCGAGATTGCAATGCCAACTCTCTATTTCCCTTTCGTAACGTTTCGGTCCAACCGAGATGAGCGAATCGGTCAAACCGAGTTTGAGTAATCAGTCTCACCGGGATTACGTTATGCCCTAACCCTAACCATATCGGTCCCACCGAGTTGATATGTCGGTCCCACTGAAAATCCTAACGGTCACATAATTTGCTAAATCGGTCCAACCGAGTTTGACAATTCGGTCCCACCGAGATTGGTAAGTTGTGTGTAACGGTTAGATTTTGTGTGGAGGCTATATATACCCCTCCACCCACTCTTCATTTGTGGAGAGAGCCATCAGAACATTCCTACACTTCCAACATACATTTTCTGAGAGAGAACCACCTACACTTGTGTTGAGGTCAAGATATTCCATTCCTACCATATGAATCTTGATCCCTAGCCTTCCCAAGTTGCTTTCCACTCAAATCTTCTTTCCACCCAATCCAAATCCTGTGAGAGAGAGTTGAGTGTTGGGGAGACTGTCATTTGAAGCACAAGAGCAAGGAGTTCATCACCAACACACCATTTGTTACTTCTTGGAGAGTGGTGTCTCCTAGATTGTCTAGGTGTCACTTGGGAGCCTATGACAAGATTCTGGAGTTGAACCAAGGAGTTTGTAAGGGTAAGGAGATCGCCTACTTCGTGAAGATCTACCCTAGTGGGGCAAGTCCTTCATGGGAGACGGCAATGGTGGGATAGACAAGGTTGCTTCTTCGTGGACCCTTCGTGGGTGGAGCCCTTCATGAACTCGCGTAGCCGTTACCCTTCGTGGGTTGAAGTCTCCATCAACGTGGATGTACGATAGCACCACCTATTGGAACCACGGTAAAAACATCCGTGTCTCCAATTGCGTTTGCCTTCTCAAACTCCTTCCCTTTACCTTCATATGCAATTGTTTTACATTCCGCTGCTATAATCTTAGAATTGCATGTGTATGTTGATTGCTTGACTCGTGCTAAGTTGCTAAAATCTGCCAAGAACTAAAATTGGGAAAAGGCTAGATTTTTATTTGGTCAAGTAGTCTAATCACCCCCTCTAGACATACTTTCGATCCTACAGCCGCAATGCTCTCCTTCGCCAGGGCTGTGGCCACCACCTTGACATGCTCAACCAAGGCAACACGCGCACCCTCCTTCTTCTTCTTCGACGACTGCTGCCTAATGACGGACGAAGACGCTAAGCATCGCATCAGGAATCAATAACAAGACCAAGGGAAAGCACTCACTGGTCAGAGAAGACGTAGTTCCTCTTCAGGCCCAGCAACGGGGGCTTAGCCGGGGTAGTCAGAGCTGTGCCCTTGGGAGAAGGAGAGCACGCATTCGGCACCACTCGGGACGCTGCTGGCGAAGGCGGAGCACTGCCCGGGGGGATCAGTGCAGTCCTGCCCTTCTTCACAGCCGACCTCTTGGGCTGCTTCGAGGTGGTCACCCTGGATCTCATGGTGACCCCGGAGGGGCGAGCCCAGCTCCACCACCGGAGGCGCACCATCATCATCGTCGTCAGGGAAGTCGTGAAGGAGCTCGCTCTGCCTCGGGGCAGAGGATCCCCCTCGCCCTCGTCCTCGGTGGCCTCGGAGGAATGGTCGCCAGAGGACAGGTCCACCAAGGAGGTAGGCGGCGGGGGAGGCCCACCCCGGACGGGCCCGAACTCGTCGAAGACTGAAAGGATCGAGAAGAGGTGTCTAGAGGGGGGGGGTGGCTAGACCCTCAACAAACAAAGTTCATAGTTTTTAAGTTTTTCAAGTTTAGGTGGAGTTTAAGCACAAGATTAACCATTCACAATACATATCAAGCAAGCATACAAAGAGTATATGGGCAGCGGAAAGTAAAGCATGCAACTTGCAAGAAAGTAAAGGGATGGGATTGGAGTGTGCAAACTCAATTGGAGACATGGATGTTTTTGGCATGGTTCCGATAGGTGGTGCTATTGTACATCCACGTTGGTGGAGACTTCAACCCACAAAGGGTAACGGTTGCGCGAGTCCATGGAGGGCTCCACCCATGAAGGGTCCACGAAGAAGCAACCTTGTCTATCCCACCATGGCCATCGCCCACGAAGGAATTGCCTCACTAGGGTAGATCTTCACGAAGTAGGCGATCTCCTTGCCCTTACAAACTACTTGGTTCAACTCCACAATCTTGTCGGAGGCTCCCAAGTGACACCTAACAAATCTAGGAGACACCACTCTCCACAAGGTAATAGATGGTGTGTTGATGATGACTCCTTGCTCTTGTGCTTCAAATGATAGTCTCCCAAACAATCAACTCACTCTCATAGGATTGGATTTGATGGAGAGATCATTTGAGTGGAAAGCAACTTGGGGAAGGCTAGAGATCAATATTCATATGGTTGGATTGGAATATCTTGGTCTCAACACATGAGTAGGTGGTCCTCTCTTAGAAAATGAGTAGTGGAAGTGTAGGCACGTTCTGATGGCTTCCCTCATGAATGAGGAGAGGGTGGAGGGGTATATATAGCCTCCAAACAAAATCTAACCGTTAAACACAATATACCAAACTCAGTGGGACTGAATCAGAAAACTCGGTCGTACCGATCTAGTACATAATGAGATAGTGGTTGAGGGCTTTGGAGCATATCACTAAGCACTTTGAGCAAGCAAGGCATTAAGCAACACCTCATCCCCTTTTAATAGTATTGGCTTTCCTATAGACTCAATGTGATCTTGGATCACTGAAAATAGAAAATGTAGAGTCCCGAGCTTTGAGCTTGAGCCAATCCTTTGTCCTTAGCATCTTGAAGGGGTTCCACATCCTCTTGTCCATGCCACTCCACTGTTGGACTTATCTGAAATGTACTAGATGAGGGTATTAGTCCAACAAGAGATATGTTGACATTAATTACCAAAATCACCCATGGAGCACTTGTGCTTTCAAAGACCGGCATGGCAGCAACAACCTCCTCCTCATCGACTCGGCGGTACAACGGGAGCCATTCCTTCGGAGGGCCACCCGGATCTTTTCCAATCAAATAAAGCGACACCTGGCTCAACTCCTCCTCGGGAAGGGTGTCCTGGCACAGGCGAATCTTGTCCTCAGCGCCCCCAAGCTTCCACAAGGGGTGGGAGCGATCTTGGAGCGGCGCTAATCGCTGCATCAAGAACTCCTTGACGATCATGGCCCCCGTCAGCTTCTCGCTCTTCAGGTCCTCCTCCATCTTCTTCATCAACGGCTTCAGGGAAGGGTCGATGATTTTCTCGGAAAGCCACCCCTTGTCGGAGGAGGGGAGCTTGGTCGGCAGCTCCAGCAGGTCCTGCGAGCACTTGGCATCCATCAGGACCCACCTCTTCAGGGCATCCTCCACCTTCTTCCCGGTGCGGGAGATCGCGTTACCGCCCCGAGCCGCAATGAAGCCGACGCACCCAGTCGGTCAGTCGCCGCCCAAGCGGAGGAAAAAGAAGTGGCGGAGCATGGAGAAAGAGGGCATCACCCCCACGAACGCCTCGCAGTAGAAGGTGAAGACGGGCAGGAGGAGGATGGAATTGGGGTGAATGTGAAGCGCATGAAGGCCGTAATGGTGGAGAACGGCATAGAATAAGTGGGAGAATGGGGGCACTAGCCCCCAATAGACGTTGTGGAGAAAGAAAGGATAGAAGGTACTGTTCGCGGTTTCCGACGTAGCGGTGGCGACCCGGAGCACAGTCTCCTTCCACTTGTCCTCGCTCGCCGTCAGGAGAAGCGCAGTCTGGAGCTTCTCCTCGGTGACAGAGGGCGCGGTCAGCACCGGCTCATACCAGGCGAGGACGAAAGCCAAGGCTAGAACCTTGGTCTTCTTAGCAGCCATTGAGCTGAGGATTAGAGGAGAGAATCAGCAGATCTGGCGAGTTCCTCCGGCATTGGGAAAGGGGATCTGGAGCAAGACAAAGGGGAGGCAATGAAAGCCTAGCAGGGGATGGCAACACTTTTGTCAGACGGAAACAGTTGCCGAGGCAGCATGAGGAAGTGGAGACGCCCACATCCCATCAATCGCCACGCGTCATCAAGGTTGCACGCGGTTAGGGCCCACGGTATTCCACACTGGCCACTTGGCTTCACCTCGAAGCCAAGTCCGAGCGTGCCTTGGGCCCGGGGGCTACTGTCGCCGTTCTGGATATGGGGGTATCCAGACTTGCGTGCATGCGGCCCACCACGTGGCTCCATCGACGGCCTGGTACGGCCCAACTTCGACATCAACAACTCAAGACCCTCGCGAGGGGCCAAGCCTCGCGAGGTGTATGACTCCAAGACCCCCGAGGGGATCAGCCTCTTCAGCCTGGCTCCCAACAGGCGGAGAGTTCTATGCAAGGTGCACCTCACGAGGCTCAGCTGATGTGAGCAATGACCACCAAGGCCAGGCAGGCACCAGCGGGCACAGAGCGCCAGTTTCCTCTTCAGTGCAAGGGTGGCAAGCCGTAGGCGCGGAGTCCCAAGGAATCAACCAAAGGTTTCCATTCTGGTGCAACAAGACCAAGACCACCAGGACGGCAGGACAGAGGTCATCACCGAGCCCACCACAGCATCACGACCTGGGGCTTTTCGCAGGTGAAGACCACTTTTGTCAGGATAAGTTGTACTACTTGTCCCCTTTTAAATCTGGCCGTTGTGGGATCCCTTCCCACCAACATTTGGGAAGAGGACCAAGGCCACTATAAATAGGACTTAGCCGCGATCACAGAGATTGATCGGATCCAGTCTCACCCGACCACCTGACCAGCTCTCTTGAGCTCAAGAACACCTCACCTCCTGAGGCCAGTTCATCGACTGTACTAGTTCATCCTCAGCCCTTCGAGGCAATCCACCAAAACGCTAGAGTAGGGTATTACACTTCAAGGTGGTCCAAACCATGATAAACTGCCGTGTCTCTTTGTCTCTCCGAGCTCGACGCGCTAGGCTTAGAAGAATCGCGAGTAGGCAGGCTGTGTAGGTTGAGATCTCCGCACACACCCCAGAGTTTGAACATTTCAAGGGTTTGTGGAACCCGTAATCCGACAATCACCTTTATATAAAAATTCTCTAGACATGGAAAGCATCGCCCAGCAAGCCAATTATTGTGTTCAAATCATAACTAAACATTTCGATATATAAGATCTTTACAGAATTTAGCACCATTGATAGGCTATCCATGGACGAACTCTTCATTGAGCATATAACATAATATTAGTACCCAAAGTGTACTCCAAAATGATATGAAACTTATGCGCACAAATGAAAAATGCAGCTTATGATTACAAATGTGTAGATGATAATATATGGTACATGAATAAGTGTGGAGCCAAACACCGACTTGTGAAAATTAAACGGATCAGAAATTACACACAAGATCTCCAGTTTAGGCACAAAGATGACAGTTATTTGCGAAGGTATATAACAATAATGAAGGAGCAACCTTTGTAGTGAAGGGGCATCTTCGATGATGAGTTGTTGTCCTTCAAAACAAATTCCAATGCTTTTAAGGTGATGCAACTTTATTTGGAGACAACTGATAGGGATTTCTATTCCCAAAACAATCAGCAAGCGCTCTATTGCAGGGCAACTGGAGTGGATGATGTTGTGCAGTGAGGCCTCTGACAGATAAACCACCACAAGCGAAAGTTTTTTTAGCAGTCAGAGTTGAAGCATTTATACCAAATCGTCTGGTAGATGGCACCGGGCGAAGGTGGCGGTGTGGAGAGTTTTTTGAATTCATGGGATGTGAGCCAGGCATCCACCATGCATGGTATGGAGAGCAGGTAGCATGTCGGGATGTAGAGGCGTTGAACAGAGCCATGGTGGGAGGATATGATGTTTCTGAGGAGTTCCAAATCAGGAAAGACGGATAGCTGATGACAGTCAAGATTAAGGGGCGTGGAGCGCCATAGATGGTGCCACTAAGTTGAGAATACTTGGGTGCGGCAGCAACTGGGGACAAGCGAGATGATCTCACCAAGGATGTCATCCGGGAGATCGCTGATGCAGTCCACCCGAGATTCTATGGGTTCCTCAGATCTGTTGGGGGGCTTGCCGCTTCTCCCCGCGCCGCCGATTGGAGGATCTACAACCAGCATCGCCGCTGGCTGGAGCCTCATCTTCTTGGCGCCGGGTCCATCCGACTCCATTTTCCTTGCGGGCATCGCGCCGAGCTCAAGGGTTTGAGTAGAGTAGCGAGAGACGAGCCTAGTGGCAGCGCAAGTGGGGAAGAAGGAGGGCTAGGGTTTTCTGTAGGACCTAGGAAGAAGAGGAGCAGGAATTTTCTGTATGAGTGAGGAATAAGGTGAGGGGGGGTTTTTTGTACGAGTGAGGAAGGTGGGGAGCAGGGGGAATTGGGGGAATTGGGGGAAGAGGGAAGCGGGAGAGTCCAGCGAGCTGCAATATAAGTGGAAGCGAGAAGGAAGGAGTGTGTTTCTGGGATCGCCACGTCTTCAAGAAAAATGGGCTTTTCCTTGCAAAAAACAAAAACAAATGGTCTTTAAGATGGATAACCTTTTTATTAGCCTAGTCGGCTCCCTGTGTTTTGTACCGGGGGGCCTTAACAGTAGAGGCAGCCCATTGATACACTCTTGAGCTCTCCAGCTTATTGCCCATTTAAAAGAAAAAAAGACACCTCCAGCTTAATTATGGCTCCTCATTGGTAACATTTTTCAACTTGAAAAAAGGTTATAGCTCCTTCTTGGGCCGTCTTGGAAACCACCAAATTAGAGGATATTGTACTGCATGCAGACACTCACGCTGGTCGTAGCGCGGCAAAATGAGGGGTCACATAACATGCCCACAATATACATAGATCGTAAAGGTTGACACGCTAGTCAACATTCACACTAAACTAAGCTTCGCGAGATACGGTATGCATACTAGCTAACTTTCACAAGCACTTAAGTTCAGCATGTTTATGCATCTAAATTATTCATAAGACTATAACCAAGACAAAGCTGCGAGAAGGTGTAGAAATAAAGAAATAATGATCGATGCTTCTCTGAGCAAAGGGCCTCCCTACGCACGCTTTAATTTCCCGGGCATGCTTCTTTCTGCTCAGTGTTGTGTGCACTTTGAGTATGTTGGCAACTCCACAGCTAGCTTGATGGCTCATCTTGCAATTTACGCTGACACATTGCATCAAATAGAGGAGGCAATAGAGATCACTCAACATCAGACCATTTTGTGCAGTTCCACTGAAATCATCTTCATTGTCCTGAATGTGAAAAGATAGGAAAGTGCTCTACTTAAATGGTGTTGTAAAGCAGTACCACATATCAATAGCTTGGCATGAGAAAACACAATCATCTGGACGAAGGGGATACTGACCTGCGTGAGGAAGATTATGCATAATTTTCCAGGTGGTGAGTTGATTTCCACCTTGGGATCTCCTATGATGGCACAGAGGAAATTCTATGCAATCGATGAGCGCAATTCCTTCCGTGTGGCTTTAGAAAATTTGTCCGACTAACCCTAATATCTTTTTTGTGCAGTTCCACTAAAATACTGTACCGCTATTTGCACGACCCCTACTCGCTGGCCTGGACATCAATGACTCGGTCTCTTTTATCTTGCGTTGACGGCGCGGATGCAGTGCTTGTTTGCTCCTCCACACATGACAGGCTCGTTCCACACTGCAAACAGCAAGTCAACGTACGGATAAGCTTATTTCATCTTGCGTTGGTCATTCTACCTAGTTACGAATGTAGGAATACCAGGAGCACCGTGAGGTCAGCTGACATTAGGTTCCAATAAAATTGAGGTTTTGCTTTCGTTTACACAAATACACACCATATGGAGATAGACAACCCTGTCCGCACAAATATGTAACAGGGTTATTTAAGCAGTGTCATTTTTTTCGGCGACATATGATTAATAGCAGCATCTCATATGTTATCAATGGCATTAGAGTGATAGTATGAAAAAGTGCCATTAACTAAGAAGTGCCATCACATCAAATCAACACTGGCACTACATTAATGGGGGCTAACATTGACATGCATAAAAATTGCATTATTACTCTGTGATGACAAATTGGGAGTAGCAATTGATGAGTACATACGTGCGTGGTTAACAGGAACGACCATTCTAACAAAGGGTGATACGGAAAGGAGAAAACATCATCGTGTCAACCATTATGCAAAATGATTTTCTGCAGTTCAATGGAGATGCAGCTATGTTACCAGTGTCAAAGTTTTGTGTAACGGCCCGATACACTCTTTATGAGAAATAAAGCAAGATAGAAGAATTTCATAAAATGGTGGTGGCATTGATTCAGTTTATCAATGGCAATAGATTGACAACGGCATTACTTAACAGCGACATCACATTAACAGTGGCATTGTTTCATTTTACCTATGATGTTAGATTAACAGCAGCAGTAAGGACATACAGACAGGGGAGGCACAAGCACATTTTACATCCACCGAGGCACAAAGTAGAGAGGCGGAGGTGTTGCCATGTGCGGCAAACATGCAAAGCTTGTCTGGATTTGTGCATTTTTTGTTCTCGTCAGTGACCTTTCCTATGTGAGCACAAGAAATCTAGGAATGATCACTCTCGGTTGCATTGTGGACCCAACACCCTCAACTTTCTATCCTTTTTCTACCAAGAGGACGGTCATGCCATCATCTTTATTTACCTTTCCAACCAAGATGTTGGTTCCTTAGCTAGTATTTGCGGTACCTTTTTTCCTCTAATACAAAAAATTTAGGTGGTGTTCGAGTGTTCGACAAGCCTACGAAACTAGCTACATGGGGAGCTTTGTAATACTAGAAGAATATCCACATGCAGTATGCTACAATGTGGGGAGCAATCCTAACTTGATGGAAAAAAGGATGCAGCAACGTGAGGAGCTAGGCATTAGAACAAGGCCAGTTTTAAAATAAGTTATACCTCCAGTCGACGGGATGTGGCGAGGCAGGCGGTGGGATCTGCCAACTCGACGACGGGGAGCAAGGGTGAGGATGACCTCCCACGCTGGCACTAGGTCAGAGAAGACGGCATGCATCAGCTTCCTCCTATCACTAGCGACTACCACAGAAGGTATTTGGCCGGATCTGTTTCAACCGGAGAGAAGAGAGAGAGAGAGACAAAGACAGTGGACACCGCTATCTTGTTTAGATCTGGAGAGGGTGAGGGAGTGAGAAGAAGAGAGCAACCCTAGCAAGAAGGTCCCGAAGTGGACTATACACGCGGATCCATCTTTTCATTTAACATAGCAGTAAAAAGAAACTCGATCAATAACCCTGGAGAGTGAAGTACGATTTATAAACCTTGAGGTTGTAGAGCTAGTCGGAAACGAACCCTCACCTTTAAATCCCAGAAGTTTGTACCTTGTCCTCTGTAATCCCGGTCATTTTTAACCTTAAGGCCATGTGCGGTTCAAGGGGTTTTAATGGGGATTAACAGGGATTGTGGGGGATAAAATCATGTACAAGCCAATTTCCCCTTCATTCCTCTCCAAACCCCTTTGGAGGAGGTTGAACCAAACAAGGCCTACGACTAACCATAGTGGGAGTAACTTCAAGAGTAATAACATCAGGTCCAACTCAGCAAATTCGCCTATGTGGCAACTAGTTAATGACGAGAGAGGTAAATTGAGTAACTTATAGCTAGCTACTCATTCTATGACATACTAAAACAAAATGATTCTATAACCTAATAAATGAAGCGTTGAATGACACTACATGTGCGATGACCAGTGGGGCAATCCCCTCAGGTTGTATGTAAACAAGTTTATACTCTTCATTCATGATTTTTAGTACAAATAGGATACACATGGCGATGACATCCTCTTACCAGCCACTATTGATGGATGGCCACACAGCGCCTCCCTGCTCACCTGCAACTGCAACCCGACTTGCGCATGGAGCAAACTATGACTGCAATGAGTACTAGACGCACAAGGCATGTTGTTGGTGCTACTTCATGAGCCATCGGGATGTCTAGACGAGCGCGCGGTAATGGCCATCACCTGCAGAATGAAGGACGCTGTTTTTTCGTCGTGTCCTGGCCATCACAAAGGTGGTTACGCACTTTGCCGGGTTGTTAGAGACTGAGTCTGTCGTCCCACTCTAGCAACGGACAACGCATGCTCAAGAGCAGGAACGTGGATGCAAATTCATGCAAACACGGCAGGATTTCATATAAACATGCCAAATTTCATTACATTTACATTAAATAAGTTGTGCTAGTCCAGAGCTAAAGTTAGAATTAATATACCTAATCTAAATGGTCCTCGGCCGATCTCTTTGTCCTCCTCCAGCATCCGACTGAAGAAGAATTGTCCAATACATCGGTAGTTTTCGCCAATGTCGCCTCGGCGGTGGCCTTCATGGGATAGAATTGGCGGTGGCCTCCCGTGTTCTACTTCTCCTCGATGATGGTGGCGGGCGGGGATGTGTTGTACGTCACATCGTAGACATCCGTGTAGCCGCGTAGCCGCATCACCTCTTCGACATCCGCGTAGCTGCGTCACCTCGTCGACATCTACGACAGCTTCTTTTTCTTCCTACATGGCGTGGCTACACACACGTCGACGGTGGATGGCTCGGTCGTAGGCACTGGAGGTGTTCTAACACGCGGCAGTGTCAAGGGTAGCGGCGACTCCCTGGCCGCCATGCTCCCCGACAAGCCGGCCTGGAGCAGCTCGGCACTCTTCCTCGAGCAGGATTGGGGCGACCAACTGCGGAACCACACACGGGCTTAGGGCGGCAACTGGCTCCATCGGGCTAGGCGAGGTAGGTGGAGCAGCGAGATGCCTCGCTCGTAACTGCCGTGTTCGGTGGGCCACCCAAACGGCTTTTCTGATGGAGAACTGCTCTTCCTGCTCGTCGGATGTCGCCAAAAGAGTGGAGAAAATGGTAGAAGGATGAGCTTGGCCGGCACCCCCCTCCTGAACACAGAGAGTACTTGCTCTAAATGATGTACCGCCGCAAGAGCCGCCTATATTGATTAACCATGCTCGAAAAAGGTGGCCCAGCTTTGGCTATTATACTATACTCCTACTAAAGATTAGTAGGTGACCTTGCACTTGGCTCTTTGTCTCTTCCGAAAGTCGAACAATGATGATGGTACTACAGTACTACTATTATATACTTCTGGCAATCTAACACTGAATGAACTGTTGCATGTCCACCGATTGTATAAAGCCAAAGCTTCTCCTCGTACAGTGAGCAATCGAACGCGGGTGGGCAAGGGATAGGGCGTAATACGCAAGGTTCTTCTTGATCTGCGAGTTGATGGGACACATCATAGTTATTTAGTACTCTCTCCAAAAAGGGCCGACCATGTCCATGGCTACCATCCCATACTCCATCATTAAGTACGTGCACGATTCACCTGCCATCGAGGATAGAAAATATTGTGTAGTAGGTGCCATCGAGGTGCACGACTCTCTTACACACTGCTCATCTCCATTTTCTTGCATGACACATGCACCTTGATGCTAGATGTCCCGTGTGTCGGCAAAAGGATGAACAAAGCTCATGTCTAAAACAAAAGAGTGGAAGAACATAGATTCCAGACAAATGAGAAGGAGCAAGGAAGCTCGCCGTGGAGCGTCTGCACTCATAATATTTTATATTATTCGAAGATATTAAATCAACCAAATCTCTCCACATTTAACCTAAAGAGTCCAAAACACATCATACATGGCCCACCTCATGCATTCACCATATTCCTTGTCCTCTGTGCGACACCTAGTTATAGTATATCCAGCAGCCCGTCGCTTCTCGCTCCTCGTCCTTATAGCCTGTGCGACACCTAGTTATTGTAGTATAACCGAAACAGTACTTGCTATTTGAGCAAAGGGCCTCCCTAAGCACGCTTTAATTTCCGTGGCATGCTTCTTTCTACCCAATGTTGCATGCGAGCATGTTGGCAACTCCACTGCTAGCTTGCTGGCTCATCTTGCAATTAACACCGACACATTGCAATACTCCTGCAAGGCCCAGAGGCTAATTTGAGAACAAGTACCTCGAGGTTAATTTGATAGACATGACTTATTAGTTGACAGAGCTCATATCACCTTTTTTGGAAACATGTCATAAAGTAACGCGAAAAATATTGAAAATTACAAAACAAAGACCTCGAGGTTCAACTAATTTGAATGGGTCACTGTAAAGGTTTAAATTTAAACCTTTTCAATGACCCATCAAATTAGTTAATATCGAGTCCACTTCCCATCCTGTCACCCATCTCATGACTACTCCAGCCTCAGCACAGTTAACTTGGGAGTTCTGTTACATGAGCTAGCGGTAGGGAAGCTGGTCCTTGCTGATATAGGATGCCTTGTCGAATCCTTAATGGCTTACCCGGATGACGGCCTGTTGCCTCCCAATAGCCAATGCCATGTCCCCCGTGGATGTAGAAGGTTACCTCCCTCGTCTAGCTGCTTCCCACATTTTCCCCTGTTTTTGCCGCCTACTCACCTATAGAACCGCCTAGCTCCAGCCAATTCCTCTCCAAACACCTAGCGAGGCGGTTGAACCGAACAAGTCTAGACTTGTTTCTAGTGGATTCATTGACGTGGCACCGGAAGGGTGTGATAGCTGACTATAACAAAATAATTAACTACCACGTAGCCATAAAGGAGCATGGGTCCCACTTATCAGCATGTTGGACGGAGGAAGTAACACAAGATAAAATGGAGCACGGAAGGGTGCAAATCTATTGGCTCACGTGTGTTGACCACTGGAGCAATTCACTCAGATTGTGCTAGAGGAACAAATTCGTGCAAACATGGCCATATTTCATTTACATTTACATAAAATAACCAGTTTCCACGCAGAGAATGTTTCTCGAATTCTACACGAGTTTAGCATAGGCGTTTAAATGCGGCGAGGAGGCTCATTGAGTTGAGCGTGCAGCGGGCGGCACCCTCGGCCAGCGTGCCGCTTGAAAGGCGGACGCAGTGAGAGGTTGCATCCGCCCTATGTCGCCTTGACCGTGGACCTTAGTACATTAGTCGTTTGATTCATAGGATTGAATCCTATAGGAATTTTTACTAGTATAGAATCATGTATACTACTACAACATTTCATTGGAAATCAAGAATCCACTACAACTTTTCTTTTCACTTCCTTTCTGTCTCCTATGGCATCAAACACTCACTGCTAATACTATGGGATTCAAGTGGACATGCCACTCGAATCCTTTGTTTTTCCTATTCCCGCGTTTTAAGAATCCTAGTACTTGCCCTAAATGATGTGCAAATCAAAGAAAGAAACAGAGGGACTACTTGCTCTAAATGATGTGGAGTTCCGGTCCTCTTGGTCAATGTGTAATTCTCTCTATGTACAGTCTTTCACGAACGGAGGGAGTAGGTTGAGAGCGCAAGCATGTGTGTTGCGTCATGTGTTGTTTGACACATGGATGCGTGAGTGTTGCGTGCGTGCATGTGTACGTGTGAGTGTTGAATGCATGATGCTTCTACTCTCTCCCATTGACATGTTCATATTTAAAGCTTCATTAGAGCAAGTATAATAAGGTGACGTAGGCGGGCTGTATGACTTAAGATAATATATTTGTCCTGAGTTGGAAGAAAGAGAAGGGAAGATAGAAGACAAGCGGGCTACAAACTAATAGCTGGCTGTAGCACGTGCTCTTAGAGACGTTGTGAGAGAGGGAGGTGGGTCATATATCACTGAAGTCATATTTTTTACATCTTACTATTATACTTGCCGGCTATAAGCTTGGCTATAGTTGACATGGCAACAACATATAGCCAGCAGCTGGGTATACTATTAATTGCATGCAAGAATTAAGAGAAAACTCACAGATGCATCTCAAAGTTCTGGTCTTCTGTTCTTCACGCATGCATGCATGCATTCCAATTAATACGTTCGTAAACATAATGGTTCTTGAGGAAAACGAGCCCATTATTGAGTACTACTTTTGCAAAAATATCTTTTGGGCACTCATCATTTAGTACTACCTTGGTTGATGATTTTTTATTGACCTGCATATAAACCGGAAGGAGGGAGTAGGTGTACCTTGCCCAATGGTTCTTGTTGTTGGATAGGATGAGAGTAGAGGCATAGTGATACTGTAGATAGGAAGTCTTGGTGATCCATTATTCCCCAACTCAGTCAGAGAGAACTACTTATTCACCTAGTCAGTGAAGTGACAATACACGCTGCAGCTGATGGGACACTCAATTAATAAGCTGGGCCAGCGTGTTGGTGTTACTAAATCAGTCTTACCCTGTACTTCCATCTTGTTTGCCAGTGGAGCATGCTTCCGCAAGAGGTTCGCTTCCGCAAATACGCCTATGCATGCCTCTTTTCCATTAACTGACATATGGGCCCTCTTGTGGTAGACCCACATGTCATTGGCTTAACTATTTACACTCCGAAGGATGGAGGGCCAGGGAGGGTAGTCTGGAATTATTAGGCCAGACGAAAGACCCTGCTTTTTCGCTTGGCTCTGTTGGCATTGCTTTACTCATTGGGTGAATTAACTTACCGAGAAAGAAGGGATTGCATGCAAGCGCGACGTTCAAGACTACATGCAAGGAGGAGAGAGGCGTAGGCGTACATAGGGCTGTCTGGATTGTGACTATCTTAGGCCCTAGCTGGACAGAGGGAGTACATGATACTAGCAAATTCTCACCATCTAGTAGTTCATTGGTTGGTTTCAATTTTTGAATTGAGTAGTGAGTACACTTGATGTTGTGCTGCTACCATCCAATATTTGCGCGTGGTGGTTTCTAGAATTAAAAAAAAGAGGTACTTACTGTGGGAAAGGTGAAGCGATTGTTGCTTTGTCCGAGCAACTTATTACTCTAGGAATATTGGAGTACCACCAGTTTCAACAAAGAGTGAAATGATGGTTGCTTCGTCCGAGCAACTTTGTGGCGAAGGTGGGGCTCTGTTATTTGACTGCTCACTAGTCATTATTACTGCAGTGCAACGACCAGGGTGAATCTTCCTTGTAGTTGTGCACTCAATATTGGTACATGGCAGGTGGAGCTGGATGATGGATGTCCCACATGTCGGCGAAACGAAGTTGAATGGTTTCTGGCATAATTTTCCAACATAATGAAATTGTACTGCAATGTTATGAAGGTTCCAACTTTGGTTCCTGCAGAAAAAGAAGGTTTCAAATTAGGATTCATGTGTCCTCTTGCCTCAACATTGTCTCGTTACAACATTCCGTCAAATATAGATGAAAGTACCATGGCTGCTAATGCATCTCAATGATTCACAGATCAACGCCAATATTCACATCACAAACTGAAGACAAAGTTGTGAGAAGGTGTCAAATAAAGAAAAATGGAGTATAATTGATTGATGCTGTTGGTAGGCATGGCTCTATTTCCTGGCCATGGTGTTCATTAATTGGCAGCTAGTTTCATGCAGCTCTGTAGCCAAGAAAGAGGTGTATGGAGGACATCACAATCCGCTCATTTTGTGTAGTTCCACTAAATCCAGCTTATCATCCCTGATTGCAAAGATATTCAGTCAGTGTGATTATAATAAATGTCAAACAAGATGATGAAACATAACACTCACAAATAGAAGCTGATCACCTCCGCAATCTCTTTTTAAGACTAACTACTTATTGGAGAAGATTTGGCTTAGAGTTGGATGAGGAGGATAGCAAAACCAATCTCCCTTTCTGTAGTCCCACAGAAATGTAAAAACATTCACTACAGGAGAACAGAGCTTTTGTAACATCCACTTGTGTTACTATATGTCCAAAAATGTGTTACTGCGTTGCAACACATTTGAGATGTGTTACGTTAGGCTGTGTTACTAAATGTATTCATTGTCACACATGATATTGTTCCAATATGTTAAAATGTGTTACAATATGCTATAGTAACATGTATCATCTGCGTTACTAAATGCATAGAAACACATTTTTATAGTTATAGCAACACGACTAGTAACTCATTTTCAGAGATATAGTAACAATAACAGTAACACATTTATCTAACCACTATAACCTAATTGGTAACATATTATTTTTGCTCTAGCAACACATTTAATAACATAGTTTTCTATAAACTGGAACACAATAATTCATGATCGTCAATCCCCCTAGTAATACATTTGATAGTAAAAAAATCATGCCTAATGTACCATGCTAGAGAACATAGCTATCATTTTGCATTCACTAAATATGCCCAGCTCATCGTTTAAATTTTCCCGCGTAAGAAAGTAAGGAGAGACACGTCTCCACTTCATTCAAACAAAGATAAAAGTAGGTTTTTGCAAATCATAAGGATATTCCAGAGATCATATCCACATACATAGACACATTGCACATTCCAGTAAGTTTAATATTTAAGTCAAAACAATAGGAGTACACTATTAACAACAAAATTAGATTTAAACGCAAATTTACATAAACAAGTTTTCAACCTTAGTAAGCAGTATCAAACAGAATACTACAGATACACCATCTTGCATGTCAAATCTACTTTCGTATACATTGGTATATTCCACAGTTTTGGAGGAATATTAGCTTCCTTTGCCATAGAATTGTCCAGTTCGCATATTCCATTTGATTGTTGATATTAACCACAACTTCTGCCACCTCCTGAAAATTCTGGTGGAATCAATAATCATTCACGTTATTATAAAATCTCCTTTCATAGCAACACAAATACACAACTGAAACTTTGAGAACACAATGAAAAGCGAAGTGTCATAAACTAGAAGGACCAACCATGCATTTCTTTGAATACTCGGGGCAATAACAAGTTCATGTGTGCAGCAATGAAGAACTATATGTATACAATTTACTAAAATATAAAACCTCCAAGTTTATGTTATTGATTAAGATGCACATAATAAGTAACACCTTTAGTTAAGAGCATGTAATTTGGAAGAATTAAACTAGAACTCCAAAATACAAGTTACAACTAACATCATATGAACAATAGTACATCCATCTACTAAAATTATTGACAAATAGAAGTAGGACCCTGATTCTCCACTAACATCATATGAACACATAGGCAGAATAAGCAAAAATGAAACAACAAGTCACCAACAATAAAGAACAGTGCATCCAAGTTCCCCTGTACATATAGAACAGTGCACAAAGAATGAAACAAAAATTCAAGACAAATGATGGGAGATTTGGGCTTATTACATTGATTGGTTGCTCAGTTTCTACCATGGAAGACGTGGTGGCGAACTGGAGTAGACGCAGCCGAGATGCCAAGGTGGACAATCGGTCACCCGCTGAGTTGCCAATGTGGAGAGTTGGGATGATGTCGATGAATCGAAGGTGGGTGGGCCCTGGGTGGACAGATGGGCGGTTCATATCCTCCTCTAGTCCTCTCCTTCCTTGCGTGCAGCAAGTACAGCGATGGTCAGTGAGAAGGCGAGGGCGGAGATGCAGGAGATGCCAAAGGCCACATGAGTCAACATCGAGGGTGGCTGGGTAGGGGAGAAGGTGCAGTGAGCAGTGGCACCGGTGACGTCTCAGCCACTCAGATGAGTAGCGGCAGCGGCGGCTGAGTCGGGGTGGGTGGGCAGGCGGTCGGTGTAGGTCTTATAGTATTGTGTGCGTGCGATGCGGGGCTACAGACGTGGGGTGGGTGGGCTTATACTTGGCCTAGGTGGGAAGTGTTTGTGTTGGGATAATTTCGGCCATTTTGGTTAATAGGGTAAATCCCTAAAAAAAGGTTAATAGGGTAGAATATCGAATCGATCAAATTTGGTTAGGTTAGGAGGCCAACTAACTGTAGTTCTTGTAGACAGTGAAAAAACTGAATGGCAAAAATTTGGTTGTTTTTTGTCTCGATTCATTTTTTAGTTGGTCAGTTTTTATGCCGACCACTATTCTTATATCTTCTATAAAAAATAAAAACATCGGACAATGAACAGAGATACTCATATAGTAGTTGCTTAGGTGCAGACACATCTTGACATCCATGTTGTGAACGTGGGAACGGAGGCGGAGCATCGACCTACTCCATATATTCTAACAATCTCACATTGTTGCTCCGAAGAGCGCCACCAAACCAAGGACAAGCCCAACATCACCAATGTCGGAGGAAAAGAAAGATCGAAAGCCTGCAGCTATTTGACAATAGGCATGCAACAACAGATGGAAAAGACAACAAAACGATTTTGGACTCGCCATATTCCATTACACATAGCTCTTATGGAGATTTGAACCCCCCATGAGTTGTTTGCCTCAATCAAGGTCATTGATGCCGCCTTCCTCACCAAGACACATGTCACCAGTGCTCGATCTCTCAAGATCTAGGCCGTGTCTATTGAGAACGAGGAAGAAGAGATTGGCAGTGTTGCGCTGCTATGAGAGAAGGGTGACTAATCGTCTTTGACGGATCTGGACGACAACTTGTGGAGCGACGACGATGCAGGAGCCTCGGGGAGGAGTAGGAGAGTTAGGATGTGGGGCGACGACGATGGGAGGGGCAGCACATGAAGTAGGAGACATGACATGTTAGTGAAGGAAATATGCCCTAGGGGCAATAATAACATTGTTAATTTATATTTCCTTATATCATGATAAATGTTTATTTTTCATGCTAGAATTGTATTAACAGGAAACTTTATACATGCGTGGATACATAGACAAAATACGGTGTCCCTCGTAAGCCTCTACTAGACTAGCTCGTTGATCAAAGATGGTTAAGTTTCCTAACCATCAACATGTGTTGTCATTTGATAAACGGGATCACATTATAAGAAGAATGACGTGATGGACAAGACCCATTCGTTAGCTTAGCGTTATGATCATTCAGTTTCATTGCTATTGCTTTCTTCATGTCAAATACATATTCCTCCGACTATGAGATTATGAAACTCCTGGATACCGGAGGAATGCCTTGTGTGCTATCAAACGTCACAACGTAATTGGGTGATTATAAAGATGCTCTACAAGTATCTCCGAAGTTGTTTATTGAGTTGGCATCGATCGAGATTAGGATTTGTCACTCCGAGTATCGTAGAGGTATCTCTGGGCCCTCTCGGTAATACACATCATAAGAAGCCTTGCAAGCAAAATGACTAATGAGTTAGTTGTAGGATGATGTATTACGGAACGAGTAAAGAGACTTGCCGGTAACAAGATTGAACTAGGTATGAAGATGCCGACAATCGAATCTCAGGCAAGTAACATACCGATGGACAAAGGGAATAACATATGTTGTCATTACGGTTCGACCAATAAAGATCTTCATAGAATATGTAGGAGCCAATATGAGCATCCAGGTTACGCTATTGGTTATTGACCAGAGAGGTGTCTCAGTTATGTCTACATAGTTCTCGAACCCGTAGGGTCCGCACGCTTAATGTTCGATGACGATTTTGTATTATATGAGTTATGTGATTTGGTGACCGAATGTTGTTCAGAGTCCCGGATGAGATCACGGACATGACGAGGAGTCTCTAAATGGTTGAGAGGTAAAGATTGATATATAGGATGATAGTATTTGGACACTAGAAGTGTTCCTGGTAGTGTCAGTATTTATCAGAGTACCGGGGGGGGGGGGGGGGGGTTACCGAACCCCCCGGGGGAAAATGGGCCATATGGGCCATAGGAGGGGAGCACACCAGCCCACAAGGGTGTAACCCCCCCCCCCCCCAAAGAAGTAGGCCGAATAGGAGAAGGAGGAGGGGGTTTGGCCCCCCTTTCCTTCCTCCCTTCCCTCCTCCCGTTTCTCCTCCGACGGAATAAGGAAGGGGGCCGAATTGGAATAGGAACCCCAAGTAAGATTCCTCCTACTTGGGGCGCCCCAAGGCTGCTCCCTTCACCCTCCCACCTATATATACATGGGAAGGGGGCGCCTAGAACACACACCAACAATCGTTAGCCGTGTGCGGCGCCTCCCTCAACAGATTACACCCTCGGTCATATTCTTGTAGTTCTTAGGCAAAGTCCTACGCGGATCACTTCACCATCACCATTACCATGCTGTTATGCTAAGGAACTCATCTACTTCCTCGACACTTTGCTGGATCAAGAGTTCGAGGGATGTCATCGAACTGAACGTGTGTAGAAGGAGGTGACATACGTTCGGTGCTTGATCACTCAGAATGAGAAGAAGTTCGACTACATCAACTGCATTGTCAAACGGTTCCACTTTCGGTCTAGGAGGGTACGTAGACACACTCTCCCCCTCTCGTTGCTGTGCATATCATAGATAGATCTTGCGTGAGCGTAGAATTTTTTTGAAATTGCATGCTACGTTCCCCAACAGTTAGGTCTTGGCGCTTGATGCGTGGTTAAATCTACCAATTTCTTTATCTCGTGTAAAAATGGATCGAAAAATCTGACACCCCGTATACGTAATTGTAAATTTTGCCTTCCTGGCTTCCAACACGCCTTTCATATTGATATTTTTTCTGTCACCGGCGGCTGTTGGCCTGACATGACACAATTTTTGCAACATTTTATTAGAATTATAAATTTAATAACTTTACATATACTTACAATAAGAAAAAAAACAATTAAATGAACCTTGAAAAACCATAGAAAATTTAGAGTCGGAATTTTGTGCTCACAAACAAAATATTTTTCTAACTATCTTGTGCATATGACCAAATATTGTACATGGGTCCTACAATATTTTCTTTATGTATTTTAAATATAATTTGAGATACATATTTTTATTGTTGTACATAGAAATAGCGATACACACATAGCCGCAACATAATATGAGTAGATGGTGGGTTTTACGACCTTCGCTTGACCTTATAGAGAAGGTCGTACACTAACAGCCATAGACACAATGATATTTTCTTACATAGGTTTCGTTGGCTCGTTGGAGTGCGACTAAATCCTTTTTATTGGATAGTGTCGAGGGAGGCTGGACAGAAGGCCGTGGATCTTAATTGACTTTCAAAATCCAACTCCTAGACGCTCTTCCTTGACGTTGGATCGATTAATTTTTTTTAATCTACAAACATTTTTCGAATTTGTAAACTCACGGACATTTTTTTGAAATTAGTGAACACATGTCAAACTAATGAATATTTTTCAACTTCATGATTACTTCTTGAATTCATGGACATTTTTTGAAAGTGGTGATAACTTTCTGTACTCACATTTTTTTTAAAAAATTATGAACATTTTTTGATATCATGAAACCTTTCTTAATCTACAAAAATTTTGTGATAGTTTTGAATAATATTTTCAAACTCTTGAACATTTTTCAAAAATCACAAGCATTTTTCTAACTCCCAAACATTTTTCTAAAATTAGTGAACACTTTCGGACACAAGAATATTTTTTGAACTTCATGATTACTTTTTGAATTCATAATCATTTTTTGAAATATGTGATCATTTTTTGAACTCACAATTTTTAAAAAAATATATGAACATTTTCTATTTCATGAGACCTTTCTTAATCTACAAAAAATTTGTGACAGTTGTGAACAATATTTTCAAATTTGTGAATATTTTTCGAAAATCACAAGCAATTTCCTAACGCCCGAACATTTTCTGAAATTTGTGAACACTTATTGAACTCATGAATATTTTTTAGACTTCATGATTATTTTTTGAATTCCTAAACATTTTTTGCAAGCTGTGATAACTTTTCGAACTCACAAATATTTTTAAAATTTATGATCATCTTTCAATTTGTTGAAAACTTTTTAAATACACAAACATTTTTTTTCAAGTTTGGAACAATATTTTCAAATTCATGAACATTTTTTGAAAATCACAAACATTGTTTAGACTTCCAAATATTTTTTGAAATTAACACTTTTCAAACTCACAAATAGTTTTCGAACGTCATTTTATTTTTTGAATTCATGAATTCTTTTGAACTCACAAAAAAATTATTTCGAGAACATTTTTAAATTTCTCGAACTCTTTGTCATATTCTTGATTTTTTTTGAATTTCCCGTTTTGAATTTTTAATGATTGTTCAAGGCTTCCTGAACACATTTTAAATCCTTTTAAAATGAAAAGGTAAGAAAGGAAAACATAAATGAACAAAGAAAATAACAGAAATAAACAAAGGAATGAAAGGGAAAAAATGTATCGCCCCGCACAAGGCCGGCCCAACATGCGTGCGGTGTTGAGGGGAGGGCTGCGCTATTTTGTTTCAGGCCCCGCACTAGGCCGGGCCAAACTACTTTGTGAGCTTAGCTTTTAGGCCAGTGACATATTAGTAGATAAAGAAATGCATAGCCCAACTGTCTTACTGATGCATAGTAAAAGGAGGAGTAACATGGCAATTCAACACGAATGTTTACTTGGCTTGATGGTTAGCTCATGTGCTGTTGACCCATTTCTCCCCGGTTCGATTCCTGTGAGTGACATTTTTGGTGCCGCTTGAATTATGTGTCCTCTACAGGTCCTATGTGTTATGATGATGACATTCATGCAGCACTTAATCAAGTTATATTTGCCCTAAGAATTTGTAACACTAGGTATTGACATACAATTTTGTGTCACTACAATCATATCCGTAACACATATTGGGAAACACAAACATATATGTTATTGTTGTAATATCCTTGTAACACCTTTTTAGACCGAACCAACTATATGTTACCGTCAATCCTTGCAACACAAATGATATGTTACCGCGGTTTTACTGGTAACACGTTTTGTCATTTGTTACATCATTGTCTTTCTTAAAGTATGTTTTGTTGTAGTGGTTGCCTGTGTGACATTTTGGCGGAACTGCACAAAACACACTTAAGAAAAAAGTGATTTGTGCAGTTCATCAAAAGGTTGCAATAGCAACGAGCTGAAATGGATAGCCCTATTTGCCAAAAGTGGTAGAAAGGAAACAATTACTGTCATATAAAGGGTTGAAGACACATACACCGACAAAAAAGAAGCATATTCCATGTCATAAGGGAAAGATAGCAGCATGGTGGATTATCAAAAACGACATGAGGAGGAGATTTCAAGATGGAAAGTACGCCGGACGAGCTACGTTTTGGGCCAAAAACTAGGGAAGATCCACTTGCAGGTTTTTCCACATGCAACAACGTGGGAAGATGGGAAGTGTAGCAAGGCCGGAGGGGATATCTGGGGTCGTCGTGATGTAACTAGGAGGGCGGCGGCAGGTGGGATCTGCCCATGCTGCGACAGCGAGCAAGTGGTGTAGGCCCTACCGTGTCGGAGCTTGGTCAGAGAGAACGACGGGTACCACATATCGGGATGTGCTACCTCGGCGTCGTCTAACAAAGAAACGATGGACATCCTCCCTTTTCGCCGACGGACGGGGTGCATCCGGATCAGTGACCAACGGTAAGAGAGAGGCCACCGCCGCCTTGTGTGAGATATTGTGAAGAGAGACAAACCCCGACAGGAAGGCTCCATTGTATATAGTGGAGCAGACTACTTTTTTCTCCATAACAATACTTTTATATTCTTTGGACGTGCCATTGAGCAATATAACTTTATTTAAAAATAACGCGCCAATGCATCAAGTCGAACTTTGTTTCGTGCACGCGTGGTACATGACCTCCATAGGTAAACATCCGCTACACACTCTCAAGTTAGCACGCCGGCTGCCATTTCAAACGAAAATGAGCTCCACCATGTACCCGCCATCTATCACCCCCGCACGCCGACTCCTCCCGTGCTCCGCCGCCCGGCGCCCGACCCGGCTGCCGCCCGGCCACTGTCCGCTGGCGCCTCGCCTCCTCGCCAGCGCCGCCACACCGCCCGCTTGCAGCCTCCGCGCCGCCCGACCTCGTTGCCCGCCTGTCTTGTTGGTTCCTTTGTCGGCGCCGCCTCTTCCCCGCCATCTTCGGCCACCTCCCCGGCCAACTCCGGCGAGGTCCCCTGCATCGGGACGAGATCCACCACCCCCGTCAACCAAACGCCGTCCCGCGACCCAGATCCCTCCGTCCCGCTCCGTCTCGTCCCGCGTTGACTTTTCGCGAGGTGAAATTCGTCCAAGTCCCCGGATCTGCAACATTTTCATGCCATGTTCATTGCATCATATCTCCATGACTGTAGCACCATTTTGCATGCATAATATGTAAAATTGTTCATCCCAGAGTGCTTCATGTTTATCTAGTTTTAATTCATATTAATGTTAATATTGATGCCTAAACCTTTGTTGCAAAAGTGCTATATGATGTTAACCTGCTGAGACTGTTATAACTTAATGTTTTGTCATTTTCGTTGCATTTTGCGTGTGCATCCTATGGGCATGATGTCTACATGTTTTAGGAGCATATTTATGCCATATTTACAGGGGTGCAATCCATGTATTGTTATATGTCTTGTAGTGAGTGCATCAAACTTGTGAAGAGAGCTACTTGCTATTAATGTTCTGTCAATCTTGAAACTGTTATATCATGTTGCCATATTCACTTGATGCTACCAATTAATCCATGCACATTTTGGAGATGCTTAGTTGACATGCTTTTGTTGTATATGTTATGCTCTATCATGCCATGCCTTTTTATGCCCTATATATGTCCTGTAGTATATGTTTTCATTGCCACGGACATGCTTATATAATGTTCTAGAATTCTGTTAACTTCATAATACCTTGTTGTGAGCTTGTTATTGAGTGATCCATGCCTCTTCTGGATATGTTCCAATTACCTGTTTCGAAGTACCGTATGGGTACTTTGTTGACATCCCATTTTTGCTAATTTTGGATGTCATATGCCTTTGTTTCATGCTTGCAAACATGTTGTTCTACACTTGCTGAAACTGTTGCTGTTCTACACTTGCTGAAACTGTTTTAACTGTTCAATCTTGTCTTGTTGGTTCCTACCAATCCATGAGCCATATGTAAATGATGCCATGATCTTATTTGCTCTTTGTTATGTGTACTGTGATACCATGCCCTTGGTTTCTATGTTTCCTTGCTGTATCTGGTCTCTTTCTTGCTCTCAAGTTGCCATCATATTAACTTTGCTCATGCATATGCTACTGTGTTATAAAGTTGCATTTTGTATTGATCATATTGGTTTAATCTTTGATGCATATGAACCTGAACTTTAAAGATATTTGAAGTATTTTATCTTCACTTGAAGCGCACGTACCATCCCACAATCAATTCCCCTACATATAACTAAAGCATTTCTAGACTCAACATCGACCAGTTTGGCTTGGAGAACCTACAGGCAGTCCGGCTCTGATGCCAACGCTATCAGGACCCCGACTCAATGTCACATCGATCTAGCCTGTAACACCTCATATCACTTTGCGACCTCACGCACGGTATCCCCACGGGTGTCGCCTTACCTTTGCCCAGGACCGTTTGCGCCTTTTGGTCGCTAGCATCCATATGAAAAGGAGCCCGGGCTGACATGGCTAGTCGTAAACCCAAAGTGGCACAGACTTACAGGGACAGGCATCCATGACCCAGCATCGAACGTGTCGGTCATCAGCAAGTAAGTTCCAGGCTGTAGCACTGGGCTAGCAGGACTCCGGTAAACCGGGCTGTAGCGGGCTAACAGGACTCCGGTACTCAATGCGTGACATTTCCCCGAAGGGACAGACACAGGAACGAAGAAGGACACATACCGGCCAGCCTAAGTGTTCCGGAGCAGTAGCAAGCTACCATGGCTCAGTGGAATCACTAGGAGACATTTCCCGGTAAGAGAGGCTACTAAAGATAAACAACTAGATAGTCAGATCCCACACATACCAAGCATTTCAATCATACACACAATATGCTCGATATGTGCAAATACAACAAGGCATCACAACATGACTCTACGACACAAGTACTTTATTTAAAGGCTCAGTGAGCCATACATAGCATACACACAAGTACGGGTCACACGACCCACATTCAAGTCATACAAGCATACAAGCCAACAGCGAAAGTGTCTTGTCTGAGTACAGAGAACTTGTAAAATAAAAGAGGCTTGGGCAAGCCTAGCTATACTACATGGTCCTTCACATGCTCAGGATCACCACCTGGGCCTTAGTCTACTCATCGATGTCAACGTCTACAAAGAACCCGTCGGAAGGGGTTGTAGCATCTTCTGAAAAATGTAAATTAAAGCAACATGAGTACAAAGGTACTCAGCAAGACTTACATCAGATCCTACATACATGCACATTATCAAGAAGGGTTGGTGGGGATATTGCAGCAAGCCAGCTTTGACTCTTGGCTAAGCTATCCTATGGAACTCCAACTTGAAATGGTTTTGCGCACTCGAGTCCACTACTCACCACTTCCATACACCACCGAGGATCCACCCCCATCTTCCTACGGAAGAGCCATCCTCGGCACTCACACTTATCTTGAGGCTTTTAGTAGTTTCCATTTACTTGTCTATGAACTGTATAGGCAACCAAGTAGTCCTTTACCGCGGACGCGGCTATTCGAATAGATGATGTTAACCCTGCAGGGGTGTACTTCTTCATACATGTTTCCACCACTTAGCGTTTGCACACGACATGTGCTCGGTAGACTTCAAGCGAAAGCCGACGTGGGTGTAGACCACGACCTACCTAGACACCTAAGTCCCTAATCCAGGTTTATCGCCTATTCAGGTTCCATCCACAGGGAGTCCAGCCGAGGTTTCCACATACGGCCCCGAACGATGTGAACAGGGTTCCCAAGATACCAAACGGGCATCCCACGTACCTACCGCATCACAGCCCACCCCTACGGTCAGCGCTGTCCACGGCCTCCAGTAGGCTACAAACACCAGAAACTACTTGCAACTCTTGGACAGAGGACTAGGGTGAATAAGAAGTCGAGCGGGGTCATATTTCAGGGCCCAATGTATGGTAGTAGCTGATTCTTAAATCACACATACAGATCTCAGTTCTTAAGGACGACCTCAATGAAACAACCCACCATGTACTCCTACATGGCCTCTCATCGATACCTTTACCAAATCGTGTTCAACACCTTACTCTCATACTGACACGATTATTTCACTCTAGCCCATCACCCAGATGAACCAGACCTGACACGACTCTAAGCATAGCAGGCATAGCAAGGTAGGAACAACACAATCATATGGCTCAATCAACTCCTACACATGCTAGTGGGTTTCATCTAGTTACTGTGGCAATGACAGGTCATGTAGAGGAAATGGGTTCAACTACCGCAGCACACAGCAGTTTGAATCGTGTTGTCTTAATGCAGTAAAAGAGAGCAGGAGCAAGAACATGGGATTGTATCGATATGATCAAATGGTTGGTTGCTTGCCTGATGGGTCGGTGCACTGATTTTGTTCTTCGTTGGGGTAATCACGGTACTCCTCGGGGGCAGGACCTGCCGCAGAGAGCACCGATACACAAACATTACCAAACAGTATGCAACAATATGATGCATGCATGAGACATGGCAAAATGAGTGTATTGGGCTAATGCAACTAATAACAGATGGGTTTGAACTAATTTGAACCAAAGATTCAAAGTTCAAACTCATAAGTTGCCATTTCAAGTGCTTTAACTTGTTCTGTGATAAACAGCAGGTTAGCTTGTTTAAACATTCATGAAACCAGTACATATGGATAGATTGGATTTTTCTCATCATTTTTCATATATAACACTTTGCATTTGGAGCTACAGATTAATTTCTATGAATTTTTGAAGTTTGTAGCATTTTCTAGAATTTCCTATGTAAAAATAATTCCAGTAAATAAATTACTGCGTCAGCATTACGTCAGGATGACGTCAGTGGTCAACGGGCTGGTCCAGGTCAAACTGACCAGTGGGTCCCGCATGTCAGTAGTTAATTAAACTAACTAAAATTAGTTTAAACTACTCTGGGTTAATTAGCAGAGGGGCCCCACATGTCATAGGCTCAGGGGAGTCAATTTGGGCCCACCCTGGCCAAGGTCAACGGTCAAACTCGCCGGCGTCTAGCCGCCGGCGAGGCCAGACGCGGCGGAGGAAGTGCATTTAGGCATTCTGGCGACCAAATGGACGGCGGAGAGCACCTACGTGACGCTTGGGACGAGCCGCAGCTCTTGGTGGTGGTGGTTGAGCTCGGGGTGGCCGGAAACGTCGCCGGCGACGACTTTGGCGGTCGCCGGAGTCTGGTGAAGATGGATCCGATGCTACGGGGCACGGCGAGGCCCGTGGTGAGGTGTGTTGGGCCTCTGGGAGCACGGTGAGTATGTTAGACAAGGTGGGGTGGCCGGTGGTTAGCCGGAGACACGTCGGCGACGAGCTCCACGGCGGCGCGTGCGGGTGAGCTACATGTGCTCGCGGTGGTGCACGGGAGCGAGAGAAAGAAGGGGGAGGAGGTAGCCAGGCTCACAGCGGTCTTGAGGGAGCAGACGGCGCGGTCGGGGACGAGCTGGTGCGGCGGCGACGACGAAGGGGATCTCCGACGATGGCGGTTCGGTCGAGGTCAGTGCGGTGGCTTCAGGGCACGCGAGCGCTCCGGGGCTCGACTAGCTCGACGGAGAGGAAGGCGGCGAAGCTCCTGGACACGGTGGCTCGGTGCAGGGTTGACGGCGAGCGCGACTGCGGCGGCGGTGCGGCGGCGATGGCGTCGGCCATGGCGCGGGAGAGCGAGGGAGAGGAGCTGGAGAGGAGGGGGCGTGTCTGTGAGCTCGAGGGGGAGATGGGCGTTCGATCCAGGGCGGCAGAACGGCGAGAGGAGGAAGCAGCGCGGCAGGCAGCTGCATGGCGCACTGCGGTGCCGACATCGAGCACCTTGGCTGCCTGCGTGGCGAAGCCAAGCAGCTCGCTGGAGCGGTGGCTGGGCTGGGCCGGCTACGTGGGCTGGCTGTGGGCTGCTAGGTTAGTTTCCCTTTCTCTCTTTTACTTTCTGTTTTCTATTATTTCTATAGCTTTGTGGACTTTCAAAAAATACTTAAGCAACTCCAAAACTCCCTAAACTGCTCATGCCCACTGTTGAAAATATAAGCAACATGGAACATTTTAGTTTAGGAATATTTGAACATTTAAAATATTTTATAAATTTTAAATGCCCAAATTCAAATACTTATGATTTAATTCAAAGACCTTAGGATGACCTAGGAAATTGTGCACCACTTTTGGCAGAGGTTCTGAGCCAAGACAAAAATGATGGACGTTTTAGAAGGGCATTTCAGGTTCATTGAAAATATTTTTAGTAAACCCTAGTTGGATTCAGAGGGGGCTGGGGGTTCTGTCATCCCCATTTCAAATTTCTGTTGAAAAAAATAGACATGATGCAGCATTCTAATGCATGAACTAGCTAGGGTGTGACAACTCACCCCCACTCAAAAGAATCTCGTCCCGAGATTTAGGTTCCTCTGGAAAGAAGGCGGGATACTCGAGTCGAAGACGATCCTCCCTTTCCCAAGTAGCTTCCTTCTCAGAATGGTGCGACCATTGAACCTTGATAAACTTGATATTATGCCGTCAAGTGGTACGCTCGGCTTGATCGAGGATACGAACGGGGTACTCTCGATATGTAAGGTTGTCTTGAAGATCAAGCGTTTCATGGTCCACTCCACGGATAGGATCCGAGAAGCAACGCCTGAGTTGAGAAACGTGGAAGACATCGTGGACTCTGGAGAGATGCGGAGGTAGTTCCAACTGGTAGGCAACTTCTCCTTGTTTGGCAAGAATGCGAAAAGGTCCAATGTAGCGAGGAGCCAATTTGCCTTTGATACCGAAACGATGGGTTCCCTTCAGAGGAGTAACCTGAAGGTAAGCCTTCTCGTCAACCTTGAAAGTCATAGCCTTATGTTTTCGGTCATAATGACTCTTTTGACGAGATTGGGCTGTTTTCAACTTTTCGCGAACGATGCGAACTTGCTCTTCTGCTTCCTGGATCATATCCGGGCCAAAGAATTGTCTTTCCCCGGTTTCTGACCAGTTGAGAGGCGTTTGACACCTTCGTCCATAGAGAACTTCAAAAGGGGCTTTACCCAAGCTAGATTGATAGCTGTTGTTATAAGCAAATTGGGCAAATGGAAGGCATTTCTCCCAATCCATTCCGAATGAGATAACAGAAGCTCGAAGCATGTCTTCTAGGATTTGGTTGACACGTTCTACTTGACCACTTGATTGAGGGTGAAAGGCAGTGCTAAAGGAAAGACGGGTTCCCATAGCGTTTTGGAAACTTTCCCAAAATCGAGAGGTGAAGAGACTTCCTCCATCCGAGTTAATTTCCAGTGGAACACCATGGAGAGATACTATTCGGGAGATGTACAAGTCTGCCAACTGGCTAGCGGTTATACTCTCGCGAACAGGCAAGAAATGAGCCAGTTTGGAAAGACGGTCGTTAACGACGAAGATAGCATTATTCCCTCTCTTGGTCCTGGGAAAACCGGTATTGAAGTCCATACCAATTTTATCCCATTTCCATCCAGGAATAGCTAAGGGTTGAAGGGTGCCAGCAGGCCGTTGATGCTCTGCTTTTACATGACGACAGACGTCGCAATTAGCAACAAATTGAGCAATCTCTCTCTTCATCCTAGTCCACCAGAAACTCTGGCGTAGGTCCTGATACATCTTAGTGCTACCGGGATGAATGGTGAGAGGAGATTCATGAGCCTCCCTAAGGATCAACTGCCGTAAATGTTGGTTCTTGGGAACCACTAGGCGGTTCTCAAAATACACAACACCACGATCATTTGTAGAGAAGCATTTAGCATCTCCGCTAGCAACGTTCTCCTTGATTCGAGATATTCCTTTATCTTGTTTTTGGGCAGTGATGATTTGATCCTTAAGAGTAGGTTTCGCCACCAAGGTGGAAAGGAATCCTTGAGGAACAATGTGAAGGTTAAGCTTCCGAAATTCCTCGTGGAGAAGTGGTTGACTTTGTTGCAACATCAGATTGTTGCAATAAGATTTACGACTTAGCGCATCAGCCATGACATTGGCTTTTCCTGGGGTGTAAGTTAACCCTAAGTCGAAATATGTGATCAACTCGACCCAACGTCTTTGCCTGAGATTCAAATCTGGTTGGGTGAATATGTACTTCAGACTTTGGTGATCAGTGAAGATTTCGCAAAGATTACCGAGGAGGTAATGTCGCCAGGTTTTGAGTGCATGGACTACAGCTGCAAGCTCTAGATCATGAGTAGGATAGTTTTCCTCATGTGGGTGTAATTGCCATGAAGCATAAGCAATTACGTGTCGATCTTGAATGAGAATACAACCTAGTCCTTGTCGCGAGGCGTCGCAATAGATAACAAAGTCCTTGGAGAAATCTGGTGGTACCAGTACGGGAGCAGAAGTTAAGCGTCTTTTCAGTTCCTGGAAACTGTGCTCACATTGTGGAGTCCACTCGAACCTTTTATCTTTCTTGAGGAGTTCAGTTAGAGGTTTAGCAACTTTGGAGAAGTTCTCGACAAAGCGGCGACAATAGCTCGCTAAGCCAAGGAAACTCCGAACTTGCTAGACCGATTCAGGTGGAGTCCAATTAAGGACGGCTTGAACTCGCTCGGGATTGACAGCAATACCTTTACCAGAAATTACATGTCCTAGATAGGTCACTTCTGGCAACCAAAATTCGCATTTAGAGAACTTGGCATAAAGGCGATGCTCTCGAAGTTTCATCAACACTAGCCTTAGATGTTCGGCATGTTCTTCCTCATTCTTGGAATGGATGAGTATGTCATCGAGGTAAACCACGATGAATTTATCCAAATACTCCATGAAAATTGAGTTCATTAACCGGGAGAAGGTGGCTGGAGCGTTGGTTAAACCGAAGGACATGACGGTGTACTCGTATTGGCTGTAACGAGTAACAAAGGCCGTTTTGGGAATGTCCCTGTTCCGGATTTTGATTTGATGGTAGCCCAACCTCAAATCCATCTTAGAGAAGACTGAGGATCCAGCGAGCTGATCATATAGGTCGTTGATCCTGGGGAGCGGATACTTGTTCTTTATTGTGACCAAGTTGACGGGTCGATAATCTACAACCATCCGATCCGTACCATCCTTCTTCTTGATGAAGAGGACGGGGAAAGCCCATGGAGATGAACTAGGATGGATGAAACCCTTTTTCGAGGACTCATCGAGTTGTTTCTTAAGTTCGGCTAATTCTAGGGGTGCCATCTTATAGGGTCTTCTAGAAATTGGGACAGTTCCTGGAATGAGGTCTATCACAAACTCAACATCTCTGTCAGGTGGGACACCTGGCAATTCTTCTGGAAAGACATCCGGAAAGTCACGGACTACCGGAACATCTTCGAGGTCTGGTAAGGGACTGGCATTAAGAGAATATAGCTGTCGCTTGGATATTTGGGTCAAGACATTGACTATCTTTCCCGAAGGGTGCGTGAGTTGAACAGTCCTAGAGAAGCAATCAATTTTGGCATGATGGGCTGACATCCAGTCCATACCCAAAATTATATTAATATCCGAAGATTTGAGAGCTATCAATGATGAAAGGAAAACAAGTTTGTCGACCTGAATTTCATTCCCATGGCTTATTCTAGAGGTTTGCCATCTAGAACCGGGAGTAGAAATTTCCATGGTGGAAGGCATGTCACAGAATGCGGTGTTATGCAAGCGTGCATAATTTTCGGATATGAATGAATGAGATGCTCCAGTATCGAAAAGAACAGATGCCGGGTGGCAATTAACAAGGAGCGTACCGAGAACAACGTTGGGATCCTCTTGGGCCTCTTCAGCTGAGACAAAATTCACTTGGCCACGTGCAGTGGTGGCCGGCTTGGCATAGAACACCTTCCCTGCTGGCTTGCCACGGCCAACAGCTTTTCCAGACTGGTTGGGGTTGGTCTGGGGACACTCGTGCATGTAGTGGCCTGATTCCCCACACTTGAAGCGTGTCACGGGGCTGGTGCGTGGAGGAGCATTGTTGGTTGGCCCACCATAGGGCTTAGCTGGTGCATACTGCTGAACTGGACGAGGCGCCAGATAGGATGGCCTCGGCGTGAATCTGGGTGGCAGGGCAGTGTTGGGCACCCACACCCAGCGCTTCTGTGGTCCAGCACCAGATGAGGAACCCATGTCACGACCATGCTTGCGTGTTGCTTCGAAATTAGTCTGACCCGTCTCAGCACTGATGGCTTTGTTCACAAGCTTCTGGAAAGAGGTGCACTCATGCAGTCGGAGATCTCGGCGAAGCTCGGGGCTAAGTCCCTTGCGGAACCTTGCCTGCTTCTTGGCGTCAGTGGAGACCTCTTTGGTGGCATAGCGTGCGAGGTTCCAAACTCCCTGCTGTAAGCGTCCACAGAGAGACGACCTTGGGTGAAACTGCAGAACTCCTCATGTTTACGATCCATGAGACCCTCCGGAATGTGATGTTCACGGAAAGCCTCGCTGAATTCTGTCCAAGTAGTGACATGGCCCGCTGGGCGCATAGCCATATAGTTCTCCCACCAGAGACTGGCGGGGCCTTCGAGATGATATGCAGCAAAGGTGACCTTATCAGCCTCAGCTACGAGTGCAGAACGCAGCTTGTGAGTAATGCTGCGAAGCCAGTCATCGGCGTCGAGAGGCTCGACGGAGTGGTGGAAGGTAGGTGGGTGTAACTTGATGAAGTCACTGAGCGACACCAAGTTATTCCTCTGATGATGTGATGTGTTCTGTTCGATGCGCTCCAACAAACGGTTGGTCTCCCATTTGTTTCTCTCGGCCTCCAGCATAACTTCGGCCAGAGAAGGAGGGTGAGGCAGGTTCGCTTCCCCAACTCTGCTGCCTTTGGCCTGCTCTGGCGGAGCAGGGTTGTTGCGGGTGTTGACCATCCTAGGAAAACAAGACAAGGGTTTAGTCCAGGATGATAAGATTCTAACATAGAAATGTAGATTGTAATGGATAACTCGGAATGCAGGATGATCATCCGTATGACATGGTAGATACAGAAACTGCTTCTTTATTCCATCGTCATACACACCATACAAGGTTTAGTACAAGACCAAACAAAGTACTACTACGGTGAAAGGGAGATTACATCTCATCGGAGGCATTCCAAGCTCCTATACATTATTTTTCCTACACCTCCGAAATGATACATACTAAGTCATATTCCACAAGTCTCGCAGGACGGTGGAAATACAACTATTACAATACTAGTGAAACTACTACTAACTCAGACGTCTCCATAGTAGTTCTCATAGAAGCTCCTCCATAGCCTGGAAGGTCCACGTGAGCGTCCAGGAACAGATGGTCCTGAGGAGCCTGTGGACCATAAGGGCTATGGTGAGGTCTTGGACCAACAAACGGTGGCCTGCAAGGACCACGAGGTGGGGTGATGCCCCCCACATCACGCCAATCCATCATGTCTGGCAGAGCAGATCTAACAGGATACAAGTCTCTCATATCCATATATCCAGCTTGCACAGCCGGTGCAAACCGAGTCAAAGTGGCCCAGTGATCGGCACGGGCGTTGAAAAGCTCCATTCTCAAGGCCTGACTCTCTCGGTCCTTATCCTCGAGCATCTCGGCAGTGGTGCGAGTTAGTGAGTCCTCCTGACTGGAATCAGCGTAGATAGCCCGGAGATACCCATGCGCTCCAGGAAGTGAAGCTGGCATATACCGGAAGTCGGTGTTGCGAAGCAGGCCAGTCCTGACTCGCATGATGGTCATCATAGAATAGGCAGCATCTTGCACCGCCATCTCAATAGTAACACCGAGTCCATAGGAACAGTGGAGGGGCTCAGTGGAACCAGGATAAGAGGGAAATATCCTGACAGTGCAGAGATACTGGCTTTGATTAAAGTCTCGGAACTGCTCTTCGACTGTGTATTCGGGATACCAACGGTAACCCGTCTCGATCATTACCCGGACTAACATAGCCGTATGACCGGTCACATCGATGCATCTGGTCAGACGAACCACTTGGTTTTGGTCACGAGTGGCCATCTGGAAGCACAACCACAATGCAAAGACATTAGAATTTCTAGCAGAATTTGGACAGCATAACGGCTGTAAATGCTCAAAAAAAAGGATTTGAGACATTTTACAAAGAATTGCATAGACACTCAACAATATCATATCAAGGTCCTGGGTCCAACTTAGTAACATAACGGGATAGCAGAACTGAACTAGGCTTGTAATCATCAAACCTATAAGGTACTACTGATTAGTAACACGTGAACCTGATAGAGAGAGGAGATCCTAATTCTTAACCCCCGGTGGAAGAATGGACTGACTCAGGTCAGAATGTCATGAGGTAAACGAGTAAAAAGAGCCTTACGTACCATCCCACAATCAATTCCCCTACATATAACTAAAGCATTTCTAGACTCAACATCGACCAGTTTGGCTTGGAGAACCTACAGGCAGTCCGGCTCTGATGCCAACGCTGTCAGGACCCCGACTCAATGTCACATCGATCTAGCCTGTAACACCTCATATCACTTTGCGACCTCACGCACGGTATCCCCACGGGTGTCGCCTTACCTTTGCCCGGGACCGTTTGCGCCTTTTGGCACACGTATATGATAGTGTCGCAAGCATCCATATGAAAAGGAGCCCGGGCTGACATGGCTAGTCGTAAGCCCAAAGTGGCACAGACTTATAGGGACAGGCATCCATGACCCAGCATCGAACGTGTCGGTCATCAGCAAGTAAATTTCAGGCTGTAGCACTGGGCTAGCAGGACTCCGGTAAACCAGGCTGTAGCGGGCTAACAGGACTCCGGTACTCAATGCGTGACATTTCCCCGAAGGGACAGACACAGGAACGAAGAAGGACACATGCCGGCCACCCTAAGTGTTCCGGAGCAGTAGCAAGCTACCATGGCTCAGTGGAATCACTAGGAGACATTTCCCGGTAAGAGAGGCTACTAAAGATAAACAACTAGATAGTCAGATCCCACACATACCAAGCATTTCAATCATACACACAATATGCTCGATATGTGCAAATACAACAAGGCATCACAACATGACTCTACGACACAAGTACTTTATTTAAAGGCTCAGTGAGCCATACATAGCATACCCACAAGTACGGGTCACACGACCCACATTCAAGTCATACAAGCATACAAGCCAACAGCGGAAGTGTCTTGTCTGAGTATAGACAACTAGTAAAATAAAAGAGGCTTGGGCAAGCCTAGCTATACTACATGGTCCTTCACATGCTCAGGATCACCACCTGGGCCTTAGTCTACTCATCGATGTCAACGTCTACGAAGAACCCGTCGGAAGGGGTTGTAGCATCTTCTGAAAAATGTAAATTAAAGCAACACGAGTACAAAGGTACTCAGCAAGACTTACATCAGATCCTACATACATGCACATTATCAAGAAGGGTTGGTGGGGATATTGCAGCAAGCCAGCTTTGACTCTTGGCTAAGCTATCCTATGGAACTCCAACTTGAAATGGTTTTGCGCACTCGAGTCCACTACTCACCACTTCAATACACCACCGTGGATCCACCCCCGTCTTCCTACGGAAGAGCCATCCTCGGCACTCACACTTATTTTAAGGCTTTTAGTAGTTTCCATTTACTTGTCTATGAACTGTATAGGCAACCAAGTAGTCCTTTACCGCGGACGCGGCTATTCGAATAGATGATGTTAACCCTGCAGGGGTGTACTTCTTCATACATGTTTCCACCACTTAGCATCTGCACACGACATGTGCTCGGCAGACTTCAAGCGAAAGCCGACGTGGGTGTAGACCACGACCTACCTAGACACCTAAGTCCCTAATCCAGGTTTATCGCCTATTCAGGTTCCATCCGCAGGGAGTCCCGCCGAGGTTTCCACATACGGCCCCGAACGATGTGAACAGGGTTCCCGAGATACCAAACGGGCATCCGGTACACCCGGCCATGTACCTACCGCATCACAGCCCACCCCTATGGTCAGCGCTGTCCACGGCCTCCAGTAGGCTACAAACACCAGAAACTACTCGCAACTCCTGGACAGAGGACTAGGGTGAATAAGAAGTCGAGTGGGGTCATATTTCAAGGCCCAATGTATGGTAGTAGCTGATTCTTAAATCACACATACAGATCTCAGTGCTTAAGGACGGCCTCAATGAAACAACCCACCATGTACTCCTACATGGCCTCTCATCGATACCTTTACCAAATCGTGTTCAACACCTTACTCTCATACTGACATGATCATTTCACTCTAGCCCATCACCCAGATGAACCAGACCTGACACGACTCTAAGCATAGCAGGCATAGCAAGGTAGGAACAACACAATCATATGGCTCAATCAACTCCTACACATGCTAGTGGGTTTCATCGAGTTAGTGTGGCAATGACAGGTCATGTAAAGGAAATGGGCTCAACTACCGCAGCACACAGCAGTTTGAATCGCGTTGTCTTAATGAAGTAAAAGAGAGCAGGAGCAAGAACATGGGATTGTATCGATATGATCAAATGGTTGGTTGCTTGCCTGATGGGTCGGTGCACTGATTTTGTTCTTAGTTGGGGTAATCACGGTACTCCTCGGGGGCAGGACCTGCCGCAGAGAGCATCGATACACAAACATTACCAAACAGTATGCAACAATATGATGCATGCATGAGACATGGCAAAATGAGTGTATTGGGCTAATGCAACTAAGAACAGATGGGTTTGAACTAATTTGAACCAAAGATTCAAAGTTCAAACTCATAATTTGCCATTTCAAGTGCTTTATCTTGTTCTGTGATAAACAGCAGGTTAGCTTGTTTAAACATGCATGAAACCAGTACAGATGGATAGATTAGATTTTTCTGATCATTTTTCATATATAACACTTTGCATTTGGAGCTACAGATTAATTTCTATGAATTTTTGAAGTTTGTAGCATTTTCTGGAATTTCCTGTGTAAAAATAATTCCAGTAAATAAATTACTGCGTCAGCATTACGTCAGGATGACGTCAGTGGTCAACGGGCTGGTCCAGGTCAAACTGACCAGTGGGTCCCGCATGTCAGTAGTTAATTAAACTAACTAAAATTAGTTTAAACTACTCTGGGTTAATTAGCAGAGGGGCCCCACATGTCATAGGCTCAGGGGAGTCGATCTGGGCCCACCCTGGTCAAGGTCAACGATCAAAGTCGCCGGCGTCTAGCTGCCGGCGAGGCCAGACGCGGCGGAGGAAGTGCATTTAGGCATTCCGGCGACCAAATGGACGGCGGAGAGCACCTACGTGACGCTGGGGACGAGCCGCAGCTCTTGGTGGTGGTGGTTGAGCTCGGGGTGGCCGGAAACGTCGCCGGCGACGACTTTGGCGGTCGCCGGAGTCGGGTGAAGATGGATCCGACGCTACGGGGCACGGCGAGGCCCGTGGTGAGGTGCGTTGGGCCTCTGGGAGCACGGTGAGTATGTTAGACAAGGTGGGGTGGCCGGTGGTTAGCCGGAGACACGTCGGCGACGAGCTCCACGGCGGCGCGTGCGGGTGAGCTACGTGTGCTCGCGGTGGTGCACGATAGTGAGAGAAAGAAAGGGGAGTAGGTAGCCAGGCTCACAGCGGTCTTGAGGGAGCAGACAGCGCGGTCGGGGACGAGCTGGTGCGGCGGCGACGGCGAAGGGGATCTTCGGCGATGGCGGTTCGGTCGAGGTCAGTGTGGTGGCTTCGGGGCACGCGAGCGCTCGGGGCTCGGCTAGCTCGATGAAGAGGAAGGCGGCGAAGCTCCTGGACACGGTGGCTCGGCGCAGGGTTGACGGAGAGCGCGACTACGGCGGCTGTGGCGTCGGCCATGGCGCGGGAGAGTGAGGGAGATGAGCTGGAGAGGAGGGGGCGTGTCTGTGAGCTCGAGGGGGAGATGGGCGTTCGATCCAGGGTGGCAGAACAGCGAGAGGAGGAAGCAGCACGGCAGGTAGCTGCGTGGCGCACTGCGGTGCCGATGTCGAGCACCTGGCTGCCTGCGTGGCAAAGCCAAGCAGCTCACTGGAGCGGTGGCTGGGCTGGGCCCGCTAGGTGGGCTGGCTGTGGGCTGCCAGGTTAGTTTCCCTTTCTCTCTTTTACTTTCTATTTTCTATTATTTCTGTAGCTTTGTGGACTTTCTAAAAATACTTAAGCAACTCCAAAAATCCCCAAACTGCTCATGCCCACTGTTGAAAATATAAGCAACATGGAACATTTTATTTTAGGAATATTTGAACATTTAAAATATTTTATAAATTTTAAATGCCCAAATTCAAATACTTATGATTTAATTGAAAGACCTTAGGATGACCTAGGAAATTGTGCACCACTTTTGGCAGAGGTTCTCATCCAAGACAAAAATGATGGACATTTTAGAAGGGCATTTCAGGTTCATTGAAAATATTTTTAGTAAACCCTAGTTGGATTTAGAGGGGGCTGGGGGTTCTGTCATCCCCATTTCAGATTTCTGTTGAAAAAAATAGACATGATGCAACACTCTAATGCATGAACTAGCTAGGGTGTGACAGCATCATCTCTTGCCATGAGTAGCATCATATAGCCTTGTAATGCATCATACTTGGTTGATCATCATGTCATGTTTATGTGTGGTGTGTTTACCATGTGGTTTGCTTCTTTCCGGTTGTGCTTCTTCTCGATAGTTCCTGTTTCGTTGCCATCATGAGGATTCGTTCGACTGCGCTTGGCTCGTCTTCGTCCGTTCGTCTTCTTCATTGACTCGTTCTTCTTCCTAGCAGGATTTCAGGAAAGATGACTGTTACTCTGGATCACACTACTATCTTTGCTATGCTAGTTGCTTCGTTCTACCGCTATGCTGCGCTACCTATCTCTTGTTTATCAAGCCTCCCAAATTGCCATGTCAGCCTCTAACCTTTTCACCCTTCCTAGAAAACCGTTGCTTGGCTATGGTACAGCTTTGCTCGGCCCCTCTTATAGCGTTGTTAGTTGTAGGTGAAGTTGAATATTTCTCCATGATGGACATGATTATGTTGGGATATCACAATATCTCTTATTTAATTAATGCATCTATATACTTGGTAAAGGGTGGAAGGCTCGGCCTTATGCCTGGTGTTTTGTTCCACTCTTGCCGCCTTAGTTTCCGTCATACCGGTGTTATGTTCCTTGATTTTGTGTTCCTTACGCGGCCGGGTGTATGGGAACCCCTTGACAGTTCGCTTTGAATAAAACTCCTCCAGCAAGGCCCAACTTTGGTTTTACATTTGCCTAACAACCTATTACCATTCCCTTTTGAGTAATTAACCTGAGGGTCATCTTTATTTTAAACCCCCCGGGCCAGTGCTTCTCTAAGTGTTGGTCCGAAACGAGCCGCCTGCGAGGCCACCTAGGGGTAAACTTGAGGGTTCGTTATACTCGTAGCTTGTCTCATCCAGTGTACCCTGAGAACGGGATATGTGCAGCTCCTATCGGGATTTATTGGCACATTCGGGCGGTCTTGCTGGTCTTGTTTTACCATTGCCGAAATGTCTTGTAACCGGGATTCCGAGACTGATCGGGTCTTCCTGGGAGAAGGAATATCCTTCGTTGGTCCTGAGGGCTTATAATGGGCTAAGTTGGGACACCCCTGCAAGGTTTAAAGTTTCGAAAGCCATGCCCGCGGTAATGTGGCAGGTGGGAGTTTTTAATATCTGGTTGTAGAGAACTTGACATCAGATTCGAATTAAAATACCCAACTGTGTATGTAACCATGATGATATCTTTTCGAGTGGGTCGAGAAGTGAACATGGTTTGTTTTATGTTTGAACGTATGTAGTTTCATGATCACTTCTTGATCACATCTAGCTTCTCGACCGTTGCGTTGCTTTTCTTCTCTCTCTTATTTGCGTATGCTAGACACCATATATGCTTACTCGCTGCTGCAACCTCACCATTATCCATGCCATTCCCATTAAGCTTTGCTAGTCTTGATACCAATGGTAATAGGATTGTTCAGTCCTCGTGGCTCACAGATTACCACAACAACAATTGCAGGTACAGGTTATGCGATGTTCATGATGCGAGAGCGATGTTTACTTGTTTGGAGTTCTTCTTCTGCTTCTTCTTTGATCAGGGGATAGGTTCCAGGTCGGTAGCCTAGGCTAGCAGGGTGGATGTCATTTGAGTTTCTCTTTGTGTTTCATTCGTAGTCGGATGTTGCTCTTATGTATGGTGATGTTGTATTCGTGCGGCATTGTATGCCTCTTGTATGTATCCCCAACTATTATGTAATGGTACGATGTAATGATATCCACCTTGCAAAAGCGTCTCCAATATGTGCTTCTATCATTGGTGGGACCTTCAAGTTCCTTTAAGATAGGGTCACATATTGGGCATGACAAGTTGGTATCGGAGCCTCGACCGACCATAGGAGACCCCTTGATTGTTCTAAGCATGGCCGTTGTCGAGTCTAGAAGAAAACTATTTCTGAGTCTAGTTATATCAGAGAGTAGGGATTCTTTTTACTCCTTGGCCCCTTCGTCGCTCTGGTGAGGAATCTTAATGCAGGTGTTTTGAGTTACTCCTCTTCCCCTTCAAACTTTCTTTAGGATCACGTGGTTAGTTTTTTCGATCGTTGGTTCTCAGCTCTTTTCATCTGGTGCATTTCTCGTCAGAGTTGACTCAACCTCTTCATCTTTGCCAAGTTCAATCCTTAGTTGTTTCCTTTTTCCCACCCACCCACCCTTTTTCTTCTCGGAGCCGGAGTCCATAATCAAGTATCCATCCTACACGTGCGAAGTCTTTGTATTCTTTCCTTAGTTATTTCAACCGGTGTCTTCTCTTCAACTTATTCGTTGATTTCCCCTTCCAAGTTGCCTTTGTTTTTCCCGCCCTCCCACCCTCTTATTCCCGGAACCTGAGTCCGGTTCGAGCATCAAGTTCATTTGTGTGGAGCCTCTATAGTCTTTCCTCAATCATTTCAACCGGTGATTTCTTCTCTAGTTCGTCATTCTTCATCTCTTTCTTTTCCGGTGGACTCAATTCAAGTTTTTCGGTGTTGATCATATTCTTTTCCTTGGATCAAGTATTTCCCCTGCTCATTTGCCTCTCGCCAGTTTATCTTTCTGGAGTGCTCAAGACATCTCAGAAGATTCATCTGTGTTCCAATTAATTCGAGGTTGTCACCTCATTCAAATATTTCAATTGTTCCGGTGCATCATCTATCTCTTAAAAAATTCTTTCCAACAGTGTTTTCTCTTCAGTGGGCCCTAACGCACAGGTCTTTTCCCAAGATCTTACCTGACTCTTCTAATTATTCTGGAGCCATTCCTAATTCTTTCCAAGTGTGACGTAAGAATGATTTTGATCAGTCAGATGCCTTTCCAAGAACGATTTCAAATAATATCATTGTTGGCTCAACTTCTTTTCTTTCCATTCTACCGAAGTATCTCAGTAATTTTGGTGGTGTTTCTCGTCGTCATTTGAAGATCGAAGAAGAGTTTCTCTTAAATCTTGCCAGTTCTCTCGGAGATTCGTGATTCTAGCTTCATGTTATCCTCTCGATTTATTCCATTTGTCAGAGATTCCTTTTTCTTACCTATCAGGTGTATTTCAGAAGTTGATTTCTGTTTCGCTTCACCAGAGGCCATTATTCCAGAAGATTTCTTTGTGCTCACATTCCAGCTATTGTTATCCAATTATCCTGACGCATCTGTCAAGTATTCTTTAATCAGCTCATTGTCTATTCGTTCTTTTGCATCTAAATCCCCTCAAGCATATTTGTTCTTATAATTCTTCCCGGTGATTCATTCTCTTTCATCATTCATTTTCGAATTCTTACAGTGGTTCATTGAAGACCTTCGTCAAGGTTACGCCATATACTCCTCGATCCTTTTTCAAGGGGAATAAGTTGGATGCAAAAATCCGGTTGTCATGAATTAAGTTTGATGAAGGATAAGCATACAATAAATCTTATTCTTATTTCCTCCAAGTGATTAATCCCTTTCTTCGGAGTTTGTTCATGATGAATAATTTCGCGGCTCCAAGTGTTTTCCTCTTATCTTTTCCGAAGTTCAAATTTTCACAGCCATTTCGTCGGAACCTCCATCTAAATCACTGCAAGGCTTAATCATATTCTTTCATCGTTCATTCTATCTCATCATCCTTTTGTCACCGGAGTTCTTCACGGTGGTTCATCTTGATTTAATTCATTCTTCAAGAGTTCATCTAGATTCTTGTTGGAGGAGTTCAAGTATCTTTTCTTGTCGCGTCTCAAAGTGCAAATAATTCTTCGTTTTCTTCTGAAGTGGAGTTTTTCATTTCTTCGTTCTTCTCAGCTATTCGGACATTGGTTGTGGTATAATTTCACCTCAAGTTTTGAGATGTTTTGATAAGTCCACAACAATCTTATTCTCTCATTGTTGATTTTCTCAACAACTGCGTTCAATCCTTCCTTCTAAGTTCTTTTCATTCCACTATTTCAATTCTTCCTGAGGCATTGCGTTGTTCATCTTGTCAAGTGTCATCCCATTTGGTGAAGTTCATGTTCCATTCCTTCCATTTACAGCCGGAGTGCTGCCAAAATTCTTTCATTCTTATTCCTTTTCTATCTTGTTCTAGCCGGAGTGGTTTCAGAGTCTATATTATTCCTTAAGCTTTTGATTCTCGTCATATTCGTCATTCCTTTTCTTTAACCCGAGTGCTCTCGATCTTGACCATCTTTTTCTCTTGCGTTCTTATTTCACCTCTTCCTCTTTCTCTTCCGTCTTGTTCCTAAGATCTCAGGATGAGATCTCTTGTTAGTGGACGAGAGTTGTAACACCCTGAGACCGATTCGCCAGGTGTCTTCCAGTCATTCGTCGTTGTTGCCATGTCATTTGCTTGCGTATTGCATTTTGCAATGTCATCATCTGCATTTGATCTGCATGTTTTTCAAAACTTTCATCCATTCGGGTTCCCCCCTAGTTCTATCCATTGTCCGTTCTGAGCCCAACCACACTCGCACACGCCCGCGACACCTCTCAGTCCTTGGTTTTGTGAGCCGCCGAAAAACATTCTCAGAATAGGCTGAGATTTGCCGAGTGGCCTTGGTATATCACTGGTAGACCGCCTGTCAAATTTCGTTCCATCTAGAGGTCGTTTGACGCCCCAACGGTTAACCGAGCTAACCGAAACCCCCTTTTCTCTTGCAGCCCAGCACCCCTTCACACATCCTACCTAGCCCATCTAAACCCCCTCCATGCTCTTTCCCGTTGGATCACGATCGTGTGGGTGAAAACCGCACCTCATTTGGACTCTCCTAGCTCCCTCTACCTATAAATAGGCCCTCTCCGCCGAAATTTGCGGATGAATCCCACCCAAACCCTAGCCTCCTTCCCCTCGCACCGCCGAACTCCCCCCCCCCCCCCCCCCGCCACCGACGGACATGTCCGCCGCCACCGCTCGGCCTCTCCCCCGCTGACACCTGTCCGCGCCGCCACCCACCGCCGCTAGCCCGCGGGGCCCGCATCAGGCCCGCGAGGCCCGTTTCGCTGCTGACCGCGAGAGCCCGCTCCGCCGCCCGAAGGCCTCCCGTACTCCGCCGCCTCCGCCGTCTATCGCCCCCGCATGCCGACTCCTCCCGCGCTCCGCCGCCCGGCGCCCAACCCGGCCGCCGCCCGGCTAACGTCCGTCGGCGCCTCGCCTCCTCGCCGGCGCCGCCGCACCTCCCACTCGCAGCCTCCGCGTCGCCCGACCTAGTTGCCCGTGCCGCTGCCGAGTTCCTCCGTCGGCGTCGCCTCTTCCCCGCCATCTCCGGCCACCTCCCCGGCCAACTCCGGCGAGGTCCCCCTGATCGGGACGAGATCCACCACCCCCATCAACCAAACGCCATCCCGCGACCCGGATCCGTCCGTCCTGCTCCGTCTCGTCCCATGTTGACTTTTCGCGAGGTGAAATTCGTCTGTCCCCGGATCTGCAACATTTTCATGCCATGTTCATTGCATCATATCTTCATGACTGTAGCTCCGTTTTGCGTGCCTAATATGTCAAATTGTTCATCTCAGAGTGCTCTTCATAGTGGTATAGTTTGAGTTCATGTTAAGGTTCATGTTGATGCCTAAACCTTCATTGCAAAAGTGCTATATGATGTTAACCCGCTGAGACTGTTATAACTTGTTGTTTTGTCATTTTCATCGCATTTTGTGTGTGCATCCTATGGACATGATGTCTACATATTTTAGGAGCATATTTATGTCATATTTCCAGAGGTGCAATCCATGTATTTTTATATGCCCTGTAGTGAGTGTATCCAGCTTGTGAAGTGGGCTACTTGCTGTTAATGTTCTGTCAATGCTGAAACTGCTATATCATGTTGCCATGTTCACTTGATGCTGCCAATTAATCAATGCATATTCTGGAGATGCTTAGTTGACATGGTTTGCTTTCTATGTTATGCTATATCATGCCATGCATTTTTATGCCCTATATATGTACTGTAGAATATGTTTTCATTGCCATGAACATGCTTATATAATGTTCCAGAATTCTGTTAACTTCATAATACCTTGTTGTGAGCTTGTTATTGAGCGATCCGTGCCTCTTCTGGATATGCTCCAGTTACATGTTTTGCAGTATGATATGAGTACTTTGTTCACATGCCATGTTTGCTAATTTTGGATATCATATGCCTCTCTTTTATGCTTGCAAACATGTTATCATAATGTTGCCATTTTACACTTGGTGAAACTGTTTTAACATACAATTTGTCTTGTTGGTTCCTACCAATCCATGAGCCATATGTAAATGATGCCCTGATGTTATTTTCTCTTTGTTATGTTTTCTTTGATTCAATGCCCTTGGTTGCTATGTTTACTTGCTGTAGCTAGTCTCTTTCTTGCTCTCAAGTTGCCATCATATTAACTCTACTCATGCATATGCTGTTGTGTTATAAAGTTGCATTTTGCATTTTGCATTGATCATATTGGTTTAATCTTGATGCCTATGAACCTGAACCTTTAATGATATTTGAAGTATGTTATCTGTACTTGAAGGGTATGTCAATTTTATGCTCTTATGATTCCTGTAGCATGTTGTTTTCATGATTTCAAAGTGCCTACTTGATGTTTTGGGCACATTGTTCTTATAACTTGTTTGGAGTGTATGTGTTGCACCGTTGCTCCGTTTTGAGCATGCTCTATATGAAACTTGCTTGTTTTTGCATGCAGTTCCATATTATCACATTGAATCCTTGTTTAAAAGTGTTTTCTTGATGTTTGAGTGCATTTTTCATCAATGCCATGTTTGACTTGTTTTGCTCATAACCTTTAGGTCGTAGCTTGACTAGAATCTCGTGTAGATCATCTTGGTGCATCTTAAATTGCTGTTTAACAACTTGAACATAAGGTTTGTTTGAATGTGGACCAATTTCGAAATTTGCATATGAGGACTTACGGATTAGTTATATGTTCTTCCGGCCTCATTTAAACTTGCTTTGATGTGTTGTTCTTGTATGCATCATCTCTTGCCATGAGTAGAATCATATAGCCTTGTCATGCATCATACTAGGTTGGGCATCATGTCATGTTTATGTGTGGTGTGTTTACCATGTGGTCTGCTTCTTTCCGGTTGTGCTTCTTCTCGATAGTTCCTGTTTTGTTGCGATCGTGAGGATTCGTTCGACTATGCATGGCTCGTCTTCGTCCGTTCGTCTTCTTCATGGACTTGTTCTTCTTCCTAGAGGGATTTCAGGCAAGATGACCGCTACTCTGGATCTCACTACTATCATTGCTATGCTAGTTGCTTCGTTCTATCGCTATTTTGCGCTACCTATCTCTTGTTTATCAAGCCTCCCAAATTGCCATGTCAGCCTCTAACCTTTTCACCCTTCCTAGCAAACCGTTGTTTGGCTATGTTACTGCTTTGCTCAACCCCTCTTATAGCGTTGTTAGTTGCAGGTGAAGTTGAAGATTGCTCCATGATGGACAGGATTATGTTGGGATATCACAATAGCTCTTATTTAATTAATGCATCTATATACTTGGTAAAGGGTGGAAGGCTCGGCATTATGCCTGGTGTTTTGTTCCACTCTTGCCGCCTTAGTTTCTGTCATACCGGTGTTATGTTCCTTGATTTTGTGTTCCTTACACAGCCGGGTGTATGGGAACCCCTTGATAGTTCTCTTTGAATAAAACTCCTCCAGCAAGGCCCAACTTTGGTTTACATTTGCCTAACAACCTATTACCTTTCCCTTGGGAGTAATTAACCCAAGGGTCATCTTTATTTTAAACCCCCTGGCCCAGTGCTTCTCTAAGTGTTGGTCCGAACCGAGTAGCCTGTGGGGCCACCTCGGGGAAACTTGAGGGTTGGTTATACTTGTAGCTTGTCTCATCCAGTGTGCCCTGATTACGAGATATGTGCAGCTCCTATCGGGATTTGTCAGCACATTCGGGTGGTCTTGCTGGTCTTGTTTCACCATTGGCGAAATGTCTTGTAACCTGGATTCTGAGACTGATCGGGTCTTCCCGGGAGAAGGAATATCCTTCATTGGTCATGAGAGCTTATAATGGGCTAAGTTGGGACACCCCTGAAGGGTTTAAACTTTCGAAAGTCGTGCCCGCGGTTATGTGGCAGATGGGAGTTTTTAATATCCGGTTGTAGAGAACTTGACATCAGATTCGAATTAAAATACCCAACCATGTATGTAACCGTGATGGTCTCTTTTCGAGTGGGTCGAGAAGTGAACACGGTTTGTGTTATGTTTGAACGTAAGTAGTTTCAGGATCACTTCTTTATCACTTCTAGCCTCTCGACCGTTGTGTTGCTTCTCTTCTCGCTCTTATTTGCATATGTTAGCCACCATATATGCTTAGTCGTTGCTACAACCTCACCACTATCCATTCCGTTCCCATTGAGCTTTGCTAATCTTGATACCCATGGTAATGGGATTGCTGAGTCCTCGTGGCTCACAGATTACTACAACAACAGTTGCAGGTACATGTTATCCGATGTTCATGACACGAGAGCGATGTTTACTTATTTGGAGTTCTTCTTCTGCTTCTTCTTCAATCGGGGGATAGGTTCCAGGTCGGCAGCCTGGGCTAGCAGGGTGGATGTCGTTTGAGTTTCTCTTTGTGTTTCATCTGTAGTCGGATGTTGCTCTTATGTATGGTGATGTTGTATTCGTGCGGCATTGTATGCCTCTTGTATATATCCCCAACTATTATGTAATGGTATGATGTAATGATATCCACCTTGCAAAAGCGTCTCCAATATGCGCTTCTATCCTTGGTGGGACCTTCGAGTTCCTTTAGGATAGGGTCGCATATTGGGCGTGACAACTCTCTCGTGGTACCGCAGGTTCTTGCGGTCGAGGTGAGCGCTCCCATGAATGAGGAGGTGCCATTGGTCCTTGTTGTTGAGCCTTGGCCTCCAACTTGGGCACGACACATAGTCCATTACCATCAAACGGGGGAACTTCCTAAAGAGCAAGAAGAGGCTGAGAGAGTAGCCCGACAGTCTAGTATGTACCAGTTTGTCAACGACACTCTATACAAAAGGAGGCCAAACGGTGTGAAATTGAAATGCATTTGCCATGAAGAGGGGCTGGAACTGCCAGCAGAGATACACAAGGGCGTGTGCGGCTCCCATACTGGATCAAGAGCCTTGGTAGGGAAAGCTTTCCGACAAGGTTTCTACTGGCCCACGGCCCTCCAAGATGTGATCGAGCTAGTCACCAGATGTGAAGCCTGCCAGTTCCACTCCAAGAACATCCACCAACTAGCTCAAGCTCTCAAGACGATCCCTTTATCCTGGCCATTTCCAGTCTGGGGGCTCGACATCTTGGTCCCCTTCCCTTGTGCTACGAGGGGCTTTGAATTCTTGTATGTTGCAATCGAAAAGTTTACAAAGTGGCCGGAAGTGGAGCCATTGAGTAAGGTAACAGCACAGTCAGATGTCAAGTTCCTGAAGTGACTGGTGTGCAGTTTTGGAGTACCCGCCAGAGTGATCACCGATAACGGCACCCAACTAATGAGTCGCGCATTCATGCAAAACATCCAAACCCTCGGAAGTAATGTCTCCTTTTCCTCTTTGGCTCACCCGCCAGAGAGGATGAACATTGATGTGATGCATGGATTCAAGAAAAGAACTTCTGATAGGCTGTAGAAATGCGGCAGACGCTGGATCGATGAGCTATCGGTGGTTCTTTGGTCCCTCCGTACGACATCGAATCGAGCCACTGGCCAGACTCCCTTCTCCCCAGTCTTTGGGGCAAAAGCAGTGCTCCCCACGGAACCCATATATGGGTTGCCTCGAGTATTTGCCAACGATGAAGTGGAGCAAGAGTAGCACCGACATGACGATGTCGTGCTCCTCGAGGAAGATCGTCTCGGGCAGCTGTGTGTGCTACATGCTACCAGCAAGCCTTGCGCCACTGTCTTAGCCACAAGATTCATGCCCGGAGCCTTGAGGAAGGTGACCTTATTCGTAGGCGTGTTCAGTCCACCAAGGGTTCCAATAAGTTGACGCCGAAGTGGGAAGGCCCTTACAAGTAGTAAAAGTCACCAGGCCTGGCGCAGTCCGTCTGGAGACCGAAGATGTCATTAAGGTGCAAAAATCATGGAATGTTGAGCATCTTCGTAAGTTCTACCCTAAAGGCGCAGCTGCCCGACTCAGTTCCCGACAGCCACCTTTTGTACAAGCCTTGCCGATGTGCATGTAGCCCTTTGAAAAAAGCCAGGCACAGACCCTGTGCAAAGATAATAAAACGAAGCGCTGATGCCTAAAAACATGCATGCATGTTTACTCTAGCTTAGCTTTGCGATGATCATTTAGAAAGGATCATATGTTGCTGTTTTTACCCCTGTACTGACTACTCTGCCGTGGATACAATTCCAAAGTGGAGAAGTAAGAACGAGCTTGCATTTCTATCCCCGACAACACAAACAGATAAGTTCTCTTTAAGATATCCATAGTGTACCTCTGTAAGGAAAAAAAACTTGGGCATAGAAAAACCTTGTCGCCTTCGAACATTTGTGCTCCCATCCTTTGATTCAAAGGTTACTTCGGTCGGGCTGGTGCAGTGGCATTTCATAGAGAGGGTTGATAAGAGGCTGGTTCCCTTCCATAGTCTTGAGCCCACCGGGCCAAGCCTTGCGGCAGCAACGAAAGGAATCGGCAAGATAGCTTGCCGGAGAACCTTGTTTACTTGAAAGTATAGAGGAGCCACTCCTCTGCATGGATAAGATACATGCACAAGTACCCGACGAACATATGTTTTTTCATTAATATGCGGATAAACAAGTACAAACCATGTAGAGTACGAATATGGATGAAACAGATTACATATTTAAGACTAAAGTTTGGCAAGTACCTACATGTTTTGGATTGAAAAAAGATAAGTGCCACGTAATCCCTTTCTTGCCCTCTCCTCCTAGGGTTACCGTGGGAGGTGAAGAGGGAAAAAGGAGTGCATGGACAGAAGCCCAGTCTGACACCGGCCCGCGGGACACAACCTGACAAGAACTGGAGGGGAGGGGGCGAAGTCGACGGACGGGGAGAGCGCCTAGGCGATGCCCTGGTCACCACTGCTGGGACCAGCAGGACATGGCAGGATGGACACCATCAGAGCGGACAAAGACAGAGCACACGAGAAAGCCTACCGAGATCCGGCTGGAAGACTGCTGGAGGAGGAGCAATCAGAGTACCATCGTGCCCTCCTCGGCCCCGAGTGCCACTATGGTCGCGCCCTCATCCTGTCGCGCCATCTCGTGCGCTGGACTATGCCCCTGCATCACCAGCAGGGGGGAAGGAGGCACTGTCAAGTAGAAGGCCTTGTTGCCGCCACTAGGGTCATACCATGTCCTCTTCCCCTCACCATAGTGGAAGAGGGATGCGAGGAGAAGAAGGAGATGTGTGTGGGGATGAGCCCCTCGCCCGCGCCCCCTTTCATTGGAGAGCATGGCCGAGTGTGGCTCCTCACCACATGGAGGAACCCCTCCCTGCTCCACCACTCCAGTCCATAGATGTCACTTACGAGGTTTGGAATCAATGACCGTCCTCCTACACCTATCCATGGTGCTAGGTTTTCTGCCATGTCACTCATTCCCGCGCCCTACGCACCCACCACCACCCCTGCATAATGCATGCAGAGTACATGGGGGAAATGGCAGAGGTAGTGGCATGGGTAAAATGGCGGTTACTGCCCCATGAAGATGGGGCATGGGCAGCCCGCGGGTCCTGGTTTAAATCACCCCACGTCGTCTTGCACGACGCGTAGGAAAACCGAAAACTAATTCAGTTACAGGTTAAAGAAGAAGGAAGGAAAATATCGAGGAAGATGGAAATCCCATCGAATCTTGACCAAAGTGCTCGCATGTGTACTTGTTGGGGCCTACCCCAACGGTGCTTGGCGGCACGTATGGGCCAGGCCCGGGGGCTCCTGTCGGTACAACAAACATTTACATTTGTTACCTAGACTTGTACACATGCGTATTATCAAAGGAATAGCTTGACCAACCCCCAAAGCAAGGTCAAGACAGAGAAGCAACTCTTAGTGAGATCAAAGAGTGGATCAAGAAGACCAAGACAAAACAAGAAAAAAGAGCATCACATTGGAAGACCTCCCTTGCCTGGCAGGAGAGCCTGGCCAGGTCGAGACCATCCTAGTGACAAGTCCGATTTCCCCAGCAAGCTTGCCTGGGTCCGCCAAGGGCGAATCTCCCCGCCAAGGCGCCACCGCTCCAGCTCTCCATTGCATCGCAACATCAATCACTTTTCAGTGTGGTGTCGACCCCCCGAGTGATTAAGTGGCTTCCACTAGACACGTGGCAGCTATTTGGAAGACGGATTACCATCATATGACACCCATCAAGAGGCATGGAAAGAGGAGGGCCATGTGGTTACCCCTTGAGCTACAAAAGGAGGGCCATGGCAAACTAGAGGAGGATTCAGACCCTTGCATACTTGTACACCCGTAGCTACTCTTCCCCTGAGGCAACCTTGCCGGGCTCGAGCGTTGCATGCTGTTGAGTTCCTCCACTCAATCTACCAAAGCAGGAGTGGGGTTTTATGCCTCACGGCGGCACAAACTTGGGTAAAAACTACCCGTGTCATTGCCGTTGCATTGCTTCATTGCTTCCGCTCTTTTGTGAAATGTGATCATCCTCCTTACCGAAACACAAGGGGATCATGGCTCCATAGGTGATCGTGTTCACCCACGACACGGAGTGAGGATTTTCACGGCCGGCGCGAGTACGACAGCGACAAGGTCGAGGCACTCAAGCTCTTCCTCACCGACGACGATGGAGTTTAGCGGTGGCGCTAGGTTAGAGCTCGAGCGAGGAGAGATGAGGTCAAGCGGAGTAAATGAGGTCTGAAGAGGGCAAGGGGTGTTTATAGCCGCATTGAAAAACTGTTCACCCATAGAATTTGGACAACATGCCCCTGACCCTTGCTATCGTATAGACATGTGTCACCCATGTACCATGAAGTGGATATCATGGGGGATCGTGGGTGAGTATTTTAATCCAATCGTGGGAAGTGGAATTGTTTGAGCGGCAGCTGCCAAAAATTAGATATGAATTTTTTAATGTTCCGTTCGCAAATTCTTCAGTTGTCAAGGACACAGCAAAGACTTTGAACGGGTTTCAAATAGAACGCACATCAAGAAGTTTTGAACACACGGGGTTGAGTTTAGCATAGAGGGGGAATGGGTCCGATCACATTCACTTAGAGGAAAAACAACTTGAATAAATAGCAATAAGTGAATGTTATTGAGGACATTGAAAACTCAAGTATATATAGTCAATGAAGAACACCAGTCGAAAAGCTGAAGAAATTACAAAATTGAGGAATTTGAAAATTTGAAGAATTTGGAAAATGACGAAAAACTCAGTTTTGAAGATTTTCAACTTTGGTTGGTGGCGTGACCCACCGTATAAGAATGATGATTTCAGACAATGCATACAATTGTTGTAATGCTCTAAGTATCAAATTCTTCATTAATTTCTTCACACTTAGAGGGTTAGTCTTTATTGATTGAAGAAAAATGTTACTTCATGTGTTGCACATCTAAGTCATCAATTTTGCATAAGTGTTAGGATGTGTGTCCTTTCAAACAACATTCGAAGATTCTAATATATTTAGCTCACACCGCAACTTGCAAAATCTCTTTTCATCCAAGGGATTTGTGAAGATATCTGCTAGCTGTTTTTCGGTCTTCACGTGGTCGATAGAGATATCACCCTTCAACACATGATCACGATGAAAATGATGATGAATTTGGATGTGCTTAGTCTTCGAGTGCTAAACTGGGTTGTGAGCAATCTTGATGGCACTCTTGTTGTCGTAGTAGAGAGGCACGTTCTTCAAATGATGCCATAGTCCTTGAGGGTTTGTGTCATCCACAACAATTGAGCACAACAAGAACCAACAATAGTAGACACGGATATGCAGTTCTGCTTCTTCGAGGACCAACATAATAAGGACCGTCCAAGGAAATGGCATATGCCTGATGTTGACTTGCGATCCACCTGATCACCAACATAGTCAGAGTTAAAATATCCAATGATATCAAAAACCAAGCCCTTGGGATACCATAATCCATGTTTTGGAGTGTGAGCTAGTATCGAAGAATATGTTTCACAGCCTTATGGTGTGATTCCTTCGGTGTAGCTTGAAAACGGGCACACATGCAAACACTAAGCATAATATCTGGCCTAGATGACCATAGTTACAATAAAGAGTCAATCATGTAGCGGTATACCTTTTGATCGAAGTCTTTACCATTTTCATCGGTGCAGAGATGGCCATTTGTGGGCATAGGGATTTTGACGCCTTTGCAATCTTGCATGCCGAATTTCCTCTATACATCCTTGAGTTATTTCTCTTGAGATATGAAGCTGCCATTTCTTTGTTGATGAATTTGAAGACCTAGAAGGAAGAATTTGAATTCTCCCATCATCGACATTTGATATTCTTCGTGCATCATGTATCCAAATTCATCACTATAAGGTTCGTCAGTACAACCAAAGATAATATCGTCCACATACATTTGGCACATGAATAATTCATCATCATAAGTTTTTGTGAAAAGAGTAGGGTCAAGTGAACCGGGTTTGAAGCCTTTCTTCACGAGGAATCCCTTCAATGTATCATACCATGCCCGAGGGGCCTACTTGAGGCCATAGAGGGCCTTGTTGAATCTGAAGACTTCGTCAGGATACTTAGGAGCTTCAAAACCCGGGGGTTGAGCAACATATACTTCTTCCTCAAGCTTACGATTGAGGAATGCGCTTTTCACATTCATTTGATATAAGATGATATTATGATGGTTATCATAAGCATGCAATATGCGAATAGCTTCAAGTCTAGCAAAAGGTGCAAAAATTTCATCAAAATTAATTACTTCAACCTGTGTGTAGCCCCGAGCTACAAGACGAGCCTTATTCCTCACCACTAGGCCATTTTCGTCTTGCTTGTTGTGGTAGATCCACTTGGTTTCTATAATGTTGTGCGTGCAAGGATCTGGTCGCTTGACAAGTTCCCACACATTGTTGAGCTCGAATTGATGTGATTCCTCTTGCATTGCTTGAATCCACTCGGGCTCCATAAATGCCTCATCAACTTTTGTGGGCTCTATGATAGAGACAAAAGCGAAGTTCCCACAAAAGTTAGAGAAATGTGAAGCTTTTGAGCGTGTGAGAGGACCTGGTGCATTGATGTCGTCAATGCTTTTCTCAATCTGCACTTCATTTGCGACGCGAGGATGAGCTGGTTGATGACTTTGATTGGCATGAGCATTTTCTTCAGTGACATTTTCCTTGGGTGCACCAGCATGATTTTCTTCATAGTCTAGAGTAACTTCTCCAGCATGTTCTTTAGTAGGTATGACATCCTCAATAGCCTTGAACTTGATGGATTCCTTAGGAGACATTTCATATATCACAGGAGGTAGGTGCTCTCTTTGCGAGCCGTTAGTTTCATCAAACCGCACATCTACAGTTTCAACAACCTTGTTGTTATAGGTGTTGAAGACTCTGTAGGTGTGCGAGTCCTTTGTGTAACCAAGCATAAAACCTTCATGTTCTTTCGGTGCAAATTTAGAATTGTAATGAGGATCTCTAATCCAGCATTTATCACCGAAGACTTTCATCAGTGAGGAGTTCATATGAGGTCCTCTTGAAGAATTTGTGAAGATATACCCTGTTGATGATGTGGCATGGAGTATCAATAGCCTCAGACCAGAAGCGACGAGGCATCTTGTATTCATCAAGCATAGTGTGATCCATCACAACAAGAGTCTTGTTCTTGTGCTCCACAACGCCATTCTACTGAGGAGTATAACGGGGCAGACAACTCGTGAGTAATACCAAGTTCATCAAGAGAGTCATAAAGACCAGTGTTCTTTAACTCGGTCCCATTTGTCACTCCTGATATGCTTGATCTTCACACCGAAATTCATCGAGGCCCTTGAGGAAAATCATTTGAAGACTTCCTGCACTTCATTTTTGTACATAATGATATGCACCCAGGTGTAATGAGAATAATCATCAAAAATAACAAAGCCATATAAAGATGCTGCATTTGTTAGTGTGGCATAATGAGTGGGCCAAAGAGGTCCATGTGAAGTAATCCAAGAGGACGAGTGGTAGTCATGATAGTCTTCGAGGGATGCGTGGATCTGGTCATCTTTCCAGCCTCACAAGCCTCACAAAGATGATCTTCGAGGAATTTGACACGCTCGATGCCAATGAGGTGCTTCTTCTTCACAAGCGTGTGCAAATTCCTCATGCTAGCATGACCGAGTCGACGATGCCATAGCCAGCCTTTTGAAGCTTTTGCAAGTAGACATGTGGCAGGCTGTGGTCCTGCAGAGAAACCAACAATATACAAGTCTCCTCTCCTAAATCCTTCGGAGACTTTGGATTTGTTAGATTCCATGAGTACTGTGCAGCGATATTGTCCAAAGATGACAACCATATCAAGATCACAAAGCATTTAGACAAACATGAGGTGGCAACCGAGGGACTCGACAAGCATGACTTTGTCCATGTGTCGATCCTTTGAGATTGCAACCCTACCTAGACCCTATACGTTGCTTTTTCCTTTATCGGCGTAGGTGATATGCTTCAAATGCAATGGAGATAGAGCAGAATCCATGAGTAAGTTCTTGTAACCGGTCATGTGATATGTACATGCACTATCGAGGACCCACTCAGTAGCTTTCAGAGATTCATCCTGTAAATGAATTAGTGCATCTTACAAACTCATATACTTCATAGATTAGAATATGACTTCAAATTCATCAGATAGAATTTCGTCAAGTAGTGCAACAGATACAACAATAAGAACGTGAGAAATGAGTAATTCATTTCGTCATGATTAGCTTGCATGCTTTCAAGCATTCTCAGGTCTCCAGCAAATTCTTCAAATGTTGAAGTTCGTCTAGAGACCTGACCCTGCATAAGAGATTAGTTCTTTTTGTTCACCACCCACATATGGAGGGGTGGCAAAGAGTTCATCATTCTGTGAGCTCCATAAGAGAAAGGTGGCATTGAAGCCAGTGCACTTTGTTTCACAGAAGAGGGGTTAGATTATGCATATGAATAAGTAGAGAAATTCTTCGAGGACTTGTGAACATAATGATTTGAAAAACAATGCACATATTCATGACGATTAGGTTTTCCATGTGAAAAAAATGCATTATCACGATGACGATCATATGAAGAGTTTGATCCATATGAGGAATTTCATCCATATGAGGACTTGGATCCATATGAAGAATTTGATCTGGGGTTCCTATTCTTCATAGGAAGTGTCATGAGGACATTCACCTGAAGACTTTCGAGGCACCTATTGGGAACCCGGATTTTCTTCATAGGAGGACCATTCCTGCAGTTAGTTCCAACATATCTAGCAAATACTTCTCCATTCTGGTTTTTGAATAGTTTATAGTTGGAGTCAAGTGACTCATCAGATGAATATGAAGATTCACATGTAAAGCCAGATTAAGTGGATGGATCTACTGGAGGTCCTCTTGCAGCAAACCATGAGGTATTGGGATATTGCTCAGGTTTCTAGTAGGTCCCATCAGCATTGAGTTACCTGTCAAGTGCAATACCCTCTTTCCTAAGGTTCTTGTTGAGGATCTGCTTTTTAAGCACATCACAAAGAGCTTGATGCCCTTTGAGGCTTTTGTACATGCCTGTCATATACAATTCCTTCAACCCTGCATTTTTGTCAGTGATACTTGTGGTAGCCTCAGATGAGGAATTTGTGACCACGGAAATAGTTGAAGAAGTTGCAGTAATAGAAGCATTTGAACTTTCAGGTTAAGAATTAGCAGATTCACTTTCAATGCATTTTAAAAATGGTGGAATGAATTCTTCCTCAGCGGAACTGATCAGTTGAGCAAGCAAGGAATCATTTTTCCTTTGAAGATCATCATGACTACCCTTAGTTTCTGAAGACCTTTCTTTCTTTGAAGAAATTCATAAGAAAGCTTCTCATGATCGGCTAAGAGTGTTTCATGACGACCTTGAAGGTTATCAAACTTGGACAGGAGACGTTTAAGATCATCAGTCAGAGTTTGATTTCGATCCACTTCCTTACCCAATAGGTCATTGCTTCCGTCTATCAGATTCTGAACCCTTTCAAGAGCCTTTGGTTGTTTAGTGGGAATATTAGCAAGCTTGGAATAGCTAGGTTTGAGGTTTTCATCAGATTCATCTTCACTTGATTCAGAGGAGGGACATTTGAGTACATTGGCACCTTTTGCCATGAAGCAATAGGTGGGAGTGAAGTCATCATTGCCATCGCCAGCAGTGTTGGAGTTGCCATTTTCTTCACAGTTGACGATGGACTTGCCGATGAAAGAAGTAGCGAGAGCTAGGCTCACCACACCAAAGTCTGACTCCTCTGATTCCTCCTCTTCCTCATTTTCCTCAGATTCAGCTTCAGAGTCCATTTCCTTGCCAATGAATGCCCAAGCCTATCTGGAACTGCTCTTCTTGTGAGATGAAGACTTTGAAGAATTTCATGATGAGGACTTTGAAGATTTCTTCTTTTTCTTAGAATCATCTGAACTGTCATCCTTGTACTTTTTCTTCTTTGATTCCTTCAGCCATTGAGGACAATCGGCCATGTAGTGACCAGGCTTTTTGCATTTGTGGCAAGTCCTTTTCTTGTAATCGCGAGATGAAGATTCTGATCTCAAGTCATCACCTCTTGAAGATTTTCTAGAATGGCCATGCCTTGAGAACTTTTGGAATTTGCTCACGAGCATAAATGGCTCTTGTCTTAGTTCCTCGGGATCACCAAGGCTGCTATCAGAATCTTCCCCTTCATACGAGGAAATTGCCTCAGCCTTCAGTGCACGTGATCTTCCATAGCTTGGCACGTCGCTGGTACAGTGAGGTGCTATACAAATGGTTTTTAACCCCTTTCCGCGATGGCATTTGGAACCGTCGCCAAGTGAGTGTGGGCGATAGGGGGGTCCTTCCCACATGACCCAGAAACCGTCGGGGATATGCCCTCCTGGCACACACGCTCGGCAAAATGAGGTCGTGTGCAATCGGCGAGCGAGCAAACACGGCTATACGTAAAGTAGTGCTCAAAAAATTACAATTATATAGGTGAAATCGTTTCCGGTCGTAAGTACATCCCACACAGTCAGTCCTCGCTAAACATTTCCGTTCGTATATACATCCCACATAGTCGCTCCAAGGAAAACATTTCTGTTCGCACGTACATCACACACAATTTTCCCCGTTAAGTCATTTGTGATAGCGTTGCCATCGCACACAATATTAACAATTTTATCGTTTGTGTTATTGAATGCATCACACACGGCGCATAGAAGAAACTGTGTGGCAAAGGTTGTCCATCACACACAGTTTTTATGTGGTAAACGTTTGCTCAAGGTGGCCTAATGCAAACAGTTTTAAAGAGAATCTCGTGTCTGATTGTTCATCGATCCAACATGGTTTATTCCTAGAAACTGTGTGCGTTGCCTTAGGTCATCGCCCACTATATGTTCTCAATAACTGTTTGCAATAGCAAAAATCAATTAGCAGGCTGATTGCCCTATTATTAATAATCCATTTATTAATCTAATTGACATTCATATTAAACACTTAATATATTTCATTCCTATATTAAGGAAGCAGGATTTCATAATTGAAATACATGAGACTACAACATGATATAGCTTCAGCACTCAGCTACCCCATTACACAACTGCACCAGCACCATGTTTCACATGCAACATCTAGAACCTTTCGAAATTAGCATCATAGACAGATGCATCTCATCGGGAAAACTGCTGAAGCGGAAGGCGAATGTTGAGCCTTCATTCATGTTGAAGGTCTTTGCAACTTTAGGCCAGTGCTTGTGGATGACTGACCGTCCATCCTTCGTCGTCTTCAGGAACACTTCAATATTGAACCGTGGGTATTGTATGAAAACCCTCCTGGCCTACTGACCATAGAGGTGGTTTGAGAGGTAATCATCAATGAACTGCTTTGGAAAGGCCTGAAAACAAAGATGTGCATAAATATCTTCTCTATATTAGAAATGTGGCAAAGGAATAAAAAAGGCAAGGTATAATAGTTAGTACCATCTTGTAGTGAACTGATGTCTTCTTCATTGTGCAGACAAAAATCTTGTTGTTTTTTTTCACTAATTTCTTTATCCTAACAATCTTTCTAAGTTTCCTGATTTGATTGATATTCATGGACAACTCATTTCCCCATATGCAAAAAGGGTCGAACAGTGGGTCAAAACCTCTGACAGCAGGACCTACATGTGCAACACCAAATTGTTAAAAACCTAAATATTAGAATGGTTCCTGCAATTGCACAATAATGTGCTATTAGATAAGAGACCATGCACGTGCTAGCCTCGATTATAAACCTCAGTGCTTCCCATTGTTTCCCTGCAACACATATAAGGTAGTTAGTCATCAAGTTAAGTAAGAGTTTGCATGCTATTAGTAACATATGTTGATGAAAAATAAGCACATTGCAGATTCTTCTGATTAATTCAGGCCACATGCCAAACCCATTTATCCAAACCAAGCATGATTAAGAACTAGGAAATATAGCACTTGTATATGTTTCTCATGTATTAAGTGTAGCCAAATTCAATTTTATTCCTCACATGCACAACAATACAAAATTCTACCCACGACAATTGGACATCGCATTGCATAATTGAACCAAGCAGTTAAGTAAACACCACAACAAATGAACCAAACATTAACTGAGCACCACATTGCACAATATAACATACTCCTAATAGAAGATCAGACAGTTAACCAAACCAAGTATGCTTAACAACTTGGAAATATAGCAATTGTATTTGTTTCTCATGTATTTAGTACAACTAAACTTGATTTACTTCTCACATCGGATACAATAAATGAACCAAACATTAACTGAGCACCACATTGCACCCACAACTATTGAACATCGCATTGCATAATTGAACCAAACAGTTAACTAAATACCACAACACAAATGAACCAAACATTAACTGAGCACCACATTGCACAATGTATAACCAAGCCAAGCATGCTTGACAACTTGTAAATATAGCAATTGTATTCGTTTCTCATGTATTTTGTAAAGATAAATTTGATTTATTTCTCACATGGAAGACAATACAAAATTGCAGCCTTAAGAATTGAACATCACATTTGCATAATTCAACCAAACAGTTAACTGAAGACGGCAACTAATTAACCAAACAGTTAATAAGTGAGCACCACACAGCATGACATATAGAACATATACACAGGAGCAACAGATTGCATGGTAAAATCAGATAGCACAATTCACTAGAATCTGTTAAGGAAAGGCAGGAGCAGAACATGCAACGGGTAAACCGAGCATGCTTAAACGGCGTAGCTAGCAAATGGCAAGGTGCTCCTCCAAGATCTAGGGGTCGGCACGAATGGTAGCCATCGCGACCTCATCCGCGCGTGCGGCCGCAATTTGCATCTCCGCTGCCAAATGCTCCTTGAGCTCCTGGCTATACTGCGTGCACCATGGCTTAGGACGGTGCTTATTTGGTGGAGGGTCGGTGATTTGGGTGGAAGGTGTCGCACCGGCGGTCGAGGAATGTGGGATGTGGAAGGAGGAGGAGGATGGGGTTATGGTGTGGATTACCTACCTGGATAGACGAGGCCGAGCAGCGTGAAGCAGGTTCACCGGTGAGGGGGACGGCGCCGCAAGCAAGGAGTGAAGGTTTCAACTTGGAAAGGAAGGCGAAACAGGGGAAATGTAGCTTTTGGTAAGGGGGAGGGGCGGGAAGTTAGATATTTCTGCGGAAGCTGAAAATTTTGAATCGGTTCTACGAAAAAACTGGCGCGCAAAGTGTCATCATACACGGTCCCTTATTCAGAACTGTGTATGATATGTGAACATCACAAATGATTCAGATAGCTTGACCCGTGTGTTATGAGTTTGAACGTCAAAAATGTTGCTTCCAATTTCCCTGGTTACAGTGATCATCCACGTCATTGCATAATTTGGGTACACAAAGGAAACTACAACACGCCCACACTTCTTAATCGAGCAAGTTCAGCAATTGAACAGAGCTAACTGGCCTAAACATTACTCTAACAAATTAAAGACTGGCGGTCTTAATTAAACAAAACAAAGAGTACTACTACGGCTGGAGCTCATCGATCTCCGCCGCCTCCTCCATGTCCAGCTCGCGCCCGACGGTCTCCTGGGAAGGGGCTCCATGGCATCCATCGCACCATACTCGGCAAGCATCTCGCCATCTGCGTCTGTCATCTCTTTGGAAAAGGCCACCATGAGCTGGGCGTGGGATGCCGCGATCTGGGCTTTGGCGGGCTCTGTCGTGGCAAGGTATGCCACGCAGGAGCGGACGACTGCTCGAACGCTCTTGGCGATTGCCAACTCTTTGGTCGTAGGTTGCCGACCATTGTTGGAGAAGTTTCTTTCGATTTGTGCGGTGACCTCCACGAGCTGGGCGTGGATGGCCTCAGCATGGTCGTGGGTAGCCTCCATCAGGGTTAAGGCCGCCGCTGCGGAACGGACAGCTGTTGTGCCGCTTTCGCCAGCTACTATCCCCGAGGTAGATGTTGCTGCCGCCGCCTGAGAAGCAACAGCGGACGTTTGGGCTACCTTGGCTGCCCAGTCATAGACTGCGATCGCCCTCACGAAACTTGTTAGCACGCGCCTGGCGGCTGCGGCCGCGCTCTAGCAGGAGTGGGCCACTGAAGTTACCTTCACGACACGGGTCCACGTCCCTGTCTTTCACCGGCGATGATTGAACAGTGAAATGATATTTGGAGAGCGAGCTCGTGTGCTTGACACGCTGGTTGTGGACTGTAGCCGACGCACCTTCTCGCGTAAGCCATAGGCGTACTGTACACCGACGATGCTCCAGGATATTTTGTACTGCATCTCACACGGTTGATGATAATAATTTGTGTTGGATCTACTTGATTTTTCATCTTGATTTGAATTACATAATGGGGTCACAGTGGCAATGGATGGTGTTTGAATTGCTAGACCTTTTACCTGCAGTGAACTTGCAACTATATGTGTGTCATAAAAAAATGGAATTATTCAGGGTTTGTTTGGAAATTTTATACATTAAATTGGTTTTCTAGCCATTTTAGTTGCACAATTCAAAATTAAAGCACATGCTCCGGTCCATAAAAACGGGTTGCAAAATCAAATGTTTGTCCTTGGTTGCAAGCTTAGGTCACATGCAAGAAATGAGAATGAATGTCAAATACCTTGACACAGTCGCTCGGCCGCTAACATTGAGATACATCCTTTTAAAATTCTAGTAAATCGAAAACTCATCTGAAATTCATGAAACTTGACATGATATCAAGGAACGGTAGCGACATGCCATGGTAAAAATATTATCCTATTTGGGGCAGGTGTGGGTATAAGCTTCTCGCAAACCAGAGCTGCTCTCACAACAAGTCTGATGGTTTCGGTAGGGTACGTGCCACCTTGGGGGCCGAAACGATATATGTTGCCTCTTCTTACTTTCAAAATGTTTCTCGTGTCAACATAGAACAACACGAGTGTTGTGTCAAAATTTTGGATTTTTCAGGTTTCGCTTGGACATTTTTATACATTACCTGAGTTATCTATGCATTCATGTGCATAATTAAAATTTTAACTATAGGCACATACTCTAATGCATATAAATTAGATGAAAATTGAAATATGTGTCCTTGTTGCATGCTTGTGTCCAACGCAAGAAATGGGAATGAATGTCAAACACCCTACCACCGTCACTCAGCCGCAAACATTGAGATACCTGGTTTTTAAATTCTAGTACATCCAAAACTCCTCCGAAATTCATGAAACTTGGCATGCTATCATGGAGAGGCATCAACATATGGTGGTAATTATTTTATCCCATTGGGGGCAGGTTTGGGGATATGCTTCTCACAAACCAGAGCTTCTCACAACAAGCCTGATGGTTTCGGTAGGGAACGTCCCACCTTTGGGGACGAAATGATATCCATTTCCTCTTATTGCTTTCAAAAAATTTATCATGTCAACATAGAACAACAGGTGTGTTGTGTCAATTTTTGGGATTTTTCGGGGTTTGTTTGGACATTTTTATGCATTAATTGAGTTTTGAATGCATTCATGTGCATAATTCAAATTTGAACTACATGCACATGCTCTAATGCATATAAATTGGTTGAAAATTCAAATCTATGTCCTTGGTTGCATGCTTACGTCCCATGCAAGAAATGGGAATGAATGTCAAACACCCTTCCACTGTCACTCGGCCGCAAACATTGAGATTCCTTGTTTTTAAATTCTAGTATATCCAAAACTCGTGTGAAATTTATGAAACCTGGCACGCTGTCATGGAGCAGCATCAACATGCCGTGGTAAATTTTTTGTCCCATTTGGGGCAGGTTTGGGGATATGCTTCTCACAAACCAGAGCTTCTCACAACAAGCTTGATGGTTTCGGTAGGGAACGTCCCACCTTTGGGGACGAAACGATATCCGATGCCTCTTATTGCTTTCAAATTTCTAGTGTCAACATAGTACAACATGATTGTTGTGTCATTTTTTGGGATTTTTCGGGGTTCGTTTGGACATTTTTATGCATTAATCGAGTTTTCAATGCATTTATGTGCATAATTCAAATTTGAACTACATGCACATGCTCTAATGCATATAAATTGGTTGAAAATTCAAATCTGTGTTCTTGGTTGCATGCTTAGGTCCCATGCAGGAAATGCGAATGAATGTCAAACACCCTACCACCGTCAGTCGGCCACAAACATTGAGATTCCTCGTTTTCAAATTCTAGTAAATCCAAAACTCGTCTGAAATTCATGAAACTTGGCATGCTATCATGGAGTGGCATCAACATGCCGTGGTAAATTTTTTCTCCCATTGGGGGCAGGTTTGGGTATAATCTTCTCACAAACCAGAGCTTCTCACAACAAGCCTAATGGTTTCGGTAGGGAACCTCCCACTTTGGGCACCAAATGACATCCGCTGCCTCTTATTGCTTTGAAAAAAAATTCTAGTGTGAACAGAGAACAATAGGAGTTTTGTGTCAATTTTTGGGATTTTTCGGGGTTCGTTTGCACATTTTTATGCATTAATTGAGTTTTCGATGCATTTGTGTGCATAATTCAAATTTGAAATACATACCCATGATCTAATGCATATAAATTGGTTGAATATTCAAATATTTGTCCTTGGTTGCATGCTTAGGCCCCATGCAAGAAATGGGAATGACTGTCAAACACACTGCCACTGTCACTCGGCCACAAACATTGAGATTCCTGGTTTTTAAATTATAGTAAATCCAAAACTCGTCTGAAACTCATGAAATTTGGCATGCTATCATGGAGCGGCATCAACATGCCGTGGTAATTTTTTTGTCCCATTTGGGGTAGGTTTGGGTATAAGCTTCACACAAACCAGAGCGTCTCACAATAAGCCTGATGGTTTCGGTAGGGAACGTCCCACCTTTGGGGACGAAATGATATCCGCTGCCTCTTATTGCTTTCAAAAATTTACTAGTGTAAACAGAGAACAACATGAGTGTTGTGTTAAATTTTGGAATTTTTTGGGGTTCGTCTGGACATTTTTATACATTAACTGGGTTTTCTAGGCATTTTATGTGCATAATTAAAATTTGAACTACATGCACATGCTCTAGTGCATAAAAATTGGTTGAAAAATCAAATATTTGTCCTTGGGTGCATGCTTAGGTCCCATGCAAGAAATGGGAATGAATTTCAAACACCAAGGCACTATTGATTGCCGGCAAAACATTGATATACTTTGTTTTTAAATTCTAGCAAATGCAAAACTCGTCATGAAACTTGGCATGCTATCATGGAATGGCACCCAACATGCTGTGTTATTCTTCTTGTCCATTTTGAGAGAAGAAGCACTCGAATAACAGCCAACAAAGGCATTTTGAAACAAATAGCTGCCACTCTAACATCACAAACGTTTGTATAATTCAAATTGTATGTGTTATGTTAACCATTCACGTGACGCCACAAGTCTTGGTTTTAATGTCTATAGGAGGTGTCATGTGGACAGTTGCTTGAATGAACGGGAGGAGTGCGAGCGCAGTCTGGTGCGCAGGCTGGCCGAGAGGCATGCAAGCTATCCTCTAATGCACAGGCTCATCGGGAAGCGTGCGAGATGTACGCTACGCAGTCTCATTGGGAAGCAAGCCCTTTGACTTCCATGGCCGCCTGCCTTCCACTCCACTAAAGGCACCCGAGCCGCTGCTTAATACAGACGGCCTTACTGTTCTCCTCCGATTCCCTTCCCTCCTACAGACCTTCACCAATGCCATGACGCAGAAGGATCATCTGCCACTAGTGTTCAAGTTTTGTGAAGTCGACTCTGAGCCAGAGGAGATAGAAAATAAGGAGGAATGGTGCATCATGGACATGGCCCAGAACAAGCTGGTCGCGGCAGTTGCTGTCGCCGCTCTCGTCCCAGCTCCCATCCCCGTGCCCGCGCGAGCGACCATCCCCATAGCATTGACGGGTTGGTTGTCGAGCACTATCACAGAGCTGGAAGCCACGGGCGTCAGCGAGGTCTCCACGGACCCGCGCGAGTTGATGTACAAGCCAGCGCCCGTGCTCATGCCCGTGCGCGCCCCTCCACCCACCGCGGTGCCGGTCCCCGTGTGTTTGGCTGCACCTGCCGCGCCCATGCCCGTGCGCGTGCCTCCCTCAGCGGCATGGGACGCCGCCGTCGAACGCTACCTTCAGGACGCGGTGGCGGAGCGGGTGATAGCCACGGTGGCTGATAGTGGTGTGGTGGCCACGACGGCCACCTCCTGCCTTCGGGCCACGGCGGCGGAGCGGGCGATGGCCCTGGCATTCAACGGTGGTGTGGCGGCAACAGTGGCCAGCAACAGTTGCCGACGGGAAGAGGCGGCGGAGTTTGTGGTGGGTGTTTCGCACACACCCAACAGGGACGCCACACGCGCTACACTACGCCGGGGACTGTGCCGCCACCGCGTTGCAGCCTCCTAGCTGGAGTTGTTGTCTGATAACAGCGGAGTAGCTGAGCGACCAAGATGGTCTCGTGCCATTGGCGATTGTGGGAGAAGAAGACAAGATAAGCTATAGGGAGGGAGGGGAAAATGCGACGCAGGACACGCTGGTCGTGAGGGTTTATATAGCAGGCCGGTAAGCATTGGGATTTTGGGGGATTTCACCAAGTCGGGTGGGAAGCTTGCAGGGGAACGTGCGAGGTTGCGCAGTAACGGGCTCACCGCCCATTCATTGGCACCACCGTTTGGCCAAAAGAACGCCCCCGCGCTCTGTGCAAGCTTGTGTTGTAAGCCTACTGCGACAGTGATGTGACAAGGCGTGCGAGAGGAGGATGAAAGGCCACGTACACATATGGTTAATAAAAAACATCGTGGTTTATAAGTAGGATTTAACAAAATATGAATGCATGTCGCCAAAGATTATATAGTTGGATTCGTATTTGAACATAGTTTCCAATTATATAATTTTTACAACATGCATTAACATTTTGTTGGTTAAATTTGAGGGCGAAGTATGGCATAGAATATAAAGGGGACAATAGAGCAAGACGGAGGTAGTACCACTCGGCCGCTCTCTACACAGCGATGCAACTGTCGGCTGGCTTATAGGCGATAATTTCCTGCGTGTTCAACTGCTCTATGCGTGTGGTTGCTTGTGGTTGATGCGGCCGTGGTGCCCTCTGCTCGCATCCCACCGCGCGCGCTCTGCTCTCACGTCCCTCCGGGTGCTCTGCCCTCGTCCCTCCATGCGCGCTGCCAGTGTTTGGGGACGGCACATAATCACGCACGTTCGCGTGCACGCGGTTGCGTCGGGCGCGATGCGACAATGCAGTTACCCGCTGCAAAAACTGCCATGCGGATGCGCCGAGAATCCTGGCCGCCCGGCCCCCATTTATTCCCGTGGCCATTTAACTTCATCTCTCGCGTCACACGACACAATAAGCACACCCACGACAACACATACAGAGATGACATCCAGCAGTTCCAATGGTGATCCCCGTGGCTCCAATGGCGCTCCCAGCGGCCGACGACGACAACGGCGGGTAGTTGACCATGGATCATGTAGTGGACACACACATGAGGGGGAAGGACCTCTCGATGGTGTACACGAATGATCTGGTGTCGGTGGAGAGCTCCATCCAAACTATGGAGCAGTTCCTTGCCGAGGACATGTACCAAGTGGTCGGCTTCAACCTCGAGTACACCATCGGTCGTGCCTGGCACGATCAGAAGGTTGTCACCGCGAAGTTGTGTGTACAACATGACGTCCTCGTCTACCACTACCACTTGGCCACAAGGCCTTGCGAGTGTTTCTCGAAGTTTATCAACAGCTCCGAATACAATTTTGCTATGGGGGACAACACTAACGATCTAAAAGCGCTAAGGTTTCTGGCTTGAAATGCGAGAATCTTGTCAACATCCAGGACCACTACAAGGTCTGGGGCAGCGACAACAACAAACTGAACTCCCTGGTTGACCTCGCCTCGGCCATCATCGACCCTGACTACATGAAGATGAAGGATGATAGCAAGAAGGACAAGAAATCCTAGCACAATTTTTGGCATGAGAGACTGGATGAACAACACGTCAAGTACACGGCCAAGGACACGTACACAAGCTACGAGAAGTACAGGCGGATCATTGACACGAGGAAGTGTATTCTTCATGCCCCAGATGAGGGATCGAGCCACAGAGCAGTGGCGGGAGCGTCACAAGAAGTAGATTACTAGACGATCGTTTCTCCTACTTTTGAATGCATGCAATTGTTTATTGAGGTATATGCGAATGATCTGTATAGTCACTTATGTAATTGGATGTTTACTTCAGTTATATATATATATATATATATATATATATATATATATATATATATATATATATATATATATATATATATATATACAGATCCTGAGACTGCAAAACATAAATGCAGAGCAAATCACACGGCTTATTAGCAGCAATCCTTTGTGTTATTATTGGTCTTCGCACACATTTCTGATCACGGACTTGTTTACCGCGTATCAAACACATCTTGTTCAGTTGAACCGTTTCCATTGTGTTGCACAATAAAGGCTACAAAGAGGGATCTACAGCAGCAAGGACCAGCTTCCATATCAATAGCTCATCTAACAGAACTCCCAAGTTAACTATGCTGAGGCTGGACTAGTCATGAGATGGGGGACCGGCTGGGAACTGGACTCGATATTAACTAGTTGGATGGGTAACTGCAAAGGTTTATTATAAGCCTTTGTAGTGACCCATCCATCTAGTTAATATCAAGGTCTTTGTTTTGTAATTTTTGAACTTATTTTGTTTTTTGAACACATGTTGATTGGCTTGAAGAAGGTCTATCTCGTTACTTTTAATTTTTGTTTTTCGAACGCACAAATTAACTTCTGTGTACTTGTTCTCAAATTAACCTGCAGGCCTATTTGCCGCGTATCACACACATCTTATTAAGTTGAACCGTTGATGTTCTCTTCCCTAATCCAAATAGTTCATTCGAGTGAACCGTATGCCGTATATCACTCACACCTTGATTTGGCTGATCGTTTCTGTTGCTTTTTCTAAAAGCAAACAGTTCATTGGAGCGAACTCTATGCCGTATATTGCCATACATTGATATGGCTGCCCGTTTTTGTTGTTCTGTCTAATCACAAACAGTTCGTCTAGATCAACCGTATGCCCATCATCGCACACGCAAGTAAAATCTGAACCGTGTATGATGTACTTGCCATTGCAAACATTTGGCACCTTTTTTGATGGTTATTTTACATCACCGTTTGTAATTAATGCATTACACACAGTTTCGTCGAAGGGTCTCTAATCGTAGTGTCGCATTAGCAGCATCCTGTAGTAGTGCGTAGAGGTCTGTCTTCTCAACTTGTTGGAACTCATGAGTATTCAGTCTCTTGAGGATATCATCAGGATCTAGTGACTTGTAGTCTCCATGTTCTTGAATCATCAGTGCTAGTGTATCGAATGAGGAATCAAGTGATCTCAGCAATTTCTTCACCACCTCATGGTTGGTGATGTCAGTGGCACCAAGTGCTTGAAGCTCACTGGAGATGTTAGTGAGGCGATCGAAGGTTTGCTGAACATTTTTGTTATCGAGTCTTTCGAACTAGTTGAAGAGATTCTGAAGAACGTCAACTCAAGAATCACGTTGGGTTGAGATCCCTTCATTGACCTTGGACAACCTATCCCAGACAAGCTTTGTAGCCTCCAAAGCACTCACTCTGTCATACTGTCCTTTGCTCACATGGCCACATATGATGTTCTTTGCTTGAAAGTCAAGTTTCTTAAATCTCTTTACATCAGCAGCATTTACGGAGGGGGTGACGGAGGGAACGCCATTTTTCACAATGTACCAGAGATCATTATCAATTGCCTCAAGATGCATGCGCATCTTGTTCTTCTAGTAGGGGTAGTTCGTCCCATTGAAGGTAGGACACCCAGTCGAGACCTTGATCATGCCTGCAGCCTACATAACTAAAACTCTAGGTGGTTAAACCAAATCACACAAAACAAGGGAGTACCTTGCTCTAATACCAATTGAAACTGCGTTATATCGACTAGAGGGGGTGAATAGGAGATTTTTACAAATTCGTCACTGAGGAATTACTACTTGAGGAATTTTCTAACTGATGAAATACAAACATAAGATAAAGTACTCAGGTGCATGCATAAGAAGACAGTAGCATAGTCATCATGATGAAATGAAACATACACGGAGCGCAGGTAGTGTGTAAATAGGATAAACAGGCAGAAGATAAGATGACTAAAGAAATATGATTGAGGAAATTGAGAAAGTCTTCAGTTAAAGTATTCAAATAGTAACGATCAATTTCATGAACAAGTAAATGAGGAAATAGAACCAGTAGCTCGATGAAGACAGTGATTTGGTAGACCAATTCCAATTATTGTGACAGTTGTACGTCTGGTAGGAGTGGCTTGGTATTTAAACAAAAGGACACACAGTCCCATGACACACAGTTATTACTATATTCTCCTTGGGCTAAGGTCACACAGACCTCGCCCAATCACTCGTGGTAAGTCTTCAAGGTGACTTCCAAACCTTCACAGACTTGGTCACTCGGCGATCCATAATTTCTCTTGGATGCTTTAGACCTTGACACCTAACCGTCTGGAAGATGCGTAGTCTTCAAAGGAAACAAGCGTCGGTTCCACACAGGAGCAATCCCTTTAGTGATGCTCAATCACTTTGGGTTTTAGGTGTTGGGGTTTTGGGTTTTTCCTCACTGATGATTTTCTCTCAAATCCTCGGAGGATGGGATGCTCTAAATGACAAGTGTCAATTTCTCTCGGAGCAGCCAACGAACTAGTGGTTCAGGGGGCAACTATTTATAGCCAGGGAGCAGCTCGACATGATAAGACATAGATGCCCCTAATGATATGGTTGTTATGTGGATAAGATATTTGGGACTGCTGGCGCGAAGCACAACAACGGTCGGAAATTTGAGCTCTCAAATTCCTCAGGGCTATCATGTTCCTCATTGTAGGCAATTCGCACTGGCGAATTCCTAACTCCTCAGTCAGAACAAATTCCTTAAAGACCAGAAGATCTCTGTCTCTTGCACTGATGAAATTGACTGAACTGTATGAGATTTCCAAAGGCTTCACTTGAAGGATTGGGTATGTGTAGGCTTTGAGATGAGCATCACTTGGAAATTTTTCCTTGGTATTACCTCGACCACCTTTAACAGTATGGTGTTTCGTATTACTCAAAGGAAGGAAATGAAACTACCAAAACAAAAGTCTTCGCGCTTCATAACCCTCGCATCAATATCAATATCTTCAAGGTCACACCAATTTCCTCATTTTCAAAGTCTTCACGAAAACAAAGTCTTCAAATGAATATATGCATTTTTATGGGTCGGCTTTCTTCAGAAATATCAAACTCCTCAGAGACTTATAAGACATGTGTGCACTCACAAACACATTAGCCCCTTAACCTATAAGTCTTCAATACACCAAAATCACTAAGGGGCAGTAGATGCACTTACACAGGGGCGCCAGCGATAGCTCCTACGATCGTGAGCCCCCAACCTAGCCCCGCGCATGAGAGAACGCCGTTGGCCCAACCATCCGGTGTCGGCACTGAAGCTCCTCGTCCCAAATCCAATAAGGAGATGGGAGAGACTCACCAAGGAGAGGAGCGCCAAGAGACAGACCCCATCCTGTTGTCCATGTCAACCATCGTCCCGAGGAGTGCTTCCAAGGCAAAGAGTGCCACTTCATCAATGGGAGTTGTCGAAGGTAGTGCGTCGGGAACGCAAGCTGTCAGGAGAGGAGATGCTCTCCCACAACAAGTACCAATGGGTAATCCTTTTGTTATTGCATATTTTTCGGCATCTTTATTTTTCTTGTCTTAAACATGCAGACTGAATCTCGTTTCCACTCTTACTTTTTGCTCTGGTCCATAGCCTCGACTTTTCCCGAAGAAGGTGGGGTCCTTGAGGAGGTGGCGGATATTGCAAAAGCTGTAGCCGAGGAGGCCACCAAGATTTCCGCCGCGGAGGATGTCGAACGGGTTGTCGGGGACATCTAGGAAGGCCCCACAGAGCCGAAGGAGCCTCATGTCAACAGGCCTAATCCTGCCATGATGGACGTGGATGAGGCGCCCATTGTCGACTCCGTGCCAACCAACAGTTGCGACTCCGCAGAACCCACCAGGTAGCATGGGGCTGGGTGCTGCGAAGCATGGGCTTGGAGGCCCCAGTTCATCCGGTGCTCTGAGGCCATGTTTTGATGAAGAGATCGCTCAGGTCTTGCTTCCCTTGGCTTAGAGATCCTCGAATGCTCATGACATTGCCAATGAAAATGAAGATTTCGCCTTCTTACAGGCCATGGCCATTGGTTTTAAGGACGTCCAAGAAAGGTATGACCGAAGATGGAACAAGGTCCAAGGAGAGCACAAATTAGTGGATTCGGTTGACCAACAGCTGAAGGAGAAAGAAGAAGAGTTGTGCACATGGTACAACGATCAAACCCACAAGTTCAGAAATCAAGAGAGAAGTTAGCTGCCGCAAAAGAGGATGCAACAATTCATGATGGCAATTCGATGGAGCGCGAAGCGCTGCTCAACATCAAGGAAAAGGAGCTTGCCGCCCGGGAGCAAACCATTGTCGCCACCCTCCATAGCAAAGATGAGGAGATTGAAGAACTCGTGAAGCATGAGACTCAAAAGCTGGTGGAGGATTGGAAGAAGGCTATTGAATCCCAAGTCTCCGAAAGTGCTGCCAAGCCCAAAGAGGACGCTAACAAGGCTACAATCATTGCCACCGCCAAAGCAGATCTGGAGGCCCAGGCAGGAAAGTTAGTGGAAGAACTCGCTGGCAGTTCCTCGGAGATTCAGGCCCTCAAGGCTAAAGCGTAGAAAACAACTCTCAATCTACAGGAGCTACAGATGCAGCTTTCATCCAAGGGCCAGGAGCTAGCTACCTCCAACAACATGGTTCAGGATCTGAAATCCAAACTTGCCGGCCTAGAGGAGAACCTTGAATCCGCCAAAGAGCGGGGAAGGATCTTGGCGGAGAAGTTTGCTGCCGAAGAAGTCCTCCATAAGGATGTCGAGAAGAAGCACGAGGAGCTACAGAAGATGCATTCCTTCTGGATGGAGAGGCTATTCGACACGGCGGAACGCCTTACTTCCCAACTGGCTAAAATGGACATGAAGAGCTGGGGCTTCACTGTCAACAAAAATGAGGTCACCGGCGCTAGGCTGACCAAGTTCTTTGACGGCCTTATCGAGGCGTTGAAGACATATCATGAAGACAGAAATGCCTCATTCGCTAACGAATCATGTCAATTCGCATGCGACATGCTTTATGCAGTATTGCTCAACCTTGCTCACCGCAATCCTAGACTCGACCTCTCCAAGATCTTCAAAAGGTTTCTAGACAACACGGATGCCACTGCCGCTGACAATATTGTTGCTCCTCTCGCTGACAAGATCCTCAAGGTTCCGAGGATCCAAGGCGATCGTTAAGATTAAGCTCTCCACCATATCTGTCATCTCCCTATCATTGAAATATACATTTGGTCTTATATTAGACCAGCGCTACCTTATATGACTTTAAATATGTGTATGGATGCATGCTATCCTCTCATTCTATTTTCTCTTATCTTTGTATAATTGAGGGCCCAACGCACGTCAGAAGCTTGCCGAGGCGAACACTAGCCACGAGCGCTTCGGGGACGGATCCCTAGAAGCCTGCTAGTAGTAATGCCACCGGTAAGCTATCCTTCGATGTTTTCAATGCAGCCACTCGAACTGTTGAGCGGACTTGAAATAGACAAGGGCGCAAATGATCACGGCAAAGCTCCTTCGCATGCAGGTTTCTTATACAAACACAAGAGCTAAACAAGGGACATCACAAAAAATAATAAAAGAATCTTAAGTCGAAATTTTTTCAAGTTAGCTTTCTTTGTTGTATCCCTTGTCATGTTGAGTGGAATATTACTTCCACTATCCCCCGGGTAACCTTGCAAGCAAGGAGCTCTTCTACTCATGTAATGGACATGTACAAAGAATCGCGGTGCACCAAGGATCCGATCAGGGGAAGGAGTACACTTTGCAAGGGCGGCCCCCTAATGATTCGGACCCATTGGCCTAGGTGGATTCCTCGCAGACTTGCCGTGACTTACAACGCTGTCGGGCATCCAACCTTGTAAGGTGGTCACCCATCAACGTCCGGCGCGAACTCATCGACAACTGGGTTAACCATGTGCATCATGTTGTCGGGATAGCCTGCATAATCATGGACCTGAATAAGCCATTGGTGTTTCAATGGGATCTATAGTTCATCGCGTTCATCATTGTGCTGAAGAGGTGGGATCAATGTGTCCGCCTCGCCAGTGCTATTGTTGTTGTTCTCACAAGAGGGCTCGAGTAGACGCCCGTCTCCAGCATCTTCACTGCCCATTTCTATCATAGTTGGTGCAACGACTGCACTGCATGCACCGATTGTGCCTAGTGCGGCATCAGTGTCATCTGCGGCGGCGGCGCCGCAGCATCCCCTGCAGACGCGCGTGCTGGAAGCTTGGACATGGAAGGCTTCGTCACCATGGAGCCCCTCTTCTTGGGCACCATGGACAGTGATGATGAAGGTGAAGCTCGATGAAGTCGACGTGATGCCTACTATCTAGGTCCACATTGGTGACACCCACTACCTGGTGCAAAGATGCCTGTGCGGGTCGGCTATCTATGGGGCGGCTCGGCCCCTTTCATGATTCAGCAAGGGGAGCACACTAGATGCAGAATGCACACTAGAGGATAGTGGACGCAACAATATTTACCGAGGTTCGGGTCGCTAAGAAGCGTAAAAACCTAATCTTTCTTTTGTTTATTAGTTGTGGGTGGAAGAACAAACACAAGGAGCGCTCTCCTCCAGCAAGCGCAAGGAGAGGGAAGCTACACATGCATATGTGCATGCAGTTTGAATTGGTTCAAAACCTTTTAAATGTTGCCATGGCCCTCCTTTTATAGCTGAAGGGGTTACCACAGTGGCAAAAGGGTCATTACATGATGATTAGATACCAATAGTGCTATCATACCTAACCCTTCAAGTTAATATGAAAGTCATTAAATGTATTGCTAGGTTTCACGAGTAGGAGGAGTCCCAGTAAGGCTGCTGCACTGCTTGCCCAACCGCCTCTCTATTATCTTGACACACCATTAGGACAGGTGTTTATAAAGGTAATCCTCTCTCCAACATGCTACCACGTGCGCGATAAGCTCCACCGAATCATCTGCGGGCTCGACACCTCATCACTGGGTGACTATCTGCTTGGTGAGGTGGAGCGCTGGTGTTTTGCGAAGCCTTGCTGGGCTTGGCGCTTGTCGGGCATTCACCTTGCTGGCTCAGTTTTGCTGGCAAGGCTTACTTCTAGTGCTTTGTCTTGTAGCTTGTCTTGGTCTTCTTGATGTGCTTCTTGGTCTCTCCAAAAGCTATCCCTTTGAACTTGAGCTAGTCTATGCCAAGGCCCCTTGCCGGGGGCACTATTATCGTCCATCCATAAGTCCCGAGTACTAAGGACCCTGTTCTTAGTGAACCAACAGGGACCATTTGACGGGCTTCTACGCATCTGTTGTCGTCTCTACCGCATTGACTTCATGCACCCACTACTTAAGCTGGCGGTGAGAGGAATGCAAGGATGCACCCCCGACAATGTACATGGCCTCTGTTGCCTTTTGGAACTCATGCTCACTGGACTCGTCATCATCTTCTTCTTCACTCTCTTCATCTCCTTATTTCTTTTCCTTGCCCCTGGCAGGCTTCTCTTGCTACTGATTGGCTTTGTCGCGGCAGCCTCGACAGCCACCATGACCCTTCTTGCAAGATCCACTCGTACTATATTGGGCCTTCTCCTTGCCGCGCTTCTCATACTCAGCCTTTTGTTTCTCAACCAGCTGCTCAACTTGTCAGCACTCTTGGAGATCGTGGCCCTTGGTACGGTGAATCTTATAGTAAAGCCCGTCAAACTTGTCGGCCTTCTCGCCTGCCGCAACTTCCTTGTTGGAGCACTCTGTTTTGGTTTCCTTGGCAGGACTAGAGTTGCTTGACCCTTCCACGGCCATAACTGACTTGCCTTTGCACTTCCAATTGCACCTCCGGCCTTTCTTCTTTGGGGTGGCAGCGTCTTCATCTCAGAATCGACTTCAGCGCCAACATCTTCCCCGGGGAGCCTCCTCCCCTCTTCAGGACGTGCACATTTCGCCCAATGTGTAGAGCTTCTTGACAGTCTTCGGCAGTTGTATGTTCATCTTCTCATGCTTCTTGCGATTGTGCACTTTCGTGTGGAATGCGGCAATCGCAAGCGTAGGGTGCACATCTGGTATGCTGTGGTGTACACAGCTGAATCTCTAGATATACTTGCGCAGATCTTCTCCTTCCCTCTGTGTGATCATTCGCAGATCACTTGGCCGCCCGGGGCCTTTCTGGCCCCCGTGAAAGCACCAATGAACTTGTTGCATAGATCTGACCATGGAGATATGGAGTTCTCCGGCAAGTTCATCAACCAAGATCTCACATTGGGTTTCAGCACCAACGGGAAATAATTGGCGAGGATCTTCTCATACCTTCCTCCGGCAGCTTGCACGGCAATTATGTAAAAGCCTAGGAATTCTGATAGGTTTAGCTTCCCATCGTATTTGTCTGGCACTTCTGGTTTGAACGCCCAGACGGATGGCCAGCAGACTTGCCACGGCTCACGTGTGAAAGCAGGGCATCCAACCTCGTAAGGTAGGTACCCACCAAAATAGGCGGTAGCTCGTCAACGACTAGACCATTGGGCTCATCTGATTGATGGAGCGCCTCCCAGCATTGTTGAATGGTGGCACGAGCATCTTATGCTCGCCTATCCAGCAAAACATGCTGCTTTTCCTACCGCATCTGCGGGTCTGTAGAGGCCATCCACGCTTCATCGGGCTCAGCAGTTTGTTGGGTTCGCTACGGCTACTAACGTTGCTATTGGGACTATTGTCGTGGAGGCGATTGCACCATGGGTGCACCAACAACAACATGGCCATCACTCTACGCTACTGATCTACAATCAAGATTGTTGTCAAGTTAAACCATTTGAATTTGTTTCTCTGTTCCAATTAGATCTGCAATCATCATTTTTGTCAATTTAAACCATCGTTTGTATATTATATTCACAATACACCACATGATTACTGTCGAGTTAGATATCAACTATGTGTAGTATATGAACCCGAACTCGAATTTTTCAATCCACTTTATGTTGATTTCAAATCACAGTACATTTGAAGCTCTAGCTAGATCTTCATAATCTAAACCATGTCTCATATGTATAATGTGTTTATCACACAATGTATGGTGCCCCGTCCCCTACGCCTACAAATATTTAGCTGTGAGTTGCAAATGCCACACATTATCACAAATTCAAATAAAATGTGAGATTGTTCAATATATAGTATGGTTTAGATTGTTCGATATTTAGTTGTGAGCTACAAACACCACACATTATCGCAAATTCAAATAAAATGAGAGATTGTTCAATATTTAGTTGTGAGTTGCAAACGCCATGCATCATCACATTATAGTATAACATGTCCAAAACCACACCACGCGTATCACTGCTATATTCATGCATGCATAGGTTTATAACACTATCATCTCTTATTTAAATATATGAATCCACTTTCATAACGAATTTTGATCTTTCTTAGTCTCGTACGCCCACACAATCCTCTAACCTTTGTAGCTAGCACTAACTTTCTGTCATGCGTGCACACGCCCTCCTCGCCCTCCCCTCCCTTAGCAATCTATGTATCATGCACATTCATTTATTTTCTTTAGGTCGTTCTCCCATGATCTCCACAACTCCTTCTTTCTGACACACACCGACCGACAAACCTCTCTAGCGATGTCTGCCTACCACATACACACACATTTCCCATCTCCTCCTTTCTCTGTCCATGCCTCATGTCTCTCATATGGTCCCACACACATGTAAACTCTCACCCCTATTTTCATCGATCTAACAATCACACACTCCTTCCCCCTATCTGTCGGATTTCGGGTTCCGCAAACCCTAGAGAGGTTTGAACTATGGGGTGCGTGCGGAGATCTCAACCTACCCAGCCTACCTACTCACGATCCTCACAGCCTAGTGCGTCAAGCTCAAAGGGACAGAGAGACACACCAATTTATCCTGGTTAAGCCACCTTGCGGTGTAATACCCTACTCCAGCTTTGTGGTGGATTGCCTCGAGGGGATGAGGATGAACTAGTACAGTGGATGCACAGCCTCAGGAGGTGCGGTGTTCTTGAGCTCAAGTGAGCTGGTGAGATGGTGAGGGAGGAATGGCTCCGATCCCCCCTCTATGTGGTGGCTAGGTCTTGCTTATAGTGGTCGTGGTCCTCCTCCCAAATGTTGGCGGGAAGGGATCCCACAACAGCCAGATTTGAAGGTAGACAACAAGTGCATCCTATCCTGACTAAAGTGGTCTTCGCCTACAAAAGCCTCTGGTCGTGACGCTGCGGTGCGCTCGGCGATGACCTCCGTCATGCCGTCCCGGCGGGCTTGGTCCTGTTGCACCAGAATGGAAACCTTTGGTTGATTCCTCGGGACTCCACGCCTGTTGCTTGCCTCCTTTGCACCAAAGAGGAAGCTGGTACTCTGCACCCACTGGCGCCCACCTGGCTTTGGTCATCATGGCTCACGTTAGTTCCTCGGGATCCAGCCTGGGGAGGCCGATCCCCTTGGAGGTCTTGGTGTCGTCCGCCTCGTTAGGCTTGGCCCCTCATGAGGGTCTTGAGTTGTTGGAGCTGAAGCTGGGCCATACCAGGCCGTCCATGGAGCCATGTAGTGGGCCGCAGGCAGGCATGTCTGGGTACCCCCATATCCAAAAGGCCGAAATTAGCCCCCGGTCCCAAGGAATGCTCGGACTTGGTTTCTAGGTGAAGCCAAAGGGCTAGTGCGGAGCGCCACGGGCCATAACCGCCTATGGCCTTGGACGACGCATGGTGATTGATGGGACGTGGGCATCTCCACTTCCCCACACTGCCTTGAAATCCATTCGACTTGATGAGTCGATGCTGCATGCAGAGGATCATCATTGCGCGAGGTCGTGGAGGACGGCGGTTGGCCTCCCTCTGTCTATAACTGAGGGGGCATAGCCCCTCTCACTCATCTCTTTCTCCATCTTCTCGCTGCTCGTCCCTTCTTCTTCTCCACCTTGCTGTAGCATCCATGGCACGGACGAGGAGGCTCTCGGCTGCTGAGAAGGGGAAGGCTCCCAAGGAGGGGCCAGCTTCTCGTCCGCCCAAGAGGGTACACGGCCGTCCCCGCAAGCATGCCACGACCCCGGCGGCGGCCCTCAGGGGGCGCGGGCGCGCATCTCCAAGGGTTGGCATCTCCCTTGGTGTCCATGGTGGTGCTTCTGCTCGCTGCTGGGGACACCGGCCCCGGGGCAGCCCCCACAACGAGGGGAGGTGTGCTATGGGTACATGCCCTCCTCGACTGAGCTTTTCCCTGCTAGACGTGCTCCCAGAGTTTATGGTGTGGTTGCAGAGAGGCCCTTCAGTAACTTGTTTCGGCTTCCGTACTTCTTCTCCGACGAGCTGCCATCCTCGGGGCTCGATGACCTCTAGCTGCAGGCCGACGGCTGCTGCAGTAGGGCCTCGTGGGTGGGGACTGAGGTCGCCGCCATTGGCAGCGCCGTCCTGACCCGCGGCTGGCAGGCGTTCGCCCGCGCACGAGCCCTGAGCAGGAGGTGCACCCTCCACTTCAAGTATGACGGCCTGGCGACCCTCTTCGTGAGGGTGTTCAGGGAGGACGGCCGCCGCGTGGGGTGCTGCCCACAAGGCGGCAGCAACGATGAGCTTGGCCTTGACGTCGGCCGCGCCGGTGGCGTGGGTGAGCTTGGCCTTGACGACGTCCACTCCTCCTCCCGCAGCGGCAGCTCTTCCTCGGGCGAGAGCTCGAGCAGCGGTGGCTATGATCAATCTCCGTGCCACCAAGCTCGGACCGAGGGAGGCAGCGGACCATCTCGCCGCCACATCCCTGCGAAGCAGGAGGAGAGCGCAGACTAAGGCATAGCCTAGTGGTGGGAAGGGGCTGATGCCTTCCCACCCACCCAGGTTCAAGGCATGGTACTTGCAATTTGGGTTTGTTGCACCAATTATACTATAGGGGGTCCCCTTACAGTCTTCCTGTCAAAAAAAAAGCAGGAGGAGAGCCCGACCTAAGCTCGGGGCTGCCGAACTTGAACTCAAGACGTGTCGCAGCCCTGTGGGCCGCTTTTGCTTAACCTTTCCTTTCTTCTGCAATTTGAAAAAAGTAGGGTGCCCCGCTAGGGTGTGTAGTGAACTGTGGCAGTTATGCCCCTTTACGCTATGCTCATTATCTTAATGATGTGCAATGATGTCTGTATTCTGGGTAGGTAAGGGTAGAATAACTTAGCTTGACATGTTTGCGGTAGCTTCCCACCTCACGAGGGCAAGACCCTTGGCATCTGGTGAAGCCCCCTTTCCTGGTGACTCGGGAGGCGTTTAAGGCCTCGGGAGGCACTGTAGATCTGCTGCAGAGCTGTTTAGAGAAAAGAAAACTTATCAAGCACCTCATTCGTCCTTGCGCGAGCCCCCTGGCATAGGTTAGTTGTTGCTTAATGCACCGCGTCATGCTGCCCAATGGGCACGAACATGATGGGGTGCTAGTGCCCGTGAGCTTGATCGAGGGCTTCTCATGAGGATAAAGACGAAGCACTGCGGCAACAGGGTTCGACGAGGTGTGCTTGTGTGAGGGCGGGCCCATGCGCACACACCTGCCTAGCCCCCACGTGCCAGGCGTGCGAGGAGGAGCAACAGGCAACTGCCACTACTTCCTGGCCCAGGCTAAGAACGAACGAAATGAGAGGAGAGGAAATCCAACTTGGCGAACCAAAGAACGAAAACACTAATTCCATTAAAGATCACTAAAAGATTGCGATGCAACTTCGGAAAGAAAATGAACAGCCGCGTCCGGCACCTAGTCTTGTCTTCTCACCAGCACGGAGCTAAGTGTTGCCACTAGGACGTGGGAGTGAGCCTCCTTGAGGCCCCAGTGCGGCTCTCCGGAGACTCCGGGGCGTATACAACCCCACTCATTATTACGTGAGAGTGTCACGAGCGGAGACCTTCACAGTCCGGAGCCTTGCTTCATGGGTAGAACTTCCGGAGGTGCTGGATGTTCTAGGCGTTCTGGATGGGGACCCCGTCCTGTGTCTCCAGGCGTGCGGCGCCAGGCCTGGAGAAACGGGCAATCCTAAACGGGCCCTCCCACATGGGAGAGAGCTAGTGCAGCCCCTCCCTAGAGAGCACCCACCTCAAGACGAGATTGCCCACCTCCAACGTCTTGGAGCGGACGCTGTGGCAGTGGTACCACCGCAAAGCCTGCTAGTACCTTGCCGCCCAGACCGAGGCTTGACACCGGCATTCCTCCCCCAGCACAAGATCCACCCCTCCCCCCCCCCCCCCCCCCGTGGCATCCTGACGTGCCTCGCCGAACGCTAGGACACGCGTGGTGTGACGCTTGACGTTGTGTCGGAGAACTGCTTCAGCTTCGTAGACGAGGAAGAATGGTGTCTCTCCCGTCGGCTTGGTCGCGGTGGTGCAGATGGACCACTGCAAAGACTGGAGCTTGTCGAGCCAGCCCCTGCCTCAGGCCTCGAGCTTCTTCTTGAAGGTCCTTGTCTTGAGGCCTCTCTAGACTTCTGCGTTGGCGCGCTTGGACTGGGCGTTGCTCCTAGGGTGCGCCACTGAGGTGTAGCATATCTGCGTTCTGAGGTTAGCACAGTATGTTTTGAAAAGGTTGCTAGTGAACTGCGAGCCGTTGTCGGTGATCATGCGGTTAGGAACCCTAACCAGCTCACGAGGCCATTGATGAACTTGATGGCTAACCCAGCTGGGATGGTGCGGATGGCTTCTACCTCCGCCCACTTGGTGAACTTGTCGATGACGACGTAGAGGTATAGGTAGCCCCCTAACGCTCGGGGAAATGGCCCCAAGATGTCTAGGCCCCAGACCGCGAACGGCCACGTGAGCGGGATAATCTAGAGGCCTTACGCGGGCTTGTGGATCTGCTTGGCATGGAACTGGCATGATTCGCAGGAGCGCACCAGCTCACTGGCATTGTTGAGTGCAGTTGCCCAATAGAACCCACTGCGGAACGCCTTGCCCACGAGGGTGCGTGACGAAGAATGGTGTCCCCAGTCCCCACCATGTATGTCTGCCAGCACCTCGAGCCCCTGCTCCCTACAGATGCATCGTAAAGAAACGCCATTGGTCCTTTTGTGGTACAGCTCACCATCCCGGATGCAGTACACCGTGGCCTAACGGCAACGCGCTCGGCATCCTCCTCCTTCTCCGGCAGGGTCCCCTGAAGCAGGTACGTCTTGAACTCCTCAGTCCAGCACCCCTCCTAATGTTCGAGTGCGAGGAGCAGGCGGGCCCCTGAGGATGGGCCGCATGCTGGGGCTCCTATTGCTGGTGCTTCGGGTAGGTCCTCCTAAGGTGGTGCTGGTGCTGCAGTTGGGGGAGCCGCTAATGGCTTGAAGAGCCGCCCTTCTAGCACTCCCAGCTCCTAAGGTAGTCGTCTGGATGCACTTTTGGCGATGTCGTCCGCCTCCTTGTTCATACCTCGTGGCACGTGCTGCAATTCCAAGCCCAAAAACTGTTTCTCCATTTTGCGTACCTCTTCTAGGTATGCTTCCATGTGCTCGTCCTTGGGTGTGTACTCTTTGTTGGAGAAGTTTATGTGGAGCTGGGAATCGCCCTTGATGGTGAGACGCTTCACCCCAAGTGTTGTTGCGGCTCTAAGGCCAGCGAGCAAGCCTTCGTACACTGCGATGTTGTTGGAGACCTTTTTGCCCTACTAGAAACAGAGTTGTACAGCGTAGTAGAGCTTGTCCTTGGTGGGTGAGATGAGGATGGCTCCAGCCCCCATGCCTTGTCGTGAAAACGCGCCGTCGAAGTACATGATCCACCCGTCTGGCGCCTCATTTCCAGGTAAGAGGGAGCGATCCTCGCATATTCTGCGGTCAGGGATATCAGTCCATTCCGCCACGAAATCTGCGAGGGCCACACCCTTGATAACCTAGGTGGTGCTGAACTCAAGGTGCAACGCCTGAAGCTCGATGTTCCACTCTACAATCTGCCCGGCGGTGTTAGGGCTCCGGAGCACCCTCTCGAGTGGGTAGGCCAAAACGACCTTGATGGGGTGGCCCTAGAAGTAGTGGTGCAGCTTTCGGGAGGCGACGAGGAGTGCGAGCAAGATCTTTTCGGGCATGGGGTAGCGCGCCCGTGCCTCCTGTAGCATCGTGCTGACGAAGTAGACCGGGTGCTCGACAAGGGAGGAGGTGTTGGTGAGGTCTTGTGTCTCTTGAGGATGCTGCCTTCGGGGGTCCCTCACCTGCCGTGCCGGCTGCGGCCTCGCGAGCCTTAGCCTCAGGAGCCCCTCCAGCCGGAGGGTCGGTTTGAGCCTCGGGAGGGATGTTGGTTGTTGAGTCAGCTGAGGCCTCAGGAGCTTCGCTTATTGACTGGGCGCCCTATTGGGGGTCCTTGGTTGGGTGCTCTTCTCTTAGCGCCACCACAGCGGCGCTCCCGGAGTGAGGGGTGGTGGCCAAATAGAGCACCAAGGGCTCGAGAGGGCGTGGCGCCACCATCATCGGCGGGCTGGTCAGGTATCTCTTGAGGTCTTGAAAGGCCGCATCAGCTTCAGGAGTCCACTCAAACGACCCCTTCTTTTTCATTAGCTTGAAGAACGGGAGGGTGCGTTCCCTCAACTTGGAGATGAAGCGCCCCAGAGAGGTCACGCAGCCCGTCAGCTTCTGCATCTCCTTAAGAGTTTGCAGAGGGATCATGTGTTCTATGGCCTTAGCCTTCTCCGGATTGGCCTCGATTCCTCTGTGCCATACTAGGAAACCCAACAGCTTGCCAGAGGGAACCCCGAACACGCACTTCTCGGGATTGAGCCGCAGGTCCACCTTCGCAGGCTAGCAACTATTTCCTTCATATCCTCAATCAAGGTCTTCACCTCCCGAGACTTAACCACTATGTCATCAACATAAGCCTCAGCATTCCTCCCGAGCTGTCGGCCCAGGGTGATGTGCATCAGCCACTAGAAGGTAGCCCCAGCATTGCGCAACCCGAATGGCATGCAGGTGTAGCAGTACACCCCGTGGGGTATCAGGAATGTCGTCTTCTCCATGTCTTGCACGGCCATCTTAATATGGTGGTAGCCCAAGAAGGCATCCAAAAAGCACAGCAGGTCGCACTCAGCGGTGGAGTTGACGATCTGGTTGATACGCGGAAGCGGGAAGGGATCCTGGGGGCAAGCCTTGTTGAGGTTTGTGAAGTCGACACACATGCGCTCCTTCCCTCCTTTCTAGGGGATGATGACTTGGTTGGCCAGCCACTCTGGGTACCGCACCTCCCGAATGACACCAGCATCCTACAGCTTGCGGGTTTCTTGGATGATGAACGCCTACTTCTAGGTGGACTAGCGTCGGGCCTTCTGCTTCATTGGGCGCACATTTGGGCACACCCTCAGGTGATGCTCGATTATTCCCCATTGGTATCCCGACCAGGTCCTTGGGCTCCCATGCGAACACTTCCTTGGTGGTGTGAAAGAAGCTGACCAATGCTTTCTCTTGGTCCGGGGGAGGCTAGCTCCTATGGCGAAGGTGGCTCCTGATGCCCCATCCTCATCAACAGGCACTCTCTTCGCCTCGGCTTGGTCATGAGAAAACATCAGCTTCTTCTTGGTTGCTACTGCCCCCAGAGCCTCAGGGCCCCCTCTCTCGCTCGGCTGCGCAGACGCTGCAGTTCTGAAGATGAGCTTGAGGGCCAACAATGCATCCTCGGTGTCCCCTGCCACCGTGAGGACATCGCTACTACCTGGCATCTTCATGAGGTTGTAGGTTGGATGATTTGCCGCCATGAACTAGGCTAGGGCTGGGTACCCAAGGATGGCGTTGTATGGCAGGTTGATCCGGGCGATGTCAAAGTCGATGAGCTCAGTGCGGTAGTTGTCGCGGGTCTCTAAAGTGACGGGGAGGCGGATTTGCCCCAGGGGGCTGGTGGAGTCGTCGCCGACCCCGGAGACGGGCTTGGTGGGGCAGAGTCAGCCGTGGGGCACGTGGAGCAAGCCGAATGCCTCCACGGAGAGCACGTTGAGGCCAGCTTCGCCGTCGATGAGGGTCTTGGTGACCGCCATGTTGCAGATAGTGGGGGTGCAGAGCATCTGGAGCGCGCTTGCTCCCGCCGTGGTAACTGGGTGATCTTCTAGGCCGAAGGTGAGGTTGGCCTTGGGCACCGCCCAGCCCGGGGAAGCCCCCGACCTCACCTGTGTGGAGCATACTTGGCGGTAGAACTTCTTGATGTGGCTGTTGGAGGGTGGTTCCTGCGAGCCACCCAGGAGAGCTGCCACGCGGGGGGCGCCGACACTGCGAAGTGTGTGATGAAGAGGCCGCACAGCTCCTCCCAGGAGGCCACAGAAGACTCCGGCAGGTTGAGCAGCCATGCGCATCGTGCACCTACGAGGGCCATGGGGAGCCACTTGGCCATCACCTTGTCATCTACATCAGCCTCCCAAACTGCCTCCTCGTACGCCTGGAGGAAGCCAGCCGGATTCGCCGCACCATTGTAGCGGGGCGGCATTTTCGTCCTGAACTTGGGTGGCCACTCCACCTGCCGTAACACGAGGCTGAAAGCGTGGAGGCCCATGGCTCCCCCAAAGGTGCGCGGCGTCCTAGGCGGCGGAGGGGCGCCTGCCATCAAAGCCAGTTGCAGGATGTGGCAGACGAAGCGGCGGATCTCCGACGCACCCCTACCTGGCGTGCAAAATGTCGGATTTAGGGTTCTGCAAACCCTTTAGAGGTTCGAACTCTGGGGTGCGTGTGGAGATCTCAACCTACCCAGCCTGCCTACTCGCGATCCTCACAGCCTAGCGCGTCGAGCTCAAAGGGACAGAGAGAGACAGCAGTTTATCCTGGTTCAGGCCACCTTGCGGTGTAATACCCTACTCCAGCTTTGTGGTGGATTGCCTCGAGGGGCTGAGGATGAACTAGTATAGTGGATGAACAGCCTAAGGAGGTGAGGTGTTCTTGATCTCAAGTGAGCTGGTGAGATGGTGAGGGAGGAATGGCTTCGATCCCCCCTCTATGTGGTGGCTAGGTCCTATTTATAGTGGCCTTGGTCCTCTTCCCAAATGTTGGCGGGAAGGGATCCCACAACAGCAAGATTTGAAGGGAGACAACAAGTGCGTCCTATCCTGACTAAAGTGGTCTTCGCCTGCAAAAGCCTCTGGTTGTGACGCTACGGTGGGCTCAGCGATGACCTCCATCATAACGGTCTTGGTATTGTTTCACCAGAATGGAAACCTTTGGCTTATTCCTCAGGACTCCGCGCCTGCTGCTTGCCTCCTTTGTACCAAAGCGGAAATTGGTAATCTGTGCCCGCCTGGCGCCCGCCTGGCCTTGGTCATCATTGCTCATGTCAGCTGAGCCTCGTGAGGTGCACCTTGCAAAGAAATCTCCGCTCCTTGGGAGCAAGCCGGGGGAGGCCAATCCCCTTGGAGGTCTTGGTGTCGTCCGCCTCGCGAGGGTCTTGAGTTGTTGGTGCTGAAGCTGGGTCGTACTAGGCCGTCGATGGAGCCACGTAGTGGTCCGCAGGCAGGCAAGTCTGGGTACCCCCGTATCCTGAAGGCCGACACTATGTAGTAGGCCTCTCGCACCACCTCCTAGCTCCATCCCCCTCTCTCTCTATCGGTCTTCTGGGCCTTATTTGCCTCTAACAAATGGATGTACGCCGACCGATCTCACACTATACGTATAGCTAGCTAGGTCGTTTATAACTCGTTTTCCCCACGCACTAGTTGATCTACCTCATTAGTTATGCCTCTCCCTTCCTCCAACACACAACAATTGATCTACCGATCTAGTTAGGTCAGCTTACAAATGACATATGGCCCCCCTTCGTCATCCATGCATGCCTCCCGACACATCTATCACGCACACACAGAAACACATCCCCTCTTTGCTTAATATTGCAGTTGTACCTTCAGTTTGTCTAGTAAGCCCCTCCCACCATCTCCCAGAAGCAACTCCACCACCCCTCCGGCACTCTACCTCTCTCTCCCTCTTCTATCTCTCTCTCTCTCTCTTGCAATCTATTTCCCATCCTTCTCTTATGTATGGATGTCGACCAATCTCCCTCAAGACATAGCTAGGTTTGTCTTTTTCAACACATATACGAGTCAATCTACCTCTCTAGTTAGGTCTCTGCCTCCCCCCCCCCACACACACACCAATACATCAAGCGCTCTAGTCAAGTCTACCTGCCACACACAAACGTGCCCTCTCCCCTCTGATGCTCCGGTAGGCCAGTCGCCCTATATCTTTGACGTGCACACACACATTTTTGATGACTCTCTTTGTCGATCTTGCACCCACACACTTTATCCTCTCTTGGACTCTATTGATATTTATGACCCCTCCCTCTCTTCTCGTGGATTGCCCCCTCAATATATGATATAGATAGGCCTCTATTTCACACACATTGCATGTGTCACATTTTTGTTTGAGATATCATCAACACATAACAAATACACTCACGAAATCACCCCCCCAATAAAAAACACTCATGAAAGCACAAGCCATCTCTCTAGGTTTGTATCTCTCTCACACACACAGACGTAAGTGGGGGACATGCATGAAGAGAAGAGGTGCACACACAGCCCACGTACTCCCGTCTCTTTCCCAACCACACCCGCCCGGGTACACGGTGGAGCTCATTACTGTACAAAAAGGCAGCCCACGTGGTAATTTGACACGTGTACTGGTTGTCCACTTGATGGAGGATCGTGTACCACGGGTGAACAAACAAATTGCGACTTGACGCGTTATTTTAAAAAAGATTTTATTCCTCAGTGGTGCATGTACAGAATATAAACCAATTGTTATGGATAGAAAAAGGAAAATCGCTCCACTATACTATACTATATAATATAGGCAGGATGCTCAATGCTTGCTTTCTGGGGTTGGTCTCTTCTACTCTCTCACACAAGATGGCAGTGGCCTCTCTCTCTCTCTCTCTCTCTCTCTGACACACACACACACACACACACACACACACACACACACACACACACTGCTGGTCCCTGATCCATCCGGATCCAGTCCACCGGCGGAAAGGCACGATGTGCAATGTTGCTCTGGTCGCCGGTGTCGGCGCAGGAAACCCATTGCTGGCGCGTCCTGATCTGCGGTACCCGTCATTCTCTCTAAGCAAGCTCTGGTGTGGTAGTGCCTTTACCCCTTGCTCGCTACCGCAGTATTGGTAGACCCTGCCCGCAGCCGCCCTCCTGGTTACATCCCAACGACCCTCAAGTACAACTTCCTCTGGAACCGACCTTGCTCCACCACCCATCTTCCCATGTCGCTGCATGTGGATCTTCTCTAGTCATTTGCCTAAAACGTACTATAGCTCGGCCGGCATACTTTCCATGTTTCATCAACAATGCCACTATTATTGCAATCACAATTATTCAACATCCTTATCAACGGGGATGCTTAGCTCCATTCTAGTGCAACTGCACAAAATGATGGGATGGTGCATGCATCCAACTACTACATGTCTTGGCGGGCATGAGAATGGCTACCAACATGTCCAACATGGCCAAGAAATGAAAGTGTCAGGACCCCAACTCAATGTCACATCGATCTAGCCTGTAACACCTCATATCACTTTGCGGCCTCACGCACGGTATTCCCACGGGTGCCGCCTTACCTTTGCCCGGGACCGTTTGCGCCTTTTGGCACACGTATATGATAGTGTCGCTAGCATCCATATGATAAGAAGCCCGGGCTGACATGGCTAGTCGTAAACCCAAAGTGGCACAGACTTACAGGGACAGGCATCCATGACCCAGCATCGAACGTGTCGGTCATCAGCGAGTTAATCCAGGCTGTAGCACTGGGCTAACAGGACTCCGGTGAACCGGGCTGTAGCGGGCTAGCTGGACTCCGGTATTCATCGCTTGACATTTCCCCGAAGGGACAGACACAGGAACGAAGAAGGACACATGCCGGCCAGCCTAAGTGTTCCGGAGCAGTAGCAAGCTACCATGGCTCGGTGGAAACACTAGGAGACATTTCCCGGTAAGAGAGGCTACTAAGGAATAACAACTAGATAGTCAGATCCCACACATACCAAGCATTTCAATAACATACACACAATATGCTCGATATGTGCAAATACAACATGGCATCACAACATGACTCTACGACTCACGTATTTATTCATTAGGCTCCGAGGAGCGAGATATTACAAACATGGGTCACATGACCCAACATTCAGAGCATACAAGTCAAAGCACAAGCGGAAGCTTAACATGTCTGGGTACAGACATCTACAAATGAAAAAGGCTTAGAAGCCTGACTATCTACCAGATCCTACCGAGGGCACAAGATCATAGCTGAGGTATCAAGCTAAACGTCGAAGTCCACGCGGAACTACTAACAAGACCGAAGTCTCTCTGCAAAAACGTAAAATAGGCAAATGTGAGTACAAATGTACCCAGCAAGACTTACATCAGAACTAACTACATATGCATCATTATCAATAAAGGGGATGGTGGGGTTTAACTGCAGCAAGCCAGCTTTGACTCGGTGGCTATCCTGAACTACGACTGCAAGTAACTCTTTTGAGGTGGCGCACACGAGTCCACATATTCACCATATCAATACACCACTATGGATCCGCACCCGTCTCCCTACGAGTACGCCATCCATAGCACTCACGCTTATCTTGCGTATTTTAGAGTATCCACTTTCACTTGTCTATGAACTGTACAGGCAACCCAGAAGTCCTTTACCGCGGACACGGCTATTCGAATAGATAATGTTAACCCTGCAGGGGTGTACTTCTTCACACACGCTCTCACCACTTACCGCCGTTTACACGACATGTACTCGGCAACCTTCAAGCGGAAGCCCAACGTGGGTGTCGGCCACGACCTACCTAAACACTCAAGTCCCTAGTCCAGGTTTATCGCCTATTTGGGTTCCATCCATGAGGAGATCCGGCCGGGGTTTCGCTCACAGCCCCAAACGATGTGAACAGGGTTCCGTGACACCAAACGGGCGCCCGGTTTACCCGGCCACGTGCCTACCGCATCACAGCCCACCCCTACGGTCAGTGCTGCGCACGGCCTCCAGCATACTACAAACACCAGAAACTACTTGCAACTCCTGGACAGAGGACAAGGGTGATTAAGAAGCCGAGAGGGTCCATTGGTTTCGGGCCCAATGCGTGGTAGTAGCTGAATCATGGATCACAAACACAGAACTCAGTTCCTGAGGACGGCTGCAATGAGACAACCCACCATGTACTCCTACATGGCCTCTCACCGCTACCTTTACCAAATCGTGTTCACACACTTAGCTCACACACAGTAAGACAAGTTCACACACCTCTGATTCAGTCCCAATGAATCAGACCTGACTCAACTCTAAGCAATAGCAGGCATGGCAAACAAACATGAATGAGTAGGCACATCAGGGCTCAAACAACTCCTACTCATGCTAGTGGGTTTCATCTATTTACTGTGGAATGACAGGTCATGCAAAGGATAAAGGGGTTCAGCTACCGCAGCAAGTAACAGTTGAATCGATGTTGTCCTAATGAAATAAAAGAGAGCAGGAGCGAGAGAGCGGGTTGTATCAGAATGAACAAGGGGGTTTTGCTTGCCTGGCACTTCTGAAGATAGCATTGAGTCTTCATCAGTGTCAACGATCACAACATCGGTGCAACGTCTATCGAGAGGGGACAAATACCGGCAACTGAGAAAGAACACAATCAATGCAATGCGACAATATGATGCATGCTATGACATGGCAACATGCTGGTGTTTTGAGCTAATGCAGCTAGCAACAAAGTTAAATGAAGTTGGTTTGAATCCAAGATTCAAATTCAAACTCCATATGTGATTATTGAAATGCCATTTATATTATTTGTGCTAAACAGGAGCTATAAGTTGTTCTAACATGCATGAAAATGGTACAGATGGATAGATTGGATTCTTCTGATCATTTTTCATATATAACTTGTTTGATTTGGAGTTACAAATTAAAAGTTATGAATTTTTGAAGTTTAAACTATATTCTGGAATTTCCTATATTAGAATAAATCCAGAAATTAATTTATTGCGTCAGCCATGCGTCAGAATGACGTCAGGGTCAACGGAGACGTCTAGGTCAAACCTGACTGTGGGTCCAGGGTGTCAGGGTTATTAGTTTAGTTAAAGTTTAATTAAAACTAAACCTATTTAGTTAACAGGGCTGGGCCCCACCTGTCATTGACTCATCGGAGTCAACCAGGGCCCACCCGTGGTCAAAGTCAAAGCCAGCAGCGCCGGCGTTTAGCCGCCGGCGAGCCCGATGCAGCGGCGGAAGTGGTTTTGGCCATTCCGGCCACCAAATGGGTCGCGGAGGCCATCGGAGTGGAGCTGAGGACGAGCCGCGGCTCTTGGCGGAGTCCGTTGGGGTTGGGGTGGCCGGAGTTGGCGTCGGCGGTGACTTTGGCGGCCACCGGAGTTCGGGTGAAAGCGAACTCGGGCTAGGGTGTGCGGTGAGGTGCGGGGAGTAGTTGGTTAGGTGCTACGTGACGTGGTGAGCACGATGGACACCAAGTGGTGGCCGGAGGGTGACCGGGAGCACGTCGGCGACGAGCTCCGTGGCGGTGGGTGCGGTTGAGCTCCGGGAGGTCACTACAAAGCTCGGGGGCAAGAAAAGAAGGGAGGGGAAGATGGCTAAGCTCACAGGGAGTTCGACGAAGCACTTGGTGCAGCTGGGGACGGGCCGGAGCGACGACGGCGTTGAAGGGGATCTTCGGCGACGGCGGTTCGGTCGAGGTCGATGCGGTGGACTCGGGCCTTGAGAGGGCTCGGGGCTCGGCTTGCTCGAAGGAGAGGAGGGTGGCGGAGCTCCTGGACACGGCGGCACGACGTGCGGTTGATGGAGGGCGTGGCTACGGCGAGGGGGTGGCGGCGATGGTGTCGGCCATGGCGTGGGAGAGCGAGGGAGAGGAGTTGGGGAAGAATGGAGGTGTCCTGGGGGTTCACGGCTCGACGTGGAGTTCATCCATCCAGCAACGAGGCAAGGAGGTGAAGTAAGGCGACGGCCAGCTGCGTGGCGCATGCTACGGCCGCCGTCGGGCACCTGCCTGCCTGCCTGGCCCGCAAGTAGCTCGCTGGCGCGCCGCTGGGCTGGGCCGGCAGGTGGGCCGGGTGCTGGGCGCCAGGTAAGTTTCCTCTCCTGTTATTATCCTTTTCTATTTTTCTGCAACTTTGTTGAATTATTAAAAATACTTAGGTAACTCCTAAAATCACCAAACTGCTCCTGGTCCATAGTTGGATTATTTCCAACATGAAACATTTTAGTTTGGAGATATTTGAGCATTTGAAATATTTTATATAATTTTAAATGCCCAAATTCAAATATTTATGATTTAATTCAAAGACCCTAAGATGACCTAGGAAATTGTGCATCACTTTTGGCAGAGGTTCTGAACCAAGACAAAAATGATGGAAATTTTAGAAGGGCATTTCAGGTTCATTGAAAAAGTTTTTAGTAAACCCTAGTTGGTTTCAGAGGGGGCTGGGGGTTCTGTCATCCCCATTTCAGGTTTCTGTTGAAAGATATAACATGATGCAACACTCTAATGCATGAACTAGCTAGGCTGTGACAACTCACCCCCACTCAAAAGAATCTCGTCCCGAGATTTAAGATGGTGAGGTAAGAAGACAGAGGGGACAGGGAACTGACACAGTCTTCATGATGCATTGCATTCCTCGAAGATATTGATTCATTTCTTCAAACCGATCTTGACGTCTTTGCTTTCGAGATCTTTATTCAACATGATGACAAGAAGAAAGGGAAAACTCTAGAAGGATCGATCTCCTCGAAGATCGAACAACTTAGGATCAACTCATGGATTGAGACATGGAAATATCTCTCAAGCTGGGGCACGAAACACACATCCAAAGGGATGGGGTGAGATAGATGACGAGGGTTCACTAGGTAGATAACAATTTCACACTTAAGAAGGTGGTGAATAGTTGTCAGCGCGGCGAGGAGTTAGGTTGCCATGATACCACAACAAGGCACCTTAGGGATGGTGACTTGTAGATATATCCCCTTAAGTGGCAAAAAGAATTACCTTTGATTCAGAGATCATTGAAACTCTTTATACCAGCCTAAGGCAATTCACAATCGATCATTTGAAGGAGTCCGAAAGAATGACATTCTCGGGCCAGAATGGATGATGTGGACTACCTTGTTGAAGACAACACAATGAATGATTTTAGTAGCTGGGGAGAAGCTCAGCAGTAGAGAGTGAATCCACTGTTTGAAGAGTTATAGTATAACCGAGGAAATTGAGAGCAATCCCAGTTAGTAACTATGATAGCACCTAGTGCTTGCGCGTGCTCTCAAGAACTTGAGCATTTCCATATTCATCAAGGTTTTATCAATATCCGTGTCAAGGGTGCTGACAACACAACATACTACCATGATGAGTAGCGATGGACGATGCAGATGCAAAGGAAGATAACACTTTCTCCGATTTCACCTTAGCGGGGCCAAGGGAACTAAATCTGGATGATCGATCGAGAGACATTTAGCACTCCGCTTCTAATGTTCTCCTTGATGTACTAGCGTATCCTATTCATTGAAATGGTCTAGTACCTAGAACATCAAGTAAAGGTCGGACTTCGGAACACAAAAATCAAAAGGCACACAAATAGGGAATAATTCCTAGGAAATCCTTATGAAGAGGTGGCCAACTTCTTCAATCAAGATATTACAATAACAGGTCTTCCGGCTGGGTGTGTTGGCCACGCATCCACTTTACCGGTTACAGAGAGTCCAATATTATAATTCTTGGGAAACGTTCCAACCATCATAGCTGCCTGAGATTCAGATCTGGTTGGTGTCGGAATAATCTAGACTCATCGAGTCTTAGAAAGAAAAAATGAAAGTTTACAACACAAACCGACGAGAAGACATTGCGTGATTCTCAGGAAATGAACTACGATAGCAAGCTCCAAAACATGAGCTGGTTCTGCTACAAACATGTGAAGACGTTGTCCCAGACAGACATGATCCCATGGTAGTCTTACAACAAAACACTACCGAGTTCAGGAGGGGAACCATCATTGAGGATAACAGAATCTTATACAAATCCGTCTGGTACCTTCAGGACTAGCACGTAGAACCTATTATCCTTGAACAAATCAATCAGTGGCTTGGTGTGCTAGGAATACATATAGAATGAAGATGATCAGTCTATCAGACCACAGAATACTTCGCACGTTTGCATGACTGATTTGGAATGATTCCAAGGAAGCAACATTGACTTTATCGAACTCACGGCGGCAACTTACATAAAATGCACATGAATTAGAGGAAGTCACTTCTTTCATTCGAACATATGCTTCATGAGCTAGCATGAAGAAATGTCTTCAAAAGTTTCCAACACTAGCTTAATGTTTAACAAAATTATGGAGAAGACAAGGATGTTGTCGATGGACTCAACAACAATTCATCCAGATTCCTACGGAGATGGAATTCCATAATTATGTGAACAAGGTGATAGTATTGGTCAGACCCAAAAGATATAATGTGTATGCTCGAGGAAAATCCACGAGTAAGACAACATTATGAACATCGTTGGTTCTGACTTGATTTGAGGATAGCCCATAGTCAAATCAAGGTCTTGGCAAGATAAAAGGTCCACCAACTGATCACGAGGATCAATCAATGAAGATATCATCTTTCTGCAACACACACACAACATATCCCTTCACACGAACTAAGTCAGGCAGCTTTTATCTTCCAACTCTCCAAGTTGTTGTTCAGCTTACCCAACCAGCTCAGGGGTACTCGATACAGATCCTTGGAGAAGGGGTGGTTACAGGAAACCAACTTGATCACGAACTCAACATAGCGGTCAGGTGATGACCTGGTGATACTTCCGGGAAGATAATCAGAAAATCACGAACCATCGGTATGTTACTAAGCCCGAGAGCAATCTTGCTTTTCAGGGCAAGAAGATATGATCAAATGAGCGAGGGATTGACAAAATCCTAACTCAACGACCGAAGAGTGCACCGGGAATAGGGACTAGGTAGCACAATCAACCTTAGGGTGACGATACAACAATCAACATGCTAAGAATGAGGTTATCGTCCATTTAACTACGAAGCAACGGAGTTGCCAGCAGTATTGATTTCACACACCACGATTCACTTGTCGGCATTCCGGTTACAATAACACGGAAACCGAGGAATGAACAATGATGGCGAGGAGTATTACTACATAAAGAATTCATAGGATGGTGTGCAATTCCCATGACATTCTCGATATAAAGATGGTATTACTCCAAGGTAGAACAGAACAAAAGCATGGATTAGTATTTGATCTGTGAAGTACGACTGCTTTGACCCAATCCTGGAAATGGACAAGGTACTGGAGTTCGTTTCTCCTAGTCATTCTGGAATAGAATGGCTTGACGGACCACAAGAATAATAGGCACCGATGAACGAATGCACACATACTCTTGACTATCAATTGACAGACGAGGGTCAGGACACAACTAAAGAGAACAACTCAAAGGAACATATAACTTTCTGAGTTGTGGATGCATAGATTAGTATGTCGAGCGAAGCTCAGCATTTCTTCCGGATAACCCATGCGGAAAGGGTAGAACTGGCAGATTCACAATTATGAATGGAGAACTCCTCAAGAGTACTCTGATTGTGATCCTTCGGTTCAGCGAGGAACTTCTGCCATAAGCGGTTCATAGTATTTGGAAGGAGGAAATACCACGGACCTCGAGGACTAATGCAAAGGTTACTAATAACCTAAAGGAACGAGCAAACACTATCAACATGAAGTAGGTAGGGTGAATCTCGGGTTCAAGAACCCCGGAATGGAATACCTACTAACTAATAACATCACGGGATGCTTTCGAGAATGATGGCCAGAATCATCACATGGGGAACACAAATCATGGCTGGTTTACTAGATGATCCCCTAAGACACCTAGGTTCATAATAATAATTCCAACAAATATGTCGAGGCAATAGAATACCTCAACTCAGCATTTTGTATGATTAACCTGGCCCAGAGGAACATCAAAACCAGAGGGAAAGGATTTGCAAGTGCATCAGATTGTTTAGAAACCTGGGATGACTCGGACAGCATAACGGCTGTAAATGCTCAAAAAGATTGGAGACATGCTACAGAAATGGTGGCATAGCCACTCCGAAGCACAATATCAAGGTTTCGAGATCAGCAGTTATGAACATACGGAAGTAGTAAAAACTGAGCTGAGATTTGGAACTAACAATTGCATAAGTCTATGGATTAGTAACACGTCATCCTGATAGATAGATGAGAAGGCCTAGTCCTTAATCCCCGTAGAAGAGAAGAGGTTGACTCAGATCAGAAGGCCATGAGGTATAAGGACTAAAAAGAGCCTTACGTTCCATCCCACAATCAATTCCCCTACATATAACTAAAGCATTTCTAGACTCAACTTCGACCAGTTTGGCTTGGTAATCCTACAGGCAGTCAGGCTCTGATACCAAAGCTTTCAGGACCCCGACTCAATGTCACATCGATCTAGCCTGTAACACCTCATATCACTTTGCGGCCTCACGCACGGTATTCCCACGGGTGCCGCCTTACCTTTTCCCGAGACCGTTTGCGCCTTTTGGCACACGTATATGATAGTGTCGCTAGCATCCATATGATAAGAAGCCCGGGCTGACATGGCTAGTCGTAAACCCAAAGTGGCACAGACTTACAGGGACAGGCATCCATGACCCAGCATCGAACGTCTCGGTCATCAGCGAGTGAATCCAGGCTGTAGCACTGGGCTAACAGGACTCCGGTGAACCGGGCTGTAGCGGGCTAGCAGGACTCCGGTATTTATCACGTGACATTTCCCCGAAGGGACAGACACAGGAACGAAGAAGGACACATGCCGGCCAGCCTAAGTGTTCCGGAGCAGTAGCAAGCTACCATGGCTCGGTGGAAACACTAGGAGACATTTCCCGGTAAGAGAGGCTACTAAGGAATAACAACTAGATAGTCAGATCCCACACATACCAAGCATTTCAATAACATACACACAATATGCTCGATATGTGCAAATACAACATGGCATCACAACATGACTCTACGACTCACGTATTTATTCATTAGGCTCCGAGGAGCGAGATATTACAAACATGGGTCACATGACCCAACATTCAGAGCATACAAGTCAAAGCACAATCGGAAGCTTAACATGTCTGGGTACAGACATCTACAAATGAAAAAGGCTTAGAAGCCTGACTATCTACCAGATCCTACCGAGGGCACAAGATCATAGCTGAGGTATCAAGCTAAACGTCGAAGTCCACACGGAACTACTAACAAGACCGAAGTCTCTCTGCAAAAACGTAAAATAGGCAAACGTGAGTACAAATGTACCCAGCAAGACTTACATCAGAACTAACTACATATGCATCATTATCAATAAAGGGGATGGTGGGGTTTAACTGCAACAAGCCAGCTTTGACTCGGTGGCTATCCTGAACTACGACTGCAAGTAACTCTTTTGAGGTGGCGCACACGAGTCCACATATTCACCATATCAATACACCACTATGGATCCGCACCCGTCTCCCTACGAGTACGCCATCCATAGCACTCACGCTTATCTTGTGTATTTTAGAGTATCCACTTTCACTTGTCTATGAACTATACAGGCAACCCAGAAGTCCTTTACCGCGGACACGGCTATTCGAATAGATAATGTTAACCCTGCAGGGGTGTACTTCTTCACACACGCTCTCACCACTTACCGCCGTTTACACGACATGTACTCGGCAACCTTCAAGCGGAAGCCCAACGTGGGTGTCGGCCACGACCTACCTAAACACTCAAGTCCCTAGTCCAGGTTTATCGCCTATTTGGGTTCCATCCATGAGGAGATCCGGCCGGGGTTTCGCTCACAGCCCCAAACGATGTGAACAGGGTTCCGTGACACCAAACGGGCGCCCGGTTTACCCGGCCACGTGCCTACCGCATTACAGCCCACCCCTACGGTCAGCGCTGCGCACGGCCTCCAGCATACTACAAACACCAGAAACTACTTGCAACTCCTGGACAGAGGACAAGGGTGATTAAGAAGCCGAGAGGGTCCATTGGTTTCGGGCCCAATGCGTGGTAGTAGCTGAATCATGGATCACAAACACAGAACTCAGTTCCTGAGGACGGCTGCAATGAGACAACCCACCATGTACTCCTACATGGCCTCTCACCGCTACCTTTACCAAATCGTGTTCACACACTTAGCTCACACACAGTAAGACAAGTTCACACACCTCTGATTCAGTCCCGATGAATCAGACCTGACTCAACTCTAAGCAATAGCAGGCATGGCAAACAAACATGAATGAGTAGGCACATCAGGGCTCAAACAACTCCTACTCATGCTAGTGGGTTTCATCTATTTACTGTGGAATGACAGGTCATGCAAAGGATAAAGGGGTTCAGCTACCGCAGCAAGTAACAGTTGAATCGATGTTGTCCTAATGCAATAAAAGAGAGCAGGAGCGAGAGAGCGGGTTGTATCGGAATGAACAAGGGGGTTTTGCTTGCCTGGCACTTCTGAAGATAGCATTGAGTCTTCATCAGTGTCAACGATCACAACGTCGGTGCAACGTCTATCGAGAGGGGACAAATACCGGCAACTGAGAAAGAACACAATCAATGCAATGCGACAATATGATGCATGCTATGACATGGCAACATGCTGGTGTTTTGAGCTAATGCAGCTAGCAACAAAGTTAAATGAAGTTGGTTTGAATCCAAGATTCAAATTCAAACTCCATATGTGATTATTCAAATGCCCTTTATATGATTTGTGCTAAAAAGAAGCTATAAGTTGTTCTAACATGCATGAAAATGGTACAGATGGATAGATTGGATTCTTCTGATCATTTTTCATATATAACTTGTTTGATTTGGAGTTACAGATTAAAAGTTATGAATTTTTGAAGTTTAAACTATATTCTGGAATTTCCTATATTAGAATAAATCCAGAAATTAATTTATTGCGTCAGCCATGCGTCAGAATGACGTCAGGGTCAACGGAGACGTCCAGGTCAAACCTGACTGTGGGTCCAGGACTCAACAACAATTCATCCAGATTCCTACGGAGATGGAATTCCATAATTATGTGAACAAGGTGATAGTATTGGTCAGACCCAAAAGATATAATGTGTATGCTCGAGGAAAATCCACGAGTAAGACAACATTATGAACATCGTTGGTTCTGACTTGATTTGAGGATAGCCCATAGTCAAATCAAGGTCTTGGCAAGATAAAAGGTCCACCAACTGATCACGAGGATCAATCAATGAAGATATCATCTTTCTGCAACACACACACAACATATCCCTTCACACGAACTAAGTCAGGCAGCTTTTATCTTCCAACTCTCCAAGTTGTTGTTCAGCTTACCCAACCAGCTCAGGGGTACTCGATACAGATCCTTGGAGAACGGGTGGTTACAGGAAACCAACTTGATCACGAACTCAACATAGCGGTCAGGTGATGACCTGGTGATACTTCCGGGAAGATAATCAGAAAATCACGAACCACCGGTATGTTACTAAGCCCGAGAGCAATCTTGCTTTTCAGGGCAAGAAGATATGATCAAATGAGCGAGGGATTGACAAAATCCTAACTCAACGACCGAAGAGTGCACCGGAAATAGGGACTAGGTAGCACAATCAACCTTAGGGTGACGATCCAACAATCAACATGCTAAGAATGAGGTTATCGTCCATTTAACTACCAAGCAACGAAGTTGCCAGCAGTATTGATTTCACACACCACGATTCACTTGTCGGCATTCCGGTTACAATAACACGGAAACCGAGGAATGAACAATGATGGCGAGGAGTATTACTACATAAAGAATTCATAGGATGGTGTGCAATTCCCATGACATTCTCGATATAAAGATGGTATTACTCCAAGGTAGAACAGAACAAAAGCATGGATTAGTATTTGATCTGCAAAGTACGACTGCTTTGACCCAATCCTGGAAATGGACAAGGTACTGGAGTTCGTTTCTCCTAGTCATTCTGGAATAGAATGGCTTGACGGACCACAAGAATAATAGGCACCGATGAACGAATGCACACATACTCTTGACTATCAATTGACAGACGAGGGTCAGGACACAACTAAAGAGAACAACTCAAAGGAACATATAACTTTCTGAGTTGTGGATGCATAGATTAGTATGTCGAGCGAAGCTCAACATTTCTTCCGGATAACCCATGCGGAAAGGGTAGAACTGGCAGATTCACAATTATGAATGGAGAACTCCTCAAGAGTACTCTGATTGTGATCCTTCGGTTCAGCGAGGAACTTCTGCCATAAGCGGTTCATAGTATTTGGAAGGAGGAAATACCACGGACCTCGAGGACTAATGTAAAGGTTACTAATAACCTAAAGGAACGAGCAAACACTATCAACATGAAGTAGGTAGGGTGAATCTCGGGTTCAAGAACCCCGGAATGGAATACCTACTAACTAATAACATCACGGGATGCTTTCGAGAATGATGGCCAGAATCATCACATGGGGAACACAAATCATGGCTGGTTTACTAGATGATCCCCTAAGACACCTAGGGTCATAATAATAATTCCAACATATATGTCGAGGCAATAGAATACCTCAACTCAGCATTTTGTATGATTAACCTGGCCCAGAGGAACATCAAAACCAGAGGGAAAGGATTTGCAAGTGCATCAGATTGTTTAGAAACCTGGGATGACTCGGACAGCATAACGACTGTAAATGCTCAAAAAGATTGGAGACATGCTACAAAAATGGTGGCATAGCCACTCCGAAGCACAATATCAAGGTTTCGAGATCAGCAGTTATGAACATACGGAAGTAGTAAAAACTGAGCTGAGATTTGGAACTAACAATTGCCTAAGTCTATGGATTAGTAACACGTCATCCTGATAGATAGATGAGAAGGCCTAGTCCTTAATCCCCGTAGAAGAGAAGAGGTTGACTCAGATCAGAAGGCCATGAGGTATAAGGAGTAAAAAGAGCCATACGTTCCATCCCACAATCAATTCCCCTACATATAACTAAAGCATTTCTAGACTCAACTTCGACCAGTTTGGCTTGGTAATCCTACAGGCAGTCAGGCTCTGATACCAAAGCTGTCAGGACCCCGACTCAATGTCACATCGATCTAGCCTGTAACACCTCATATCACTTTGCGGCCTCACGCACGGTATTCCCACGGGTGCCGCCTTACCTTTGCCCGGGACGCCTTTTGGCACACGTATATGATAGTGTCGCTAGCATCCATATGATAAGAAGCCCGGGCTGACATGGCTAGTCGTAAACCCAATGTGGCACAGACTTACAGGGACAGGCATCCATGACCCAGCATCGAACGTGTCGGTCATCAGCGAGTGAATCCAGGCTGTAGCACTGGGCTAACAGGACTCCGGTGAACCGGGCTGTAGCGGGCTAGCAGGACTCCGGTATTCATCGCGTGACATTTCCCCGAAGGGACAGACACAGGAACGAAGAAGGACACATGCCGGCCAGCCTAAGTGTTCCGAAGCAGTAGCAAGCTACCATGGCTCGGTGGAAACACTAGGAGACATTTCCCGGTAAGAGAGGCTACTAAGGAATAACAACTAGATAGTCAGATCCCACACATACCAAGCATTTCAATAACATACACACAATATGCTCGATATGTGCAAATACAACATGGCATCACAACATGACTCTATGACTCACGTATTTATTCATTAGGCTCCGAGGAGCGAGATATTACAAACATGGGTCACATGACCCAACATTCAGAGCATACAAGTCAAAGCACAAGCGGAAGCTTAACATGTCTGGGTACAGACATCTACAAATGAAAAAGGCTTAGAAGCCTGACTATCTACCAGATCCTGCCGAGGGCACAAGATCATAGCTGAGGTATCAAGCTAAACGTCGAAGTCCACGCGGAACTACTAACAAGACCGAAGTCTCTCTGCAAAAACGTAAAATAGGCAAACGTGAGTACAAATGTACCCAGCAAGACTTACATCAGAACTAACTACATATGCATCATTATCAATAAAGGGGATGGTGGGGTTTAACTGCAGCAAGCCAGCTTTGACTCGGTGGCTATCCTGAACTACGACTGCAAGTAACTCTTTTGAGGTGGCGCACACGAGTCCACATATTCACCATATCAATACACCACTATGGATCTGCACCCATCTCCCTACGAGTACGCCATCCATAGCACTCACGCTTATCTTGCGTATTTTAGAGTATCCACTTTCACTTGTCTATGAACTGTACAGGCAACCCAGAAGTCCTTTACCGCGGACACGGCTATTCGAATAGATATTGTTAACCCTGCAGGGGTGTACTTCTTCACACACGCTCTCACCACTTACCGCCGTTTACACGACATGTACTCGGCAACCTTCAAGCGGAAGCCCAACGTGGGTGTCGGCCACGACCTACCTAAACACTCAAGTCCCTAGTCCAGGTTTATCGCCTATTTGGGTTCCATCCATGAGGAGATCCGGCCGGGGTTTCGCTCACAGCCCCAAACGATGTGAACAGGGTTCCGTGACACCAAACGGGCGCCCGGTTTACCCGGCCACGTGCCTACCGCATCACATCCCACCCCTACGGTCAGCGCTGCGCATGGCCTCCAGCATACTACAAACACCAGAAACTACTTGCAACTCCTGGACAGAGGACAAGGGTGATTAAGAAGCCGAGAGGGTCCATTGGTTTCGGGCCCAATGCGTGGTAGTAGCTGAATCATGGATCACAAACACAAAACTCAGTTCCTGAGGATGGTTGCAATGAGACAACCCACCATGTACTCCTACATGGCCTCTCACCGCTACCTTTACCAAATCGTGTTCACACACTTAGCTCACACACAGTAAGACAAGTTCACACACCTCTGATTCATTCCCGATGAATCAGACCAGACTCAACTCTAAGCAATAGCAGGCATGGCAAACAAACATGAATGAGTAGGCACATCAGGGCTCAAACAACTCCTACTCATGCTAGTGGGTTTCATCTATTTACTGTGGAATGACAGGTCATGCAAAGGATAAAGGGGTTCAGCTACCGCAGCAAGTAACAGTTGAATCGATGTTGTCCTAATGCAATAAAAGAGAGCAGGAGCGAGAGAGCGGGTTGTATCGGAATGAACAAGGGGGTTTTGCTTGCCTGGCACTTCTGAAGATAGCATTGAGTCTTCATCAGTGTCAACGATCACAATGTCGGTGCAATGTCTATCGAGAGGGGACAAATACCGGCAACTGAGAAAGAACACAATCAATGCAATGCGACAATATGATGCATGCTATGACATGGCAACATGCTGGTGTTTTGAGCTAATGCAGCTAGCAACAAAGTTAAATGAAGTTGGTTTGAATCCAAGATTCAAATTCAAACTCCATATGTGATTATTCAAATGCCCTTTATATGATTTGTGCTAAAAAGAAGCTATAAGTTGTTCTAACATGCATGAAAATGGTACAGATGGATAGATTGGATTCTTCTGATCATTTTTCATATATAACTTGTTTGATTTGGAGTTACAGATTAAAAGTTATGAATTTTTGAAGTTTAAACTATATTCTGGAATTTCCTATATTAGAATAAATCCAGAAATTAATTTATTGCGTCAGCCATGCGTCAGAATGACGTCAGGGTCAACGGAGACGTCCAGGTCAAACCTGACTGTGGGTCCAGGGTGTCAGGGTTATTAGTTTAGTTAAAGTTTAATTAAAACTAAACCTATTTAGTTAACAGGGCTGGGCCCCACCTGTCATTGACTCATCGGAGTCAACCAGGGCCCACTCGTGGTCAAAGTCAAAGCCAGCAGCGCCGGCGTTTAGCCGCCGGCGAGCCCGATGCGGCGGTGGAAGTGGTTTTGGCCGTTCCGGCCACCAAATGGGTCGCGGAGGCCATCGGAGTGGAGCTGAGGACGAGCCGCGGCTCTTGGCGGAGTCCGTTGGGGTCAGGGTGGCCGGAGTTGGCGTCGGCGGCGACTTTGGCGGCCACCGGAGTTCGGGTGAAAGCGAACTCGGGCTAGGGTGTGCGGTGAGGTGCGGGGAGTAGTTGGTTAGGTGCTACGTGACGTGGTGAGCACGATGGACACCAAGTGGTGGCCGGAGGGTGACCGGGAGCACGTCGGCGACGAGCTCCACGGCGGTGGGTGCGGTTGAGCTCCGGGAGGTCACTACAAAGCTCGGGGGCAAGAAAAGAAGGGAGGGGAAGATGGCTAAGCTCACAGGGAGTTCGACGAAGCACTTGGTGCAGCTGGGGACAGGCCGGAGCGACGACGGCGTTGAAGGGGATCTCTGGCGATGGCGGTTCAGTCGAGGACGATGCGGTGGACTCGGGCCTTGCGAGGGCTCGGGGCTCGGCTTGCTCGAAGGAGAGGAGGGTGGCGGAGCTCCTGGACACGGAGGCACGACGTGGGGTTGACGGAGGGCGTGGCTACGGCGAGGGGGTGGCGGCGATGGTGTCGGCCATGGCGTGGGAGAGCGAGGGAGAGGAGTTGGGGAAGAATGGAGGTGTCCTGGGGGTTCACGGCTCGACGTGGAGTTCATCCATCCAGCAACGAGGCAAGGAGGTGAAGTAAGGCGACGACCAGCTGCGTGGCGCACGCTACGGCCGCCGTCGGGCACCTGCCTGCCTGCCTGGCCGGCAAGCAGCTCGCTGGCGCGGTGCTGGGCTGGGCCGGCAGGTGGGCCGGGTGCTGGGCGCCAGGTAAGTTTCCTCTCCTGTTATTATCCTTTTCTATTTTTCTGCAACTTCGTTGAATTATTAAAAATACTTAGGTAACTCCTAAAATCACCAAACTGCTCCTGGTCCATAGTTGGATTATTTCCAACATGAAACATTTTAGTTTGGAGATATTTGAGCATTTGAAATATTTTATATAATTTTAAATGCCCAAATTCAAATATTTATGATTTAATTCAAAGACCCTAAGATGACCTAGGAAATTGTGCATCACTTTTGGCAGAGGTTCTGAACCAAGACAAAAATGATGGACATTTTAGAAGGGCATTTCAGGTTCATTGAAAAAGTTTTTAGTAAACCCTAGTTGGTTTCAGAGGGGGCTGGGGGTTCTGTCAACCCCATTTCAGGTTTCTGTTGAAAGATATAACATGATGCAACACTCTAATGCATGAACTAGCTAGGGTGTGACAGAAAGTATGCTTGGGGACCTGATCGATCATTTTTTTCTTTATTTGTACACCTTCTCAGAACTTTGTCTTAAGTTGTGAAGTAAATATTGGGTCTGATATGTGAATTATTGATATGCATTAGCATGCATGATAGTTTCCTTTGTATTTGTTGGAATGTTGTAACAAGAAAACCTTCAAGGCAAGACACATGTAAGAAAAGCTGAAACCTTCATAGCATTGCAGCAGTATAATTTTATCTCGGTGAGAAATTACACTTACTAGCACAATATATATAAAAAAATGCTGCAAGGTTGATAGCATTGCGAGAAACCACTCTAGGTGCACAGAACTTCCTTTCCTCACCATGTGGGACATCTAGCATCGAAGGTACACGTGCCATGCACCAAATTATGAGTGCACAACCGCAAGGAATACAACTAATAGCAGTCACATCTCAAAGCCACACCTTTCCAATAGTAAGCTGGACGCACGAACAACACATCATTTCACACATCATACAATCCTCTCGTAATAATTTTCCAATAAAAAAACCACACGTGAAGTTTGGACGGTACTATTGCAGCAAGGCATATAACCCTTCTTTGAAACATCAAGTATGGTCCTATGGGGACTGTTCCAGAAAATAATATTCCCTCCCTTCCAGTTTATGGGTTCAATTCCAAACCTAAACCAATGAGTGAACTAGTACTACCCAATAGTGAGTGTTTACTATTGTATCATGTACGTACTAATTGCAACACATGCATGTGTTAGCGGTAGAATGACCACATATGAATTTGATGGTATGATTTGTGTAAGTTGCATGTCAAATTATTGCTCTAACATGTGGTCAAAGTTATCCTCCAAAATGCATTTAGACCCTATATGGATTGAGGGAGTACATGCATTGCTGAGTTTTCTCTTAATCCTTGCATGCAACATTTTTATTGAAGCTTGAAATGTGAACATGTGAATGGGAGGGACTACTACAACCCTTCCAAAAGAACTGCAGTACTGATGCTCAGTACTTTTTCGAAGTATGGAAGTAACTAATTTATTCCGGCACTCAGCATCTATTATGGTTAGGGGATTTCAAATTGAGTCATACAGACCGAAAGTAGGCACTTAGGGCATCCACAATGTATGCTTTTTGTTGCATCTAAGCCCTCTCTCTCCTCTTAGAGGCAGGCCTCTATACATTGCATGAACCGCCTGTAACAAAAAATTAGCTAGTATTACGTCTAACCTTAGAGGCTGCCTCTAACAATTCAACAATCCATATGGTCCCACTTGTTAGCCTTAGGAAGCATAAAAAGTGCAAGAAATATATTACTGATTGGACAAATGTGGTGCTAATTAATACATTTTAAACTTTTGCTAGGGCCCACCATAGAGGCTTGTTAGAGTCTCGATACATTGTGGGTTTTTTCATTTGATAAGAGGCAAACCATGTGGGGTCTAACTTAGAGGCAAGGCTCTATATACTGGAGATCCTCTGTACTACATTTGATGTGTCCCGTCAACTCACAGAACGAGTAGAAACTTGCTTAGTACGCCCTCTCCCCCACCCAAGGGACCGGTGGCTCACAAAGTCACAAGACGAGGAGAAGCTTGCTTACTACGCCTACGGTTGCTCCCTCGCGCACGCGCGTGGTGGCTCGCAGGACGAGGAGAAAACTTTACTACTCCCTCCATTAGACGTATACTCCTCGTCCCTACCTTGGTTAGAGAGATTATCATACTGTTTGAAATATATGTCTTTTAGCATATTTCAATATGAACAACTAGTACATACTCCAAATACAAATTTATATAAACGTATTTTAGAGTGTAGATTCACTCATTTTGCTCCGTATGTAGTCCATATTGAAACAGACATAGTAGTACAAACTCTCCCTCGCCCCTCGCCCCTCACACACGTGGTAGACGTGCAGCAATTCATTCGGTCTCAGATAGCTAGAACCATATACTATAGTACCATCACTGCTCGACTTCCCATAGAGGCAAAGAGCCAAGCGCAAGGTTAATATTTTAGAGATGCCAAGCGCAAGATTTTTAGGAGAATCGTAACCCAGGAGTATAGGGGATCGCAACAGTTTTCGATGGTAGAGTATTCGACACAAATTTATAGATTGGACACAAGGGCAGCCAAAGAATATTTGCAAGTACTAGCAGCTGAGTTATCAATTCAACCACACCTGGAGATTAAATATCTGCAGCAAAGTGATCAGTAGAAAACTAGTATGATAGTTTTGATAGTAGTGGTGACAGCAATAGTAACGGTAACAGTGATAGCAATGATTTTGTAGCAAGTGCAACAGTAATAGCAGCAGCAGTAGTAGTAACTTAGCAAGAACAATATGAGGAAAATTTGTAGGCATTGGATCTATGGATTCATTGGATGATATTCATCATATAACAGTCGTAACCTAGGGCGATACAAAACTAGTATCGGATTTCGGGTTCCGCAAACCCTTGAGAGGTTCAAACTACGGGGTGTGTGCGGAGATCTCAACCTACCCAGCTTGCCAACTCGCAAACCTCACAGCCTATCACGTCGAGATCGAAAGGAAAGAAAGACGCAACAATTTACCTAGGTTCGGGCTGCTTTGCGGTGTAAAACCCTACTCCTACTTTGTGGAGGATTGCCTCGAGGGGCTTAGGAAGAACTAGTACAGTAGAGAACAACCTCGGGAGGCGTGTTCTTGAGCTCAAGCGAGCTGGTGAGGTGGTGAGGGTGGAATGGATCCGATCCCCTCCCATGGTGGTGGATAGGTCCTATTTACAGTGGCCTTGGTCATGTTCCCAAAAGTAGGCGGGAAGATATCCCACAACAGCCAAATTTGAAGGGAGACAACAAGTACATCTTATCCTTACTAAAGCGGTCTTCGCCTGCAAAATGCCTCTGGTCGTGATGCTGCGGTGGGCTTGATGGTGACCTCTGTCCTGGCGGTCTTGGTCTTGTTGCACCAGAATGGAAACCTTTGGTTGATTCCTCGGGACTCTGCGCCTATAGCATCCTTTGCACAAAAGAGGAAAACTGGTACTCTGTGCCCGCTGGCGCCCGCCTAGTCTTGGTCGTCATGGCTCACGTCATCCGAACCTCGCGAGGTGCACCTTGCGTAGAAATCTGCACTCCTCGGGAGCTAGCCTGGGGAGGCCGATCCCCTTGGAGGTCTTGGCATCGTCCGCCTCGCAAGGCTTGGCCCATCGTGAGGGTCTTGAGTTGTTGATGCTAAAGCTGGGCCGTACCAGGCCGTCGATGGAGCCACTCGCGGGCCGCATGCAAGCAAGTCTGGGTACCCCCGTATCCAGAATGTCGACAACTAGGTCCAGTTCATAAATATAATGTAGGCATGTATTCCGTAAATAGTCATACGTGCTTATGGAAAGAACTTGCATGCCATCTTTTGTCCTACCCTCCTGTGGGACCGGGGTCCATAAGGAAACTAAGGGATATTATGGCCTCCTTTTAATAGAGAACCGAAACAAAGCATTAACACATAGTGAATACATGAACTCCTCAAACTACGGTCATCACCGGGAAGTATCCCAGTTATTGTCACCCCAGGGTTTACAGATCATAACACGTAATAGGTGAATATGACTTGCAAGATCAGATCTAGAACATAGATATAATGGTGAAAACATAAAGGGTTCAGATCTAAATCATGGCACCTGGTTCTAAAGTGACAAGCATTAGGCATGGAAAAGTAATAACAACAAAAATCTCAGAAAATAGTGGATACTAGGGATCAAGCCCTAACAATACTAACTCGATTACATGATGAATCTCATCCATGTTCTCACTGACTATCGAGTCTACGATGGAATTACTCACTCCCGGTGGGGAGCATCATGGAATTGGCGATGAGAGGGTTAGTGATGACAAAGATCGAAGATCCCCCTCTTAGGAGCCCTGAACGGACTCCAGATCTGGCATCTCAATGAAGAATAGGAGGTGGTAGCACCTCCGTGTCGTTAAACATGATGAAACTTCCACTCTAATTTTCCCCCCAAAAATAGGTATTTAAGGAGTTCGACTTAGGGTCTTAGGAGCCACTAGGTAGGCACAACCCACCTGGGCATGCCTGGAGGGGGTGGCCCACCCTGGTGGGTTTCGCTCAACCAGGGGGGCCCTCCGGTGGTTCTTGCCTCCGGTATTTTTCTTTTATTGCAAAATAATTCTCCAAAAAGTTTCATTCCATTCCAGGAACTTCTATTTCTGCACAAAAACAAGACCATGGTAGTTCTACTAAAAACAACATTATTCCGGGTTAGTTTCATTCAAATCATGCAAATTAGAGTCCAAAACAAGAGAAAAATCATTAGGAAAAGTAGATACGACAGAGACGTATCAACTCCCCCAAGCTTAAACCTTTGCTTGTCCTCAAGCAATTCAGCTGACAAACTGAAAGTGAAAAAGAAAAAATTTTATGAACTCTTTTGCTCTTGTTTACAGAAATAAGCTTAAGTAACACCCAAGTTTTCAGCAAAGATTATGACTTACCCTGTCAGCAATAACTCTTAAAAATTACATTAACTCATATCTATGGCATAATCAACTAGCGAGCGATAATAAGATATCTCAAAGGCCAACACTTTGTCAAAACAATCATGATATATATATATATATATATATATATATATATATATATATATATATATATATATAGACACACACACACACACACACAAGAGTGGTATCTTGCTAGCCCTTTATGAGACCGCAAAACATAAATGCAGAGCACCTCGAAAGTTCAAGCAGCGACTAAACATTGTAATTCATGGTAGACAAGATCCAGTCATGAGGCATCGAACATTAACTATACACAGTGCATGAGGATGACAATAGTGCTCTCAGATCTGGCGCTTATTTGAGAAGCTGATGACTCAACATAAAATTAAATAGATAGTCCCTTCATAGAGGGAAGCAGGGATTTGCAGCGGTGCCAGAGCACAAAATGAAATTTTGGGAAATGCACCCTTCCTGTTTACGTCACGACCAAAAGTTATCAATATCTTCCATGCTAAACACATTAGTGGCAGTTCCCAAACGAAAAAGGTAAAGGCTTAACCCCCTCCACCAACAAATACACTTCAAGGCTAGCCGAATCCACGTTTACAGTCCATACCGACAACAATCCTAGGGGACTTTTGTTTAATTATTTGCAGTTTTTGATTTCGGGACTGGGAATCCCTATTACCGCCCCTCTCGTGCAAGAATGAGTGAATAAACACTCATCATGAGAATAACCCGCTTAGCATGGAAGATAGCGACTACCCCCTGTCGCTCTATGACCTATCCAGGCACACAAAAACATATGTTTATTTGAAGTTTTTAGAGGTGGCACATACAAATTTACTTAGAATAGTAGAGTAATACCGCATATAGTTAGATATGGTGGAATCATCAGGAATAACTTTGGTTTAAGGATTTTGATGCACAAGCAGTATTCCCACTTAGTATAGTAGAAGGCTAGTAAATAGGTTGGGAAGCGGCCAGCTAGAGAGCGAAAACGGTCGTGAGCATGCATTATGCATAATGAACATTGATACTAGCATGAGTAGGATATGAACACAATGAACATAAATATCTTGGATGCTATGTTGGTTTTGATTCAACTACGTGCATAAACATGTGCCAACTCAAGCCACTTGAAACATTCAGAGGAGGATACCATATCATCATGCTACATCACAATCATTTTAATGCAATGTTGACATCCAAGATAAATCATTATCCACTCCTAGCTACTTAAGCATGGCATGAGAAATGATAATCTCTAGTTGTCATTGCACACATGTTTGATCATAATATGCTGAATCATGGATACTAGGTTAAACATATTTACGAAAACAGACAAGTTGAGTTCATACCCGTTTCTCTCTGCCACAACCAGTTCATCAAAAATCGTCATTATTGCCTTTCACTTGCACGACCGAATGATATGAAAATAATAGTAGTGTCAGAGTGTCGTGGACTAAGTTGGAATCTGCAAACATTTTATTCAAAAGGAGAAGACAAAGCAATTTGGGCTCTTTGTTAGATCAACAATAATGCATATGAGACCCACTCAACATTTTCATCATGGTCTTCTCCTTGGTATGACTCAATAAACAGAAAAGAATTTCAGACAAGCACACTGAAATATTTTTGGAGTTTTTATTTTTCTTCAAGAAAGCAAACTAAAGAAAGAAAAACAAAAACGAGAAAAACTATCTACACTGGAAAGCTCCCAACAAGCAAAATAAGAATCAAGAAATCTTTCTGGGTTTTCTTTTTAATACTACAACTAATTAAACTAGAAAGAAAAATCGAAAAGAAGCAATAATTATTTTTGGGTTTTCTCAAAAAAATTAAACACACAAGAAGAAAGAAAGAAAATAAATCTAGCATGGATAATACAATGAAAAAGTGTGAACACCGACGACTGGAATGAAATGTTCGAGTATGAATGTAATGTCGGTGGAAATATGTACTCCCCCAAGCTTAGGCTTTTGGCCTAGCTTGGTAATCACCATTCGTAGCCTACATAGTATTCAGAGTGGTAGCTCACGGAGGCTCTTGGTGTAACCGCCTCAGCCCGCCGAGCTCCCTTGATCTCTGCCTTGTACGAGCGGGCCTCGCTCTCTAGAACGTAATATCTTCTTTCGCTATCATAATAAAAAAGAGCAGGCGCAAGCAACATAACATGCACAATGGTTTCTTTATTGAACCTCAAGTTATAAGTACAATTAGTGATTTTTCCCTTAAGGAACTTATGGTGCTTCATGGCCTCAAAGTATAAGTAACGAGTAGGTAAGATGGGGTCATAAGGATGAGGTGTAACACTGACCTCTTTAGCTAAACGAGAAGCATAAATCCCACCATAGAAATAACCACTACCAACGTTATGTTGCAGCCTACGTGCAAAAATAGCTCCAAGATTATAACTTTTAATTCCGGTTAGGGAAGTGTGTATAAGGCTCAAGTCAGAAGAACATAGTGTGCTAACGATGCGTTTGCTATTAAAGAGTGCAAATTATTGAATTGATGGGAAATGAATACTTTTTATTCTACCTTGTGTCACTCCTCTATCCTCACTGTAACAAAGACTAGCCAAGAATGCCTCATATTCAGCTCTTGGTGTCTCATCTAGCGAACCCCAAAATGGAATTTTGCAGATATTAGAAAACATCTCTAGAGTCATGGTATAAGGATGATCATACAGGTTAAACAAAAACAAAACTCTAGACTCACGATATTTAAATTTCTTAGTAAAAGTTTCTATGAGGTTGAGATGTTGGTTGCACTTATCTTCAATGTATGGTCCGAGCTCAGCATTGTGAATATACTGCTCAAATTCTTCCATAATATCCGCGGTCACCGTGAAATTGGTACATGGCCATAAACATGATTTGATAGCCGCATCCCGCATTTCACTTGTGCTTGGTTCAACATAAGACCGATGGATTGAGCCACTACTGGATTATGCTTCTTTAGACCTCTTCCTCGAACAACTCCTAAAGAAACTCATATTATTCTATAAATAAAATTCTGAAATTTTTAGTCCATAATTTTATTGTCCACAAAACTTCACAAGATTGAATGCAACTACTCATAAGGATGTATAGAGGCTATACTAAGCATTCAAACTACTTAGAACTCTAAGAATTCAACATGCAAGCTCATCTACAGGAGCACCAAGAGTAGCTTATTATTCAAAATACATACCACTAAAGCAAAAACTAATTGGAGCAATGGAGGAGTAACATACCAAGTAGCAATCCTCCAAAACAATTTTGGAAATGGAGCTTCGAGCAAAGAAATCGAAATCCGCGGGTTTGAGAGCAAGAACACGAGAGAGAGAGAGAGAGAGAGAGAGCAATGGTTATTTTTTGCTGGAGGTAGGAGATGACATGGGCTAAAGAGATAAGCGAGGGGGCCCACATGGGGACCACAACCCACCAGAGCGGGCCTGGGGCTGTTGGCGCGCCCAGGTGGGTTTTGCCCACCTAGTGCACCCCCCTCCAATTCGCCTCAAATATTCATAAATATTTAGAAAAAATTGTATTAAATTTTCAGGGCATTCTGAGAACTTCTATTTTTAGGTCATTTTTTTATTGCACGGAAAATCCAGAAAATAGGATAAACATGGCATTTTATTTTATTTAACTAAGAAAACATACAACAAAGGTAAGGACAGAAGGTAGTGCCTACTAAATTTATAAACTTCACACCTCTCGAAAATGATCAATTAATAAGGTTGATCTAGTCTTATTAACAACCACCTTCGATTAGCATGAAACTGATGAACTTTCATAAAACACTAAGTTACCTCAATGGGGATATGCATGTACCCAACAATAAGTATATCATATTTCTCTTTGGCAGTAGGTAGAGGTAGTTGAAAACTTCCAATAGTGAGCGTCGGAGATTTTTCAATAACATTAATACCACTTGGCATTATTTCTTCGGAAAGTGCACCATATGGTCATTTCCATTGATATGAAAAGTGACCTTGCTTTTATTGGAATCAATAACAGCCCCTACAGTATTCAAAAAGCGTCTACCAAGGATAATCGACATGTTGTCGTCCTCGGGCATCTCAAGTATAACAAAGTCTGTTAAGATAGTAACATTTGCAACAACAACGGGCACATCCTCACAAATACCGATAGGTATGGCAGTTGATTTGTCAGCCATTTGCAAAGATATTTCTGTAGGTGTGGGTTTATTCAAGTCAAGTCTTCTATATAAAGAGAAAGGCATAACACTAACACTAGCTCCTAAATCACACAAAGCAGTTTTGACATAATTTCTTTAGATGGAGCAAGGTATAGTTGGTATTCCTGGATCTCCAAGTTTTTTAGGTGCCCCAACCTTAAAAGAATAATTAGCAAGCATGGTGGAGATTTTAGCTTCATGTATTTTCCTTTTATTAGTGATAATGTCTTTCATGTATTTTGCATAAGGGGCCATCTTTAAAATCAGCAAGCGAGTGCACAAAAAGACTGGCCTAATCATTTTAGGAAAGCGTTCAAATTCTTCATAATATATTTTCTTGGTCGATATAGGTGCAAAGGGCATGGGTTTTTGAACCCATTGTTCTCTTTCTCTTTGATGTCTTTGAGCAACAAAGTCTCTTTTATCATATCTTTTATTTTTAGATTGTGGGTTATCAAGATCAACAGCTGGTTCTATTTCAACATCATTATCTGGTTCTTTATCTTTGTCTAGTTGAGTGTATTCATGAACATCATCATTATCTTTTTCATTATCACTAGATGAATGTTCATTACCAGATTGAGTTTCAACATTAGAATAGAAACATCATTATTATTATCAGGAGGTTTTTCTACTTCATGTTCACTAGAGGTATGCAAAGTCCTATCATTTTTCCTTTTCTTTTTCTTTTTAGAAGGACTAGGTGCATCAGTGTAAGTTCTTTGAGAGTCTTGTTCAATTCTTTTAGGATGTCCGTCGGGATAAACTGGTTCCCGAGTCATTCTACCTCCTCTATTCATTACTCTAACAGCATAATCATTTATATTATTATTCATTCCATCAAGCAATTCTTTTTGAGATTTGGCAACTTGTTCTAACTAAGTATGAACCATAGAGGCAACTTTTCCTACACCTCTAACATCATTAGTGATTCTAAATAACAAGTTACTCAAGCGAGGAATCATATCAGAATTGTATTTCAATTGTGTCAAAACATTTGCATTGAAATGATGTTGTTTTCAAATGTAGTTATCAAACTCATAAAGGCATTGACTAGGATGTTTATAGTAAGGGATGTCACTTTCATCAAATTATATTAAAGAGTTTACCTCTACCACCTCTGGTGGTGGTGTGTAAAGTCCATGTATTTCTTCAATAGGAGGTAAATTTTTGACATCTTCATCTTTAATACCTTTTCCTTCATACATTTCTTTGCCACATGCATATCTTCAGGACTGAGATATAAGATACCACTCTTCTTTGGAGTGGGTTTAGGCAGTGATTCAGGAAGAGTCCATTCATCATAATTTTCTAATATTTTATTCAATAATTCCTCAGCTTGTTCAACAGTTCGTTCCCTGAAAACGCAACCAGCACAACTATCTAGGAAGTCCCTAGAACCATCGCTTAGTCCATTATGGAAGATATCAAGTATTTCATTTTTCTTAAGAGTGTGATCAGGCAAAGCATTAAGCAATTGGAGAATCCTCCCCCAAGCTTGTGGGAGTCTCTCTTCTTTAATTTGCACAAAGTTAAATATTTCATGCAAAGTAGCTTGTTTCTTATGAGGAGGAAAATATTTTTCAGAGAGGTTATAAATCATATCCTGGGGACTACACACACAACCAGGAGCAAGAGTACATATGTTAGCATCACCCTTTAACAAGAATAGAAATAACATGAGAATATCATAGGTGCGAATTTTCTCATCGTGAGCAAATAGGGTGGCTATGTGTCATTTAATTTAGTAAAGTGTGCCACAACAGTTTCAGTTTCATAACCATGGAAAGGATCAGATTCAACTAATTAACTCTGGGTCAACAAGGAACTCATAATCCTTATTAGTAACAAAGATAGGTGAAGTAGCAAACTTAGGATCACATTTCATTCTAGCATTCAAAGATTTTATTTTCATTTGCATAGTAATTTCTTAAGATCATCCCGATCATTGCAATCAAGAAAATATCTAGCTATCTCCCCATACATACATACCCTTCAATTATCTTGGGCAATTCATATCTAGGAGAGCTAGGTCTAATAGGTGTTTCAAGATTTTCGGTTTCAAGCACTTCATCAGTTTCAATAATTTCATCAGTTTCAGCATCCTCAATATCTTTAGCTCTAGCAAGTTGTTCATCAAGAAATTCACCTAAAGGCACGTCATCATCAAGCAAGGTACTAGCATCATCATGAGTATCATTCATAGCAAAAGTAGCATTGAGGGAGTCCTGGACTAGGGGGTGTCCGGATAGTCGAACTATCATCATCGGCCGGACTCCAAGACTATGAAGATACAAGATTGAAGACTTCGTCCCGTGTCCGGATGGGACTTTCCTTGGCGTGGAAGGAAAGCTTGGCGATACGGATATGTAGATCTCCTACCATTGTAACCGACTCTGTGTAACCCTAGCCCTCTCCGGTGTCTATATAAACCGGAGGGTTTTAGTCCGTAGGAGACAACAATAACAACCATCATACCATAGGCTAGCTTCTAGGGTTTAGCCTCCTTGATCTCGTGGTAGATCCACTCTTGTACTACCCATATCATCAATATCAATCAAGCAGGAGTAGGGTTTTACCTCCATCGAGAGGGCCCGAACCTGGGTAAAAACATCGTGTTCCTTGTCTCCTGTTACCATCCTCCTAGACGCACAGTTCGGGACCCCCTACCCGAGATCTGCCGGTTTTGACACCGACATTGGTGCTTTCACTGAGAGTTCCTCTGTGCCATCACAATCAGGAAGGATGCCTCTTGTCGTGTTTAAAGACGGTACCATTGCCAAAGGAGCTTTGGCCGCTGGCCAAACTATCCGGCTAGGTGGTTTTCATCTGACCGCCTATTCGGCTGCCGCTTCGATGATGACCTCTTGGGTCATCAAAAGCGATCTCCACGTCAACTCGGAATTCACCGAGCAGCTGGATCCGAAGAAGCTCTCTTCCTTAAACGAGCTCTTGGATCGCATCGCCGCCCTGGGAGTCACTACAGACTACAATCAGATTGGGCTTAAAACCGATCTAAGAGAGATTAACTCTCCCCAGGTTACCCACCACGTCGCGGTGGTAGAGGAACAACACGGCGACTCTTCTTCTATATTAAAAACCAGTTATGTCCGGACTCCTGATCCCTCCATACCGGATTCCCGCGAAGGGACGGACATCAATCAAATACTGAACCTAAAGTCAGGCAGCGGACCAGATTCGTTGGACGACATCCAGCAATCCAAGCTTCCAAATTCGGAAACTTTTCGGCCCTTGAGCCTCAAGTCGGGCAGGGTTCCGGACTTAATTGCACCCGCCCACCAAAACATAAGCGATCTATCTCAAATCCGGCAAGAGCCCACGGAGATAGTACATCATTACTGGGCCAGATTCCTCCTGGTTATGGACAGGATAAAGGACTGCCGTGAGGAAAGCGCAATCTCAATTTTCTGCAGCAATTGCACGGACAAGGGAATCACGAATGCCATAAGTCGTCACGAAATTACACGCTTCGCCGACCTGGCGTCCATAGTATGAAAGTACTGTGCGATGGAGAGTACCTGGAAAACCGAAACTAAGTTTTGGGACAATCCGGCTCCGAACACAACCCTATTCCGAAACAAAAGGGTGCATCATGCTCAGGCACCCGGGACAAAAACCAAAAAGCAAAAACCCCATAAAGGGCACGGAGCTGTACTGGAGGGATGGCTCAGCGGACCGTGTAAAATACATAGTACAGAGGGCGCCACTCCAACACATAGCCTTCGAGCGGTTGGATACTACGGTAGGTGGCCAAAAGTGGCGAAGAGCTTCTAGCCCCGGAGAACCAGCCCAACAGTACCAGTACGGTATTAACAGTCTTCGAGACTTTCGCATCAAATAATATGCGGAAATGAACAATCCGCAGCCTCGCCGAAGTATACCAAGTAGCAACAACAAATCCATGGAGCGACACGGCTATCAACTTCAACGCCAGCGACGAACCTAAATTCCGACAGCCCGAGCACCAGCCGCATTGGTCCTCAGTCCAATAGTGGACGGCTTTCGTCTTACCAAGGTACTCATGGATGGCGGCAACGGATTAAACCTCATCTACGAGGAAACCCTTCGAAAAATGGAAATAGACTGGAGCCGCATTGAGCGAAGCAGCACAACCTTTAGAGGAATAATCCCTAGTCGGGAAGCACGCTGCACAGGAAAAATTACACTAGATGTGGTGTTCGGCTCGCCGGACAACTACAGGTCCGAGGAGGTCACGTTCCAAGTGGCCCCGTTCAGCAGCAGATATCACGCTTTATTAGGGCGAGAGGCATTCACAATTTTTCAAGCTATACCCCATTATGGGTACATGAAGCTCAAGATGCCCGGACCCAATGGAATCATCACTCTTGTCAGTGATCCGGACATAGCACTCCGCACCGAAAATAAGACAACCGCACTAGCCCTAGAGGCACTATCCGAAGCCCTAGTGGCAGAGGAACTCACTGCGCTGCGCTCCATGGTGAACAGGGACGATGTGATACTCGATAAGAGATCCAAGTCCACCTCTTTTAAACCAGCGGACGAAATAGTCAAATTCCAAGTCCATCCAACGGACCCCACAAAGACGGCCTCCATTGGGGCACAATTAAACCCTGACGTAGACGCCGCACTACGAGAATTCCTTCGGGAAAATTGGGACATCTTTGCCTGGCACCCTTCAGATATGCCAGGAATCCCACGCAGGTTGGCAGAACACAAAATATCCTAAAAGGATTCAAGCCAGTCAAACAGGCTCTTCGGCGATTTTTCGAACCCAAAAGACAGGCAATGGGAGAGGAGCTAGCCAAACTATTAGAAGCCGGATTCATCAGAGACATCAAACATCCAGACTGGCTAGCAAACCTGGTAATGGTACCCAAAAAGGACAAATCCTGGCGCCTGTGTGTCGATTTTAAAGACCTTAACAAGGCTTGTCCAAAGGATCCTTTCCCCCTTCCCCGCATCGATCAAATCATCGATGCTACCGCACGGCACGATTCATTGTGCTTCCTCGACGCATACTTCGGCTACCATCAAATAAAGATGGCGGAGGTAGACCAAGCCACAATGGCATTCATTACTCCATACGGACCATTCTGCTTCAACACAATGCCCTTCGGACTCAAAAACGCCGGCGCAACATATCAGCGCATGATTCAGACATGCCTGGCTACCCAGATCGGCAAAACAGTGGAGGCATACATAGACGATGTGGTCGTCAAGACCAAACACGTCGAAACTCTAGTAGACGATTTGAGGCTCACATTCAACAACCTCCGAGCATATGACATTAAGCTCAACCCGGAAAAATGCGTTTTCGGCGTACCAGCCGGAAAGCTCTTGCGCTTCATTGTATCCGGTAGAGGAACTGAAGCAAACCCAGCCAAGATCCGAGCTCTGTCACAGTTGGATATCCCAAAAGACCTCAAACAAATACAAAAATTGACTGGATGTGTGGCAGCTCTAAGCCGCTTCATCTCCCGTTTAGGAGAAAAGGCATTGCCCCTCTATCGCCTCCTCAGGCGCACCGAACACTTCGAATGGACGGATGCTGCCACGGCCGGACTCGAAGAAATAAAGGCCATATTGGCAAAAAATCCGGTCACGGCCGCGCCCAACTTGGCCGAACCAATGTTGTTATATATCGCGGCAACACATCTAGTTCTAAGCGCGGTACTCGTCGTCGCACGAGAAAAAGAAGGGCACAAATTCCCTCTTCAAAAACCAGTGTACTACGTATCCACTGTCTTAACTCCATGCAAGTCCCGGTACCCACATTATCAAAAGATAGCGTACGCGGTGTTCATGGCATCCCAGAAGCTACGACACTACTTTCAAGAGTGTTCGATAACAGTGGCCTCCGAAGTACCTCTCAACGACATTATAAACAACCGCGACGCGACGGGCAGGATTGCAAAATGGGCCATTGAGCTCTTACCATTCGACATAACCTACAAACCACGGCGAGCTATAAAGTCGCAAGTCTTGGCTGACTTCATCGCTGAATGGACTGAAGCCGAACTCCCTAAAGAGTACGGTGCATACTCCAATTGGATCATGCACTTCGACGGCTCTAAAATGTTGGCCGTCTTGGGGGCTGGCGTCATCTTGACGTCCCCAACCGAAGACACAGTCCAATACGGACTTCAAATAATGTACACGGACTCCAACAATGCAGCCGAAGTCGAGGCCCTTCTACATGGTCTCCGGATGGCAATCTCCATGGGCATTCAACGCCTAGAGGTCCGCGGGGATTCAAACCTCGCAATATCCCATGTAAATGGAGATTTTGATGCCAAGGATCCGAAAATGGCAGCCTACCGTAACGCCGTCTTAAAAATGTCAGCTCGGTTCGAAGGACTTGAATTCCACCATGTAGCCCAGGATAATAACCAGGCGGCCGACGTGTTGGCGCGCATCAGTGCAAAGCGCGACGCCATCTCTCCAAACATCTTCCTAGAGCGGCTCTTTAAGCCATCCGTAGTATGGGAAGAGGAGTCCAGAAACAACAATCCGGAACCAACCGCACCGCCAAACACCGAACATTCTGACACAATCGGCGGCTCAGCCAATGAAATAACACTTTCAGCCCACGAAATAATGGCAATCATTGCCCCATGGACGGAACCATTCCTACCCTAGTTAATTAGGCAGGAACTCCCCGAAGACCAAAATGAGGCCCGTTGCATAGTACGGCAATCTAAAGCCTACAAAGTCCATGAGGGAGAGCTTTATAAGAAAAGCACAACTGGACTCCTTCAAAGGTGCATCTCCGAAGAGGAAGGGCGAAATCTGCTGGCTGAAATTCACGCCGGACTCGGCGGGCACCATGCCGCTGCCAGGGCCCTTGTAGGCAAGGCCTTCCGTACAGAATTTTATTGGCTGACAGCCCGGGCAGATGCTTAGGACTTAGTCCAACGATGCGTCGGGTGCCTGCTTTTTGCTAATCAAAGCCACATGCCACCCACCGCCCTCAAAACTATACCCATCACCTGGCCGTTCGCGGTCTGGGGGCTTGACATGGTTGGACCCCTTAAAGGGGGAACCCACAAGCAAAAGTACCTATTGGTCATGATGGACAAATTCACCAAATGGATAAAGGCCACGCCAGTTAAAACGGCCGAATCCGGACATGTGATAGACTTCATATCCGGGGCAGTACACCATTATGGCGTCCCCCACAGCATCATCACCGATAACGGCACGAACTTCACGGCCGACGAGGTTAAACTCTGGTGCAAAAATATGGGCATCAAGCTCGACTACGCTTCAGTCTATCACCCTCAAACTAACGGTCAGGTCGAACGAGCAAATGGTCTAATCATGAGCAGCATCAAACCCAGGTTAGTGCGGTCCCTCACGGAATCTAACACGCACTGGGTAGAGGAGATCGACTCCGTACTCTGGGGGCTGCGGACCACGCCAAATCGTACTACCGGATTCACGCCATTCTTTATGGTATATGGCGCAGAGGCAGTTTTGCCCTGCGATATAATTCATGACTCACCTCGAGTGCGCATGTACGAAGAAAGAGAAGCCGAGTTGGATCGGCAGGACAGTTTGGACGCATTGGAGGAGGAGCGCGACGTGGCAAAGGCTCGTTCCGCATTCTATCAGCAACAGGCTCGAAGATATCAAAGCAGAGAAGTACGGGCCAAAACTTACAATGTTGGCGAACTAGTTCTACGCCTGCCGGACAAGAAAAAGGACAAACTCAAGCCCAAATGGGAAGGTCCCTTCATCATCGACCATGTCCTGACCGGCGGTGCATACCGTCTGCGAAACGCATCGGACAACCGACTCGAGCCGAACCCATGGAACGCAGCCCGCCTCCGAAGATTCTACACCTAGCGCCGGACTCAGAGTTCGTCTCCCTCCTCCGTCCACATTTTATACTTCAGTTTTCTTTTGTTTATCTCTTTCTCCTCCCTTTTTCATAGAGCCTTTGAGGGCTGATCTGTGCATTGTTCGCACACACTTGACGTGCTACCCGCACTCATTATACCTGGGGGCTTCTTTAACAGAAGCTTATTTATGCGGGCTTTATGCCCAACACATGCGTCAAACTTCCGCATGTACCTTTTATTCACCATTATATGCATCGATATGACTTAAGTTTTGGCCAAGCTGGGTTGCCTGGCTCCTGTGCTTACCCCTACGTTCCCGATTGTTCGGCTAGGAGGTAAAGGGAGCACCTCTGTGATTGTTACTGCCGGGTCAGCCGCATGTGTACCTCAGACTGGGTGAAGCCGAAAGCTAGCGTTCTTAAGGGAATATTCGGTCGGTGACTTGAAAGATGATTTTTTTACCTAAGTATTCGTCTGCCCCCAGATGCTTTTCTGCTCTTTTCGCAGTCCGGACATGCACTTTAGGGCATGCCTCCCAGGGAAAGGAACCCCTAACGGAACTATTCTCCTTGGAAGATGTTTCTTACTAACCATGCAATATAACATAACCAGTTGGGCACTTGTCTGATAAAGCACTAATGACCCCTACGCCTGGTCTCCATGCATGCCCCGGTTTTTTCATAACCGTGAGGGTATTCGGACACACTCCGGACTCTAGGGTCCCGAGGTTGAAGCGAAAAGGTCTGCAAAGACAAATGATCTACAATCCGGCTAGAAGGCATTATACATGTCATTTTAAAATACATCGTCAAATTGACTGATTTTACTCCTCTTCAATCCCATCTAACAGGCTGTCTAATTTACAGTCCCGTTGGGAATACTTAGCGGACAACTCTAATTGGCCGTACATTAAGCTCACAAGGATCTCCTTCCCATCGGGCCCCACAGGTCCGACCTCGGCCATGTGGTTCGGATCCGCCTTCGTGTACCGCGTCTTCACCATGGCCCAGGCCTCCCTGGCGCCTTGACGGCAGGCTGATATCTTCCACAGACGGAAGCGCTGCCGTGCTCCCTGAAGCTTCTCCGCAAGCCCTCCAAGGCCCTCGGGTAGGGAGACGGACGACCGTAAGGCTTGGGCGACGCCACTCATCGCCTGCCGAACACGTTTGTGCAGTTACACCAGCTCGAGAAGTTGGTCACCCGTTGAACCGGGCATCTCCTCCACAGGGCGACCTGTGAGCACACCTACAGACACATTTCTGTCAATCGACTTCCTAGCCGAACTCTTCTTTTCAAAAGAGTTTGCTCAAGCACTTACTGTAGATGCCGCGACGAAGCCGCCGATTCTCCTTTACGGAGTCAGACAGCTGGACCCGAACATCTTTTAGTTCTTCGCCCAGCTGGGTGTTGGCATCTTGGAGTTTGTTTCTCTCCTGCTGCACCCTCATAAGCACCTTTTCGCTGGCCTTCAGCTGGCGTAGCAGATGTTGCTTGTCCGGATCTAGTCCGGCGCCCTCTGCAATATTATTGTCAGACTTATACGCACGCCACATGCCATAAACCGCTTATCTTTTTGAAATATGTGTTACCAGAGGAGGTCTCTGTGTCTCCTCCTGCGGCGGCTAGTGCGACCTCAAGTTGGGCCTTGCACTCTTGAATCTCCTGGGACAATTGGGTATTCTTCTCCGTAAGATCCTGCATATCGAATGATCCTTAAATCAGTTATTCTAACTACTTTATGTCTCGGGGGTTACTGGCATATATAACTATTAAAATCCCTTACCCGTATGTCTTTCACATACTGCTCCGTGGCTCTGGTTAAACCATCTTGAGCGGCACGGAGGTGCGCGTCTCCCGCATTAAAGGCATTCAACGCCTCTGGGGAGAAACACGCGTCACGAAGAACTGTCCGGCGACGCCTATGATTCATGGCGCTCTCCACCTCAGACCTGGTGGCGGACAGCCTGTCGGCATCCTCCAATGGAGGAGCATCCGGCTCGCGCCTTGCGCTCGCCTCCCCCTCCGGACCAGGTGTTGGAGCCTGGCTGGCGGAGGCTTGGTTGGCAACCTCTCCGGGCACAGTCCGGCAAGCGCTCTTTCTCCTGGAAAAGTCATGAGCATTAATATACCTCCCAGGAATCTTTCCCTTAAAAACGGTGGCGTGCTATACCGTTGCGGCGACGTTTCGATTCGCACCGCACCCCTCTTCCGCCTGCTGGACCGAACTGACCCTCGTTGGTCCGCCGCCGCGGGATCGGCTTCCCGCCTTGATGGCACCTTCTGCGAGACACCGTTGGTATACGGTGGTCAGAAATAAGCATGGACGAAGTAATGGTGTCAGGACTCCGGTCATAGTTACCTGGGAAGCCGGAGATAAACCGGGGAAGTCAGCCGTAATGGCGACTAGAGCATTGTACATGCTAAGTTGGTGGAAAACCCCGTCAATTAGCTCCACCTCTATGTCCGGATCCTCTCTGGAGGCCGGATCAAGGGATCTTTCCAGATGCTCGGGTTGTGGAGTCGGACTGTGTATGCCCTCCATATCACGGCGCAGTTCCTGCGTCGAAATCATAAAGTAAGACACTTAACTTTGAAAGCACAGATCGGATAGATAAACGTCCGCTTACCCAGCTCCGAGGGTTATTCATGGAGAATCCGTTCAATGGACTCGTGTGGAGGAAGTCCTCCTTCTCCCCCTTGTACAAGCCGGACAGGATCTTCACCAGATCGGCGGCCGATCCCGGCCCCTTGCGGCCATGACGGGTGGCGTCATTCTCCCCGTTGAAATCCCACATGGGGTGCCCCCTATATTGGAGCGGCTGCACCCCTCACATAATGCACATGGCCATGACTCCAATCATGGTCAATCCGGAATGAGCCAGCAACCTTATCCGGCCCATCAGATAATGGACGCTCCTGTCATCTTCCCGTTGAGGGCTCCGCGGGCGCCAACTCAGGCGTTTCTTCAGAGTGTTGCTGAACTCCGGGAGGCCGATCCGAACTGGGTCCGACAATGGAGCGTCTTCCATATAAAACCATTCCGAAGGCCAGTCTTCAGACGCCTTCTTCGGGGTTCCAAATAGATATCCGGTCCCGGCGATGCGCCATATTTCAGCTCTGCCAACTTGATATATCGACCCCTCGTGAGAACGGGGTACGAGGCAAAACAATATCTTCCACAGTGCAAAATGGGGCTCGATGCCCAAGAACAGCTCGCAAAGAGCTACGAAACCCGCAATGTGCAAAATGGAGGCGAGCATAAGGTGATGAAGTTGGAGTCCGTAGAACTCCAGGAGCCCCCGGAGAAACGGATGTATAGGAAATCCGAGCCCCCTTATTAGATAAGGGACAAAGCACACCCGCTCTCCTTTGGAGGGATTGGGGGTGTTCTCCGCCTGCTTTCCGCCTTTGTAGGTGGCCAGTCCGGCTCGAACCGGGACCACGAAGGCCGGAGGAAGGAATCCCTCTTCTTGGAGCGTCACCAGCTCGCTGTGCGGGACTAAACATCTCCTCCAATCTCCTTGCTGAGGGCTGGGAGCGCGAGAGGAGGAGCCGCATCGACGTTCCATGATGGAGTGGATTTTTGTCAGAAGCGCTCCGATGAGTACTCGCGGAAGGAGGATGGTGTGATTTGGATCTAGATTCTTGCCTCTCTTATAGGCAGCTTACTCGCGCAGCTTGGGGGTAAAACGTAAAAATACCCTGGCCTTTCGCATTCATACGACACGTGGAAGAGGGCCATTATTGGGCGTGGAAGCCAAGGAGCGCAACAATTATAAGGAAGCTGGACACTATTCGGCAAGCGCATGGAATTTGGAGGAGAACCCGCCTTGCAACGCCGAAGACAATATACGCGCTGGACTCGCCGTCATTGAAGCCTGGTTCGGGGGTTACTGAGGGAGTCCTGGACTAGGGGGTGTCCGGATAGCCGAACTATCATCATCGGCCGGACTCCAAGACTATGAAGATACAAGATTGAAGACTTCGTCCCATGTGCGGATGGGACTTTCCTTGGCGTGGAAGGCAAGCTTGGCGATACGGATATGTAGATCTCCTACCATTGTAACCGACTCTGTGTAACCCTAGCCCTCTCCGGTGTCTATATAAACCGGAGGGTTTTAGTCCGTAGGAGACAACAATAACAACCATCATACCATAGGCTAGCTTCTAGGGTTTAGCCTCCTTCATCTCGTGGTAGATCCACTCTTGTACTACCCATATCATCAATATCAATCAAGCAGGAGTAGGGTTTTACCTCCATCGAGACGGCCCGAACCTGGGTAAAAACATCATGTTCCTTGTCTCCTGTTACCATCTGCCTAGACGCACAGTTCGGGACCCCCTACCCGAGATCCGCCGGTTTTGACACCGACAAGTATCATCAATAACTTGCGAAATATCAGGATTAATAGCATGTGGTGGCGTTGCAAGTTTACTCAAAATAGAAGGTGAATCAAGTGCAGAGCTAGATGGCAGTTTCTTACCTCCCCTCGTCTTACATGGAAATAGCTTAGTCTTGGTATCCTTCATATTCTTCATAGTGATAAATAGATAATAATCCCAGGTGACAGCAAATATAGCTATGCTCCCCAGCGACGTTGCCAGAAAAAGGTCTTGATAACCCACAAGTATAGGGGATCGCAATAGTTTTCAAGGGTAGAGTATTCAACCCAAACATATAGATTCTACACAAGGGGAGCCAAAGAATATTAGCAAGTATTAGCAAATGATTTGTCAATTCAACCACACCTAGAGATTAAATATCTACAGCAAAGTGATCAGCAGCAAAGTAGTATGATAGTTTTGATAGTAGTGGTGACAGCAATAGTAATGGTAACCGTGATAGCAATGATTTTGTAGCAAGTGTAACAATAACAGCAGCACTAGTCACTTAGCAAGAACAATATGAGGAAAATTCGTAGGCATTAGATCGGTGGATTCATTGGATGATATTCACCATATAACAGTCATAACCTAGGGTGATACAAAACTAGATACAGTTCATAAATATAATGTAGGCATGTATTCCGTAAATAGTCATACATGCTTATGGAAAGAACTTGTATGACATCTTTTTTCCTACCCTCCCCTGGCAGCGGGGTCCATAAGGAAACTAAGGGATATTGAGGCCTCCTTTTAATAGAGAACCAGAACAAAGCACTATCACATAGTGATTACATGAACTCAAACTACGTCATCACCGGAAAGTATCCCGGTTATTGTCACCCCGGGTTTATGGATCATAACACGTAATAGGTGTATATGACTAGCAATATCGGATCTAGAACATAGATATAATGGTGAAAACATAAACGATTCAGATCTAAAATCATGGCACATAGGCCCAAAGTGACAGGCATTAAGCATGGCAAAGTCATAACAACATCAATATTAGAACATAGTGGATACTAGGGATCAAGATCTAACAAAACTAACTCAATTACTTGATGAATCTCATCCAACTCCTCATCGACCAGCGAGCCTACAAAGGAATTACTCACTCCCGGTGGGGACAATCATGGAATTGGCGATGAAGGAGGGTTGGAGATGACGAAGATTGAAGATACCCCTCTCTGAAAGCCCTGAACATAGATTGAAGAACAGGAGGTGGCGGCAACTCTGTGTTGTGAAACATGGTGCAACTTCCTCTCTGATTTTTTCTCTGAAAATAGGTATTTAAAGAGTTGGAATTAGGGTCTGCGGGGCCACTAGGTGGGCACAACCCACCTGGGCCTGCCTGGAGGGGTTGGCTCGCCCTGGTGGGTTGTTCTCAACCAGGGGGCCCCATTCTGGTGGTTGTTGGCTTCAGCATTTTTCTTTTATTACAAAATAATTCTCCAAAAAGTTTCGTTCCATTCCAAGAAATTTTATTTCTGCACAAAAACAACACCATGGTAGTTATGCTGAAAACAACGTCTGTCCGGGTTAGTTTCATTCAAATCATGCAAATTAGAGTCCAAAACAAGAGCAAAAGCGTTAGGAAAAGTAGATATGATGGAGATGTATCAGAGAACGACTAGTAGTACTACGCCTAGTAGTACTACGAGTAGAACATACTGTATGACGAAGAAGGCAACAAGAATGTATGTTTTGCGTGACAGTCTCTTCTTACAGGACGTGTTAGACCTAGTGGACGTCATTGTTGCAATGGGAGTATCATAGATGGCACGATTCAGAGTGGTGGGCAGCGGGAATAATATTTGGAGCTGCTTAGTCTTAAACCCCATGAAGAAGTCCCATCGAAAGGAATAGCCACCCTCTACACGTGCTCCTATGTAAACCGAGTAAATGAGATACAAAGAGAAAGAGACAAAGTAAAAGAAATCACCAGCCTTAGAGCCAGTCCTATTGCATTAGTGAATGATATTTCGACGTCATGTTTGACATGGTTATATTATTAACCATGCTGCGAAGGTAGCAGCAGATTTTTATTTATTTATGGAGGTAGCAGCGGATGGATACTCAACCAGGAGTGAAATGATGGCTGCTTCATCGGTCAAACATAGAGAAAGGTGGGCCTCATGATTTGCCGGCTCATTATTCATTATTACTGGCTATATTCTTTGCCTATATAACAACCGCGTCGTAGAGTAGTTTTTTTCTTCAGTGGCACGCACGCAATATAAATAGGTTCATATGGAGAGAAAAAGAAACCGCTCCACTATATACATAGGCAGGGGCCTACACGGTTCCTTGCTGGGGTTGCTCTCTTCACACTCTCTAACACAAAATGACTGTGGCCACATCTCTAGTCACACATCCGGGCGGATCACGTCCATCGGGGTAAGGGGTGGATGCTTTGTGTAGATGCGATCGCCATCGCCGACGGTGAAAAGCCACTGTCAGCGCGTCCTAATCAGGGGTCCCCCCTCCCCGTTCTCTCTCATAAAGTTGGTGCGGTTGCCTTCGTCCCTTTCTCACTGTCGCGATGTGGGCAGTTGCCACTTCCAGCCGCCCTCCTCTGGCTACATCCCGACATCCCTCAAGTACAACTTCTTTTACAGCCATCTTGCACCACTACCCCAGCTGCCCACATTGCTCCATGTGGATATTTCTCTACCTCTTTGCCCGCATGTACCTCTACTGGCTTCTACTATATTTGTGATGAGATTATGTCTCATCAACTAGTCCGACTAGTCTTATTCTAATCATACTTCTTCAATTTCTTTGCCATAGGGATGCTTGGCTCGATTTTAGTGAAACTGCGCAAAATGATCCAGTGGTCAAAGGGTTGCAAACTTCATTTCTTCAGAAGATTCAATGTCGCCAGCAAATTAAACCTGCTTAGGGTTTAGGGTTCAAGGCCCAGGGACTGCATGGATAATTTTTTTCATTAGTTGTCTCTGTTCCAAAATAAGTGCCAACTTTAGTACAACTTTGAAACTTATTTTGGAACGAAGGGAGAACGTATTGGCTACGATCTGTGGATCATTGAGATGCAATAGCAATGTTAATCTCCTTTGTATTTGATGAAATGTTGCAATGGGGCAACCTTGGATGCAAGATACATGAAACAGAAGCTGAAAGCTTCATAGCATTGTACAATTTTATCTCACTGAGAAATTACAGTACTGTGTACTAAACAGTTAGGTGTCGCACGGTGTCCAAAAAATATGGTGATAGTATGAGTAGGCCATGTAATGATTGAGCTATCGTGTTTTTGCTTATTTCGCACTCCTCCATTGTAAGAGTGGAGAAAATTGTAAAGAGTGGAGATGCTCTACCTCCTTTTGCCGAAATGTGAGACATCCAGTATCCGGTGCACGTGTCATGCACCAACGTAAAGTGTACAGTACAACTGAGACTCAGCCCGGTCGTACCACCACAGTAATAATGACCAATGAGCCATCAAATCACATAGACCCTGCAGTAAGTTGGACGGACAAAGCAACCATCACTCATCATTGAATCCACTTCTCCCTTCAACGCATGCACCAGTGAGAGGTCGCGTCCGCTCTGCCCGGGCATGAATGCGGCACCGACTCTCTGGAGCGGCGCTAACCATTTCAGGTAGGAAGCACGCGCAGGCGATGGAGCAGCTTTGGGTGGGCTAGGCTGGTCAGGAGTGGGCATGACAGTTGTCCCGACCGGACGCCAAGAAACGAGAGGATGCACCGACTCTCGCGGCTAAATCATAGTACTACACACCATCTCTCTGTAGGAGTAGGTCGACGTATCGCTCACGCGCACACATGCGCACACACAGGTTCATAGAATAGGAATATCGTGGGAGTGGGAAGCCACATGAAGTGAGAAAAATGGAGAATGTACAAGAAGAGAAGATGTACACACACGTTCGTCAAAGACACAGTCGTTGCCTCGCACTATAGCCCAGCCGACCATAGCACGACGGCCCGATATGTGCCTCTCTCATCCCGACGCCAGCGGTCAACCGCTATATCTGCATCCCCGGGATTTGACGCACGAGACTGCCGGATTTGGAGCATTCCGGTCGCGTGTGACTGCGCCTTGCCATGGATTGTTCGGGTACTGGGTCGCACAACAATGGCAATGCCTCCATGCCGTGTGTAGGTACTGAATCCGCCTCTAGCCGCTCGGATCTATCCCGTCAGCGGATCACCAACAAAGACATGGCAGGCCACTGTCCGTGCTCGACCTGGCCCAGTGGCTAGTCGGTTCACCGTTTCCTCTCATGTAGTGCGATGGCTGCCCACGGCAAGTCCCGCGCCACATTTCGACCACGCAATAACATTCTGGATGTGTGATCATCAAGTGCAAAAAAGATAAGGTGTCTCATACTTCTTTTGATTCGGTTGTGCTCCCTTATTCGGTGCATGTTCGTCAGCTTATACTCAAACTTGTGTGTAGGATGGATGCAAGTTTTGGTTTTGGGAATAAGAATACATCGATCTATTGATAGCACAAAATTTGGTAGATGCTGATGCACTCTTTGCTAGAATAGAGGCTAGAGATGATATTAGATGTGAAGCAATGTCTAGTTCTTTAGAATCGAAGAAGAAAGAAGTGTGCAAGCTCAAGAAGCCACAGATCAACAATGAAGACATAGAGAAGATATAAATACAATTAGTGGGAGCAGTTATGGACATTGGATATCTTTTAAAATGTCTAATTGTGGTTATTGTTTTCTTTGGTCTTTCTCTCCTAGCAAAGAATTGGTAAATGTACTTCCCTGTATCAAAATGTCATTGATGAAATAAAGAAATGTGTTGGAAAATAAATATGTGCATATGGTCGGTGGACGTATTAATTACATTGGTTCTGATTTTTTCTTCGTTTATTGGGCTCATCACATTTTCTTCGTAACAGTCTTATTTTTACTTCTTTCCATCACTGTTCACATTCCAAGGTGCATTAAATTGATGCATGCAAGGATTAAACGAACCAACAAGTGCATGTAACCATTCCTACTCATTTAGTGGTCGTACATGAATATATTGTTATTAATAAAGATTAAAGTTTGAGTAATTTTGTAAACTACAAGATGGATTACTATATTTCTCCACTCATCATCTGCCTTGGTTGATGAGATTTCAAATTTATGCCCTATAAACCGGAAGGTAGTGACTAATTAAAATTATTGGTCAAACTTTGACAAAAACTAATATGACATGGTGTAAAAACCCGGAGTGAGGTAGTATAGTACGAGATACGGTGGCACACTGACTTAGGGCCGAATACAAGTGCCCAAAATTATTGGAAGAGAGAAAAGTGTACATACAAAATAAGTGAAATTGAATTTCTCAATATTTCTTTTTGAAACGGAGGCAAAATATTTGCCTCATCCATTAGATAAGAGGATAATAGAGTTTGACAGTTTGCAAGTGACCCTACAAATAAACAACATGGCAACTACTCTCTATACACCCTAGTTTCTTAGCACCCACTGTAACCCTTAGTACATACGGTGGCACACTGACTTAGGCCGAATACAAGTGCAAAAAATATTTAAAATGGGAGGATGTTGCAGCCCACCTTTCCTATATTTTGACCGTGTGTGGTTCAGTTGTTGTTCACTTTGGAGGGCCGTGTACCACACGTGAATGATAGTAAGTGCGACTGGGAGGCGCGGAGCATTAATTGCAAGTTGACTTCTTCGAGCGTTAAAATTTCTTCATGTATTAGCATTGCCCTAGTATTTTTCTTCACTAGTACGCTAAATAAAGAGTTCCATTTCGTGCACAATTTAAAACGGTTTTTTTATGGAGAGAAAAAGAAAACCACCCCAACTATATACATTGCAACCTCAGCGCTTGTTTTCTAGGGTTTGCTCTCTTCACAGTCTCTCTCCGCTATATATATACACGTTGGAGCCTCAGCGCTTGTAGTTCCTCTCTACACACTCTCTCACCCTATCAAGATCTAAGATAGACTGTGTTGGCCTCTCTCTCTCTCTCTCTCTCTCTCTCTCTCTCTCTCTCCCTCACTGCTGGTCAAAGAGCCGGCAGGATCCCGTTCGGCGGGGAAGGTAGGGAGGCTGAATACTATCGCCGTCGATGAGCGAGGGAATCCACTGACAGCGCCGCTATTCTCTTTTACCCAGCGGCGGTGCAGGAGGGCCTCTGACCCCTTCTTCCTCGCCGTCGTACATAGTGGGGGTAGATCGGCCTCCGGCCACCCACCGGGCCACACCTCGAGAACCTTAAGGTATAATTTACTTAATCCACAGGCATTGCTCTAGCTGCATGGAATTTTTTAGCTTTTGCACTCGAATCTAGGTGTTTGATAAAACACAAAAGTACTGGGGAAAGTTGTATATCATGAATCAAGGATGTGGTTCAAAGAGGAGAGGAAGGGGGAAAGTAGTATAGACTGGCTATCCAACACCTATGTTGGTTGAAAAGGGAAAACGATGACAAACGTAGTACACACATCTGTAAGGAACTGATCTTTTTGTGGGTGGGGTACAAGACTGTAGAGTTTGAGCAGGACTAGATTTGTTGCCCTCACATAGGGAAAGGTGTCTAAAGATAAGAAAAATGGGACCAACACAAATATGCTCCTTCATTGTTTGTTGCAACAAACTGTGCATCACCCCTTTATACATCGGTAGATGCACATGGTGGTTGTGCGTCCACTATCCCATACAACTCTTTAGCTATTGTTAATCCAATAATGCGGCTGGAAAATTAAAGCAATGCCATAGTTAAAAGCAACCATGTTTAACGAATTTTGTTGTTAATATAATCTATCTGTTAATATGAATTAATGCCATTGTTTGACAAATTCTACTTCCTTGCTTTCTTTCCCATTTAGATAAGTTAGATGCTTGTTTTTGTGGGCTTTTGTGTCAGCCATCGTTATTGACCAGTAATTGTTTCCTCTGCACCTCTGTGTAACCAGGGTTATCTACTTCACCTCATTGCTATTGTGACCTTTTGTTTCACTTCACAAAACACTTTTGTTTTAAGAGTGTTTGGTGCAGTTCAACCAAATTGTCACATCGACAAGTTGCTTGATTGCTTAATCTTAGTGGAAATGAACAAGAGGAGATCTGACTTCCTATCTGTGTTGGCAAATTTGTTTCAGATATTGTTCTTGTGAGTTGTTTGAATTCTGCGTCATGAGAGGTCGGTATTGTCCTTCTTTCACATGATTGTGAAGTGTGCTTTCATATGTTGTGCTACTTATACGGTAATGTTCCTTGATTTTAGTGAACTGCACAAAATGAGACCAGACTTCCAATCTGTATGTGCACGGTAATATCCCATTGAGGTAAGATAAAGATACTTCACAAGTGTTGGCCTGTATTTTGCTACTATCATTAGAAAATTGACGTAGTTGTTTAGTGCTATACTTGTGCTCCCTAATTGACATGAAAAATCTTACATTGAAGGCAAAGCTTATCTGTTATTGAACCAAGTGATGAAGGGGAAGAACAAACGGAAGAAGAACGAAAATCAACTCCCGGTGTTGTAATGAAGCACTGGAACTGTGATAACACAAGTAATGATATAGTTTTGCATCTTAATTTGTTGTTATGGCTGGAATGAGCAATTGTTTTGCCACTGTGATTTGATGCCACTCTTAATGTAGTATGTAATTATCTCTATTTATGGAAACATGGATCTTGTTTAAAGATAACATATATTTTAGTGGAACTGTACAAGAAGATGTTGGAAGCATTAAACTAATCAAGGAGTATATAGTAAGCATGGCAACCAGAGTAGATAATAACGGATGGTTCCCAAGAAGTTCTTCATCTGTATGTGTCGGTGTCAAAACTGGCAGATCTCGGGTAGGGGGTCCCGATCTGTGCGTCAAGGCTGATGGTAACAGGAAGCAAGGGACACAGATGTTTACCCAGGTTCGGGCCCTCTCAATGGAGGTAAAACCCTACTTCCTGCTTGATTAATATTGAAGATATGGGTAGTACAAGAGTAGATCTACCATGAGATCGTAGAGGCTAAACCCTAAGAGCTAGCCTATGATGGTATGGTTGGAATTGTGATCGGCCTTCTAAGGACCAACCTCTCCGATTTATATAGACACCGGAGAGGGCTAGGGTGTCGGGGATATACCCCACGGTATGATCCGGCCAGAAGTATGACCCGGCCGGACTTGACGCTTCATCGTAACCCACTGGAGGATTGGCGATTTCCGGGTCTGGCGGTTCACTGTTGTGACGACTCATGAGCCTGGCGACTTAATGATGGCCCATGCAGGTCAGACGGATGACAAAGGCTTAAGGCCCAGTAGGCCGACTCATGTTATTGTGGGCCGGCTTAAGACGGAAGGCATGAGGAATATTTCCTTTTCGAGGAAGCAAGACCCGTACTTGTATCCGACCTGTAATAGAGAATAAGTTAGTTCTAATCCTACTAGGACTCTACATGTAAGCCGCCCCTTCAACTTATATAAGGAGGGGAAGGGCTCCCCAAAGAGGAAGAAGCAACAAGAAACAATATCTAGGGCTAGACACAAAGGGGGAGCCAGCTTATGCGGCGACTCTCTGATGAGCATAATGAGATCTAACCACAAACAGCATGTAGGGTTATTACCGGATGATGTTTCGCGGGGCCCGAAGCTGTCTAAATCCTTGTCTTGTGTTGCGTCTCTCGATTCCGCTCAACCCCTCTCAAGCTACCACATAGATGCGTTGGCCTCGCGACGAAGTCCTCACACTAAGGACTTCTGCCGTGACAATTCCACGACAGTTGGCGCCCACCGTGGGGCATGCGCTCGGTGGTGTTGAGTTCTTGAAGGGATCTCATCTAGGGATCGACAAGCTCGTGATTTCGTCAGATGAGGAAGAACCAACAAGATTGTTGTTTTATGGTCACAACAAGATTAAACTTTGGAGTCGGCAGTATAAGGTTTGAGATCAAAAGAAGCTATGGTTCCGTGTGTGTTGCCGCACGCGGCCTGATGATCCACCCATCGAAGTGGGTTTGATTTCCGTCAAAACAGTTAGCACGATCCGGCGAAACTGAGGCTGACTCAGAGTACTCCGCTATTTCAATTGCCATTTTATACTACGACGAGAGCCGGTGCACGTGAAGAAAATTGCATCTGTGGCAGTCGACATATGCAGATTCGCTTCAAGTCCCGAGGTTGCTACCTTGTTGCTGCTACTACGCACTATACAACAGACGCAAAAAAATCTATTCAGTTGATTCCCAAAATAGGCAGATGAAAAGATATTGCACGTACTGCTGACGTGGAGCATCGCTTCGCGTGGACTACAAAATTAATCAAACACAGATGATGCTTGAAGACATAGACTATCCAGACTAGTACTAATATGTCATGGAAGGAATTCCAAAAAGGAGCAACACACGTGAGTCTATGTACAAAACAAAGGAAGACCAGAGTCTAAATAAAAGAGATGTCGTTCAGGCAATTGTCACGCCATGTACGGGAACCTCTCCTGGATGGCTCACGTTCCAAGGAAAGCAGAAATTATTGATGGATTGACCAGATGCGTACAACAAAAAAGAATATGTCCACGACCAGGAAACGGAGCCGGCCATGATCTAGATTCCTCTTGCGCCCACGACCTCGTTTTGAGGCGCATGCCTTTGCTGCTTCGGGTACGCCCCGGCGATTTCCGTGCCGTCGCCGTCCGCCACACCATGGCCTCTGCTTCAAGTTACTACTCCAAAATGCCGTTGTTGCCTAATTCATCAGGGAGACAGCCCGATCTAAGCCGTCCTCTGTTGCGGCCTCCTTCTGAGCTGCTGTTGTAGTGCGCTATTTCTTAAACTGCCGCGGTGGCCTTTGAGTCGCCGGCCTGGTCACCTTGCGCTAATCATGACCGCTGATTCACCATTCACCGCTGCCATTCCGGTCCCAAGCCGGCCCTACCACAATCAGGTGCCATTTTTCTAAAGCTCGTGTTTGGTATAATTAAATACCATCAAAAGATTTTTTCGAGGTATGCTATTGTATACACAGGTCAATTACCTCATGGTTAAAGTATGATCTGGTTCTCGCGTGCTATCATTGGAGGTCGCGTTTACATCTGCGCTATGTCAAATTGCTTAACAGATGTGCGCAAAACGCTGCCTCGGCAGTTCGGTCTACATCAACTCACCGGGACTGCGCTTGGAGTCGGTTCATTTGACCGTGCCCGCGCTGACTCAACCGTCCACGCCCATGGCCGACTCGTCTGTCCGCACAACTTATAATGTTGCGGCCAACTCACCCGTCCGCTTTGTCTTCTAAATGTCATGGTTGACTCCGACATATATATCAATAAATCAGAGCCACGTCTTCTCACACCAGCTGTCCAATGGACATATGTTAGCCGCCCCCGCTGTGCTGAGCCGCCGGAGCTGCGTTGAGCCGCCCTTACCGCTTTGAGCCGCCGAGGTTATATTAAGTCGCCAGTCTGCCTGAGCCATCGGAACTATATTGAGTCACTGGTCTGCCTGAGCCACCTCTGTCGCAATAAATGGATCATCCTCGTCCAAACAAATCAGGTGATATCCTTCCAAGTTTGTTTTATTATCACATGTTGTTTTTGTCAAAGAAGAAGTTTATCTTTGCCTTGGTCTGCAATATTGTTTATGCAAGGCAATTATTTATGACAAAAAGTGATATTATACCGCGGAGATGGAGGCACATCAACATCTTTTGGCACAGGTGGTCGTCGTTACTCAATGGACTCCCGCACCGGCTTACAACACCGTGGCCGTCTCTCGGGACCGCGCCGGTTTACAATGTTGTGGCTGTCTCTCGCGACCACGCCGGATTACAATGAGGAGGACAACATGCCCGTCCGCACCGTCTGACAACACCGTGGCCGACTCATCTATCCAAGCCGCCTTTGATGTTGCGGTCGTCTTTACCGTCCATCTCTCGCGGCCTGGTCTACATCAACACACCGGGCCACGCCTGTCTGCATGAGCTGCTCATTGAGAATGAGCAAGTCACTACTTGGGAAGCCCGGTTTTCTCTTCCAACAAATTGGAGGCAAATTATCATATCTTATTAGCCGCCGTCTGCACTGGATGGTTCAATGGGCAGGCGCACAAGTCGCCGCCACTACTGTCGGAGTAAATGAACACGGGTAGCCTAACCGGCTCCCTTTGTCCCTCAGAAAAAACAATGGGCGGATCAAGCCTTGAAGCACCCAAGAGATGGGGCCGCCTTCCTCCGGCCGGCTATCACCTAGGCCGGCTGGAGGAAGGCGGCCCGACCATAAACAACCTTTGGAGGACGCCGCGATCGGGTCTACTCTAGGAAGCCAACCCATGAAGGACCAACTCCAAGAAGCCGGCCCATGAAGGGCCGACTCCAAGAAACAGGCGGCCGAAGGCCGCATCCTAAAGTCCACCCCCATATAGGTGACGGGACGGGGCGTGGCTATAGCGAACCCTGCCACCGCCGAATCCCGGGGCATGCATGGCTACAGTACGCTATACGGGGCGGCCATCTCCCGCCCGGCGAGGCACTGTTGCCATAAGGATGATGATGCCATCCAAGACGGGGTTGCCAGTACGGCCCGCAGGCGGCGGGCCCCTTCGGTCAGAGATACATCCGAAGGCAGCCCAACCTCCCCCAGCCGGCCTAAGGCCAGGCCGGCTTCCTATAGCCGGCTTGCTCCCCCCTCGGGGCGCGCACACCATAAAGCAAACAAGACGAGGTAAGGCTACAGTGGGAGCCCGCAAGGCGGAGGCACTGTAGCCATGCTTACCTCGACAAAGCCGTCGTCATCAGAGGCGAGGCAAGAGTAACTAGCCCCCAACAAGATCCCCCAAGCGGTGGGGCCGGCAGCCAGTGGGACCCACCAGTCGGCGGGCCCTAGAAGCCGGCGGAGAAGGCGACAGTCGTAGACACTGACGGCCTGGGCCCGCACCCAGCCGGATTACCATTGTACCCCCGGGGGGTAGGCCTATATAAACCCCCCGGGACACCCATGCAAAGGGTTGATCTCAGAGAGTTTAGACACTACCATAAGGAGAGAAGAGAGCTAGCCTTTTCCCTTCTTCCTCCTCCCACCGAACAGCTCAAGGAGGCTCTTGTAGCTTCTTATCGATCTAGTGATCATGCGGAGACCCGGCAGAGTAGGAGTAGGGGTATTATCTCCACGGAGAGCCCCCAACTTGGGTAAGATCCGCCCGCGTGCATGTCTTCGCCTTATGCTGTTTCCAGGCACCGGCGATGTCTTACTGGCTCCCACAATGATAAGCCATCCGTTGGCATATGTCGCACCTACCACCCGACATTTGGCGCCCACACGTGGGGCCAGGTGCACCGTCGTCCGGAGACCTGTTCTGGATGGGAACCCTTTTCCTCCCCAGCGAGCGTAGCCAGCCCAGCACGCCCGATGGCACTTGCCCCGACGCGCTGCAAAGCGTCAACGACACCTGCGAGACTCGCATCTCCGACGAGCCCGCATCCGATGCGGGCACAGGCTGCCCCGAGAGCTGCCTCGTCTGCCTCCTCGACCAACTCCATGTCTCCGACGAGCCTACCGCGGACTTGGAGTCGGCCGGCTCCACCGACCCGATGCTTGTCGACTCCGACACGGCGTCGCTCGACGCCTTCCCCTCCGACGTGATCATCTTCGACGACCCTCTCCCGCGAGCCGACAGTGGCGGCAGCACCATCACAGAGGTGCTGGTCATCAGCCACGAAGCTGCCTTCGGCGAGAACACCCACGACGCCCTGCAAGCGGTGCTGCAGGACTTGTCTGTCCCCATCCCGGCCGACGCCGACGCCGAGGCGCTAGAGGCTCGCCTCCTTGCCCTCATCGCGGAGGGCCAGAAGATAAACACCATGAGACCCCTCACGGAAGCCCACCAGCGCGAAGTCAACCACGCCGCCTTCGGCACGCCGCCTCCTGAAGGGCCAAGCCGAGTCGGCATCGTCAAGAAATGCGGCGCGGCCATCGCCAGCAAGCTAGGGGCGGACCTCTCGGTCTACACCACGCCCCTCGAGAATCTACGCGCCGCCCAGTCGATCGTTGACGAGATAAACGGACTGGGGGCCGACGAGCTCCCCTACATGACTAGGCGAATCCAGCAGCTGATCGACACGGCCGCAGCACGGCACGAAGCCGGAATCCGAGCTGGAAGCCCCCCTCGCCGAGAGCACGGCGCGACATCGCGTACGCCGACTGCGGGTGGCGCCCGTGCGAGACAAGAGAAGGAGCCGGCTCCTAGCCGTAGCCGGACACGAATCACAATCGAGCGTGACGCAGAAGGCCGTCCCTGAGGTGTGGAGAGACGAGGCGACCCGCCTCCTCCTCCGCCTCGCGGGGAAAGATATCCCACCCCGCCGCCTATCGAGCATCCGACTCTCAGCGGCCGACTTGGTCGCCGCGAAGGAATCGGCGAGAACGATGCCCACCATCGGATCGACCGCCTGGCATGATCCCTAGCCCTGGAAGAAGAATATGATGTGGGCCCGCCTTGTTTCGGCCCCCGCATCCGCGATGAGCCCTTTCCCAAATGGTTCTCGCTCCCAAGAGACACGCCCAAGTACAACGGCTCCGTGAAGCCGGAGGACTGGTTGATCGACTACTCCACCGCGGTTCGCATAGCAAACGGCAACCAACGCGTTGCCGTGAAATACGTCCCCCTGATGCTCCAAGGCACGGCAAGTACCTGGCTCAATAGCCTCAAGCCTTATAGCATCAACAGCTGGCTCGACTTCACGGAAGCCTTCATCCGCATCTTCACCAGCACCTACAAACGGGCTCCCAATCCCCGACAGCTCTCCTTGTGCCTGCAGGGACCCAGCATGTCGACCCGGGACTACCTTACGCGTTGGGCCGAGCTCTAAAACTCCTGCGAGGGGGTGCACGAGATCCAGGCCATAGAGTACTTCATGGCCGAGTGCCGAGAAGGCACCCTCCTCAAGCACCGACTCCTCTGCGATGAGCCGACTACCCTCGATGAGCTGCTGATCATCACAGATAAATACGCCACGGCCGACTCCTCCATGAAGACCGAGCTTCGAGTCGACGCTTCCGGGAAGGTGCTTGCGCCGGCTCCCAAGACGCCGGCTGGAGAGTCCTCTCGGCGCCCGTACCAGAACGACAACAAGCGCAAGGCTCCGATGCCGACTTCCGCCAGTCGATAGGTAGCCACAGTCGAAGATGAACAACCTGAGGGGCGGCCCGCACCCAAGAAGCAGAAGGGCGGCAGGCCGGCTTGGCAGCCGGCTTTCTCCTATGAACAAATTCTCGACGCCCCCTGCAAGTTCCACAGTGGCGCGAAGCCGTCCAACCACACAACCTGGAAGTGCCATTGGCTCACCAAAATCTCCAAAGGCAAGGATTGGTGCCACCTCCGCCTGCTGGTCGGCCGCCTCCTGCCCCCCAGCAGTCGGCCGCCTCTTGCCCCCCAGCAGTCAGCCGCTCGGCCAGCAGTCGGAGCCGTCCACGACGAGTTCCCTGACGAGCATGCCGCCTACGTCGTCTTTACGAGCCAGCCAGAAGATCGGCAAAGTCGGCGCCGACAACACCAAGAAGTCAACGCAGTCGCCTCCAGCAACCCCGAGTTCATGCACTGGTCAGAGAAGTCCATCAGCTGGAGCCGGGACGAGCACCCAGAAGTGATGCCGTCTCTTGGCTCCTATGCCCTTGTTCTAGATGCTACCCTGGCGACGGAGAGGCGCGCTGCTCGTTTCTCCCGCATGCTGATAGACGGCGGGAGCAGTATCAACATACTGTACCGATATACAATGGAGAAGCTCAACATCAAGCCCAAGCAACTCATGCTGAGTTAGACTGTGTTCCATGGCATCGTACCCGGCCTGTCCTGCTCGCCAATCGGCAAGATCAAGATGGATGTCCTCTTTGGGGACAAGGATCATTTCCGCCGAGAGGCAATATGGTTCGAGGTAGTGGATTTGGAGAGCCCGTACCACGCACTACTTGGCCGACTAGCGTTGGCCAAGTTTATGGATGTGCCCCACTATGCCTACCTCAAGATGAATATGCCGAGTTCCAAGGGCATTATCACCATATCCGGAGACTACAAGAAGTCTTCTGAGTGTGCAGCAGCCAGCAGCCGGCTGGCCGAGTCCCTCATGATCGCCGAAGAGAAAAAGATGCTGGATCGAGTTGTGACCTTGGCTGGCAAGCAGCCGGCCTTGTCTCCTTACCCCAAAGAATGTGAAGCTCAAGGTTCTTTCCAGCTGGCCAAGGAGACAAAGAAGATACCCCTGGACCCGGGGCACCCAGAGAGGCACGCTGTCATAGGCACAGGCCTTGACAGCAAATAGGAAGGCGAGCTCGTCGATTTCCTCCATGAGAATCGAGATGTCTTTGCATGGTCTCCCAAAGACATGCTGGGTGTCCCGATGGATTTCGCCGAGCACAAGCTACACTTCCGATCCGACGCAAAGCTGGTCAGGCAGCCCTTGCGCCGCCTGTCAAAAGAGAAGAGAAGAGTAGTCGGAGAAGAAATAGCCCGGCTTCTGGCAGCTGGCTTCATTATGGAAGTGTTCTTTCCAAAATTGCTTGCCAACCCGGTCCTCGTGTTGAAGAAAAACAAGCAGTGGCGCATGTGCATCGACTACACCAACCTCAACAAAGCCTGCCCTAAAGAAACATTTGCCCTGCCAAGGATCGACCAAGTGATAGACTCCATAGCCGGATGCGAGCTGTTGAGTTTCTTGGATACTTATTCCGGCTACCACCAGATAAAGTTGAACCCGACTGATCGCTTGAAGACCGCCTTCATCACCCCATTCAGAGCTTTCTGTTACCTGACTATGACATTCGTCTTGAGAAATGCTGGTGCCACTTTTCAGCGTTGCATGCAAAAATGCCTCCTCAAGCAACTTGGCAGAAATGCCCACGTCTATGTAGACGATGTCGTGGTGAAGACGGAGAAATGCGGCACCCTTCTAGAAGACCTCAAGGAGACCTTTGAGAATTTGCGCCGGTTTTAGATCAAGCTCAACACGGAGAAGTGCGTGTTCGGGGTACCAGCCGGCCAACTTCTAGGCTTCTTGGTATCCAAACGCGGCATCGAGTGCAACCCAGTGAAGATCAAGGCCATAGAGAGAATGAAAGTCCCTACCAAGCTGCGAGACGTCCAAAAATTCACCGGATGCCTGGCGTCTTTGAACCGCTTCATGAGACGGCTCGGAGAGAAGGCTCGCCCCCTCTACCGACTCATGAAGAAGTCCACTCACTTTGAGTGAAATGACCAGGCGGATCAAGCTTTCCACGAGCTAAAAAATATGTTGTCCACACCGCCTGTCTTGGCGGCCCCAACTGAGAAGGAGCCCATGCTCTTCTACATCGCCGCCACCAGCCGGGTGGTTAGCACAGTCATTGTGGTTCAGCGCCCAGAAGAAGGCCGAGCTCAGCTAGTCCAGAGGCCGGTATATTACTTGAGCAAAGTATTGTCCACCTCAAACAGAACTACCCACACTATCAAAAAATGTCCTATGGTGTGTACTTTGCCTCCAAGAAACTCAAGCCCTACTTTCAAGAACATCCCATCACGGTCGTATGCACTGCCCCGCTTGCCGAGATCATAGGCAGCCGGGACGCATACGGCTGAGTGGCGAAATGGGCCATTGCGCTGGCTCTGTACACGATCTACTATCAGCCCCGCACCACCATCAAGTCCCAAGCACTAGCCGACTTCCTCGTCGACTGGGCCGAGACCCAGTACCTGCCACCGGCCCCCGACTCCACTCATTGGCGGATGCATTTTGACAGATCCAAGATGCGCACCGGCTTGGGAGCCGGCATTGTCCTCACCTCTCCCAAGGGCGACAAACTCAGATACACATTGCAAATCCACTTTGCTGCCTCCAACAATGTGGCTGAGTACGAGGCGCTCATACACGGGCTCCGGCTAGCAAAGGAACTCGGCATCCACCAGATCCTGTGTTATGGCGACTCAGACTTAGTGGTTCAGCAGTCATCCGGCGACTGGGACGCTAAGGACGCAAACATGGCAAGCTAGCGTTTCCTCGTCCAGTAGCTCAGCGGATATTTCGAGGGGTGCCAGTTCCTTCACGTGCCACGGGCTGACAACGAGCAAGCAGATGCCCTGGCACGAATAGGCTCCACCCGACAAGCTCTACCAACCGGTGTCGCCCTCCAACGCCTCCTCAAGCCATCTGACAAGCCGTCTCCGGAATCCAGTTCCATCTTCATGCCGCCTGACCCCGACGCAGTCGGATCTGACTTCGGGGACCAGGCAGGGGGCCCGGGGACTTCGGCCGCCGGCTCGGGGACCGCCATAGTCGAACCCGGCCCGGGGACTGCAGCAGCACAGCAGGCGGAGGCCGACTCCAACTCCTCACAACCCAGCCCGCCCACCCTGGTTGCAGTAGCCGTCTTGGCAATCGAAGAAATCACAGCTCCATCCTGGGCTCAGCCCATCCTCCGTTTTCTGGTAAATGGAGAGCTACCAACTGATGAGTTCTCGGCAAGACAAGTCCAACGCCGAGCCGGAGCTTACACAATAATGAATCAAGAGCTAGTTAGGCGCAGTGCTACCGGATTCTTCCAGCGCTGCGTCGAGTAAGAGAAGGGCATAGCAATCCTCGAAGACATCCACCAAGGCGAATGCGGCCACCATGCCGCCTCCAGGGCGCTCGTCGCCAAAGCCTTCCGCCATGGATTCTTCTGGCCGACTGCTTTGGGGGATGCCAAGGAACTAGTCAAACATTGCAAAGGGTGCCAAGTCTTCGGCTCCAAGCAACACCTGCCGGCTTCTGCACTCAAGACCATCCCAATCACTTGGCCCTTTGCCGTCTGGGGGCTGGACATGGTCGGACCATTCAAGACCGCGCGCGGCGGCATGACACATCTGCTTGTCGCCATAGACAAATTTACTAAGTGGATAGAAGCAAAGCCGATCAAGAAACTGAATGGGCCGACTGCCGTGACATTCATTGCAGACATTACAACCCGGTATGGCGTACTACACAGCATCATCACCGACAACGGCACAAATTTTGCCAAGGGAGCATTGGCACGTTTCTGCGCGACACAGGGCATCCGACTGGACTTAGCGTCCGTTGCCCACCCGCAGTCAAACGGGCAAGTCGAGCGAGCAAACGGCCTCATCCTCTCCAGTATCAAGCCCTGACTGGTCGTGCCACTGGAGCGTTCGGCCGGCTGCTGGCTCGACGAGCTACCGGCCGTCCTCTAGAGTCTGTGCACTACACCAAACAAGTCAACCGGCTTCACCCCCTTCTTCCTTGTATACGGTGTTGAGGCTGTCATCCCAACTGACATCGAGTCGACTCACCTCGGGTCACCATGTACACGGAGGCGGAGGCCAAGGAAGCAAGAGAAGATGGCGTCGACTTGCTGGAAGAAAGCCGGCTGTTAGTCCTCAGCCGGTCCGCCATCTACCAGCAAGGACTACGCCGTTACCACAGTCGGAGGGTGAAGCCAAGAGCTTTCCAAGAGGGAGACTGTCGGTGTCAAAACCGGCGGATCTCGGGTAGGGGGTCCCAAACTATGAGTCTAGGCGGATGGTAACAGGAGACGAGGGAGACACAATGTTTTACCCAGGTTTGGGCCCTCTTGATGGAGGTAAAACCCTACGTCCTGCTTGATTAATATTGATGATATGGGTAGTACAAGAGTGGATCTACCACGAGATCAAGGAGGCTAAACCCTAGAAGCTAGCCTATGGTATGATTGTTGTAATGGAGGTTATATCCTACGGACTAAAGCCCTCCGGTTTATATAGACACCAGAGAGGGCTAGGGTTACACAGAGTCGGTTACAATGGTAGGAGATCTACATGTCTGTATCGCCAAGCTTGCCTTCCACGCCAAGGAAAGTCCCATCCGGACACGGGGCGGAGTCTTCAATCTTGTATCTTCGTAGTCTTGGAGTCCGGCGGACGATGATAGTCCAGCTGTCCAGACACCCCCTAGTCCAGGACTCCCTTAGTAGCCCCTGAACCAGGCTTCAATGACGATAAGTCCGGCGCACATAATGTTCGGCATTGCAAGGCGGGTTCCTCCTTTGAATAATCCAGAGAAGATCATGAACACCAAGATAGTGTCCGGCTCTACAAAACAATTTCCACATTCCACCGTAGAGAGAATAAAATGTACACAAGTTCAATCTGCTGACGTATTTTGCGGCATGATGTCACACCACTACCAAGCCTTTACTTGAATCGTTTTTTATTATACCACCTCAGCACGTTTAGCGAGGCGGTTTCCTTGGCACGTCTTGTCGAAGCAGAGATCGTGTTCCCCTTATCCCGGGATTCTCATCAATACGGGCGTGGTTAACCCAACCGCGCCCGTCGCCACGCCTCCTCTATCGAAGGCGAATCCCGAACGGTCACGGAGATGGCTCTTGGTATTTCCCCTCTTTATAACAGGACCAAGGCTCGTTTCTTTTCTTCAATCTTCCATCGAATCTGTAACGCCCCGGATCCGATGCGCCAAGTGTCTGCCAGTTATTCGCCGTCGTTGCCTTGTCATTTGCTTGCGTGTTGCACTTTTCCATGTCATCATATGCATTTCATTTTGCATACGTGTTCATCTCATGCACCCGAGCATTTTCCCCGTTGTCCGTTTTGCAATCCGGCACTCCTATGTCATCCAGCGTTCCCCTTTTGTCTTCTGTTGTGAATGGGTGTTAAACTTTCACGGAATGGCCCGAGGTTTGCCAAGCGGCCTTGGTATAGCACCGGTAGACCGCCTGTCAAGTTTCGTGCCATTTGGAGGTCGTTTGATACTCCAACGGTTAACCGGGTAACCGTAAAGGCCTCTTTTGTGTGCAGCCCAACACCCCTTCCAAAGTGGCCCAAAACCCATCTAACTCCCCTCCATGCTCTCGGTCGTTCGATCACGATCGCGTGGCCGAAAACCGCACCTCATTTGGACTCTCCTAGCTTCCTCTACCTATAAATATGCCCTCTCCCCCGAAATTCCAGATCATTTCCCCCCTAACCCTAGCAGATTCGTCCCCCGCTGCCACCGGACACGTCCGGCCGCAGCCGGACCCGTCCGGGTCGCCCCGCCGCCGCCACGTGTCTCCGCCGCCGTCCCCGCGCCCGCGGCCCGCCGAGCCCACGCGCGGCCCGCAGGGCCCTTCCGCCCCCGGCCGCTAGCCCGCGCGCCGCACGGCCGAGCCCGACCCCGTCGCCGGCGACCTCGCCTGTGCGCCTCCCGCGCCCCGCCACCCGAGCCGGCCGCCGTCTCCGTTCGCCGCCGCCCGCCGCCGCCAGCGCTCCTCCGGCGAGCTCGCGCCGCACCGCCCGCCGCCCGGATCTCGCCCGCCTCCTCCCGCGGAGCCGCGCGCCGCCCCGGGCCGCCGCTCGCCGCCCCGGGCCGCCGCTCGCAGGCGCCGCCCGCCGCCCGCCAGCGCACCCGCGCACTCCGCCGCCTGCTGTCCTCGCCGGCCGCCACTTTTCCCCATCGCCGGCGGCCCCGCCTTGTTCTCCTCTGCCGGACCCGCGCGCCGTCTCCCGTCGGCGACGCCCGTCGCCGGCGCGGCCCCGCGCCGCCGTCCGCCGTCCCCGGTCGGCGCCGCCCTCCCCGGCGCCCGTGCTCCGGCGAGCCGCCGCCCCGTCTCCGGCCCGCCACATCCTCGGCATCCACGCCGGGATCCCGATCCAGATCCGGATAGGTTGACTTTCCCCTCCCCGGAATTTGCCTGTCCCCATTTTTTCACATTATCATGCCATGTTTGACCTGTTGTATCTCCGCATCTGTAGCTCCGTTTCATGCGTGTGATATGTCAAATTGTTCGTCTCGACGAGTAATTCATTTCACTCCATTGCATCATTTTCATTTGAGCTCATCTTGATGCCCGAAATGTTGTTGGAAGAGTGCAAGTTGATGTTAATCTGCTGAAACTGTTATAACTTGCTCTTTTGTCATTTTTGCCATGATTGATGTGTGCATCCTATGAGGTTGATGCCTACATGTATGTGGATCTATGCCATGCCATCTTTCCGGTGGTTCCAACCATGTATTTTTGTGAGTTGTGTGCTGAGTGCATCAAGCTTGTTAAGTATGGTACTTGATGTTACTGTTTTGCTAGGCAGATTCTGTTATATTTTGTTGCTATGTTAACCTGCTCCTACAAGTCATTGTATGCATAATCTGGAGATGTTCTATAAACATGTTTTGATCTACATGTCTTGCTCTATCCATTCATGTCATTGGTTGCAATTATAGACTCCTGTAGCTTGTTGTTATCTTGCTCCAAAGTTGCTTGAAAATGTTGCTGTCAGCCTGTTAACAATAAGTTCACTTGTTCCCATGTGTTTTCCTAGTGATCCATGCACCCTATGAACTTGCTCTTGCCATGCTTAGCTTCATAAACATGCCTTCTTACTGTTGGTTGCCTTGCCATGCCATGTATTGCTCTGTAGTGAGTGGTTCAAGCTCACGAACATGCCTACTTATTGTTGTTCCTGCCATGTATGAATCTGTAATATAACTTGCCATGTTTACATGGGTGCCATCATATTTTCCGTGCCCTTTTGGCTCATGGTCAGTAAGGGACTTTTGATCTATGCAATTAGTAGATTCATGACATGCCTTTGTTTTCCATGATAAGTTCCTGTAACATGTTGTTTTCTTGCTCTAAACATTGCAACCTGATGTTATTTCTGCTAAAGTCTGAAACTGTTATTATTTGCAATCTTACCATGTGTTTTTGAGCATGTTCTAGTAGTTTCTGGAGATAGCTCAGTGTTCATGTTTTGTTGTCCTTTACCTGTACATCATGCTCATGCCCTTTGTTATTATGTTGGGTGTTGTAGCTTGTTGTTTTGATGCTTGTAAGATGCCTAGTTGCTGTTATGGACAGATTGTTGTTATGACTTGTATAGAGTGTATGTGTTGCACCGTTGCTCCGTTTTGAGTGTGCTATATATGAAACTTGCTTGATTTTGCATGTAGTTTCATATTATCATGTTGCATCCTTATTTTGAGGTGTTTTCTTGATGTTTGTATGCATTTTGCATCAATGTCATGCTTAACTTGTTTTGCTCATATCTTCTAGGCCGTAGCTCCGAATTAAATAAAATTTATATGTAACTTGACTAGAATCTCGTGTAGATCATCTTGGTGCATCTTAACTTGCTGTTTAACAACTTGAACGTAAGGTTTATTCAGTTCTGTACCAATTTCTAAATATGCATATGAGGACTTACCGGAATTGTTATATGTTGTTTCCGGCCTCATTTAAACTTGCCTTGATGTGTTGTTCTTGTTTGCAACATCTCTTGCCATGAGTAGCTTCATGTAGCTTTGCCATGCATCATGCTCGTTGTGCATCATTTCTTGTTCATGTGTGGTGTGTTTACCAAGTTGTGTGCTTCTTCTTGTTAGTTCCTGTTTCGTTGCGATCGTGAGGATTCGTTCGTCTACGTGTGGTTCGTCTTCGTGGCTTCATCTTCTTCATGGACTCGTTTTTCTTTCTTGCGGGATTTCAGGCTAGATGACCGCTACCCTGGATCTCACTACTATCATTGCTATGCTAGTTGCTTCGTTTTGTCCCTATGCTGCGTTACCTATCATTTGCTCTTCAAGCCTCCCAAATTGCCATGAACCTCTAACCTTTGACACCCTTCCTAGCAAACCCTTGCTTGGCTATGTTACCGCTTTGCTCAGCCCTTATTATAGCATTGCTAGCTGTAGGTGAAGTTGAAGATTGCTCCATGGTGAACAGGGTTATGTTAGGATATCACAATATCTCTTATATTATTAATGCATCTATATATTAGGTAAAGGGTGGAAGGCTCGGCCTTATGCCTGGTGTTTTGTTCCACTCTTGCCACCCTAGTTTCCGTCATACCGGTGTTATGTTCCCGGATTTTGCGTTCCTAACGCGGTCGGGTGATTTATGGGACCCCCCTGACAGTTCGCTTTGAATAAAACTTGTCCAGCAAGGCCCAACATTGGTTTTACCATTTGCCTCACCACCACCTATATTTCCCTTGGGAGTAATTAACCCAAGGGTCATCTTTATTCAGCACCCCCGGGCCAATGCTTGTCTAAGTGTTGGTCCAAACTAGAGCCCTTTGCAGCACCCCCTCAGGGAAACTTGAGGTCTGGTTTTAGTTGTACGGACTGCTCATCCGGTCGTGGCCTGAGACGAGATATGCGCGGCTACTATCAGGATGTCGGCACGCCGGGAGGTCTTGCTGGTCTTGTTTTACCATTGTCAAAATGTCTTGTAAACTGGGATTCCGAGACTGATCGGGTCTTCCTGGGAGAAGGTCTATTCCTTCGTTGATCGCGAGAGCTTGTCATGGGCTAAGTTGGGACACCCCCACAGCGTTTTAAACTTTCGAGAGCCGTGCCCGCGGTTATGTGGCATATGGGAATTTGTTAATGTCCGGTTGTAGACAACTTGACACCAGATCCAAATTAAAACGCATCAACCGCGTGTGTAGCCGTGATGGTCTCTTCTCGGCGGAGTCTGGGAAGTGAACACGGTTTCTGGGTTATGTTTGACGTAAGTAGGTGTTCAGGATCACCTCTTGATCATTGCTAGCTTCACGACCGTTCCGCTTGTTTCTCTTCTCGCTCTCATTTGCATATGTTAGCCACCATATCATGCTTAGTCGCTGCTGCAACCTCACCACTTTACCCCTTCCTTTCCCATTAAGCTTTGCTAGTCTTGATACCCATGGCAATGGGATTGCTGAGTCCTCGTGGCTCACAGATTACTACAACAACAGTTGCAGGTGCAGGTTATGCGATGATCATGACGCGAGAGCGATGTTTGCTTGTCTGGTGTTCTTCTTCTGCTTCTTCTTCGATCAGGGGATAGGTTCCAGGTCGGCAGCCTGGGCTAGCAGGGTGGATATTGTTTGAGTTTCTGTTTATGATTCATCCGTAGTCGGATGTTGATCTTATGTATGATGTGATGTTGTATTCGTGAGGCATTGTATGCCTCTTGTATGTATCCCCATCTATTATGTAATGTTGATGTAATGATATCCACCTTGCAAAAGCGTTCCAATATGCGGGTCTATCCTTGGTGGGACCTTTGAGTTCCTTTTGGATAGGGTCGCATATTGGGTGTGACAGAATCCTCTCCTTGCTCCGAGTTCCAACACCCAGAGCCTCAGATTCAAGTGCTTCGGACCTTCAACAATGTCCGGCTCGTCACGGAGGAGGACATGCTAAAGCTGCGTGAGGCCAAGTACCTGTCTTACGAGATTTCGCACAGGTTGCCCGCCCAAGGGCAGACCATACCCACTCCCGAGCCTGGTGAGTACGTCGTCTTCATATCCCACCTCCGTCGGGGTTTAGGCTTCTCGACGGATCCCTTCGTGAGAGGGCTCATGTTCTACTATGGGCTGGATTTTCATGACTTGGCTCCGGAGTCCATCCTCCATATTTCCGCATTTATTATCGTCTGCGAAGCCTTTCTTCGCGTCACCCCCAACTTCGGCCTGTGGCTGAAGACCTTCAATGAAGAGCCGAAGATGATTGGGGGGCGTCAAGCAGAGTGCGGCGAGGCGGCCATAAGCAGGAGGACCGATGCCCCGTGGCCCGAGGGCTCCTTCCAAGAGGAGCTCAGCTTGTGGCAGCAGGAGTGGTTCTATATCACCGCTCTGAAGGGCAGCAAGCAAAAGCCGCCGCCTTCATTCCGCCCGGGACCTCCACGACGGTTGATGTCGTGGGTCAACCAAGGGCTCAATTGGGGCCGCCAAAAGACATGCCCCTATTGCAGGGCCGGATTCGAGACCTCCAAGCGAGGGAGATCGATCTGGTCGTGGTGATGCAGGTCATGCTAATCAGGCGTCTTCTGCCCTGCAAACGCCGTCCTCTCCGGTTATGGGAGTCCAATCCGGAGGGACCACGGACTCTTCAACACTTCATGGGTACGACACCCGTGGAGATGTACAAGTTGTTCTTCGGACCGCAGGTGGCGTGTCCGGAATTGACCGAGGATGCAGGCCTAAGCTGCAATCGCCCGGATACTCAGGTAAACAGCTCAGTGGCGGACATACCTTTTGTTTGCTTTTCTATAATTCGCCTTTTAACCCGTTATCCTTCATCAGGAGTGGGTAGCGCAAGCAAAGCTGGTAAAGTGTCCGGCTCCCCTCCTAGAGACCGCACCGGAGCCCGTGCTGGTTAGAATGTTGGAGGTCACGCCTTCAGAAGAAGGCGAAGGGGAGAATAGAGGAGCTATCACCTCGCCCAAGGGGGCGCTAGAAGAAGGGGGGATCGAGAATCCCTCCCTCCAGGGGGAGAAGAGGACCGCCTTTGACGACCCGGAGGCCAAAGCCCCTAAGCGGGGGAAGAAATCTTCATCGGAGGGTCCTGCGTCCGGGGAGGCCTCGGCCGCACAATCTTTTCAGCCCTCCAGCGAGCCGTGAGTAGAAAAAGGGGAGTTCATTAATGAGAAAACATCCCTATTTGTGCTTCTGAGGATAACCGAAATTTTTACCTTACAGTTCGGATGTGCGACCATCTCAGATGAGCTCGTCTTCGGGGGATCTTCGTCCGGAGATGATGGAGAGCGAGATGCCTCCGTCTGCTGCGCCGTCGGATAGGGCGGACGAGCCTGAAGTGTCATCATGGAGGCTATCCCCGAGTCCGGCAGAGCCGAAGAGTTCGGCGCCGACTAGTGTTCGGCCGGGGGAGCTGAAGGATCTGCTTGAGAGGGCGTCCGTCTCAGAAGATCACAGTGCATTGATGAGCATGGTGATAGGAAGGATTTCGTCCATCGAAAGCGGATTGCATAATGCCGTCAGAAGTTTGCTGGCGGGGTTTGAGGTACGTAAAAACGACGCACCTTTTTGACAGTTTTGCACATGAAAGTGCGCCCTGTATAGATAGTAGCCCCTGAGACTCGGTAGGTTGTCGAAAGCGACAGCGTGCCGAGGATCAAAATCGCAGGTATTGAGTGTCGCCTTTCCTATGCAGGTGGCGGATAGTCCGGGGTCTAGCCGGACTGATGGAGTTGCCGAATTAATGCGGCAGCTCGATGTGGCGGATGCGGACATCACGCTAGTCAACAAGCGACTTGACGTGTCGCAAGGTAAGTTGTCTCTCCGCAGTCACATGTTTAAGCGAGTCAAACCCACCTCTTACAATATTTATGCTTGACGCAGATGGTGCTGCTGCTGTGGAGAGCCTTCGGGCAGAACTTGCTCAAGCTAAGGAGCAAGCCAGAAGGAGTGATGCGGCTGCCTCGAGGGCGGCCGAAGAGTTAGAAGCCGAAAGGTCAAATATGAAATCTGTTTTTATTCACCACATGAAATCTGTTTTGCTTGGAGAATCATTTTCTTTAATTTTTATTTGCTTGTTGTTATTCAGATACATGTTTTATAAGTTTTAGTTCAATAAAAAGGTCAAATATAGCCTTTACCATGCTTATTTTACAAGTCTATACGTTGATGTTTTGAAAACAGAAAGTTTGTTATTATGTTTTGAATATTGGTGAATAGTCAAAACATGATAAAATCTTGAAAAATTTACACAGTGAGTAACAACAACTTTTCTACAGTGTGGTAATTGTTCAGAATTTTTTGAGTTAGGAAAGTATGATTCCTCTTGCATTCTTTAAAGACTGGTCTGTTTAGACAGATTGCCGTTATGTTTGATTGTTTGCATATGTTTCCTTGTTTAATAATTCTATTTGAGGATGGGAATATTAAATATGCATAGGAATTTAGTAGGCAATATCAAATAAAATTTTTAGTGATTTTCTACAGTAGATAATGATAAGGTCATTGCGTTGATTTATACTAACTTATCACACGAGTTCTTATTGAATTTTGTGTGGATGAAGTTTTTAAGATTTAGGGAAACCATGGTATAAAAGGAATTAAGGGGACACAAAACCTCAAGCTTGGGGATGCCCAAGGCATCCATAATTAATATTTCAAGAAGTCTCAAGCATCTAAGCTTGGGGATGCCCCGGTTGGCATCCCACCTTTCTTCTTCAACAACTATCGGTCAGTTTTGGTTGAGCCTAAGTTTTTCCTCCTTCACATGATATGTGCTATCCTTGCAATGTCATTTTATTTTATTTTGTTTTTCTTGCTATTTGAATTAAATATTAAGATCAAAATTCTTAAATGTTAGAGAGTCTTCACATAGTCACATAATTATTTGACTACTCATTGATCTTCACTTTTATCTTTTGGAGTAGTTTATCATTTGCTCTAGTGCTTCACTTATATCTTTAGAGAGCACGCCGGTGGTTTTATTTTGAAGAAATTGATGAACTCTCATGCTTCACTTATATTATTTTGAGAGTCTTAAACAACATGGTAATCTTCTTTGGTCATGAATTTAGTCCTAATATGATGGGCATCCAAGAGGGATATAATAAAAACTTCCATATAAAGTGCGTTGAATACTAAGAGAAGTTTGGTTCCTTATGATTGGTTTTAGATATAAAGATGGTGATATTAGAGTTATTCTAGTTGGTAATTGTGGATTGTCGAAATACATGTGTTGAAGTTTGTGATTCACGTAGCATGCACGTATGGTGAAGCGTTATGTGATGAAGTCGGAGCATGATTTATTTATTGATTGTCTTCCTTATGAGTGGCAGTCGGGGATGAGTGATGGTCTTTTCCTACCAATTTATCCCCCTACGAGAGTGCGTGTAGTACTTTGTTTCGATAACTAATAGATTTTTGCAATAACTATGTGAGTTCTTTATGACTAATGTTGAGTCCATGGATTATACGCACTCTCACCCTTCCACCATTGCTAGCCTGTCTAGTACCATGCAACCTTCACTGGTACCAAACACTTACCATATACCTTCCTCAAAAGAGCCACCATAGCTACCTATTATGGCATTTCCATGGCCATTTCGAGATATATTTCCAAGCAACTTTCCATCGTTCCGTTTATTATGACATGCTGCATCATTGTCATATTGCTTTGCATGATCATGTAGTTGACATCATATTTGTGACAAAGCCACCGTTCATAATTCTTTCATACATGTCACTCTTGATTCATTGCACATCCAGGTACACCGCCGGAGGCATTCATATAGAGTCATATTTTGTTCTAAGTATCGAGTTGTAATTCTTGAGTTGTAAGTAAATAAAAGTGTGATGATATTCATTATTAGAGCTTTATCCCAGTGAGGAAAGGATGATGGAGACTATGATTCCCCCACAAGTCGGGATGAGACTCTGGACGAAAAATATCATAAAAAAAGAGGAGAAAAAAAGAAAAAAGAGGCAAAAAGCCCAACAAAAAATGAAAATGAGAGAAAAGAGAGAAGGGGCAATGCTACTATCCTTTTACCACACTTGTGCTTCAAAGTAGCACCATGATCTTCATGATAGAAAGTCTCCTATGTTGTCACTTCCATATGCTAGTGGGAATTTTTCATTATATTAGTTTGCTTGTATATTCCAATGATGGGCTTCATCAAATTTCTCTAGGTCTTCGTGAGCAAGCAAGTTGGATGCACACCCACTTAGTTTCTTTTTGAGCTTTCATAAACTTATAGCTCTAGTGCATCCGTTGCATGGCAATCCCTACTCACTCATATATATATATATATATTGATGGGCATCTCCATAGCCCGTTGATATGCCTAGTTGATGTGAGACTATCTCCTTCTTTTGGTGAAGATGATATTTTTTAGGCCCCCAAGTTTTGATGAGCAAATTTATTTTGATGATAGTGTGCCGCCTATTTATGATGATTATATTGATGAAAGTGGGTTTTGAAGAGTGTCAACTTTAGGAAGTAATGATCCCACTATTTTGGAGGATGTTGAATCTTTTCACAATTTTGATAAAAGTGGATTTGGAGAGGTCATGACTTTATTTAGTGATGAGTCCACTATTTCGGAAGAGGTTACAATTGATTATGAGAACAAAGTTGCTATCTATGATGATTATTGTGATGACATGTATGCTACAAAGAATAATGATAAACATGAAACTAGTCATCTTGATTTTAGTTTTCAATTGGATTATGCCTCCCATGATAGTTATTTTGTTGAGTTTGCTCCCACTACTATTCATGAGAAGAAATTTGCTTATGTGGAGAGTAATAAAAATTCTATGCTTATGAATCATGAAAAGAGTGATTTATGTGATAGTTATATTGTTGAATGCATTCATGACTCTACTGAAAATTACTATGAGGGAGGAACGTATGCTTGCAGGAATTGTAATAATATCAAGTTTTCTCTCAATGTGTTGAAAATCTTGAAGTTTTGCTTGTTTTACCTTCCTATGCTAGTTGATTCTTGTTACCATAAGTTATTTTCCCACAAAATTCCTATGCATAGGAAGTGGGTTAGACTTAAATGAGCTAGTCATATGCTTCATGATGCTCTCATAATGTTTCAATTCTTATCTTTTATTTAAGCATCATTGACATCATCATGCGTAGCAAAGAAGGCATTAAAGAAAAGCGCCTTTTGGGAGACAAACCAATATTTACCCCTACTATTTTTGTGTGTTCAAATGATTAAGCTACTATACTAATCATATTTATAGCTTTTGTTTCAATAAAGTTCCAAGTAAAGCCTTTGGGATAGTGTGGATGATAGTTGACTTGATTCTATGCAAAAACAGAAACTTATCCTCTCAGTCTAGGAATTTTCAAAATTCACTGGGACGTGCTTTTGATCTGAATTTTCGCAGCTGATTGATACAAAAATTTCCTACATTGTCCTAATTTTTCAAAAAAATGGAGTTACAGAAGTATACGATGTTTCTAAATTGCTATAGACTATTCTGTTTTAAACAGATTCTGTTTTCTATGTGTTGTTTGCTTATTTTGATGAATCTATGAGTAGTATCGTAGGGTATGAACCATGAAGAAGTTGGAATATAGTAGATATAACACCAATATGAATTTATAATGAGTTCACAATAGTACCTAAGTGGTGATTTGCTTTCTTATACTAACGGATCTCATAAGATTTTCTGTTGAGTTTTGTGTTGTGAAGTTTTCAAGTTTTGGGTGAAGTTTCGATGGAATAAGGAACAAGGACTGGCAAAAGCCTAAGCTTGGGGATGCCCAAGGCACCCCAAGGTCATATTCAAGGACAACCAAGCAACTAAGCTTGGGGATGCCCCGGATGGCATCCCCTCTTTCGTTTCATCGTTAACCTTACTTGATTCTATATTTTTATTCACCACATGATATGTGTTTCGCTTGGAGCATCATTTTCTTTAATTTTTATTTGCTTGTTGGTATTCAAAGACATGTTTTATATCTTTTAGTTCAATAAAAAGTTCAAGTGTAGCCTTTACCATGCTTATTTTACAAGTCTATAAATTGATGTTTTGAAAATAGAAAGTTTGTTGTTATGTTTTGAATATTGGTGAATAGTCAGAACATGATAAAATCTTGAAAAATTTACACAATGAGTAACATCAAATTTTCTACAGTGTGGTAATTTTTCAGAATTTTTGAGTTAGTAAAGTATGATTCCTCTTGCATTCTTTACAGACTATTCTGTTTAGACAGATTGCTGTTATGTTTGCATTGTTTGCATATGTTTCCTTGTTTAATGATTCTATTTGAGGATAGGAATATTAAATATTCATAGGCATTTAGTAGGCAATATAAAGTAAGAATTTTTGTGATATTCTACAGTAACAAATGATAAGGTTATTGTGTTGATTTATACTAACTTATCACACGAGTTCTTGTTGAGTTTTGTGTGGACGAAGTTTTTAAGATTTAGGGAACTGTGATATAAAAGGAATTAAGGAGACACAAAACCTCAAGCTTGGGGATGCCCAAGGAATCCATAATTAATATTTCAAGAAGTCTCAAGCATCTAAGCTTGGGGATGCCCGGTTGGCATCCCACCTTTCTTCTTCAACAACTATCGGTCAGTTTTGGTTGAGCCTAAGTTTTTCCTCCTTCACATGATATGTGCTATACTTGCAATGTCATTTTATTTTACTTTGTTTTTCTTGCTGTTTGAATGAAATATTAAGATAAAAAATTCTTAAATGTTAGAGAGTCTTCACATAATCACATAATTATTTGACTACTCATTGATCTTTACTTTTATCTTTTGGAGTAGTTTATCATTTGCTCTAGTGCTTCACTTGTATCTTTTTAGAACACGACACTGGTTTTATTTTGAAGAAATTGATGAACTCTCATGCTTCACTTATATATTTTGAGAGTCTTAAACAACATGGTAATCTGCTTTGGTTATGAATTTAGTCCTAATATGATGGGCAACCAAGAGGGGTATAATAAAAACTTTCATATAAAGTGCATTGAATACTAAGAGAAGTTTGGTTCCTTATGATTGTTTTGTGATATAAAGATGGTAATATTAGAGTTATCCTAGTTGGTAATTGTGGATTGTAGAAATACTTTTGTCGAAGTTTGTGATTCATGTAGCATGCACCTATGGTGAAGCGTTATGTGATGAAGTCGGAGCATGATTTATTTATTGATTGTCTTCCTTATGAGTGGAGGTCGGATACGAGCGATGGTATTTTCCTACCAATCTAACCCCCTACGAGCATGCACGTAGTAATTCGTTTCGATAACTAATAGATTTTAGCAGTAAGTATGTGTGTTCTTTATGATTAATGTTGAGTCCATGGATTATACGCACTCTCACCCTTCCACCATTGCTAGCCTCTCTAGTACCTCGCAACCTTCACTGGTACCATACACTTACCATGTACCTTCCTCAAAATAGCAACCATACCTACCTATTATGACATTTCCATGGCCATTCCGAGATATATTTCCAAGCAACATTCCACCCCATTTATTATGACATGCTGCATCATTGTCATATTGCTTTTCATGATCATGTAGTTGACATCGTATTTGTGGTAAAGCCACCGTTCATAATTATTTCATACATGTCACTCTTGATTCATTACACATCCCGGTACACCGCCGGAGGCATTCATATAGAGTCATATTTGTTCTAAGTATCGTGTTGTAATTCTTGAGTTGTAAGTAAATAAAAGTGTGATGATCTTCATTATTAGAGCATTGTCCCAGTGACAAAAGGATGATGGAGACTATGATTCCCCCACAAGTCAGGATGAGACTCTGGATGGAAAATATAAAAAAAAAGAGGATAAAAAAAGAAAAAAAGAGGCCAAAAATCCCAACAAAAAAATAAAAATGAGAGAAAGGAGAGAAGGGGCAATGCTACTATCGTTTTACCACACTTGTGCTTCAAAGTAGCACCATGATCTTCATGATAGAAAGTATCCAATGTTGTCACTTTCAATGCTAGTGGTAACTTTTCATTATAGAACTTGGCTTGTATATTCTAATGATGGGCTTCCTCAATTTGCCTTAGGTCTTCACAAGCAAGCGAGTTGGATGCACACCCACTTAGTTTATTTTTGAGCTTTCATAAACTTATAGCTCTAGTGCATCCGTTGCATGGCAATCCCTACTCACTCACATCTATATCTATTGATAGGCATCTCCATAGCCCATTGATACACCTAGTTGATGTGAGACTATCTCCTTCTTTTTGTCTTCTCCACAACCACCATATTCTATTCCACCTATAGTGCTATGTCCATGGCTCACGCTCATGTATCGTGTGAAAGTTGAAAAGGTTTGAGAACATAAGAAGTATGAAACAATTCTTTGGCTTATCATCGGGGTTGTGCATGATTTGAATATTTTGTGTGATGAAGATGGAGCAATGCCAAACTATATGATTTTGTTAGGATAACTTTCTTTGGCCATGTTATTTGGAGAAGACATAATTACATTATTAGTATGGTTGAAGTATTATCGTTTTTATGTCAATATTACACTTTAGTTTTCAAACTTATGGATCTTTATATTCTTGCCACAATAAAGAAAAATTACATTGTTAAATATGTTAGGTAGCATTCCATATCAAAAATTTTGTTTTTATCATTTACCTACTCGAGGACGAGCAAGAATTACTTGATATGTGTTTTGCTTGGAGAGTCATTTTCTTTATTTTTTATTTTCTTGTTGTTATTCAGAGACATGTTTTATATCTTTTAGTTCAATGAAAATGTCAAGTATAGCCTTTACCATGCTTATTTTACAAGTCTATACGTTGATGTTTTGAAAACCAGAAGTTTGTTGTTATGTTTTTAATATTGATGAATAGTCAGAACATGATAAAATCTTGAAAACTTTACACAATGAGTAACAACAAATTTTCCACAATGTAGTAATTGTTGAGAATTTTTGGAGTTAGGAAAGTATGATTCCTCTTGCATTCTTTACAGACTGTTCTATTTAGACAGATTGCTATTATGTTTGTATTGTTTGCATATGTTTCCTTGTTTAATGATTCTATTTGAGGATAGGAATATTAAATATGCAGAGGCATTTAGTAGGCAATATCAAATAAGAATTTTAGTGATTTTCTACAATAGATAATGATAAGGTTATTGCATTGATTATACTAACTTATCTCACGTGTTCTTGTTGAGTTTTGTGTGGATGAAGTTTTTAAGATTTAGGGAAACCGTGACATAAAAGGATTTAAGCAGACACAAAATCTCAAGATTGGGGATGCCCAAGGCATCCATAATTAATATTTCAAGAAGTCTCAAGCATCTAAACTTAGGCATGCCCCGGTTGGCATCCCACCTTCCCTCTTCAACAACTATCGGTCAGTTTTGTTATTTATATATCCTTATATCATGATAAATGTTTATTATTCATGCTAGAATTGTATTAACTGAAAACTTAGTACATGTGTGAATACATAGACAAAACAAAGTGTCCCTAGTATGCCTCTACCTGACTAGCCCGTTATTCAAAGATGGTTATGTTTCCTAACCATAGACATGTGTTGTCATTTAATGAACCGGATCACATAATTGGAGAATGATGTGATGGACAAGACCCATCTGTTAGCTTAGCATAATGATCGTTAAGTTTTATTGCTATTGCTTTCTTCGTGACTTATACATGTTCCTCTCACTATGAGATTGCAACTCCGGAATAACGGAGGAACATCTTGTGTGCTATCAAATGTCACAACATAATGGGTGATTATAAAGATGCTCTACATGTGTCTCCAAATATTTTTGTTGGGTTGGCATAGATCGAGATTAGGATTTGTCACTCCGTGTATCGGAGAAGTATCTCTGGGCCCTCTCAGTAATGCACATCACTATAAGCCTTGCAAGCAATCTGACTAATGAGTTAGTTATGGAATGATGCATTATGAAACGAGTAAAGAGACTTGCCCGGTAACGAGGTTGAACTAGGTATGAAGATACCGACGATCGAATCTCGGGCAAGTAACATACCGATGACAAAGGGAACAACGTATGTTCTTGTGCGGTTGAGCGATAAAGATCTTCGTAGAATATGTAGGAACCAATATCAGCATCCAGGTTCCACTATTGGTTATCGATCGGAGATGTGTCTCGATCATGTCTACATAGTTCTTGAACCCGTAGGGTCCTCACGCTTAACATTCGATTATGATTTGTATTATGAGTTATGTGTTTTCGTGACCGAAGTTTGTTCGGAGTCCCAGATGAGATCTTGGACATGACTAGGAGTCTCGAAATGGTCGAGAGGTAAATATTGATATATTGGAAGGCTACATTCGGGCACAAGAATGGTTTCGGGAAGTTTCAGATAAGTTTCGGAGTACCGGGAGGGTACCGGAAACCCCCCAGGAGAGTAACGGGCCAACATGGGCCTTAGTGGAGGAGAGAGGGCTGGCCATCGGAGGTGGCGCGCGCCCCCTTGCCAATCCAAATTCGATAAGGGGTGGGGGTGGCGCTCCCCCTTTCCTTCTCCTACTCCCTCTCATTTCACCTTTTGCTACTCCGGAAAAAAGGAAAAAGTGGGGGGGGGGGGGCGAATCCTACTAGGAGTGGAGTCCTAGTAGGACTCCCCCTCCATGGTGCGTCCCCTGGTGGCCGGCCTCCTCCCCCCTCCTTTATATACGGGCACAAGGGAGCACCCCAAAGGCACAACATTGTCTTAGCCATGTGCGGTGCCCCCCTCCACCGTTTACTCCTCCGATAGTATGATCGTAGTGCTTAGGCGAAGCCCTACACGGATCACATCACCAACACCGTCATCATGTCGTCGTGCCAACGAAACTCTCCCTTGAGCCTCTGCTTGATCAAGTGTTCAAGGGACATCATCGAGCTGAACGTGTGCTAAACTCGGAGGTGCCGTACATTCGGTGCTAGATCGGTTGGATCATGAAGACGTTCGACTACATCAACCACGTTAACCAAACGCTTCCACTTTCGGTCTACGAGGGTACGTGTTAACACTCTTCCCCTCTTGTTGCTATGCATATCCTAGATAAATCTTGTGTGAGAGTAGGAATTTTTTTATGAAATTGCATGCTACATTTCCCAACAATGGCATCTGAGCCAGGTCTATGCGTAGATGATATGCAGGAGTAGAACACAAAGAGTTGTGGGTGATAATAGTCATACTGCTTACCACCAACGTCTTACTTTGATTCGGCGGTATTGTTGGATGAAGCGGCCCAGACCAACATTACATGACCACGTTCATGAGAACGGTTCTACCGACGTGCTTTGCACACAGGTGGCTGGCGGGTGTCTCTTTCTCCAACTTTAGTTGAATCAAGTTTTACTATGGTTGGTCCTTGTTGAAGGTTAAAACAACACACTTGACGAAAAATCATTGTGGTTTTGACGCGTAGGTAAGAAAGGATCTTGCTAGAAGCCCTTAGCAGCCACGTAAAACTTGCAACTACAAAGTAGAGGACGTCTAACTTGTTTTTGCAGGGCATGTTGTGATGAGATATGGTCAAGACATGATGTGATATAAATTGTTGTATGAGATGATCATGTTTTGTAACAAAGTTATCCGCAACTGGCAGGAGCCATATGGTTGTCGCTTTATTTTACGAAATGCAATCGCCATGTAAATGCTTTACTTTATCACTAAGCAGTAGCAATAGTCGTAGAAGCAATAGTTGGCGAGACGACAACGATGCTACAATGGAGATCAAGGTGTCAAGCCGGTGACAATGGAGATCATGACGGTGTTTTGGAGATGGAGATCAAAGGCACAAGATGATGATGGCCATATCATGTCACATATTTTGATTGCATGTGATGTTTATCTTTTATGCATGTTATTTTGCTTAGTACGGCGGTAGCATTATGATATGTCTCTAGCATATCTATAATTTTGATTGTTCCATCCTATTATATTACCCGTTTTGGATGTGTATGGGCTTTAATTTACACTTTTATATAATTTTTGGGACTAAGCTACTAACCGGAGGCCCAGCCCGAATTGCTGTTTTGTTGCCTATTTCAGTGTTTCGAAGCAAAGGAATATCAAACTGAATCCGAACGGAATGAAACCTTCGGGAGTGATCTTTTTGGAACAAAGGTGATCCAGAGGACTTGGAGTGGAAGTCAAGAAACAAGCGAGGCGGCCACGAGGGTGCCCGGCGCGCCCCCTATAGGTGGACATGCCCCCACCCTCGTGGGCCCCTCGAGCATCCACCGACCTACTTCTTCCTCCTATATATGCCCATGTACCCTGAAACCATCGAGGAGCACCACGAAAAACTATTTTCACCGTCGTAACCTTCTATGTCCGCGAGATCCCATCTTGGAGCCTTCGCCGGCGCTCCGCCGGAGGTGGAATCAACCACGGAGGGTCTCTACATCATCTCCAAGGCCCTTTCAATGAGTTGTGAGTAGTTTTCCACAAACCTTCGGGTCCATAGTTATTAGCTAGATGGCTTCTTCTCTCTCTTTGAATCTCAATACAAAGTTCTCCTTGATCTTCTTGGAGATCTATTCGATGTAACTGTTTTTGCGGTGTGTTTGTCGAGATCCGACAAATTGTGGGTTTATGATCAAGTTTATCTATGTGAAATATTTGAATCTCCTCTGAATTCTTTTATGTTTGATTAAGTTATCTTTGCAAGTCTCTTCAAATTATCAGTATGGTTTGGCCTACTAGATTGATCTTCCTTGCAATGGCAGAAGTGCTTAGCTTTGGGTTCAATCTTGCGGTGTCCTTTCCCAGTGACAGCAGGGGCAGCAAGGCACGTATTGTATTGTTGCCATCGAGGATAAAAAGATGGGTTTACATCATATTGCATGATTTTATCCCTCTACATCATGTAATCTTTCTTAATGCGTTACTCTGTTCTTTATGAACTTAATACTCTAGATGCATGCTGGATAGCGATCGATTTGTGGAGTAATACTAGTAGATGCAGGCAGGAGTCGGTCTACTTGTCACGGACGTGATGCCTATATAAATGATCATGCCTAGATAATCTCATAATTATTCGCTTTTCTATCAATTGCTCGACAGTAATTTGTTCACCCACCGTAATACTTATGCTCTCTTGAGAGAAGCCACTAGTGAAACCTATGGCCCCCAGGTCTATCTCTTATCATATAAGCTTTCAATCTACTTTTATTTGCATCTTTACTTTTCAAATCTATATCATAAAATACCAAAAATATATTTATCTTATCATATTATCTCTATCAAATCTTACTTTCACAAGTGGCCGTGAAGGGATTGACAACCCCTTTATTGCGTTGGTTGTGAGTTCTTGTTTGTTTGTGTAGGTTCATGGGACTTTTGAGGAGCCTCCTACTGGATTGATACCTTGGTTCTCAAAAACTGAGGGAAATACTTACGCTACTTTGCTGCATCACCCTTTCCTCTTCAAGGAAAACCAACACAAGCTCAAGATGTAGCACATTATAAGATGATCCCTCACTAAATTTCGAGGTATAACTGTTCTCCCTAAGTATGCACCGTTGCTACAGTTCGTCGTGCCGAGACACCACGTGATGATTCGGTGTGATAAGCTCTACATTCACATACAACGGGTGCAAGCCAGTTTTGCACATGCAGAATACTCGGGTTAAACTTGACGAGCCTGGCACATGCAGACATGGCCTTGGAACACTGAGACCAAAAGGTCGAACATGAATTATATAGTAGATATGATCAACATAGAGATGTTCACCATTGAAAACTACTCCATCTCACATGATGATCATACATGGTTTAGTTGATATGGATCACGTGATCATTTAGATGACTAGAGGGATGTCTATCTAAGTGGGAGTTCTTTAGTAATATGATTAATTGAACATTAATTTATCATGAACTTTGTCCTGATAGTTTTTTGCATATCTATGTTGTTGCAGATCAATGGCCCGTGCTACCATCCCCTTGAATTTTAATGCGTTCCTAGAGAAAGCTAAGTTGAAAGATGATGGTAGCAACTACACGGATTGGGTCCATAACTTGATGATTATCCTCATTGCTACAAAGAAGAATTACGTCCCTAAAGCACCGCTAGGTGCAAGGCCTGCTGCTGTTGCAGATGCTGATGTTATGAACGTCTGGCAAGCTCGATCTGATGACTACTCCATAGTTTAGCGTGCCATACTTTATGGCTTAGAATCGGGACTTCAAAGACATTTTCAACGTCAAGGAGCATATGAGATGTTCTAAGAGTTGAAGTTAATATTTCAAGCAAATGCCCGAGTTGAGAGATATGAAGTCTCCAACAAGTTCTATAGCTGCAAGATGGAGGAGAATAGTTCTGTCAGTGAACACATACTCAGAATTTCTTGGTACCATAACCACTCGACTCAGCTAGGATTTGATCTTCCTGATGATAGTATCATTGACAGAGTTCTTCCATCACCGCCACCAAGCTATAAAGGCTTCGTGATGAACTACAATATGCAAGGGATGGAAAAGAAAATTCCCGAGCTCTACGTAATCACTACAAAAAAAATACACTTCCGTGATGATACGTGTTTGTCACAGTAGGTCACGTTTTCTGTGATGCATGTACATCCATGATGATTTTATGACAGAATTAAGATAGTCATACCTGTGCTGTCGTAGAAGTGTTCCATGACATTACCAAAATTATCATCACGGAAGTGTCCACTTCCATGACGATAAATCGCGCGTCATAGAAGTGCTTTTGGATCCGATAACCCGTTAACAGTCCGGACCAATGGGGATTTTCCATGTGTAAAATTATCATTGGCCGGAGGAAACACGTGTTTCCTCACCGTTGGGACAGATGTCATCCACTCATTGGACAGGAGGCGCCTATGATAGGTCGACACGTGGCACGACCCAAAAGTGGCCCATTCCGGTGAAAAATGCCGGCCTAGTTAAAATTAGCAGGCCGACCCATATAAGGCCTACTTGTGTCAGGTCCATTTAAGCCCATGGCCCATACAAGATGTGCCAATTCGGCCCGTCAATGGCCCATTAAAGATTTGACACCATTGCAGCCCATCATCAGTTTGAGCCCGTTAACAGCCCGCTATATACTTGGGATCAATATCGGCTCGATGAAATTTTGGCCTGTTAACGGCCCATTCAAAGGATGGGACAATTTTCAGGATGTACATCTCTCGGCCTTTTAGCGACCCATTTAAGTGTTGGACTAATTTCCGGCCAGTGTGTCTTTCAGCCTGTTGACAGCCCACAAATCAGTAGGGCCATTTGTAGTCAGACTTGAGTTTTGGCCTTTTAGCGACCCATTTAAGTGTTGGGCCAATTCCCAGCCCTGTGTGTCTTTCAGCCTATTGACGGCCCATAAATGAGTTGGGCCATTTGTAGTCGGACCTAAGTTTTGGCCGTTTAACGGCCCATGCCCTTCATGGTCCAATAACGGCGTGGTTTCTCTTTCGGCTGCTAAAGACCCACAGGCATGTCGGGATTATCTCGCGGGCGGGTTCGTGAGACGATAGATGCCACGAGGTGCCTTGAGGTGAGGGTAAGACTGCTTTGGAGATCCGGGGATGGGATTGGGAAAATAGCACGCGGTGGTTTATCCAGGTTCGGGGCTCTCGGAGAGATAATACCACTACTCCTGCATGTCTGATGATATATGCAGTGTTCACGGAGCAGTACAGAGTTGCTCCTGGAGCTTTATCTGAGAAGAGAGCCATGGGCTACTAGCTTCATGTGTGGCCGAGTGAGCCCGTGTAAGTGTGGCATGGATGGATGAATGTGTGAGCGTGGCTTGGAAAATGAGGCTGGACGTGTGTGCGTTGCTTTGAAAATGAGGCTGGATGTGTGAGCGTGGCTGGAAAATGAGGCTAGATGTGTGAGCGTGTCTTGGAAAATGAGGCTGGATGTGTGAGCATGGCTTGGAAAATGAGGCTGGATGTGTGAGCGCGGCTTGGAAAATGAGGCTGGATGTGTGAGCGTGGCTTGGAAAATGATGTTGGATGTGTGAGGCCGCGTAGATATATCAAATGTTGGCTTTTAGCATAGCAAGTTTTATGCGGAGGGTGCCGACTCAGTTTCGTCCGAGCTCCCTTCAGTCTTTTTCATGTCCTCTCCGCTCTTTGGCTTTGCCTCTTGTTAGCTAGACAGTCTGGAGCCGGTTTGTAGCTGTTACACAGAGTGGCCGCGGAGTGGGGCGTACAGTACTCGGACTACAAGAGCATATTCGACCGAGTAGATACTCATAAAGGAAATGGATGGGTTGCCCAAGCCATCTTCTCCTGGTCGTATTTTGTGTGGGGTGAACTCCAGATTTCTCTCTCGCTTGCCGGACAGCCACGCTGCGGTCTGTGGCTTAGAGTGGGCCTTCGGTACCGTATGCGCTACTAAGCCGTCTGCTGGAACGAATGTATCGGGCAGAGCGGCCAACCTTCGGGTCGAGACTAGCTGGCGCCTGGGCGAACAATAGTGCAACTATAATAAAGGCGGAGGTGGTCCCCGAGTATCGCTCGGGGTTATCCGGTTTGTGTGGTGCAAAGTATACGAGGGTGAGGAGCTCACATTGATTTTTGTGCAGACAAGGCAGAAGTTGTTGATGACAGCCGGCGCGGCTGGGCGCTAGCGCACCGACACACCCACTAGGGGTAGCCTTCGAGCCTCCGGGTGCTCGAAAGGGGTCCCGGCTGGTCGGGCTCGACCGGCCAGGCGGCGGAGCAGGACATGGCCGAACCGGCCTGGCGCGGCCAGCCAGGCGTCGCGGCGGGCAGGGCCATCGATGGAGCGGTGTCGCGGACGGGCGGGGGCGACGCGAGCAGGCGGCATTTTTCTTTTTCTCTCTCTTTTTTTATCGCCGATGGTATTTCCTTCTTCTCTTTTTTTCTTTTCCCTAGTCGGACAAGGAAATCTCAGACGCAATCGGCATGGGCGGGCCACCGGCCACCTGGAGCCGGCCCGGGTTGGGCGCGTGGAGGCGTGATACGTCTCCGTCAAATCTATTTTTCCAAACACTTTTGCCCTTGTTTTGGACTCTAACTTGCATGATTTGAATGGAACTAACCCGGACTGACGTTGTTTTCAGCAGAACTGCCATGGTGTTCTTTTTATGCAGAAATAAAAGTTCTCAGAATGACCTGAAAATCCACGGAGCAACTTTTCAGAATTAATAAAAATATTGGTGAAAGAATCAACGTTAGGGGGCCCACACCCTATCCATGAGGGTGGGCCCCCCCCCTAGGGCATGCCCCCTGCCTCGTGGGCCCCCTAGACTTCCACCAACATCAACTTCAACTCTATATATTCACTTTCATGGAGAAAAAATTAGAGAGAAAGTTTCATCGCGTTTCATGATACGGAGCCGCTGCCAAGCCCTAATCTCTCTCGGGAGGGCTGATCTGGAGTCCGTTTGGTCCTCCGGAGAGGGGGATTCATTGCCGTCGTCATCATCAACCATCCTCCATCACCAATTTCATGATGCTCACCACCGTGCGTGAGTAATTCCATCGTAGGATTGCTGGGCGGTGATGGGTTGGATGAGATTTACCATGTAATCAAGTTAGTTTTGTTAGGGTTTGATCCCTAGTATCCACTATGTTCTGAGATGGATGTTGCTATGACTTTGCTATGCTTAAAGCTTGTCACTAGGGCCCGAGTGCCATGATTTCAAATCTGAACCTATTATGCTTTCATGAATATAAGTGAATTCTTGATCCTATCTTGCAAGTCTATAGTCACCTATTATGTGTTATGATCCGACAACCCCGAAGTGACAATAATCGGGATACTTTTTGGTGATGACCATAGTCTGTGGAGTTCATGTATTCACTATGTGTTAATGATTTGGTCCGGTACTCTATTAAAAGGAGGCCTTAAGATCCCTTAGTTTCCATTAGGACCCCGCTGCCACGGGAGGTTAGGACAAAAGATGTCATGCAAGTTCTTTTCCATAAGCACGTATGACTATATTCGGAATACATGCCTACATTACATTGAAGAATTGGAGGTAGTTCTGTGTCACCCTAGGTTATAACTATTACATGAGGAATCGCATCCGACATAATTATCCATCACTGATCCAATGCCTATGAGCTTTTCACATATTGTGCTTTGCTTATTTACTTTACCATTGCCACTGTTACAATTACTACAAAACTGCTACTATTACTTTTGCTACTGTTACCGTTACTTGCATACTACTTTGCTACTAAATACTTTGTTGCGGATACTAAGTTATCCAGGTGTGGTTTAATTGACAATTCAACTGCTAATACTTGAGAATATTCTTTGGCTCCCCTTGTGTCGAATCAATAAATTTGGGTTGAATACTCTACCCTCGAAAACTGTTGCGATCCCCTATGCTTGTGGGTTATCAAGACTATTTTCTGGCGCCGTTGCCGGGGAGCATAGCTCTATTCTTTGAGTCACTTGACATTTATATATGTTGGTCACTATGAGGAACTTGAAAGAGAATAGAACCAAGATTTATCCCTCAACTACGAAGGGATGTAAGGAACTCCCATCTAGCTCTGCACTAGATTCTCCTTCTGTTATGAGTAAGCTTGCGACACCTAAACCTATTTCTGCTATGAATTCTGATATGTCGCATGTTATTGATAATGCCACTTCTACTATGCATGATGCTTATGATGAAACTACTTCTGGGCTTGATACTACTATGCCATTAGGTGAATATCTTGATAAACAACTTGCTAGGGTTAGAGAGAACGAAATTCTTGAAAATGAAATTATTGAAGATAGTGATGATGAAGGTTCTCCCCCTAAATATGAATTGCCTGTTGTTACAGAGGGTTATGTTATGGATGAATAAACTACTAGAGATTTTCTTGCTTGCAATGATAGATTTGATCTTAAGAAGTTATTAGCTAACTGAAATTGAAAACTCTGAATGCTAGAATGAAATATGACCCTCCTTTTGCTACTTCACCTATCTTTGTTACTGATAAGGATTATGAATTCTCTGTCGATCCAGAAATAATTAGTTTGGTTGAATCTGATCCTTTTTATGGCTATGAATCTGAAACTATTGTGGCACATCTTACTAAGTTAAATGATATAGCCACCCTGTTCACTAATGATGAGAAATCTCTCTACTATTATATCCTTAAGATATTTCCATTCTCATTAAAGGGTGATGCTAAAACTTGGTTTAATTCTCTTGATCCTGGTTGTGTGCGTAGTCCCCAGGATATGATTTATTACTTCTCTGCTAAATATTTCCCTGCTCATAAGAAACAAGCTTCCTTGAGGGAAATATATAATTTTGTGCAAATTGAAGAAGAGAGTCTCCCACAAGCTTGGGGGAGGCTTCTCCGATTACTTAATGCTTTGCCTGATCATCCTATTAAGAAAAATGAAATACTTGATATCTTTTATAATGGACTAACTGATGCTTCCAAGGACCACTTGGATAGTAGTGTTGGTTGTGTTTTCAGGGAAAGAACTGTTGATCAAGATGAATTGCTATTGAATAATATGTTGACTAATGAAAACAATTGGACACTTCCTGAGCCAACTCCTGAGCCAACTCCTAAGCCAACTCCAAAGAAGAGGGGTGTTCTATTTCTCAGTCCTTAAGATATGCAAGAGGCAAAGAAATCTATGAAAGAAAAAGGTATTAAAGTTGAAGATGTTAAGAATTTACCTCCTGTTGAAGAAATACATGGTCTTAATATACTACCTATTGAAGAAACAAATGATAACCCAACACAGGTAGTAAAGGTAAATTCTCGCTATAGACATGATAAGGTTGAAATCCCGTCTACTAAGTTTGCTAGCCAATGCTTATGTTGGTAGACAATTAAAAAGTAATGCTTCTATGATTGGACACTTGAGTGATTATATGGCTAGAGTTAAAGGTGAACTTAAAATCATTAGTAAATATGCTTCTATGGTTACCACTCAAGCAGAACAAGTACTTAAAGCTCAAAGTGATTTTCTCGATGAATTAAATAATAAACATGATTTTGCTATTAGAGTGGCTACTAGAATGTGTAAAATGACTCAGGAACCTTTGTATCCTAAAGGCCACCCTAAGAGAATTGAGCAAGATTCTCAGAGAAATAATGTAGATGCACCTAGTCCCTCTAAAAAGAATAAAAAGAAAAATGATAGGACTTTGCAGGCTTCCAGTGAACCTGTTGTAGACACACCTGGGAATCCCAATGATATTTCTATTCCTAATGCTGAAACACAATCTGGTGATGACCATGAACCTAGTGATAATGTTAATGATAATGTTCATATTGATGCTCAACCTAGCAATAATAATGATGTAGAGATTGAACCTCCTATTGATCTTGATAACCCACAATCAAAGAATCAAAGTTATGATAAGAGAGATTCCGTTGCCAGGAAGCACGGTAAAGAAAGAGAACCATGGGTTCAGAAACCCATGCCTTTTCCTCCTAAACCATCCAAGAAAAAGGATGATGAGGATTTTGAGCGCTTTGCTGAAATGATTAGACCTATCCGTTTATGTAAGCGCTTAACTGATATGCTTAAAGTGAATCCTTATGCTAAGTACATCAAGAATATTATTACAAATAAAAGAAAGATACCGGAAGCTGAAATTTCCACCATGCTTGCTAATTATACTTTGAAAGGTGGAATACCTAAGAAACTACGAGATCCGGGAGTAGCAACTATACCATGCTCCATTAGAAGAAACTATGTTAAAACTGCTTTATGTGATCTTGGAGCCGGTGTTAGTGTTATGCCTCTCTCTTTATATCGTAGACTTGAATTGAATAAGTTGACACCTACTGAAATATCTTTGCAAATAGCCGATAAATCAACTGCTATACCTATCGGTATTTGTGAGGATGTGCCTGTTGTGGTTGCAAACGTTACAATCTTAATGGACTTTGTAATTCTTGATATTCCCGAGGACGATAGTATGTCGATTATCCTTGGTATACCCTTTTTGAGTAATGCAGGGGCTGTTATTGATTGCAACAAAGGAAATGTCACTTTTCATGTTAATGGTAATGAGCATACGGTACACTTTCCAAGGAAACAACCTTAAGTTCATAGCATCAATTCTATTGGAAAAATTCCAATTATTATTCTTGGAGGTCTTGAATTTCCTCTTCCTACTGTTAAGAAGAAATATGATATTCTTATTATTGGGGATGTGCATATCCCCGTTGAGGTAACCTAGTGTTATTTGAAATTTCTCCGGTTCCATGTTATTCGGAATGAGTTTGTTAACAAGACTTGATCAACCTTGTTAGTAGATTCCTTTTGATGAGCATGAGATGGATGAAGTTAGAAGGCACAACCTTCTGTACCCCCTTTTACTTTCTGTTATTTAGACAAAATAAAGCAAAAATAGTATTTTCTGTCTATTTTCTGAATTATACATGCAATAAAAAATACCCCGAAAATAAAAGTTCTCCAAATGCCCTGCCAATTTAATATGATTTTTTCTGAAATATTTGAGAATATCTAGCATTGAAAACACAGCAGGGGGAGCAAGCACCTGGCCACGAGGGTCCAGGGCATGCCCCCCTACAGGGCGCGGCCCCTGCCTCGTGGGCCCACATGGCCCTCCTCCACTTATTCCTGCACCCCCACACTTCATCTTCCTCCCAAAACAATCCAGCTCAAGCACGAGTTCTAACTCATTTTGCTGCCATTTTCGATCTCCTTGCTCAAAGCTCTGTTCATAAAACTACTTTGGGGGATTCTTCTTTGGTATGTGACTCCTCCAATGTTCCAATTAGTTTTTGTTGTAGTGCTTTATTCATTGCAAATTTTTGCTGCCTAGGTGACCCTGTTCTTGAGCTTGCATGTCAAATTTATATGGTCCCAAGTAATTATAATGCATGATATAGTCTCTAGGCACTTGTTGGAGTAGTTCCTATCAATTTTATTGAGTCTGGTTCACTTTTGTTTTGAGTTACTAAAAATTTCAGAAATTTTCAGAAAAAGATGAAGAGATTCTTTTTGAGGGGCTCTTCTAGCCAAGGCTCTAAGGATAAACAAGCTAAGGACATTGAGAAGCCCAAGTATAATCTCCCCCGTGTCGCGGAAGTGCAGCCGTGTGAATGGGCTTGTGATGATTTCTTGAGAGCAGCCGAGATTTATGATGATTTTTATTCGTTTGCTGATAATGCGGGCCTCACCGACTTCCTCCACGACCCCGGTTACAACTTCGGATATCCCCCAGGCCATCCATGGGCATAGACCAACTTAGGCCAAAAGCCTAAGCTTGGGGGAGTACGTATTTCTCACCGACATTACATTCATGTTCACACACTCATTCTAGTTGCCGGTGCTCATACTTTTTCATTGTACTATACATGCTAGTTTAATTTATTTTTCTAGTTTTCTTCTTGTGTGTGAACAACCTTAAGAAAAAACAAAAAAATTAGTTAGTTTACTTTCCATGCTGTAGTAGTAGTAATTAAAAGAAACCCAAAAAGATTTCTCGTTCTTCTTTTGCTTGTTGGGAGCTTTCCCGTGTAAATAGTTTTATTTCTTTTCTTTCCTTTGGGGGTCGAGAGGAGAAGCCCATGTTGAAAATGTTGAAGTGGCTCTCATATGCATTATTGTTGATTTAACCAAGAGCCCATAGTACCTTGCCTTCTCCCTTGAATTGAATGCTTGCAAATTCCAGCTTAGTCCAATTCACGTGCACTATTATTATTATCCACACCGTTTGGTCGTGCAAGTGAAAGGCAATAATGACGATATATGATGGAGTGATTGAGATCAGAGAAGTTGGTATGAACTCAACCTCTCTTGTTTTTGTAAATATGATTAGTTCATCGTTCCTGATTCAGCCTATTATGAATAAACATGTTTGCAATGACAATTAGAGATTATAGTTGCTTATGTCATGCTTAATTAGCTAGGAGCTTATAGTGGTTTACCTTGCGTGCCAACATGCTATTAAATTGTTGTGATGTGGTATGATAGGGTGGTATCCTCCTTTGAATGATTCGAGTGACTTGACTTGGCACATGTCCACGCATGTAGTTGAAACAAAATCAACATAGCCTTCACGATATTTATGTTCATGGTGGATTATATCCTACTCATGCTTGCACTTGGTGTTGATTAATTTTAATGCATGTTCATGATTGTTGTCGCTCTCTAGTTGGTCGCTTCCCAGTCACTTTCTAGCCTTCACCTGTACTAAGCGGGAATATTGTTTGTGCATCCAAACTCCTTAAACCCCAAAGTTATTCCATATGAGTCCACCATACCTTCCTATATGCGGTATCTACCTGTCGTTCCAAGTAAATTTGTATGCGCCAAACTCCAAACCTTCAAATGAAATTCTATTTTGTATGCTCGAACAGCTCATGTATCAACTAGGGTTGTCTATATCTTCCATGTTAGGCGGGTTATTGTCAAGAGGAGTGGACTCCGCTCCTCATTCATGAGAAAATGGCTGGTCACCGGGATGCCCAGTCCCATGCTCAAATCAAATCAAAACAATTAAACAAAAATCCCCAAGGATTGTTGTTCGTTGGAGGCACCCGTTGTTTCGGGCAAGCCATGGATTGATGCTTGTTGGTGGTGGGGGAGTATAAACTTTACCGTTTTGTTTGGCAACCGTCTATAATGTGTTTAGCATGGAAGATATCAAGATCTCTTAGTTGTTATGTTGACAGTGAAAGTATACCGCTCAAAGTTATTCATCTCTATTTCAAAATCGAGCTCTGGCACCTCTACAAGTCCCTGCTTCCCTCTATGAAGGGCCTATCTATTTACTTTTATGTTGAGTCATCACCCTCTTATTAAAAAGCACCTGCTGGAGAGCACCGCTGTCATTTGCATGCATTACTATTAGTTTATATTGGGTATGACTATGACTAGATCTCTTTTACCGTGAATTACAATGTTTAGTCAGTCCTTGATCTTTAAAGGTGCTCTGCATGTATGTTTTGTGGTCTCGGAAAGGGCTAGCGAGATACCATCTTATTATATCATATTATGATTGTTTTGAGAAAGTGTTGTCATCCAAGATTTATTATTATTGCTCGCTAGTTGATTATGGCATTGATACGAGTAAACATGAGACCTAAGTGTTATTGTGAATACGGTTAGTTCATAATCTTTGCTGAAAACTTGAATGTTGGCTTTACATATTTGCAACAACAAGAGAAAACAGAGTTTGTAAAAGTTTTTCTTTATCACTTTCAGAAATAAAAGTTCTCGGAATGAACTGAAAATCCTCGGAGTAACTTTTCAGAATTAATAAAAAATATTGGCGAAAGAATTAACGTCAGGGGGCCCACACCCTGTCCACGAGGGTGCCCCCCCTAGGGTGCGCCCCCTGCCTCGTGGGTCCCCTGGACTTCCACCGACGTCAACTCCAACTCTATATATTCACTTTCACGGAGAAAAAAAATCAGAGAGAAAGTTTCATCGCGTTTCATGATATGGAGCCGCCGCCAAGCCCTCATCTCTCTCAGGAGGGCTGATCTGGAGTCCGTTCGGGGCTCCAGAGAGGGGGATTCATCGCCGTTGTCATCATCAACCATCCTCCATCACCAATTTCATGATGCTCACCGCCATGTGTGAGTAATTTCGTCGTAGGCTTGCCGGACGGTGATGGGTTGGATGAGAATTACCATGTAATCAAGTTAGTTTTGTTAGGGTTTGATCCCTAGTATCCACTATGTTCTGCAAAGAAGAATTACATCCCTGAAGCACCGCTAGGTGCAAGGCCTGCTGCAGTTGCAGATCCTGATGTTATGAACATCTGGCAAGCTCGATCTGATGACTACTCCATAGTTCAGCGTGCCATACTTTACGTCTTAGAATCGGGACTTCAAAGATGTTTTGAACGTCAAGGAGCATATGAGATGTTCCAAGAGTTGAAGTTAATATTTCAAGCAAATGCCCGAGTTGGGAGATTTGAAGTCTCCAACAAGTTCTATAGATGCAAGATGGAGGAGAATAGTTCTGTCAGTGAACACATACTCAGAATGTCTGGGTACCATAACCACTCGACTTAGCTAGGATTTGATCTTCCTGATGATAGTATCATTGACAGAGTTCTTCCATCACCGCCACCAAACTATAAAGGCTTCGTGATGAACTACAATATGCAAGGGATGGAAAAGACAATTCGCGAGCTCTTCGTAATCACTACAAAAAAAATACACTTTCGTGATGATACGAGTTTGTCACAGTAGGTCACGTTTTCTATGATGCATGTACATCCATGATGATTTTATGATAGAATCAAGATAGTCATACCTGTGCTGTCGTAGAAGTGTTCCATGACATTACCAAAATTATCATCACGGAAGTGTCCACTTCCATGACAATAAATTGCGCGTCACAGAAGTGCTTTTGTCAAGGGTGACCGACATGTGGCATCCACCATAATGGAACACCGTTAAGCTATCGGTTCCGGTTTTGGATCCGATAACCCGTTAACAGTCCGGACCAATGGGGATTTTCCACGTGTAAAATTATCATTGACCGGAGGAAACACGTGTTTCCGCACCGTTGGGACAGATGTGATCCACTCATTGGACAGGAGCCGCCTATGATAGGTCGACACGTGGCACGGCCCAAAAGTGGCCCATTCCGGTGAAAAATGCCGGCCTAGTTAAAATTAGCAGGCCGACCCATATAAGGCCTACTTGTGTCAGGTCCATTTAAGCCCACGACCCATACAAGATGTGCCAATTCGGCCCGTCAATGGCCCATAAATGATTTGACACCATTGCACCCCATCATCAGTTTGAGTCCGTTAACAGCTCGCTATATACTTGGGATCAATATCGGCTCGATGAAACTTTGGCCTGTTAACGGCCCATTCAAAGGATGGGACAATTTTCAGGATGTACATCTTTCGGCCTTTTAGCGACCCATTTAAGTGTTGGACTAATTTCCGGCCGGTGTGTCTTTCAGCCTGTTGACAGCCCACAAATCAGTAGGGCCATTTGTAGTCAGACTTGAGTTTTGGCCTTTTAGCGACCCATTTAAGTGTTGGGCCAATTCCCGGCCATGTGTGTCTTTCAGCCTATTGACGGCCCATAAATGAGTTGGGCCATTTGTAGTCGGACCTGAGTTTTGGCTGTTTAATGGCCCATGCCCTTCATGGTCCAATACCGGCGTGGTTTCTCTTTCGGCTGCTAAAGGCCCACAGGCATGTCGGCATTATCTCGCGGGCGGGTTCGTGAGATGATAGATGCCACGAGGTGGCTTGAGGTGAGGGTAAGACTGCTTTGGAGATCCGGGGACGGGATTGGGCAAATAGCACGCGGTGGTTTATCCAGGTTCGGGGCTCTCGGAGAGATAATACCACTACTCCTGCATGTCTGATGATATATGCAGTGTTCACGTAGCAGTATAGAGTTGCTCCTGGAGTTGTATCTGAGAAGAGAGCCGTGGGCAACTAGCTTCATGTGTGGCCGAGTGAGCCCGTGTAAGTGTGGCATGGATGGATGAATGTGTGAGCGTGGCTTGGAAAATGAGGCTGGATGTGTGAGCGTTGCTTTGAAAATGAGGCTGGAGGTGTGAGCGTGGCTTGGAAAATGAGGCTAGATGTGTGAGCGTGTCTTGGAAAATGAGGCTGGATGTGTGAGCGTGGCTTGGAAAATGAGGCTGGATGTGTGAGTGCGGCTTGGAAAATGAGGCTGGATGTGTGAGCGTGGCTTGGAAAATGATGTCGGATGTGTGAGGCCGCGTAGATATATCAAATGTTGGCTGCAAGTTTTATGCGGAGGGTGCCGACTCAGTTTCGTTCGAGCTCCCTTCAGTCTTTTTCATGTCCTCTCCGCTCTTTGGCTTTGCCTCCTGTTAGCTAGACCGTCCGGAGCCGGTCTGCAGCTGTTACGAAGAGTGGCCGCGGAGTGGAGCGTATAGTACTCGGACTACAAGAGCATATTCGACCGAGTAGATACTCATAAAGGAAATGGATGGGTTGCCCAAGCCATCTTCTCCCGGTCGTATTTTGTGTGGGGTGAACTCCAGATTTCTCTCTCGCTTGCCGGACAGCCACGCTGCGGTCTGTGGCTGAGAGTGGGCCTTCGGTACCATATGCGCTACAAAGCCGTCTGCTGGAACAAATGTATCGGGCAGAGCGGCCAGCCTTCGGGCTGAGACTAGCTGGCGCCTGGGCGAACAATAGTGCAACTATAATAAAGGCGGAGGTGGTCCCCGAGTGTCGCTCGGGGTTATCCGGTTTGTGTGGTGCAAAGTATACAAGGGTGAGGAGCTCACATTGATTTTTGTGTAGACAAGGCAGAAGTTGTTGATGACAGCCGGCGCAGCTGGGCGCTAGCGCACCGACACACCCACTGGGGGTAGCCTTCAAGCCTCCGGGCGCTCGAAAGGGGTCCCGGATGGTCGGGCTCGACCGGCCAGGCGGCGGAGCAGGACATGGCCGAACCGGCCTGGCGCGTCCGGCCAGGCGTCGCGGCGGGCGGGGCCATCGATGGAGCGGCGTCGCGGACGGGCGGGGGCGACGCGAGAAGGCGGCATTTTTCTTTTTCTCTCTCTTTTTTTGTCACTGATGGTATTTCCTTCTTCTCTTTTTTTTCTTTTCCCCAGTCGGACAAGGAAATCTCGGACGAATTCGGCACGGGCGGGCCGCCAGCCACCCGGAGCCGGCCTGGGTCGGGCGCACGGAGGCGTGATACTTCTCCGTCAAATCTATTTTTCCAAACACTTTTCCCTTGTTTTGGACTCTAACTTGCATGATTTGAATGGAACTAACCCGGACTGACGTTGTTTTCAGCAGAACTGCCATGGTGTTCTTTTTATGCAGAAATAAAAGTTCTCAGAATGACCTGAAAATCCACGGAGCAACTTTTCAGAATTAATAAAAAATATTGGTGAAAGAATCAACGTTAGGGGGCCCACACCCTATCCACGAGGGTGGGGGCGCCCCCCCCCCCAGGGCATGCCCCCTGCCTCGTGGGCCCCCTAGACTTCCACCGACATCAACTCCAACTCTATATATTCACTTTCATGGAGAAAAAAAATTAGAGACAAAGTTTCATCGCTTTTCATGATACGGAGCCGCCGCCAAGCCCTAATCTCTCTCGGGAGGGCTGATTTGAAGTCCGTTTGGTCCTCCGGAGAGGGGGACTCGACGCCGTCGTCATCATCAACCATCCTCCATCACCAATTTCATGATGCTCACCACCGTGCGTGAGTAATTCCATCGTAGGATTGCTGGGCGGTGATGGGTTGGATGAGATTTACCATGTAATCAAGTTAGTTTTGTTAGGGTTTGATCCCTAGTATCCACTATGTTCTGAGATTGATGTTGCTATGACTTTGCTATGCTTAAAGCTTGTCACTAGGGCTCGAGTGCCATGATTTCAGATCTGAACCTATTATGCTTTCATGAATATAAGTGAATTCTTGATCCTATCTTGCAAGTCTATAGTCACCTATTATGTGTTATGATCCGACAACCCCGAAGTGACAATAATCGGGATACTTTTTGGTGATGACCATAGTGTGAGGAGTTCATGTGTTCACTCTGTGTTAATGCTTTGGTCTGGTACTCTATTAAAAGGAGGCCTTATTATCCCTTAGTTTCCATTAGGACCCCGCTACCACGGGAGGGTAGGACAAAAGATGTCATGCAAGTTCTTTTCCATAAGCACGTATGACTATATTCGGAATACATGCCTACATTACATTGATGAATTGGAGGTAGTTTTGTGTCGCCCTAGGTTATAACTATTACATGAGGAATCGCATTCGACATAATTATCAATCACTGATCCAATGCCTATGAGCTTTTCACCTATTGTGCTTTGCTTATTTACTTTACCATTGCCACTGTTACAATTACTACAAAACTGCTACTATTACTTTTGCTACTGTTACCGTTACTTGCATACTACTTTGCTACTAAATACTTTGTTGTGGATACTAAGTTATCCAGGTGTGGTTTAATTGACAATTCAACTGCTAATACTTGAGAATATTCTTTGGCTCCCCTTGTGTCGAATCAATAAATTTGGGTAGAATACTCTACCCTCAAAAACTGTTGTGATCCCCTATACTTGTGGGTTATCAAGACTATTTTCTGGCGCCTTTGCCGGGGAGCATAGCTCTATTCTTTGAGTCACTTGACATTTATATCTGTTGGTCACTATGAGGAACTTGAAAGATGAAAGAACCAAGATTTATCCCTCAACTACGAAGGGAGGTAAGGAACTCCCATCTAGCTCCGCACTAGATTCTCCTTCTGTTATGAGTAAGCTTGCGACACCTAAACCTATTTCTGCTATGAATTCTGATATGTCGCATGTTATTGATGATGCCACTTCTACTATGCATGATGCTTATGATGAAACTACTTCTAGGCTTGATACTACTATGCCATTAGGTGAATATCTTGATAAACAACTTGCTAGGGTTAGAGAGAACGAAATTCTTGAAAATGAAATTATTGAAGATAGTGATGATGAAGGTTCTCCCCCTAAATATGAATTGCCTGTTGTTACAGAGGGTTATGTTATGGATGAATAAACTGCTAGAGATTTTCTTGCTTGCAATGATAGATTTGATCTTAAGAAGTTATTAGCTAAACAGAAATTGAAAACTCTGAATGCTAGAATGAAATATGACCCTCCTTTTGCTACTTCACCTATCTTTGTTACTGATAAGGATTATGAATTCTCTGTCGATCCAGAAATAATTACTTTGGTTGAATCTGATCCTTTTTATGGCTATGAATCTGAAACTATTGTGGCACATCTTACTAAGTTAAATGATATAGCCACCCTGTTCACTAATGATGAGAAATCTCGCTACTATTATATCCTTAAGATATTTCCATCTCATTAAAGGGTGATGCTAAAACTTGGTTTAATTCTCTTGATCCTGGTTTTGTGCGTAGTCCCCAGGATATGATTTATTACTTCTCCGCTAAATATTTCCCTGCTCATAAGAAACAAGCTGCCTAGAGGGAAATATATAATTTTGTGCAAATTGAAGAAGAGAGTCTCCCACAAGCTTGGGGGAGGCTTCTCCGATTACTTAATGCTTTGCCTGATCATCCTATTAAGAAAAATGAAATACTTGATATCTTTTATAATGGACTAACTGATGCATCCAAGGACCACTTGGATAGTAGTGTTGGTTGTGTTTTCAGGGAAAGAACTGTTGATCAAGATGAATTGCTATTGAATAATATGTTGACTAATGAAAACAATTGGACACTTCCTGAGCCAACTCCTGAGCCAACTCCTAAGCCAACTCCAAAGAAGAGGGGTGTTCTATTTCTCAGTCCTTAAGATATGCAAGAGGCAAAGAAATCTATGAAATAAAAAGGTATTAAAGTTTAAGATGTTAAGAATTTACATCCTGTGGAAGAAATACATGGTCTTAATATACCACCTATTGAAGAAACAAATAATAACCCGACACAGGTAGTAAAGGTAAATTCTCGCTATAGATATGATAAAGTTGAAATCCCGTCTACTAAGTTTGCTAGCCAATGCTTATGTTGGTAGACAATTAAAAAGTAATGCTTCTATGATTGGACACTTGAGTGATTATATGGCTAGAGTTAAAGGTGAACTTAAACTCATTAGTAAATTTGCTTCTATGGTTACCACTCAAGCAGAACAAGTACTTAAAGCTCAAAGTGATTTGCTCGATGAATTAAATAATAAACATGATTTTGCTGTTAGAGTGGCTACTAGAATGTGTAAAATGACTCAGGAACCTTTGTATCCTGAAGGCCACCCTAAGAGAATCGAGCAAGATTCTCAGAGAAATAATGTAGATGCACCTAGTCCCTCTAAAAAGAATAAAAAGAAAAATGATAGGACTTTGCATGCTTCCAGTGAACCTGTTGTAGACACACCTGAGAATCCCAATGATATTTCTATTCCTAATGCTGAAACACAATCTGGTGATGAACATGAACCTAGTGATAATGTTAATGATAATGTTCATTTTGATGCTCAACCTAGCAATAATAATGATGTAGAGATTGAACCTCCTGTTGATCTTGATAACCCACAATCAAAGAATAAAAGTTATGATAAGAGAGATTCCGTTGCCAGGAAGCACGGTAAAGAAAGAGAACCATGGGTTCAGAAACCCATGCCTTTTCCTCCTAAACCATCCAAGAAAGAGGATGATGAGGATTTTGAGCGCTTTGCTAAAATGATTTGACCTATCTGTTTATGTAAGCGCTTAACTGATATGCTTAAAGTGAATCCTTATGCTAAGTACATCAAGGATATTATTACAAATAAAAGAAACATACCGGAAGCTGAAATTTCCACCATGCTTGCTAATTATACTTTGAAAGGTGGAATACCTAAGAAACTAGGAGATCCGGGAGTAGCAACTATACCATGCTCCATTAGAAGAAACTATGTTAAAACTGCTTTATGTGATCTTGGAGCCGGTGTTAGTGTTATGCCTCTATCTTTATATCGTAGACTTGAATTGAATAAGTTGATACCTACTGAAATATCTTTGCAAATAGCCGATAAATCAACTGCTATACCTATCGGTATTTGTGAGGATGTGCCTGTTGTGGTTGCAAACGTTACAATCTTAATGGACTTTGTAATTCTTGATATTCCCGAGGACGATAGTATGTCGATTATCCTTGGTATACCCTTTTTGAGTAATGCAGGGGCTGTTATTGATTGCAACAAAGGCAATGTCACTTTTCATGTTAATGGTAATGAGCATACAGTACACTTTCCGAGGAAACAACCTTAAGTTCATAGCATCAATTCTATTGGAAAAATTCCAATTATTATTCTTGGAGGTCTTGAATTTCCTCTTCCTACTGTTAAGAAGAAATATGATATTCTTATTATTGGGGATGTGCATATCCCCGTTGAGGTAACCTAGTGTTATTTGAAATTTCTCCAGTTCCATGTTATTCGGAATGAGTTTGTTAACAAGACTTGATCAACCTTGTTTGTAGATTCCTTTTGATGAGCATGAGATGGATGAAGGCACAACCTTCTGTACCCCCTTTTACTTTCTGTTATTTAGACAAAATAAAGCAAAAATAGTATTTTCTGTCTGTTTTCTGAATTATACATGCAATAAAAAATACCCCGAAAATAAAAGTTCTCCAAATGCCCTGCCAATTTAATATGATTTTTTCTAGAATATTTGAGAATATCTGGCATTGAAAACACAACAGGGGGAGCAAGCACCTGGCCACGAGGGTCCAGGGCGCGCCCCCCTACAGGGCGCGGCCCCTGCCTCGTGGGCCCACATGGCCCTCCTCCACTTATTCCTGCACCCCCACACTTCATCTTCCTCCCAAAACAATCCAGCTCAAGCATGAGTTCTAACTCATTTTGCTGCCATTTTCGATCTCCTTGCTCAAAGCTCTATTCATGAAACTACTTTGGGGGATTGTTCTTTGGTATGTGACTCCTCCAATGTTCCAATTAGTTTTTGTTCTAGTGCTTTATTCATTGCAAATTTTGCTGCCTAGGTGACCCTGTTCTTGAGCTTGCATGTCAAATTTATATGGTCCCAAGTAATTCTAATGCATGATATAGTCTCTAGGCACTTGTTGGAGTAGTTCCTATCAATTTTATTGAGTCTGGTTCACTTTTATTTTGAGTTACTAAAAATTTCAGAAATTTTTAGAAAAAGATGAAGAGATTCTTTTTGAGTGACTCTTCTAGCCAAGGCTCTAAGGATAAACAAGCTAAGGAGAACGAGAAGCCCAAGTATAATCTCCCTCGTGTCGCGGAAGTGCGGCCGTGTGAATGGGCTTGTGATGATTTCTTGAGAGCAGCCGAGATTTATGATGATTTTTATTCGTTTGCTGATAATGCGGGCCTCACCGACTTCCTCCACAACTCCGGTTACAACTTCGGATATCCGCCAGGCCATCCATGGGCATAGACCAACTTAGGCCAAAAGCCTAAGCTTGGGGTAATACGTATTTCTCACCGACATTACATTCATTTTCACACACTCATTCTAGTTGCCTGTGCTCATACTTTTTCATTGATGCTAGTTTAATTTATTTTTCTAGTTTTCTTCTTGTGTGTGAACAACCTTAAGAAAAACCAAAAAAATTAGTTAGTTTACTTTCCATGCTGTAGTAGTAGTAATTAAAAGAAACCCAAAAAGATTTCTCGTTCTTCTTTTGCTAGTTGGGAGCTTTCCCGTGTAAAAAGTTTTATTTCTTTTCTTTCCTTTGGGTGTCGAGAGGAGAAGACCATGTTGAAAATGTTGAAGTGGCTCTCATATGCATTATTGTTGATTTAACCAAGAGCCCATATTACCTTGCCTTCTCCCTTGAATTCAATGCTTGCAGATTCCAGCTTAGTCCAATTCACGTGCACTATTATTATTATCCACACCGTTTGGTCGTGCAAGTGAAAGGCAATAATGACGATATATGATGGACTGATTGAGATCAGAGAAGTTGGTATGAACTCGACCTCTCTTGTTTTTGTAAATATGATTAGTTCATCGTTCGTGATTCAGCCTATTATGAATAAACATGTTTGCAATGACAATTAGAGATTATAGTTGCTTATGTCATGCTTAATTAGCTAGGAGCTTATAATGGTTTACCTTGCATGCCAACATGCTATTAAATTGTTGTGATGTGGTATGATAGGGTGGTATCCTCCTTTGAATGATTCGAGTGACTTGACTTGGCACATGTCCACGCATGTAGTTGAAACAAAATCAACATAGCCTTCACGATATTTATGTTCATGGTGGATTATATCCTACTCATGCTTGCACTTGGTGTTGATTAATTTTAATGCATGTTCATGAATGTTGTCGCTCTCTAGTTGGTCGCTTCCTAGTCTCTTTCTAGCCTTCACCTGTACTAAGCGTGAATATTGCTTGTGCATCAGAACTCCTTAAACCCCAAAGTTATTCCATATCAGTCCACCATACCTTCCTATATGCGGTATCTACCTGCCGTTCCAAGTAAATTTGTATGTGCCAAACTTCAAACCTTCAAATGAAATTCTGTTTTGTATGCTCGAACAGCTCATGTATCAACTAGGGTTGTCTATATCTTCCATGTTAGGCGGGTTATTCTCAAGAGGAGTGGACTCCGCTCCTCATTCATGAGAAAATGGCTGGTCACCGGGATGCCCAGTCCCATGCTCAAATCAAATCAAAACAATTAAACAAAAATCCCCAAGGATTGTTGTTTGTTGGAGGCACCCGTTGTTTCGGGCAAGCCATGGATTGATGCTTGTTGATGGTGGGGGAGTATAAAATTTACCGTTTTGTTTGGCAACCGTCTATAATGTGTTTAGCATGGAAGATATCAAGATCTCTTAGTTGTATGTTGACAGTGAAAGTATACCGCTCAAAGTTATTCATCCCTATTTCAAAATCGAGCTCTGGCACCTCTACAAGTCCCTGCTTCCCTCTATGAAGGGCCTATCTATTTACTTTTATGTTGAGTCATCACCCTCGTATTAAAAATCACCCGCTGGAGAGCACCACTGTCATTTGCATACATTACTATTAGTTTATATTGGGTATGACTATGACTGGATCTCTTTTACCATGAATTACAATGTTTAGTCAGTCCTTGATCTTTAAAGGTGCTCTGCATGTATGTTTTGTGGTCTCGGAAAGGGCTAGCGAGATACCATCTTATTATATCATATTATGATTGTTTTGAGAAAGTGTTGTCATCCGAGATTTATTATTATTGCTCGCTAGTTGATTATGGCATTGATACGAGTAAACATGAGACCTAACTGTTATTGTGAATACGGTTAGTTCATAATCTTTGCTGAAAACTTGAATGTTGGCTTTACATATTTGCAACAACAAGAGAAAACAGAGTTTGTAAAAGTTTTTCTTTATCACTTTCAGTTTGTCAACTGAATTGCTTGAGGACAAGCAAAGGTTTAAGCTTGGGGGAGTTGATACATCTCCGTCGTATCTACTTTTCCAAACACTTTTGTCCTTGTTTTGGACTCTAACTTGTTGATTTGAATGGAACTAACCCGGACTGATGCTGTTTTCAACAGAACTGCCACGGTGTTATTTTTATGAAGAAATAAAAGTTCTCGGAATGAACTAAAAATCCTCGGAGCAACTTTTCAGAATTAATAAAAAAATATTGGCGAAAGAATCAACGTCAGGGGGCCCACACCCTGTCCACGAGGGTGCCCCCCCTAGGGCGCGCCACCTGCCTCGTGGGTCCCCTGGACTTCCACCAACGTGAACTCCAACTCTATATTCACTTTCACGGAGAAAAAAATAAGAGAGAAAGTTTCATCGCTTTTCATGATATGGAGCCGCCGCCAAGCCCTCATCTCTCTCAGGAGGGCTGATCCGGAGTCCGTTCGGGGCTCCGGAGAGGGGGATTCATCGCCGTCGTCATCATCAACCATCCTCCATCACCAATTTCATGATGCTCACCGCCGTGTGTGAGTAATTTCGTCGTAGGCTTGCTGGACGGTGATGGGTTGGATCAGAATTACCATGTAATCAAGTTAGTTTTGTTAGGGTTTGATCCCTAGTATCCACTATGTTCTGAGATTGATGTCGCTATGACTTTGCTATGCTTAATGCTTGTCATTAGGACCCAAGTGCCATGATTTCAGGTCTGAACCTATTATGTTTTCATGAATACATGTGAGTTCTTTATCCTATCTGGCAAGTCAATAGTCACCTATTATGTGTTATGATCCGACAACCCCGAAGTGACAATAATTGGGATACTTCTCGGTGATGACCGTAGTTTGAGGAGTTCATGTATTCACTATGTGTTAATGCCTTGGTCTGGTACTCTATTAAAAGGAGGTCTTAATATCCCTTAGTTTCCATTAGGACCCCGCTGCCACGGGAGGGTAGGACAAAATATGTCATGCAAGTTCTTTTCCATAGGCATGTATGACTATATTCGGAATACATGCTTACATTATATTTATGAATTGGAGGTAGTTCTGTGTCACCCTAGGTTATAACTATTACATGAGGAATCGCATCTGACATAATTATCCATCACTGATCCAATGCCTACGAGATTTTCACATATTGTGCTTTGCTTATTTACTTTACCGTTGCCACTGTTACAATTACTACAAAACTGCTACTGTTACTTTTGCTACTGTTATCGTTACTTCCATACTACTTTGCTACTAAATACTTTGCTGCAGATACTAAGTTATCCAGGTGTGGTTGAATTGAAAACTCAACAGCTAATACTTGAGAATATTCTTTGGCTCCCCTTGTGTCGAATCAAGGCGCGGGTGCGAGGAGTCGGCGACCCGGCAGCCGGGTGCGGGCGAAACCAGCCGCGAGGCCGAGCCGAGGGCCGGCACGAGGCGAGGCGATCCCGGGTGGGGCCCGAGCTGGCGTAGGCGCTAAGATGGCGGACGGCGAGCCGAAGCCGGCCGGGGTCGGGGCGGGATGGCATAGAGCGGCCCGGATCAGAGGGTGTGCGCGGCGCGAGGAATGTGGCAGCGAGGCGGAGGAGCGCGGTCGGAGGCGCGCGAGCTGGCGGGCGGGCGCAGTGAGCCGGACGCCGGGTAGGCGGAGTCGGTGGGGGCCGGCCGCGGGCGTGAGGCGGAGGTGGATCCGCGGTGCGCGGGGCTGGGGCCGGCCAGTGTGGGAGGACGAGGTCGGGCACGGGAGCCGACTGCAGGCGAGCCAGCGGGGGCCCAGAGCCGGCCGGCGCGGTGAACCCGGCACCTGGCGGGGGCCCGGGGACGGGCGGCCGCAGGTGTCCGGCACGAACGGGCGCGGAGGAGGCGCACGTGCCAGACGGCGGGCAAATAGGCGTCGGTGGAGGTGTGTCGGGACGATGCAGACACGTGAGGAGGCGGCACAGCGCAGCCGGGTCATCGGGGAGGCGTGGACGCGGCGCGGCGGGCTCTTGGAGCCGGCACAGGGAGGCGGCCGTAGGCACGTGGTCCAGAAAGAAGTGACCTCAAGGAGGCCGACTCGGTGGGTGCGCGTTGTGCTTCATGCGCAGCGGCTGGAGATGGTGGTGGAAGCGGCTGGGCGTGGAGACGGCCCGGAGAGGATCCGGTGTTGTGGAGTCGATGCAGAGGCGGCAGGGGAGGCCGGTTTGGATCAGCGGCCGATGCCGGGGCACACGGGGCGGGATGGAGTCGGACTTGGCGTAGTCACGGGAGGAATAGGATGGGGGTAAGGTATGCGACCCGGCGGTGCGGCCCAGCAGCTGCGGAGGCAGGGCATGTGGGGAGCCAGCTCACGGGCGGGAGGCCGGGCCGGCGCCGGGCAGTGACCGGAGGAGCGCCAGGCCTGGTCGCGGATGAGACCAACGCCAACACGGCAGGGGCGCAGTCCAGAACAGCCGGAGGCACGGGCGCCGAAGAGCACGCATCCGCTGGAGGAGTGGGAGATGGGAGTCGGAGTCGGCCCGCATGGCCAAGGTGCCAGATGGCCCGGACTGGAGGAAAGGTTGCCGAGGAGGCGATGGCAAAACAGCGGCGGCAGGTGGTGCGTACAGTTAGCCGACAACGAAGTAGGGGCAGCGGCCGCGGAGGAGCATGGCCGCGCGAGCCCATGTTGCATGCGAGCAACGGGAAGGACGTGGTGCATCGAATGTCCGACGAGCCGTGCTAGCTAGCAAAGCTGGGCACAGGTGCGTGCATCCATAGGGACATAGGTGGCGAGCGTGCCTGCGCACAGAGGCATGGCTGAGGGGAGACCGGAGCAGGACGAGGCTGACGGGGAGGATGCGTGGACCTACGAGGTCGTCCGATGGTGCGTTGGAGCGAGCCAGAGGTGGACGAGGCCGACGGCGAGGACGAGCTGTCTTGCACGGCCATTTCGGGGGCATGTTGATGTGGAACCCCGGAGCCTGCTGGAGAGGCGATGGTAACGACGACAAAAACAGTGAGGCTGATGACGAGGACGTGCCATCTCCTGCAGTCGCCCGGGAGCGTGGCGATGTCGAGCCCCCAAGCGCAGCCTTAGAGATGGCACGATGCCACGATGATGATGACAAAAGTGGCGACGCCGACAACGAGGGCACGCCGTCCCGCCGGTCGCTCCAGGGGCGGGTCGATGTCGAGCCCCCGAGCGCTACCGGAGAGACGCGCCATGCCGCGGGGATGATGACGAAGATGGTCCCGCTTGGACCGCGGTTCCTCGGCAGCTATGGTATCATAGTACCCCCCCCCCACGGTGGGTGCCAACTGTCGGGGTTATCTCGGGGGCAGGTTCGTGAGATGACAGATGCCACGAGGTGGCTTGAGGTGAGGGTAAGACTGCTCTGGAGATCCGGGGACGGGATTGGGCAAACAGCACGCAGTGGTTTACCCAGGTTCGGGGCTCTCCGGAGAAATAATACCCCTACTCCTGCATGTCTGATGATATATGAAGTGTTCACGTAGCAGTACAGAGTTGCTCCTGTAGTTGTATCTGAGAAGAGAGCCGTGGGCTACTAGCTTCATGTGTGGCCAAGTGAGCCCGTGTAAGTGTGGCATGGATGGATGGATGTGTGAGCATGGCTTGGAAAATGAGGCTGGATGTGTGAGCGTAGCTTGGAAAATAAGGCTGGATGTGTGAGCGTGGCTTGGAAAATGAGGCTGGATGTGTGAGCGTAGCTTGGAAAATGAGGCTGGATGTGTGAGCGTCGCTTCGAAAATGAGGCTGGATGTGTGAGGCCTCCCCTGGGTCACTTTATAAACTATTGCCTAAGGACAAGTGGTGGCCCACTCACCCACTACACTATTGAGATGTTATATGATGATGCAGGCTACAATGCACCACTATTGGACACAGTGAAGTGTCACATGATGCATGAACAGTGATGGCTGCTCATCTACAGGGCTCCACTGTAGAGTATGGTCGTCATGTCTATGCAGGTCCAACGGGACGTCTTAGTTGACTTGGCCAGATTCCAACCGGACAGGCTCAACCCGGACGGGGCTCATCTCAGACAGAGCTCAACCCGGACAGGCAGAACCCAGCCAGGGAAAACCCGGACAGGGTCAACCCGGATGGGCTCAACCCGGCTAGCTCAACCCGGCCAGGGTCAACCCGGACAGTTCAACTCGGCCAAGGTTAACCCGGACAGATCAACCCGGCCAGGGTCAACCCGGCCAAGGTCAACCCGGCCAAAGTCAACCCGGCCAAGGTCAACCCGGACAGGTCAACCCGGCCAAAGTCAACCTGGCCAGATTCCAGCCAGCCAAGTTCCAGCCAGCCAGGGGCACTCCCCTAGCAATGTTTTGAAGTGTTGTTTCACCGTCTTGGGCATACCCGGGGGTCATCCCCCCGACAGGGCATTTACAATACGACCTGACTTTCGGCCTCTTAGCGTCCCATAATCTTCATGGTCCAGTACAAGCCCGTTGTCTCTTTTGGCCTGCTAAAGGCCCACAGTAGAGTTGGGCCATATGTATCCCAACCTTAGTAACGGCCTGTTAATGACCCGTGAAATCAAATGGGCCTACCTGTTGCCCACTTCGATGTCGGCCTGTTAATGAACCCAGGAGGTAAGAGGGCTGGCCATTAACTTTCGGCCTGGTAACGGCCCATTAACTTAATGGACCCACTAAAGTTCGTACATGTCTTTAGGCAAAATTAGATAATTTGAGCCCATTACGACGAGCAATTATGCACAGGACCAAAACCGATCAAGCTGCTGCTTTGCTACACTATCTCTGAAAACATTGATCAGTTGTTGTTGCGCACGAATCTGCACCTCTGATTCCTCCATCATTTCCATCATTGCTTTAGCCATTAATTGGTTCACAAACATACTTTTTTTTGTTACATTCGAGACAAAGGAAACTGAACAGATTCAGATGGCGATTTTTTCGAAGGCTTGTATTATTGATATTGGAGAGTGTCTCAACCACTGCATCATAACATAAATTAGGAGGGGAACCAAATAGATTAATCATGAGTTATTGCCATATTACCTGGCCTAGATTTATTGGAAAGAAACAATGGGGTCGCCTTGATGTTTTCAGAGTTTGTCTTCTTATCTTCAGCAGCCTGCACTAAATTAACACACTAGCATTGCTATCATTGGCCAAGTCAGATAATAGGAAAGCAATATTGACACAACGAACATTTGGGCAACTAGCCTACACCAAATTAACACAATATGGCATAGCTATCATCATCCAGGTAAGGTAATACGAAAGCAACATTGACACAATGACTAAATGGGCAACCAGAGCAGCACTACAATTTAGTAATGTGCATGATATGAGATAGTACACTCATGCAGCTCAGTATGCAAAACTACTAGGCAGTTTTCCTTACAAAAATAAACATTGGCGCCTCTAACAATTTGCTACAACTAATTTTAGATCATATAAAGCTTGGATTCACGCCCATTAACAAAATACATGCTGATGTAAAAATATAGTGATATACAACAGGTACTTACATCAGCATTGGAGCACAGAGAATTCCCGCAAGATATTCTCCTCGAATACAATCCCCAATGGAGGAAGTCTTCTATCATTTAACCTTATTTTCTACAAGAGGTATGGGTAAGAAACATGTAGAAAATATGATCAGAATGCTATAAAATTTCATGATGTGAGGATACGCACACGCTTCTTAGAATGGAGTTGTCATTCTTTTGCTGGACTGGAGCTGACTAATTCTTTGGCCACTGGAATCTACTTATTATCAGTGGGAGTGGGGTTTCTTTGTGTTGGAGGAGTATCTATGAAAAATGGAGTTGGTTTATTATCTCTTGGCATTTGGATCTTTTGCAAAGACCTAGTTTGTAACCCTTTAGATTCTAACATAGCCATCTTCCCCTTGCATGCCTTATATAGAATGGTGCTTCAATTATAAAACATGCTACAGCAAAGATGGAATAGGTACTGAAGAATAGAAAGGCATGACATATTGACAAGTATTCCCTCCATCCGAAAATAAATGGATGGGTCTAGGCATATTTTAGTTCTAGATACATCCAGTTTTATCCATTTCTGCGACATGTAATCCAGATGGAGGGAGTATGATGTAAGATCTAGGGATACGATAGGACAACACAGTAAAAAAAACACTGAAAACCCACTTCAGAACCAAAGTGTATTCAAACCCACTCATGCAGCTCCGGATGCAAACCTACCAGGCAGTTTCCCTTACAAAAATCAACATTGTGGCCTTTAATCATACATTTTGCTACAACTAAATTTAGATCAGATAAAGGTTGGATTCACGTTGATTAACAAAATACATGCTGATGTAAAAATATAGTGATATACAACAGGTACTTGCATCTGCATTGGAGCACAGATAATTCCTGCAGGAATCTTTCTTCACAGACGATAGTAGTGCAGAAATTCTTCTATCTGTTAAGCTTATTTTCTAAAAGAGAGATGGGTAAGAAACATGTAGAAAATATGATCAGCATGCTATAAAACTTCATGATGCAAGGATACGCACACGCTTCTTAGAATGGAGTTGACATATTTTTGTTGGACAGGAGTGGACTAGTTCTTTGGCCACTGGAATCTGCTTATTATCAGTAGGAGTTGGGTTTCTCTGTGCTGGAGCAGTGTTTATAAAAACTGGAGTTGGTTTACTATCTCCTGGCGTTTGGATCTTTTACAAAGACCTTGTTTGTAACCCTTCAGATTCTAACATAGTCGTCTTCCCCTTGCATGCCTTGTATAGAAAAATGGTGCTTCAATTATAAAACATGCTACAACATAGAGATGGAATAGGTACTGAAGAATAGAAAGGCATGACATATTGACATGTATTCCATCCATCCGGAAAAAATGGATGGGTCTAGGCATATTTCAGTTCTATATACATTCTTTTTTATCCATGTCGGCAACATGTAATCCGGACGAAGGGAGTATGGTGTAAGAGCTAGGGATACGATAGGACAACACAGTAAAAAACACTAGCTGTATGCTAGCGGAATACGTGCAGAAAAAACTAAGGCAACATACATGTGTATGATTGGGAAACTAAGATGGCATTGCAACAGAGCACTAGAACAGCACTTCAATGTAAAAAAAACATGCTATGGTAGACAGATGAAGTACATACTGATGAATAACAATGCATAAGATATTCGGAAGCGTGATGTCCAAATTAAGCAGATGGCATTGCGATAGAGTAGAATCACAGTACTTGAATTTGAAAACATGTTATCATGAATGGAATAGGTACTAAAAAACAAGAAGGCATGACATATTTACATGCATGATCAGCATGCTAAGCACATGGCATTGCAACAAAGTAGATACACTCCAGGACATTATATGCATGTTGTACCCATATCACGGGCCAAGTTAGAGCAAGAACCTTGTGGGTGAAGAGGATTCATCATTTTTCTGCAAGTCTTCTAAAGAACTGCCTTTACATGTTCCATCATATTGGGTATCATTGACATCAAGTTTATTGGCCTTTACATTGCTCCGTGAGGTTCTTGTGGATATATCTATGTGTGCAATTATATCTAACATGCATGGAAGACAACTAGTAGTTAGATTTATGGAATGAGTGCCTATAGGGTACAACATAAATAGTTGGATTGGGGTTAACTAGCAGCAACAGGTCTCAACAATTAAAGGGAGAACACAGATGAAAGCTACAGAATATGTACCGTTTGTACTCAAGATTAACTAGATGGCACACAAAAGTATTAAAGAATAACATAGGTAATACTAGAAGTGTTATAATACTATAATCACCAGCCTATGGGATAGAATTGGCTGATGGATGATAACTATGGAATAGTGTTACCTAAAGAACAAGTCTCTTAGCTGAACTATGGAACAACCTTAACTCCTGAACAAGACCCATAAGAGATCAACACTAATATAAAGTGGAATGTGATAATCTATTTTTGATGCTTATAAGAATAACAAAGCCATAAATATTGCACACAAGTAAGATGAGGGTACAACCTATCTCGCCGCCATCCATAGGAGTGAGCATCATGTGCTGACTTGTTGATGGCCCTGTAGTTGTTGTGGCTGTCCATGTCGGGCATGTGCATTCGATGTAGGGAACTGTTCAGTGGGGACTATAGCTCCCTTCTGGTGTATGCTTCCCTAGTTGGAGCAGCTACAGTGAGTCGGAAGACGGTGTGGCTGAAGATGCAGATAACGCATAATGTTAAGAACGACACATCTCTTAGATCTGAAGAAATAGCCTAAGAGATCAACAGCAAGGTACGAGAGTGGTCACATGTCTATTGACTGAAGACTAAATTGGGGTCACACGATTTTATTTATTTTGGTACTGTCCAATCTACGCCGGATGGCTTGATGGCCGTCTTGTGCCTCCCGGCTGACACTGTTTGAAATCTTCCCTGAAGAGCCAGCGACCAACGGCAGAGTAGCCTACCTCTGTTGTTCGTGGCCCCGACCAAAACCCCGCTCCCCGCCCCACCACACTGCCGTGGTTGCGCCGCCCTCGGGCCAATCCACAAAGACTCGCCCTCATCCAGATCCGGCGGCAGCAGTACCTTCAACCCACGCAACTCTAAGATAGCCATCTAAGCGATACTTCCATGGCGAACTTGCGCCCCCCACACCCTTACGTTAAACACCAGCCAACCGACAGTCTAGGAGCTCCGCCGCCTCGAGGGGTGCTGCTTCCCATTGGGAATCGATTGGCCCAGAATAAAAATTCAGACAACTGGCACCTAAATAAAGTGATTTGAGATGAGGGTGCGACCTTTCTGGTGGCATGGTCAAGTAGGCAGCTCCAGCTGCCGAGTCGGTGAGGCCAGCGTGGTTGCGGTGGCGACAGGTGGCAGGGAAGCAGAGATGTGACGACGGTCGATGGCTACGGGGAAGAAGCGTCGGGACTCTGGACGGGTCTGAAGTTGGAGCCGCTCCGGCACTGTAAACAATGGCGGCCGTCGTCGAGGCAGCTCCAGCAGCACGGAGTAAGACACACATGGCCCAGTGCACGATGGCAAATGGGCAGCGTCTCCGGCATTAGGGGGTGGGCGGCTGTTGTGGGGACCCCGACTCATAAGTCGTGATCACCGAATGCACATGTGCTATGATCCCAGATATCAATTCTCACTGAACACACAGAAGCTGAATAATAAGAGTCTTACATCCATACATACCGTCGTACACAAGTAGGACCATTATGGTCAAGTCTTGAGTATATCATCACAGCGGAAATCTTCATCGACAACTTGGACCCATACCATCTGCCTTAACCCTACAGGCATTCTGACTGGGAAAGCGTCCCAGCTCGCATGTTCGTCACGAATGAACTTCTTTGTCAAATACTTGTTCTTCCAAGCCTGACCAAGTAAATAACCAGGGACAAGCTAGTAAGTATGTTTGAATGTATTCGCAAGCAACCCGAGAGTGATAACAGAATAATTATGCAAGGCTCTACTGCTAAATTGGCAATTTTGCGGAAATCTAGTTTTTCTTATGCAAGTATGATCAACATTTATCAAGGACATGAATGCGTCTGCAACAAGTATCAAGAGGTTACAGACATCATTATCAAGAAAAGAGTTATAAAAAACTCATGCTCAAGCTCATCATGACTTCCTCATGAATCACATCAACAATATTACCAAACAGTGTTGTTCGTCAGGAACATATGGACATAGTCTAAGCAGCAACACTGTCGGTGTCAAAACCGGCGGATCTCGGGTAGGGGGTCCCAGACTGTGCGTCTAGGCGGATGGTAACAGGAGACAAGGGACACGATGTTTTTACCCAGGTTCGGGCCCTCTAGATGGAGGTAAAACCCTACTCCTGCTTGATTGATATTGATGATATGGGTAGTACAAGAGTGGATCTGTCACGAGATCAAGGAGGCTAAACCCTAGAAGCTAGCCTATGGTATGATTGTTGTAATGGTTGTTCCTCCTACGGACTAAAACCCTCCGGTTTATATAGACACCGGGGAGGGCTAGGGTTACACAGAGTCGGTTACAATGGTAGGAGATCTACATATCTGTATTGCCAAGCTTGCCCTCCACGCCAAGGAAAGTCCCATCCGGACACTGGACGGAGTCTTCAATCTTGTATCTTCATAGTCTTGGAGTCCGGCTGACGATGATAGTCCGGCTGTCCGGACACCCCCTAGTCCAGGACTCCCTCAGTAGCCCCTAAACCAGGCTTGAATGATGATGAGTCCGGCGTGCATATTGTTCGGCATTGCAAGGCGGTTTCCTCCTCTGAATAATTCATAGAAGATTGTGAACACCAGGATAGTGTCCGGCCATAAAAAATAAATTCCACATTCCACCGTAGAGAGAATATTATGTACACAGGTTCAATCTGCTGACGTATTATGTAGCATGACGTCACGCCACTACCAAGCCTTTACTTGAATCATTTTTTATTATACCACCTCCGCGCGTTTTAGCGAAGCGGTTTCCTTGGCACGTCTTGTCGAAGCAGAGATCGTGTTCCCCTTATTCCAGGATTCTCATCAATACGGACGTGGGTAACCCAACCGCGCCCGTCGCCACGCCTCCGCTATCGAAGGCGAGTCCCGACCGGTCACGGAGACGGCTCTTGGTATTCATCCTCTTTATAACAGGACCAAGGCTCGTTTCTTTTCTTCAATCCACCATCGAATCTTCTCCTTGCTCCAAGTTCCAACACCCAGAGCCCCAGATTCGAGCACTTCGGACCTTCAACAATGTCCGGCTCCGACCTTCAGGGCCGGTGGATGCCCTCCTCCGTCACGAAGGAGGACGTGCTAAAGCTGCGAGAGGCCAAGTACCTGTCTTACGAGATTTCGCACAGGTTGCCCGCCGGAGGGCAGGCCATCCCCACCCCCGAGACCGGCGAGTACGTCGTCTTTGTGTCCCACCTCCGTCGGGGTTTAGGCTTCCCGATGTATCCTTTTGTGAGAGGGCTCATGTTCTACTATGGGTTGGAATTCCATGACTTGGCCCCGGAGTCCATCCTCCATATTTCCGCATTCATTGTCGTCTGCGAAGCCTTCCTCCGCGTCACCCCCCACTTCGGCCTGTGGCTGAAGACCGTCAATGTGGAGCCGAAGATGATCGGGGGGCGTCAAGCAGAGTGCGGCGGGGCGGCCGTAAGCAGGAGGGCCAATGCCCCGTGGCCCGAGGGCTCCTTCCAAGAGGAGCTCGGCTTATGGCAGTAGGAGTGGTTCTATATCACCGCTCCGAAGGGCAGCAGGCAGAAGCCGCTGCCCTTATTCCGCTCGGGACCTCCACGACGGTTGATGTCGTGTGTCAACCAAGGGCTCAACTAGGGGCCGCCAAAAGACGTGCCCCTATTGCAGGGCCGGATTCGAGACCTCCAGGCGAGGGAGATCGATCTGGTTGTGGTGATGTAGGTTATGCTGATTAGGTGTCTCCTGCCCTGCAAATGCCATCCTCTCCGGCTATGGGAGTTCAATCCGGAGGGACCACGGATTCTCCAACACTTGATGGGTACGACACCCGTGGAGATGTATGAGTTGTTCTTCGGATCACGGGCGGTGTGTCCGGAATTGACCGAGGACGCCGGCCTAAGCTGCAATCGCCCGAAATTGACCGAGAACATCTTCGGGGGATCTTCGTCCGGAGATGGTGGAGAGCGAGACGCCTCCGTCCGCTGCGCCGTCAGATAGGGCGAACGAGCCTGAAGTGTCATCACGAAGGGTATCCCCGAGCCCAGCAGAGCCGAAGAGTTCGGCGCCAACTAATGTTCGGTCGGGGGAGCTGAAGGATCTGCTTGAGAGGGCGTCCATCTCAGAAAATCACCGTGCATTGATGCGCATGGTGATTGGAAGGATTTCGTCCGCTGAAAGCGGATTGCATAATGCCGTCAGGAGTTTGCTGGCGGGGTTTGAGGTATGTAAAAATGACACACCTGTTTGACAGTTTTGCACATGAGGTGCGCCCTGTATAGATAGTAGCCCCTAAGACTCGGTAGGTTGTCGAAAGCGACAGCATGCCGAGGATCAAAATCGCAGGTGTTGAGTGTCACCTTTCCTATGCAGGTGGCGGATAGTCCGGGGGCCAGCCGGACTAATGGAGTTGCTGAATTAAAGTGGCAACTCGATGTTGCGGATGCGGACATCGCGCTAGTCAACAAGCGACTTGACGAGTCGCAAGGTAAAGTGTTTCTCCGCAGTCACCTGTTAAGGGAGCCAAAGCCCACCTCTTATGATATTTGTGCTTGACGCAGATGGTGCCGCTGCTGTGGAGAGCCTTCGTGCAGAGCTTGCTCAAGCCAAGGAGCAAGCCAGAAGGAGTGATGCGGCTGCCTCGAGGGAGGCCGAGGAGTTGGAAGCCAAAAGGGCTGCACACTATCGAAGCAGGGAAGAAATGGCCGAAATGGCCGTTAAGTTGAAGGATGCTACCGACCGCAATGAGGTTCTTGAAAAGGAGCGCCTATCGGAGCGAGAAGACCTGGGGAAGGCCACCGCCGAAGCCAAGGATGCCCGTTCTGCAATGCAGGCTATAAAGGAGGAGCTGCGCCAGGCCAGAGACATTGTGGCTGGCAAGCCTTTTCTGCTGCACCGCAGGTTTATGGATCCAAAGTATGCCCAGCTTGGCCAGCTGCGGGGTCCGGAGGATCCTTATATGGACTTAGCGGCGAGTGCGGCGGATGCCGTTGTGCACTTCCGAAGTCAGAAGGATCACAAGACGGAAGAGCTGTTTTGGTCTCAATTCCATAGCTCGGATCGTTCACTTCCGCTGACCGATCGGTTGGCCGAATGGGCTGAGCTGAATAGGTTGTCCGGACTTGCCATGACGGATATCGTGACTCATGTCTGGCCGGATAGGCCCAAGCCGACGAGCTATTTTGGCTTATTGCAGCAATTTCTTGGGGTGGTGCCGCTTATCAAGGTGATGAAGCGGTCGGCCTGCATAGAGGGTGCGCGGATGGCCCTCGCCCGTGTAAAGACACATTGGACAGAGATGGATGCCACCGCTGTTGCGACCCAGAGCTCGGACGAAAGCCGGTTACCCGCCGAGCACTATTTTGGGGAAGTTCTGCGTGGTGCTCGTGTAATAGAGTCGCAGTGCTCGAAAAATGTCACGTTCAAATGAACGTTTTGATTTCATAAAACAATGTTTATGATGTAGGTGCTTTTTGTACTTGTGCGTTCAAGTATTGAATTATCTCCTATGCGGCCGTTTATGTATACGTATGTATAACCTGAAAGATGGCAGTCGTCGGCTTCAGCCCCACGCACAAGGTGCGGGGGTGTTCACAAAAATAGCGCATTTTCACACTTAATCCGACGTCTCGGTCCTGTTAAGGAGGTGGTAGCGTAGCAAACGAGGCAACCGGACTATAATGCTTTATCACTTTCACTTAGCCAATGGAGTTCGAGGGTGGGGCTACGATATAGCCCCTGGGGGCACCGCGCCATCCGAATTCGGGGCGCGTATGTGCCTGACCGGGAAATGGTCCTTCGTCAAAGCAGAGGAATTCTAAACATTCCTGTGGTCGATTGAGTGGTTGACCAGTCTCTCGCTGTATCATGACAGTCAGTTTTCGGCTTTCTCTACTGAGGTGCTCGCCTAGCCGAACTGGGGCACAATCGCAGTAGTTCTCTTGGTGCCGCGTTAGCCGATGATACGGAACGTAAGGCAGCAAAACACAGGAGCCGGGCAAACCCAACATTTGACCAAAGACATGATTCGGAGCTGATGCATATAAGGCCTAACTCGAGACGCCGAACACTCCCTAATGTGTTCGGTCTTTATGATAACGGGCAGAACAATGCCCTAAGCCCCTAGTGTCCAGGTACAGGCGAGGTCCTCTGACGCGGCCAATGCCAAAACGTCAGTCTCCTCTCTGGCTATAATGAAAAACCAGGGGATTATAGCAACAAGAGACAGTAAAAAAGGTTTACGCAGGGTCTTAATCTCAAAAGAATCCTTGCAACGGGTCCCTACTGCACGTCTGCGCCTGTGTCTCCGTTGTGCCGTTATCCTGGACGGGTGTGCACGTTGTTCATCTGTAAAAAAGAGAGGAACTTAGTTTGAAAGGAAATCGTGCGAAAAAGTGCATAAAAATATTAATAAATGAATAAAGCTGAGTCTATATTAGCTCATTATTGCTTATATGCGCAGCCCCTTGTGAAGGGGTGTGCGGCTAGGGAGCCCCTAGCTTATTTATTCCGGACTCGTCCAGCCGTGTCCGGGGTCTTTAAACGACCTCTTAATGAAATGATGCCGCGTGGACCGGGCATTTTAAGAGTGAGAGACGCGTAATGCAGTATTGGGTTAAAGCGGATAAAAGCTTCACGTCCCAATAGTGCTTGATAGCTACTTTTAAATGCGGCGACATGAAAGATTAGCCTTTCACGTCGGAAGTTGTCAGATGTCCCGAACACAACTTCTAATAATAAGGAGCCTGTGCACTTGGCGTAAGGGCCTGGCGTCACTCCTTTAAAGGAAGTGCGGCTATTTCGAATTTTAGTAAGGTCTATCCCCATCTTGCGGATTGTGTTCGGATATAGCAGGTTTAAATCGCTGCCGCCAGCCATCAGGACTTGTGTAAATTGTAGTCTGTCGATTATAGGATCCAATATCAGAGCAGTCCATCCTGCATTTCGAACACTTCTGGAATGATCCAGGTGGTCAAAAGTGATTGGTTTTGACATCCAATCTCGAGGTTCCGCTGGGGTGGACCGTGCGACACCTGTCTTAGCGGGTGCTGCATTGTTTTTCCGTACTATCACATGAACTGAGTTTACTGCTTTGACTTCTTGTGGGAAAGTCTTTTGTTTTCCGGTGCTCTGCTGGTGGGGTTCATCATCATCCTCGCTTGGTGCGTCGAGCCCCTTGTGTTCGGCGTTGAGTCGGCCGGACTGTTTGAAAACCAAACAATCTCGGTGGGTGTGGTTTGCAGGCCTTCCGGAGGTACTGTGGATTTGACATATCCGATCCAAAATTTTATTTAAGTTGGATAGCTCATCACTGTTGTCCTTAAGAGGCAGTGTTTTGTTGTTTGGCCGCGAGCTTTTGAATCCGGCGTTGACCGCCGTGTTCTTTGGGCTTTGTGACACTCCAAAATTTTTACTTTGGTTTTCAGCAAAAAAAAACTTTGTGGTTTTTGAAAAGAGGCCATTTAAATTTTTCCAGAAAACCTTCCTCTTAAAAACTTCCTTTTCTTTGGCAAGGATTTTATTTTTTCTTCAGACTATGGTGTTTGACCTTTTGAAACTCCTTCTCTGTTGGTTCTCTCTCAAATTATTTTGGGAGTTTAATCTTTTTTTCTTTTAAAAAGAAACTCTATGAAAATTTGGGATTTTCATATCTTGGAAACCACCCATGACTTTGTGTTTTTGCCCATGTGGTAAAACCCCTCCAAAACCTCCCCTCCTCCTTGAAATCAACCTAAGTTCTCTATCCCAACTCATCCAAGCAAGTTTTGGATTTTATTCTAATTATTTTCCCCTCAAAGCATTTCTGAAAATTATTTGGAGCCTGAGAGATTTTCAAAGCAAGTACCCTATTGCATTTGAGTTTTGACCTCAAACCAACCCCTCTGGATTGTCCTTAGCATCCACAACCCAGAACCATCTTGATCCACTCCTCCTCTTTTCAAATTTTTCAAAATTCAGTCTCTGCAAGTTTGGACCAGATTTGCCAAATTTGGTGAAATTCATATCTACACTTCTCCAAAAATTCCACCAAAATTCAGGCAGCCTTCTTGAGCAATGAGTAGCCACTCCACCAAAAATCAGCTCAAGGAAAAATCCCCAGAGGCCAAAAACATTCTGTCGAACACCTAAGCTGCACTGTTTCTTTGCAAATTCAGTAAGATTCAGAGTTCAGTGTCGATCTTCGACAGAGGTTCAGTCACATGCCCACAGTGCCCTTGGCACGTTCCTCGCCGCCTCTTCCTCCTGTCTGGAGCATCCCGCACGCGCGCTTGGCATCTTCCCGGCGTCGGTGGCGCCCCTGGCCGCCCGCGCCGGCGTGTCTTGCGGCGGCCGAAACCCCGTTACAGCCGACAGGGAACAAGAACGGCGGCTCAACGCCGTTCCGCACTGCCCATCGCTCCCTGGCTCTCCGCGTGGCCTCATGCACGCCAGCGCACCCCCGCTGAACCGTCGCCGTGGCCCGACAGCACTGGACGTGCTCTCTGCCGCCAACGGACCCGCGCCATCCCATTCCGACCAAAGCCTGCCCTAAGCTTCTAATCCAAGTCCGGTTAGCGTCTAAACGGACCCAGTAAACTCCCATGACGGTGCTCGACTCTCTAATCTTCTCCGACCGAGCACTGCGCCACCGTAACCTTCACCGGAGACCCCCGTTCACGACCACCGCCTCGGACCGCCTATATAAAGGGCCCCCGAGCTCACCCTCGTGCACGCATCATCACTACACCTCACCAACGCCCCGCCAGGACACTAGGAGGACCTCGAGGAGGTCTCCTCCCCCAACTCCGTCCGCCCCGATCCGCCTCGGCCTCCACCACGATTCACTCCGGTGAGGCTGTCTCCGGCGCCCAAACCCCGTCAGTTACTCCCTCTATCTACCAGAAGCCTAACCCCCTCCTCAATTTGATCACTGCAGCTCTCTCCGACGAAGCCCTCGACCACCCGAACCGCCGTCCGCCGGAGCAAAGCTCGCCGTCGACGTGGTGCTCGCCGGCGACCACCTCCACCACCAACCGACGCGGAATGGCGCCCTGAGCATGGAGGTACCCTCCGATCTCCCTGCCTCGCCGTGGATCGCCGCCGGCAACCACTGCGGCTCTCGGGCACCGGCGAACTCTGCCACCCCGTTCAAATATTTAAACCTGACGAGTGGGACCCCACCGTCAGCCTCTCTGTCATTTCTAAGTGAATCGTTTTCTGAAAACGTCTTCTTCCGAATGCGCTTTCCCTCTGGGCTGGCGTAGTTGCTACCGAAGCGTTTTCCGTTTTTATAAGCTGGCCCCTGGAAACTTTCTGTTTCATTACAGATGAATCCCTGGACAAAAACCTTTATAACTTTTTAACAGAAAAGTATTTTTGATTGATTCTTTTTCTGTCCTCTTCAGAATTTTGTCTAGTTTTTTTATCAGATTTATTTGAAAAATATTTGGAATACTTTTTGTGCACCTCTTGGTATTTACGATAGCGCATATATTTTCTTTATACCGTAGATACCGAAGGAGGTGACGGAGCCGCGAACTTCACCGAGCTAGGCTCCGACTACTCTGAACCAGGCAAGCATGTTTGAACTTTTGATATGATGAGTGTCTTGGCATGTTTTGCATTTAGTTAGTCTCATGGCATGTTGATGAGCATACCGATGAACGTTATTTCCATTGCCTTGTTGAGGTAAGTGAGTTCGATGATCCATAAGTGGATGGATGTGAGTATGCATGGCCATGTCTTGGCATGAGGATGGGTAAGATGGCAGTGTTGTAGCATGCCAGGCTTATGCCAGACTATGTGACTTAAATGTCAACTCATATCATTCCAGTTCTTTCCATTCTTCTTTCCTTGTACTACCACATGTTTTCCGCGAGGAATATGGCTTTGTAATTTGTAAACCGCTTTCCTGGTACACACCAAAAAGGAGAGGCCGTGATGATGGTTCCATGGCCCTGGATTAAAGCCAGTCATCCGGTCAGGGGGCATGGATGTTTCCGGTTGGGACCGAGACGGGGGCACCCCCTAGAGCGCGCGTATATAAATTTGATCCCATCCTATTCGAGATTGTGATCTCCCCGTCTCAAAAGTTTTCCTTGGACGATGTCTAGGGTGATTCCTAGCATCGAGAGGTAGGATGGGTGTGTACTGGTTAGCTGTGTTTTCTTCCGAAAAACCATAAACGGAACTAGTCCTTCGTGACTACGGAAATCCGTTGGCTGTGGGAAAATTTTTGTACAAACTCTGCAGAGTCATATATTCCTCCAAATCATCTATTCCATGTCCAAGATCGATATTATCTTATCCTGATCAAATGTCAGTTTTGATGACAGAGACTCCGGTGAATCGCATGAGTGCCAAGTCCGGTTAAATGATTATTCCTGTGGATGGACTAACCCATTTATTTTCATGAATTGAATGTTTATTATGAGTAATATTTACTTGTGGATAAAAGCCCTTTATGTGGCGTCGCTCAGATGCCCGACTGTGGCATTTCTTTTAAAGCCCTTTCTGTGATGTCGCTCAGACGTCCGACTGTGGCATTTCTTTTAAAGCCCTTTATGTGGCGTCGCTCAGATGCCCGACTGTGGCATTTCTTTTAAGCCCTTTCTGTGATGTCGCCACGACGTCCGACTATGGTATTTCTTTTAAAGCCCTTTATGTGGCATCGCTCAGACGCCCGACTGTGGCATTTCTTTTAAAGCCCTTTCTGTGATGTCGCTCAGACGTCCGACTGTGGCATTTCTTTTAAATCCCTTTATGTGGCGTCGCTCAGACGCCCGACTGTGGCATTTCTTTTAAAGCCCTTTCTGTGATGTCGCTCAGACGTCCGACTGTGGCATTTCTTTTAAAGCCCTTTATGTGGCGTCGCTCAGACGCCCGACTGTGGCATTTCTTTTAAAGCCCTTTCTATGATGTTGCTCAGACGCCCGACTGTGGCATTTCTGTTAAAGCCCTTTATGTGGTGTCGCTAAGACGCCCGACTGTGGCATCATTTCCTTATACTTTTATGTTCACCTTTCGAGGCGTCGCTTCAGACACCCGATCGGTCTCCATTTATGTTTTGTTGGGATTTCAGGCAGACTACCGCCGTTTCCCTTTTACTTACCTCGTTATGATAATTTTTGAATGTACATTGGTAAATTAATCATGACGCATCCATGCATGCATTTGTTATATCTTACGTCCGAACTGTCTTGCGAGTACTTTCAAAGTACTCACTGGCTTGTTGATTTGGCCAGATGCTGACGAAGGCGATCTCATGGATGAAGAATTTGATAGCGAGTCCGACGCCTAGAGGAGTCCCAGTCAGTCTCGTGCGACCCTGGTTTTGGTCACTATATTATATCCGCTTCCGCTACCAAATAAATTCATCGAGCCTCACCTCGACGCTCGATGAGATGCCAGTTTTAGAGTCTTGTATCCCTCTCCCCGCTGTGTTTTTCCACCACCATCCTATCCTCGAGTCAGTAGTATGCCTCCACACCACTGTGTCTTGTCCGCCATTATGTATAATTATTGGCGTGCTTGTAATAATTTGGTTGAGCAACCGTAGTTCGACCCTGTAATATATTTTATGCTACTGGCTTATTGTATCAAGATTTTTTCTACCAGTGAGGAGGATTTCTCTCATACTGGACTCAATAGATTGGTTTCTCAATAAATATTTTTATTGGAAAACCGGTCGTGACAAGCTTGGTACCAGAGCCAGGCTGACTGTAGGAAGCCACTAGGTGCGATCGCTAATTGGTTATTAGCATAATAGAGCCATTTTATATTTTTCTGCAATTGTAGACATTTCTGACAGTCAGCATAAATTTATGATCTGACCATGCAGAATTTTTGCCTACTTTTGTAGATGGCCGACAACAACTGCGATTCTCAGACCTTCGCCAACGTGCCCGATGGGTTCGTCAAGCTTCTTTCCTTCATCGTTCAGGTCGCGATGGGGCCATCTGTGCGCCCAGTCTTCACACTCTGCCAACACCGAGTTAACGACAGTCTGACCATGCCCCAGGCCGCGGTGCAGTTCAAGGGAGGGCGTGGTGAGTTACGCCGCTTCCGGTTCTTGGGAAGAGCCATGCCTACGGAGAGGCATGCTATGCAGATGGCAGCCCGCGAGGCGATAGCTCGTCTCAGGGATGTCCTCCCTGTGATGAAGACTCGTCGTTACCGTTATCTTCCATGCCATGTGCCTTACACCTGTCACTACGCATTCTCCTGCCCCAGAGGAGAACGAGACGAGGCTTTTGAGATGCTTATTGAGTATCTCTGGGCCCTGGAGGCAACCTTCGACAACCTGGTGGACGACTTCGTGGCTGCCCGCATGGACTCAGTTCATGGCTGTGCTGTCAACAGGAGGGAGCTCCTACCCACTGCACCGCCACTAACTTTTGTCTCGTCCTCAGCATCTTATGCACCTACTCGTCGCCTACCTTCTGCCGAAGAATTCAACCAAGTTATTGCGCCCACTCCAGCGCGCATTGCACCAACCTTCGCGCCCACTCCTATTCGTGTTGTTCCACCCCTGGCACCCGCTCCGTCCTCTCTGCGCAACACTACTCGTATGGAGCCTATTAGCGAGGAGGAAGTCGAGTCCCCAGCCTCGCTACGCCTCACCCTCGGCAGGGCAAAGGAGGTCGTCAACATCTCCGCCTGAGTACGCTTAGCCGCCATGTAATGTACCGCTTTGTATGATATGTTTATATGAACATAGGTTGTGAGAAGTAGCCTGTTTGCGCATCATGTAGGATCTGGAGAAGTGCACTAGCCTAAATAACCTGTCAGGATTATGTATGCATATCCTGAGTGATGTATTTTATGATTACCGTCGCGTGTAAGATATGTAATGAGCAGTCCTTCTCCGTGCGGAAGTCGATTTGTTTTTCTTAAGTAAGCTTGCTTATTTAATTTTATTTGCCAGCTTTATGCATTTATGGAATTGTTTTTGTGACTCTTTCCGCTTTTCTTATGGGTTTTACAAAATATTCCCAGAGTGAAAAATGTCTCGTCCTTGGACTCGCTCCATGCCAACTCCACCAGAGGAAAATTATGATACACAACCCAGCAACGAGTTCACTCAGGGACAGTCAAGCCAACAGGGCAGCGAGTCGGCACTTTCACAAATGTGCCGCCTTTATGAGCAGAGTCAGCAACAACATCGGGAAATGATGAACCAAGTCATCAACCTGGGAAATCACCATGGGCAGTATCAGCAGCATTCCAAGTTATCTGAGCTACAGAAGACACGTCCCCAAACATTTTCTCATACTGACAAGCCTCTTGAGGCCGAGGATTGGCTTCGAGATATGGAGAGAAAATTAATTATTGCAAAATGTTCAGATCTCGAGAAAGTACTATATGCTCCGCACTATCTCACAGGAGCAGCTGCATCATTGTGGGAGAATTTTCTGCACATGCACCCCAACGAAAATGATATAACCTGGGATGATTTCAAGGAAGGTTTCCGTGGTGCACACATTCCCAAGAGTATTATGAAAATTAAGAAGAGAGAATTCGATGACCTCAAACAAAGGAACATGACAGTGTCAGAATACAATGGTCAATTTACCCTATTGTCTCGCTATGCCAATGAAGAACGTATGACTGAAAGCAAGAAGATGGAGAAATTCCTTGACGGTCTGGCGCCTGCACTTAAATGCCAACTGGTCGTGCACACTTTTCCAGATTTTAAAACACTAGTGGACAAAGCCATTACTCTGGAAAATGAGAGACGTAGCTTGGAGGATTTACGCAAGCGAAAAAGAGACCAGACTACTCTTGCACGCAACCACCGAAGCAGGACAGATTTTCAGAAAGGTGGGACACACAAACCTACCACAAACATCTCTCGCCCAACCAAGAATTTCCATGCAAGGGACAAAGAGTTCATATATCGCCCAGGCGTTACTTGCTATGCTTGTGGAGAAGAAGGGCACTACGCCAAACAGTGCCCCAAGCCAAAGAACTCGACCCCGAAGCCAAACAACAATTTCAACCCCAACAACAACCACAGGAAGGGTCATCTAAACCACGTGACCAAAGAAGAAGCACAAAATGCTCCGGATATCGTACTCGGTATGTTTCCTGTCAACACAGTACCTGCAACAGTTTTGTTTGATTCTGGAGCTTCTCACTCATTCATTTCGAAAAGTTTTGCTCTGCAAAATAATTTTTCGATGTTCCCCTTGGAAAAATCCATGATCATCAAGTCCCCTGGGATTCAGCAAGTTACTCAGAATTACTGTCAGAATGTGGTCATTGAGTTCGAAGGATTGAAATTTTACGCCAATCTTATTGTGTTGGAAAATAAAGGACTGGATGTCATCCTAGGTATGGACTGGTTAACCACCAACAAAGGTTTTATTGATTGTTTCAACCGGACCATAATTCTCATGCACCACCACGGGAACACAATAAAAGTATCAGCCAAGGAAAGAAAAATACCCCGGCAGCCGAGATTGAATAAGGTGGACGTTTCTGAGTTAAGCAAGGTTCCAGTAGTATGTGAATTTCCAGACGTATTTCCCGAAGAACTACCAGGCATGCCACCAGACCGAGAAATAGAATTCAGCATTGAGCTAGCACCAGGAACCACCCCCATATACAAGAAACCATATAGAATGGCACCATCCGAGTTGATCGAGTTGAAGAAACAAATAAAGGAATTACTGGACAAGGGATACATTTGAGCCAGCTCCTCACCTTGGGGATCACCAATTTTATTTGCCAAAAAGAAGGATGGAACACTAAGATTGTGCATAGACTACCGAGCACTTAACATGGTCATAGTCAAGAACAAATACCCGATGCCTTGAATAAATGATTTATTTGATCAGCTCGCTCAGGCCAAGGTATTCTCAAAGATTGACTTAAGGTCAGGATACCATCAATTAAAAGTGCGAACAGAAGATATCCCCAAAACAGCCTTCACTTCCAGATATGGACTATATGAGTTCATAGTTATGCCTTTTGGATTAACAAACGCCCCCGCATATTTTGTTCACCTCATGAACAAAGTATTTATGAAGTTTATGGACAAGTTCGTTGTGGTATTTATCGATGATATTCTGATATACTCCAAAACACCAGAAGAGCACGCGGAACATCTCAGGATTGTGCTAGGAGAACTCAGAAAGCATCAATTGTATGCCAAGTTCAGCAAGTGCGAATTTTGGCTAAGGCAAGTAGGCTTTCTTGGTCACGTGCTGACCCAAGACGGTATCGCAGTGGACCCGGAGAAAGTTAGGGCCATACTTGACTGGAAGGCACCAGCCAGCGTAACGGATATACGAAGTTTCTTGGGAATGGCAGGATATTACCGCAGATTTATTGAAGGATTCTCCACTCTAGCCAAGCCAATGACATAGTTGCTCAAGAAAGACAAGAAGTTTGAATGGACAGAAGCCTGCGAAAAAAGTTTCCAAGAGTTAAAACGGAAATTAACCACAGCACCGGTATTAATTGTGCCAGACATACACAAAAACTTTGTGGTGTATTGTGACGCATCCCGAAAAGGTCTCGGGTGCGTGTTGATGCAGGCAGGCAAGGTTGTCGCATACGCTTCACGACAACTCCGCAAGCATGAGGAAAATTATCCCACTCATGACTTAGAAATGGCAGCAGTCATTCATGCACTTAAGGAATGGAGGCATTTCTTACTTGGCAATCGATGTGAAATATACACAGACCATAAAAGTCTCAAATATATTTTCACACAGCCAGAACTAAACTTACGGCAACGACGCTGGTTGGAATTGGTAAAGGATTATGACGTTGGTATCCACTATCATCCAGGGAAAGCAAATGTAGTGGCCGATGCTCTTAGACGAAACCCCAGCTCCGACGAAAACAATCTGCAAAGTTTGGGACCTGAATTCCAACAAGAATTTGCCAAACTCAACTTGTTAATGATCGCGGAAGGCACCATATCAAACTTGGATATAAAGCCCGACCTTGTGGAGAGAATTAAAGAAGCTCAGCCTGGTCACCCCAGCATTGAAGGAATTAAAAGAAAGGTGAGTATGGGCAAGGCCTCGGAATTTGTCATAGGCGATGATGGAATATTACGGTACGGGGACAGACTCTGTGTGCCAAACATAGAAGACCTCAAACAGCAAATCCTAGCTGAAGCACACACCACTCCATATTCAATCCACCCTGGGGGAACCAAAATGTATAAGGATATTCAGGAAAGATTTTGGTGGCACGGTATGAAGAGGGACATAGCCACATTCGTTGCATGTTGCGATTCTTGTCAACACATAAAAGTTGAGCATCAAAAACCAGCCGGACTACTGCAACCAAACAAAATACCTGAGTGGAAATGGGATGAAATAGGGATGGATTTTATTGTCGGACTACCTCGGTCACGACACGGGTATGATGCCATATGGGTCATCACCGATAGATTAACCGAGGTGGCACATTTCATTCCAGTGAAGACAACCTACAACACTCAGAAGCTTGCCAGGATTTATCTCTCCAGTATAGTTTGTCTGCATGGAGTCCCGAAGACTATAATATCCGACAGAGGCACTCAGTTTGTCTCGAGATTCTGGGATCATTTACAACAGGCTCTGGGAACTCATTTGGCCTTCAGCACAGCCTACCATCCCTAGACTGATGGACAGACTGAACGCGTAAACCAAATTTTAGAAGACATGCTGAGAGCATGTGTCCTCACCTATGGAACCAGTTGGGAAGAAAGCCTGCCATATGCCGAGTTCGCATACAACAACAGTTACCAGGCCAGCCTGCAAATGGCACCTTTTGAAGCCCTATACGGACGGAGATGTCGTACCCTGCTAAATTGGTCAGAGACCGGAGACAGCCGTATCTTCGGCCCAGACGTGCTCAAAGAAGCTAAGGAAAAAGTCAAGCTAATCAGGGACCGACTCAAGACCGCTCAAAGCCGACAGAAGAGTTATTACGATCAGAAACATCGTGGGGTCAATTTTGAACCCGGTGAATTTGTATACCTACGAGTATCACCTATGAAGGGACTGCAACGGTTTAAGATTAAAGGGAAGTTAGCACCAAGATTCATTGGACCATTCTGCATAGTGGCACGAAGAGGCACTGTAGCCTACCAGCTAGACTTACCCGAAGACTTGTCCGACATTCACGACGTGTTCCACGTCTCTCAATTAAGGAAGTGCGTAAGCAAACCAGAGAAACAAGTATCCCATGAGAACATTGACGTACAACCAGATCTCACCTACCGAGAACGCCCAGTAAAAATATTAGAGGAGTCTGAAAGGAGAACCCGACAGAAGACCATCAAGTTTTTCAGAGTTCAGTGGAGCAACCACACCGAAGGCGAAGCAACTTGGGAAAGAGAGGATTTTCTTCGGACAGAGCATCCACATTTATTTGAGGAACAGCTGAAATCTCGGGGACGAGATTTTTCCTAAGGGGGTAGGTGTTGTGACACTCCAAAATTTTTACTTCGGTTTTTAGCAAAAAAAAAAACTTTGTGGTTTTTGAAAAGAGGCCATTTAAATTTTTCCAGAAAACCTTCCTCTTAAAAACTTCCTTTTCTTTGGCAAGGATTTTATTTTTTCTTCAGACTATGGTGTTTGACCTTTTGAAACTCCTTCTCTGTTGGTTCTCTCTCAAATTATTTTGGGAGTTTAATATTTTTTCTTTTAAAAACAAACTCTATGAAAATTTGGGATTTTCATATCTTGGAAACCACCCATGACTTTGTGTTTTCGCCCATGTGGTAAAACCCCTCCAAAACCTCCCCTCCTCCTTGAAATCAACCTAAGTTCTCTGTCCCAACTCATCCAAGCAAGTTTTGGATTTTATTCTAATTATTTTTCCCCTCAAATCATTTCTGAAAATTATTTGGAGCCTGAGAGATTTTCAAAGCAAGTACCCTATTGCATTTGAGTTTTGACCTCAAACCAACCCCTCTGGATTGTCCTTAGCATCCACAACCCAGAACCATCTTGATCCACTCCTCCTCTTTTCAAATTTTTCAAAATTCAGTCTCTGCAAGTTTGGACCAGATTTGCCAAATTTGGTGAAATTCATATCTACACTTCTCCAAAAATTCCACCAAAATTCAGGCAGCCTTCTTGAGCAATGAGTAGCCACTCCACCAAAAATCAGCTCAAGGGAAAATCCCAAGAGGCCAAAAACATTCTGTCGAACACCTGAGCTGCACTGTTTCTTTGCAAATTCAGTAAGATTCAGAGTTCAGTGTCGATCTTCGACAGAGGTTCAGTCACATGCCCACAGTGCCTTTGGCACGTTCCTCGCTGCCTCTTCCTCCTGTCTGGAGCATCCCGCACGCGCGCTTGGCATCTTCCCGGTGTCGGTGGCGCCCCTGGCCGCCCGCGCCAGCGTGTCTTGCGGCGGCCGAAACCCCGTTACAACCGACAGGGAACAAGAACGGCGGCTCAACACCGTTCCGCGCCGCCCATCGATCCCTGGCTCTCCGCGTGGCCTCATGCACGCCAGCGCACCCCCACTGAACCGTCACCGTGGCCCGACAGCACTGGACGCGCTCTCTGCCGCCAACGGACCCGCGACGTCCCGTCCCGTTCCGACCAAAGCCTGCCCTAAGCTTCTAATCCAAGTCCGGTTAGCTTCTAAACGGACCCAGTAAACTCCCACGACGGCGCTCGACTCCCTAATCTTCCCCGACCGAGCACTGCGCCACCGTAACCTTCACCGAAGACCCCCGTTCACGGCCACCGCCTCGGACCGCCTATATAAAGGGCCCCCGAGCTCACCCTCATGCACGCATCATCACTACACCTCACCAACGCCCCGTCAGGCCACTAGGAGGACCTCGAGGAGGTCTCCTCCCCCAACTCCGGCCGCCCCGATCCGCCTCGGCCTCCACCACGATTCGCTCTGGTGAGGCTGTCTCCGGCGCCCAAACCCCGTCAGTTACTCCCTCTAGCTACCAGAAGCCTAACCCCCTCCTCAATTTGATCACTGCAGCTCTCTTCGACGAAGCCCTCGACCACCCGAACCGCCGTCCGCCGGAGCAAAGCTCGCCGTCGACGTGGTGCTCGCCGGCGACCACCTCCACCACCAACCGACGCGGAATGGCGCCCTTAGCACGGAGGTACCCTCCGATCTCCCTGCCTCGCCGTGGATCGCCGCCGGCGACCACCGCGGCTCTCGGGCACCGGCGAACTCTGCCACCCCGTTCAAATATTTAAACCTGACGAGTGGGACCCCACCGTCAGCCTCTCTGTCATTTCTAAGTGAATCGTTTTCTGAAAACGTCTTCTGCCGAATGCGCTTTCCCTCTGGGATGGCGTAGTTGCTACCGAAGCGTTTTCTGTTTTTATAAGCTAGCCCCTGGAAACTTTCTGTTTCATTACAGATGAGTCCCTGGACAAAAACCTTTATAACTTTTTAACAGAAAAGTATTTTTGATTGATTCTTTTTCTGTCCTCTTCAGAATTTTGTCTAGTTTTTTTATCAGATTTATTTGAAAAATATTTGGAATAATTTTTGTGCACATCTTGGTGTTTACGATAGCGCATATATTTTCTTTATACCATAGATACCGAAGGAGGTGACGGAGCCGCGAACTTCACCGAGCTAGGCTCCGACTACTCTGAACCAGGCAAGCATGTTTGAACTTTTGATATGATGAGTGTCTTGGCATGTTTTGCATTTAGTTAATCTCATGGCATGTTGATGAGCATACTGATGAACGTTATTTCCATTGCCTTGTTGAGGTAAGTGAGTTCGATGATCCATAAGTGGATGGATGTGAGTATGCATGGCCATGTGTTGGCATGAGGATGGGTAAGATGGCAGTGTTGTAGCATGCCAGGCTTATGCCAGACTATGTGACTTAAATGTCAACTCGTATCACTCCAGTTCTTTCCATTCTTACTTCCTTGTACTACCACATGTTTTCCGCAAGGAATATGGCTTAGTAAGTTGTAAACCGCTTTCCTGGTACACACCAAAAAGGAGAGGCCGTGATGATGGTTCCATGGCCCTGGATTAAAGCCAGTCATCCGGTCAGGGGGCATGGGTGTTTCCGGTTGGGAGCGAGAGGGGGGCACCCCTTAGAGCGCGCGTATATAAATTTGATCCCATGCTATTCGAGATTGTGATCTCCCCGTCTCAAAAGTTTTCCTTGGACGATGTCTAGGGTGATTCCTAGCATCGACAGGTAGGATGGGTGTGTACTGGTTAGCTGTGTTTTCTTCCGAAAAACCGTAAACGGAACTAGTCCTTCGTGACTACGGAAATCCGTTGGCTGTGGGAAAAATTTTGTACAAACTCTGCAGAGTCATATATTCCTCCAAATCATCTATTCCATGTCCAAGATCGATATTACCTTATCCTGATCAAATGTCAGTTTTGATGACAGAGACTCCGGTGAATCGCATGAGTGCCAAGTCCGGTTAAATGATTATTCCTGTGGATGGACTAACCCATTTATTTTCATGAATTGAATGTTTATTATGAGTAATATTTACTTGTGGATAAAAGCCCTTTATGTGGCGTCGCTCAGATGCCCGACTGTGGCATTTCTTTTAAAGCCCTTTCTGTGATGTCGCTCAGACGTCCGACTGTGGCATTTCTTTTAAAGCCCTTTATGTGGCGTCGCTCAGACGCCCGACTGTGGCATTTCTTTTAAAGCCCTTTCTGTGATGTCGCTCAGACGTCCGACTTTGGCATTTCTTTTAAAGCCCTTTATGTGGCGTCGCTCAGACGCCCGACTGTGGCATTTCTTTTAAAGCCCTTTCTGTGATGTCGCTCAGACGTCCGACTGTGGCATTTCTTTTAAATCCCTTTATGTGGCGTCGCTCAGACGCCCGACTGTGGCATTTCTTTTAAAGCCCTTTCTGTGATGTCGCTCAGACGTCCGACTGTGGCATTTCTTTTAAAGCCCTTTATGTGGCGTCGCTCAGACGCCTGACTGTGGCATTTCTTTTAAAGCCCTTTCTGTGATGTTGCTCAGACGCCCGACTGTGGCATTTCTGTTAAAGCCCTTTATGTGGTGTCGCTAAGACGCCCGACTGTGGCATCATTTCCTTATAGTTTTATGTTCACCTTTCGAGGCGTCGCTTCAGACACCCGATCGGTCTCCATTTATGTTTTGCTGGGATTTCAGGCAGACTACCGCCGTTTCCCTTTTACTTACCTCGTTATGCTAATTTTTGAATGTACATTGGTAAATTAATCATGACACATCCATGCATGCATTTGTTATATCTTACGTCCGAACTGTCTTGCGAGTACTTTCAAAGTACTCACTGGCTTGTTGATTTGGCCAGATGCTGACGAAGGCGATCTCATGGATGAAGAATTTGATAGCGAGTCCGACGCCTAGAGGAGTCCCAGTCAGTCTCGTGCGACCCTGGTTTTGGTCACTGTATTATATCCGCTTCCGCTACCAAATAAATTCATCGAGCCTCACCTCGACGCTCGATGAGATGCCAGTTTTAGAGTCTTGTATCCCTCTCCCCGCTGTGTTTTTCCACCACCATCCTATCCTCGAGTCAGTAGTATGCCTCCACACCACTGTGTCTTGTCCGCCATTATGTATAATTATTGGCGTGCTTGTAATAATTTGGTTGAGCAACCGTAGTTCGACCCTGTAATATATTTTATGCTACTGGCTTATTGTATCAAGATTTTTTCTACCAGTGAGGAGGATTTCTCTCATACTGGACTCAATAGATTGGTTTCTCAATAAATATTTTTATTGGAAAACCGGTCGTGACAGGCTTTTTTATTTATTCTGGCGCTGATCCTTTCGGCGCCGTGATTTTCCGTTTCCATCTCTGATCTTGGATGTACTCGGGTCGCTGGTGCTGCGTCTTCCTAGCTAGCTGTCTTCCCTCGCGCAAAAGCGGGTCATGAGGCTTATTAGCGCGGTCATTGTCCTCGGCTTCTCCTGGCCGAGGTGTCTGGCGAGCCATTCATCTCAGACGTTGTGTTTAAAAGCTGCTAAGGCTTCAGCGTCCGGACAATCGACTATTTGGTTCTTTTTGGTAAGGAACCTGTTCTAGAATTTGCGCGCTGACTCTCCGGGCTGTTGAGTTATATGACTTAGATCGTCTGCATCCGAAGGGCGGACATAAGTCCCTTGAAAATTTGCTCTAAACGCGTCCTCAAGATCTTCCCAACTTCCAACGGTGTTTTCTGGGAGGCTTTTGAGCCAATGCCGAGCTGGCCCTTTGAGCTTGAGGGGTAGATATTTTATGGCGTGGAGATCATCTCCTCTAGCCATGTGTATGTGTAGTATATAATCCTCTATCCAGACTCCAGGGTCTGTTGTTCCGTCGTAAGCCTCTGTGTTTATGGGTTTAAACCCTGCTGGAAATTCATGATCCAGCACCTCATTGGTGAAACATAGTGGGGGTGTGGCGCCCCTGTACTTGGGTGTGCCGCTATCTTCGAACACTTGGCGTGTTATGTTGTTTCCTGGGGCCCTCTGTTTTGGCCCGTAGATGGACCTGGCTGGGCCGTCTGTTTTCCCAGGATCATGAGTTGGCTTGTGTGCGGCGCCGCTTGTCGCTTTTAGCCTGTCATCTGGCTGTCTATCCGGCCAGTCGGCCTCTTTGTTTTTTGACTGTGGGGGCTCTATGGCTTCCTCGTCAAATTCTGGCAGCAGCTTGCACTTCGGGTAGCTCTTTGATTGGTGGCCATTGCCGTATTTGTCTGCGGTTTTGAGCACTTTGCTCCACCTCATTCTGAGTATGTCTTCCGCTGTTTTGAGCTTCCTTTTTTCCTTCTTCAGACTTCTTGCAGTGGCGACGAGTCTTTTGTGAAGGTTCTTATGCTCCGGTGGTGTGTCCGGCGTGAGGTCGTCTGGACTGTTGGTTTCGCCGGGCATGGATTGATTATCCGATTCGTCCTGTTCGGACGGTTGCTTGGTTGCATGTTCGTCATCCACTGGTTTGCCCTGCTCTATTGCTAGGTCATTAGGAGAGCTGTTTTTGTCGAGGCGGGACTTAGGGCGGCATCTGCGTCGCCATTTTGGTTGTTTGTCGGCGGGATTATCCTTTGCCGCGCCCTGTTGGTCCTCGTTATCGCTTCCTTTTGGGGTGTCCACCCTATATACATCATGGGTTGGGGTGGCCTTCCAGTGCTCGGTGAGCGCTGGTTCTTGATCGTCTCCGGCATCGTTGTCCATACCGTCGATGTCTTCGGAGTCGTAATCTTGTATGTCTGTTAGATCGTCGATAGTGGCTACAAAGTGGGTGGTGGGTGGGCTTTGAATTTCTTCATCGTCCGAATCCCAACTATCCTGGCCATAGTCCAGCCAGGGCTCTCCGGATAGCGAGAGATGCTTTAGCGAATTTAGGATGTCGCCAAAGGGTGAGTGCTGAAACATGTCCGCGGCGGTGAACTCCATGATCAGCGCCCAATCAGATTCGATTGGCAGGGGCGCAGGAGGTTCGGAGTCCGGCAGGGAGTCCGGCACCTCGGAGTCATGAGCTTTGTAAGGGACGAGGTCAGTGTTCGGCTCCAACACAATGGAAGTTGCAGCTCCCGAGGCGGTGTCCAGCCACCCGTCCTCGAGCTGCACAATCGGCTCCGAATTACGGGTCGGTGCGGATTCATGTGTGGCCTCCAAAGTACTGTCCGGCGGAAGAGCTAGATCATACCCATCGCGACAGTGCGGCATGCTCGGCTGCGGCTTGGATCCATCGAAGATCAAGTCTCCGCGGATATCCGCCGTGAATTTTAGGCTTCCAAATCTGACCTGACGGCCAGGGGCGTAGCTTTCGATCTGCTCCAGATGGCCAAGTGAATTAGCCCGCAGTGCGAAGCCGCCGAATACGAAGATCTGTCCGGGGAGAAAAGTCTCACCTAGGACTGCGTTGCTATTGATTGAAGAAGCCTTCAATCCTATTGGTGACGACACAGAGGAACTCTCAATGAAAGCACCAATGTCGGTGTCAAAACCGGCGGATCTCGGGTAGGGGGTCCCGGACTGTGCGTCTAGGCGGATGGTAACAGGAGACAAGGGACACGATGTTTTTACCCAGGTTCGGGCCCTCTCGATGGAGGTAAAACCTACTCCTGCTTGATTGATATTGATGATATGGGTAGTAAAAGAGTGGATCTACCACGAGATCAAGGAGGCTAAACCCTAGAAGCTAGCCTATGGTATGATTGTTGTAATGGTTGTTCCTCCTACGGAATAAAACCCTCCGGTTTATATAGACACCAGGGAGGGCTAGGGTTACACAGAGTCGGTTACAATGGTAGGAGATCTACATATCCGTATTGCCAAGCTTGCCCTCCACGCCAAGGAAAGTCCCATCCGGACACGGGACGAAGTCTTCAATCTTGTATCTTCATAGTCTTGGAGTCCGGCTGACGATGATAGTCTGGCTGTCCGGACACCCCCTAGTCCAGGACTCCCTCAACCACCCAACTGTCCTTTACCGTGGACACGGCTACTCGAATAGTTTGACACTCTACAGAGGTTGCAAACTTTACCCACAAGATCCGGGAAGCTTTCGTGCCATCCACGATCCCGCAGTACCTCAAGTACTCGGGGGAAGCACCCGATCACTATCTTTCCCTAGGCGATACTAACATCGGGTCCACTCATTGTTACACGGCCTTTGTGTATAAGCATCATGATCTTGGGACTTTGCACTTTCATTATCACACATACACACAGGGAACAATGGTGTGTTGGTGCCCTGTGAAAACAGTCATGGCCGCCTATCCAAGCATGACCCCGTCCCGAGAGTGACCTCATGTCACCCCCGTCACTAGCAATGTGGGCACCATGCTAGTATCGGCCTAGGTAATCAATAATGCCCCGTCCCATAAGGGGTACTGTGGTTGTACATGTTTGGTTGGGACGGTAGACAATCTTAAATCTAATCCATCTCTGTAAACAACACTTTTATCAAGCCTCGATACACTACTTCTCCACCAAGCAATGGCCTAGTTCTTTACCATCTCCCAAGGGCGTTAGTGGCACCCACTTGGGCTATTTGCACGTATGTCAAACCACACTTGTTTATTTCCATGCATAACCCTGACCCATTTTCCATAGCCAAGTACTATAGCGTATTTCTACAACCCAACAACACAACTCTAAACAAGGATAGAGTCATGAACAATGCAAGTATCAATGGGGTACGCAACGGAGGCAAGCTTAGCAAGGTTGCCATTCAAGATATATCATTCACTCGATGAAACAATGAAAATGCTATTCTGAGGTAAAATGGTGCATCATGGTCAAAGGGTTGCTTGCCTGGTTCATCAGATTCTTCAAATCTTCTGGTCCTTCGCCAAGTACTCTGTCTACTTCGTCAACTAACGCCGGAAACAAACACAATAAGCAACACAGCAACGCAAAAATAAAAGTGCACTAAAAATGTGGGTCAGACTTTTCTAGGATACCTCTGGTCATATGAGGAGACCAAAGTGGTTTCATTGGGATTTGTTCTATGGATATCTCTGAACATTTCAATATGCTGGGATCAAGGGATTTATGGATTAGCAAGAAGTGTATAGAAATACAATTTTTAAAAATTATAAAAGGCACCCATTTAACAAAGGATGATTATAAAAGGATCTAGGATTTGGCTTCACTGGATTTGCAGTTCAGTTGATTTTCCTATGAATTTGCAAAATTGGCGATATATGGAGAAATGGAGCAATATTTCATGTGGAACAGAAAGTATTGGGAAAAATGTTCAAAACTAAGTTATGAACTTAGAGGTATCTAGGAATTTGAATCATGGTATTTGGATCAATTTTGATCTCTCTGTGATTTTCTAAACTTTATCACAAAAATTGTAAGGAGATTTGATATATATGTGTGAAGAGAATATTTCTGTAAAAATGTGAAAAGTACACCATGAGGTAGGGCATGATTTATGGGGTCACTAGAAATTTGAATCAACAAATTTGGATATCATTTGAATCCTGTGGAGATTTTACAAGTCATCTGGAAAAAGAAAAAGTAAATAGTTTTACCTAAATGGGCCGGATTCACAGCCAAAGCGGAGCACAGAGCATGGAATAGTAACTGGGCCGACCCAGTAGCTCGGCCACGCGGCTAAGGAGGGCCACGCCGAAGGCATAGTACCGCAATGCGCGTCCCTGCGGGGTAGGCGGTTTCCCTGAATCCCGCCTCCACTTAACCCGAGCGGGTCCGGCTAGACACGTCGGCAGAGGCTGGCCAGTGGGGTTACCGGCCCCACCGGTCGGCCTTCTTCTTCCTCGCACGGCCTCCCGTTCCACAGGAACAGAGGAGGCGAGGCCAAGCTCATCCCGGCGACCAGGGGCACCGCTGCGGGTGCTCGTCGCACCGGCGAGCTCGGGGAAGAGGGCTGCGACCCCCGCTGGTTGGGTCTTGGGCCCTGGGAAGGTTGAGGTTAAGAGGGGCGTCGACCATCTCGGATGATGCCGATGGCGATGATGGGCTTGGTGCTATAGCCATTGGGAGGAGTTTATGGAGCTCGGGAGAGACCTGCGGTGTGGTTGGAGATGCTCTAGTGGAGTTCCAAGGGGAGGGAATAGGCCACAGAGCGCGAATTTAGGTGGAGGCTGACGGCATGGCTCAGGCCATGGGGTTGGAACGAGGGCACGATGGGGAGAGAGAGGTTGTCTAGGAGATGCATGGGAGAGAGGTGGTTCGAACCGAGGCAGTAGATAGTTTGAGGGGTGGCTTATATGGGCGTGGCGGCGGCGCATCGTGGGCAGCGTCCACGGACGTGCTCGGTTGATCTTGTGGAGGAGGAGGGAGGGCAAGGGAGGAAGGGGCAGACAGTGTTGTGTGTCATGGACGTCGAGGCGACCTCGACGGACATGCTCGCTCTACCCAATGCTGCCTGGTTGCCTTAGGAGGGCCGAGCTACAGTGCCCTAGCACACTGTAGCGCGCTCCAGAGTGCGACTTTGGCTGACATGGGCATGTCTTTTGCACCCTGGTCGTGTCCAATAAGCCTAGGGGGACGTAAACTATAGGAAAGGGGCATTGGATGCCTTAGTAAGCCACTGGATGAGAGGGGGGTGGAGAGAGAGGTGAACAGTGGCTGTCCGAAGGGGTAAAGTGAGGGTTTTCACCCCTCAATCATTGAGCTGTGGAGGAGTCAGAAGTACTGGAGATAGGTGCGGATTAGGAGAAGCCTTGGTAAAAAGTTGAACCCAAGAAGAATAGTTGAAGGGGCCAAAACAGGGGTTTTGGTAAAATCACAGAAGGTGTTTGATGATGTTTTGGGAAAGCAAATGTCACTACAAAAAAAATACACTTCCGTGATGATATGTGTTTGTCACAGTAGGTTGCATTTTTTGTCATGCATGTATATCCATGACGATGTTATGATAGAATCAAGATAGTCATACCTGTGCTGTCGTAGAAGTGTTCCATGACATTACCAAAATTATCATCACGGAAGTGTCCACTTCCATGACGATAAATCGCGCGTCATAGAAGTGCTTTTGTCAAGGGTGATCGACACGTGGCATCCACCGTAACGGAACGCCGTTAAGCTATCGGGTCGGGTTTTGGATCTGATAACCCGTTAACAGCCCCGACCAATGTGGATTTTCCACGTGTAAAATCATCATTGGCTGGAGGAAACACGTGTCGGCTCATCGCTGGGACAGATGTCATCCACTCATTGGACAGAAGGCGCCTATGATATATCGACACGTGGCACGGCCGAACAGAGGCCCATTCCTGTGAAAAGGCCAGCCCATTTGATTTGGTCAAAAGGTGGCGAGCCGGCCCATGGAAAGCCTGTTAACGGCCTGTTCGCATATAGCCCATTTACAGCCGCTAACCCAAGGCCCGTTACGCCCTATCCAAATTAGGCCCAGTAGCGTCATCTGGGCCATCCAATATGATTCCATCCCGTTTTCACTTCTGGCCCATGTATGGCCAATGATGTCTTTCGGCCCATATGAGGCCCTATGTAACTCTTGGCCTATTAACGGCCCGTGGTGAAACTGGCCCGCAATGAACAGTGTATCACTTTACACCCATCAACGGCCCATGGTGAAACTGGACCGTAATAAACTGTGCATCACTTTATACCCATTAACGGCCCGTTATTTCGTTGGGCCGTTTCCAGCCCATGTTATCTTTCGGCCTTCTTAGAGCCCATTTATTCTTGGGCTCATTTCCAGCATTCGTTTACCTACGGCCGTTACTGTCATTTTCTGCTTGTGGGCCAAATTCAGCCTGTGGTTACAATCGGCCCATTTGTGGTCCGTTAATACGTTGGGCTATTTTCATAGCATCATCAAATACGGCCTATTAACGATGGCCCGTTATGGTCGGCCCATGAACGGACGATTCCAACTCTAGCCCGTTTCCGGCCATAATGCGGCCTGTTATTGGCCCATGTTTGGCCAATCGATCATAAGGCCCGTATAAGGCCCATTGATGATACGGCCCGTAGAAGGCCCATTGTTTCTACGGCCCGTAGAAGGCCCATTGTTTCTACGGCCCGTAGAAGGCCTACTGTTTCTACGGCCCGTAGAAGGCCCATTGTTTCTACGGCCCGTAGGAGGCCGAGTGTCACTACAGTAATATTAGCCCATGGTTATTGTGGCCTAGTTTTAAAAAATAGGTTATTGCAGCCACTAGCAAACCGCGGAAAAAGAACTGCACTGACTACAAGAAGACAAATAAACAAGACAACAAGTAAATAAATAAGCAAGCAACTTATGCTAGGCTATCATGGCTATTACACATATTACATTCACTGGGCATCAAAGTTCGCCACAAGTGCAAATATAGGGAACAAAGCAACATATAAATGCCGCACCAGAACAAGTCCAGAACTGAAACCACTTCGGAAGAGTTCAAGAAACAATATCCTAGGTACCCATAATGCTGGCAAGATGCTTAGCAAGCTTATTAACTTTCTCTTGTTTGGCGCTTAAATCCTCCAGCCCTTGCTGTTGCACAAGAAAGTACGCATCTGAATTCTGCAGGTACTTCCTCAGTCGTTCGGCTTCTTGCCGCAGCACAGCTGACTGATGCCTTTCAGCTTGGAGCTGAGACTAAAGAAGCCGAAGTGATTCAGGAAGTGAGTTCGAAGACCTTGTGCCAGTGATACTGGCCAGTAACTCGAACACTACATCAATGCAGGCTATGGGGTTTTCTCACTGTCTACAAGATCGTTTTATCACCTTTCTTGGAGACCAACAGGGTTGTCTCACTATCTTGAACCTTATCTGCATTACTTTCTCTACCATTGCATAGTGGGGTGCTCTTCTCCAATATTCTATTTGCATACTACAAGAGAAACAAGGAGACACATCACAGGTTTAGCTTGTAGTATACGAAACTCATTTTGGTAAACCGGTTCAGTAGTAAGGTGGACATGATAACAGCATAAAACAAACATATATCTATGTACTATGGTCACTGTATTGTCCATATCATTCTAGTTTATGTTCCCTAATCAAGATAGAGACACAATTCAACTCATATATTTTTAAGACACAACAGCATAGAGAGAATATAAGTGTAAGAAACTACACAACATTGGCAGCACTTGTAATGTGCATCACATGAGAACATAACTGTTTATACAACTTAAACTGAAATCAACATAGAGCAAGAAGTTAGAATAGCAATCCAGTTAAAGAAATAGGTTTAAAACATACCTGTTGTGCCATTGGAGTTTCAATTGGATCCTTCAAATTCGAAAGTAGTTGGTATGAGTAAATACAGTGATGCAACAGCAAAGGAGTATGGACCATATCTATGGAATCTGACCTGAGAACAGGTGCTCTTCTACTTTAAACATGGAGTTTGGGTCAGCTGTGGTGGTCTTCGTGCTTTGGGCACTGTAGTAGCTTTACAAACTGCTCGTGTGGGGGTACTCTGTGGTGGACATGGTGCTTTGTCAACTATAAGTGGGTTAATATTCGCTGGGGTTGCGGTTAGATGGGTTGTAGCTGGTTCTCTGCCCAACGGTGTAAGTGTGCAATCTGGAAGAGTCTCGATTATGTGTGGTGGGGCTAGTTTGTGGGCCAGTACAACCATGGTTCTATCTGCATCGACGGTAGCACTATCCTTTGTGAAGAACGGGTTTTTGCTCCCTTAGATACTGCCATCACCCCCTCCAATTCAAATGGCTAATAAACAAGAAAAGAAATTGAACGTACAGACATTGTATGATAGACAGATGTGGTAATTCACATATATGTTGTCTAACCAAACAGGACAGCATGACATAATTTCACATATATGATGCCTAACTAAACAGGATAGCATGACATAGTTTCAGATATATGATGGATAACTTAACAGGATATAATGGCATAATTCAGCATATGATGAGTACCTAATTAAACAAGATGACATGACAAAACTATATGATGTCTTTCTAAAATAGGTTGGGATGAAATAATTCACTTACATGTTGTCTAAGTATACAGGATGGCATGATATAATTGACATAATTGATTCATATACTAAGCAGCTGGCACTCGCATGTATGATCTCTAAACTAAGCAGATAGAATTCAATATTGTGCATATGATATCTAAACTAAGCAATGCAAGACACCATATGCATGATATGAGAAATATAAACATTGCAACTTAGAGCATACACCTCAGGTGGGATATAGACTAGTCATCTATCTCTGAATCCTCCTCTGAGGAGCTCCCTGTAACCATCGAGATATATGCTTCAATAGGTACCATTTCCTGCTCTGAAGACCTTGTTTTCACTCCATATTTTTCCATAACCGGCTCAAATGGCTGATACACATGAAGAGTAGTTCAATATACACAGATTGTCGACAAATGGAATACGTAATGAAAAAAAGATGGCATGAGATAATTCACATATATGATGCCTGGCTCCATGGCGGTGCATAATTCACATATATGATAACTGGCTGAAAAACATGGCATTGCATAATTCACATATCTGACATAGAAAGCAAACATGAGGCATTCAGACAAAGCATGTCTAATCTAAGTAGATGGCATGGCAATGCAAGACACCATATGCATGATATGGGCAATATAGCCCAGCCAAGTTAGAGCATGCACCTCGGGGGGGGGGGGGGGTACGACTGGTCATCTCTCTCTGAATCCTCCTCTGAGGAGCTATCTGTAACCAGCAAGAAATTTTCATCGACAGGTAGCACTGACTGCTCAGAAGACCTTGTTTTCACTCCAGATTTTCCCATGACCGACTCAAATGGCTGATGCACAGGAAGAGTAGATGAATGTATAAAAATTATTGACAAATGGAATACATTATGGAAAAAATATGGCACGATACAATTCACATATACGATGCCTGGCTAAACAGGATGGCATTGCATGATTCACGTATATGATTGTCTTTTTAGAGATTTCAAATGTACTACCACATACGGATGTATATAGACATATTTTAGAGTGTAGATTCACTCATTTTGTTCCGTATGTAGTCACTTGTTGAAATATCTAAAAAGACAAATATTTAGGAATGGTGGGAGTATGATATAGAAACCAAACAGGTGGCATTCACACAAAGCAAATCTAAACTAAGCTGATGACATATAAGATGTATAATGTAAGCAATGCAAGGCGCCATATGCATGATATGACCAACATCAGCATGCCAGGTTAGAGCAAACACCTCTGGTGGTAAACAGGAATGGTCGGCTCCTTGTGAATCTCCATCTCAACAGTTATCTTCCTCTGGAATACAATCTGGAAATGCAGGAGAGGGGGGGCCACTTCGCCCACCATGGAGCGGCGTCTGCACGACATTATATTCGCACCCAACGGTGTTCTCTTTTTCTCTACATGTTTAGTACGATTGTGTACAATATCTGACATGCATAATAAAAAAATAGTTAGATTTTGTAAGGCCTAAGGGGTGCATGCAAAAATCAAGACTGATGGTAGCAAACGAGTGGATGGATCCTAAACTAATGATAGCAGGTAGATTATAGCTTCAGTTTAAAAAGATAGACAATTGAGCATCTATTGTTTGTTGCCCACCCAACATGAACCACATAGAAGACCCCAGATGAACCAGATAGTAGACAACTACTATTCGTTGCTGGCTCGATATGAGACCCATGGGAAATTCAAAACTAAGGATTGAATGATGAAGTAGCAGGTAATAATAATCGATGTATAACGTAAGCAAACACGAAAGACTGCGACCTCTCTTCCGAAACTGTGTAGTCCTCAGGTTCATCTGCTCAGTCGATGATGGTAATGCAGTTGGCGTGGCTTCCGGCAATGGGGAAGATGATCTAAGACGGCGAAAGAAAGTCTGCAGGGGGGGTCTCTGCTATAGTAAACACTTCTGTCGATGGTGCACCTTAGGTGGGGTGGATGACGGCACGGCAGGAGCAGGACATAACACACAGAGTTTTCTTTGACGCCAATCTTAAAATGAAGTAAATCTGTAAGGGCTCCTTAGAATTGGAGGATTCTATAAATGCAGGGACAGGAAAAACACAGGAATAGGATAGGAATGCACGTGCAAAACAGAGCATTTGGAAACATAGGATTTCTGTCAACCTGGGTGTTTGGCTCACATGAATTGGAAGAACAGAGGAATGGAGAAACAAAGTGATGCGACGAGTGTACAACCTCTTTGGCATAGCCTTGTGGACCTCAGCATCATTAGGTTGGACGTGGAGGATGGTGATGATGCTGGTGTGACTGTCGGAGGCGGGGAAGAAGATCTGAGTCCTCTGGAAACAACGCCGAGGGTACTGCTCCACTGTGATGGATGATTCCATCGTTGGAACAGCTCCGCTAAGGTGTACGTCGATGAGGCTGAAGCATGACAAGACAGACAACGTTAATCTGAAGTGGGAACCTAATATCATCTGCAATAGATGATGTAAAATACATCACCAAAAAGTGCTAGATGTAAAACACATTAGCCGCGCCACGGCTGCTCCGACAAATGCTGTAAGTACTGATCACTCTGAACTTAACTGAAGCAAATGAACTTCACAGTCGAAGCTGAATTTTACTGTCAAAACTGATTGAACTAGTAACAGAGCATTGCAATAGCTGTTTAGGGCGTTCGAGCACTAGTAGAAGAGAAGCAGTGATCTAAATCAGCAGACGCTCAAGCAGGGAACACACTAGCAGAGAGCAAGTCGTGCAGTAGCACCGCGAGCGAGTGCTAAAGTAGCAACTCCTGTAGCTGTCGGAGGTCGTGCAACAGCAGCAACAGCGCAAGCGAGAGCAAGAGCAGAGCAGCACAACGAACGAAAGCAAGAGCAGTGCAGCAGCGCGACCAACAGCAAGAACAGAGCCGCAACATGAGCGAGACCCGGAGCAGCTGCAGCTAGTGCCATTGTGGAAGTCGCCGCCGAGGAAGCAATGACATGGGGGAGAGACGTCATGGATGATGTGTCCGGCGATGGCACCGTCGATGGAGACGCCATGTCTTCTCGGTATCGAGCACCGGCAGCCCCGTGAGATCAAATAAAATATAAAATGCAGTGGTGAGTGCAGAACCTCCTTGGTGGCGCCGAGTTAGCCTTGGCTTCATCGGAGGAACTGGTGAGGGTGCTGCGGTTCCGGTGGAGCAGGTCAAGACAGCGCTGTGGGGATTGAGGTGGTGCAATAGACGAGGTGAACGTCGGGGCAGCTCCTTGGAGGTGGAGGACGGGGCGGCTTATCCGGCGGGATGACGAGATCGACAACAGGTCCTCATTCGGTGTGGTGGATGAGGGACAGCGAGCTGTTGCGGTGGATGACGTAGTCGGGGAAGAGTCTCCGGCCGGGCAGCGGTCGGGAGGCCGACAGAGGAGCGTGGGGTTTCGCGGGTTTTGGTGGCCTCGGTGTACGAATGGGGGGGGGGGCGAAGGGGGAGGGGGAGCCAAGCTTAGGGACGCGCTTGTCTGAAATGTAGGGTAAGTTACCAGCGTACCCCCACCGGTTTTGACACCGCAACGTGGAGCTTCATTTTCGGCTGAGGGGTAGAAGGGGCATTTCGCGTATCCGGGCTGCGGGAGCGATTTCGGATGAGGAGCGAGTTCTTGCGCACGTCCAAATTTCGGGATAACAAGGCGCAGTGCGGGTTGAAGAAGCAGGAGTTTCAAAGTAGGTCAAACAAAAGATAGTCGAGCTTTAAAATTTCGGGATAACAAGGTACGGATTCCTTATTCGGCAGAACAAACTTAACGTGTAAAAAAACAATTCATACAAGATACAAGAGTGTCATGTCCCCTTTTACTATTATTGCTATAGATGCCATTGAAAAAACTACAAGAAAAATTTAAAAAAATCAGGAGAACAAGATTACCCTACACAATACCAAATCGATTCGCACTTCCCTCAACAACAAGAAACAACAAATCAATTCCCACCAAAGAAAGAGTAATGTCCCTTTTTATATGATTACAGATGCCATGATCTCGAATTTCAATTTTTGAATCCACGTTATGTTGAATTCGAATATATCATTAGGTGACCTTGCGGTTTATAATTGATGTAGTCATACATTTTGATCTTCCATCATATATGAACATTTTACTCCACCATGTGAACATATATATTGTCGTCTACCATATGGACTAAATTTGAATCAATTTTCCTTATTTGAATACGATTGTTGTCAAGTTATACAATAATTTAAATATTATCTTGATAACAAAAAGACATGCATATAGAAGTAATCCTATTAACTACATGTACCATACGCTCTCCAATTCAAATATTTGTATCCATTTTATGTTGATCAAATCATAGTACATTATTGGTCTAGGTAGCGAGATGTTCGGGATAATCTAAACCCTGTTTTCATACATATAATTTTTGGCTGAATTGGGACAGGTTTTGGTATAAGCCTCTTGCAAAACCGGAGATTCTCTCAACAATCCTTGTGGTTCTGAGAGGGAACGTGTCACCTTTGTGTGCGAAATGATATACGCTGCCTCCCCCCTGATTTTATTTACAGAGGCAACATAGAACTATATAAGTGCCATGTTAAATTTTGGAATTATTTCGGGTTCATTTGGCCTTTTAATACATTAATTGAGTTTCTGGACTTTTAATGTGCATAATATAAATAGCAATTGCATGCACATGCTCCGGTGCACCAAAGTGGGTTGAAAAATCACATGTGTGTCCTTGGTTGAATTTCTAGGTCTCAAGGAAGAAATTAGAATGAAATTAAAACATCTGGACGTCATGACTCTGCCGAGAACATCGAGAAACTTAGATTTTAAATTCATGTAAATCCAAAACTCGGCTGGAAATCATGAAACTTGGCATGGTGTCATGTCATGGCACTAACATGTTGTGGTAAAAAATTGGGCCGATTTGGAAGCTCGTGGTTCTAAGAGGGAACGTGCCACCTTTGAGTGTGAAACGATATACGCTGCCCCCCTTTGAGTTTCTTAGCAAAGGCAACATAGAACTACATTAGTGCCCTGTTAAATTTTGGAATTATTCCGGGTTCGTTTGTCGTTTTTATACAATAATTGAGTTTCTGGTCATTTAATGTGCATAAGTCAAATTTGAACTACAAGCACATGCTCTTGTGCACCAAAGTTGGTTGAAAAATCACATTTGTGTCCTCGGGTGAATTTCTAGGTCCCATGCAAGAAATGAGAATAAAATTAAAACATTTGGGCATCGTGGCTCGGCAGAGAACATTGAGAAACTTGGTTTTAAAATTCTTGTAAATCCAAAACACGTCTGAAAATCATGAAACTTGGCATGGATGTCATGTCATGGTACTACCATGTTGTGGTAAAAAAATGGCCGAATAGGAACAGATTTTGGAATAAGCTTCTTGCAAACCGAAGCTTCTCTCAAGAAGGCTCGTGGTTCTGAGAGGGAACGTGCCACCTTTGAGTGCGAAACGATATACGTTGTCCCCCTTGAGTTTATTTACAAAGGCAACATAGAACTACATGAGTGCCCTGTTAAATTTTGGAATTATTCTGGCTTCATTTGGCCTTATTTACATATTAATTGAGTTTTTGGTCATTTAATGTGCATAATTCAAATTTGAACTACAAGCACATGCTCCCGTGCACCAAAGTTGGTTGAAAAATCACATTTTGTCCTCGGGTGAATTTCTACTCTCTCTTTCCATCAATATAGGTCCTAATGCGTTTTTTGAGGCTAACTTTGACCAAATGTTAGAGAAATAATATATGACATGCAACTTACACAAAGCATACCTTCAAATTTGTATGTCAAAGGAGCTTCCAATAATATAATTTTCATAGTATACATCTCATGTGCTATTAATCTTGTCAATAGTCAAAGGCTGTCTTGAAAAACACATTAGGCCCTATATAGATGGAAGGAGGGAGTAGGTCCCATGCAAAAAATGAGAATAAGATTCAAACATCTGGGCATCGTGGCTCGTTCGAGAACATTGAGAAACTTGGTTTTAAAATCATGAAACTTGGCATGGTGTCATGTCATTGTAGTACCATGCCGTGGTAAAAAAATTGGCCGAATAGGAACAAATTTTGGTATAAGCTTCTTGCAAATTGGAGCTTCTCTCAAGAAGGCTTGTGGTTCTGGGAGGGAATGTGTCACCTTTGTGTGCATAATTCAAATTTGAAATACAAGCACATGTTCCAATGCACCAAAGTTGGTTGAAAAATTGCATGTGTGTCCTCGGGTAAATTTCTAGGTTCCATGCAAGAAATGAGAATGAAATTCAAAATTCTGGGCGTCGTGGCTGGGTTGGAAACATTGATAAACTTAGTTTTTGAATTCTTGTAAATCCAAAACACACATGAAAATAATGAAACTTGGCTTGGTGCCATGACATGGCACCAACATGTTGTGGTAAATTTGCAGTCCGATTTGCGAAGGCGCACACATTAACAATCAACAAAGTCATTTTGGAACAAGTGTTTTCACGTTAAAATCGGAAACACAAGTATTATTGAAATCGTTGACGTTCTACAAACTAGTACCATTTACGTGCCGCCACGCGTCCCCATTTTTTATTAGCTAGGAGGCACCGTGTAGGGTAGCTATTTGAGTACGAGAGGCGTGTGATTAGACCCTGCGCGTATTTATCAGGAGGAGAGCCCTTTGACCTCCATTTGCCGACCACCTCTCTCCCAAGGTCTCCATTAATGGCGCCCGAGCTTCTATTTAATGGCATGGCTATGTCTCACTCGACTGAGATTTGAGAGAGAAAAAAATTTGAAAGCACGGATCTTGATGTAAGATCTGACGGACCTATATAGCATCTACTGCGACTTATAGCAAGACTGGTGAATATATAAGGACGATTAATTTTTTTTATCAAAGAAGGGCTTGCCCCTTCCTATTTTCATTACTGAAAATGACCACAATTCACAAGAAGTTCAGCACAACTCCAGCCTAACACGAAGGACTAAAATCTACCAGATTGAAATCGCAACATCCCAGGAGGCCAACAAAGGCCAAACATCCATGCTAGAACCCAACATTTCACAACCGATGACATAATCCACATCCTAAACCGATTATTACATCAAAAGAAACCAGGAAACTGGAGGAAGCCCGGCAGCAACTAGAAGAACAGCAACGCCAGGGTCGCCACAGCAAGACTTTTCTTCATTCCAGCCTTGCAACATTGATCTTCCACAGAAAGATAAGGATGATTAATTGTCTTACATAATTAGAAAGGTAATTAAAAAAGCCACATGCGGCTATGCCCAAAATACACAAGGGCAAAAGAAGAAGGAAGACAAGGATCTGGCTTGCTGATCTCTACTTTCTTGATGCGTTGCTGCAGGCCGCGGGAACAAGTCTCCATGGCGAGCGGCGATGAGCTCTTTCGTGTCCTCAAGACGCTGCTTGAGAACATCCACGGATTCCTCCACCAGCCTTTGGCGCTCGTTGTGGAGCATGTCATTCTTGTACATAAGTTTCTTGACGATGACGCCGGTCCTCTTCAACAAGGCACTGGTCTCCTCCTACTGGTCTGCACTTCGGACAATCTTCTCCCACAGCAGGTCGCACTCAGCCCGGAGCCTCTCATTGCCCTCCCTTAGTTGCCGGATGACGCCGGTAGCCTGTTCAAACGAGGCTATCACGTCATCCCGCAACCTCGCCCAGCCGGACATCTAATCCATCTGGCTATGGATGATCGCATGCATGCGCGTGTAACTGTCGTCGCCTGCCCGCGAGAAATTTTCCCAGGCCGCTGCGGCGCGGCGGGACATCTCTGCTGCATTCGTGGCGCGGCGGGACATCTCTGCTGCTTCTGTGGCGCGGCCGGACCAGTCTGCTACATCGACGGCGCGGCGGGACCTCCGTGCTACTTCAGCGGCGTGGCGGGTCCTCTGTGCTGCTACTTTCGCGCGGCGGGACATGTCGGCTGCTCTCGCAGCGAGGCGGGACATCTCTTGTGCTTCCGCTTCCATGCTCGCCTCTCCTTGGTGGCAATCTCTCAACCCAGAACTCACGCTGGCCATGGCAGACGCAAGGGAAGGATGCTGAATGACTTGTTTGTTTTTGTGGATGACGAGTTGAGGAGGAATGTGCAGTCATCTTGGCATACTAGTATTTATAACCGAGGACTAATACGCTCCTAAGTGGGAAACCATTTAGGTTGTGATCGGTGTGAACAGGTTTGGAATTCAATATAGCGTGGTACTAATACGCTCCTAAGTGGGAAACCGTTTAGGTTGTGATCGGTGTGAACAGGTTTGCAATTCAATATAGCTTGGAGTAATTTGGAATGTGACGAGACACAAGCTCAAAATTTATTGACGGTTATAGTTTCGAAGTGCGGCACTATTCCCGGATGGAGTACTTCTTTTTCTACTCCCTCCTTTCCGGTTTTATAGGGCTTATCTCAAAATTTTAGTTTTTCCATTTTATAAGGCTCAATTTGGTTGTTCCCCAACACATGTTCAGATTCCAAGGTGCATTAAATCATTGCATGCAAGTATTAAGAGAAAATTGACCAATGCATGTACTTTACGCATGCATGCATTGCAATTAATGCATTGATAAACATAATTTTGTGAGAAAAACAAGAGCATTAATTAGGTGCTTTTGCAAACTACAAAAAATATTCCACCACTCACCATCTTGGTTGGTGAGATTTTTAAATTAAGCCCTATAAACCGGAAAGGAGGGAGTACTGCTGTGTACGTGCAATAACTTGCACCATCGTGTACATATCTTATGGTTAATGGTGCGCTCGACAGGAATAGCTACGTGGCGAGCTCTAGGCTAGTCTTTCTTCAGATGCATTAAGCCTATCTCTCGGTACTTCTCGCACGCACCATCGTGCCACCCACAAAAACTTGTACTCTGAGTTTAGTAGTACGTTATACAGGAAGAGAAGAGGTGCACGCAGGCACTCATCCTCTCACACATGCGTCAGTTTTTTCTCGAAAAGGAGGATGATGACCCCCGGCCTCTGCATCTGGGAGTCACACACGCATCTGCAGCTACGAATTGTAGTGTTCTCAACCATCCGATTGGCTCTATCATGGATGTACCTGCATACTAAAACATGTCTAGATACATCTATATTTTGACAAATAGAAGGCATGTATTGTGGAACGGAGGGAGTGCTTGTCATCAAAATGGATAAAAAGGGACGTATATAGAACTAAAATACGTCTACATACATCTCCTTTTATCCATTTTGATGACAAGTAGGACTTCTTCCCCAAAGGAACTTTATATCCAAGAGACACAAAATATCCGTTCGACTGTTGGAAATTACTGATCTGATGTCGAAGTAATTGCTGCATCGCCACCAAAACCCACCATTTCTTAAGCTAAAGTAGACCAAGGTAATCCCTATATTAGCATATTACTAAGATAAACAGAAGGCACTATAGAAACATTTAGGATGTGAGCTCGTCAATATGAATGTGGAGGAACACAAGCTTAGCCCTGGCCAGCAGCTTGCGCAGAACTGTCAAGAAGGTCAGCTCCAGCACGTCGACGTCGTTGAGATCCTTGCTGCTTGTCACGTCCATTTCCACCTTGACGGCGTCGGTCGTGCCTTTGGGCTCCCCTGGTGGGCCGTTTGCCCACAGCTTGGCCAAGTAGTGCGGCAGTGGGGATGCCCCCGCTCTGATGCAGATGACCGACACGGCGATAGGCGTGCCGATGTCGAGCACGCAGCTGACCAAGAAAAATGCGCGGTGGTCCTCCTCCGTGAACAGCAAGAGTCGTGGCTCCGACAGGGGCACTTGCAGCTGGAGCACCTTGCCATACTGGATCCTGTGCACGGGCATGGGATGCGCGGTGTTGATGTGGTGGTAGAGCGCCGGTGGCGGGCCTTCTTAGCCGCAGACGGGCACGGGGCATTTGCAGGGCGCGAGCGGACACACGCTCTGGTGATAGGCGAGCTTGTGGGAAGTGACGTAGAGCCCACAGCCTTCGTGCGGGCACTCCACCCTCACCGACGAAAGGACGGAGTCCACCGCCGTGTTCCGCACATCGAAGCCACCGTCGCGCTCGCACTTCTGGCACCGCCGCTGGTTCCCAGGGCACTCGACGCGGTAGTCCGCGCAGGCCAGGTGCCCTCCCTTGCACTGCAGAAATCAATCGAACAGCACATCAATCAAGAAACCCGCACCTTGCTCAATCAGCCGAATGGGCGAGGTGTATTCAAACCTCATACACTGGAGGCGTCAAGGGGCGGAGGCACAACGTGCAGTGGAGCACGGTGAGGTCCATCGAGACCTTAGAGAGCTCCATCGTCGGGTCCTGTTCGGTCTGCATGATCTCGCCCTCCTCGTGCACAACCATCTCTCGACTTGGGCCGGGGTATTACAAAGCTTTACCGTCACATATTTTATACTCCCTCCGTTCCTAAATGTAAGTCTTTATATAGATTTCACTAGGTGGACTACATACAAAGCAAAATGAATGAATCCACACTTAAAATGCATCTATATACATCCGTATGTAATTCATAATGGAATCCCTACAAAGACTTAGGAATGGGGGGAGTACTACTTCAAGGTGCATTAAATCAACACATGCAAGTATCAAAAGAAGAGTCACGACATGCATGCATGCAATGTAATTAATGCATAGGTAAACGCAAATTATTGAAATATATTGAGTGCAATGCTTTGATGTGTCGCGTCAACTCGTACATCAATGAGAAGTTTGATTATTCTCTCCCTCGCGGACTTAACTGCACCTGCCTTTGGCAGTATGACAGGTTGGCCACACACCTGTCGGGCCCACCTGTCATACACACAAAGGCAGGAGCGTCCCTCCCTCGCCCATGAGCATTGTGGCTGGCAAGACTAGGAGAAGCTCTCGCTACACGCTCTCCCTCCCACACGCGGTGGACATGCAGCAGTTCAATCGGTGTCAGATGGCCAGAAGCGTACTGTAGTACTCCTCCAGTGCAGTAGTACTCCATCATTGTTCGACTTCCCGAAGAGGCGAAGAGCCAAGCGCAGCCCAGACGCTCGTGTGGCAGTTTCATGTGTAGAGTAGTCTAGGATAGCGTGTACCGTGCCTGTAAGCTTAAAATCGTTGGGGTCGGCTCCATGCTATGTGGCCGTCTTGAAGTTTTTAAAAAAAAATTAAAATAGTCATCTGGCCCTACCTGTCACCCTGGTGATTGTAGTTTGTACGCTCATCTAGTCAAGACAGGAATATATATTTTAATTTGTTTTTTTCGAAAAGGGGGGACTCCCCGGCCTCTGCATCAGAATGATGCATACGGCCACATATATTTTAATTTGTGGTGGGTAAATGTTAGAGGTTGTAGCAAATATATTGTACACTGTGGGTCTTTCAGCCAAGTTTAGAGGCAAGCATGTGGGGCCAGTGCTATGATGTGTCGCGTCAACTCGTACAACGAGGAGAAGCTTGATTTTACTACACGCCTTCTCCCTCGCCCATGCGCACGGTTGCACACAAACGAGGACAGGATTTTGCTTAGTAGTACTTCTACAACAAGCTATCCGTCCCGCTCGCGGTGGATGGACATGCAGCAGTGGATTCGACACTGTAGAAGCAATAGTAGTAACATCATTGTTCATCTTGTCGAAGAGGCGAAGAGCCAAGTGCAAACTGAACGTTGCAGTTGCGAACATTGGAGCACGCATATAGCCAGGCTCTTGCATGAGACAAAATTGCTATGTGAGCCCACTATTGTACTAGTATGTACAACTACTTGCTAGTATAGCCCTGTAAACCAGAAAGGAGTATTTTCCCTTCTAGAGATTTCAACAAGTGACTAGACTACACCGAGACTGAGTACATATGGAGCAAAATGGGTGAATCTGCACCGTAAATAAATATGTACTAGTTCTATCGTTTTCCTCCCCGAGGTGCACAATATTGAGTATACTGACTAGTCTCTTTTTGACATGTATTTACGTTTTTTTGACATAGTACAGACGCAAGCGCTCATATATATGCGCATACACTCACCCCTATGAACGCACACACGCATGACACTATCATCTTGAAATTTACGAAGTCACCATAGGCACCTCGTCGTCGACGGGTCCATAGGTGCTTGAATGCCAAGGAGGAAGAGGGTAGCGGTTCCTGAGATGTTGAACGGTCAATGATGCATCCTCAATTACATGCAGAGGGAATTAATTAGAGAAGCAGAATAGAGCCAGCATGATGTGAATGCAACAGAGTTTGGACTCTCATATAATAAAGGTGCCCCACCACTCCAATCCATCTACTCCCAAGTCTCTACGCAACACTGCTCACTCCAATCCAAGACCAAGTGAACAGAAGCCACAAGCACCTATGGAGGCGATGGACGCGAGCGGCAGTCGGCTGTGCCAAATCATCCAAGGCGCCGGCCTGCGGCCCCGCACCGCGCAGTGTTTCCAGACGGTCCTGGCGACCGCAGGCATCGTAGCCCTCGTCGACGCCGGCTTCGCCTCTCGCATGGACGACATGATGGTCAACTCCATCCACAAGTTCACCAACGTCAAGAAGCGCGCGGACGACCTTGCCGTACTGCTCCAACCCACGCGCCCAGGCTCCTCATTGCCTTCCACCCTCATGGGCCTACATAGTGACGAACTCTTTCAAGCCCTGGTGGCCCTGCAGGTGCCGGAGGTCGCGACGAAGAATGTGCACCTCGAGGCCGCGCTCGCCGCGCAACGCCTCGCCATGCAAGAAACCATCGACCTGCCCATCCACGTCTATGAGGAAATCGTCTACATAGGCCACTACAAGGCAAGCGAGGACAGAAAGACATTGGCCTTCTTCCAGTGGCTGGAATCTTTGGACGCCATTGTTCAGAAGCATGTCGACCTGGCCACGAAAGCCGCTGCTACTTAGGCCCCGTTCGGTGGGCCGGCGCCCTAAGTCGAGGAGGTGGACGTCGTCGATGGATGCATCTCTTCTTCTTGCCTCCTGTAACCAGAACTGCATCGCCTCGTGGCCTTAATGTTTTATTAGTATAGTACTCCCTCCATTCCCAAATAAGTCTTTCTAAAGTTTCCAGCAAGTGACTACTACATACGGAGCAAAATGAGTGAATCTACACTCTAAACTATGCCTACATACATCTGTATGCTGTATTCCATTTGAACTAGTATCTAAAAAGGCTTATATTTATGAACGGAGGGAGTATATGGCATTTTTATTCTAGTTGTAACGTTTTCACTATGAGGTGGGGCCGCAGTTGAGCAAACCCACCCCACCCACCGGGCGTCGACCGAGTTTAGAATTAGAAGAGAGAAACGAGGGAGGAGAGCTACCTGTAGCACGGACGCTGTTGTCAGATGGGACTCGTGTTTATAGAATAGGAGTACTGAGCACTCATGCCTCTCTTTTTTCTGAGGGAAAAATTAGTCGTATGTCTAGTACCACTAGTTGGGTGCGCGCGACCTATAGCTGTCATCACTTTAGGTCTCCTTTTCGAACCGCAGCTACGCTTCATAGTACATTTTTTTCATGCATTTGTCCTCCTATATGTACTCCTAGGCTATTTCCACGTGCTCCCATTCGCCGACATGTGGGACATAGAGCATCTGGGTCGTAGTGCATGCACGACTCGGAGCATATGTCGGGGTACTTTACATTGCAGACCTGACGAATTACATGCAAACCCCCCGCAGAAGAATAAATAAATGAATGAATTACTACATGAAACCGGATTATTTTCGTTGAAACCGGAGTACGTTCATTAAATTTTGGACATAACACGTTTATAAAAAATGATCGGACCTAAACCAGTCTAAGGGCCTCTTTGATTTTTTCCCGCAAAAAAAGGGCCTCTTTGATCCGCAGGATACCGAAAACACGGGAATGGGGAAAGTATGATGGCGATGAACCGAGACAAGGAGAACTCTAACTCAGTTAGAGGTTAGAGTTTGATTCTAACCCTGAACTAACTCTAAACCAAAGATGTGTATGGATGGCAGGGTTAGGTTGACAATAAATGCTCTTTCTCAATCATTTATTATTGGTTGAAAAAAGGATAGAAAGTGGTGGCTGGTGGACAAGTCAACAGAGTATGTCCAGGATTAGATTTGCTGCCATCACATAGTAAAAGGTCTCCAGGATTAGATTTGCTGCCCTCACATAGTAAAAGGTCTCAGGATTAGATTTGCTGCCCTCACATAGTAAAAGGTCTCCAGGATTAGATTTGCTGCCCTCACATAGTAAAAGGTCTCCAGGATTAGATTTGCTGCCCTCACATAGTACAAGGTCTCCAGGATTAGGTTTGCTGCCCTCACATAGCGTGAACAAGCTTGGCATCACCAGTTTATGCCTCCTTGTGGGTACATTGTGCTGATGCGTCCACTGTCGCATGTCCTTATACCAACCTTTTGCTGTTGTTAATGTAAGGTCGCATGTAAAATGAAGCGATCACACTGTTACCTTAGGGACATGTCTAACCAGTGTTATTGTTAATCTAATGCCTCCAGTGACAAGATGCAATTAAACTGTGTTACAAATGGCACTCCTGCTGTTTTCCCCAGTATGATAAGTAAGTTGCGCCTTTACGCTCCTGAGTGTCCTGGTGTCCCCACGGTCCCATGCCCTTAAACCAACTCTTTAGCTGCTGTTGATTTACTGTGTCTGGTAAACAAGCAATGCCACCATTAAAGTAATCCCATATTTGAGGAATCTCATTGTTGATTGTAATGCTTCTGGTAACATGAAGCATTGCTGACGTTTTAAAATTTCTACTGTCCTTGCGTGAATGCCATGAACATAATTAAGATCCTTCTATTCATTTTGTACATGTTTCGTATATTCTTATTGACCAGCAACTGTTTACTTTCTATCATTTTGTGCAGATAGGGATATCCATTTCACCTTGTTGCTATTTGTGACCTTTTGGTGAACTGCACAAAACACTTTTTTTGGAATGAGTGTCTTGTGCAGTTCAACTAAAATGTCACGTGGGCAACATCTCTCAATTTTGATGGAACTTCACAAAATGGTGATTGGATTTCCAAAATCTTCGTCAAGTTCTGCTGGTAATCTCGTGCACCATTTTATTAGCCTTTGCAAGATGGATCCGTCACTGTCACCACAATGGCACTTTATTTTAGTGGAACTGCACAAAAGGATAAGAAAATTATAGTTGCACCTTACATGAGACGGACAGCCAACCTTAATGTTCCTCAATTTTAGTGCAACTACTAAAGAAGAACCTGCCAGCTCACAAGAGCAAGTACTTCTTGCTAGCTGAATGATGCAATCTTTGCTTCATTTCAGGTGAACTGCAGAAAAAGGCACATGAATTAAATCATGGAACTCCAGGCAGACCTCATCCAAGTAGAACTGGAGGTTGAGTTCATGGAGGCCGCTATTATAGCGAAATCATGCTCTCCCGTCTCCTTGTTTGTGTTGTGCAAACATGCTGTGCAAATAGGAATACTCAACTACAGATGTTGAGACGGTCAGGAGCATTCGCCAAGTTCTTCGATTGTATGACATGGCTAGCCAAGATGGATTTAATCCCGATATTCACTTTATCAAAGGCTCTAATGGGTTGGTTCTGAATCTTGCAAGCTAGGAGTCAGTGAGATGTGTAGGTGTCGGTGTACTAAGGTAGGGGTACCTTAGTATCCCGAACTTGTGCACGGGCAGTCGCAGCGTCCCGCGGCGAGGCTTGCCGGGTGTCCGCCAAGATCCTCCGAGGTTCCTATTGGTGCCATTCAAGAACAAAGTGTTTTAACTGAGAAGACAAGACTCCGGCAAGAGGAGCTTGCCGGGAAAGACAAGGCCCCCGGCAAGAGGAGCTTGCCGGGAAGGCCAACCAAGGCACTTCAAAGAACTTGCCGCGATGCGCCGCGCGTCCCGGCAAGACCCGTCGAGCGACAAGCTTTCGGGTACGGCAAGACAATGACTGCGGCAAGGCGCTTGCCGCGGCGAAACCACCACTCTGTGCCCACGCTCCAGCGCACCCGTCGACGTGTCGCCCTGAGACCATTCCAGACGCACGTGGCGGGAAGCTGTGCAGCCAAGCGGTGCGAGGTGGCAAGAGGAGATGACGAGAAGGCCATCGTGGCAAGCGGTGGCGCCCCTAACGGTCGCTTTTCTGCACTGTTTAGGCGATGCAGACGGGCATTAAATGCTCTTGTCCCCTGCCGTCAGAGTTAGGTAGGGTGCACTGTAGATAGCAGTTGTACCAACCACCCTTTTTACATTTGTACCCTTGGCTGCGTTGCCACCTGTCGGTGACCCCTTGTGCCTATAAAAGGAGGCCCATGCGCAACGTAGAGGGGGTTCGACTCATTCGAAACTAGGCCACTCTCATGCTCTCGAGCAAGAACAATAATACAATCACAAAGCAGCAGTAGGAGTATTATCTCTCCGGAGAGCTCCGAAGCTGGGTAAAAATCGCTCGCGTGCCTCGCCTCGATCCGCTCTTCGTGCGCCCTCCGCTCCCTGCCGGACCGAAAAGGGGCCCTGCCCCATAGGTACTCGTTTCCCACGACATCTTTGGCGCACTAGGTAGGGGGCGTCGAGGTTGTGTGAATCCGATCCGGCGTTCACGCGAGCCAGTTCATCATCATCTTCATCGACATGCCGCCGAAGAAGAAGGCTTCGGAGGTGGCTGCTCCGGCCGCGTCGATCCCACCGCCACCGGAGCAAACGGGCGGTGGGGTAGACGCCAGCGGAGGAGCGGGCGCCGACGAGGGAGCTCACGTCGTTACCAGATCCAAGGACAAGGCCCCGCAAACTTCGGTGTCCGTACACGCACCGCGCCCATCTCAGGAGGCGCGGGATCGACAGCGTCATGGTGCTCGCAGCACCGTACTCGCATTAGAACAAGGCCAAGCTGGTCGATCTCGGGGCGTTCAAGACCAGCATGCACGCCAGCATGCTGGCACGAGTGAAGTACGGTCACCTGGACGGGGTACTGCTCCTTCCAACCCAGTTGGAAGTCCGAGCATATCCCGCTCCTCGCGCCGTTCACCGCCGCCGCCGAAGACTCCAAAAGAAGCGTTGGCCCGAGCTCAACTGCTCCTGGACTACCCTCCAACGGTGGACAAGATCGACGATTGGAGGGCCACCATACAGAGCCTCATCGGCTTCGCCAACGGCGGCACTCCCCGGCAACCGAGCATATCGAAGCCGCGGCAAGACGCCCAGACGCGGGCCAATGGCGACAAGACCGGTGGAAGTGCAACCACCGTGCACTCCCCGCCTCGAAGGCCAAGATCGCCGACTCGCCGAATCAACCACGACACCGACTCCACGGCGTCATCAGATCCACGAGCTCGTCGCGATCAACGCCAAGTTCTTCAAGAACGACAGCACGAAGACGCTCGCACCCGCATCGAGCGTCGGAGAGAAGCGCGGCGTCAATCAGACCAGCGTGCTGGGCCCGCTGTTGACATGCATGCGCCAGGGGAACCAGGTGACTTGCCGTATGTGGTAGGTTGCCCAACGTTTACTCGTGAGATGCGGCAAGTCTAGTGGCCCAGTACCAAGAACTTCAAGCCAGATGTACCGGAGAAGTACGATGGCAGGTTGCATCCGTCGGAGTTCCTCAGCATCTACACCATCGCGGTGCAGGCTGCCGGAGGGCGCGACGAGAAGATCCTCGCCAACTAATTCCCGTTAATGCTCAAGCCTAATGTCAGATCCTGGCTCATGCACTTGCCGGACAACTCCATCTCCTCACGGGCGGATCTGTGCCATCAGTTTGTCGGCGCCTTCATAGGCGGCCACAAGCCTCATGGCCAGGAGAGCGATCTGCATTTGCTCGCCCAGAAGGAAGAAGAGCCCCTACGCAAGTACATACAAAGATTCAGCCAAGTGCAGCGCAACATCCCAGATGTTCACCCCACCGCGGTCATCAGCGTGTTCCATAAGAACGTGCGTAACCGCAGAATGCGGGAGGAGATGGCGATATGCAAGATAAGAGACGTCAGTGAGCTCTACGCCCTGGCCAACAAGTGTGCACGTGCTGAAGAGGGGAGGAAACTCTCCGGAGAGAACACAGGAGCGGGAGGGTCTGACAGTGAGGATGCTGCCCCGGCAAAGAAAAACCGGCGGCGGAACAACAGAAGAAGGAAAGGCAAAGATGTGGCAGCTGTCGAGCAGTCCGGCAATGGAGGTGGCGCCAAGGAAGCAGAACCCGTGGCGGCCGCCGACAAGCAGGGCGGCTCCGACAAGCAGTATTGCAAGATTCACCGTACCAAGGGCCATGACCTCCAAAGTTGCAAGAAGGTCGAGCAGCTCGTTGCGCTGCAAAAGGCTGAATACGAGCGACGCCACAAGGGAAAAGCCCAGGAAGGTACTGGCGGGTCCGGCAAGAAGTGTCCTGGCCGGGGAGGATGCCGCGGCAAGGCCAAGCAGCGGCAAGGTGACAGGCCTCCCCGCGGCCGTGACAAGGATGAAGATGAAGATGAAGATGAGGACATGGATGATGATGAGGCCGACGAGCAGGAGTTTCAGAAAGCAACAGAGGTTTTGTGCGTTGACGGTGGTGCTTCTCTACATACCTCGCACCGCCAGCTCAAACAGTGGGTGCGAGAAGTTAATGCAGCAGAACCATCAGTTGAGTCTCGCAAGCCCCTGAAATGGTCCAGCACGCCTATCATCTTTGACATTGAGGACCACCCTGACCGCATCACTGCAGTCGGGTGCTTGCCGATGTTGGTTTCACCAACTATCCGCAACCTCAAAGTCACGAAGATGCTAGTTGACGGCGGGGCCGGCTTGAACCTGATCTCCTCAGCGGTACTCAAGAAGCTCCAGATCCCCGACAGCGAGCTCGAAGAGACTGGTACTTTCCAAGGAATCAATCCGGGAAGGAGCAAGCCGAAGGGGAAGATTACATTGCCAGTGACATTTGGCAGCGAGCTGAACTTCAGGATAGAGAAAGCCACTTTTGATGTTGCTGATTTCCCATTGCCCTACAATGGGATACTTGGCCGACCAACGCTCGCCAAGTTCATGGCAGCATCCCACTATGCCTACAACATGCTCAAGATCCCAGGTCCGATAAGTGTTATCTCTGTCCCTGGCGACAAGAAAGATGCCCTTATTTGTACCGACAAGATCTACCGGGAAGCAGCAGCCGCAGCCGAACGCAAACCACTTGCCGCTGAAGCTCCCGGGGGGAAGAAGAAAACTAAGTCCGGCAAGAGCTCTGATGCCCACTTCGGCAAGCGCACTTCTTCGGAGTGCTGCGCTACCGTCGAGGATGCACCATCGAGCTCCACCGGCAAGTGTAAGAAGGCGAAGGCAGCTCCGCCAGAGACCAAGAAAGTGGCCTCCAAGGAGGACGACACTGGTGGTACCTTCACCATCAGTGCCACGCTTGATCCTAAATAGGAAAGCGCGCTCGTTGCTTTCCTGCGGGCGAATGTTGATGTGTTTGCATGGCAACCATCTGACATCCCCGGTGTTCCCAGGAAAGTAATTGAGCACCACCTTGCCGTCTGTCCTCACGCGCGGCCCGTCAAGCAGAAAGTCAGAAAACAAGCAGTGGAACGCCAAGAATTCATTGCAGAAGAGATAAAGAAGTTGGAAGCAGCAGGCCTGGTCAGAGGAGTGCTCCATCCAACGTGGCTGGCCAATCCTGTAGTCGTGCGCAAGGCAAACGGAAAATGGAGGCTTTGTATAGACTTCACTGATGTTAATAAAGCTTGTCCCAAGGATCCATTTCCCTTGCCGCACATTGACTAGATTGTCGACTCCACGGCAGGATGTGATCTGCTTTCATTTCTTGATGCATATTCAGGATATCATCAGATCTTCATGGCAGAAGAGGATGAGGAGAAGACCGCATTCATTACTCCATTTGGCACGTACTGCTTTGTGCGGATGCCTTTCGGACTAAAGAATGCTGGTTCAACATTTGCAAGGGTAGTTCTCAAAGCTTTTGAGCCACAGTTGCACAGAAATGTAGAGGCTTACATGGATGACATAGTGGTCAAAAGCAAAGACAGAGCAACTCTGATTCAAGATTTGGACGAGACCTTTGCAAATCTGCGCAAGATCAATCTCAAGCTCAACCCCGAGAAGTGTGTGTTTGGAGTCCCTTCCGGCAAGCTTCTCGGGTTCTTTGTGTCTCAGCGGGGGATTGAGGCTAATCCCGACGAGATCAAGGCCATTGAGCAGATCGAAGCACCGAAGCGCGTCAAAGATGTGCGAAGGCTTGCCGGCTATGTAGCTTCTCTCAGCAGATTCATCTCTAAGCCTGCTGAGCACGCCCTGCCATTTTTCAAAATTTTGAAAAAGACAGGTCCAATGAAATGGACTCCGGAAGCGGAGGCTGCGCTGCAGGACTTGAAGAGATATCTGTCCTCCACTCCAATACTTGTCGCACCTAAACCACAAGAGAAGTTGCTGCTATATCTAGCGGCAACCAATGAAGTGGTTAGTGCTGCGTTAGTAGCGGAAAGGGAGACGGATGATGAGCCAGCGGCCACGGCAAGTGCATCCAGCGATAAGTAGGGGGCTTCCCCGACAAGCTCTGGTCCCGACAAGGATGGATCTGTGCAACCACAAGAAGAGAAGCAGAAGAAAATGTTGCAGCGCCCAGTTTACTTTGTCAGTTCCCTTCTGCAGGGGGCTAGATCAAGGTACTCTGGTGTGCAGAAGTTGCTTTTCGGCCTTCTCATGGCCTTGAGAAAGCTGCGCCATTACTTTCAAGCACATGAGATCACAGTTGTCACTCGCTTTCCGTTGAAGAGGATATTGCAGAATCCAGAAGCAACAGGCAGGATTGTCGAGTGGGCACTGGAATTGTCAAGCTTTGGCCTCAAGTTTGAGAGTACTTCGACTATCCAGAGCCGAGCATTGGCAGAATTCATAGCAGAATGGATGCCAACACCTGATGAAGAAACTCCAGAGACGAGCATCCCCGTCAATGAAGCAAGCAAAGAATGGATCATGTACTTTGATGGTGCCTTCTCGCTGCAAGGTGCCGGTGCAGGCGTGTTACTTGTTGCACCCACCGGAGAGCACCTCAAGTACATCGTCCAGATGCACTTTCCCAAGGAGCAAGCGACAAACAATACTGCAGAGTATGAAGGCTTGCTTGCCGGACTTAGGATCGCGGTAGACCTTGGGATCAAGAGGCTTATTGTCAGGGGTGACTCGCAGATTGTCGTCCGCCAAGTGAACAAAGATTATCAGAGTCCGTTGATGGAAGCTTACATTGATGAAGTGAGAAAGTTGGAAGAGCATTTTGACGGCCTACAGATGGAACATGTTCCAAGAGCCTAGAACGATGTTGCTGATGACCTGTCAAAATGTGCTGCATTAAAGTTACCTGTGGAACCAGGAATCTTTGTGCTCAGGCTAACTCAACCATCTGTGATACCATCAACTGGACAGAGCAAGAAGAGGAAGTTGATTTCCGGTGACTACATTCCGGCTGAGCTCCCCGAAGCCGCCGCCAAGAAGGTCCCCAAGATCAACACCAAGAGTGCTGAGGAGCAGTCTGCTCCGACAAGCCCTAAGGTTTGTTCCGTTGAAGCAGACGCTCAAGACAAGTTTTGCTCCGGCAAGCTTGCCGGGGAACATCAAGCTCTGGCTGAACCACAGGTTCTTGCCGTAGAAGCAGATGTTCTCGCAGCAGCATTTGTGCCTTTAATCCTTGTTGTTGAGACACAAGCTCCGGCATGGGCACAGCAGATTGTCCGTTTCCTTCAAACAGGAGAACTTCCCGAAGAACAAGAAGAAGCGGAGAGAGTTACCCGTCAATCAAGTATGTACCAGTTTGTCGACGACATACTGTACAGAAGGAGATTCAACGGAGTGAAATTGAAGTGTATTCCTCGGGAAGATGGACAGAAGCTGTTGGCGGAGATACATGGAGGCATATGTGGTCACCACATTGGCGCAAGAGCACTTGCCGGCAAAGCCTTCCGGCAAGGTTTCTTGTGGCCAACAGCCCTCCAGGATGCAACTGCACAAGTAACCAAGTGTGAAGCGTGCCAGTTCCACTCCAAGAAGATACATCAACCAGCTCAAGCTCTCCAGACGATCCCTTTATCCTGGCCATTTTCGGTCTGGGGGCTCGACATCCTCGGCCCCTTTCCCCGAGCTGTCGGGGGCTTTGAGAACTTGTACGTGGCAATCGACAAGTTCACAAAGTGGCCGGAAGTGGAAGCAGTGAGGAAGGTGACAGCACAGTCAGCAGTCAAGTTCTTCAGGTCGATTGTTTGCCGTTTCGGAATCCCTAACAGGATCATCACCGACAATGGCACACAATTTACCAGCCGCGCCTTCATCCAGTACGTCCAAGATCTTGGCGCCAAGATCTGCTTCGCTTCTGTTGCTCACCCGAGAAGCAACGGTCAAGCGGAGAGGGCAAACGCTGAAGTGCTGCGCGGGCTCAAGACCAGAACTTTCGACAGGCTGCACAAGTGCGGAAGGAATTGGATCGAGGAGCTGCCAGTGGTTCTTTGGTCGATCAGGACGATGCCAAATCGAGCCACTGGCCAGACACCTTTTGCTCTAGTCTATGGAGCAGAAGCAGTTCTCCCCACGGAACTCGTATACGGATCGCCTCGAGTGCTCGCTTATGATGAGCTTGAGCAAGAGCAGCTGCGGCAAGATGACGCGGTGCTCCTTGAGGAAGATCGTCTTCAGGCTGCTGTACGAGCTGCTCGATATCAGCAAGCTTTGCGCCGCTACCATAGCCACAAAGTCAATGCCAGAAGTCTCGAGGAAGGCGACCTTGTTCTTCGGCGCGTTCAATCCGCCAAGAATTCCAACAAGTTAACGCAGAAGTGGGAAGGCCCTTATCGGGTGAAGCGAGTCACTAGGCCTGGCGCTGTCCGCCTTGAGACCGAAGATGGCTTTCCGGTGAGCAACTCCTGGAACATTGAGCATCTTCGTAAGTTTTACCCATAAGGCGCGGTTGCCGGAACCTGTTCGGGCAACCACCTTTTGTACAAGCCTTGCCGCTGTTGCATGTAACCCTTTGTACAAAGCCGGGCGCAGATCCCGTGCAAAAATAAAGCTCATGTGCTTCGCACATCTTGTCAAATTTCATGCTTTTTTCTTTTTTGCATGTATTATCTGACACTTTGTGCAGCACTTGCCCCCGGTAAGCAATAACGAGCCTTAAGGCTCCATATCTTTATTTTCTCTTCTTTCTTTTTCTCAAAAAGAAGGTTCCTTCGCCCACAAGTTCACCGGGGGGAGGAGAAGATAATGGTGTGGACCAGGCGTCGTTCAAGAAAGTATCACCTTGCCGGGACGAAAACGACAGAAAAGCTAAGTTGCCAGAGTTTGAGCACAATCAGTTTTAAAATTTCTTAAGTTATCTTCCTTGGACGACCGTGCTTTGTATGGAAAACCTGTGTGCGGAGGAACCGACTCACGGCTAGTTGCGCCCTTACTTTGTTTCGAGTCCTCTCAACAACTTAAGTGTGTTGCGACTAGTTGCGACAAGGTTTCTTGCCGGAAGCAGCGCCGCCAGCAGGCTGCTGATGTTCCGCACTCAGCGCTCGCGGCAAGGGTGCCTGCGCCGGCAAGTTCCCTAAAAGCGTAAGGGTAAAAACATACAAAGGAAGGAATCAAGTAAAGGAAATAACATAGCAAATACTGCCCAGGATAAAGTTATATTACAAAAAGAACTTGTCGCAGCTCTAATAAATGGTTCTCGCAACATGATCAGCAGCGGCAAGAAAAGGAGGAAAAAGGCGGCCTAGTCTACGCGATCACCGTCGACCCTCCTGACTTCATTCACCTTGTCCACAATGGGTGCGACAAGGGCCCGGAGCTCTTCAAGATCAGCACCCGCCGGCAGTTTCTTGAGGAGGTTGGTGAGGTTGAGGCCCGGATTGCGGAAGAGCACCTTCACCAACACCTTCTCCAGGACTCTGGCGCAGATTGCACGCGACTCGTCAGCCAGCTGCCTTGGGATCCTTTCCCGGAGTTGCTGGAGAGCCGTCGCCATGCCCTTGAAGAACAGAGTGAGCTTGGCGCTGGGCTGGAGGTTCTCATCAGAAGAGTACCCGAAGCCCTCCAATTCCAGCTGCGCCAGCTCCTCGTCGATGACTGCGGCGATGTTGACGAGACCCTCCGTCCAGAGCTCCACAGTAGCCCTGAAGGTGTTCTGGGTTTCGGTGGCCCTCGTCAACAGTGCCTCATTGGCCTTGATTTCTCCCTTCAAGTCCTCCTCTTGCTTCTTGGCGCCATCCAGCGTCTCAGTTAGCGTAGCCAGCTTCAGCTCGAGATCGGCATTGGCTTCCTTGGCGGTGTTCAGCTCCCTGCCCTTCTCAGAGAGACGACCCTGTAGCTCACCATGGGCAAGGGCGTCCTTCTCGCGCTCGCGCTGGAGCGCGGCAAGCTCTTCATTCTTTACCTTGAGGGTGGCTCCTAGCTCCGTCACCTTCACCTCCAGCTCCTTCTTGGCGGCCTCGGCAGCTGCTGCGGCATCTTTCGCTTCCTTGAGAACCCCGCCAAGTGTCTCCTCACGTGCAGCGAGCTCCTCCTCATAGCTGTCCAAGTTGACCTTCTTCTGCGTCAGCTCGCCTTCCCGCACGGATAACTCCTCGGCGGCAAGCCGCTGTTGCTCTTCGGCTTCTGCTTTCTCGAGGATAAAAGCCTTCTGCGCCTCGACAAGCTGCGCCCTTTCCTCTGCAATAGACCGGAGGGCCTCTTGGTTGCGGCTCTGGAGCTCCTCCGCATGCTTTTCAATGTCCAGTCCGGCCTGCGCGACAAGCGCTTCCCGGGACTCCAGTTTCGCTTGATGGGCGCAGTAGAGTAACACCAACTTCCGGAGCAGCTCCTCCTCCTCAGACTCGCCGCTGCTGCTGCTTGGCGCGTCAACCACTGTCAGCCCAGCGGAGGCGAGCACTTCTCCGCCAAAAGCCTCTCCCTCGATCGGCGCCCTGGAGCTCGACGCCCAGGGAAGCTTGATGAAGACACCCTCGCTAGCCTTCAAGTAGGCGCCGGGCTGGGGCTCTTCGGAGCCCGGCGCTGCATCAGCGGAGGAGGGGTCGGCGGTCGGTATAGCACCTTGTGCTCCTGCGCCCTCAGGGTCGTCAGTGCGATCGCCGGACCCCTCGCGAGCTCCTGCGCCAGCAGCCTTGGCGGCCTCTTCGCCGGCAGGATCATCAGCGCCGGCCACTTCTTCAGTAGCAGCGGCATCGCCAGTATCGCCGCGCACGTTCTCCTCGCCGGTGGCCTCGGTTTCCATTGGCTCCGCGGAGGGAGGATCTGAAGACAGGAAAGGGGAGAAAAAGTCAAGCAAATATCCAAAAAAGAAGATCAGAAGAAGAAGAACCAAGGGAAGTTCTCTGACAAGAAGGATTACCTATGCTGGGCTCTGTAATCATGGGCTCCACCACCGGGGGATCGCTGGTCCCGTCTCTTGCCGGAGAACTGCCCCTTGCCGGGGACCTCTCCCTTGCCGGAGAGCGCTCCCTCGCCGGGGAATCATCCCTTGGCGGCATAGTTGAAGCAGATAGCACCTCAGGAGCGGCTTCTGGTTGTTCCTGATGGGCCTGTTCTGCTCCTACACAAGCAAACCAACAATCAAGATATCATCAAGGAAAGAACACCCGTGCGCACCTGGCAGCGGGAAGGAAAATTATGTACTTACGCTGGGGGCTGCGCCGGGGGCTGCTTCGGGGAGAGGTTGCCGGGTCCGACAAGGTGGTCTCAGACGCGTCCTCTACTGTCACAGCAGGATCGTCCTCGATGACAACCACGGGGACCTTGGCCCTCTTTGCCGCTCTCTGGGCCAGAGTCCTGGAAAGGAACAAGGTTCAGAAGAAAGCAGATCAGATACAAGACAAGAAACAGCAAGAATCGAAGAAATATAAGTACGGCAAAAAGAAAGTCTTACTCGTCCTCCTCTTCTTCCTCCTCGTCGGAGCTGAGCGCGGAGAGATCAAAGTCTGGTACTCTTTCAGCACGACGAGGCGGAGGAGTAGGCTCCCTTGGACGCTTGGCGGGAGCTGCGGCAGGATCGGAAGCGGCGGCCCGAGAAGACCCTGCTCTAGTTGCCGGTGCGGCGTGAGATGCTCCCGCGGCAACGGTGCTTGTCGCGGTGGAGCGCGTCCCGCGGCGCGGCGGCTGTTGGCCCGTCTGCCGCCCTGCTGTGTCTCCAGTCCTGCGGAGGCGCCTTCTTGGTTGAGCCGGGGGCTGCACTGGAGGCTCCGCCGGCGGCAAGTTGCTTGAAGACGGCTGGCCACTAGCGCCCCCAGCGGGCTCGCTCTCTTCGGCTTCGGGCTCTCCCTCGCCAACGACCTCCCCGCCAAGATCCTCTCGGTCGGCAAGGCTTGCCGCCTCGGCTACCTCTGCCTCCTCCAAAGTAAATCTGAACTCGCCCGCGGCGGCAGCCGCCGCCGCCTCTTCTGCCCTGGTGGCAATGCGCCGCATCTCGTCATCAGTGGTGTCGCGGGTGAGGAGCCTCTGCTCGTCGGCGCGGACCGCCACCTCCACCAAGTCGTCGAAGAATTGCTGCACGACGTCGTCGGCGGGCTCCTGCCAAGTTGGGATTATCCCATGCGAGTCGCACTCCGGCATCATTGCGCGGATGCGGTCGAGCTGGGAGTTATTGCACAGCGGGACGACGCCCTGCGGCAGCTGAACCACTCGGGATGGTTGGGGTCGTGTTTGAACAGTTCCTTGAGCGTCCCGTCCAACTCCAAAACAGTGAAGTTGAAATTGAGGCCTGGGCGCAGCCTCATGATATCAGCCGGACCCCTGAACAACCAGGCGGGTCTCCCCGTCTCCTGCAGAGGGGTGATGCAGCGGCGAAGAAAATCCGCGCCAACAGCCCCTACAGTGAGCCCGGCAAGCCTGAGCCGCAAGATCCGGGTGGTGGCGATCTTCAATCTAGCATCATCCGCCGCCAGGGCGCTCCAATCGCCGCCGCGCACTACTCGGGCTTGGCCCAAGTTGGTGAATGGATGCGGGTTCTCATCAACAATCCAATACCACTCCGCTCTCCACTCCTCCCATTTGCTGCGGAGCTCCCCCTCCAGATATACCTCCTTCATGCCGACTCTCGAGATCCAGGCGATCCCGCCAGCTAAGGGCTCTCCCTTCTCGGCCCGAGGTATGAAGTAGTGGCGAAAAAGGGCAACATTTGGGTGGATTCCGACGAAGTTCTCACAGAGGTGTGCGAAAAACGCCATGGTCAGAACGACGTTGGGGGTGAAGTCAAGGAGATGAAACCCGTAGGTATTCATGATGTCACAGAAGAAATCGGAAAAGGGCGGGCAGAGCCCGCAATAGAAGAACAATGGGAAGAAGGGGTATCCTTTTGGACACCGTTTCGAGGTAGAAGCTTCGGCGGAGAGTACTTGCGTACGCGGATGCGCCCGCGTCTCCGTCGACCAGAAGAGATAGAACCACTCCCGCAGCTCCTTCGCGGAGAGCTCGGGGGGGGGGGGGGGGGAAGTGCTCGCTCCTTGCGCAGCGCCTCAAGCCGCAGCGCTCGGCCGACTTCGCACCCTTCCCGGTCTTCGGAGCCATGCCGGAGGCGACGGGGGAGAGCAAGGACGTTGGCGGCGACGGCGGTGACGGGGGGCGGAGCGCTGCTCTCTTTTGGCTTTGAGAAGCGGAGGGGAGCGGCGGAGATTTCTGAGGAAGCAACTGCAAGTGGCGAAGGTGGGTGAACGGCCCCTGTTTCCCCTGCTTATAAAGAGGAGGAGGCGAACGTTACGCCTTTTTCGATTAAAGAATCACCCACGATCTCTCCCACGACGTCGCGTTTGACGCGTGCCGTTACGGGAGGGCGCGGTGGATACAGAGTTAGATTTGGTGTGGAACCAGGCCGCGTGTGCCCGTGCCCTGTTTTGGGCCTGGCCCAACAGCGCTCGGCACCGTGTGTGGTCCAGGCCCGGGGGCTCCTGTCGGTGTACTAAGGTAGGGGTACCTTAGTATCCCGAACTTGTGCACGGGCAGTCGCAGCGTCTCGCGGCGAGGCTTGCCGGGTGTCCGCCAAGATCCTCCGAGGTTCCTATTGGTGCCATTCAAGAACAAAGTGCTTTAACTGAGAAGACAAGACTCCGGCAAGAGGAGCTTGCCGGGAAAGACAAGGCCCCCGGCAAGAGGAGCTTGCCGGGAAGGCCAACCAAGGCACTTCAAAGAACTTGCTGCGATGCGCCGTGCGTCCCGGCAAGACCCGACGAGCGACAAGCTTTCGGGTGCGGCAAGACAACGACCGCGGCAAGGCGCTTGCCGCGGCGAAACCACCACTCTGTGCCCATGCTCCAGTGCACCAGTCGACGTGTTGCCCTGAGACCATTCCAGACGCACGTGGCGGGAAGCTGTGCAGCCAAGCGGTGCGAGGTGGCAACAGGAGATGACGAGAAGGCCATCGTGGCAAGCGGTGGCGCCCCTAACAGTCTCTTTTCTGTACTGTTTAGGCGATGCAGACGGGCATTAAATGCTCTTGTCCCCTGCCGTCAGAGTTAGGTAGGGTGCACTATAGATAGCAGTTGTACCAACCACCCTTTTTACATTTGTACCCTTGACTGCGTTGCCACCTGTCGGTGACCCCTTGTGCCTATAAAAGGAGGCCCATGCGCAACGTAGAGGGGGTTCGACTCATTCGAAACTAGGCCACTCTCACGCTCTTGAGCAAGAACAATAATACAATCACAAAGCAGCAGTAGGAGTATTATCTCTCCGTAGAGCTCCGAAGCTGGGTAAAAATCGCTCGCGTGCCTCGCCTCGATCCGATCTTCGTGCGCCCTCTGCTCCCTGCCGGACCGAAAAGGGGCCCTGCCCCATAGGTGCTCGTTTCCCATGGCAGTAGGCATCTTTGTTGTACTTATTATTTGAATCTTATTTGTTGGTTCAGAATCTTGCAAGCTGGGAATCAATGAGATGTGTAGGCATCTTTGTTGTACTTATTATTTGGATCTTATTTGTTGGTTCTGAATCTTGCAAGCTGGGAATCAATGAGATGTGTAGGCATCTTTGTTGTACTTATTATTTGGATGTTATTTGTTGGTTCTGAATCTTGCAAGCTGGGAAACATGGCATGATGATGCAAAGGACAACAACCATAACAAACAGTTCAAACTTGGTAGTATTATCTTTGTGAAAGTGCGACAAATGTGTTGATCGTGTGCGTCCTGAGAACAACAATTCTAATTGTTGTGCATGTTGATCCTGTGGCACTGATAGAACGAGCGAATGCATTGCTTGTTTTAAGTATAAATTTCTATTAAAGCTAATTAAATTTAAGTAAAGTGACCACTAAATCCTGCTATTACAGTACCAATACAGACGCGCTCGTGAACCGACGTGTGGCCGGAGTAGGTTTCTAAATGGAGGCGTTTGAATGTGCCGAGGGTGCATCTTCTGCCGGGCGTGCAGTGGACGAGGGAGGGGTAGTAACTGTTGTCACCTGTACACACTCAGCTTACTGTTGAATCCAGCTCCCCAAGAGCTGAAAAACGAACTGCTGCCGCCGCCTACACACTCGTTCACTCAAAGAGACTCCAATGGCGATCTGAGGGGTGAGCCTGCTGGATATGGACTTCAGCAAGGAGTTAGTTCGCCGTTCAGTCCTATGGCTGCACCAAGTTGAATGTGATGTACACCAACGATACGGACTCGGTGAAGCTCTGCCTCGCCTCAGTCCTATGGTTGCACCAGGTTTTGGAGCATTCACCCATTCCATCGGCAGCGTCGACTGCACCTTCGCTACGGTGGAGAGAAGGAAGAACGCGACGATTGCGCCATCTGGTGCAACAAGCTTGTCGACATCCAAAAGCAATACAAGATCACCAGCAACGGGCAGGAGAAGGACTCCATGGTTGACCTTGCTGAGAACATCATCGACCCCTGATACGCCAACATGAAAGAAGACAACCTGAACATGTGTTACGTACCTCTGAATCTAGCCTACATAACCTATGCGGCCAAGGACGCATACGCATGCTACGACATGTACAGGCAGATCTTGGACATGAGGGCGTGTCTGCTTCCCATAACCGATGAGTACACGGACAGCTGCAGCGTCATGATCAAGCGTGCCAGGAAGGTCTAGATGTTGTACTTTATCTGTTTATAAGCACCTTTATCATCTGAGTGTTTCATGCATTAGCCTATGTGTCGTAATTATCTATTTTGTCCGAAATATTTCTTTTAAGAACCCGTTAACCTAATTGCTTTTTTTAGTGGCTATTTGCTTATGTATGTAAACTAGTTCACTTATCCGTAAAAAACACTTGTTCACTCGGCTGCCGTGCTTTGAATCTCCTTCCTCCCAACATATTCCTCTCCTCAGGTGGACCCAGCAGGTCTCTGAATTTTCTCCCACTTTCTTTTTTGATGTAAACTGAGTTTTCTCCCAGTACTTTCCCCTAGAACCAACTCAACTGTCCCACGTCTAGCCTAAAAAATAATAATACCACACGTACTATTAACTCATCAAATTAAAATGATATTTTATTTCATAAGTTGAAAGTTCTTACAAAATAATAATAATAATTGTTTATATATAACTTGCCAAGTTAACTCCTAGTGATTGCGTACATAAGCTTGCAAAGATTTTACTGACGTGCAATCATGTGCTTATGTTTTTATAACATTTCTCGGTCTAGCCCAACATGATATTTTCACCCAGCCCAGCAAGTCCACGAATTTCGAGAAAAATGCAAATGGGATTTAAACGGGCTGCATAGATGCTACATCGTTGTTTCACCCAGCCCACCAAATGGACTAAAAAAACAAATGGACTGGCTGACATGTGGGCCAGTAGGTCAAAGCCTAAGAAGGCGTTGGGTTTAGAACCAACGGCCGGTATTCTTCTTCAATCTCTCGTCTTCTTCCCCCAGCGCTGCCGGAACCGCCTGCTCCAGGCTTTGACATCCAGCGGCATTGTTTTGCGTTCCTCAGCGAAACGCTACCCCGCCGACGGCCAGGCCATCCCTCCGCTCCGCACCTCCTGTTATTCTCTGCCAAGTGTATGCCCACCCCGCACCCGAACCAGTCAAGTTTCCCACTCCTCTCCATCTGCGACTCCACTGCCACGTCTTCCCCATCTCCGGCTCGTTCCAGTCTGGGGCCTCGCCGTTGTCCACTGCCTCGGTGCGCTCGGCGCGGCGTGGTCAACATACGAGAGTCATCGGAAGAGGACTGTATGTGGAGAGCCTGACGGCTGAGACCCACGAGGTCCATGGTCGCATGCAAGGAAAGTTCCTCCATATTATGCACTGTACGTGCACTGTACGTGGGAAGGGCTTCTGTATTTCGCGGAAAAAACATTCCCCCGCTGATAGGTCGGACCCACCAGCTATTTCTTCGCATGAAAGGAAGTGCCTCCTCATTACGCACCAAAAAATGAATACCCCGTGCTAGCTGGGACCCACCATAGTGGGTGGCTGACTTGTGGGCCTACTAAGTTGACGAGCACGGAGGGCTTTGTCAACTTAGTTAATATGAACGATTCTAGATTCAGTGACCGTGCGATGTCCATCCAACGACCATAGTGCTTCTTCAACCTCTGGTCTTCTTGCTCCAGCCGCCCAAAGCAGCGTCGGTCGTGCCGCATGCTCCTGCCTCTCGTGGTCGGCTGTGATGCCGCGGAGGCCTCACCGCCCCCTACTACTCACACCGCTGGCCCAGGGTATCCCTCTACTCACCCACACCCCCTGTTATTCTGCGGCGACGGCAGCCTCCACTACAAAAAAAGACACATCCGTGCCATTTTGGGCCGAACGAATTTTTTTTCTGTCATACATATGACACTTCTATGATGATAATTGGGACAAAACCTGGTATCATCATAGATGTGGTGGGATCCTACTTCTATGACAAAAAATCATGACAGAAAATGGGTTTTTCGTCCTGGGCGGGTCGGAGACGCAGCTGCATGACATTCTTTGGGTCGTCCATGACGGAAAAAACCATGGTAGAAGCAAGGGGGAGGAAAATTTCAAGGAGTTGCCAGTTACGGTGGGAGGTCGTGGGCCGAGCGATGGGCGTTTCTCTCCTACACGTACGCGCGTGTGTGGGAGGCGTAGGCTCTAACTGAACCCAAGTGAGGCGTTGGCCTCTAACTGAACCCGAGCGATTGCACTGCAGGCTACGTGTTACTGAACCCGAGCGATCGGTCGATGGCTGTTAGTGAACCTGATGGAGCGATTCCTTCACTACTTCTGCTAACTGAAGCCGATCGATTGGATGAACAGTGAGCGTTGAGGGGTGGTTGGATGAATAGTGGGCGGTGGCGTTGCCTCTGGATGAACAGGACCCCGTGGTGTGGAGGGCTGGATGAACAGTAGACGGTGGAGGGGTGGCCGAGGAGGGGTGGTTGAACAGGACCCCGTGGTGTGGAGGGGTGGATGAACAGTAGACGGTGGAGGGGTGGATGAACAGTAGACGGTGGAGGGGTGGTTGAACGGTGGCCGATGGAGTAGCACGCGATGGAGGCTGGATGAACAGGAGCCCGTGGAGGCTGGAGGAGATCGACGGTAGCCCGTGGAGGTTGGAGGAGGTCGACGGTGGTGATGAACAGTATCCTGTGGAGTCCCGTTTTGCGGTACGCCACACCCCTCCCGATGAATAGGACCCCCGTTTCGACCGTAGCGCTCCAACACAAGTCCATTTCGTCCGTTTTGCGGTATGCCACACCCCTCCCGATCAACAGGACCCCCGTCTCGACCGTAGGAGGTCTGTTTCCTCCGTTTTGTGGTACGCCACACCCCTCCCGATCAACAGGACCCCCATTTCGACCGTAGGAGGTCCGTTTTCTCCGTTTTGCGTACGCCACACCCATCCCGATCAACAGGACCCCGATCCGAACATAGGAGGTCCGTTTCCTCCGTTTTGCGGTACGCTAGGCCTCGTTTCCATCGCCTGTTCCATCCAAGCCGGTTGGCTCCCCATGAACACGACGACGATGCTGTTTCTCCATTCCGACCCAGCCATGTATGTATGCGCGAGTAGGCGTTCGAGACCTTCCCCGTACGTACGTGGTCGTATTTTCTTTCTTGCACCCTCACCGCTGTACGTACGTGTACATGCTACATGCGCGCCTCTTCTACAACACGTGCACACCTCTACTACGACACGTGTGCGCCTCTACATCGACCAGTATGTACGTACACGTTCGCGACCAGAATGATAACACTACGTACGCTTCAACCAGGTGGGTCCCGACTGTCAGGCACTTCCTTGCCTGCGAAGATGTAGCTAGTGGGTCCCAGCAGTCAGGGGGGCGAATCAATTTTTTTTGCCCAGGCGCACTTCCTTGCATGCGAAGATGTAGCTGGTGGGTCCCAGCAGTCAGGGGGCGAATCGTTTTTTTTGCCCGGACGCACTTCCTTGCGTGCGAAGATGTAGCTGGTGGGTCCCAGCAGTTAGGGGGGCGAATCGTTTTGTTTTTTTTGCCCGGTCGCACTTCCTTGCGTGTGAAGGTGTAGCTGGTGGGTCCCAGCAGTCAGGGGGGAAACATTTTTTTTGCGAAATATGGTAGCCCGTCCGGTGGGTCCCCGCTGTTAGGTGGAGGAATAATTATTTTGCGCGTAATAAGGAGGCACTTCCTTGCTGCGGCCATGGACCCAGCTGTCAGCCTCTCCACGTCCGATGGAGGCCGTTCCTTGACCACGTTGACCACGCCGCGCCGAGAGCACCAGGGCGGTGGACGACGGCGAGGCCTAGGAAGGGGACGACGCGGAGCCGGGGAAGACGCGACAGTGGATGGCCACGCGTAGAGGAGTACGAGGGTTCACTGGTTCGCTGCGGTGTGAGGCTGCCATCGCCGCAGAATAACAGGGGGTGTGGGTGAGTAGAGGGATGGCCTGGCCAGCGATGGGAGTAGTAGGGGGCGGTGAGGCCTCCGCCACATCGTAGCCGGCCATGGGAGGAAGGAGCACGAGGCACGACCGGCGCTGGTTTGGGCGGCTAGAGCAAGAAGACCAGAGGTTGAAGAAGCACTACCGTTGTTGGATGGACATTGTACGGTCACTGGAGCTAGAATCGTGCATATTGACTAAGTTGACAAAGCCCTCCATCCCCATCAACTTAGTAGGCCCACAAGTCAGCCTGCCACTATACTGGGTCCTAGCTAACAGGGGGAGTATTCATTTTTTTGTGCGTAATAAGGAGGCACTTCCTTGTGTACGAAGATATAGCTGGTGGGTCCGAGCTGTCAGAGCCGGCCGCGGGGAGGAGGGAGGAGGCAGTCCCGCCGGTGCTTGTTTGAGCGGCTGGAGCAGGAAGAGCAAAGATTGAAGAAGCACGACGGCCGTTGGATGGCCATCCAACAGTCACTGCTTGTGTGTCAACCTTTTTTTTAGGAAAGCCTCAATACTGTGGAAAATATCATACAGCCCATCTGCCATTATTTTTAATAATTTACAGCCCAGTTGCTAATTCTTAAGGTTTTTTTTGGAGCCCATATTCTTTTTGTTAGCATTACAGCCCATATTGTGGCCACGGTTAAAAAACTTATACGAAATTTTGCATATTTCGGTGCGGTCTGAACTGTTTTTAATCCCGAAATTTCGACTCACATTCAAACTGATTTTAAAATTAAATGTATATCAATATAAAATCCAACAAATTCTCCATGCATAAAAATTAATGTAATTTAAAATCTCGAAATGAAAAAAAAACATTTGAAACTAATTGCCGGTTTGATGTGTTTTAAAAATGTACAGCCCATTTCTCATTACTGATGGGCCATTTTCTCGGCCAGCCGAATGAAAGATCTCCTCGTCTTGAAAGATTTGCACCCCAACAGGCCTGACAAAGCGACTTACTTGGCAAATCACAAAAAAACTGGGCTGTGGCCGTGGACCCAGCTGTCAGCCTCTCCACGTACAGTACTCTTCCGATGGAATGTCGTTGACCACATTGACCACGCCGCACCGAGAGCACCAAGACGGTGGACGACGGCGAGGCCTAGGAAGGGGACGACACTGAGCCGGGGAAGACGCGGCAGTGGATGCCCATGCGAAGAGGGTACGAGGGTTCACTGGTTCGGCTGCGGTGTGAGGTTGCCGTCATCGCAGGGCCTAGCTAGCGGTGGGAGTAGTAGGGGGCGATGAGGCCTCAACGGTAGCACAGCCGGCCACTGGAGGCAGGAGCAGGCGGTCTCCCCGGTGCTGGTTTGGGCGGCTGGTGCAAGAAGAGCAGCGGTTGAAGAAGCAGCAGGACCGTTCGATTCAAATCCAACGGTTACTGCTGCTAGAATTGTTTGTTGACTAAGTTGACAAGCCCTGTGTACGCGTCAACGTAGTACGCCCACAGGTCAGCCTCCCAACTGGTGCGCCCCAGATGTCAGTGGGAGGAATCATTCTTTTTTCACGTAATAAGGAGGCAGTTGATTGCGTGCGGCCAGGCCAGCGGAGGGAGTAGGGTGGGCCGGGCAAGCCTGCGCGGCATCACAGCGGGCCACAAGAGGAGGGAGTAGGCAGTCCCGCCGGCGCTAGTTTAGGCGACTGGAGCAGGAAGATCAGAGATTGAAGAAGAACGGCGGCTAGAATCGTGTGTTCACTGACAAAGCCTTCCGTAAACAAGTCAGCCTCGAAATCTGTGGCGTGTACAGCCCATTTGCTATTATTTTTATAATTTTTACTCATTTTCTAATTCATATGGAATTTATTGCAGCCTGTTTTCCATTTTTAGAATTGCCGGCCATTTTCTGGTCAGTACCAGGGTCAAAAAATGAACTAAATATGTGGAAAATTTTGAAAATTTGCAAATTTTTGCTAGGGAACGAAATATTCTTAATCCAAAAATTAATAGCCAACTAAAAAAAACTTAAAAATAAATTAGAACTATGTCATGTTAAGTCCAATGAAATACGTATAAGATATCAGTGAAGAACAAAATTCAAAAAAAACTAATATCCCATTTGCTATAAATTTTTTGGAATTTTCAACCCCTTTTGATATTACTTTTAACAGACATTGACCATACTCTTTGGCCAGGACGGAATGCATCCCTCCTCGTCTTGAAAGATTTGCAGCCAGTAATTCGGAGAAAACAAATAGGCCTAGCTTGGGTATTCTTCAAAAAGAAATACTGGGCTACCTATTTTCCCAAAGAACTGGTGCATGAGCATTTAGCTTTATTTATTTATTTACATATTTATGTTTAGGGGACCATGAGCATGTACCTGGGCCGGATTCATGTGAGAGCTTCCCTTCCAGTTAATTATGGGCTTCTCTATTGGGCCTTCATGAGTGGGCTGTATGTTATCAAAAAGTGGAAAATGTGTTCCGTACGAAAAATAGTATGAGCTACGTACGGTACGGGGCACTAAAGGATCGAACCATGCAACGACTTCCAAAACATTGTGTTTGTCGTTCTAACAACACATTTATTCAACCAACAGACGAAATATACTACTAATTGTACACTGAAAACAGCAGCAGCAACAACCAGGGTTGGGGGTGCAACAGAAGCAGTAAGCAGGCCAGAAGAGTGAAGACGCAGCTCTCTCTTCCAAACCAAACATCAGCCATCATTACAAAAGGGCTACCAAAAAAGAACAAGTGTATGCATCAAACTAAATAAAGATCCTACTACACCAAGTGTACGCATCTAACTAACTGGCTCAGTTAGACGTTACTATTTATTAAGCTGTGGAGATTGGATGACGACTTGAACTAGATGGGTGCCTGATGGGGAAAACTCTAGCTAGCAGGTCGAAGTCTGATACTTGCGACCCTCTCTCCTTCTTTGGGCTGCAGAGCGTGGCGGCACATATCAGGGTATGGTGCATGCAGAGACGCATGGTACGCTGTGTACACACAGTTTTGCCTGATGAACGAAACCGCGCTGCCATCATGATCCTTGCCGTCGGTTATCTCCTAGTTAATCGGATAATTCAGTCCGACAAACAGAGAGCGTGTACCAAGGCTACTTACCAGCCTCCAATCAAAAATTCCTGAAGGCCTAGAGAAGCTGGGATCCTGCTCAAAGACCTTGCAGTGACCGTGATTGTATTCCGCGAAACAACACGTCCGGTACGTGCGAATGATCATCAATCTTTCGCCGTCATCTGATCGAGCCAGGAACCACCTGCAACTGCCATGCCGCTTTTCTTTGAAAGGTTCTGGGTTTAGGAAGGGTAGGGACACCAGGCGGCCTACAACATCATATCAAGTTGGAGTCAAATAAAAAAGGGCTCTTGATTTAGTCAATCTTAAGAACAACATGTTATGAGCATGAAGATTTTTTCAGTAAATGTTGACAATGATATAAGCAAGCCATCATGATATCATAGGAAAGTAACATACTGTTGTAACAGCCGTTTGTAGCGATGACTGGAGTAGGGTAGAAATACATCCAGCCATAGAAGGAGTCGACAGCGTAAATGAAGCCCTTGTGTTCAATGGCATCAGAGAACCATGGAGGATGTATGATCCTGTGATGGACGCGCAGATCTATCCACTTACCGCAGTGACCTGTCAGATAGGTGAAACCGCGGTTGCAGAACGCAATTAGCCTGAAATCTTTATAATTCGCACATCTTGTGGGCACTTGGCAGATTACAACCTTGAGCAAATCAAACTTGGTATCATGTTGGCTACTGTAAGATTCCGAGTATTCTGGGCCGCGGTGCCAAAGCAGTGCAGTGTTAATCGAAGGAAGGGGGGTCAATCACCGGGTGTAGACCTCCACGAGCATCCAGCTGCCGCGACCATCGACGAGCACCATCCAAGACGTGTTCGTGCCGACCCAGTACATACCATTAATGTAGCTGAGGCTGACGGGGATCGGATCGCAGTGAAGGGGGTTGATGCTTGCCACCCAACGATCGTTATGCTGCGTGACACGCTGTTTCTGAAGATCAGGCAACATCAGCAAGCAAGGAGCTAGCTTAAAAAGCTCCGGCCTGAGGGCTTTGAGTAAACGGTACAGCCCCGACGAGCACGCGGCAAGCGGCATGGTACTGAGATTGTCCACACGCGAAACAATGAGCTTGATTACCTCTGTGGGGAGAGAATTCCAGCCACTCTTTTGGCGGACGCTGCTCGGTTCTACCATTGTTAGTGCTTGGGTTTCGGACGAGGGGTGAGGCGCCTTAGCGGGGATGGAAGCTTGGACGAGATTATGTGCGGACAAAGATGGAGAAGCGAATATGTGCTGCGGGAAGTGGACAGGTGATGATGACTACAGCACGCCGCTTGACTTACTAGACACATACCAGTAGCGTAGGGTCATATCGATGTCAGACAACTTGCTTGAGTGATCACAGTACTGGTACTCCCTACAGTACCTACTATAGTACTATGCCCTAGCTTGCTAGAGTAGAGTAGTAGAGTAGGACTCTGCTCTACTACTAGCATCGAAGGAGTAGTATATTCTAATCTAAAATAGTTACAAACGTCAATGCCCGATCGTGGAACGACTACGAACCATGCTCAAAGACCGTGTCTACGTGGTGTTTGGACTTCTATGCAAAAAAATAGCAAGATGCCCGTGCATTGCACGGCACACCATCGTCACCAACTCGGTTTTTTCTCTACTCCTACTCCTATGAAAGACTCAATTGGTGATGATGGAGGCAAGGAGGCGTGTTCAGCCGGGCGTGCAACGGACGGCACAACACTATTCGATTTGTTATAAAAAAAGTAGTAGAGATAGAGACATAGGGAGGAGCACGAGGTTGTGGGAGATAAGGATGAACGAGGCAAGGCCTTATCTGTAAATGTGGAGATAGGTGCGGGTATCTTTTGTAAAATTGTCATAGTTGGCTTTCTATCCGTCAGATATACATCGGACGGTCTATATTACAAGATGGCAGGCATACCATCATCACCAAGTCGATTTTATATAAGAGTAGATATAGATAGATATAGATAGATAGAGACTAGGGAGTACTAGTAAGGACACCATCTACTGCTTCATGTGCTACTCATGCGCTCCATTCGGCGGCCGCAACGTACCCTACAGCCACTCCCTCCTGTGCTCCATTCGGCGGCACTGTTGAAATCTGGGGAGCGCACTCTCGCGACTGCTGGCAGCCACGACTTCTTCCCCGACCTCGGCAACCTCTTCCTCAACGACATGGGCGACAACCTCAACGCCAACGGTGCTGCTCCCATTGCACTGTATGTGTTTCTGTCCTTCCTGTTCTAAATCGTGGTAGAATTCATGTTTCTACTCTGTATCCTACTACTATGCTAGTCCACATGATTAGTTTCATCTCTCTTATAGCCGTCATAATTTATTTTGTGCTTATTCGGATTAAATCTCGTAGTAACTTGCTCATATATTCAACTGGCGCAACGTCCCCTACAGCCACTCCCGTTTCATGGACGGCCTGGTCGATGCCTCCAAGGAGCCCATCGTCCACTGCTATGAGTGCCCGATGCCGTTTTGTGGCTCGCCGGCGGACATGGTACATAACCTGATGATGTGTGCAGCGGTCACTGCTGGCCCTTGGCGGAGAACATCAAGTACAACACGTGCTACTAGTTCACCATGCTGGAGTCGCTGGAGGATCACCGCCGCCTGCTAGTCTCGGAGGAGGATGGCAGTGTCTTCCTCTTGATCGTGGGCACCGGCGAGGCCCGCGTAGGCCGCCGCCCCATCTCTGTAATGTGCGTCAGGGGCGTCGCCGCTGACGCTGACACTGACACGAGGCAGATGTACGGGTGTGTGGTCAATGTTACTACCCCTCCAGGTCGCGTGGGCGGCGACACCGGCCTCATCGTACATACTTGGACTCTGGGGAGCTGGGACTATCCCGCCAATGTGGACTTGGACAACCCATGGCATCCGTTCCATCCTTTACCCGCCGACTCGGTCCACGGGGACTCCAAGGAGGTTCACCTGGACATACGCATTATCAAGTGCCCTTAGAAAACATGTAGTGTGTGTGTGGGCGCTTATGGCCCGTGTCTTTGCCGCTTTTGATTCTGTAAGCTTGTTGTTAAACTTGAGTGGCTTTTACCGCAGTCCTTCCTTTGAACTGCTCCTCTCAAGAGCTGATGTAAGACACTTTGGGTTTCATTTGATAATGGAACCGGGGAGGAGCCTCCATGTTCTTCTAAAAAAATACGCATTATCAAGTTAAATGTTGATCATTATTCTTCGCTCAATGTAACCCGTTGTCTAAGCATGTGGAGACTTCCATGCATGATCTTGCTCTATTGGAGTATCGCGCATGAATAAAAGTGTATCCATTTATGCTTTATTCTAGAATCTTCCATGTATGATTTTTTACTATAGTACTGGTGAAAGACTTACGATGAACCATTTCTTACATCTCCTCTGCCCCCTTGCAAGTCATCCTGATTTAATCCCTCCGTCTAGGTGTATAAGGGCATGGTTAATATTACTTAATAGTATAGCCAACTTTTGACTATAAGAAACTGCCATGTCATCTGTAGCCAACATGTATAACAATCGATACTCAAAAACTAATTCTTAAAGATCATTTCTTGCAAAGCACAATAAGTGTTATTTCTTCACAAGTTTTGGATGCAGGTTGAATAGTTGAACGCTTTTGTTTGCAAAATATACCTTTTATCTATTTCACCCGGATGTTTGTGAGCTCTAGAGATGAGATAATATCCAAAGAAACCTATCGATACCCGTTACACATGAGATGACCCCCACATCCTTTGTCAAAATAAACAACTCCCCGGTCAATGCATTTCACTCTTCGGTGCAACGCACGGGCACCTTACTACTATAGATTAGTACGACCAAAAATTGAACTAACATTATATATAGTACGATAAATACTGATGCATGTCACTTAAAATTATATCATTCAAAACTATGTTCAAATACGAAACCAACGATATAGTTTTTGTTGACATGGACTAACATTTTGTCAGTTAAATCTTCAGTCAAATTCAATGGGGGACTAATAAACCACGATCGTTGTAGTACAAGTGTAGAGGGCGGCACTGCACGGGAGTCTCACCTCTCACCCTGCTCGTGGCGCGACAGTAAAGCCGTCATATCACAAAACCCAACCACTCCCAGTAATAAATGGCCTGGTAAAATAAACGGACAAGCAACCATCACATCCCTCCGTATTTTTTGCATTTCATCTCTCTGCATTTACTTTCTTCGGTTCATCTCCCACACTCGATCCCTAGCTACTACTCCTAGGGCCAGTTCTTTTGGCGGGTTCCCCAGCTTTTCCCACAAGACTAGTCACAGTGGAGAGTAACAATAAGGCGCCTCACTCATTTATTTGGGCTTCTAAACTACTACTCCGTCCTGGTTTATTCCTCACCATTGTAATTTGTGCTAAATTTTGACCAAAGATTTAACTGATAAAATGTTACGCTAAACACTTAGGCGCGGTGCATCTAGGTGTGTAAGTCATCTTACGAAAACCAAATAATCCCAAAACACTTAGGCGCGGTGCATTAAATTCTACCTCGTTTCTTGTTTCTTGACAGATCAACCAATAAGAGATAAAGAGTGTGCATGCTTTTAATGACTTGAGATATCAAACATGACATGCAGTGGTCAGTTCATTGCATGCAATACTATTAATTAGCAAATAAACATTAAAGTTTCTCGTTTTCTCCTCCACCTTGGTCATGGTGCACAGCCTAAGATGACTTACTCACCTAGACAGATGGAGTAGTGCATGTGACATGCACTAACATTTCATTAGTTAAATTTATGATCAAAATTTGACACTGATTACAATGGGGACCAATAAACCAGGACGGAGGTAGTAGTTATGGGATTACTAATCTACAAGCCTAAAAGAACTGTCCCCTGGTACTCCTACTAGTAGTAATACTCAAGTTGGAATTCCAATTGCACGACACAACTTGTTAGGCAAAAAATTCGATACAGGGTGTAGGAAGCGGTTTGGGAATTTGCATGCCTTTCCAACCAGTGAGATACTCCGTACAAAGTATGACAGAGAAATAACCACAGAGAAGGAAGCTAAAAGTAAACAATCAAACGAGCATTTTTGCATTTGTTTTGCATTGAATCGCTTCACAAGCTTGACTAGTGTTGTTTTTCTACTTTTACAAAAACCGCATCGTAATGTTAAAACGTGCATTTGCACGTACATAAGTAATAGTAGTACTCCCTGCGTCTAGTTGTACAAGTCTTCCCTCCTTCTTGGTCACCGTGCACAACCAAAGTTGACTTATTGACCTGGACGGAGGGAGTAGCACAGTCTGCAAGCATATATCGAGAGAGCCGTGTAGTCCGATAGTATATAGTAAAGTTTGTGCTATATGCACATACTTGCAAAATGCGTAATAATACACAACGTTTCCAAACTTTCCCTTTTACATACTTAATTAAGGACGCTAAAAATTGCTGAACGTTCGGGATTTATCATTTGCGTCACAAAACTAATGAGATCGCCTTACGAAACAAAAATTATACTCCTCCTAAAAGCCACGGCGCTCGCAGGAGTGCTTGCGGCACGCCACGAGTGCCCTGGTGCACGGCTGTTTCCCAGCGCACCGACACAACGCCTCTTCCTCAGCCTCGCAACTCGCGAGGTGCTGATTGGCGGCTTGCCGGCGGGCGTGCGCGATCTCACTGGTGTGGTGATCCGGGGCCAACAGGTACTCCTCTTGGCTGGAAGCATGCACCCGGTCCACGTACTACTAAGCGTAGATGAGGCACTTGGGCCCGACTGCACTCAAGGTGTCGGCACAGGCGTCCTCCACTAGCCTCACGGCCCTCGCATGAGAATTCTGCCAAAGAACCAATTGCTTGACTCTCTCGGACGCGACATAGATCTCCCAGAAAGCTTGTTGCATGGTGTGCTTCTCTTCCTCGGCCTTCCTCTCCGCCTCTAGTTTGGCGCGCTCTGCTGGAGGCAAAGCCTCCCACAAGGCGACATCCATTTCTTTCCAAAGCTCCTCAAGGCTAGGGGGCTCGGCGGGCGGCGCGGCGTTCTCCTCGTAGCAGGGAGCCGACGCGTCCTCCGACGCGCGTGCTGGCGAGATTGGGAACGCCAATGCGTCCACCTCGACGCGTCACGGCGACGAGCGGAACACCGACGCGTCCTCCTCGACTAGTGGCGGCGAGGAACGGAACGGCGACGCGTCGCGTCACGGCGAGGAGCGGAACGTCGATGCGTCCTCCTCGACTAGTGGCGGCGAGGAACGAAATGGCGACGCGTCGCGTAGCGGCGAGGAGCGGAACGCCGAAGCGTCCTCCTCGACTAGTGGCTGCGAGGAACGGAACGGCGACGCGTGACCATCCGCACGGTGCAGCGAGAGGCTCCTAGGGCTTGGGAGGGGCGATGCCATGGTGGTCAACGTGAGATGGAGGGGGAGGAGATAGCGATGAACGTGAACGTGAGGGGGTGGAGATAGCGATATCGTGGGAGGCGCAGTATTTATAGCGAGCAATGGCACACCTACATAAGATATGGACTGAGCTGCACTGACTTAACTGCAGGTCCAGTTGCGTCACGGACATGTGGGCCAGTACACTGCTGGGCCCGTATGTCAGTGACCCAATGCACCTGAAGTTAAGTAAAAGCTACATGGGCATATTGTTGGAGTAAATTACGGGGGAGTGAAGGGGTGGAAATATTGCTAGTCACAACGGATTGGACAAGCATGGGGGGAGGAGAGTCATGCATGCAGATTTTTTCACACGGGGTTGAGTGGTGGGACCGCCGGAGGGAGAAGGAGAGTTTGGCAGGCATATTGTTTCCACACATGGAGAGGAAAAGATTTGGAGACGAACGGGCTTCCTGCAGGTATGGGGAATGGTGCATAATAAGTCATCTTGCATGCTGGGCTAGGTATAGTCTCAAGTCATTAAAAACATACACGCCCCACACATGTTCATATTTCAAGGTGCACTAAATTATTGCATGCGATGATTAAGGCTGGCCATAATGGTGGTATCTTAGCTGGTATCATGCACACGGGAATAGCAAACATGCTGATGTGGCAAAGAATTAAAGAAGAGAGGGGGGTTAGAGTAACTAGTGTTCATGCATGCATTGGTAAACACATTTTTTTGTGAAGAACGACAGCATTAGTTGAGTACTTTTGCAGAGTTCAAAAACTATTCCACCGCCTCTACTATCTTGCTAAGAGTAGGTGAAATTTTTGAGTCGAGCCCTTTAAACTAGAAGGGAGGTAGTGTTACTCTAATAGCTAGGTGTGTAAGTCATCTTACGAAAAGCAAATAATCCCAAAACACGTAGGCGCAGTGCATTAACTTCTACCTCATTTCTTGTTTCTTGACATATCAACCAATAAGAGATGAGGGTGTGCATGCTTTTAATGACCTGAGACTATCAAACATGACATTCAGTGGTTAGTTCATTGCATGCAATACTATTTAATTAGCAAATAAACATTAATGTCTCTCGTTTTCCCCTCCTCCTTGGTCACGGTGGACAGCCTAAGATGACTTACTCACCTAGACGGAGGGAGTATCAACATTCACAATGTCAAATCAATATTTTTACACTCATTATAAAACGTAGTTCTTATACTCATTATAATCAGTATTGTAGATATTGATATTTTTATTATAAATTTGGTCGTGGGATTTCATTGATGCCTGTCAAAGCATGGAGGAAGCGGAGCTTAGGGCTTGCATTGCTGGTCTCTACATAGGTATTTCTCTTCATAATCCTGTAGTTTTAGAGACTGATTGCGCTTTTGTGGTAGCGTCTCTTGCATCGGGGGACTATGACAGGTCTGCTATGCGTGACCTGAAGATGAAAGCGTTGAGCATCTCGAAGTTGATCAACAATCTTCAATTGTCAAAGATTAGCCGTTCGGCCAATAAGGTGGCACACTTAATCGCTAAGTATAGCTTTGACAATAGCTTAGATGGTATTCTTGTAAATAATGTACCGCCTTGTGTGGTGAATATTGAATCGAATGAGTGTACTGGTGTGGCTGGTTAATTAATATAAAGTGGTGTTCAAAAAAAGTATATATTTGGTCAAACACTTTGCAAACGGTTGACGGGAGTAAAAAGGACCAGAGGGTGTATCATGCATGCGGAGTAGGCAAAAAAATTGCTCATTTATAGCCGGTCGAAGACTCAAAGGGCGCGACCGCCCGAGGGAGGCGAAGGTCGTGGGAGGCGCGACGGTTGACGGAATTAAGTAAGTTATATCCACGCGCCGGCATGGCGTGCGAATAGGCAGAAGCTATACCGTCAGGACTACGAAATGGGTCTAGTAGACATGACATCTAGTGGGTCCCGCATAGTTCTCGAGAACACTTTGGGGGCTTGCAACCATTTATCCACTGGTCAAGCTAGCAACCCCATGCCGTTCGCACGCCCTACTCGTCCCTGTCTTCTACCTCACAACAGTTCGCTCCCAGTCGTCCCGTCCTTTCACATTAGTTCGCTCCCAATTTTTGCGGGGTACAACAGTTCAACTTCTCCTAACCCTCCTCCAAAATCCATGGCCTCCCAAGTCTCCATGGTCGCCGCTGAGTACCAGGTTAGAGCCGTCACCAGCGATCAGTTCATCGTCACCTACACACGTGGATCCGCGACAGTGAAAGCATGGCTTGCTCGCTTCCTATGCATGTTCAACAGTTCAACGGATGAGTGGGTCGCTGGGCTAGATGTTGAGTACACCACAGTCCTGGGACGAGAGAAGGATCTAAAGGACGAAGAGAGGAAGAAGCCTGCCATGATCCAGGTTTGCGTACATAACGTTTGCTTAGTCTACCACATATGCCATGCCGACGTTGAGTGCCAGGATTTTAAGAACTTCCTCAAAGACAAAAGAGTGAAATTTGTTACTGTAGGCTTTAAGAACGACATGGATGTCCTGCGTCGGATAGGTCTCGTTGTAGGCTAGCCCTTTGATCTCCAGAAGGCAAGCCTGGTGTCCTCCTCTCAACCTTCAGTGCTGACCCTGGCAGCAGCCATGATTGATCCTTCGTACGCTAAACTGAAGAAACCTCATCACGAGTTTCATCATGCATGGGAGTCGAAGACATTAGATGAAGATCACACCCTGTACGCAGCAATGGATGCCTACCTTTTTTTAAATATCTACATGGGTTAGATGAAGAAGCAGAGCCCAGTGTCCGGTTCAAGCAAAGAAGCATCGGCGAAGAGGAAGAGGAAGAGGGACGAGGACTAAGTCGAGGACGTGGACTCGGACTCCGAGTAGGTGGCAGTGCTGTCGCTCATGCTGGTTCTACTACAGTGTCAAGCGGACTAGTTGCTTAGTTTATTTTCAAGGGTGTGTTGTGCTGAGGCCCCAGCAGAACTATGTTTATGTTCTTTCTCGTTATTTGAACTCTTTAGTACGTAGAGTAGTACTAGTACTATGTCTTACTACTTTTCTTCTTGCAGTTGGTACTACTTCTCGTACCTTCGTGTTCCTACTGTACTTAATACGTTCGTACTAGTAGTATAATTTGGGTCAGTCGATTTGTGAAAGAAGTTCGATGGAGCGAAGGAAGAAGACGGCAGAAGAGGTGGAAGAAGCCCTTCTAGCCATCCATGTTGCATCAAACGGCTCACATGAGTCGACTGACCCAAATTGCTCCTTCAGATTGCAGGATCTGAAGGAAATATGCCCTAGAGGCAATAATAAAGTTATTTTTTATTTCCTTATTTCATGATAAATGTTTATTATTCATGCTAGAATTGTATTAACCGGAAACATAATACATGTGTGAATACATAGACAAACATAGTGTCACTAGTATGCCTCTACTTTACTAGCTCGTTGATCAAAGATGGTTATGTTTCCTAGCCATAGACATGAGTTGTCATTTGATTAATGGGATCACATCATTATAAGAATGATGTGATTGACTTGACCCATTCCGTTAGCTTAGCGCTTGATTGTTTAGTATGTTGCTATTGCTTTCTTCATGACTTATACATGTTCCTATGACTATGAGATTATGCAACTCCCGTTTACCGGAGGAACACTTTGTGTGCTACCAAACGTCACAACGTAACTGGGTGATTATAACGGAGCTCTACAGGTGTCTCCGAAGGTACATGTTGAGTTGGTGTATTTCGAGATTAGGATTTGTCACTCCGATTGTCAGAGAGGTATCTCTGGGCCCTCTCGGTAATGCACATCACTATAAGCCTTGCAAGCAATGTGACTAATGAGTTAGTTGCGGGATGACGCATTACGTAACGAGTAAAGAGACTTGCCGGTAATGAGGTTGAACTAGGTATTGAGATACCGACGATCGAATCTCGGGCAAGTGACATACCGATGACAAAAGGAACAACATATGTTGTTATGTGGTTTGACCGATAAAAATCTTCGTAGAATATGTAGAAGCCAATATGAGCATCCAGGTTCCGCTACTGGTTATTGACTAGAAACGTGTATCGGTCATGTCTACATAGTTCTCGAACCCGTAGGGTCCGCACGCTTAAGGTTTCGATGATAGTTATATTATGAGTTTATGAGTTTTGATGTACTGAAGGAGTTCGGAGTCCCGGATGAGATCGGGGACATAACGAGGAGTCTCGAAATGGTCGAGACGTAAAGATCGATATATTGGATGACTATATTCAGACATCAGAAAGGTTCCGAGTGATTCGGGTATTTTCGGGGGCACCGGGGAGTTACGGGAATACGAGGAACAAGCAATGGGCCTCATGGGCCAAGTGGTGGAAGAGAGGAGGCAGGGTGCGCGCCCCCCTAGCCCAAACCGAATTTGACTAGGGGGCCGGCCCCCCTTTCCTCCTTTTCCTCCCTCTCCTTCCTTCTCCTTCTCCTTCCCTTCCTTCCCCTCTCCTACTTGGACTAGGAAAGACGGGGGAATCCTACTTGGAGTAGGACTGCCCCCCTTGGGCGGGCCTCCTCCCCTTGGCCGGCCCTCTCCTCCCCTCCTTTATATGCGGGGGAGGGGGGCACCCCATAGAAACAATAATTGATTTCTTGATCTCTTAGCCGTGTGCGGTGCCCCCCTCCACCATAGTCCTCGATAATATTGTAGCGGTGCTTAGGCGAAGCCCTGCGACGGTAGAACATCAAGATCGTCACCACACCATCGTGCTGATGGAACTCTCCCTCGACACTCGGCTGGATCGGAGTACGAGGGACGTCATCGAGCTGAACGTGTGCTAGAACTCGGAGGTGTCGTAGTTTCGGTTCTTGATCGGTCGGGCCGTGAAGACGTACGACTACATCAACCGCGTTATTCTAACGCTTCCGCTTTCGGTCTACGAGGGTACGTGGACAACACTCTCCCCTCTCGTTGCTATGCATCACCATGATCTTGCGTGTGTGTAGGAAAATTTTGAAATTACTACGTTCCTCAACAATGGTACCAGAGCCGATTTTATGCGTAGATGTTATATGCACGAGTAGAACACAAGTGAGTTGTGGGCGATACAAGTCATACTGCTTACCAACATGTCATACTTTGGTTCGGCGGTATTGTTGGATGAAGTGGCCCGGACCGACATTACGTGTACGCTTACGCAAGACTGGTTCTACCGACGTGCTTTGCACACAGGTGGCTGGCGGGTGTCTGTTTCTCCAACTTTAGTTGAACCGAGTGTGGCTACACCCGGTCCTTGCGAAGGTTAAAACAACACTAACTTGACGAACTATCATTGTGGTTTTTTGATGCATAGGTAAGTACGGTTCTTACTCAGCCCGTAGCAGCCATGTAAAATTTGCAACAACAAAGTAGAGGGCGTCTAACTTGTTTTTGCAGGGCATGTTGTGATGTGATATGGTCAAGACATGATGCTATATTTTATTGTATGAGATGATCATGTTTTGTAACCGAAGTTATCGGCAACTGGCAGGAGCCATATGGTTGTCGCTTTATTGTATGAAATGCAAACGCCCTGTAATTGCTTTACTTTATCACTAAGCGGTAGCGATAGTCGTAGAAGCAATAGATGGCGTAAACGACAACGATGCTACGATGGATATCAAGGTGTCGCGCCGGTGACGATGGTGATCACGACGGTGCTTCGGAGATGGAGATCACAAGCGCAAGATGATGATGGCCATATCATATCACTTATATTGATTGCATGTGATGTTTATCCTTTATGCATCTTATCTTGCTTTGATTGACGGTAGCATTTTAAGATGATCTCTCACTAATTATCAAGAAGTGATCTCCCTGAGTATGCACCGTTGCGAAAGTTCTTCGTGCTGAGACACCACGTGATGATCGGGTGTGATAGGCTCTACGTTCAAAGACAACCGGTGCAAAAGAGTTGCACACGCGGAATACTCAGGTTAAACTTGACGAGCCTAGCATATACAGATATGGCCTCAGAGCACGGAGACCGAAAGGTCGAACGTGAATCAGATAGTAGATATGATCAACATAGTGACGTTCACCATTGAAACTACTCCATCTCACGTGATGATTGGACATGGTTTAGTTGATTTGGATCACATGATCACTTAGATGACTAGAGGGATGTCTCTGTAAGTGGGAGTTCTTAATATGATTGATTGAACTTAAATTTATCATGAACTTAGTCCTGGTAGTATTTTACAAATTATGTTGTAGATCAATAGCTCGCATTGTTGCTTTCATATGTTTATTTTGATATGTTCCTAGAGAAAAATATGTTGAAAGATGTTAGTAGCAATGATGCGAATTGGATCCGTGATCTGAGGTTTATCCTCATTTCTGCATAGAAGAATTATGTCCTTAATGCATCGCTAGGTGACAGACCTATTGCAGGAGCAGATGCAGACGTTATGAACGTTTGGCTAGCTCAATATGATGACTACTTGATAGTTTAGTGCACCATGCTTAAACGGCTTAGAATCGGGACTTCAAAGATGTTTTGAACTTCATGGACCATATGAGATGTTCCGGGAGTTGAAGTTAATATTTCCATCAAATACCTGAGTTGAGAGATATGAAGTCTCCAACAAGTTCTATAGCTAAAAGATGGAGGAGAATCGATCAACTAGTGAGCATGTGCTCAGATTGTCTGGGTACTTCAATCGCTTGAATCAAGTGGGAGTTAATATTAAAGATAAGATAGTGATTGACAGAATTCTCTAGTCACCATCACCAAGTTACTAGAACATCGTGATGAACTATAGTATGCAAGGGATGACAAAAACGATCCCCGAGCTCTTCATGATGTTGAAATCAACAAAGGTAGAAATCAAGAAAGAGCATCAAGTGTTGATGATTGACAAGACCACTAGTTTCAAGAGAAGGGCAAAGGGAAAGAAAGGGAAACTTCAAGTAGAATGGCAAACAAGTTGTCACTCCCGTGAAGAAGCCCAAAGCTGGACCAAAGCCTGAAACTGAGTACTTACACTGCAAAGGAAATGGTCACTGGAAGCGGAAATGCCCTGAATATTTGGTGGATAAGAAGGATGGCAAAGTGAACAAGGGTATATTTGATATACAGGTTATTGATGTGTGCCTTACTAGTGTTTATAGTAGACCCTGAGTATTTGATACTTGTTCGGTTGCTAAGATTAGTAACTCAAAACAGGAGTTACAAAATAAACAGAGACTAGTTGAAGGGGAAGTAACGATGAGTGTTGGAAGTAGTTCCAAGATTGATATGATCATCATCGCACACTCCCTATACTTTTGGGATTAGTGTTAAACCTAAATAAATGTTATTTGGCATTTGCATTGAGCATGAACATGATTTGATCATGTTTATTGCAATACGGTTATTCATTTGAAGTCATAGAATAATTGTTGTTCTGTTTACATGAATGAAAACTTCAAATGGTCATACACCCAATGAAAATAGTTTGTTGGATCTTGATCGTAGTGATACACATATTCCTAATATTGATGCCAAAAGATGCAAAGTTAATAATGATAGTGCAACTTATTTGTGGCACTGCCGTTTGGGACATATCGGTGTAAAGCACATGAAGAAACTCCACAAAGATGGATTTTCGGAATCACTTGGTTATGAATCATTTGATGCTTGCGAACCGTGCCTTTTGGGCAAGATGACTAAAACTCCGTTCTCCGTAACAATGGAACGAGCTACTGACTTATTGGAAATAATACATACCGATGTATGCGATCCAATGAGTGTTGATGCTCGTGGCAAGTATCGTTATTTTCTGACCTTCACAAGATGATTTGAGCAGATATGAGTATATCTACTTGATGAAACATAAGTCTGAAATAGTTGAAAGGTTCAAAGAATTTCAAAGTGAAGTGGAAAAATCATAGTAACAAGCAAATAAAGTTTCTATGATCTGATCGTAGAAATGAATATTTGAGCTATGAGTTTGGCCTTCATTTTAAATAATGTGGAATAGTTTCATAGCGCACACCACATGTAACACCACAGCGTAATGGTGTGTCCGAAGGTCGTAACCGCACTTTATTGGATATGGTGTGATCTATGATGTATCTTACCGATTTACCACTATCGTTTTGGGGTTATGCATTAGAGATAGTTTCATTCACTTTAAATAGGGCACCATCTAAATCCGTTGAGACGACACCATATGAACTATGGTTTAGCAGTAAACCTAAGATGTCGTTTCTTAAAACTTGGAGTTGCGATGCTTATGTGAAAAAGGTTTCAACCTGATAAGCTCGAACCCAAATCGGAGAAGTGCGTCTTCATAGAATACCCAAAGGAAACTCTTGAGTACACTATCACAGATCCGAGGAAAAACATTCGTTGCTAACACTACTAGGGAAAAGCCTAGCAGTAGCGCGGGTTTTGGGCCTATTAGTAGCGCGGGGGCCGCCGCTAGTAATAAGGCGCTACAGCTAACGTATAGCAGTAGCGCGGGTGCGACCCGCGCTACTACTACGTCCTTTAGCAGTAGCGCGGGTGCCAACCCGCGCTACTACTAATCTCTAATCTCTGATTCTATTTTTTTGAATTTTTTCGATTATTTTTTTGATTTTTCCCTAATTTTCAAATTTCTAAATTATTTTAACCTCAAATCTCTAATCACCCCTCATCGCTGCTCAATTTAATCTCTAATCACCCCTCATCATTCCAAATCATCTAACTTCCCAGACAGTCACCCATCCTCTCACTACTCCAGCCTGAGCACGCTTAACTTCCGGGTTCTATTCTCCCTCGTTTCCAAGTCTACACTTGTTGTTTTCCTGACAATAGTAAGATGTCAATCCTATTAACCTCAGAAATTTAGCTTGAGCATGAAGTCACACATTTCACTGTTTGAGTTTGAAACTATTGTTCTAAGAAATTAGTAACACTAATATTTCTTGAATAATTAGTTTGACCACAGTCTGACCATAGTTTGACCAGATTTGACCAAAATTCAAAAAAACTAAAATAATTATTTAGTAACACTAATATTCTTGAATACTTAGTTTGACCAGATTTCACAAAAATAAAAAAAAACTGAATTTTTTTTGAATTTTTTTGCCTCCAGATCTTAAAAGCGCCATAACTTTTTTTCTGTTAGATTTTTGAGGATTTTAAAAATGTTTAACGGGGTTCCCCCGATTAAATTCGGATGTAACTTTTCGAGTAGATGATTTTTCATATAAAAAACTTTTTCATCCGAGTTAGTATGCAAAAGTTATGCCCATTTTTACAAATTCGCGAGAGATTTTGCAAATAAAGTCGAAATTCATATTTGCAAAATTTCCCAACAACTAGACCACATATCACATGGGAAACTTATTTTCTTTTATTTTTTTGACATTTTCATCATTTTCTTTTATTTTTTTAAAACCTCAGTAAGCTACTTACATATTGAGCATCAAAATATATGGAGATAATATCAAGACGCTTGATAAGTTTTTTCAATAAGTACATACCTTGTCAAGATTTTGAAGTAATTCAAAAATGGAACAGTCAAAGAAAGAGTTCTTGCCTGTGTTGCAAAGGTGTGAAATTGAGTAAGACTCAAATCCCGACCACGACAGAAAATAGAAAAGAGAATGAAAGTCATTCCCTATGCCTCAGTCATAGGTTCTATAAAGTATGCTATGCTATGTACCAGACCTATTGTATACCTTGCTCTGAATTTGGCAAAGGAGTAGAATAGTGATGTAGGAGTAGATCACTGGACATTGGTCAAGAATATCCTTAGTGAGGACTAAGGAAATATTTCTCGATTATGGAGGTGATAAAAGAGCCCGTCGTAAAGAGTTACATAGGTGCAAGTTTTTACACCGATCCAGATGACTCTAAATCTCAATCTAGATACATATTGAAAGTGGGAGCAATTAGCTAGAGTAGCTCCGGGCAGAGCATTGTAGACATAGAATATTTGCAAAATACATACGGCTCTGAATGTGACAGACCCGTTGACTAAGCTTCTCTCACGAGCAAAACATGATCACACCTTAGTATTCTTTGGGTGTTAATCACATAAGCGATGTGAACTAGATTATTGACTCTAGTAAACCCTTTGGGTGTTGGTCACATGACGATGAGAACTATGGGTTTTAATCATATACAGATATGAATATTGGTGTTAAATCACATGGCGATGTGAACTAGATTATTGACTCTAGTGCAAGTGGGAGACTAAAGGAAATATGCCCTAGAGGCAATAATAAAGTTATTATTTATTTCCTTATTTCATGATAAATGTTTATTATTCATGCTAAATTTGTATTAACCGGAAACATAATACATGTGTGAATACATAGACAAACATAGTGGCACTAGTATGCCTCTACTTGACTAGCTCGTTGATCAAAGATGGTTATGTTTCCTAGACATAGACATGAGTTGTCATTTGATTAACGGGATCACATCATTAGAAGAATGATGTGATTGACTTGACGCATTCCATTAGCTTAGCACTTGATCGTTTAGTATGTTGCTATTGCTTTCTTCATGACTTATGCATGTTCCTATGACTATGAGATTATGCAACACCCGTTTACCGGAGGAACACATTGTGTGCTACCAAACGTCACAACGTAACTGGGTGATTATAAAGGAGCTCTACAGGTGTCTCCGAAGGTACATGTTGAGTTGGCGTATTTCGAGATAAGGATTTGTCAGTCAGATTGTCAGAGAGGTATCTCTGGGCCCTCTCGGTAATGCACATCACTATAAGCCTTGCAAGAAATGTGACTAATGAGTTAGTTGCGGGATGATGCATTACGTAACGAGTAAAGAGACTTGCCGGTAACAAGATTGAACTAGGTATTGAGATACCGACGATCGAATCTCGGGCAAGTGACATACCGATGACAAAAGGAACAACGTATGTTGTTATGCGGTTTGACCGATAAAGATCTTCATAGAATATGTAGGAGCCAATATGAGCATCCATGTTCCGCTATTGGTTATTGACCAGAAATGTGTCTCGGTCATGTCTACATAGTTCTCGAACCCGTAGGGTCCGCACGCTTAAGGTTTCGATGACATTTATATTATGAGTAAAGATCGATATATTGGACGACTATATTCGGACATCGGAAAGGTTCCGAGTGATTCGGGTATTTTCGGGGGTACCCGGGAGTTACGGGAATACGAGGAAGAAGAAATGGGCCTCATGGGCCAAGTGGTGGAAGAGAGGAGGCAGGGCGCGCGGCCCCCCTAGCCCAAACCGAATTGGACAAGGGGGGCGTCCCCCCTTTCCTCCTTTTCCTCCCTCTCCTTCCTGCTCCTTCTCCTTCCCTTCCTTCCCCTCTCCTACTTGGACTAGGAAAGAGGGGGGAATCCTACTTGGAGTAGGATTGCCCCCCTTGGGCACGCCTCCTCCCCTTGGCCGGCCCTCTCCTCCTCCCCTCCTTTATATACGGGGGAGGGGCACCCCGTAGAAACAACAATTGATCTCTTGATCTCCTAGCCGTGTGCGGTGCCCCCCTCCACCATAGTCCTCGATAATATTGTAGCGGTGCTTAGGCGAAGCCCTGCGACGGTAGAACATCAAGGTCGTCACCACACCGTCGTGCTGATGGAACTCTCCCTCGACACTCGGCTGGATCGGAGTACGAGGGACGTCATCGAGCTGAACATGTGCTAGAACTCGGAGGTGCCGTAGTTTCGGTGATTGATCGGTCAGGCCGTGAAGACATACGACTACATCAACCGTGTTATTCTAACGCTTCCGCTTTTGGTCTACGAGGGTACGTGGACAACACTCTCCCCTCTCGTTGATATGCATCACCATGATCTTGTGTGTGAGTAGGAAAACTTTGAAATTACTACGTTCCTCAACAGGATCCATGTGGCATTCAAGGTCTCGAAGGTAGATTCCGCATCCGCACCCGGTTTGTGGGCTCGACACACGTGCGACCGGCTTCCGCCGTGACATCATGCATGCCTCCTCCGCACGGGCGGAGACGACAATGACACGCTAGTTCCTCCTCGCCGGTGTGCTGGAGCACGCACTCGTCCTCCTCTTCGTACGTTGCGTGCATAGACGCGGCTCCACCAGCTGCTCGCGTGCTTGGCAGTGTGGCGGCATGGCGAGGAGGTACTGCAGACGACGTGAGCGGGCGAGCCTTCGGCTTCATGGCACAGGGATGGCGGCGACACGGCGGTGATGGGCGAGAAATTGTTAGCCGGAGCAGGCGGGCGCCGGCATGCGCAACGGCGGCGGCGGCATATTGATGAGTGCGCGTATGGGAGCTTACTTTAGTTTTATTTGAGGTTGATCAAACTTAAAAGAAAACCGTACTAGTACACGTAAACATTAGACTTAGGTAGCGCTTTTATTAATTTATTTTGAAGTTAGTACCACAGCCGTGATATGGAATCCTGTGCAAGCGCGTGAACCGCGGACGCGCGGTCGATCGAACGGTGTGTCACCGTTTCGCGCTCGAAGGACATCCACCGAACCTTTTTGTGTGTGTGAAAACAATCCTCGAATATTACTCAACTTTTTTTTCCTGGGAAAGTTCTTGACGCTGCAATATTTCCATATATTTGAATTTAGCTCCAGTTTGTGTTTATTTGGATTTGGACGTTTTAGGTGCGCCCTAGTTTTTTTAATACTTAATTTGTGTGTGTGACTGAGAGAGAATGTGTGTATGTGTCCATATGTGTGTTGTGGCGGAAGGGCAATGTGGAGACGGTGTGCGTGTGATACAGACATAGAGAGGTGTGAATGTGCAAATGATCATGCATGAGTGAGACATAGACAAATGCCGATACGTTGTGTATACATGAGAGAACGGTCTTATAGTTTACTTGTATGTGTGTGTGTGTGTGTGTGAGAGAGAGAGAGAGAGAGAGAGACACACATGCAGCATATGCATCAACGCGCACATTTTGACACCCTCACTCGGCCCCTGCCCACCTCAAGGCCCGCACAATCTCTTCGTGAATACCCATTTATCTCCTTAGGTTTGTTTTCGCTCAATATCTAGCACACACACACACACACGTAGCACAACACACACACACTCCCCCGAGCACACAATTCATCCACATCCAAGGTTATACGGCGACCACTCTCGCTTGTGCTTCTTTGCACCCCAACATGCACAACACCTCAATCTTCAAAGAGGGCATCGAGCAGATCGAAGACGGTGACCACACCGCGCTAGAGAATGCAGGGTCATTTGGAAGCAGCGTGATGTGACGACGGTTGACTGACTCCTCCCCCCACCCTCTCTCTCTTGCACAAAATTACCGATCCCTCTCTCCCCCGTACAAAATTGTCAATCCCTCAACCCATGAGATCCTTCCCCTCTCGTCCATGTTTTTCCAGCTCTCTCATCAAACATGTTGTCTCTTCTCCTTCCACGTATACAGAATCCGGATGCACACGCATCTCACGTATATTACATGTCTCCATCTTTCTCACGGACCTAACTTCTTCCTCTCTCTTTCTCTTTCTCTCCCTCTCTCTGTCTCGTTAGGTTTGTCTTCTACTCTCTCGTCCACATACATACAATCTTTCCCGCCCTATCTGCTCCATCTTCAAAAGCTCTCTCTGCACGTTTCCTTCACACAATGGGATATGTCAAAATGTTGCTTCTATAATGGCCGATGTAGAGTTTTGGTTGTTTTTGTTGCATCCTACAAAGTAATAACTATGAAATGCATTTAGATTCGCATTTGACTGGGATTATGTGAGTTTGAGCATGCTGTGAAGTACTATAGACCTTGCATACATCTTGGGATTCGACAATGATTGTAACTATTGAATTGTATAGACCATTACATTCGAAGTCAATAGCCTAATATATTTATTTCACAATTTCAACAAATGATTAGTTCACTACAAACTAAGAAAACAAATGTGTACTCCCTCCATTTTTATTTAAGTCCGCGTATTAGCATTGGTCAAAGTCAAGTTTTGTAAACTCTCAGAAAGCTTATAACAAAAAATATTAACATATACAATAACAAATAAATACCATTAGATTCATTATTGAATGTACTTCCACATCATACATATTTGTTATGGTAAATGTTTATATTTTTATATAAACTTGGTCAAACTTTAGGAAGTTTGACTTCGGTCAAAACTAATATGCAGAGTTTACTACTACTACTCGCTAGTTGCTTAGGCGAATCACTCAATACGCCACACGGGGAGTCTAGTGTCACAAAATTTTGAGGTCGGCGGGAAAATCTCCCGCAACCCTGATTCGAGTAGTGGGAAGTTACCAACATAGTCTTCGGAACAGGCCTACGGACGACGCTTGGTAGGGGGCTATTTTCGTAACTTTAGGTTCACCCTACCTAGCCAGCCCCACACTGGCACCCAGAGTAGTACACCTAAATACTCCCCATTTTCTATCCACACCGTGAAATAAACTTCTCCACGGCACTGCAGCCTTTGTGCTCCTCCCCTTTACATCGGCGCACTCATCCACCGCAATGCATCTGCCTCATCGACGACCTCATATGCCGCATTGGGGCCGGTCCACCGTCGTCATCGTAGACGGAGCCTCTTCCCCGGCATCGTCTTCCACGGTCTCGGATCTGCTTCCCAGAAGCCTACGACAAGCGCAGAAGTACCACCGTCGTGGACAATGAACTGACTCCCATTGCCGACCATGACTGACACAGACCGCCGCGACCTACCCTTCAATTTTCCTGGGTGCTATTGTTCCCATAAAAGTAATTGGTTATAGCCTCCATTGTCCAACAGAATATCAGCTTGTAATTGTGCGTCGCTCCTGTATCGCGATGTGCTTGGGTAGGTTTTTCATCTGCAACCAGCAGTGTGGCAAATGATGGAAAGGTTTTTAGAACTAGCAAGATGCCCATGCGTTGCACGCATCAAGATGCATTTGTATAAGTAGTTTATCTTGTGGGAGAAAAGGATGAACGAGGGAAGGACTTATTTGCAAATCTGGGGAGGGGTATGGGTATCTTTTTGCAAAATTCCCATTTGTTTCCTTCCTATCTGTCAGATTTAAATCGGACGGCCTATATTGCCAAGAAAAAAAAGTATACAGAAAAAAAGTAGACAGTAAAGAAAGTAGAGATAAATATTAAATATTAAATATAAAATAAATATAACCGTAGAGAAGAGAGTAGAGATAGCAGAGACGTCGGGAAAGGATCACACGCGCGCGGGAAAAAGCGGCCGGGCATGCGCTAGTTTTGGCGCGCGGCGTTCGGCGCGCTTTATAAAATCCAACGCCCTCCCACCGCTCCGTGCCTTGCCACCGCTCTGTGCCTCACCACCGCTCTCTCCCCGCTCTTTTTCGCCTCGCCGCCGCTGCGCCACCATGTCGCCGCGTCGCCAGGAAACTTGGGGGTACCGCAGCGTCCGCGCACGCCCCTCCGGCGGCTTCTCCGCCGAGATCCGGTTCCGCGGGATTTGCCTCGGCCTCGGCAATTTCGACACCGCCAACGAGGCCGCCCGCGCATACGACGCTGTGGCGTGGCGCCGCTGGTGGCCTCATAGAATATTTAACTTCCCCAATGTGCCGACGCGGGAGCGGGCGCAGGAGATCGCGCCTCTGCTGCGGCTTAGCACCGACGAGGATCGTCGCAACAACCGGAGGCGGGACCACCGTCTCGGAATCGCCAAGATGGACGAGGAAGCCATCGCGCTGTGGCGCCAAGACTTCCCACAGGACATCATCAACGAGTGCGAGTTCTACGCGCAAAGGAGGGCGGAGAGGGATAAGAGGAGGGCGGAGTGAGCCGCCTATCGCGAGGACAAGCGTAGGCGAAAAGCGGACGCTCAATTCAACATGAGGCTAGGAGCAGCGTCGCCCTGGGAATCCGACGACGATCGGTATCTTCACGCCTACAGTCAGACGTCGGAGGAGGACATCACCGAGGAGGAGTCGGACAACGAGGAGTAGTTGAATTATCTTTTTTTTATCTATCTATGCTGAGAACTATCCTCTACTCTCTAGCATCTACTTCTCGATCTCAGCACTCTAAACGCTTTTTTAGAACCGCCGCCCGTTGCGATTCTGTTAGAGATGCTCTAACATGGCAGACGAGTGCTTTAATGTTGCCCACAAGATGCGCGAGTATTACTAGTAGTATTTTTCTTGCCATGTTGAGATTTTAAAACCACGAGTGTGAACATGCAGAGGAGCAATGAAGACCAAACACAGGATATTTGGGACATCTTCAAGGAGCGTGGCAAGTTAAAGAGGAGCTGCACCGAACTTGTAAAACGAGCTTTGGTAAGTAACACCCTTTCAATTATTTTCGTTTAGCCTCGTGTTCTTCGATGTGTATATGTTGTAGTTTCTGTTTCTCTTAAGCGTGGTGTTCTTCGATGTGTAATGAGAAGAGTCTTAATCGTCCTAATGCTTTCGTTTTTAACTTGATGTAGGAAGTGGGTGTTCTCACCTTGTAGTCTGTTTTTATATTTCTTTTCCTTTTGAATTCACTTCTCCGAGTTCTGTTTATCTGGCTTCTACTTAATGGATCTAGGTTTCTCTGAGTATTGATCTAAAAAAGAAGTAACTTCATGTCAGGATGCAGTTCCTACGAGGAGGGAAGTATGGTCAACCTCGAGATCATGTTTCCCAAATGAGGCTGGATTACACACAAGGTGCCAGTTCCCTGATGATGTTGGATTAGACACAAGGTGCAAATTCTCAGATGATGCTGGATTACACACAAGCCAGGTGGAGTTGTCAGTTGTTCGTGTCCTCGTGGCATTAGTAAAGGCTGAAAGAAAGCGTGCAGCAGCCCTTGAGAATGTAGCTGAGTTCCTGAAGAAGCGAAAAGAGCAATCAGATGCTCTCTTCACCCAAGCCAAAGAAGAGATGGAAGAAGCCAGAAATAAGCTAGAAGAGGCAGAGCAGGCTAGGCGTCTCCTGCTATCTAAAACTGTTGTCAATACAAAATTTCCTTCATGATAGCTAGGTTCAAATGTTTATCCAGTCAGCATGCCTGTTGTGATGTCTGTGCATCTACTGATGTGGCACAAAATGTTTTTTTGGGTCATGTAATAACAACAATTACTTTCCAAACAATAACAGACGAGGCATTGGACATGGTATAGTTCACGCGCAAGCCCGACATTCCAAGTTCAACTTCCACATCAAACTCATGTTCACAGATATCTGCACATTCATACATAATGTCCACAACCATGATTCACTTCAAAGCCAAAAAAAATGTGAGGAGAGTTATAAATAAAGAAAAACCTCTACTGGTTCCTGCTACCAGTGCGAGCACAACAAGTCAAGACCATGCGTAAATTAATTATATTTTTGTCATTTTTTCTGTTCTAAAATGCCTGCCGGCTCGCGGAAGTACGTGTTGCCGGCACACGCATGGATTCAATGAAGGCAGGCGGGGCAGTCTTAAGCTAGTTGCACGCGGCGAGGAGGCGTGCTCAGCCGGGCCTGCAGCGACTACGGCCCTCTTGGCCGGCGCGCCAGTTCAATGCCTGCGCTATGAGAGGTCGCGTCCGTATCAGAGCAATCACTCCCTCCAGTCCTTTTTTGTTTGGGTATAACAAAACCTTGTTTTCCATTCACATTTTACAAGTGAAATTCGTGGACAAACTTTGACCCAAAGTACGATGGGGACTAGTAAACCAGAATGGAGGTAGTAGTTTTTTTTAATCAAAGAAGGGTTTCGCCTTCTGATTACTGAAAACCAGCATCTAAATCTAAGCTATAGTATATGCCCTAGAACTACCAGGTTCAACATCTCGCAACATAAACCCATACAACCATACGCCAAGGAGGTACGTAGTACTATGAATTCCATTTTCGCTCCATACAAATTGTTCTAAAAACTACTTACTACTTATAACGTGCCATTGAAAATCGAAACTCTTAACCCCGCTAAAAAAACGATATTTTAAACGTGGCTACTCGATCTGTGGCAACTGGCGACCACCGCGCTCCAAGTCGTTCACCTGTGGTCCCGACCATCAACTCCTACAAAGGTGCCCGCGACCACCACGTACCCGGTACCCGTGAATGCAGCAATCGTGCACCTAGGGTTTTAGGGTTTATTTGTTAATGTCACCTTTACGTAACACTCATGTGTGCGAGACAGCGAGAGGCCGACTGCGTGCATGTGCCTCTTCTCTTCGTATATGTACTCCACCATTTGTCTGATGTCCAAAAAATTATAATAACTACTAGCAATGTGCCAATGCGTTGCCACATGATCAAAGTGGATTAATACATATTCACCGATTTGATAGAAAAAAAGTCTAGTTTTGAAATACGTATATCACTAAAAATATGTTATGTTTCACTCAAAATATATCCCTTTGGCGGTTTTGATGAGATAAGGGAGGAATGTTGTTGGTTTCAAGATTCGAGAAGTGGTATATGTCTAATTTCTACTCTTGCTAGAAAGATGCCCGTGCGTTGCACGGAACATCAAGATCTTGTGGGAGAAAAGGATGAACGAGGGAAGGCCTTGTCTGCAAATGTGGTGAAGAGTGTGGGTAAATTGCCATATTTCCCTTCCTATTCATCAGATATAAATTGGACGACCTACATTGCAGGATGGCAGGCCCACCATCATCACCAACTCTATTTTTTATCCCTACTCTTATAAAAAGCATTGTCGGTGATGATCGTGTGCCTGCCATCCTGCAATATAGGTCGTCCAATCTATATCTGACGGATAGGAAGGAAACTATGACAATTTTGCAAAAAGATACCCACACCCCTCTCCATATTTGCAAATAAGGCCTTCCCTCGTTCATCCTTTTCCCCCACAAGATAAACTACTCATACAAATGCATCTTGATGTTCCGTGCAACGCATGGGCATCTTGCTAGTTGTTGCAAAAAGCCCATGTGTGTGAGAGAGAGGGAGCGTGGAGGAGGATGGAGTGCATGTGTGACAAAGACACAAGTAGTGTGTGTGCGATAGGTATCGGCTTAAAATGAGGCGATAGTGTGTGTGTGTGCACGATTGAGAGGGCGTGTCTCAAGAAGGGAAGAAAAAGCTACATAGATACAAGGAGCGGGAGAGAGACATGTATGCGATGGTGGAAGCATGAGTGTGCGGGTGTATAAACCTATCTAGAGGATAGCTAGTCGATAAATGTTTGTGAGAGAAATACGAGTCGGGGTGCAAAAGCGAGAGTTTTGTGTGTGTGAGAGAGACACGGTAGTCGGGAAGGGGAGTGGAAGCAGGAGTTGTGTGTGTGTGTCTGTGAGAGAGAGAGAGGAGACGGTAGTCGGGGTTGTCTGATCGGTGTCAGTCTGGGATGGAGACGAAAAGGAGACCGCAACAAATGTTGTTTCTACAGGAGAGAGAGAGTAATTTTAGTGGTATGAGTCATATGTAGAGACATATAGGGTGTGTGAGGGAATCCCATAGAGAGAAAGACAAAGTGAAAGACAAGTGGAGACTGTGTGTGTGGCGATGAAAAAGAAATCTTAGGTACCGAGTGATACCAGAGAACAGTAGAGACGTGAGAGATAATGAAAACCATGTAATGTATAATGATAGGGTGAGTGTGACAGTTCTCAAGGGAGACGTCGAGAGACCATGTTTGCGAGGATAGGAGAAACATGAAGTGAGCGTGCGGGTGAGCTAGAGAAAAGAGAGTGATAGCTACCTGAAGGAGCATGCATGCGAGAGAGATGGGCGTGAAAGGAGTGAACAAAAAAGGAATTCAAATATTTGAATTCGAGATGATGATACATGTAATCCATACTCGAACCAAAATTGATCTATCAAACATGCATACTCATATGAATTCATGCACATCTATGTTATTTAATATGTAGATATTACTGATCCATACATTTTAGTAGAACATAATTTGGTTAAATTTTTTCGAATTCAACCTTAAGATTTTGATATCGTTGTATTTGTAAATCATATTATACATATAAAGGAGCAGAATTCTTTGTTGTGCTTTTGAAAGTATATATAAAAAATGATGTATATAGAATGTAATTCCAATTGAAAATGGATCATGCCCGATAAAAAATAGTAGACAAACGGGATACGAATTGAGTTTGGCAGTCGCCTTTCAAAATGGCTGTTGTTGGTTCCCTTCCCGCTCAATATTTGGGAAGAAGACCAGGCCCTCTATAAATAGGGCCAGCCACCACAGTAGAGATCCAATCGGATCCGAACCTAGCTCACCAACACCATCACAAGAACACATCTCCTTGTGAGGCTATTCTTCCTCTGTACTGTTCTATAATGCCCCGTATTCGATGCACCAGGTGTCTGCCAGTTATTCGCTGTAGTTGCCTTGTCATTTGCTTGCGTGTTGCACTTTGCCATGTCATCATCTGCATTTCATATCATGTCATCATGTGCATTTCATTTTGCATACGTGTTCATCTCATGCATCTGAGCATTTCCCCCGTTGTCCGTTTTGCAATCCGGCGCTCCTATGTCATCCGGCGTCCCCCTCTTCTCTCTTTTCATGAGTGGGTGCTAAACTTTCTCGGAATGGCCCGAGGTTTGCCAAGCGGCCTTGGTATAGCACCGGTAGACCGCCTGTCAAGTTTCGTACCATTTGGAGATCGTTTGATACTCCTACGGTTAACAATGTAACTACAAAGCCCTCTTTGAGTTGCAGCCCAGCACCCCTTCCAGAGTGGCCCAAAACCCAGCAAACTCCCCTCCATGCTCTGGGTCATTCGATCACGATCGTGTGGGCAAAAACCGCTCCTCATTTGGACTCTCCTAGCTCCCTCTACCTATAAATAAGTCTCCCCCTCCAAAAATCCCGGATCATTTCCACCCTAACCCTAGCCCCGCTCCTCTCCGCGCCGCCGGACACGTCCGGACGGAGCCGGACGCGTCCGCCGCCGCGCCCCCGGCGAATCGGGAGCCGCTGCGTGGCCTGCGCCGCCGCCCCGCGCCGCCGGCCCGCTCGGCCCGCTCCTGGCCCTCGCGGGCCCAGTCCGCTCGCCGCCGCGCCCGAGTCATCCCCGTCCGCCACGTGGCCACCCCGGCCTCCCGCGCGCCACCGCCGGCCCGCAGGCCCAGGCCGGCCCCCGCGGCCCATCGCTCCGCGCCGTCAGCCTCTCCCCGGCCCGTCCGCGCTGCCGCCAAGTCCGGCTGCGCCACCGCCCGGCTCGGCCGCCTCGCCGCCGGCGAGCTTCGCGCTCCGCCGCCCAGCCTCCCCGTCCGCGCCGTCATGCCCCAAGGGCGCCGCCGCCAGGCCCTGGCCCGCGCACCTCTCGCAACCCCGGAGCCCCGCGCCTCTCCCGCTGCCGCGCCCCGCACGCCACACGTCCCGTCGCCGGCGGATCTCGCCGTCGACCGCCGCCCTTCGTCGTCACCCGTTCCGCGCGCCGCCGGCCGGAGAGCCCTGGCGCCCGCATCACCTCCAGCCGGTGCCCTGCCAAGCTTCCTCGCCACCGGTCACTGTCTCCAGCGTCGCCCGCCATCTCCGGCGAGAACTCCAGCAGATCTGGATCGGGACCAGATCCACCGGGAGTCGAACCAAACAGCGCCCCGTCCCGCCTGGATCTCTCTGTCCCGAACGACCGCGTCCACTTTTCGAGAGGTTCCCGTTTTGTTGCGATCGTGAGGATGCGTTTGTCTACGTGTGGTTCATCTTCGTGGCTTGATCTTCTTCATGGACTCGTTCTTCTTCGTTGCGGGATTTCAGGCAAGATGACCGCTACCCTGGATCTCACTACTATCATTGCTATGCTAGTTGCTTCGTTCTATCACTATGCCGCGTTACCTATCTGTTGCTCTTCAAGCCTCCCAAATTGCCATGAACCTCTAACCTTTGACACCATTCCTAGCAAACCGTTGCTTGGCTATGTAACCGCTTTGCTCAGCCCCTCTTATAGCGTTGCTAGTTGCAGGTGAAGTTGAAGATTTCTCCATGGTGGAAGGCTCGGCCTTATGCCTGGTGTTTTGTTCCACTCTTGCCGCCCTAGTTTCCGTCATACCGGTGTTATGTTCCCGGATTTTGCGTTCCTAACGCGGTCGGGTGATTTATGGGACCCCCCTGACAGTTCGCTTTGAATAAAACTTGTCCAGCAAGGCCCAACCTTGGTTTTACCATTTGCCTCACCACCACCTATACGTTTCCCTTGGGTCGGCCAACCCGAGGGTCATCTTTATTTTGGCCCCCCCGGGCCAATGCTTGTCTAAGTGTTTGTCCAAACCGAGCGATGTCCGGCGCCCCCTGGGCAACCAGGGTCTATGCCAACCTGACGTCTGGCTCATCCGGTGTGCCCTGAGAACGAGATATGTGCAGATCCTATTGGGATTTGTCGGCATAGTGGGAGGCTTTGCTGGTCTTGTTTTACCATTGTCGAAATGTCTTGTAAACCGGGATTCCGAGACTGATCGGGTCTTCCTGGGAGAAGGTCTATTCCTTCGTTGATCGCGAGAGCTTGTCATGGGCTAAGTTGGGACACCCCTGCAGGGTATAAACTTTCGAGAGCCGTGCCCGCGGTTATGTGGCAGATGGGAATTTGTTAATGTCCGGTTGTAGATAACTTGACACCAGATACAAATTAAAACGCATCAACCGCATGTGTAGCCGTGATGGTCTCTTCTCGGCGGAGTCCGGGAAGTGAACATGGTCTTTGGGTTATGTTTGACATAAGTAGGAGTTCAGGATCACTTCTTGATCATTACTAGTTGACGACCGTTCCTTTGCTCCTCTTCTCACTCTCATTTGCGTATGTTAGCCACCATATCTTGCTTAGTCGCTGCTGCAACCTCACCATTTTACCCCTTCCTTTCCCATTAAGCTTTGCTAGTCTTGATACCCATGGTAATGGGATTGATGAGTCCTCGTGGCTCACAGATTACTACAACAACAGTTGCAGGTACAGGTTATGCGATGATCATGACGTGAGAGCGATGCTTGCTTGCGTTGAGTTTCTTCTTCTGCTTCTTCTTCGATCAGGGGATAGGTTCCAGGTCGGCAGCCTGGGCTAGCAGGGTGGTTATTGTTTGAGTTTCTGTTTATGTATCATCCGTAGTTGGATGTTGATCTCTTGTATGATGATGTTGTATTCGTGTGGCATTGTATGCCTTATGTACGTATCCCCATCTATTATGTAATGTTGATGTAATGATATCCACCTTGCAAAAGCGTTTCAATATGCGGGTCTATCCTTGGTGGGACTTTCGAGTTCCTTTTGGATAGGGTCGCATATTGGGCATGACAAGTTGGTATCAGAGCCTCGACCGACCCTAGGAGCCCCCTTGATTGATCGTGTAGTTTGGCCGCTGTTGAGTATAGAAGAAAACTGTTTTCGGAGTCTAGTTATATCAGAGAGTAGGAATTCTTTTTACTCCTCAGCCACTTCGTCGCTCTGGTGAGGAATCTTGACGTAGGTGTTTTGAATTACTCCTCTTCCCGTTCAAATTTTTCTTTAGGATCACGCTGTTAGTTTTCGTTCGTTGTCCATCCTCTTTTATCCGGAGCATTCCTCGTCAAGCTGATTCAAACCTCTCTCTCTTTGGGATATCAATCCTCAGCTCTTTTCGACATCGTTGTTTTTCCCTGTCCGAAGTTGTCTTTGTTTGTCCCACCTGCCCTCCCTTCTTCTTCTCGGAACCGGAGTCCGTAATCGAGTATCCATCCTACTCGTGCGAAGCCTTTGCTTTCTTTCCTCAATGATTTCAACCGGTGTTCTCTCTTAAAGATATTTGTCGTTTCCCCTTCCAGTTGCCCTTGTTTTCCCGCCCTCCCACCCTTTTTATTCCCGGAGTCTGACTCTCTCTCGACCATCTATTTCATTCGCTCGGAGCCTCTTCAGTATTCCCTGAATTATCTCAACTGGTGAATTCTCATCTCATTTGGCGTTCTTCATCTCTTTTTCTTTCCGGTGGATTCAATTCAAGTTTTTCGGGTTGTTCATATTCTTTTTCCTCGGCTCAAGTGTTTTTCCCTGCTCGTTCGCCTCTCGCCAGTTTATCATTCCGGAGTTCAGAAGACATCTCAGGAGAGTCGTCTGTGTCCCAATTAATTCGAGGTTGTCACCTCATTCAAATATTTCAATCATTCTGGTGCATCATCTACCTCTTCAACAATCCTTTCCAACGATGTTATCTCTTCAGTGGGCCCTAACCCACAGGTCTTTTCCCAGGATCTTACCTGACTCTTCTGATTCCCTGGAGTTATTTCTCATTTCTTTTCAAGTTTGACGTAAGAATGGACCCCATCACTCACTTGCCTTCTCCAAGATCTCATTCAAATTCTTTTCATTGTTGGCTCAACCTCTTCGCTTTTCATTCTCCCGCAGTATCTCAGTAAATTTTGGTGGTATTTTTCGTCGTCATTTGAAGACCGAAGAAGAGTTTTCCTCTAAATCTTGTCCGTTCTTCCGAAGATTCGTGGTTCTAGCTTCATGCTACCCTCTCGAATTATTCCGTCTGTCGGAAATTCCTTTTTCTCAACCATCCGGAGTATTTCAGGAGTTGATTTCTGTTTCTTTTCACCGGAGGCATCATTCCTGTTATCGTTCTCTATTTATCCCGGCGCTTCGATCAAATGTTCTTTAATCAGCTCGAGTTCCTCCTGTTCTTTTGCATCTAAATCCCCTCAAGCATATTTGTTCTTCTAATTCTTCCCGGTGATTCTTTCTCTTTCGGCAGTCATTTCCGAATTCTAATGGTGGTTCTTTCAGATTCTTTTTCCTTGATTATCATTTTAATTCATTCGTTCTTTTCAATCCTACCGGTGGTTCATGAAGACCTTCTCAAGTTTGCGATATGTCACTTCTCAATCCTTTTCAAGAATAATAAGTAGTATGCAAGAATCCATTGCTTGTCATCAATTTAATTTGATGAAGGATAAGCATACAATAAATCTTATTCTTATTTCCTCGTAATGATTAATCCCTTACTTCGGAGTTTATTCGCGAGTAAATTCTAGTTCCAAGTGTTTTCATCTTTTTCTTTTCCGGAGTTCAAATTTCCTCGGCCATCTCGTCGGAACCTCCATTTAATCATCGCAAGGCTCATCTTTTTCTTTCATCCTTCTTTCTATCTCATCATCCTTTTGTCACCGGAGTTCTTCATGGTGGTTCTTCATGACTTAATTCATTCCTCAAGAGTTCATCAACATTTTGTTGGCAAAATTCAAGTACCTTTTCTTCTTGCATCTCGAAGTGCAATTAGGTCTCCCTATCCTTTTGAAGTGGAGTTTTGCATTTCTTCGTTTCTTCTCAGCTATTTAATCTTTTCCGTTTGTGGTTGGTTATCACCTCATAATTTCTGAGATGTTATCCATAAATCCACAACAAGCTTATTCTTTTCGTTGTTGATTTTCTCAACAACTCCGTTCAATCTTTTCTTCTAAGGTTGCTTTCAATTTCATTCGTTGCACAAGTTGTCATATCCTTATCCGTTCTTTTCATTCAACTATTTCAATTTTTTCCGGAGGTTTTGTGTCATGTCTTTATCAAGTATCATTCCATCCTCTCAAGCTCGTGTTCCATCCTTCCATTTTCAGCCAGAGTGCTGCCTAAATCCTTTCAGTCTTATTCGTTTCTTTTCTCATTCTAACCACTCCGGTTAGAACGGGTGATTTCATAGTCTATCTAATTCCGTGAGCTTTCGATTCTCGTCATTCTCGTGGTTCCTCTCTTCTTCTCGGGTGCTCTCGAGTCTTTGCTTCTTCTCTTGAGTTCTTGTTTCACCTCATCCCTTTTTCCCTTCCATCTCGGTCCTAAGATCTCGGGACGAGATCTCTTGTTAGTGGAGGAGTGTTGTAACGCCCCGGATTCGATGCGCCAGGTGTCTGCCAGTTATTTGCCGTAGTTGCCTTGTCATTTGCTTGCATGTTGCACTTTGCCATGTCATCATCTACATTTCATATCATGTCATCATGTGCATTTCATTTTGCATACGTGTTCATCTCATGCATCCGAGCATTTTCCCCGTTGTCCGTTTTGCAATCCGGTGCTCCTATGTCATCTGGCGTCCCCCTCTTCTCTCTTTTCGTGAGTGGGTGTTAAACTTTCTCGGAATGGCCCGAGGTTTGCCAAGTGGCCTTGGTATAGCACCGGTAGACCGCCTGTCAAGTTTCGTGCCATTGGGAGATCGTTTGATACTCCTACGGTTAACCGGGTAACCGCAAAGCCCTCTTTGAGTTGCAGCCCAACACCCATTCCAAAGTGGCCCAAAACCCAGCAAACTCCCCTCCATGCTCTGGGCCGTTCGATCACGATTGTGTGGGCGAAAACCTCTCCTCATTTGGACTCTCCTAGCTCCCTCTACCTATAAATAAGTCTCCCCCTCCAAAAATCCCGGATCATTTCCACCCTAACCCTAGCCCCGCTCCTCTCCGCGCCGCCGGACACGTCCGGACGGAGCCGGACGCGTCCGCCACCGCGCCCCCGGCGAATCGGGAGCCGCCGCGTGGCCTGCGCCGCCACCCCGCACCGCCGGCCCGCTCGGCCCGCTCCTGGCCCTCGCGGGCCCAGTCCGCTCGCCGCCGCGCCCGAGTCATCCCCGTCCGCCACGTGGCCACCCCGGCCTCCCGCGCGCCACCGCCGGCCCGCAGGCCCAGGCCGGCCCCCGCGGCCCGTCGCTCCGCACCGTTAGCCCCTCCCCGGCCTGGCCGCGCCGCCGCCCGGTACGGCTGCGCTGCCGCCCGGCCCGGCCGCCTCGCCGCCAGCGAGCTTCGCGCTCCGCCGCCCCGCCTCCCCGTCCGCGCCGCCATGCCCCAAGGGCGCAGCCGCCAGGCCCTGGCCCGCGCACCTCCCGTGACCCCGGAGCCCCGCGCCTCTCCCGCCTCCGCGCCCTGCACGCCGCACGTCCCGTTGCCGGCGGATCTCGCCACCGACCGCCGCCCTTCGTCGTCGCCCGTTCCGCGCGCCGCCGGCCGGAGAGCCCCGGCGCCCGCATCACCCCCAGCCGGTGCCCTGCCGAGCTTCCTCGCCACCGGTCGCCGTCTTCGGCGTCACCCGCCATCTCCAGCGAGAACTCCGGCGGATCTGGATCGGGACCAGATCCACCGGGAGTCGAACCAAACGGCGCCCCGTCCCTTCTAGATCTCTCCGTCCCGAACGACCGCGTCCACTTTTTGAGAGGTTCCTTTTTCGTTGCGATTGTGAGGATGCGTTCGTCTACGTGTGGTTCGTCTTTGTGGATTGATCTTCTTCATGGACTCGTTCTTCTTCCTTGCGGGATTTCAGGAAAGATGACCGCTACCCTGGATCTCACTACTATCATTGCTATGCTAGTTGCTTCGTTCTATCGCTATGCTGCGTTACCTATCTGTTGCTCTTCAAGCCTCCCAAATTGCCATGAACCTCTAACCTTTGACACCATTCCTAGCAAACCGTTTCTTGGCTATGTTACGGCTTTCCTCATCCCCTCTTATAGCGTTGCTAGTTGCAGGTGAAGTTGAAGATTTCTCCATGGTGGACAGGGTTATGTTGGGATATCATAATATCTCTTATATTATTAATGCATCTATATACTTGGTAAAGGTTGGAAAGCTCGGCCTTATGCCTGGTGTTCTGTTCCACTCTTGCCGCCCTAATTTCCGTCATACCGGTGTTATGTTCCTGGATTTTGCGTTCCTAACGCGGTTGCGTGATTTATGGGACCCCCCTGACAGTTCGCTTTGAATAAAACTTGTCCAGCAAGGCCCAACCTTGGTTTTACCATTTGCCTCACCACCACCTATACCTTTCCCTTGGGTCGGCCAACCCAAGGGTCATCTTTATTTTAGCCCCCCCGGGCCAATGCTTGTCTAAGTGTTGGTCCAAACCGAGCGATGTCCGGCGCCCCCTGGGCAACCAGGGTCTATGCCAACCCGACGTCTGGCTCATCCGGTGTGCCCTGAAAATGAGATATGTGCAGCTCCTATCGGGATTTGTCGGCACAGCGGGAGGCTTTGCTGGTCTTGTTTTACCATTGTCGAAATGTCTTGTAAACTGGGATTCCGAGACTGATCGGGTCTTCCTGGGAGAAGGTCTATTCCTTCGTTGATCGTGAGAGCTTGTCATGGGCTAAGTTGGGACACCCCTGCAGGGTATAAACTTTCGAGAGCCGTGCCCGCGGTTATGTGGCAGATGGGAATTTGTTAATGTCCGGTTGTAGATAACTTGACACCAGATCCGAATTAAAACGCATCAACCGCGTGTGTAGCCGTGATGGTCTCTTCTCGGCGGAGTCCGGGAGGTGAACACGGTCTTTGGGTTATGTTTGACGTAAGTAGGAGTTCAGCATCACTTCTTGATCATTACTAGTTGACGCTCGTTCCTTTGCTCCCCTTCTCGCTCTCATTTGCGTATGTTAGCCACCATATCTTGCTTAGTCGCTGCTGCAACCTCACCATTTTACCCCTTCCTTTCCCATTAAGCTTTGCTAGTCTTGATACCCATGGTAATGGGATTGCTGAGTCCTCGTGGCTCACAGATTACTACAACAACAGTTGTAGGTACAGGTTATGCGATGATCATGATGCGAGAGCGATGCTTGCTTGCGTTGAGTTAATTCTTCTGCTTCTTCTTTGATCAGGGGATAGGTTCCAGGTCGGCAGCCTGGGCTAGCAGGGTGGTTATTGTTTGAGTTTCTGTTTATGTATCATCCGTAGTTGGATGTTGATCTCTTGTATGATGATGTTGTCTTCGTGTGGCACTGTATGCCTTATGTACGTATCCCCATCTATTATGTAATGTTTATGTAATGATATCCACCTTGCAAAAGCGTTTCAATATGCGGGTCTATCCTTGGTGGGACTTTCGAGGTCCTTTTGGATAGGGTCGCATATTGGGCGTGACATGTTCATCATCAGCCCAAGAAGCAATCCACCACACCACACACTGGATTAGGGTATTACACCACAACTGTGGCCCGAACCAGTATAAACCCCGTGTCTCTTGTGTTGTTCATCGTTCTAGCTGAGAATCGCGGCGAGGTTGAGGGCGTGTTTCGGTAGGGAAAAGATCTTCATGCGCACCCCAGAGTTCGAACCTTAAGGGTTTTGCCGGAACCCGATATCCGACAGTAGTGTTGTTCAAATTTGGTTCCTGACAAAGGGGTTTTTGGGGCACTTTGATCAAGATTTCCTTCTCTCCAATTTGTGCCATTTGTTCTAGATGCATATTTAGACCATTTGAGCATGTGCACCAAGTTTGAGGGCATTTGGATATGTTTGGCAATGTAAAGTTGCTCAAACTTCAAAATGGACAGAAATGGTCTTGAAGGGTTTTGGTGATGTTATCTTGTTCTCCAAGACGTGATACTTGGCAAGATCACCAAATATGGCACTTGTGATATGCTAGAATTTTATTGGAATTTTTTTGGGAATACCTCCTTTGTAAATAGTTCAAAATCTTGAAATATCCAAAAAGGGTTTTTGAGGGGTTTGACCAATATTTTGAACATGACCATGTGTTGAAACTCTTATATATGGACAATATATGTCCACTGAGCTTCCCTAAATTTTCACAAATATTTTGAAAGCATAAAAATAATTTTATCCTATTAAATACCATTTCTGGTCTAAAGAAAAAGCCTTTAAATAAAATAGCAAAATAAATTTTAAGATTATATTTTTGTGGTTTATGGGAGTCCTATACCTGATAGGAGTCAAAAATACTCTTTGAAAGATTTTTCATACCCCAAATCAAGTATTGTAGTGCAAACCTCAATTCAGGGTTTTTGGGAAAAAGTAAATTTAGAAAAATAATTTTTGGCAAAATTATTTTTGTAAGAAAATTTTGTATTGTACTATACACATGGCATGATCATGATCATTGGGGCAAAAGTTTGGAGCACGGAGAAGGAGTATAAGAGTTAGAGGATTTATTTGATTTTTAGAGCACTTGCAAATAGCAGACAAAAATCCAATCAAGCAAAGTCCAAAACACTCAAAAGTTTTTGTAAAACCACATTTTGTCATGATTTATTAGATTAAGTGTTGTGGCATGAAAATCAGGGTGTGACAGACCTACCCCCCTTACAAGAATCTCGTCCCCGAGATTGCCAAACTAAGCGCAGAAAGGAATACGAAAACTTAAATCCGGGGTAGTCTTTACATCCTCATACTGCTTCTGCTTCCGTGTGATGCTCCATTGAATCTTGAAGTACTTGATGGTGTGGCTTCGTGTGTAGCATTCTGCTTGATCCAGGTTGCTAATGGGTTTCTTGCGGTAGGTTAGACCATGCTGGAGGATGATGGCTCGGTGATCGATGACCTTGTAATGATCGGGCTAGCTAGGAAGTTGGAAACACTCCCGGAGTTGTGTCGTGTGGAGAAACTTGTGCACAATGGGTAACTCAGGTGGTAGCTCCAGCTGGTAGCCATCTACTCTTCGTATTGCGGTGATCTTGGAGGGGGTCAATAAATCTTTGTGTGAGCTTCCCTTTGACATGGAAATACTCGGTTCGGTTGAGAGGAGTGGCTTGCAGATACACCTAGTCTTCGACGCAGATGTTTACTTCTTGACGATGGCGGTTGCTATAGTTCTTCCTCCTTGACATGGTGGTCTTCAGATGTCCCCTAACCAGCTGAACGGTTCTTCTTCCGTCTTTGGGTAGGCAAGTAGGTCACCAAATAAAGATGACAACCAACATGTCCAAGTACTCCATGAAGGCTTGGTCATGGGGTACATAAACTATGCTGGGGTATTGGTAGTGGTCATGGTTGACCATGGGTCAAGGTGTTCTCGACCTAGAGTCAAAGCGCAATTTTGTGATTCTACCATGTTGTGGCTTGGTAGGGATTAAGGGTTTGAAGGATTCTGGTGTGTAGGTGAACGTTTATCATCTCATCCTTAAGCACGGTTCCTGAGATGCCAATTGTTCTATCTAGTCTTCCAAAAAAATCACATCATATTACCGAAAGAAACATCCCGTATAGGTCAACTCCAATCATCACCCATGCTATTCATATCCTCATGGCTCCCGAGAGGAGATCCTAATAAAATCATACATGTCTACTATCCCCAAACTCATGTGTATGGCTATCCTCATGCAAAAATCCATGGGTGGAACATATAACTACCAAACTTGAATTAAACATGACAATCCAGGTGCTCAGCCTATTCTCCCAAGGTCAAAGATAGTGCATCCAAAGGAAACACGTTGTATGCCACTCCAAGATCTTGTTTCCTTCCTATGAATCAATTCCAACAGCCCATTAATTTCCATCAATCACTACACAATCCATTAATCCTACAAATCCAATGTCTATGGTGTTCCACACAATCTTCTAATGTCTTATAATCCACGAATACTTGAATGTGCTATATGTATTATAGTAAGTCCACCAATTCCCATTATCGGGGTCAAGTAAACTCCAAGACCAGGCTTATATAGATCCATAAATATACTCCGACAATTGATCCAATCTCCTTGTTTATTGTCCATTGAGAAACATGGTATCATGATCGAGATCATCAGTCTAAATCCAATTTACTCCGAACTATGTAGACTTACTTAGCATCTAGACTCCACTAGGATCACCTATTTAAATTCAAATTTACTCTGGGGTGATGAAAGCTATGCTACTCTATCCACATGATGCCACCAAGATCATCTACCAACATGAAAGCCTCATAATCCCCCAAAGTGTCTCAGATAATTCCTCAAGGTTACTAGTATAGCTCCATCAAGTCATTTGTCCTCTATTCGTATATCCTCAAATTGGTCTTCCCTATGGCATCGTCAGTTCTAGTGCTATCTCAGGATGATGACATGCTAGTTGACTATGTCCACTAGTTCCATAATGAACCCAATGCTGAGCAAGGTTACGGAGGCTTAACTAGTTATCTTGCAATTATGTGGGTTAAGCACATGGTTAAGGATTCAAGCTGGGTTATCATGTGAAGTCTCAAAGGGTCTAGGTATGGGCTTCCAATCTTGAGGAGTGAACATATATCTACGGGGTTGCACTTGGTCGAGGAGGTTGTAGAAAAAGTCTTCAGTGCTAGTTGATTGTTGAAGTAGAATCCCTGGTGTACCTTGTCTTGCCGGTCTTCAGTTGAGGAGAGACAGATGAGAGGGAAAAGTAGCATAGAGGAGGGGATTTCCTAAAGGGGGTTCTATAGTGCAGGTGCAAACAAACAAATGCCAAAAGAGCCAAGCCCAAGCATTAAGATAAGGGGGGTGTAGTCGCGTACTTGTTGCCTATGGCAAAAGGGAGACTTATATCAAAACACAAATAAATAAATACAAGCAACACACAATCATGGTTCTATTCGAACCATCATATGGACTCCACTGTACATAGGGGGTACATGACTCATCCTACCCTAGGGGTTCTCGGACTCAGTAGTCGTGCTTGCTTCGTGCCTCATGCAGTTTTCTAGGGTTTTCCTCAAGTGTCGCTACGTCTCTTGTAGTTGTTCGATGAAACAATCTGGGTTGAGCCTGAAGAGTCTTCAACAACTTCTCGCATGTTGAAGTGATGGGGTGAAGGTGGCTCCTCGTAGCTGGCATTGGCTTGGTCTTCTATTTTCTTCTTAACAATGACGACCCCTTTTGCCTTTTGAGGCGTCAAGGGTTCCGGGTAAGCAATCATTTACGCAATGACATTAACAAGGCATATTAGAGGTCCAACCCATCAATTACATTGATGACAATATCAACACCAAGAGCGGGGAATGAAGAGAACTGTTTTCCTGCTCACTATAGTGAGGCGGACCAAATGGCGAGGTTCTCATCCACCAGTGGTTGCCGATACAACAGCTGTAGTGATAGGGTTAGTCTTTTACCGATGTATATCTCGATCTTGCATATCCTATGCCCTGATCATCGTAGGCTAAGGTTGCATCATCTTGGGACAATGTTGAAGCTGTCACCATCCTCTGGGTCTTCATGTCCTTGTTACTTGAGACGGTCTCTTCTGTTGGTATTGTCTCGTCGTGGTGTCGCTAAACTTGTGTTCCGAAGATGTGGGTGAACGTCTGGCAAAGCGTATTCCTTCTAGATTATCCACAAGGATTACAAGGAATCCCGTGGTCAGGGGCATGAGGGTGCTAGCGATCGTTACAAAAAGTTTTGAAGGGGAAGAGGTTGATAAGGAAAATATATCTTAGTTTTCAAACAACTGAGAAGTGAAGGGAAGTATATATAGTTTTTTTTGCAGACTTAGTAATAGTTTTTGGAAATAACTTTAGCCTAACGAACGACCATGCTAACTAAGGCTTTCTACAATCAAGATGGCTCTGATACCAGCTATGTGGGGACCCCGACTCATAAGTCGTGATCACCGAATGCACATGTACAGTGATCCTATAGATCAATGCTCACTGAACACACAGAAGCTGAATAACAAGATTCTTACATCCATACATACCGTCGTACACAAGTAGGACCATTATGGTCAAGTCTTGAGTATATCATCACAGCGGAAATCTTCATCGACAACTTGGACCCATACCATCTGCCTTAACCCTACAGGCATTCTGACTGGGAAAGGGTCCTAGCTCGCATGTTCGTCACAAATGAACTTCTTTGTCAAATACCTGTTCTTCCAAGCCTGGCCAAATAAATAGCCAGGGATAAGCCAGTGAGTACGTTTGAATGTACTCGCAACCAACCTGAGAGTGATAACAGAATAATTATGCAAGGCTCTACTGCTAAATTGGCATTTTTGCGGAAAGCTAGTTTTTCTTATGCAAGTATGATCAACATTTATTAAGGACATGAATGCGTCTGCAACAAGTATCAGGAGGTTACAGACATCATTATCAAGAAAAGAGTTATAAACAAATCATGCTCAAGCTCATCATGACTTCCTCACGAATCACATCAACAATATTACCAAATCGTGTTGTTCGTCAGGAACATATGGACATAGTCTAAGCAGCACCACCCAACTGTCCATGACTGTGGACACGGCTATTCGAATAGTTTGACACTCTGCAGAGGTTGCACACTTTACCCACAAGATTCGGGAAGCTTTCGTGTCATCTACGATCCCGCGGTACCTCAGGTACTCGGGGGAAGCACCCGATCACTATCTTTCCCTAGGCGATACTAACATCGGGTCCACTCGTTGGTACATGGCCTTTGTGTATAAGCATCAAGATCTTGGGGCTCTGCCCTTTCATTATCACACATACATGCAGGGACCAACAGTGTGTCCGGTGCCCTGTGAAAACAGTCATGGCCGCCTATCCAAGCACGACCCCATCCCGAGAGTGACCTCATGTCACCCCCGTCACTAGCAATGTGGGCACCATGCTATATCGGCCTAGGTAATTAATAACGCCCCGTCCCATAACGGGTAGTGTGGTTGTACATGTTTGGTTGGGACGGTAGACAATCTTAAATCTAATCCATCTCTATAAACAACACTTTCATAAAGCCTCGATACACTACTTCTCCAGCAAGCAGTGAACTAATTCATCACCATCTCCCAAGGGCATTAGTGGCACCCACTTGGGCTATTTGCACGTATGTCAAACCACACTTGTTTATTTCCATGCATAACCCTGACCCATTTTCCATAGCCAACTACTATAGCGTATTTCTACAACCAAACAACACAACTCTAAACAAGGATAGTGTCATGAACAATGCAAGTATCAACGGGGTACGCAACGGAGGCAAGCCTAGCAAGGTTGCCATTCAAGATATATCATGCACTCGATGAAACAACAAAAATGCTATTATGAGGTAAAATGGTACATCATGGTCAAAGGGCTGCTTGCCTGGTTCATCAGGTTCTTCAAATCTTCTAGTCCTTCTCCAAGTACTCTGTCTACTTCTCAACTAACGCCGGAAACAAACACAATAAGCAACACAGCAAGGCAAAAATAAAAGTGCACTAAAAAATGTGGGTCAGACTTTTCTAGGATACCTCTGGTCATATGAGGAACGACCAAAGTGGTTTCATTGGGATTTTTTCTATGGATATCTCTGAACATTTCAATATGATGGAATCAAGGGATTTATGGATTTGCAAGAAGTGTATAGAAATACTATTTTGAAAAATTATCAAAGGCTCCCATTTAACAAAGGATGATTTTATAAGCATCTAGGATTTGGTTTCACTGGATTTGGAGTTCAAATGATTTTCCTATGAATTTGCAAAGTTGGCGATATATGGAGAATGGACCAATATTTCATGTGGCGCAGAAAGTATTGGGAAAAACGTTCAAAAACTAATTTATGAACTTAGAAGTATCTAGGAATTAGAATAATTGAATTTGTATCAATTTTGATCTCTCTGTGATTTTCTAAACTTTATCACAGAAATTGTAAAAAGGAGATCTGATAAATATGTGTGAAGAGAATATTTCTGTAAAAATGTGAAAGTACACCATGAGGTACGGCATGATTTATGGGGTCACTAGAAATTTGAATCAACAAATTTGGATACAATTTGAATACTGTGGAGATTTTAGAAGTCATCCAGAAAAAGAAAAAGGAATGAATTTTACCTAAATGGGCCGGATTCACAGCCAAAGAAGTGCACGGCGCGCGGAATAGTAACTGGGCCGGCCCAGCAGCTCGGCCACGCGGCTAAGGAGGGCCACGCCAAAGGCGTACTAACGTAATGCGCGTGCCTGCATCGTAGGCGGTTTCCACAAATCCCGCCTCCACTTAACCCAAGCGGGTCCGGCTGGACACGTCGGCAGAGGCTGACCGGCGGGGTTGCCGGTCCCATCGGTTGGCCTTCTTCTTCCTCACACGGCCTCCCGTGCCGCAGGAACAGAGGAGGCGAGGCCAAGCTCGTCCCAGCGACCAGGGGCACCGCTGCGGGTGCCCGGCGCACCGGCGAGCTCAGGGAAGAGGGCCGCGACCCCCCCCCCCCTAGATGGGTCTTGGGCCCTGGGAAGTTTGAGGTCAAGAGTGGCGTCGGTCATGGCGGAAGATGGCGACGGCGATGATGGGCTTGGTGCTACAGCCATCGGGAGGAGTGAATGGATCTCGGGAGAGACCTGCGGTGAGGTTGGAGATGCTCTAGTGGAGTTCAAAGGGGAGGGAAGAAGCCATAGAGCGCAAATTTAGGTGGAAGCCGACGGCATGGCTCCAGCGATGGGGTTGGAAGAAGGGCACGAGGGGGAGAGAGGGGCTGTCTAGGAGGTGCACGAGAGAGAGGTGGTTCGAACCAAGGCGGTAGATAGTTCGAGGGGTGGCTTATATGGGCATGGCCGCAGTGCACTGTGGGCAGCGCCCCACGGACGTGCTCGGGTGAACTCGTGGAGAGAGAAGGAGGGCAAGGGAGGAAGGGGCCGACAGTGTTGAGTGTCGTGGACGTCGAGGCGACCTCAACGGACACACTCGGTCTGTCCAATGCCGCCTGGTTGCCTCGGGAGGGCCGAGCTACAGTACCCTAGAGCACTGTAGCATGCTCCAGAGCGCGACTTTGGCCGGCTTGGGCATGTATTTTGCATCCTGGCCGTGTCCAACAACCCTAGGGGGTAGTAAACTATAGGAAAGGGGCATTGGATGCCTTAGTAAGCCACTGGATGAGAGGGGAGGTGGAGAGAGAGGTGAACAGTCGCTGTCCAAAGGGGTAAAGTGAGGGTTTTCACCCCTCAATCATTGAGCTGTGGAGGAGTGAGAGTTACTGGAGAGAGGTCAGGATTAGGAGAAGCCTTGGTAAAAAGTTGAACCCAAGGAGAATAGCGGAAGGGGCCAAAACAGGGGTTTTGGTAAAATCACAGAAGGTGTTTGATGATGTTTTGGGCAAGAAAATGAATTCGACTTGACATGAAAATTAACATGATCAAATGGAATATAGAAATGAGGTCGATCACCAAATTTGATCTCATTTGAAGAAAGTTGACAATGTAACTTTGGTAAACCCTAGAAATCAACAGAAATGGATTTTCCAAGATTTAGTCCTGCAAATCTTTTCTCCTTGATTCACCACTTGGTGTAGTGTCATCATTTGAGCATTTGAGAATTTCCACAAAATGTGGGATGAAAAGGAGAAAGTTGGTAATGTAGAGTTGTTCAAATTTGGTTCCTGACAAAGGGGGTAATGGGGCACTTCGATCAAGATTTCCTTCTCTCCACCTTGTTCCATTTGGTCTAGAAGCATATTTAGACAATTTGAGCATGTGCACCAAGTTTGAGGGCATTTGGATATGTTTGGCAATGTAAAGTTGCTCAAACTTCAAAATGGACAGAAATGGTTTTGAAGGGTTTTGGTGATGTTATCTTGTTCTCTAAGACATGATACTTGGCAAGATCACCAAATATGGCACTTTTGATATGCTAGAATTTTATTGGAATCTTTTTGAGAATATCGCCTTTGTAAATATTTCAAAATCTTGAAATATCCAGAAAGGGTTTTTGAGGGGTTTGACCAATATTTTGAACATGACCATGTGTTGAAACTCTTATATATGGACAATATATGTCCACTGAGCTTCCCTAAATTTTCACAAATATTTTTAAAGCATAAAAATAAATTTATCCTATTAAAGATCATTTCTGGCCTAAAGAAAAAGCCTTTAAATAAAATAGCAAAATAACTTTTAAAATTATATTTTTGTGGTTTATGGGAGTCCTATACCTAATTTGAGTCAAAAGTACTCTTTGAAAGATTTTTCATACCCCAAATCAAGTACTTGTAGTGCAAACCTCAATTCACGGGTTTTTGGAAAAACTAAATTTAGAAAAATAATTTTTGGCCAAATTATTTTTGTAAGAAAATTATGTACTATACTATACACATGGAATTATCATGATCATTGGGGCAAAATTTTGGAGCAAGGAGAAGGAGTATAAGAGTTAGAGGATTTATTTGATTTTTAGAGCACTTGCAAACAGAAGACAAAAATCCAATCAAGCAAAGTCCAAAACACTCCAAAGATTTTGTAAAACCAAATTTTGTCATGATTTATTAGCTTAAGTGTTGTGGCATGAAAATCAGGGTGTGACAACTGTGAAATTGGTGTGTTGGGGGGTGCCATGGAGGAGGGGATGAGGTTTCGCGGCTCGGGAGAAGGGAGCCTCCGGGGAGAAGGTGATTTGGCACCCACGAGGTATGAATGGGGAGGGAATTGGGAGGGGAGTGGAACCATGTCTTACGGACGCATTTGTCTGAAATGTGTGTGTGTGTGGGGGTACAGTTCTACCCCTGCCTTTAGACTTCTCGACTTGAGTCTGTGTACTGAGGGTCGGGGATAGTAGAGTAACTTTGCTTCTCCCCAAATAGTGGGCGGGAGCGATTTCAGGCGAGGAGGGCGTGTTTTGAAATATAGTGCGCGCAAGCGATTTTGGGTGATGAGAGTGTGTTTTGAAATAGTCGGCATGAGCTATTTCGGGCGAGGAGAGGTTGTTTTGCCGACCATGGTTTATGAATTATTCGGCACATGTCATTTCGGCCGAGGAGAAGGCGTGCTTGGTTGAAGTTACGAACCTACCCTCGATGTACAATGGGCCAATTGATGCGTGTCCCACATAGGCCAATAATTTCACGTCTCCATTTACTTTCTCGGGCGAATACCACCGAGTAGAGGGTGTTGAACTTTTCGTTCAAATTTTGGGAGAACGAGCATCCATGTCTACCTTACCAAGTAGATTCGAATCAAATTTTGAAATATTAGCTTGCCACTTATTTTTTAGATAGAGAGATGATTCTCGGGAGTAAAGTGTTTTTACATGCTCATTGCTAGCGATTTACAATATGACAAATAGTTGACCCACTCAAAAACGGGAATCAAACGCAAAATGAAATATCTCGATTCAATGAAATAGCTCGTTCACCAGGTCAAAATAGTGAACTAAATCCAAAATTGAACACTTTAATTGAGTAGCATGTTGTACAATATTATAGTACTGCATGAACATGTTGAAAGTCAAATTAATGAACTTGTTTGATATATGCATATCTCCGTTCATGTGTGGATTGCAGACATGTTCTCCAATTTAAATATTTGAATGCAAGTTTATATCGAAACATGGTTTACATCAGTCTTTGATGCATAAAACGTGACCTCCCCCTCTCCCGGACTCCTGCTCTCTCTCTCTCCCTCTCTCTCTCCCTCTCTGTGTGTGTGGGGGGGGTCTTTGTAGTTCGCATGCATATATACTCCATCTATAGGTCTCTCTCGCACACTATGTATGATTCTCTAGTCCAAGCTAGATATCTTGCATGCAATCATCGTACGCACACAATTCCTTGGCTCGTTTACCGTAACTCTCTCATGCACCACTCTGTCATCTCGGTCTCTTCCCTTTCTCTCTCTCTCTCTCAAACTCTCCATCTACCTAGGTCACACATACACATGCATATCTCACTCGCACTCGATAGACCCATCTAAAACTCTATCTCTCTCCCTCGTTCTCTCTCCATCTCTCTCTCACACACACACACACACAATCTCATGCCTAGCTAGCCAAGTATGATGGTTTCTCACTCAATTGTAGGCACACGCAGTCCCCCCTATATGTATATGACTAGCTAATCTTAGTCTCCGTCACAAACATGTGCATGGTCTATCTCTATTTCTCTCGGGGCATCTTTATATCACGCACGCACCTCCCTCGATATCCCACCCATATAGTCCCCTCAAGATCTCGAGGGGATCTATCTATCACAAACACACCCTCTCTCCCTCCATATGCGTCCATGTTCTCCATGTGTCCCTCTCGACCTTTGTTCCTTGTTGGCCAGACCTCTATTGGCCATGTGTTATAGGGGTGTCTCTCTCCATTGCAAACAATCACGCATTAGCTATATTCGTCTATCTCCTCGCCTCGATTTTCTATCTCGGGAGATGCATGCGTGATATGGTTGCATAAGAAATGAAAAAACACACACACTCTCTCTAATTTCTCGTTTGTTGTCACTTTCTCTTCACACACATACTCTTTTTGCACACTCACTCATTCTCCTTCACACGCACTTGATCTCTCTCAACTTAGGCACTCTCTTTGGTCCATAGCATATAGATTTATTGAAAAGTCAAACATCACAAAGTTTGACCATGTACATGGAGAAAAACAATAATATCTAGAACGGGAAACATATACCATTAGATTCACCATGAGATGTAGTTTCATATGATGTATCTTTGGTATTGTAGGTATAAATAACATTTGTGTAAACCTGATTAAGGTTTCCAAAGTTTGACTTCTAAAAGATTTACATGCACTGCATTATCGAGCGGATGGAATATCTCTTTCCCCCTCTCAGCTCTCTGACGCACCACTCAGCCTTATCGGGGCTCCTCTATCTCTCTCAAACTTTATATCTCCCTGGTTCACACATACACATGTCTCGCTCGCGCTATACATATAGACCCATACAACACTCTCCGCCCTTGTTCTCTCTCTATGTGACACGCACCCCCCTAAGTACCATAATCCCTCACTCCATCATAGGCGCAAGCACTCCCCCCCCCCAAGTATGATTATCTCTCACTAGCCATCAGGAACACACGTATTGTCTCCTTCCATCCATACATCTCTCTCGATATCTCTCGGGGTATCCTCTATCACGCACACACCTTGTCACTCGATCTCCCACCCATGTAGTCCCATCACGCTCTCCAAGGGTCTCTCTATGACAAACATACACTCTCTCCTCCCCATGTCTGCATTTTCTTCGTACGTCTCTCTCGACCTCTCTCCTTGTTTGTTAGACCCCTCTTGGCCACGTGCTAGGTGTCTTTCTCTCTCGGTTGCAAACAACCACACACTATCTCCTCACCTTCCTTCCGTTGTCGAAGATGCATGTGTGATATGTTTGCATAAGACACACGCTTTTTCTCTACTTTTATCGTGTGTTGTCCATGTCTCTTTCACACACGCACACACACTTTTTTCACTCACTCTATGTATTTCACTCTCTCTCTCTCTCATGTTAGGGACTCTCTCACCTCGATAACCATATGGATGTTTTGAAAAGTCAAACCTCAGAAAAGTTTGACCAGGTATAGCTGGAGAAAAACATTGACATCTGGAATGATCATTAGATTCATCACAACATTGTCGGTGTACTAAAGTAGGGGTACCTTAGTACCCCGAACTTGTGCACGGGCAGTCGCACCGTCCCGCGGCAAGGCTTGCTGGGCGTCCACCAAGATCCTCCGCTATTCCTATTTACTGCCATTCAAGAACAAAGTGTTAGCTGAGAAGACAGAACCCCGGCAAGAGGAGCTTGCCGGGAAGGACAAGACCCCGACAAGAGGAGCTTGCCGGGAAGGCCAACCAAGGCACTTTAGAAAACTTGCCGCGACGCTCCGTGCGTCCCGGCAAGACCCAGCGAACGGCAAGCTTGCGGGTGCGACAATGCAACGGCGGCGGCAAGGCGCTTGCCGCGGCAAGGCTGCCACTCAGCACCCTAGCTCCAGCACATCCGACGATGTGTCGCTCCAGGACCATCCCAGGAGCACGTGGCGAGGCGCTGTGCAGCCATGCAGTGCGAGGTGGCAAGAAGAGATGACGAGAAGGCCATCGTGGCAGACGGTGGCGCTCCTAACGGTCGCTTCCTTGCACTGTTTGAGCGACCAGACGGGCATTAAATGCCCTTGTGCCCTGCCATCAGAGTTAGGTAGGGGGCACTGTTGGTAGCAGTTGTACCAACCCGCGTTTTTACTCTTTTACCCCTCTTTCTACGCTGCCACCTGTCGGTGACCCCTTTAACCTATAAAAAGGAGGCCCATGCGCACGTAGAAGGGTTTCGGTTGGGTTCGGTTCGGCTCAGTTCGACTCATTCGACACCACAACACACCCACGCTTTCAAGCAAGAACAGAATAGAAACACAAACTAGCAGTAGGAGTTTTATCTCTCCGGAGAGCTCCGAAGCTGGGTAAAATCCCCCGCGTGCTCTCGCCTCGATCTGCTCTGCGTGCGCCCTCCGCTCCCTTGCCGGACCAAGAAGGGGCCCTGCCCCATAGGTGCTCGTTCCCCACGACATCTCTGGCGCGCCAGGTAGGGGGGCATTGAGGTCATGCGTATCCGATCCGGTGTCTGTGCGCGCTACATCAACATCTACATCGACATGCCACCGAAGAAGAAGACTTCGGAGGTGGCCGCTCCGTCCGCGACTATCCTGCCGCCACCGGAGCAAACGGGCGGTGGAGTGGACGCCGGCGGAGGAGCGGGCGCCGACGGTGGGTCTCGCGTTGTCACCAGGTCCAAGGACAAGGCCCCGCAAGGTTCAGCGTCTGCACATCCACCGCACCCCTCCCAGGAGGTGCAGGATCAACAACGCCACGGTGCTCCTAGCACCGTACTCGCGTTGGAACAAGGCCAAGCTGGTGGGTCGCGGGACGCTCAAGGCCAACGCGCGCGTCAACACGCCGGCACGAGCGCAGTGCGGTCGCCTGGACGAGATGTTGCTCCTTCTAACACTGTTAGAAGTTTGAGCATGTCCCACACCTCGCGTCGCTCGCCACCGCCACCCAACACTCCAGAGGAAGCGCTGGCCCGAGCCCAGCTGCTTCTAGATTACCCTCCAGCGCCAGACAAGATCGACGACTGGAGGGCCGCCATTCAGAGCCTCATCGGCTTCGCCAACGGCGACAAGCCCCGGCAACCGAGCGCATCGAAGCCCCGGCAAGACGCCCAGGCGCAAGCCGACGCCGACAAGACCGCTGGGGGTGCCACCATTGTGCACTCCCCGCCCCGAAGGCCAAGATCGCCGACTCACCGGGCCAACCTCGACACCGACTCCACCGCGTCGTCGGACCCGCGAGCTCGCCGCGATCAACGCCAAGTTCTCCAAGAACGACGACACGAAGACGCTCGCACTCCCATCGAGCGTCGAAGAGAAGCGCGGCATCAATCTGACCAGCGCGCTGGGCCCACTGTCGATATGCATGCGCCAGGGGAACCAGGCGACTTGCCGTACGCGGTAGGTTGCCCTGCGTTCACCCGTGAGCTGCGGCAGGTCCAGTGGATCAGTACCAAGAACTTCAAGCCAGATGTGCTCGAGAAGTACGATGGCAGGATACATCCGTCAGAGTTCCTCGGCGTCTACACCATCGCGGTGCAGGCTGCCGGGGGGCGCGACAAGAAGATCCTCGCCAACTACTTCCCGCTGGTGCTCAAGCCCAACGTCAGATCTTGGCTCATGCACTTGCCGGACAACTCCATCTCTTCGTCGGCGGACCTGTGCCATCAGTTTGTCGGCGCCTTCACAGGCGGCCACAAACCGCATGGCCAGGAGAGCGATCTTCATCTGCTCGCCCAGAAGGAAGGAGAACCCCTACGCAAGTATATACAGAGATTTAGTCAGGTGCAGCGTAACATCCCCGACGTCCACCCTACCGCGGTTATCAGCGCGTTTCACCAGAACGTGCGTAACCGCAGGATGAGGGAGGAGATGGCGATGTGCAAAATCAGAGATGTCAGCGAGCTATATGCTCTGGCCGACAAGTGTGCACGGGCTGAAGAAGGGAGGAGACTCCCCGGAGAGAACGCAGGAGCAGAAGGATCTGACAGTGAGGACGGCCCTCCGGCAAAGAGGAACCGGAGGCGAAATAATAGAAAGAGGAAAGCTAAGGATGTGCTAGTTGTTGAGCAGTCCGGCAACGGAGGCGGTTCCGAGAAGGCCAAAGATGGCGACTCCGGCGAGGCTGTGGTAGCCGCCGACAAGTAGGACGGCTCCGGCAAGCAGTACTGCAAGATCCACCGCACCAAGGGCCACGACCTCCAAGCCTGCAAGAAGGTTGAGAAGATGGCAGAGCTACAGAAAGCCGAATATGAGCGTCGCGATAAGGAAAAGGCCCAGGAAGGTGGCGGAGGATCCGGCAAGAAGCGTCCCGCCCGGGGAGGGCGCCGCGGCAAGGTCAAGCAGTGCCAAGGAGATAGGCCTCCCCGTAGCCGCGACAAAGACGAAGACGAAGATGAAGATGATGAGGTGGAGGAGGATGAGACTGGCGAGCAGGAGTTCCAGAAGGCAACAGAGGTGTTGTGCGTCGACGGCGGTGCTTCTCTGCACACCTCGCACCGCCAACTCAAACAGTGGGTGCGGGAAGTGAACGCAGCAGAACCGTCCGTTGAATCGCGCAAGCCCCTGAAGTGGTCCAGCACGCCCATCATCTTCGATGTTGAGGATCACCCTGATCGCATCACTGCGGTCGGGTGCTTGCCGATGTTGGTTTCGCCAACAATCCGCAACCTCAAGGTTACAAAGATGCTGGTTGACGGCGGGGCCGACCTGAATCTGATCTCCTCCGCAGTGCTCATGAAGCTCCAGATCCCCGACAGCGAGCTCGAAGAGACTGGTACTTTCCAAGGAATCAACCCGGGAAGGAGTAAGCCGAAGGGGAAGATTACACTGCCAATAACTTTTGGCAGCGAGCTGAACTTCAGGACAGAGAGAGTCACATTTGACGTTGCTGATTTCCCATTGCCCTACAATGGGATACTTGGCCGTCCAGCGCTTGCCAAGTTCATGGCAGCCTCTCACTACGCCTACAATGTGCTCAAGATGCCTGGTCCGATAAGTATTATTTCTGTCCATGGCGACAAGAAAGATGCACTTATCTGTACCGACAAGATCTACCGGGAAGCAGCAGCCGCAGCAGAACACAAACAACTTGCCGTTGAAGCTCCCGGAAGGAAGAAGAAGAACAAGTCCGGCAAGAGTAGCTCTGATGCCCACTCCGGCAAGCGCACCTCTTCGGAGTGCTACGCTACCGTCGAGGACGCACCATGAAGCTCCACCGGCAAGTGCAAGAAGGCAAAGACAGCTTCACCAGAGACCAAGAAAGTGGCCGCCAAGGAGGACGGCACTGGTGGTACCTTCACCATTAGTGCCATGCTTGACACTAAATAGGAAAGCGCGCTCGTTGCTTTCCTGCGGGCGAATGTCGATGTGTTTGCATGGCAACCATCTGACATCCCCGGTGTTCCCAGGAAAGTAATTGAGCACCACCTTGCCGTCTGCCCTCACGCGCGGCCCGTCAAGTAGAGAGTTAGGAAGCAAGCAGTGGAGCGTCAAGAGTTCATTGCAGAGGAGATCAGGAAGTTGGAAGCAGCAGGCCTGGTCCGAGGAGTACTCCATCCAACGTGGTTAGCCAATCCAGTAGTCGTGCGCAAAGCAAACGGGAAGTGGAGGCTTTGTATTGACTTCACTGATGTTAATAAAGCTTGTCCCAAGGATCCATTTCCCTTGCCGCGCATTGACCAGATTGTCGACTCCACGGCAGGATGTGATCTGCTTTCATTCCTTGATGCATACTCAGGATATCATTAGATCTTCATGGCTGAGGAGGATGAAGGGAAAACCGCATTCATTACTCCATGTGGCACATACTGCTTTGTACGGATGCCTTTCGGACTAAAGAATGCTGGTTCAACATTTGCAAGGGTAGTCAGTCATGCTTTTGGGCCACAGCTGCACAGAAATATAGAAGCTTACATGGATGACATAGTGGTTAAGAGCAAGGACAAAGAAACTCTGGTCCAAGATTTGGACGAAACTTTTGCAAATCTGCGCAAGATCAATCTCAAGTTGAACCCCGAGAAGTGCGTGTTTGGAGTTCCTTCCGGCAAGCTTCTCGGGTTCTTTGTGTCCCAAAGGGGGATTGAAGCCAATCCCGACAAGATCAAGACCATTGAGCAAATTGAAGCACCAAAGCGCGTCAAGGATGTGCGAAGGCTTGCCGGCTGTGTTGCTGCTCTCAGCAGGTTCATTTCCAAGTCTGCTGAGCGCGCCCTGCCATTTTTCAAAAATTTGAAAAAGGCGGGTCCAATGAAATGGGCTCCGGAAGCGGAGGCTGCGCTGCAAGACTTGAAGAAATATTTGTCCTCCACTCCAACACTTGTCGCACGTAAGCCACAAGAGAAGTTGCTGCTGTATCTGGCGGCAACCAATCAAGTGGTTAGTGCTGCGTTAGTGGCGGAGAGGGAGGCGGACGATGAGCCAGCGACCGCGGCAAGCGAATCCAGCGACAAGCAGGGGGCTTCCCCGACAAGCTCTGGTTCCGGCAAGGATGGATCTGCGCAGCCACAAGAAGAGAAACAGAAGAAGATGGTGCAGCGCCCAGTTTACTTTGTCAGTTCCCTTCTGCAGGGGGCTAGATTAAGGTACTCTGGTGTGCAGAAGTTGCTTTTCGGCCTTCTCATGGCCTCGAGGAAGCTGCGCCATTACTTTCAAGCACACGAGATCACAGTGGTCATTCGCTTTCCGTTGAAGAGGATATTGCAGAATCCAGAGGCAACAGGCAGGATTGTCGAGTGGGCACTGGAATTGTCAAGCTTTGGCCTCAAGTTTGAAAGTACTTCAACTATTCAGAGCCGAGCATTGGCAGAATTCATAGCAGAATGGACGCCAACATCCGATGAAGAAACTCCGGAGAGGAGCATCCCCGTCAAGGAGGCAAGCAAACAATTGGTCATGTACTTTGATGGTGCCTTCTCGCTGCAAGGCGCCGGTGCGGGCGTACTACTTGTCGCACCCACCGAAGAGCACCTCAAGTACGTAGTCCAGATGCACTTTCCCAAGGAGCAAGCAACAAACAATACTGCAGAGTATGAAGGCTTGCTTGCCGGACTCAGGATCGCGGCAGACCTTGGGATCTGGAAGCTTATTGTCAGGGTGACTCACAGCTTGTCGTCCGCCAAGTTAACAAAGATTATCAGAGTCCGTTGATGGAAGCGTACATTGATGAAGTGAGGAAGCTAGAAGAGCATTTTGACGGCCTGCAGATGGAACACATTCCAAGAGCTCAAAATGACATTGCAGATGGCCTGTCAAAATGTGCCGCACTCGAGTTACCTGTGGAACCAGGAATTTTTGTGCTCAAGCTGACTCAACCATCTGTAACACCATCAACTGGACAGAGCAAGAAGAGGAAGTTGGTTACTGGCGACTACTTTCCGGCAGAGCTCCCTGAAGCCGCCGCCAAGAAGGTCCCCAAGATCAACACAGAAAGTGCTGAGGAGCAGTCTGCTCCGACAAGCCCTAGGGTTTGTTTCGTTGAAGCAGACGCTCCCGACAAGCTGTGTCCCGACACGCTTGCCGGGGAGCATCACGCTCCGGCAGGATCCCGGATTCTTGTCGTGGAAGCAGATGTTCCCGCAGCAGCATTTGCGCCTTTAGTCCTTGTCGTTGAGCCACAAGCTCCGGCATGGGCACAGCAGATTGTCCATTTCCTTCAGACAGGAGAACTTCCCGAGGAACAAGAAGAAGCGGAGAAAGTAGCCCGGCAATCAAGTATGTACCAGTTTGTCGATGACATACTGTACAGAAGAAGATTCAACGGAGTGAAATTGAAGTGCATTTCCCGGGAAGATGGACAGGAGCTGTTGGCAGAGATACATGGAGGCATATGTGGTCACCACATTGGCGCAAGAGCACTTGCCGGCAAAGCCTTCCGGCAAGGTTTCTTCTGGCCGACAGCCCTCCAGGATGCAACTGCACAAGTAACCAAGTGTGAAGCGTGCCGGTTCCACTCCAAGCAGATACATCAACCGGCTCAAGCTCTCCAAACAATCCCTTTATCCTGGCCATTTTCGGTCTGGGGGCTCGACATCCTCGGCCCCTTTCCCCGAGCTGTTGGGGGCTTCGAGTACTTGTACGTAGCAATCGACAAGTTCACGAAGTGGCCGGAGGTGGAAGCAGTGAGGAAGGTGACAGCACAGTCAGCAGTCAAGTTCTTCAAGTCAATTGTTTGCCATTTCGGAATCCCTAACAGGATCATCACCAACAATGGCACACAATTCACGAGCCGCACCTTCATGTAGTACGTCCAAGATCTTGGCACCAAGATCTGCTTCGCTTCTGTTGCTCACCCGAGAAGCAACGGTCAAGCGGAGAGGGAAAACGCTGAAGTGCTGCGCGGGCTCAAGACTAGAACTTTCGACAGGCTGCACAAGTGTGGAAGAAATTGGATCGAGGAGCTGCGGTGGTTCTTTGGTCGATCAGGACGACGCCAAATCGAGCCACTGGCCAGACACCTTTTGCTCTTGTCTATGGAGCAGAAGCAGTTCTCCCCACGAAACTCGTATACGGATTGCCTCGAGTACTCGCTTATGATGAGCTTGAGCCAGAGTAGCTGCGGCAAGATGACGCGCTGCTCCTCGAGGAAGATCGTCTTCAGGCTGCTGTACGAGCTGCTCGTTACCAGCAAGCTTTGCGTCGCTACCATAGCCGCAAAGTTAATGCCAGAAGCTTCGAGGAAGGCGACCTTGTTCTTCGGCGCGTTCAATCCGCCAAGAATTCCAACAAGTTGACGCCGAAGTGGGAAGGCCCTTATCGGGTGAAACGAGTCACTAGGCCCGGCGCTGTCTGCCTTGAGACCGAAGATGGCTTTCTGGTGAGCAATTCCTGGAACATAGAGCATCTTCGCAAGTTTTACCCATAAGGCGCGGTTGCCGGAACCTGTTCCGGCAACCACCTTTTGTACAAGCCTTGCCGCTATTGCATGTCACCCTTTGTACAAAGCCGAGCGCAGATCCTGTGCATAAATAAAGTTCATGTGTGCTTCGCACATCCTGTCAAACTTCATGCATTCTTTCTTTTTTGCATGTTTTATCTGACACTTTGTGCAGCACTTCCCCCGGTAAGCAATAACGAGCCCTAAGGCCCCATACCATTATTTTCTCTTCTTTCTTTTTCTCAAAAAGAAGGTTCCTTCGCCCACAAGTTCACGGGGGGGAGGAGAGGATAAAGGGGTGGACCAGGCGTCGTTCAAAGAAGTATGGCCTTGCCGGGACACAGACGACAGAAAAGCTAAGTTGCCAAAGTTTGAGCACAGTCAGTTTTAAATTTTTAAGTTATATTCCTTGAACGACCGTGCCTTGTATGGAAAACCTGTGCGCGAAGGAACCGGTTCATGGCTAAGTTGCGCCCTTACTTTGTTTCGAGTCCGCTCAACAAGGGAAACGTGCTGCAACTAGTCCCGACAAGGTTTCTTGCTGGAGGCAACATCACCAGCGGGGCTGCTGATGTTCCGCACTCAGCGCTCGCGGCAAGCGTGCTTGCGCCGGCAAGTTCCCTAAAAGCGTAGGGTAAAAACATACAAGGGATGGAATCGAATAAAGGAAGTAACATAGCAGATAGTACCCAGAATAAAGTTATATTACAATAATAACTTGCCGCGCTCTAATAGATTGTTTCCATGACATATCTAGCAGCGGCAAGAAGAAGAAAAGGGGAAGAAGAGTGGCCTAATCCGCGCGCTCGCCATCGATCCTCCTGACTTTGTTCACCTTGTCCACAATGGGTGCGACGATGGCTGTGAGCTCCTCAAGATCAGCACCCGCCGGCAGCTTCTTGAGGACGCGGGAGAGGTCGAGGCCTGGATTGCGGAAGAGGATCTTTACCAGCACCTTCTCCAAGACCTTGGCGCAGATTGCGCATGACTCGTCCGCCAGCTTCTTCGGGATCCTTTCCCGGAGTTGCTGGAGGGCCGTCACCACGCCCTTGAAGAAAAGAGTGAGCTTGGCGCTGGGCTGGAGGTTCTCGTCGGGGGAGTACCCGAAGCCTGCCAAGTCCAGCTCCGCCAACTCCTCGTCGATGGCTGCAGCGATGTTGACGAGGCCCTCCGTCCAGAGCTCCACCATGGCCTTGAAAGTGTTCTGAGTTTCGGCGGCCCTTGTCAGCAGCTCTTCGTTGCCCTTGACCTCTTTCTTCAAGTCATCTTCTCGCTTCTTGGCAGCGCCCAGCGTGTCCGTCAAGGTGGCCAGCTTCATCTCCAGATTAGCGCTCGAATCCTTGGCGGCGTTTAGTTCCTTGATCTTGTCGGCAAGCTGAACTTACAGATCGCCATGGGCGCGTGCATCCTTCTCGCGTTCGCGCTGGAGTGCGGCAAGCTCTTCATTCTTCCTTTTCATGTCCGCCTCCAGCTGCATCACCTTCACCTCTAACTCCTTCTTGGCGGCCTCGGCAGCCGCGGCGGCATCCTTTGCCTCCTTGAGTGCCCCGCCAAGTGATTGCTCCCGGACGGCGAGCTCCTCTTCGTGGCTGTCCAAGTTCACCTTCTTCTGTATCAGCTCACCATCCCGTTTGTTCAGCCCCTCGGCGGCGAGCCTCTGCTGCTCTTCGGCTTCAGCCTTTTCCAGGATGAACGCCTTCTTTGCCTCGTCGAGCTGCGCCCTCCCCTCAGCAATGGACCGGAGGGCCTCCTGGTTGCGGTTCCGAAGCTCCTCCGCGTGTTTCTCCATGTCAACTCCCGCCCGCGCGACAAGCGCCTCCCGGGACTCCAACTTCGCTTGTCGGGCGCGGTAGAGTGACACTAACTTCCGGAGCAACTGCTCCTCCTCGGACTCGCCGCTGCTGCTGCTTGGCTTGTCAACCACTGCCAACCCAGCAGAGGCGAGTACTTCCCCGTCAAACTCCTCTCCTTCCACCGGCGCCCTGGAGCTCGACACCCAGGGAAGCTTGATGTATACGCCCTCGCCGGCCTTCAAGTATGCGCCTGGCTGGGGCTCCTCGGAGCCCGGCGCTGCATCAGCTGCGGAGGGGTCGGCAGACGGTGCAGCGCCTTGCGCTCCTGCGTCCTCCGAGTCGTCAGTGCGATCACCGGACCCCTCGCCGGCTCCTGCGCCAGCAGCCTTGGCGGCTTCCTCGTCGGCGGGTTCATCTGCGCCGGCCTCTTCCTCGCCAGCGGCGGCATCTTCAGTGTTGCCGCGTGCGCCTTCCTCGCCGGCGGCCTCGGTCTCCATCGGGTCTACGAGAGGGGGATCTGAGGATAGGAAGAGGAAAGAAAAGTCAAGCAAATATCCAAAAAAGAAGATCAGAAGAAGAACCCAAGGGAAGATTTCCGACAAGGAAGGTTACCTGTGCTGGGCTCAGTGACCATGGGCTCCTCCACCAAGGGCTCACTGGTTCCATTCCTTGCCGGGGACCTCTCCCTTGCCGGGGAGCGCTCCCTTGTCAGGGAATCGCCCCTTGGCGGCGTAGTCGAAGCAGACAGCACCTCCGGGGCGGTTTCTGATTGCCCCTGATGGGCCTGCTCTGCTCCTACATGAATGGATCAGCAATCAAGGTGTCAGCAAAAGAAGAAGCACCCATGCGCGCCCCACAACAGGAAGTGAACCAAACACTTACGCTGGGGGCTGTGCTGGGGGCTGCTGCGAGGAGAAGGAACCGGGTCCGTCAAGGTGGTCTCGGACGTATTTTCTGCCGTCACAGCAGGATCGTCCTCGATGACAACCACGGGGACCTTAGCCCTCTTCGCCGCTCTCTTGGCCAGAGTCCTGAAATAGAACAGGAATTCAGAGAGAAGCAAGTCAAATGCGAAACAAGCAACAACAAAGATTGAAGAAATACAAGTACAGTGAGAAGAAAGCCTTACTCCTCTTCCTCTTCTTCCTCCTCGTCGGAGCTCAGCGCAGAGAGGTCGAAGTCTGGTACCCTTTCTGCGTGGCGAGGCGGAGGAGTGGGCTCCCTTGGACGTTTGCCGGGAGCTGCGGCAGGATCGGGTGTGGCAGCCCGGGAAGACCCCGCCTCAGTTGCCGGCACGGCCTGGGATGCTCCTGCGGCAACCGTACTTGCCGCGGTAGAACGCGTCCCACGATGCCGCGGCTGTTGGCCTGCTTGCCGCCCTGCTGGATCTCCAACTCAACGGAGGCGCCTTCTTGGTTGGAATTGGGGCTGCGCTGGGGGCTCTGCCTGCGGCAAGCTGCTCGAGGACGGCTGGCCGCTCGCGCCCCCGACGGGCTCGCTCGCTTCGGCCTCGGGCTCCCCCTCGCCAACGACCTCTCCGGCAAGATCTTCCCGGTCAGCAAGGCTTTCCGCCTCGGCCGCATCCACCTCCTCCAGCGTGAAGCTAAACTTGCCCGCGGCGGCAGCTGCCGCCGCCTCTTCGGCCCTTGTGGCGATATACCGCATCTCGTCATCGGTGGTGTCGCGGGTGAGGAGCCTCTGCTCGTCGGAGTTGACTGCTACCTCCGTCAAGCTATCAAAGAATTGCTGCACGACGTCGTCGGCGGGCTCTATCCAAGTTGCACTTATCCTGTGCGAGTCGCACTCTGGCATCATTGCGCAGATGCGATCGCGCTGGGAGTTGTTGCACAACGGGATGACGCCCTGCGGCAACCTGAACCACTCTGGATGGTTGGCGTCATGCTTGAACAGCTCCCTCAGCATCCCGTCAAGCTCCAGAACCGTGAAGTTGAAGTTGAGGCCTGGATGCAACCTCATGATATCCACCGGGCCGCCAGACATCCAGGCAGGCCTCCCCCTCTTCTGCAGAGGGGCGATGCGACGGTGAAGGAAATCCGCACAACCTGCCCCTGCTGTGAGCCCGGCAAGCCTGAGCCGGAGGATTCGGGTAGTGGCAATCTTCAGCTTGGCGTCGTCCGACGACAAAGCACTCCAGTCGCCGCCGCGCACTACCCGGGTTTGGCGCAGGTCGGTGAATGGCTGCGGATTAGCATCAACGATCCAGCACCACTCCGCCCTCCACTCATCCCACTTGCTGCGGAGCTCGCCCGTCAAGTACACCTCCTTCATGCCAATCCGTGAGGTCCAGGCGATTCCGCCAGCCAGTGGCTCCCCTTTCTCGGCCCGGGGAGTGAAATAATGACGGAAAAGAGAGACATTGGGGAGGATGCCAACGAAGTTCTCGCAGAGGTGTGCGAAAACCGCCATTGTCAGAACGGCGTTGGGGGTGAAATCAAGAAGATGAAACCCATAGGTATTCATGATGTCGCAGAGGAAATCGGAAAAAGGTGGGCAGAGCCCGCAATAGAAGAACACAGGAAAGAAGTAGTATCCTCTGGGGCACTTTTTCGAAGTGGAAGCTTCGGCGGAGAGTACCTGCGTGCGCGGATGCACCCGCGTCTCTGTCGACCAGAAGAGGTAGAACTCCTCCCGCAGCACCTTCGGGGTAAGCTCGGGGGAGAAAAGCGCTCGCTTCTTGCGCAGCGCCTCAAGCTGTAGCGCCTCGGCCGACTTCACAGCCTTCCCGGTCTTCGGAGCCATGGCGGAAGCGGTGGAGGAAAGCGAGGGCGACGGCAGCGACGGGCGGCGGAGCGCTGCTCTCTTTCGGCTTGGGAAGCAGAGGGGAGCGGCGGAGCTTTCGGAGGAAGGAGTTGCAAGTGGCGAAGGTGGGGGAACGGCCCTGTTTCCTCTGCTTATAAACAGGGGATGCGAACGTTACGCATTTCCTGGAATTAATTATTGCCCATGTTCTCTCCCACGATGCCGCGATTGACGCGTGCCGTTGCGGGAGGGCGTGGTGGACACGGAGTCAGATTTAATGTGGACCCAGGCCGCGTGTGCCCGTGCCCTGTTTTGGGCCTGGCCCAACAGCGCTCGGCACCGTGTATGGCCCAGGCCCGGGGGCTCCTGTCGGTGTACTAAAGTAGGGGTACCTTAGTACCCCGAACTTGTGCACGGGCAGTCGCAGCGTCCCGCGGCAAGGCTTGCCGGGCGTCCACCAAGATCCTCCTCTATTCCTATTTACTGCCATTCAAGAACAAAGTGTTAGCTGAGAAGACAGAACCCCGGCAAGAGGAGCTTGCCGGGAAGGACAAGACCCCGGCAAGAGGAGCTTTCCGGGAAGGCCAACCAAGGCACTTCAGAAAACTTGCCGCGACGCTCCGCGCGTCCCGGCAAGACCCAGCGAACGGCAAGCTTGCGGGTGCGACAATGCAACGGCCGCGGCAAGGCGCTTGCCGCGGCAAGGCTGCCACTCTGCACCCTAGCTCCAGCACATCCGACGACGTGTCGCCCCAGGACCATCCCAGGAGCACGTGGCGAGGCGCTGTGCAGCCATGCGGTGCGAGGTGGCAAGAAGAGATGACGAGAAGGCCATCATGGCAGACGGTGGTGCTCCTAACGGTCGCTTCCTTGCACTGTTTGAGCGACCAGATGGGCATTAAATGCCCTTGTCCCCTGCCGTCAGAGTTAGGTAGGGGGCACTGTTGGTAGCAGTTGTACCAACCCGCATTTTTTCTCTTTTACCCCTCTTTCTACGCTGCCACCTGTCGGTGACCCCTTTAACCTATAAAAAGGAGGCCCATGCGCACGTAGAAGGGGTTCGGTTGGGTTCGGTTCAGCTCAGTTCGACTCATTCGACACCACAACACACCCACGCTTTCAAGCAAGAACAGAATAGAAACACAAAGCAGCAGTAGGAGTTTTATCTCTCTGGAGAGCTCCGAAGCTGGGTAAAATCCCCCGCGTGCTCTCGCCTCGATCTACTCTGCGTGCGCCCTCCGCTCCCTTGCCGGACCAAGAAGGGGCCCTGCCCCATAGGTGCTCGTTCCCCACGACAAACATGTACTTACTTCATACTATCATTTAACTTTGGTATTGTAAATATAAGTAATTTCTTTATAAACTTGGTCAAAGTTTCAAAAGTTTGACTTTAAGAAAAATGTTGCAACTACATTATCAAACGAAGGGAGTAGCTCTTTCTCTCTCTCACTATTATCTCTCACGGGCCTCCCCTCTCACTCGAGCTCTCTATACCGACGGATTATGCGCTCACTGTGTTAGCGTATAGCTCCGTATATTGTTTAGTTCACCGGTCAACCTGTCCACATGCTGCCTTGTCAGCTCGTGTTCTCTATCTTCGTGTGCTGGCCCATGTGGCAGTGGGTGAAAATAAGTAAACTAGAGGCCCATCTGACATGCGGTGAAGTAAACAAAGTTGAAACCACTCGGGGTAGCACCCCACACATAGTAAATTGAGGGAGCATTGAGGACACACTTCTTCCGCGTGAAGGACGCACTCGCGCACAATTCACCACTATGCGGCGGCATGCACAGAAGGACGCACTCACGCACACCCAGCACACAACACACACCAGCATACGTGCACACCGGCGTCACTGCCGGTTGAGATGGACGGCAAGGCAGCCAACAAGCAGAGGCGGATCGAGCCAAAACCGCATCCGGTGAGCCTGGACTTCATCAGCAGCCTCCCCGATGACATGTTGCTCATCATCATCGGCCTCCTCCCACCAAATCTGTCATGCGAATCGCCCTGCTCTCCCGGCGGTGGCGCCCCCTCTGGCACCGTGTCCCCCTCAACCTCTCCGCCTCTGCGACGGGGATTGCAAATGCATGGCCGCAGTCTCCAAGATCCTTTCATCGCACCCTGGGCCAGCCAGACGCCTTGACATCCGCATGTTCAGTACCAACTGCAAGGTCCAAGCCAAGTTTGACGAGTGGTTCTTATCCCCCGCCCTAGATCAGCTCGAGGAGCTAATCTTTGAAGCTGGACAATGTCGCTCTCTGCCGCCATCCACGCTCTGCCTCACACCAGCGCTGTGCCACGCCAGCTTCAGCTCCTGCTATCTTCCCCAGATTAATGTCGCGCCCGCCCTTCTTCTCCCTCAACTCAAGCAGCTCGACCTCTTCGATGTTTTCATCTCAAAGAAGGCTATGGAGCACCTGCTCCGCAACTGTACTACGCTCGAGTACCTTTGTCTTGAGCAGATCCACGGGTTCATTAGCCTCCACATCGCCTCGACGAATCTCTGATGGATTTATGTGCCTTGCTGGTCCCGCAACAAGACATCAATTGGGAAGAGATCACTCCAGTTGTTCCACGTTATGGTCATTGAGAATGAGCCTTTCCTTGAGAGATTGCTTGTATCGGATCTAGAAGGTCCAACAATAATCAGGGTCATTGACGCGCCGAAATTGACAATGTTGGTGTACTCGTCTGCCAACTTCTCCGAACTCTTTATTGGATCCGTAATCGTTCAGGTACAACACTCATCTTCTTCTCCGTCTTCTTGAAATTCACATTTTTAAATTTCTTCTTGATGTATTTTTGGCCGTCTTCCAGAAAATGATTCCCACAAGCTTGACCCAGTCTATGCGCACAATGAAGATCTTGGCAATAAAATCTATCGGCCCCAATCTAGATCAAGTTCTTGGATTCCTTACATGCTTTCCGTGCACAGAGAAGCTACTCATTGAGGTGAAACTTCTTTCCTATTAGTAAACGGTAATCACAACGTAGCTCAGTTTTTTTCGTAATTTTCCCAAATTACGATGACAAGTGTAGTGTTCAAAACTGCATCTATGCACTGCACCGAAAGAAATGTTTTTAGTATTTTTTTCTCACGTGATCACCTGCATCGTTTTTGTTGTTGTACTACTATAGTAGCCTAGGCTTGTCGTAGTGGAAAGTAACTTAGACTAGTAACTCTATGGTTACCCTAAGAGCAAGTACTACCTCCGTCCTGGTTTACTCCTCCTATTTTGTAGTATCAAAATTTGGCCATAGATTTAACTGACAAAATGTTAATGCGTGTCACTAAGAACTATATCGTTGGATTCATATTTGAACATAATTTCAAATGGTATAATTTTTAGTGACATGCATTGGCATTTTATTAGGTAAATCTATGGTCAAAATTTTATACTAAATACGAGGTATTACAAAAGTGGGCTGTAACGGCCCTCTACTATGTAGGCCAAAACACGTGCCAAATTAACTTGTGATGCATTTGGCATCGATGCCCCTCCATTGCTCACCTGGTGCCCCAATTTGGATCACCTTCTTTGCTCCGGTGCCAAATTAACTCACGCAATGAAAAAACACTTGCGTGGGAGAGAGAGAGAGGACCGAGGCAATAAAAAACCACTTGTTTGGGACAGTGAGAGCCTGGTGTAGTTGGTTTGATTGATTTGTTTATACATGTGGGTCTGTGTGCACAACGGTGCCAACTCTCTCACAACACGAGAGCGGTGCCAAATTTTTTTGATTTGACATCGATGCGTATTATGTGGCAGACTTTTGACAAATATGTCATCGGCCACATAGTGGAAGGAAACAAATGCCCAAGCTCTTCAGCTCCTAGGTAAATGAGAGGAAAGGGAGAGAGAGAGAGAGAGAGAGAGAGGAGAGAGAGAGAGAGTGAGGGAGTGAGAGAGAGAGAGAGTGAAAAAATATCACTAGCCAGCCAAGCCTATTGTATGAGAGAATGATATTGGTACCTCTTGATGACACGGCAATCTTATACAACCAGCTGCTCTAATATGTTCTCCTCTTTTGCAGATAAAAAAGACCCGAAAGTGAAAAAATGTGCTGCACTTAACAATCTCATCGAATGCCTTTATCTCCATCTTACAGAAATTGATTTGATCGACTACTGAGGCAACACATCTGAGATTAAATTGGCCGGGTTCTTTGTTCTGGAGGCAAGTGTGCTCAAGGTAATGAGGTTTGGCGTTCTCTGGTGCAACAAAGAATGGCGTGCTGATCACCGCAAGCGTCTAAGCCTAAATGACAAAGTCTCCGCAGAAGCTGAATTTTTTTTTGAAACATCAAGTGGCCAGAGACTCAAAAACTTGTTTGCCTATTAGTGACTTGTTAGAGCGGTGGATTTTAGTTTGTACGATAATGCTGCATCCACGTAAAGTAGCTAAAGTTCTTACGTAAACTTCCTAGTAATTCCCTCTTCGTAGGTTCAACATTACTCCTAACATTTGTAATATTAGTTTGAAACTTGTAATATTGCCGTGTCCTATTCCTGCGTTTTCAAAGTCCTGCAAATAAAATAGGTCCCGAGTTGGTGATGATGTTGTGCCTGCTATCTTTCACTAATAGCCGTCGGATCTAGATCTGACGCATACAAACCGAACTTCTCTAGTTTTGCAAAAAGATTCCCGCACTTGTTCCCTATTTAGAAACAACTCCTTGTCTCTCACAATCAGCCTTATCTCCTCCCCACCACATCTAGAAGGCCATGGAAAGATCTGGCGCGATGGCCGCTGTCGGCGCCGTCCACCCCCAATCTTGGTGTTCCGTGCAATGCACGGGCATCTACGCAAGGGGAATTATGTCAAACACGGCTAGTTGTAAGCACGCTAGCTCTACTGCCATGATAATAGTGACTGCAGACGGTGAGGCTAACTATGGTATGCCGAACACGACGCCTATACTCAGGTGTCATCTCCGGCACAGGGTCTTGTCACTTCACTGTGAGGAGCAGCGTGTAATAATTTGACCAACGGGTAGTACAATGCTACTACATTGGTAGTACTACTACTTGTACTAGCACCACTGAGGGAGTCCTGGACTAGGGGGTGTCCGGATAGCCGGACTATCATCATCGGCCGGACTCCAAGTCTATGAAGATACAAGATTGAAGACTTCGTCCCGTGTCCGGATGGGACTTTCCTTGGCGTGGAAGGCAAGCTTGGTAATACGGATATGTAGATCTCCTACCATTGTGACCGACTCTGTGTAACCCTAGCCCTCTCCGGTGTCTATATAAACCGGAGGGTTTTAGTCTGTAGGACGAACGACCATTACAACAATCATACCATAGGCTAGCTTCTAGGGTTTAGCCTCCTCGATCTCGTGGTAGATCCAGTCTTGTACTACCCATATCATCAATATTAATCAAGCAGGAGTAGGGTTTTAACTCCATCGAGAGGGCCCGAACCTGGGTAAAAACATCGTGTCCCTTGTCTCCTGTTACCATCCGCCTAGACGCACAGTTCGGGACCCCCTACCCGAGATCCGCCGGTTTTGACACCGACAACCACCGTCTGGATTTAGTAGTACTACCACGTCCATCTATATTTTAGTATTTGACTAGCAATATCTGGTAATTCATGACAACTCCCTTTGTAAATAAATACATGGTGTTTTTTTATTCTTATCGGCGAGAGAACTTAATGTCTTTTTGCTAATTAATAGGATTACATGCAATGAACTAACCACTTCGTGTCATGTTTGGTACTCTCAAGTCATTGAAAGCATGCATGACCCACATCTCTCATTGGTTGATATGTCACGAAATAAGAAACAAGGAGGGAGTTATTCTACCGTGCCTAAGTGTTTTGGCATTATTTGGTTCTCGCAAGGTGACTTACACAACATTTTTGGTTACATGCATTAACATTTTATTAGTTAAATCAAAGGTCAAAATGTGGCGCAAAATGCAAAGGGGACTAATAAACCAGTAAAGATCAAAGTTCTCTCGTTTGGCCCCAACTAGAGGTCCGGTGAGATGACTATACTGCACCGGCATGGAGGGGACGCAATTTCATTGACTTACTGCACCTGCCTTTGGTTGCGTGACACTTGGGCCCAACGGGTGGCTGGCCCACCTGTCATACAACCAAAGGCAGGTGCAGTAGAGGGCCGAGGAGTAGATGGCCAACACGCACATGAATTCAACGTAGTCTGCACTTCTCATATAGAGGCTCCCTACCAGTCCAATCTAGTATGAAATCCTACGCACCTACGCATGCTAACCAAGGGCAAGAGTGATCACTCCAATCGCAAGATCAGTTGACTAGAAGCTAAGCTAGACCCATGGAGGCGATGAGCGCGAGCATCAGCCGGCTATGCCAGATGGTCCACGACACCGACCTGCATCCCGGCACCGAGGAACTTCTCCAGGTAGTGCTTGAGGCCGCCAGGGCGAGGGGCCACTTGGACGACAGCTTCGTCTCCTTGTTCGACGAGGTCCTCATCGGCTTCCTCGACAAGTTCACCGTCATCAAGAAGCTCGGGGATGACCTTGACATATGCCTCCAGCCCACGCGCCTAGGCTCTGCGATGCCCGCCATCCTCAACGGCCACTATGTTGACAACCTCTTCGACGCACTGGTGGCCCTGCGACTGCCCGCCGTCGCGCGGGAGAATGTTCGCCTCGAGGTCGCGCTCGCCGCGCAACGCCTGGCGCAACAAGACACCATCGACATAATCACCCACATATACGCCCAAATCGTCCACAAGGACTACTACATGCAAGAGGAGGATGATAGGATGCTGGCCTTCTTGGACCGCAGGCCAACCTTGGACGACACTGTTCAAAAGCACGTTGAGCTCGCCGCCAACGCCGCTGCTCCTCATAGGTCGGTTGCTGACCCGGTGCACTAGGGCGTGAGGATGTCGTTGATGGATCCGTATGTATTTTTATCTTTCCTCAAATCCATGTAGTAGTATATGGTACAACTAGTAATTATATTGCCTTTCGCATCAACTTCATAATTTTCGTACGTACTCCATGCATGAACCGTGCCAGAACCAAACTTCTCATTGCTCTAGGGAAAATCGTTATTTCTATCTATCGGTCGTGCCATGGAGCAGAACCAAAATTTACAAGTTACAAGTTCAAAAGGAAAAGCCTGCTGTGTTCGCGTCGCACCCCCACATGGTTGGTCCGGCACGCCGCTCAAGGGGGAATGTGTGCTGTGTTGCATTTTCACTTACAAGTGGAATCGTAGTTGAGCAAACCGACTATAGGCAAACCCCCACCCCGCCCACCGTGTGATGGCTTAGAAAGCATGAGGGAGAAGAGATGGCTGTATCATGGACTCCAAGAAAATTGGTGTCGGATGGGACTCGTGTGGGTGGCGTGTGTCGTACTTCTAGACGTGAATGCTAGTTATGGCCCATGCCACCCCGCTATATCGAGCCTATATCGAGGTGTTGGTTACGTAGAACAAATTTCCTGGAGTCCATGCTCAGTCCTCCTCTATCTCTCTTCTCAGCCAGCCAGCAGAGGCGCGGAGCCCATCGTCTGTTTGCTCATATGCCGACCCACATGTCAGTGAAAACGCAAGAGGAACCACTGAACCTGCACATCTTTCACCTCGACGTGATGGTGATGAAAAACAAATCCATTAAAGATCTTCGATGGTCGCTTTTGGAGTTACTCAAGAGTAGTAAGATTATATTTATAGTTTAACCCAAGATGCACATCACGTGGCTTCAACTACCACTCGATTTTCTTGCATGACACGACCTGGATGTTGGATGTCCCACGTGTCGGCAAAAGGAGGAAGAACTCGACCAAATCTTCGGTTGTGCTCTTAGATTAGACTAGTTGTGCTAACTTCAAAATTTATTGTGTAGAATGGATGCAAGTTTTGGTATTGGGAAGAAGAGTACATCGATATATTGATAGAGTGCAATTTAGTAGATGTTCTAGCACTTTTAGCTAGCATAGAGGCTAGAGATGAGACTAGTGCACTTGTTGATAGAATAGAGGCTAGACATGAGACTAGATGCGAGGAAGCAACATCTACTTCTTTACACTCGAAGAAGAAAGAAGCACGCAAGATCGAGCCTACGTAGATAAAAATGAGTGCATTGAGAAGGCACTAATCCAACTTACAGGAGTAGTTATGGAAGTTGGATATCTTCTAAAATGTATTCTTCTGCTTGTTGTTTTCTTTGGTCTTGCTTTTCTAGTCAAATTTTGGTGATGTATTTCCATGTACCAAAAATCAATGATGAAAAAAGATATGTGTTTGCAAAAAAATGTATGCAGCCAGGATGCGTCCACGCGTTGGGCGCACGGCCACCGCATCCGAGAAATGGCCCGGACATGACGTCATTTCCCTACCCAAACGGACAGAATCCAGGCAAAACGGAGGTCCATTTGGGGTCATGCGTTGGAGTTGGCCTTACAAGTGGACCGCAGTTGAGGAAACCAACTATCGGCAAACCCCCACCTCGCCCGCTGCGCGATGGGTGAGTTGGAGAAATGACGAGGTTGAAGAGATAGCTGTAGCACGGACTCCAAGAAATATGGTGTTAGATGGAAGTCGTGTTGGTGGCGTGTTCCGTACTCCTGGACGTGAATGCTTGTTCTGGCCCATCCCACCCTACTATATAGTAGTAGTATTGAGGATTCGACGTGCTGGTTACGTACAGCGAACACATTAACATATGGCCCACCTCACACTATGGCCAAATTTCCTGGAGTCTGTGCTAGGTTAAAAAGTGTTCTTTGTGAGTGTGGGTGGTTGTTCTCAAGTTTAAAACTTGTTGTATTACGTATACGTAGAAGTAGAGTTAGTGCAACAGTTCTGAAAGTTTGAACCCAAACATCATAATGCAATTTCTACTAGACTCATCCGAGGACCTAGGATGATGGGATTCACAGCTACAGTAAAAACACACACCCGACGCGTGAAGCATGTGAAGCTACTACAAATAGTGTACTATTGTTAATTGGCCTCATCCGATAACCTGTTGCAATGCACGTACAATTACGTATTCAGAAAATATTTTTTTGCGTCGTCGCAGCACCCACTCAGAGAAGCGACTCAAAAGCCATTCATAAATTTAGTAAGTTTATCACAGGCATATCATTTTATTACATACAACAGGTCATCAACCCACAACGACAACGAGGATACATTATAAATACTAAAGTTTTCATCACAACAAATAACAAGCAATGAAATGGACTTCAACTCAACCAATCCTCGGCGTTGGAAACGCTTGCTTTGAACCACAAGTGATTCTTTGGGAAGGGCCAGCTACTGTCAATCTCGAGACCAATGCGGGACTGATCATCTAGGCTGAAGCGGCCTACTATATCATGACCAGGGTAGGGAACCGCCGAAATGTCCGAGGTATAGATACAGTTGCTTCTCATAAATGGTAGTAACATTGTGTCAACAACAGTTGGATCACCTTTCACCATCATTGGATTGTTTTGTCCAAGGAAGAGTGAGTTTTCTCCAAGACTATCAATACTGTACCAGGGAGAAGGTGTTGGCACTAGCACATTAGTATTCATCCTGAATACCATGCAACAGGTGTTGGAATAGGTCCGGAGAGTATGACCATGGGAAACAACACCTGCTTCCTTAGTAGTGACATCAGCAGTGGGCTGTATACAGACAAGAAGGGGTGATCCATCGGAATAAGTTGCCAGGCGCCACTGAGTATAAGGGCCCTCCTCGTTGTCATGTTCGTGATCATCCCCATCATCATCCCCCCCTTGGTTATAAAAAATTTCAAGTATAGGTGATGGAATGTTCAGAGGACCTTGGAAACACAAGAAGAAGGTTAATTAGTAAAGGGAAACTTGCTAACCCGCATACATGTGGATGAAACAATTATAATTACCATGGAAGACAAACATACCTAAACTATGAGGATCCCATGCAAAAACAGTACCACGAGTGGTGGTAGCAAACACAAGACCCTTGTATTGAATTGCATCATAGTACACATCCGTGTATAGAAACTGATTTTTGAGCATTATCCATCTAGTCGAACCACGAAGGACGGCAACAAGCTTGTCGAAGATAGCAACAACTCCATAGTTCCTGTAATGCCAAGATTGGTTGGGAACTCGACAAATTGCTATCTTCCGTAGAAGACTGTCACCATGATCGTATTTGAACGTGCGTAGAATACCGGTGTGCTCAACCTCTGGCAATCTGAGATTTTTGGAAGTGGAACCCGGTGAAGAGTGAACACATTCAAGTTCCCACTCGCAGATGTACCCAATATAAACAACCCAATCTCCATTTGCGCCTGCCCAAGCCTTGCCCTCAAGTGATGGCATCTTAACATCATACGTATCATTATCAAGCGGCATGAACTTGCACAAGGTGAGGCTTCCCTTGTCCCGCGCCAGTCAGCAGGGTCATGGCGAAGAAGATAGGGGAGATCAAGCTGCTCCTGTACCCTTGGGTTCCTTGTAATGATGTTATTAGTTGAGTCGAGAATGGTCTTGAACGAACCTGCCATGCTAGCCGAGGTGATGACGTCGCACCGATCAATGAGTTCCTCCACCACGTCATCTTTCAGATCGGGGCAAGAATAACGGGTTTGTTTCCGGCCTGTTCCCTCCATGGAGAAGATGATCAAACAATGGCAGAAGGAAGGGTGAAGGCAAATGGAGGAGAGAGGAAGAGTGTGTGACACCAGTTCCAAATCGAGAGGGAAAGGCAAAGACTCAGTGGACAGTTGCCAGTTTGCCACGATACTCGAAGACACGCGCCAGCCTACACGTCCGTTTGGAAATTGTACGAAAGGACTCGTCGTCGCCTCACTGACATGTTGGAACGGGACCACATGTCAACGAAACATGGTGTGTAATTCCTCGTGCAAAATGCGATCCGGCCGCGTTGGCCCGAGGTGCCGCATTAGTTATCGACCTTTATTTTTTTAACATACAATCTGAGTGGATGCCTCCCGTGGTCATCACATGTGAGCGGATATATAGGTGGGATAGGTGGGCATGCGGCAACAATCTGAGTGCTAAAAGAGTTGATCCAATGCTTGGTTTTGTTTCGATTTTCCAACTATGACCATTGGATAGAGTGAATCAATGGCTTACATTCAAAGTTATTCTCATACTATAGAAAGGTATAGGAACATGGAGAGATTTGGTTGATGTTATATCGCTGAATAATATAAAATATTATGAGTGCGGACGCTCCACCGCGAGGTTTGTTTCTCCTTCTCGGTCATCGGGAATCTATGTTCTTCCACTCTTTCGTTTAAGACATGAGCTTTGTTCATCCTTTTGCCGACACGTGGGGCATCTATATGCCTCCATTTTAAAAATCATACTATATGCCTCCATGACACGCGGGACATCTAGCATCAAGGTGGCGAGTCATGCAAGAAAATGGAGATATGCAGTGCATAAGTGAGTCGTGCACTTCGATGCCACCTAGTACTATGCAATATATTTTTCCTCGATGGCACGTGAATAGTGCACGTACTCAATGACAGAGCACGGGATGGTAGCCATGGACATGGTTGGCCCTTTTTGAAGAGAGTACTAATAAATAACTTTGATGTGTCCTGTCAACTCGCGGAACGATGAGAAGCTTGCTTACTACGCCTTCTCCCTCGCCAACATGTGCACGGTGGCTCGTAGCACGAGGAGAAACTTTTGCTTACAAGCGGTAGGCGTGCATCAGTTCATTAGGTGTCAGATTGCCAGAAGTACTATTGTAGTACCATCATTATTGTTCGACTTCCGGAAGAGGAGAAGAGCCAAGCGCAAGGTCACCTACTAACCTAGTACAGTACTACTATAGCCAATGTTGGTCCACCTTTTTAGAGCATGGTTAATTAATATAGGTGGCTCTTGTAGCGGCACATCATTTAGAGCAAGTACTCTCTTTGTAGGAAAAAAGGAAGTGAAACAAAAGTTGGAGTGGATGCTAATTGTCAATTAAAACATGACGACATAGGAAAAAAATCCTATAACATTTTATCCTATGAATCAAACGACCAATGTAGGAAAATTATGAGGGGGGTCTCTCCAACAGTGTTCCTCGGCTTGCACCTAGCATCACGGTGGTCGAACTTGGAGTCATTCATCTAGTACATGTGGCATCTCAGATCTGGACACAAGGTGATGCGACCTCTCACATCGTCCACCATTTGAAGCGGCGCGCCGGTGGAGGGCTAGCGTACTCCAAGATTAGGTTGGCTCTATGTGACATGGCAACTTCATATATTAACCGGATGCTGGCTATCCTACTATGGTACTCGCACTCCAAGAAGTGACTCAAAAACCATTCATAAATTGATTCTATGACAAGCATTTGCAAATGTACCATTCTTTTCATACAACAAGTCATCAACACACAACAACAACGAGGATACATGTTGGATTATATATTATTTCCAACAAAACATTCTAGTAAATACTGAAGTTTTCATCACACAACAAATAACAAGCAATGAAATGAACTTCAACTCAAGCAATCCTCGGCATTGGAAACACTTGCTTTGAACCATAGGTGCTTTGGGAAGGGCCAGCTATTGTCAATATTGAGAGCAATGCAGGACTGATCATCCAGGCTGAAGCGGCATATATCAGGACCAGGGTAGGGAACCACCACAATGTCCGAAGTATAGATACAACTGCTTCTCATAAATGGTAGTAACGTTGTGTCAACAGCAGTTGGATCGCCTTTAACCATCATTGGATAGTTTGATCCAAGGAAGAGGAGTTTTCTCCAAGACTATCAATACTGAACCAGGGAGAAGGTGTTGGCGCTAGCACAATAGTATCCATCTCGAATACCCTGCAACGGGTGTTTGAATAGGTCCGAAGAGGGCGACCATGGGAGACAACACGTTCTCCCTCAGTAGTAACAATCTCCGTGCACTTTATACAGACAAGAAGAGGTGATCCATCGGAATTAGTTGCTAGGCGCCACTAAGTATATAAGTTCTACTCGTCCTCATGCTCGTGATCATCACCATCATCATCTCGCCCTTGGTTATAAAAATTTTCAAGTATAGGTGGTGGAATGTTGACAGGACCTTGGAAACACAAGAAGGTTAATTAGTAAAGGGAAACTTGCTAACCCGCATGCATGTGGATGAAACAATTATAATTACAGTGGAAGACAAATGTACCGAAACTACGAGGATCCCATGCAAAAACAGTGCCACGAGTGGTGGCAGCAACAACAAGATTCTCGTATTCAATTTCATCACAGTACTCATCCGTGTACTGAAACTCATTTTTGAGCAATATCCATGGACGAACCATGGAATCAGTAACGACGGCAACAAGCTTGTCGAAGATAGCAACAACTTCATAGTTCTCGTAATTCCAAGAGCGGTTGGGAACTCAACAAATTGCTATCTTCCATAGACGACAACCACCATGATCGTATTTGAATGTACATAGATCATCTGTGTGCTCAACCTCAGGGCACTCTGAGATTTTTGGAAGTGGAATCCGCTGACGAGTGTACACATTCACAAGTCCCCACTCACAATTGTACCCAATATAAACAACCCAATCTCCATTTGTGCCAGCCCAGGACTTACCCTTAAGCGATGGCATCTCGACATCACATGTATCATTATCAAGCGGCATCAACTTGCACAAGGCAAGGCCTCTCTCGTCCGCGCCCATGCGGGCAGGCTTATAGTGAAGAAGATAATGGAGATCAAACCGCTCCTGTACCCTTGGGGTTCCTTGTAATGATGTTATTAGTTGAGTTGAGAATGGTCTTGAACGAACCTTCCATGCTAGTTGAGGTAATGATGTCGCACCGATCAATGAGTTCCTCCACCATGTCATCTTTCAGATCGGGGCAAGAATAACGGGGTCATTTCTGGCTTGTTCCCTCCATGGAGAAAACAATCGAACAATGGCAGAAGGAAGGGTGAAGGCAAATGGAGGAGGGAGGAAGAGCGTTGGACAGAAGTTCCAAATCAAGAGGGGAAGGCGAAGAGGCGGTGGATGGTTGCCATGGTACAAGAAGAGGCGCCCCGACCTACATAGACGTGTGTTCGGAAATTGTACAAATGGACTCACCATCATCTCACTGACATGTTGGAACGGGACCAGATGTCAACAAAACATGGTGTGTCATTTCTCGTGCAAAATGTGATCTGGCCGCGTTGGCCCGAAGTGCTGCATTATTCTTGACTTTATTTTTTAATGGCGTGCCGTTTAGTTTTGAAGCACGACTAACTGGTATTGTATGCAGAGAAAATATAAACTACTCCACCACTACTCCACCTCTAGTACTAGTAGTATAAAAAATATTTATAGGCTGGAGCTTTAGCGCTTTCTTGCTAAGGGCTGCCCACTTGCTTCTCACACTATCACCCTCTCTCCAGATCTAAAAAAGATGGCCTCTCTCTCCCTCCTCACCGGTGGTCACAGATCCGCTGGGAAGAAAAGGACATGCGGCATTGACGCACTCATCGTCGGCGAGCGAGGTCACGTAGTGACGACAAGGCCGTCCTCTCAGACCTAGCGCCCGTGCGGGATGGCCTCCATCCCCAAGCTCTCTTCTGTAGTGTGTGCGGAGGACGACGACCATGAGCGAAGCCACTTCCCTCCGACCCTCAGCTATGCTACCTCTTTTCGAACCAGACCCTTGTTCTATTGCCCCATCTGCCACGTCGCTGCATGTGGATCTTTTTCCACTCCACCATCTTCCCAATTTGCTATCCTCTGCTCTGCTGGTCACGCAAACGAAAACCTTAATTTGTACTATTAAAGGAAACCCTACTTCATGCAGACTAATCCATGGCTGGGTTGAATAAGGAAAGGAAGGGAGACTGTATTGTCCAAGAGAGTAGGCATCGAACCTGCATCTAGGTTGAAAAGGGGGAAATCTGTAGCTAAGGAACGAGTCTCGTGTCTCTTGGTTGAAGAAGGGTAGAAAGGCATGACAACGCAATAGAGAATGACCAGGTCGATCAGTTTGTTGTCCTCACATAGGAAAAAGGTGGCCAAAGAGAACAAAAATGGCACGTAATCCACATATGCTGCCTGGATATTTGTTGTTCTGGGCAACCATACCTCCCTCACCACTCTATGCATCCGTGGAGATACATCGTACTGGTGCGCCCGCTCTCCGAATGGGCCTCCCATGCTCTTATTGCCACTTTTTTGCTGTCAGTATAACGCCAGCAGTCAAGTCAAGCAATGGTACTGCTAAAGTGATGCCACATTTAACTAATGCCGCACTCAGTCTAATGCCACCGATAAATTTATGAAATGCCATTTAATGTCACTATATTATTTCAGGTTTAGCTGTTGATTGTGGATGTATTAAAGATTTTTCAGCTAAGGCATTCTAATGCAGTTGCACCGCCAGTATACCAACGATGAATCTTGTTATTACCTTCAGATTTTTGCACTGTTAATGAATCTTGTTACTACATACCTCATTTTCATGAGATAAGTTAATTTTTTCTTACAGTGTCAAGAGGAAAGGTCAAGAGTGGGCACCTCCACCTCCGGCTGTTCTCTTGATTCGTTCGATCAAGTTTTCATGTTTGGCCGATTATCAAGATTGGGATAGCAATTTTTTAGGTCCCCTTGAGTTTGAAATGATATTTACCTTGAAGTTACATGGTTTGCAAATTCTTTATACTGTCATTAGTTAATAATGCTAGTTACCTTTAGACTTTTGTATTTGGTTTAGTGCTCATGCACAACTAGTATACCAATGCTGAAACTTGTTACCTTTACATTTTGTATTGTTAATTCTTATAGAAATTTTCCAGTGCTAGAGTTTATTGAAATCTGTTCAGTAAAACCATTGTACTGTACCCTATAATAAAATAACTAATCTACTATTGCACTATCCACTGGATTAGTGTATATTTGTACTATTCGAATGGTGTTAGATTAGCATATGGACATAAATAAAGTGTGGCAAGCTTTCCCAGAATGTGCTCAGGAAAACTACTACCTGTTTTTTCTAAATACTAGACGTTTGGGTACTTTAAATTGAACTACGAAAACGTCTTATATTAAGGAACAGAGGGTGTATAGTTCACTCAAATTATCCCGGTAAAGCTAGTCACACCTTTGTTAGAATTAATGTTCATTATTGTCGGATTGCGGGTTCCGGCAAAATCCTTGAGGTTCGAACACTGGGGTGCGCATGAACATTCTCCCCTATCGAATCACGCTCTCAGCCTCGCCCCGATCTCTAAGCTAGCTCTATGAACTCACAACTCAAGAGACACAAGATTTATACAGGTTTGGGCCACCATTGTGGTGTAATTGTAACGCCCCGAATCCGATGCGCCAGGTGTCTTCCAGTCATTTGTCGTTGTTGCCATGTCATTTCCTTGCGTGTTGCATTTTGCCATGTCATCATTTGCATTTCTTCTGCATGTTTTTCAAAACTTGCATCCGTTCGGGTCCTCCCGGTTCTCTCTGTTGTCCGTTCTGAGCCCAACCACACTCGCACGTGCCCATCACTCCTCTTAGACCTTGTTTCGTGAGCGGGAGAAAAACATTCTCGGAATGAGCCAGGATTTGCCGAGTGGCCCTGGTACATCATCGGTAGACCGCCCGTCAAATTTCGTTCCATTTGGAGTTCGTTTGACGACCTAACGATTAACCGTGTAACCCTGAAACCCCTATCTCTTTGCAGCCTAGCCCCTCTTCACCACAGCCCATTATCCCGTCCAAACCCCCTCCATGCTCTCGGTCGTTGGATCGTGATCGTGTGGGCGAAAACCGCACCTTATTTGGACTCACCTAGCTCCCTCTACCTATATAAACGCCCTCTCCCCCTCCAATTTTGAGTCAAAACCCTAGCCTAACTCCTCTCCGCTGCCGGACACGTGCAACTCGTGCCGGACGAAATCCCGCTGCCGCCCGAAGCCAATGGCATCGTGCCACGTGTCCCCGCCGCCATCTCCACCGCGCCTCCACTGCGTGGGCCCAGTTGCGGCCCTCCCGGCCCAAACCTCCACCGCCACCAACCGCGGGCACTAGCGTAGAGCCCCGCGGCTCCGCCGCCCACCGCCGCACGTCCCCGACTCCGGCCGCCGCCCGCCTCCACTGAACCTCCCCGAACCCCGTGCCGCCCGGCTCCCTTCCCCGCCGGCGTCCCACGCTCGCCACCCAGCGCCGCCCTGTTCCTCCCGCTGCCGCCCTGGATCTGTCGCCGCCGGACCTCCATGACCTCGCTCTGGCCGGATCCCGCCGCCCCTCGCTCGGATCTGAGGCCGCGCCATCGTCCCGTCCTCGTCCGCCCATTCTGCCACCTGCCGCCGCCGCTCCGGCCACCGCAGTCCCGCCGGAGCGCAGCCCCACCTCGCCGGTGACGCGCCACCCGCCGCCGCCTCGCCCTACGTCTTCCCCGATCCAGGAGGGATCGGGAGGAGGGAGACTTCCACGCGGCTTGGCCTAGTCCAGCCCAGCTCGCCTAGGCCCAGCTCGCTCCTCCATAGTCCGTCCCAAGGGCCTAGTGGTGAGCTACCCCGTGAAATTCTGCCCCGGGCATCTTTTAGTTTTTGTGCGCTCACCTTTTTTTCTTCCTAAATTTGCCGAAGTCCCTGAATTTGAACGATATGTGCTCATGTTTGCCATGCCATAACTTGATGCTCGGTGCTCCGATTTGCGTGTATGATATGCCAAAATGTTCACCTCAGAGTGCTATTCATGATGGTCTAGTTTGCATTCATGTTAATGTTCATCTTGATGCCTAAACCTTCGTTGCAAAACTGCTATGTGATATGAACTGCTGGAATCTGCTGATTGTCAACATCATTTGTGCATCTTGTGAGTGCTACAACTTTGTCCATGATTATGCTATGATGATGATCTTGATATGCACACATTCTTATCTTCATGCTCTACATGTTAGTATGCTTTTAATTCATGTTACGGTGCATCTTGATATCTAAGTCTCTATTGCAAAAGTGCATGTTGCTGCTAACTACTGCAAACAGCTGTAACTTGCTGTTTTGTCATTTTTATTGCATTTTGTGTGTGCATCCTATGAGCATGATGTCTACATGTTTTAGGAGCATATTTATGCCATCTTTATAGGGGTGCAATCAATGTATTTTATATGCCCTGTAGGGTGTGCATCAAGCTTGTGAAGTGGGCCACTTGCTGTTAACTTTCTGTCAATGCTGAAACTGCTATATCATGTTGCCATGTTTGCTTCATGCTACCAATTAATCCATGTATAATCTGGAGATGCTTAGTTGAGATGTTTTGTTGTCTATGCTATGATATATCATGACATGCCTCTTGATGCCTCATATATGTCTTGTAGCATATGTTTTGATTGCCATGATCATGATCATATAATGTTCCAGATTCCTGTTAACTTCATGATGCCTTGTTGTGAGCTTATTATTGAGTGATCCATGCATCTTCTGGAGATACTCCAATTACATGTTTTCAAGTATGATATGATTAATTTGTTTACCAGCCATGTTTGATAAGTTTTGATGTCATATGCCTTTGTTCCATACTTGCAAACATGCCATCACAATGTTGTTGTTTTACACATACTAAAACTGTTTCAACTTTCCATCTTGTCATGTTGGTTCCCACTAATCCATGAGCCATATGTTTATGATGCCAGGATGTTATTTGCTCTTTGTTATGTTTAGTTTGATGTCATGCCCTTCATTGCTATGTTTACTTGCTGTAGCTTGTCTCTTTCTTGCTCTCAAGATGCCATCATATTAACTCTGCTCATGCATATGCTGCTGTGTTATAAAGTTGCATTTTGCATTGATCATATTGGTTTAATGTTGATGCCTATGAACCCGAACCTTAATGATATTTGAAGTATGTTATCTATAAATGAAGTGCATGTCAAGTTTGTGATCATAAGATTCCTGTAGCATGTTGTTTTGATATTTGCAAAGTGCCTACTTGCTGTTTTGGGCAGATTGTTGGTATAACTTGTTTGGAGTGTATGTGTTGCACCGTTGCTCCGTTTTGAGCATGCTCTATATGAAACTTGCTTGATTTTGCATGTAGTTCCATATTATCATGTTGAATCCTTGTTTGAGAGTGTTTGCTTGATGTTTGAGTGCATTTTGCATCAATGCCATGTTTGACTTAATTTGCTCAGATCTTATAGGCCGTAGCTCCGAACTAAATGAACTTTATATGTAACTTGACTAGAATCTCGTGTAGTTGATCTTGGTGCATCTTAACTTGCTGTTTAAAACTTGAACATAAGGTTTGTTCAGATCTGTACCAATTTCGAAATTTGCATATGAGGACTTACCGGATTAGTTATTTGTTGTTTCCAGCCTCATTTAAACATGCTTTGATGTGTTATTTTGTATGCTTCATCTCTTTCCGTGAGTAGCATCGTATAGCCTTTATCATGCATCATGCTTGGTTGTGCATCATGTTATGTTTATGTGTAGTGTGTTTACCATGTTGTTTGCTTCTTTCCGGTTGTGCTTCTTCTCGATAGTTCCTGTTTCGCTGCAATCGTGAGGATTCGTTCGTCTACGCTTGGTTCGTCTTCACCCGTTCATCTTCTTCATGGACTCGTTCTTCTTCCTACCGGGATTTCAGGCAAGATGACCGTTACCCTGGATCTCACTACTATCATTGCTATGCTAGCTGCTTCGTCCTATCACTATGCTGCGCTACCTATCACCTGTTTATCAAGCCTTCCAAATTGCATTGTCGTCCTCTAACCTTTTTCACCCTTCCTAGCAAACCGTTGCTTGGCTATGTTACCCCTTTTCTCATCCCTTCTTATAGCATTGTTAGTTGCACTTGAAGTCGAAGATTTCTCCATGATGGACAGGATTATGTTGGGATATCACAATATCTCATATTTAATTAATGCATCTATATACTTGGTAAAGGGTGGAAGGCTCGGCCTTATCCCTGGTGTTTTGTTCCACTCTTGCCGCCTTAGTTTCCATCATACCAGTGTTATGTTCCTTGATTTTGCGTTCCTTATGCGGCCGGGTGTATGGGAACCCCTTGACAGTTTGCTTTGAATAAAACTCCTCCAGCAATGCCCAACTTTGGTTTTACATTTGCCTAACAACCTATAACTTTCCCTTGGGGTTGCAAACCCGAGGGTCATCTTTATTTTAAACCCCCCGGGCCAGTGCTTCTCTAAGTGTTGGTCCGAACCGAGTAGCCTGCGGGGCCACCTCGGGGAAACTTGAGGGTTGGTTTTACTCATAGCTTGACTCATCCAATGTGCCCTGAGAACGAGATATGTGCAGCTCCTATCAGGATTTGTCGACCCATTCGGGCGGTCTTGCTGGTCTTGTTTTACCATTGTCGAAATGTCTTGTAACCGGGATTCCGATACTGATCGGGTCTTCCCGGGAGAAGGAATATCCTTCGTTGGTCGTGAGAGCTTATAGTGGGCTAAGTTGGGACACCCCTGCAGGGTTTAAACTTTCGAAAGTCGTGCTCGCGGTTATGTGGCAGATGGGAGTTTTTAATATCCGGTTGTAGAGAACTTGACACTTGACTTAATTAAAATACCCAACCATGTATGTAACTGTGATGGTCTCTTTTCGAGTGGGTCGAGAAGTGAACATGGTTTGTGTTATGTTTGAACATAAGTAGTTTCTGGATCATTTCTTGATCACTTCTAGCTGCTCGACCGTTCCGTTTGCTTCTTTTCTCGCTCTTATTTGCATATGTTAGCCACCATATATGCTTAGACACTGCTGCATCCTAACCACTTATCCTTTCCATACCCAGTAAAGCTTTGCTAGTCTTGATACCCATGGTAATGGGATTGCTGAGTCCTCGTGGCTCACAGATTTCTACAACAACAGTTACAGGTACAGGTAATGCGATCATCATGACGTGAGAGCGATGCTTGGTTGTCTTGAGTTCTTCTACTTTGTCGTTCAGGGGATAGGTTCTAGGTCGGCAGCCTGGGCTAGCAGGGTGGATGTCATTGAGTTTCTGTTTGTGTTTCATCTGTAGTCGGATGTTGCTCTTGTGTATGGTGATGTTGTATCCATGTGGCATTGTATGCCTCTTGTATGTATACCCAACTATTATGTAATGGTACGATGTAATGATATCCACCTTGCAAAAGTGTCTCCAATATGCGCTTCTATCCTTGGTGGGACCTTCGAGTTCCTTTAGGATAGGATCGCATATTGTGCATGACAGTAATACACTACTCCTCTGTGGTGGTGGTGGATTGCCTCTTGGGCTGATGAGGAACAATACAAGGGAAGAACAGCCTCCTGAGGAGAGGTGTTCTTGTTCTTGGCGAACTTGTGTGGGTGAGGGTGATCTAAATGAGACGTCCTCTTCTACTGTGGTGGCTAGTCCTATTTATTAAGGCCCTTGTCCTCTCCCCAAATATTGAGTGGGAAGGGATCAAACAAAGGCCAATTTGAAAGGGGACAGCTAGTACAAGCTATCCTGACTAAAGGTGGTTGTCGGTGTCAAAACCGGCAGATCTCGGGTAGGGGGTCCCGAACTGTGCGTCTAGGCGGATGGTAATAGGAGACAAGGGACACGATGTTTTTCCCTAGGTTTGGGCCCTCTCGATGGAGGTAAAACCCTACTCCTGCTTGATTGATATTGATGATATGGGTAGTACAAGAGTGGATCTACCACGAGATCAAGGAGGCTAAACCCTAGAAGCTAGCCTATGGTATGATTGTTGTAATGGTTGTTGTCCTATGGACTAAAACCCTCCGGTTTATATAGACATCGGAGAGAGCTAGGGTTACACAGAGTCGGTTACAATGGTAGGAGATCTACATATCCGTATCGCCAAGCTTGCCTTCCACGCAAAGGAAAGTCCCATCCGGACATGGGTCAGAGTCTTCAATCTTGTATCTTCGTAGTCTTGGAGTCCGGCGGACGATGACAGTCCGGCTGTTCGGACACCCCCTAGTCCAGGACTCCCTCAGTAGCCCCTGAACCTGGCTTCAATGACGATGAGTCCGGCGCGCATAATGTTCGGCATTGCAAGGCGGGTTACTCCTCCGAATAATCCATATGAGATTGTGAACACCAGGATAGTGTCCGACTCTGCAAAATAATTTCCACATTCCACCGTAGAGAGAATATCATGTACACAGGTTCAATCTGCTGACGTATCTTGTAGCGCGACGTCACGCCACTACCAAGTCTTTACTTGAATCGTTTTTTATTATACCACCTCAGCGCGTTTAGCGAAGCGGTTTCCTTGGCACGTCTTGTCGAAGCAGAGATCGTGTTCCCCTTATTCCGGGATTCTCATCAATACGGATGTGGGTAACCCAACCGCGCCATTGATGGTGGCGCTTGGGAGATAAGCGAGTTTTACCAGGCCGGTGGGGACGTATAGTCTTCGTCCGCCTATATATAAGGGGATAAGGATCCACCTTTTTACCTACGCCTTCTTCCTCCTTTGCTTATCCATCTCCGCGCACTCGAGCTCCAGCGCCCAAGTTCGCGCATCTCGTCTCAACCTTCTCCGACCATGTCCGGAGCGGGAGGCAAATGGTTGGCCTCCACCATTAAGGAGGAGCACATCGCCAAACTGCATAGTGTCGGACACCTTTCCGGCGACATCACGCACCGGCTGCCCGACAAGGGGCAGCTCATCCCCACCCCCAGGCCCCATGAGAGGGTCGTATTTCTCCCCCACTTCCTCCGTGGACTAGGCATTCCACTTCACCCCTTTATCCGGGGCTCATGTTCTACTACGGCCTGGATTTCCATGATCTGGCGCCGAACTTCATCCTTAACATCTCGGCGTTCATCGTCGTGTGCGAGGCCTTCCTCTGCATCCAGCCGCACTTCGGCTTGTGGCTCAAGACCTTCAATGTCAAGACGAAGGTAGTGAAGGGCACACAGGCGGAGTGCGGAGGCGCCATGTTGGGCAAGATGCCCAACGTCCTCTGGTTCGAAGGGGCCTTCGTGGAGTCCGTCAAGGGGTGGCAGTCGGGGTGGTTCTACATCACCGAGCCACGCGACCCTACGTGGGCGGCGGCCCCCGAGTTTAGATCTGGTATCCCTGTGCAGCTCACCTCCTGGAAAGAGAAGGGCTTGCTATGGGGTAGTTCGAAGGAGCTGACGGGACTCCAAGCCTGTATCCAGAAGCTGGTGAACAAGAAGCTCAGGCTTGTTAATGTGGTCCAAGTCATGCTTGTCCGCCGGATTCTCCCATGCCAAGAACGGGCATTCAACCTGTGGGAGTTTGATCCGGCACAGCACCAGGCGTTGAGCGGGCTCTTAGACACGACGTACGAAGGCGCCTAGAGGGTGCTGTTTAAGGGCGCCGAAGCCCCCGCATCCGTGACGGAGGATCGCGGATTTCACTTGCAGCGTCCAGCTGACGAGGTAAGTGATTCTACCCCTTTACGGGACACTTGTTGTTTAATATTTCGACCCTAAGTGGGTTTCAATCTCCCTTTTCCTTTGACAGGACTGGATGAAGAAGGCCGAGCAGCTCATTTGCCCGGCTCCCCTGCCAGAAAACCCAGTGGACGCCCGTCTAGCGGGGCTGCTGGTTCCGGCACCGCACGTGGTGCCGGAGAAGAAGGCCAAGAAGGTGGCCACGGGTACTTGAAAGAGTTCCCGTTTTCAGGTGTTCGACGACTCCGAGGCGGATTCCTCCCCCGGAGACAAGGAGGAAACAGAGGACTCTCTCCCAGAGGAGGGAGAGAGGAAGAGGAAGGCCTCCCCAACAGGGGAGGCCGAAGGGTCCAAGAGGGGAAGAACTATTCCCCCGGACAGCTCCGCCAACGCCAACGTTGGTGAAGAGGAGTGGCCCTCAAGGGCCAGGCCTCCGGCGAGATCGTAAGTATCCGGATTCCTGAATGATTTATAATTTATTTTCATGTCACATAGTGTCCTTCTAATGTTGCATACTGCCTGCAGTCCGGCCGACGATGATCTCCCCGCTTCGCCGAGCGGGTAGTTGGCTCCGTCGGATGTGGATTCCATTCCGACTGCCTCCACCCCTCGCGCCACTGAGGACACCGAGGTGGGATCCCAGGAGAGGACCCATCAGGAGGAGGCTCCGGAGGCGCCGCAAGGCAGCCTCCCGGACTTTGCGCCGGACTCCACACCGGAACCTGCAGTGGTTCCGAAGTCCGGCAGGCGGCCCCTTCGCAAGAAGGGCAAGACTGTGACGCCGGTGGCCCCTGTCCAACCGGAGGCGCCGGACAACTTATTGGAGGCGCTCAAAGGCGCTTCCATCGAGGAAGAACACCGCACTATCATGAGTGCGGTGATTCAGAAGGTTCAGCTCGCCAAGAGCGGGCTGACCGAAGCCTGCAGCAGCCTTCTAACAGGCTTTGAGGTAAGAAGTTAAAATTACGTAAAGTAATACCGCATAGACAGTAGCCCCTAATGCTCGGTTGGGTGTTCGGAAAGAAAAGCCGGACTGAGGATCTAAAAAGATATACGCAGGGTTACTAAAAATTATGTCAATATGGGTTTGCAGGCTGCGCTGCTGACCTCTGCCGCACTGACTGCGGAGGTCGGTGCTTTGAAGCAGGACCTCGAGCGGTCCGAGCAAGAGCTCGGCCGTGCCAAGAAGCAGCTCGAGGACAAAGAAGGTGAGTAACACCACTTTGAATAGTTACCTTACAGAAAAGGATTTAGGTTGCAATAAAAATAACAAGGATAACGTGGGTACTGCAGGGGCCACGAACGAGGTGGCAACCCTGAAGGAGGCTGTGTCTGCGGCCGAACGCAATGCGGCCGCGGAACGGGCAGAGCGAGGGAAGCAGGAGGCGCGGGTGGTGGAAGTGCGGCAAGAGCTCCAGGCTCTCATGGAAAAGCATGAGAGTTTGGAGCGCGATTCAAAGACTCGAGAGTCCGAGCTTGCCTCGGCTCTCGAATGTGCCAAAGCCGCCAAGGCCGAGGCTCATAAGGCCCTTCAGGAGGTTGAGGATGTGAAGAAAATAGCGGCAGGTAAGGCATTTTTCATGAAAAGCAAGCATGTTAATGTAAACTACCTGACACTTACCCGAATTCGGAGCTCTCCAGGGGCGTTTGCAGATCTGCCTCGCAGTGTATCCGATGCCGTCGCATTCTACTGTGGCGAGGAGGGGAGCTCAACGGAGAAGGTCTTCTAGTCTCAATACGCTGAGGCCGGCCTTCCGGTGCCCCCTAGCGACCAGCTGAAGTAGCTGGTCAAGCTCCACAAGGTAGCCGAGCAGGCCATGAAGGGCCTCATAGTCCGGCTGTGGCCTGGAGAGGTCATGCCTGGGAGCTACTTCGGCATCGTGCGGCGGCTGGTGGATGCGTGCCCCTGGGTGGAGGTCATCAAGCGCTCCGCCTGTATTGAAGGAGCTCGTCGGGCCCTTGCCCGCGCAAATGTGCACTGGGGCAGGCTGGATGCGGAGAAGCTTATCACTGACGCGCCGCCAGCGGGCAAGGAGTATCGTACGCCCGAGATGTACTATAAGACTATCCTGAAGGGTGCCCGCAAGATTGCGGATGAGTGCCCCAGAGATGTAATTATTGAGTAGACTCGCGATGTAGTATCCTGTGCGCTGAAAACTTTGTTCATATGCGCCAAGCAACGCTTGTTTGATTTAAAATATTACCTTCTGTGCGGCCGTTTATAAAAATCTGAGAGATGGCAAGTCGTCGGCTTCAGCCCCCAAGCCACGAGTGCTGGGGTGTTCGGGATAAACTTGAGCACTCTTGTTCCCATCTTTGGGTCCATCTAGGGAGGCGCTCAACACAACGAACAAGGCAACCGGACTTATAATGCTTGAACACTCTCTTAGCCATAGAATTCTATAATTTTAAATTTCGGCGAAGCCCCTAGTATTCGAAAGACCGAGTTCGGGGCGCTATCCACGCCTTGGCCGGACATTATCCGGTTCTTCGCTTGAAGCGGCATAAGTCTTTAAAGGCTCGAAAAGACCTCTCGAACAGCGACCAGTCTCTCGCCTTATCATGACAGTTAGTTTTAGCTTTCTCCACTGAGGCGCTCGCCCAGCTCAACCGGGGCGCAATCGCAGTGGTTCTCCCAGTGCCACCTTAGCCGACAGAACGGAACGTAAGCTAGCAAAACGTGGGAGTCGGGCAAACCCAACTGTTGACCCAAGACATGATTCGGAGCCGATTCATATAATGCTATAAGTTCGGGGTGCCGCACTTGTGAAAGTGTTCGGACTTATCACACCATAATGCGGGGAACATAAGCCGCTGGTGTATTCGGCCGTACCAAAATATACAAGTGCAAGATGTCATTAGTGAACATATATGTAAAGTAATGCAATTACAGGCAAAAAGTGCTGCATTATTTATTCAAGGAATTCTGCTATGAGTGCGGAATGATACAAATAGTGCGGTAAGCAAGGGATTGGACTAATTAAACATGTCCCGCTCCAGGGGTGGGCTGCGGACTGGTGTATATAATCAAATTTAATGCTCGTAATGGAGACCACCTGAGTGTTCCTCACAGCCTTTCTCCGTCCCTGGCTGTTGTATCGTGAGTTCGGCGGGTTCGCCGCTGGACAGGGCCTCTGGTGAACGGAGTCCTGTGTATACAAAGAAGGAAAATAATAAAAGAGCGACACACTTGTGAGCCCCTGGTGTGGTCGAGCCGCACTCTGGGTCTGCTGTGGTCGTGCCCCTCCCCGTAGGCCCATGGTATCTCCAGAGCATAATGATGTACGCGGAGGGTTGGTCTTGCAATTATGCAAGGGCTGGGGTTGGGGCCGCATTGCTACGCGTTCTCGGAACGTGCCAGGTGGTCTTGGTTGATGTTGCTCCGGGCGCGTTTGGCCGTGTCCGGCCGTTTAACGGCCGGACTCGAAAATTGCCTTAGAAGGTTGCTCTGTACTTCTGCTGCGAGAGCCGCTGTATGTTCCTCCGTTCGGAGGGAGCGTTCTGTATTTCCGTTGACTGTGATGACTCCACGAGGGCCTGGCATCTTGAGCTTGAGGTATGCGTAATGTGGCACTGCGTTGAACTTTGCGAACACGGTTCGTCCGAGCAGAGCATGATAGTCGCTGCGGAACGGGACTATGTCGAAGATTAACTCCTCGCTCCGGAAATTGTCCAGGGATCCGAAGACCACTTCGAGTGTGACTGAGCCTGTACAATTGGCCTCAACACCTGGTATGACACCTTTGAAGGTCGTCTTTGTAGGTTTAATCCTTGAGGGGTCTATGCCCATCTTGCGCACTGTATCCTGATAAAGCAGGTTCATGCTACTGCCGCCATCCATCAGGACTCTCGTGAGGTGAAATCCATCGACGATTGGGTCTAAGACCAATGCGGCGAATCCGCAATGGCGGATGCTGGTCGGATGGTCTCTTCGATCGAAAGTGATCGGGCAAGAGGACCATGGATTGAACTTAGGGGCGACTGGCTCCATGGCATATACGTCCCTTAGTGCACGCTTCCGCTCCCTCTTGGGTATATGGGTTGCGTATATCATGTTTACCGTCCGCACTTGTGGGGGGGAAACCCTTTTGTCCTCTACTGTTCGGCGGCCAGGTCTCTTCCTCATCGTCGCTGTGCGGCCCCTTGTTGTTGTTTTCGGCAATTAACTTGCCTGCCTGCTTAAATACCCAACAATCTCTGTTGGCGTGGTTAGCTGGCTTTTCAGGGGTGCCATGTATTTGGCATGAGCGGTCGAGTATTCGGTCCAAATTGGACGGACCCGGAGTGGTTCTTTTGAATGGCTTCTTTCGCTGACCGGGTTTAGAGCCTCGGAATCCGGCATTGACTGCCATATCCTCCTTGTCGTCGCCGTTAACGCGGTGTTTATTTTTGCTTCGACGCGACCTGCCATTGTGGTCCTTAGTGTCCGGACTACCAGCATTTTTGCTGAGGTTGTTGCTGCGAGCTAGCCAGCTATCCTCTCCCGCATAGAAGAGGGTCATTAATGATGTGAGGGCTGCCATGGATTTCGACTTTTCCTGTCCTAGGTACCGGGCTAGCCACTCATCGCGGATGTTATGTTTGAAGGCTGCGAGGGCCTCTGCATCCGGACAGTCGATGATTTGATTTTTCTTTGTTAAGAACTGCGTCCAGAATTGCCTGGCCGATTCGTCTGGCTGCTGGATTATGTGGCTTAGGTCATCGGCATCTGGTGGTCACACATATGTGCCCTGGAAGTTGTCGAGGAATGCGGCTTCCAGGTCCTCCCAACACCCAATTGACTCTGTGGGCAGGCTGTTAAGCCAATGTCGAGCTGGTCCTTTAAGCTTGAGCGGGAGATATTTGATGGCGTGGAGATCGTCGCCGCGGGCCATATGGATGTGAAGGAGATAATCTTCGATCCAAACCTCGGGGTCTGTCGTGCCATCGTAGGATTCAATGTTTACAGGTTTAAACCCTTCAGGGATTTGATGATCCATTACTTCGTCAGTGAAGCATAGCGGGTGTGCAGCGCCTCTGTATTGAGCAATATCACGACGTAGCTCAAGGGAGCGTTGTCTGCTGTGTTCGGCCCGGCCGAAGTTTATGTATCCGGCTCGACGGTATTTGTCGTGGGTCGTGGGGCGCCCACGTGATCCATAGATAGATCTGGATTGTCTTGCCTTATCATCCAATATATCCCGCAAGTCCGGCGCGCTCCCCTGTGGCTTCGTACTTTTCGAGCGATGCCGGGGTACGGTCTTGATGGAAGGCCTGGATGCCTCTCTGTCGCGACCACTGGGTGGTCGGTCAGCCGTATTGTGCACTGGTGATGAATGTATGTATGCTTCCTCCTCTAATCGGGGGAGCAACTTGCGTTTTGGGTAGCTCTTGGAGGGGCGTTCGAGTTCGTACTCTTCGGCCGCGAGGACCTCGGTCCATCAGTCAGCCAGCAGGTCTTGATCGGCTTGAAGCTGCTGCTGGTTTTTCTTTATGCTATTTGCTGTGGCCATTAGCCTGCGTTTGAAACACTCTTGTTTGACGGGATCCTCGGGCATGACGAATTCGTCGTCGTTGAGGCTTGCCTCTTCTCCGGAGGGAGGTATGTAATTATCATCCTCGACCTCTTCGTCTGCCGCTCTCTCGTGAGGGCTTGCTTCTGCATCCTCCTGCGCTGAATCTTGCAGGAGGGGATTGTCTTCGGCACTCTCTGGGGTGTTATTATCCCCTGTGCTGGAATCTCCATTCTTGTTGTGGCGGGATTTAGAGCGGCGCCGCTGACGCCGGCGCTTGGGCTGTTTCTTTGAGGAATCTGCCTCCGCTGCTGTTTCGCCGTCCCCATCTTTTGGGGTGTCCACCATGTATATGTCATATGACGAGGTGGTCTTCCAGTGCCCTGTAAGCGCTGGTTCTTGTTCGTCTCCGGCATCGTCGTCCATACCGTCGATGTCTTCGGAGTCATAGTCTAGCATCTCGGTTAGATCGTCGACAGTGGCTACGAAGTGGGTGGTGGGTGGGGTTTGAATTTCTTCGTCGTCCGCATCCCAACCATCCTGGCCATAATTCGGCCAGGGCTCTCCGGATAGCGAGAGATGCTTTAGCGAATTTAAGATGTCGCCAAAGGGTGAGTGCTGAAAGATGTCAGCAGCGGTGAACTCCATGATCGGTGCTCAATCGGATTCGATTGGCAGGGGCGCAGGAGGTTCGGAGTCCGGCAGGGAGTCCGGCACCTCGGAGTCACGAGTTTTATAGGGGACAAGGCCAGTGTTCGGCTCCATCACCATGGAAGTTGCAGCTCCCGAGGAGGTGTCCAGCCACCCGTCCTCGATCTGCGCGATCGGCTCCGAACTATGGGTCGGAGCGGATTCATGTGCGGCCTCCAAGGCACTGTCCGGTGGCAGAGCTAGATCTTGCCCACCGCGACAGTGCGGCACGCTCGGCTGCGGATCGGATCCATCGAAGATCAAGTCTCCGAGGATGTCCGCCGTGAAGTTTAGGCTTCCAAATCTGAACAGACGGCCAAGGGCGTAGCTTTCGATCTGCTCCAGATGGCCAAGTGAATTAGCCTGCAGTGCGAAGCCGCCAAATACGAAGATCTGTCCGGGGAGAAAAGTCTCACCCTGTACAGCATTGTTGTTGACTGAAGAAGCCATCGAGCCTATCGGTGACGACACAGAGGAACTCTCAATGAAAGCACCAATGTCGGTGTCAAAACCGGCGGATCTCGGGTAGGGGGTCCCGAACTGTGCGTCTAGGCGGATGATAACAGGAGACAAGGGACACGATGTTTTTACCCAGGTTCGGGCCCTCTCGATGGAGGTAAAACCCTACTCGTGCTTGATTGATATTGATGATATGGGTAGTACAAGAGTGGATCTACCACGAGATCAAGGAGGCTAAACCCTAGAAGCTAGCCTATGGTATGATTGTTGTAATGGTTGTCCTACAGACTAAAACCCTCCGGTTTATATAGACACCGGAGAGGACTAGGGTTACACAGAGTCGGCTACAATGGTAGGAGATCTACATATCCGTATCGCCAAGCTTGCCTTCCACGCCAAGGAAAGTCCCATCCGGACACGGGTCGGAGTCTTCAATCTTGTATCTTCGTAGTCTTGGAGTCCGGCGGACGATGATAGTCCGGCTGTCCGAACACCCCCTAGTCCAGGACTCCCTCAGTAGCCCCTGTCAAAGGCGCTAGTGGTGACACCGTCTTGGGCTCCACGATGACCTCCATCCGGCCATCCTGCTTGTCTTGGTCTTGTTGCACCGAAACCTTTGCCTGATGCCTCGGTACTCCGCGCCTGCGTTCGCCCCCTTACCACCAAAGGGGAAACGAGGACATTGCCCATGTTGGCGCCCACCTGGTGCCCGCCTGGCCTTGGTCGTCATGGCTTGCGTCATGGGAACCTCACGAGGTACCCCTTGCCTTGATCTCTCCGCCTCCCTCGCGAGCCTGTCTGGTGAGGCCGCTCCTGAGGAGGCCTTCTGTTGTCCGTCCCGCGAGGCTTGGCCCCTCGCGAGGGTCTTGAGTGTTGGTTGACGAAGATGGGCCGTGCTGGGCCACTGGTGGAGCCATGCCGTGGGTCGTTGGAAGGAAAGTCTGGGGACCCCCGTTCCCAGGACATCGATAGTAGCCCCCGGGCCCAAGGCACGCTTGGACTTGGCTTAGCGGCGAAGCCAAAGGGCAAGTGTGGAGCGTCACGGGCCCCAACAGCCTGCGGCCTTGGTCGACGCATGGCGACTGATTGGACATGGGCGTCTCCGCTTCCCCATGCTGCCTCGGGAACTGCCCGACTTGACAAGTCCCTGCTGCATGCAAAAAGGGTTATCATTACCTGCGATCGTGGAAGTCGACGGTTGGCCTCCCTTGGGCTATAAATGAGGAGGGGCGAGAGCCCCCGTCGCCCATCTCTTCCCATTCCACTCGCTTCTCCTCCCTCGCTCCGTTTCTTGTAGCGCCCCCCATGGCGCCTGCGAAGAGGCTTTCGGCCGCGGAGAAGGGGAAGGCTCGCCAGGAAGGGCCTGGCACTCCTCCGCCCAAGCGCAGACGCGGTCGCCCTCGCAAGCACTCTGCGACCCCCGCCGTGGCTCTCCGCAGCCGCGGCGATGGCCCTTCACGTGGTGGGGGCCTCCCATGTCGAGGCAACTCGATTGGTGGAGGAAGGCATGTTGTGGCCGTGCGGCCTCCCCGACCGCGCTTCCATTCGGCGGAGGTGCTGCCGAAATTCGTCATGTGGTCAGAAAACCCGGCCGACAACTAGCTTCAGCTCCCGCGCTCCTTCATCGGTGAGCTGCCGGCCGCTGGCCCAGGCGGGCTCTGGCTGCTGGTGGACGGCTGCTGTAGCAGGGCCTCCTGGGTCGCGGTGGAGGTCTCCGTCGCCAGCAATGCAGCCCTGGCCCGAGGCTGGCAGACGTTTGCCCGCGCGCATGGTCTGGGCAGGCGGTGCACCCTCCACTTAAAGTACGATGGTGACACGACCCTCCATGTGAGGGTGTTCGGAGAAGATGGACGCCACGTTGGGTGCTGCCCCGAGGACAACGACGGCGACGAGGTGCTCGGTCTTGGTGACGGTCATGACGAGGGTGAAGGCGAACTTGCTCCCGGCGGCGACCGCAGCTTGTCCAGCTATGGCGGCTCTTCCTCCGGTGGCAGCTCCTCCAGCGGAGGCTACGATCAACCACCACGCCTCTGTGCCCGCCTTGAGGGCGGCAGCGGGTCGTCCTGTCACCGTGCTTCAGTGAAGCGCGAGGTGGGGTCTGGCTGAGCTCAGGAGGATGCCGTAGATCCCTCCTCGCGTACCGCTGCAAGGCGCGTGCTACTTTTGTTTATCTTCCTTTCTTCCAACATTGAGAGAGACAAGTATGGGGCCCCGTGGGGGCGTGCAACACAAGTATTCTTCAGGCTCTCTTGCTCCGCTCGGTGCTCTTTTTCAAGAACCTCATAGCGGTCGGTAACATATTTCAGCTTCACGGCCATTTCGGCCATCTCCTCCCTGCTTCGGCAGTGAGCAGCCCTTTCGGCTTCTAGCTCTTTGGCCGCCTTCGAGGCAGCCACATCACTCCTCCTGGCCTGCTCCTTGGCTCGAGCAAGCTCTGCTCGAAGGTCCTCCATAGCAGCGGCACCATCTGCATCAAACACACATATTGTAAGGAGTGAGCTTTGGCTCCCTTACTAGGTGACCACGGAGAAACAACCTACCTTGCGACTCGTCAAGTCGCTTATTGACCAGCGCAATGTCCGCATCCGCAATGTCAGGTTGTCGCCTTAGTTCAGCAACTCCATCAGTCCGGCTGGCCACCGGACTATCCGCCACCTATGTAGGAAAGGTGAGAATTAATACCTGAGATTATGATCCTCGGCACGCTGTCGCCTTCGACAACATACCGAGTCTCAGGGGCTACTATCTATACAGGGCGCGCTTTATGTGCAAAACTGTCAAAAGGTATGTCATTTTTACGTACCTCAAACCCCGCCAGCAAACTTCTGACGGCATCAAGCAACCCGCCTTCGGCGGATGAAATCCTTCCAATCACCATACTCATCAATGTACGGTGATCTTCTGAGATAGACGCCCTCTGAAGCAGATCCTTCAGCTCCCCCGGCCGTACACCAGTTGGTGCCGAACTCTTCGGCCCTGCCGGACTTGGGGATACCCTCCGTGATGACACCTCAGGGTTGTCCGCCCCACCTGACGGTGCGGCAGATGGAGGCATCTCGCTCTCCATCATCTCCGGATGAAGGTCCCCCGAAGATGAGCTCATCTGAGAAGGACGGAGATCCGAACTACAAGGTAAAAACTTAGGTTATCCTCAGAAGCACAAATAGGGATGTCCCTTATTACAAAGCTCCCCTTTTTCTACTTACCGCTCGCTGGAGGGCTGATTCCTTAGGGGAGATAGTACGGCCGGGGCCTCCCTGGATGCAGGACCCTCTGGTGAAGATCTCTTCCCCCGCTTCGAGGCCTTGACCTCCGGGTTTTCGGAAGCGGTCCTCTTCTCCCCTTGGAAGGAGGGATTCTCGATCCCCCCTTTCTCAAAAGCCTCCTTGGTAGAGGTGGTAGTTCCTCTGTTTTCCCCTCGGCCTTCCTCTGAAGGCGCAACCTCCAGCATCCTGACCAGCACGGGATCTGGCACGGTCTCCGGGAGGGGGGCCGGACACCGTATTAGTTTCGCTTGCGATATCCATTCCTGTTCAGAGGACAATTGGTTAAAAGGCAAATCAGGGAAATGCAAACAAATGGTATGTCCGAACACAGAGCTACTTACTTGTGCATCCGGGCGATTGCAGCTTAGGCCGGTGTCCTCGGTCAATTCCGGACACACCTCTTGTGATCCGAAGAACAATTTGTACATCTCCACGGGTGTCGCACCCATGAAGTGTTGGAGAATTCGCGGTCCCTCCGGATTGAATTCCCACAGCCGGAGAGGACGATGTTTGCAGGGCAGAAGACGCCTAATCAGCATGACCTGCATCACCATGACCAGATCGATCTCTCTCGCTTGGAGGTCTCGAATCCGGCCCTGCAATAGGGGCACGTCCTTTGACGGCCCTCAGTTGAGCCCTTGGTTGACCCATGACATCAGCCGCCGTGGAGGTCCCAAGTGGAAGATGGGCGGCGGCTTCTGCCTGCTGCCCCTGGGAGCGGTGATATAAAACCACTCCTGTTGCCACAAGCCGAGCTCCTCTTGGAAAGAGCCCTCAGGCCATGGAGCATTGGCCCTCCTGCTTACAACCTCCCCGCTGCACTCTGCTTGGCACCCCGCGATCATCTTCGGCTCCACGTTAAAGGTTTTGAGCCACAAACCGAAGTGCGGTTAGTGCGGAGGAAGGCCTCGCAGACGACAATGAATGACGAGATGTGGAGGATGGACTCCGGAGCCAAGTCGTGGAATTCCAACCCATAGTGAAACATGAGCCCTCTCACAAAAGGATCCATCGGGAGGCCTAAACCCCGACGGAGGTGAGACACAAACACGACACTTTCACCGGGCTCGTGAGTGGGAATGACTTGCCCTTTGGCGGGCAGCCTATGTGAAATCTCGTAGGTCAAGTACTTGGCTTCTCTCAGCTTTTGCACGTCCTCTTCCGTGACGGAGGAGGGCATCCACCGGCCCTGTAGGCCGGATCCGGACATCGTTGAAGGTCCGAGGCGCTCGAATCTGATGCTCTGGGTGTTGGAGCTCGGGGCGAGGGGCAGATTCGATTAAGGATTGAAGAAAAGAAACGAGCCTTGGTCCCATTATAAAGAGGGAGAATACCAAGAGCCGTCCCCGTGACCGTTTGGGACTCGCCTTCGATAGAGGAGGTGTGGCAACGGGCGCGGTTGGGTTACCCACATCCGTATTGATGGGAATCCCGGAATAAGGGGAACACGATCTCTACTTCGACAAGACATGCCAAGGAAACCACTTCGCTAAACGCGCTGAGGCGGTATAATAAAAACGATTCAAGTAAAGGCTTGGTAGTGGTGTGACGTCACGCCACAAAATACGTCAGCAGATTGAGCTTGTGTACATATTATTCTCTCTACGGTGGTATGTGGAATTTATTTTGCAGAGCCGGACACTATCCTGGTGTTCACGATCTTCTATGAATTAATTCGGAGGAGGAACCCGCCTTGCAATGCCGAACAATATGCGCACCGGACTCATCGTCATTGAAGCCTGGTTCAGCGGCTACTGAGGGAGTCCTGGACTAGGGGGTGTCCGGATGGCCGGACTATCATCATCGGCCGGAATCCAAACTATGAAGATACAAGATTGAAGACTTCGTCCCATGTCCGGATGGGACTTTCCTTGGCGTGGAAGGCAAGCTTGGCAATACGGATATGTAGATCTCCTACCATTGTAACCGACTCTGTGTAACCCTCGCCCTCTCCGGTGTCTATATAAACCGGAGGGTTTTAGTCCGTAGGACGAACAACCATTACAACAATCATACCATAGGCTAGCTTCTAGGGTTTAGCCTCCTTGATCTCGTGGTAGATCCACTCTTGTACTACCCATATCATCAATATTAATCAAGCAGGAGTAGGGTTTTACCTCCATCGAGAGGGCCCGAACCTGGGTAAAAACATCGTGTCCCTTGTCTCCTATTACCATCCGCCTAGACGCACAGTTCGGGACCCCCTACCCGAGATCCGCCAGTTTTGACACCGACAACGGGTTCCGGCAAAACCCTTGAGGTTCGAACACTGGGGTGCGCACGAATACTTCCCCCTACCGAATCACGCTCTCAGCCTCGTCGCAATCTCTATGCTAGCTCTATGAACTCACAACACAAGACACACAAGATTCATACAGGTTCAGGCCACCATTGTGGTGTAATACCCTACTCCTGTGTGGTGGTGGTGGATTGGCTCTTCGGATGATGAGGAACAATACAAAGGAAGAACGGCCTCCTGAGGAGAGGTGTTCTTGTGCTTGGCGAACTTGTGTGGGTGAGGGTGATCTGAATGAGCCGTCCTCTTCTACTATGGTGGCTAGTCCTATTTATAGAGGCCCTGGTCCTCTCCCCAAATATTGAGCGGGAATGGATCCAACAACGGCCAATTTGAAAGGGGACAGCTAGTACAAGCTATCCTGACTAAAGGTGGTCTTCGCCTATTAAAGGCGCTGGTGGTGACACCGTCTTGGGCTCCACGATGACCTCCATCCTGCCATCTTGCTGGTCTTGGTCTTGTTGCACCGATATGGAAACCTTTGCATGATGCCTCGGTACTCCGTGCCTGCTCTCACCCCCATAGCACCAAAGGGGAAACGAGGATACTGCGCACGCTGGGGCCCGCCTGGCCTTGGTCGTCATGGCTTACATCATGGGAACCTCGCAAGGTACCCCTCGCCTTGATCTCTTCGCCTCCCTCGCGAGCCTGCCTGGTGAGGCCGCTCCTGAGGAGGCCTCGTGTCATCCGCGCCGTGAGGCTTGGCCCCTCGTGAGGGTCTTGAGTGTTGGTTGACGAAGATAGGCCGTGCTGGGCCACTGGTGGAGCCACGCCGTGGGCTGCGGGCAGGCATGTCTGGGGACCCCCGTTCCTAGAACGCCGACAATTATGTTATCGGAGGAGGTCTGTATGTTTGTCTCTAATGCATGTCGACTACATACCTGACATCATGATGTAATGATAAGTCATTTCCTTTTGTACAGTTTCACTGAATTGTCAAGGCGGTGATGGCATTTTATTTTACTTGAACTGCACAGAATATGCTTAAAAGAATAGGAAAGGTTAGGAATCCGTCATTTTCAGAAAGAACTATATATGCCTTCCTGACATCAGCCTTGTTGCCTTATCTATTCCTTCAAACAGGTGGTTAGAAACAGTCTTGCTACCTTTTCCCATTCAGAAATTGGAATGCTTATATTTGTGAGTCTATGCTTCAACTAGTGCCACTTTTATAGTAATCACACTTTCAATATCTATGCAAACAGGGATGCTCGATTTTAGTGGAACCGCACAAAAAGTCCAAATGGTTCAACATTAGGAGCATGTTTTCTTCCAAACCTTTATATCCAATTGGTGGCACTATGAGCAGTTCATTATGAAGGTACATGGTTTGCTACTATCTTTCTACTCTTTTTGTACTGTCATTAGATAGTAATACTAGTGGTTTGCATGTGAATTTATTGGCAGGGTGGACCTACATTGGAGGTGCAGGCAGGATTCAATGATTGGATGCTCAATTTTACTTGTATCGATTTCCCCTCTTCCATCACTGCGAACATGGATATCCTTGGTCGGATGAAGAATAGGTGCTATATTTCTCCTCTGAACCAGCAAATCAAATCAGTATGAAATTGTCCAGGGAAAAACATGACTGTATCAAATTGTCCAGTGCAAAACATGACAGATGCTAAGCGGAAGAGACATGTTTAAACCGAAAATACAAGGTGGGGTATATGTTTACAAGCTGCTTGATATTTTTGCAAACAGAGATGTCTGCTCATTGCTATTTCTCAAACAAACAAAGTGACTGCAATGTTGGTTGAACTTCACAAGAGAATAGTATAGTCACTGCATGCAGTGCCATTTGAAAATAGACACAGAAAGATTGGACAGTCACTTCATGGACTGCAGAAAAGTAGTACTATACTATTTATTGGCCAACACTAGGTTCTTCATTGCTTTGGTCTAATTATACAATGGGCATCATTTTGCCTAAGTTAAAGTTTGTATTCCGAAAATAGTCTCGCCATGTGATCGAGAGAAGACCAAATCATATTGAAGTGGATGTTCCTCCATCATGTGTGGTTCATTCTCATGGTTCCAACTGTTGATGAAACCACTTACGTTTGCAAGAGGAATTGTAGAATTCACAAAAAATTGTCTTTCAGTTTGTACTGAATGTTGGCCAAGAGAAGCATCCATGTTAGTAGGAAGAACAAATGTTTTTTTCTAGATCTTTGATTTTGGAGCTACATATTTGTATATGATCTGTGAATCATTGAGATGCATTAACATGTTGATCTTCTGTATGGGAATCATACTAGTTGGTTTTGAATTTGGGCTACTAATGTGAAAATATTACAATGCCAGGCCTGTGAGTCTCGTGTGAACATTTCGAACGGATCGGCTCTTACTGTTGTGCACAACATGATCCTTATTTCTGTGTTCTCAATGTTTCCAAGTTACTAACAGTTCCTTATTTCTGTTCGCTCAGTTTTTACAAGTTATTGATCGATCACTAGCTATCCTACTAATGCGCTCCTGGCAGTTTTAGTTGCGACGCAAGATGTGAAGTGGCAGATTTTTGAATAAACTGCCGTGCAAATCTGAAGAAACTGCCAGCCTCTGAAGAAACTGACAAGCTCCTCTGAAGAAAATGCCATGCGAATCTGAAGAAACTACCAGCAAAAACGTTCGCAAATGCCTTATCTCCTAGCTAGCATTCATCAGCTAATGCGATCGTACATGTACACCATCCGACCTACTTGATCCTACACTTAGACTATCCGACCTACTCGATCCTACACAGATAAATAGCGGATCACGCACGTACTACGTCCTTTCTAGTTTGCAGGGCTCAATTCAAGAAACGACCTACTCGATCCTACATGAATAAATAGCGGATCACGCACGTACTAGTACCTCCTTTCCGGTTTGCAGGGCTTAATTCAAAAATCTCACCCTGTAACATCCCAAATTTTCAATTTGGAATGTTATACAAATAGATCATTATTGCATATCATATTTAATGCATTTTGCCTTGATCCTAGAAATTCTACGCAACTCAAGGACCCACGGAGAGAGTTGGGGATTTTGATATTTTCATATTTGAGTTTTCTCAAATTTTGAAAATAGGATCATTCGATTTTATTTATTTTATCTTCAGTTATTTCAATTATATAAATATGAGAGAGGGAATAAAATGACTTCCCAAAATAAAGAAATATTGAGGATTTAATAAAAAATCAAATAAGATTTTATTTTGGATTTTCAGGCTATTTTATTTGAATTTAGGAAAAATGTGTGTTTTTCAAAATTGCATTTAGGCCCCAAATAAATGTTCATCTAAACCGGCTTGATTTTAGAATCCGGGGAAAATTTATTTCGGGATTTTTGGAGTCCGTCTAGTATTTCTTCCGTTTGGTTTTCTGCGCAATAATATTAAAAAAACGAACCGACTACGGGCCGGGTTCGGCCAGGACTCTCCTGCCGGGGCCTTTATAAGCCACCCCGGGCCGCCCCGAACCCTAACCCTAGCGCCGCCCCGCCGCCGCTGCCGCCGCCGCCGTCGCCGTCGACCGCCGCCGCAACCGCCGGACCCCGCCGACCGCCACCGTCCTTGCCGGAGCCGCCGCCGCCGCCAACCCGCACCCTGAGGTCCTCACCGCCGCCGGTTTTTGGTTTTGAAAAACCGTTCGGTTTTTTCGTCAGCTTTTCGTCGGGTTTTTTTAGATTCATTTTTTTTATTAGATCGGTTTTTCCAGTTTAGGTTAATTACCGAGCGTTCGCTCATTCGTTTATTTTAACGAACGCGTTCTTCGTTTAGATCCAGATAACGAACGTTCGTTCGTTAATCTGTTTGTCGTTTTTCTTTTTCTCGGACTTATTCCGCGATTTTTCTGATCGCGATTTCTGATCCGGTTTTCGTTTTAGTATAACTTTTTGCTCGTTTATCGGAATCAAGCGATTCAAGTGCCTAGAGTTTCGTCTCGAAACCCTCTGTCCGAATAATCTACTCAAACAAGTTTTTGCATCTCTAAAATTTGACTTAGGTCTAGATTAGTAAATGAAGCTTGTTTCTTTTGCCGTTTGAGTTTTGTGTCTTTGTTCGATTTGATTCTTTTTGCAGACCGGAGTACTTAAGTTGAGCTTTCTGGTTAGATCTCTTATTTGAGTTTTACCCGTGCATTAGATGAGTATTTATTGTATGCTTGTTTGTTTGTTTGCTTGCGATAGAGTACCCGGATTGCGCCGCTTGCTACTTCGAATCCCTAGGTTTCGCGGATCATCAGCAAGGCAAGTAACACTTTGATCATACTTCTTTATTACCCAGTTTTTATGCATTATATCAATCCTCAAACAATTGCATGATTAGGATCTGATTAATATGTGGGTTTTGGGAAGTAGATGAGGTAGTACCTATTACCTGTTTTATTATCAAACCCTTGGGAGTTACTTCTACGTTTGCTTATTATGCCATGCTATGATAGTAGACGTGGATTGGGTGAGTGTATCCATGACAGATGTGAGATTGTTAATTAATGGTTTATTTGAGGTGGCAACTTTAATACACATCTGGGTGGATTGAGGTACCTGGGTATTCCAGGATTGCCTGTTTGTTTTGGACCGCCACCCAGGCTCAAAGGGATCATAAGATTATTCACGCTAGAAACTTCCGTGTGTAGCCACATGCTATTATGGGCTCTAGCATAGTTGATTAATTCGTGCAAACTCTTACAGTGGTAGACTAGCAGATGTAGGGGAAAGTAGGTGTACAGGTCTACCCATCGTAAGGTGCTAGCGCTTATGAAAGACTATGTCTCAGTCATCCGTTTCTCAAACACCATGTAGTGCGAGAAAACCAACGGAGGAGATCGAGTTGTGTGGGGAAAAGTGCGCAACCTCTGCAGAGTGTATAAACTAATCATGATTAGCCGCGTCCCCGGTTATGGACGTTTTGAGTATCTAGTACTTGGATTATCATGTGAATCTCATCATGTTACTCTAATTAATATTGTTGGGTTTGTTTAATGATGATGTTACTTAATTGGGATTGAGAATGCTGTCAACCATTCTCAATGTTTAACAACCACCATGATAGTTAAATAAATTTATTCCTTTGTAGTAGGGAAAATTGGCTTTATGCAAAACTGTAACCATAGAGCTTTCCACCAAGCCATATATGCATGTAGTATAGCTTTATTCTTTCATTACTCTCCATGTGTTACATTGCCAGCATATTCCATGTGCTGACCCGTTTTCGGGCTGCAACGTTCATGTTGCAGACTTTTCAGACGACGAGTAAGATGCCTTAGGATCGTGGCTCTATACTCAGTGATGCCGTTGGAGTTGATGGACTCACTTATCTTCCAAGCCTTCCTCTGTTATCGTTATTAGATGGCCTTAAGCCATATTTATTGTAATAAGCTCGCTTTTGAGACATTCTATGTAATAAGTGTGTGATTGCTACTCTGTTATAAATCCTTCGAGTATTGTGCGTGTCAGCATTACTGATCCACGGATGACACTGATGCACAGAAATCAGACTGTTTGAGGTCTGGTTGCTACAAGATGGTATCAGAGCACACGCTGACTGTAGGACACGACCACTAAGCTAAAGCCCTTGATCACTACTCTCTCTTCTCATTTCTGACTCCTCATCTTTTCTACTCTTTTAAGATGGCGGGTGCAAGGAACAAGTTCACGCAATCGGATGAAGATACACCCTTTGGATGACACCTGAAGGAAGTCACGAGATACCTGAACATCAGAGTACCAAGCTTCACCGGGACCTACAACGCCACATTACCTGAAGAAGAGTGCTGGGTGATTCAAGTTCAAGTTCCAGGAAGGACGTTCATGCCCGTCACTGAGCCCATAGAGTTTTCCTTTGATGCACCAACCTGGAGTCTACGAAAGAGCATGGCAGCCCACATCCCCATGGGACGTATTGGAGAAGTTTACCACAAGGAGCTTAAGGATACTATCTACCAGATTTGTGGGCGCCGAGATGAGCAATGGGAGATGGTCAGCACCAGGAAGGACAGATCAATTGCAGCTTTCATCCAGGAGTTAAACCAGCACATTCGACGCCAAGAGAACCAGATGTGCGCAGGCATGATGGATCTGAAGAAGGCCATGACCAAGATCACGGAACTGGAGGAAGAACTCAAGTCTACACGCGATGGGTATGAGGAGGAAATAGCAACGCTAGTCGAGAAGAATGAAGATCTGAAGAAGAAGCTAAGAGTGTTCATGGGATTTCCAGCAACTGGAGAAGATGAAGATTGCACTTGTCCAGAGAACTACATCATCATCGACGACACTGACTCAGACCCAGACGATAGTGATGATGACTATGTTGATGAAGCTGGAGCAGATATCATGGAGTCTTCATCCGAGCAGTTTTTCTAGTAGACCACCATAATAGTAGTAGTATTTTCCTCCATGTATCTAGTATAGTCCGAGAACTTTTGTAACGATAGATACACCGTTGTATTCCCTTGCTTGTTTGAATGAAGTGTTTTGATTGTGCATATGGGTAGTGTTTTCCCTCTAGACCTCATTCTATTCTGTATTCTCGACTTTTCTAAACCCTCAGATGCCTCCGAGACGTGACAACGGATTTGCTTTCCCACCGGAGCTCACCCAGTTGATCCAGCAGCAGAATGCATTGATGCAGATTCTAGTCCAGAATCAGAATCAGGGGAACAACAACAACAACAACAACAACCCACCACCACCACCACCTGTTGATCACTTAACCCGTTTTCTTAGGCTGAATCCGCCGGTGTTCGTCCAGTAGCACCGAGCCGATTGTTGCAGATGATTGGCTTCGCAAGACAGCCAGGGAGTTGACCACTGTAGGATGCACAGATGCGGAGAAGGTGCGATTTGCCGCACATCAGCTTGAGGGACCTGCAGCATCATGGTGGGAAAATTTCGCATCCACCTATCCAGTAGACACTGTCACGTGGGATCAGTTTCAGCAGGCTTTTCGTACTGCCCATGTTTCAGCAGGAGCTATGGCCATGAAGACGTGAGTTTCGCAACTTACGCCAGGGAGGACGTACAGTTGGCCAGTATGTGGATGACTTCAGTAAACTAGCACGTTATGCCCCAGATGACGTTGCTACAGATGCAGCTAAGCAAGAGAAGTTTCTGGAAGGACTGAATGATGAGCTGAGTATGTAGTTGATGGTAGCAAGTTTCAACAACTACCAGGAGTTGGTAGACCGTGCTCTTATGATTGAAGGGAAGCAGCAGCAGATTGAAAACCGCAACAGGAAGTATGGACAAGGGAAGTACAATTCTGGAGCTCAGCAGAAGCCACATTTTACCCCGAAATCGGGAGGACAGTTCCAGCATACCCATGGAGGTGGTAGCTCACACAACCATAATGGTTCCAAGAATGGTAACGGGAATGGAGGAGGCAATGCCCAGAACCGTACCAACCCCTCAACACCAGCCAAGAGAGATCTGAGTCAAGTCACTTGCTTTAAGTGCTAGAAGACCGGACATTACGCCAATGAATTTCCTAAAGGCCAGAATGGGAATGGAAATGGAAGCTCTGGGAAGAAGCCGAACCCTTTCAATAGAGGACAGGTGAACCACATTATTGTGGAGGAGGTTGAAGCCCAGCTAGATGCAGTAATAGGTAAGTTTTTGGTTAAGTCATTTACTGCACTCGTTCTTTTTGATACTGGTGCATCGCATTCATACATATCAAGGGGATTTGTGGATAAGTATAGACTGCCCACCAAGGTTCTAGGAACAACCATGCTAGTAACCTCACCAGGAGCAGAGTATATGGCCAGTCGAGGATGTTTTCAAGTGCCGTTGAGTATAGGCAAGCATGTTTTCCCCTCAGACTTAATCATTTTGGAATCTCAAGGTTTGGATGTGATTCTGGGTATCAATTGGCTATCGATGTATGGAAGAAACATTGATTGCGCCAGTAAGTCGATTTTTCTTACTACCCCAGAAGGGAGAAGGATAAGGTATGTATCAAGACATGAGCCAAAGAGGATGCACGTAAATTCCTTATTAGCAGTTGTGCAGGAGGAAGTACCAGTAGTGAAGGATTTTCCTGACGTATTTCCAGAAGAGTTGCCAGGCATGCCACCGGATAGAGACATCGAGTTTTTGATTGAGCTTTTAACAGGCACAGGGCCGATATCCAAGAGACCATATAGGATGCTAGCAAAAGATTTGGAGGAGATTAAGAGTCAGATTAAGGAGTTACTGGATAAAGGCTACATTCGCCCAAGTTCTTCGCCTTGGGGGTCACCAGTGCTTCTAGTTGAGAATAAAGATGGATCATTGAGGATGGTTGTTGATTATCGAGGCTTGAATGCAGTAACAATCAAGAACAAGTACCCACTGCCAATGATCAATGATCTGTTTGACCGATTGCAAGGAGCAAAGGTATTTTCCAAGATCGATTCGCGATCAGGATACCATCAGTTGAAGATTCAAGAGCAGGATATACCTAAGACGGCTTTTACCACCAGGTATGGGCTGTACGATTACACCGTTATGTCATTTGGTCTGACCAATGCACCTGCCTACTTCATGAACATGATGAACAAGGTATTTATGGAGTTTCTGGATAAGTTTGTTGTTGTGTTCATTGATGATATTTTGGTTTACTCGAAGAACGAAAAAGAGCATAAGGAGCATTTGCATTTGGTATTGGAGAAGCTCAGAGAACACCAGTTATATGCCAAGTTCAGCAAATGTGAATTCTGGTTGAAGGAAGTTGGATTCCTTGGACATGTTATATCCGGAGAAGGAATAGCAGTAGACCCCACAAAGGTTGTCACTGTGACAAATTGGGTAGCACCAACGACAGTTGGAGAGATCCAAAGTTTTCTTAGACTGGCAGGATACTACCGGAGATTCATTGAAATTTTTTCAAAAATTGCAAAGCCCATAACGGAGTTGTTGAAGAAGGATATACCAAGTTCAATTGGACTGAGGAGTGTGAGGCTAGTTTCCAAGAATTGAAGAAGTGTTTGGTTAACTCGCCAGTGTTGATTCTGCCAGATCAGACCAAGGATTACGAGATGTATTGTGATGCTTCACGTCGAGGACTTGGAGCAGTGCTTATGCAGGAGGGGAGAGTTGTTTCGTATGCTTCACGACAGCTTAAACCTCATGAGTTGAATTATGCCACACACGATTTGGAGTTAGCAGCCGTAGTGCATGCATTGAAGACCTGGAGACATTTTCTTATCAGAAATCATTGTGAGGTGTACACGGATCACAAGAGTTTGATGTACATTTTCACGCAGAAGGAGTTGAATCTCAGGCAAAGGAGATGGTTGGAGCTCATCAAGGATTATGACATGAGATTGCAGTACCACCCTGGGAAGGCTAACGTAGTAGCCGATGCGTTGAGCCATAAGAGCCATTGCAATACACTCATGACCGCAGGGTTGCCAAAGGAGTTAGCCGAGGACCTTTGCGAACTATGCTTGGAGATAGTTCCGAGAGGCTATGTAGCAGCATTGGAAATTCAGTCGACCTTGATGGATAAGATCAGAGAAGCTCAGAAGACCGACAAGGAAATTGCTGAGATAAAGGAGAAGATGAGCAAAGGAAAAGCTAAGGGATTTCGTGAGGATGAGCACGATACCTTACGGTTTGAAGACTGTGTTTATGTGCCTAATGACCCGGAGATCAGGAAGTTGATTTTGCAAGAGGCCCATGATTCGCCGTATTCAATTCACCCAGGAAATACCAAGATGTATTTGGATTTGAAGGAGACTTTCTGGTGGACCCGAATGAAGAAGGATATTGCGGAGTATGTAGCAGTTTGCTATGTATGTCAGAGAGTAAAGGCGGAGCATCAGAAGCCAGCAGGATTGCTACAACCATTACCGAAACCCGAATGGAAGTGGGATAAACTAGGCATGGATTTTATCACGGGATTGCCCATGACTCGTTCAGGCTATGACTCGATTTGGGTTGTAGTTGATCGTTTGACGAAGGTAGCACATTTCATTCCAGTGAAGACCACTGACACTAGTGCTAAGTTGGCCAAGATATACATGACCAGGATCGTATTTCTGCATGGAGTTCCAAGAAGCATTGTATCAGATAGAGGAACCCAGTTTACCTCAAAGTTCTGGAATCAGTTGCACGAAACTTTGGGTACCAGGCTAGAGTTCAGTACAGCCTTTCATCCGCAGACAAATGGACAGACCGAGAGAGTCAATCAGATTTTGGAGGATATGCTGAGAGCTTGTGCGCTAGATTACGGATCTAGTTGGGACGATAATTTGCCATATGCAGAGTTCTCTTACAACAACAGTTACCAATCCAGCTTGAAGATGGCCCCTTTCGAAGCATTATACGGAAGGAGGTGCAGAACCCCGTTGTCGTGGGACGAAGTTGGAGACCTCCAGTTGTTTGGACCGGATTTGATTAAGGATTCTAAACGGAAAGTGAAGTTGATTCGCGACAGGCTCAAGGTAGCCCAGTCCAAGCAGAAAAGCTACGCAGATTCAAAACGCAAGGAGAGAGTTTACGAAGTCGGAGATAGAGTCTATCTTCGTGTATCCCCACTACGAGGAGTTAAGCGTTTTGGAGTCAAGGGAAAGTTAGCACCATGTTTTGTGGGACCGTACAAAGTTTTGGAGCATATGGGAGAAGTTGCCCACAAGTTGGAATTGCCTGAGGGATTGTCAGGAGTTCACGATGTGTTCCATGTTTCCCAGATGAAGAAGTGCCACACAGAGATGGCTGATATACCACTAAGAGATATCGTGCCACCTGAGGTGATTCAGTTGGACAGTTGTAACGCCTCGGTTTCGTTGCGCCAGGTGTCCCCCAGTTATTCGCCGTAGTTGCCTTGTCATTTGCTTGCGTATTGCATTTTATCATGTCATCATGTGCATCTCATTTTGCATACATGTTCGTCTCACGCATCCGAGCTTTTTCCCTGTTGTCCGTTTTGCAATCCGGCACTCCTATGTCCTCCGGCGTCCCCTTCTTGTCTGTTTTCGTGTGCATGTGTTAAACTTTCTCGGAATGGACCGAGTCTTGCCAAGTGGCCTTGGTATAGCACTAGTAGACCGCCTGTCAAGTTTCGTGCCATTTGGAGGTCGTTTGGTACTCCAACGGGTAACCGGGTAACCGTAAAAGCCTCTTTTGCGTGCAGCCCAACACCCCCTCCAAACTGGCCCAAAACCCATCTAAGTCACCTCCATGCTCTCGGTCGTACGATCACGATCGCGTGGCCGAAAACTGCACCCCATTTGGACTCTCCTAGCTCCCTCTACCTATAAAACTAGACCTCCCCCGAAATTTTCGGGTCATTCTACCCTAACCCTAGCAAATTGCCCTCCGCGCCAATCCCCGAGCGCCACGTCACCCTCTCTCTCTCCCCCGCCGCTGCAGCCCGCCGGGGCCCGAGACAGGCCCGCCCAAGCCCGAACGCCGCCGCCGCTATCCCGCTCGCCTCCCCGCCGCACCGCTGCTCGCCGGCTCCATCGCCGTCCTCGCCCCGTTGCCTCGCCGGATCTCCGGCGCCCGTCCTCCGCCGCCAGGTCGCGCCTCCCCGTCACCCCTCTCCCTCTCGCTTCTCTCTCACTCTCAGATCTCTCTCTCCCCACAGGAACCCCGCCATGGCGCCGTCCCTAGCTCGACGAGCGCCGCCGTCGCCGCCCAGAATGGATCCGGCCTTGCCGGACCTGCCCAGATCCACCAGGGCCCCTCCCTGCCTTGCCTCGACCCTCGCCGGCACTCCCTGTCTTCCTCGCCGCCACCATGGCCTCCTTCCCATGAGGAGCACGGGAGAAGGACGAGCTCCTCTCGCCTGGGTCATGTGGGCCCCGCGACCCAGCCCAACTCGCCCGGCCTCCCCACCGCCGGCCCGTCTCCTCCCCAACCTGGGCTCGGCCCATGGTGAGCAGCCCCCGCTATCCCGCGCCCGTGTGATTTTTATTATTCAGTGCTCACTCATCCCCCTCCCAAAAAACTGTTGTCTCGAAATATTTTGCATAATAATGCCATGTTCATCGCATCATAACTTGCTGCATACTACTCCGTTTTGTGCGTGTAATATGTCAAATTGTTCGCCTCGACGAGTAATTCATTTCATTCCATTGCATCATGTTCATTGGAGTTCATCTTGATGCATGAATAATCGTCACAAGAGTGTTATGTGATGTTAATCTGTTGAAACTGTTATAACATGCTGATTTGTCATTTTTGCCATGTTTGATGTGTGCATCCTATGAGGTTGATGTCTACATGTGTTTTGATCTATGTCATGCCATCTTTCCAGAGGTGCTATCCATGTATTTTTGTGAGTTGTGTACTGAGTGCATCAAGCTTGTTAAGTAGGGTACTTGCTGTTGCTGTTTTCCTGACTGATTCTGTTATATTTTATTGCTATGTAAACCTGCTCCTACATGTCATTCTATGCATAATCTGGAAGATGTTCACTAAGGATGTTTTGTTGTACATGTCTTGCTCTATCCATTAATGCCCCTGGTTGCATTTATAGCCTGCTGTAACATGTTGTAATCTTGCTCGGAAACTTGCTAAATAATGTTGCTGTCAGCCTGTTAACATGAAGTTCAGTTTTGGCCATGTGCTTTTCTAGTGATCCATGCACCCTATGAACTTGTTCTTGCCATGCTTAGCTTCATAAAATGTCTTCTTACTGTTGGTCAGCTTGCCATGCCATGTATTGCTCTGTAGTGAGTGGTTCAAGCTCACCAACATGCATACTTATTGTTGTTCCTGCCATGTATGAATCTGTCATATAACTTGCCATGTTTACATGGGTGCCATCATACCTTCTGATCCTTTTGGCTCATGGTCAGTAAGGGACTTTTGTTCTATGATATTAGTAGATTCATGCCATGCCTTTGTTTGTCTTGATAAGTTCCTGTAACATGTTGTTTTCTTGCTCTAAACATTGCAACCTGATGTTATTTCTGCCAAGTCTGTAAACTGTTATTATTTGCAATCTTGCCATGTCGTTTTGAGCATGTTCTAGTGATTCCTGGAGATAGCTCAGTGTTCATGTTTTGTCATGCTTTACCTATACTTCATGCCCATGCCTTTTGTTATTACGTTGAGATGTTGTAGCTTGTTGTTTTGATGCTTGCAATATGCCTAGTTGCTGTTTTGGACAGATTGTTGCTATAACTTGTATAGTGCGTATGTGTTGCACCGTTGCTACGTTTTGAGTGTGCTCTATATGAAACTTGCTTAGAATTGCATGTAGTTTCATATTATCATGTTGCATCCTTGTTTTGAGGTGTTTGCTTGATGTTTGGGTGCATTTTGCATCAATGTCATGTTTAACTTGTTTTGCTCATATCTTCTAGGCTGTAGCTCCGAATTAAATGAACTTTAGATGTAACTTGACTAGAATCTCATGTAGATCATCTTGGTGCATCTTAACTTGCTGTTTAACAACTTAAACTTAATGATTGTTCAGATCTGGACCAACTTTGAAGTTTGCTTATGAGGACTTACCGGAATTGTTATATGTTGTTCCCGGCCTCATTTAAACTTGCCTTGATGTGTTATTCTTGTTTGCATCATCTCTTGCCATGAGTAGCCTCATCTAGCTTTGTCATGTATCATGCTTGGTTGTGCATCATGTCTTGTCTATGTGTGGTGTGTTTACCATGTTGTGTGCTTCTTCTCGATAGTTCCCGTTTTGTTGCGATCGTGAGGATGCGTTCGTCTACGTGTGGTTCGTCTTCGTGGCTTCATCTTCTTCATGGACTCATTCTTCTTCCTTTCGGGATTTCAGGCAAGATGACCATCACCTTGGATCTCACTACTATCATTGCTATGCTAGTTGCTTCGTTCTATCGCTTTGCTGCGCTACCTATCATTTGCTCTTCAAGCCTCCCAAATTGCCATGAACCTCTAACCTTTGACACCCTTCCTAGCAAACCGTTGTTTGGCTATGTTACCGCTTTGCTCAGCCCCTCTTATAGCGTTGTTAGTTGCAGGTGAAGCTGAAGATTGCTCCATGGTGGACAGGGTTATGTTTGGGATATCACAATATCTCTTATTTAATTAATGCATCTATATATTTGGTAAAGGGTGGAAGGCTCGGCCTTATGCCTGGTGTTTGTTTCCACTCTTGCCGCCCTAGTTTCCGGCATGCCAGTGTTATGTTCCCGGATTTTGCGTTCCTAACGCGGTCGGGTGATTTATGGGACCCCCTTGATAGTTCGCTTTGAATAAAACTCCTCCAGCAAGGCCCAACCTTGGTATTACCATTTGCCTCACCACCACCTACTTTTCCCTTGGGAGTCGCTCTCTCGAGAGTCATCTTTATTTTAGCCCCCCCCCTGGGCCAGTGCTTGTCTACGTGCTGGTCCGAACCGAGTAGACTGCGGGGCCCCCTCGGGGAAACTTGAGGTCTGGTTTTACTCGTAGGATATCTCATCCGGTGTTGCCCTGAGAACAAGATATGTGCAGCTCCTATCGGGATTGTCGGCGCATCGGGCGGTCTTGCTAGTTTTGTTTTACCATTGTCGAAATGTCTTGTAAACCAGGATTCCGAGACTGATCGGGTCTTCCTGGGAGAAGGAATATCCTTCGTTGATCGCGAGAGCTTATCATGGGCTAAGTTGGGACACCCCTGCAGGGTATTATCTTTCGAAAGCCGTGCCCACGGTTATGTGGCAGATGGGAATTTGTTAATGTCCGGTTGTAGATAACTTGACACTAGATCCGAATTAAAACGCATCAACCGTGTGTGTAGCCGTGATGGTCTCTTTTCGGCGGAGTCCGGGAAGTGAACACGGTTTTGGGTTATGTTTGACGTAAGTAGGAGTTCAGGATCACCTCTTGATCATTGCTAGCTTCACGACCATTCCTTTGTTTCTCTTCTCGCTCTCATTTGCGTATGTTAGCCACCATATCATGCCTAGTCGCTGCTGCAACCTCACCACTTTACCCCTGCCTTTCCCATTAAGCTTTGCTAGTCTTGATACCCATGGTAATGGGATTGCTGAGTCCTCGTGGCTCACAGATTACTACAACAACAGTTGCAGGTACAGGTTATGCGATGATCATGACGCAAGAGCGATGTTTGCTTGTTTTGGAGTTCTCCTTCTGCTTCTTCTTCGATCAGGGGATAGGTTCCAGGTCGGCAGCCTGGGCTAGCAGGGTGGATGTCGTTTGAGTTTCTGTTTGTGTTTCATCCGTAGTCGGATGTTGATGTTATGTAAGAGATGATATTGTATTTGTGAGGCATTGTATGCCTTTTGTATGTATCCCCATCTATTATGTAATGTTGATGTAATGATATCCACCTTGCAAAAGCGTCTTCAAGATGCGCTTCTATCCTTGGTGGGACCTTCGAGTTCCTATAGGATAGGGTCGCATCTTGGGCATGACAACAGTGATTTGACCTATGAGGAGAAAACAATCAAGATTCTTGAGTATGCCAGCCGAGTCACCCGCAGCAAGGTTATCATGTTTTGCAAAGTACAGTGGAGCCACCACACCGAGGATAAAGCCACCTGGGAGAGAGAAGATCTGCTGAAGGACCACCCTCACCTATTTTCTAACCAACCCGAATCTCGAGGGCGAGATTCATCTTAAGGGGGGTAGGTTTATAACATCCCAAATTTTCAATTTGGAATTTTATACAAATAGATCATTATTGCATATCATATTTAATGCATTTTGCCTTGATCCTAGAAATTCTACGCAACTCAAGGACCCACGGAGAGAGTTGGGGATTTCGATATTTTCATATTTGAGTTTTCTCAAATTTGCAAAATAGGATCATTTGATTTTATTTATTTTATCTTCAATTATTTCAATTATATAAATATTATAGAGGGAATAAAATGACTTTCACAAAATAAAGAAATATTTCGGATTTAATAAAAAAATCAAATAAGATTTTATTTTGGATTTTCTGGCTATTTTATTGGGATTTAGGAAAAATGCGTGTTTTCAAAATTGCATTTAGGCCCCAAATAAATGTTCATCTAAACCGTCTTGATTTTAGAAGCCGGGAAAAATTTATTTCGGGATTTTAGGAGTCCGTCTATTATTTCTTTTGTTTGTTTTTCTGCGCGATAATATTTTAAAAAAAATCTGAACCGACTATGGGCCGGGTTCGGCCAGGACTCTCCTGTGGTCGGAGCCTTTATAAGCCGCCCCGGGCCGCCCCACCAGCCCACCTGAGCCGCCCCGCCGCCCCGAACCCTAACCCTAGCGCCGCCCCGCCGCCGCCGCCGCCGCCGTCGTCGCCGACCGCCGCCGCCGCCGCCGGACCCAGCCGACGCCGCCGCAGACCGGAGCCGCCGCCGCCACTGACCCGCACCCCGAGGTTGACCTTGCCGCCGACGTTTTCTTTTAAAAACCGTTCAGTTTTTCCGTCGGTTTTTCGTCGGTTTTTTTAGATTCGTTTTTTTATTAGATCAGTTTTTTCCGGTTTAGATTAATTAGCGAGCGTTCGCTCGTTCATTCGTTTAAACGAACAAGTTCATTATTTAGATCCAGATAACGAACATTCGTTCGTTAATCTATTCGTCGTTTTTCCTTTTCTCGAATTTATTTCGCGATTTTTCTGGTCGCGATTTCTAATCCGATTTTCGTTTTAGTATAACTTTTCACTCGTTTATCGGAATCAGGCGATTCAAGCGCCTAGAGTTTTGTCTCGAAACCCTCTTTACGAATAATCTACTCCAACAAGTTTTTGCTTCTGTAAAATTTGATTTAGGTCCAGATTAGCAAACGAAGCTTGTTTCTTTCACCGTTTGAGTTTTGTGTCTTCGTTCGATTTGATTCTTTTTGCAAACTGGAGTTCTTAAGTTGAGCTTTCTGGTTAGATCTCTTATTTGAGTTTTACCCGTGCATTAGATGAGTACTTATTGTATGCTTGCTTGTTTATTTGCTTGCGATAGAGTACCCGGATTGCGCCGCTTGCTACTTCGAATCCCTAGGTTTCACGGATCATCAGCAAGGCAAGTAACACTTTGATCATACTTCTTTATTACCCAGTTTTTATGCATTAGATCAATCCTCAAACAATTGCATGATTAGGATCTGATTAATATGTGGGTTTTGGAAAGTAGATGAGGTAGTACCTATTACCTGTTTTATTATCAAACCCTTGGAGTTACTTCTACGTTTGCTTATTATGCCATGCTATGCTAGTAGACATGGATTGGGTGAGTGTATCCATGACAGAAGTGAGATTGTTAATTAATGGTTTATTTAAGGTGGCAACTTTAATACACATCTGGGTGGATTGAGGTAGCTGGGTATTCCTGGATTGCCTGTTTGTTTTGGACCGCCACCCAGGCTCAAAGGGATCATAAGATTATTCATGCTAGAAACTTCCGTGTGCAGCCACATGCTATTATGGGCTCTAGCATAGTTGATTCAGTCGTGCGAACTCTTACAGTGGTAGACTAGCAGATGTAGGGGAAAGTAGGTGTACAGGTCTACCCATCGTAAGGTGCTAGCGCATCTGAAAGACTATGTCTCGGTCATCCATTTCTCAAACACCATGTAGTGCGAGAAAACCAACGGAGGAGATCGAGTCATGTGGGAAAAGTGCGCAACCTCTGCAGAGTGTATAAACTAATCATGATTAGTCGTGTCCCCGGTTATGGACGTTTTGAGTATCTAGTCCTTGGATTATCATGTGAATGTCATCATGTTACTCTAATTAATATTGTTGGTTTTGTTTAATGATGATGTTACTTAATTGGGATTGAGAATGCTGCCAACCATTCTCAATGTTTAACAACCACCATGTTAGTTAAATAAATGTATTCCTTTGTAGTAGGGAAAAATTGGCTTTATGCAAAACTGTAACCATAGAGCTTTCCACCAAGCCATATATGCATGTAGTATAGCTTTTGAAAGTGCAACTATCCCTAGGTGGTTTTGGTAATTCGTAACAACATATAGCTCATTGAGCTAATGCTATTCCAAGACAAATATTTCAGGAAAGCTCAATGAATGGCATGGCATGGATGATGAAAGTGGATCCCTCAAAATATCAAGGACAAAGGATTGGCTCAAGCTCAAAAGCACAAGACTCTACATTTTACATTTTAGTGATCCAAGATCACATTGAGTCTATAGGAAAAGCCAATACTATCAAGAAGGGATGAGGTGTTGCTTAATGAGCCTCTTGCTTCAAGTGCTTAGTGATATGCTCCAAAAACCCGCAACTACTTTCTCACATCCACATATGACCTAAACCCAAAGTCAAACTCGGCCCCACCAATTCTTTCTATCCGGCGCCACCAAGTTCAAATGTCATAGCCACTGCCACAAACCCTAGGCAAATCGGTCTTACCGATAGGGATCTCGGTCTCACCGAGATGGGATTGTAATCTCTCTATTTCCCTTCATAACCTTTTGGTCTAACCGAAGTGAGCGATCGGTCCCACCGAGATTGCAATGTAAAATCTCTGTTTCCCCTTCGTAACGTTTCGGTCCAACCGAGATGAGCGAATCAGTCCCACCGAGTTTACCTGACCAACTATCTGGTTAGCTAATTACCAAAATCGGTCTCACCGACTTTGTGTGATCAGTCTCATCGAGATTACTTTATACCCTAACCCTAACCATATCGGTCTCACCGACTTGCATGTCGGTCCCACCGAAAATCCTAACAGTCACTAGGTTTACTAAATCTGTCCGACCGAGTTTGTTGATTCGGTCCCACCGAGTTTGGTAAATTGTGTGTAACGGTTAGATTTTGTGTGGAGGCTATATATACCCCTCCACCTCCTCTTCATTCGTGGAGAGAGCCATCAGAACAAACCTACACTTCCAACTTACCATTTCTGAGAGAGAACCACCTACTCATGTGTTGAGGCCAAGATATTCCATTCCTACCATATGAATCTTGATCTCTAGCCCTCCCCAAGTTGCTTTCCACTCAAATCTTCTTTCCACCAGATCCAAATCCTATGAGAGAGAGTTGAGTGTTGGGGAGACTATCATTTGAAGCACAAGAGCAAGGAGTTCATCATCAATGCACCATTTGTTACTTCTTGGAGAGCGGTGTCTCCTAGATTGGCTAGGTGTCACTTGGGAGCCTCCGACAAGATTGTGGAGTTGAACCAAGGAGTTTGTAAGGGCAAGGAGATCGCCTACTTCGGGAAGATCTACCGCTAGTGAGGCAAGTCCTTCGTGAGCGACAGCCATGGTGGGATAGACAAGGTTGCTTCTTCGTGGACCCTTCATGGGTGGAGCCCTCCGTGGACTCGCGCAACCGTTACCCTTCGTGGGTTGAAGTCTCCATCAACGTGGATGTACAATAGCACCACCTATCAGAACCATGACAAAAACATCCGTGTCTCCAATTGCGTTTGAATCCTCCAAACCCTTCCCTTTACATTCTTGCAAGTTGCATGCTTTAATTTCCGCTGCTCATATACTCTTTGCATGCTTGCTTGAATTGTGTCAAGATTGCTTGACTTGTCCAAAGATCGCTAAAATCTGCCAAACTCTAAAATTGGGAAAAGGTTAAGTTTTTAATTGGTCAAGTAGTCTAATCACCCCCCTCTAGACATACTTCAAGGTCCTACAAGTGGTATCAGAGCTTTGGTCTCCATTTGATTTGATTTCCATAGCTTTTGGTGGTCATAGCCTTGGTTTCACAACCTAGGAGAGTATGGCGTCTAGAGAGGGAAATTATCACTGTAGAGGTCCTTACTTTGATGGTACTAATTTTGCTAGTTGGAAGCATAAGATGAAAATGCATATTCTCGGACATAAACCCGCCGTTTGGGCTATTGTGTGTATTGGCTTGCAAGGTGAATTCTTTGATGGGAGAGAGCCGAACTGTGAAGCTAGCGCGGAAGAATTGAAGATGCTGTAATACAACGGTCAGGCTTGTATATCATCTTCAATGGCTTGTGCCCCGAAGAATTCAACAAAATCAGCCGTCTTGAGAATGTAAAGGAAATTTGGGATACTTTGATTGATATGCATGAAGGTACCAACTCCGTCAAGGAATCCAAGTTGGATGTGCTCCAATGTCAGCTTGACAAGTTCAAAATGAAGGATGGTGAAGGTGTCGCTGAAATGTTCTCTAGGCTTGCTCTTATCACAAATGAGATTGCCGGCTTAGGAAGTGAAGAGATGACCGACAGATTCATCATCAAGAAGATCTTAAGAGCATTGGATGGAAAGTATGATACCGTGTGCACATTGGTCCAAATGATGCCAAATTACAAAGATCTCAAGCCAACGGAAGTCATTGGAAGAATTGTTGCTCATGAGATGTCACTCAAGGATAAGGAGGAACTTCACAAGAAGTCAAGTGGTGCTTACAGATCCTCATGTGAAGCCCCCACATCATCAAGTGAGAAACAAACCTTCAATGAAGAATTGAGCTTAATGGTGAAGAACTTCAACAAATTCTACAAGAGTAGAAGCAAAGAAAGAAGCTCTAAGTCAAGGTCCTACAATGACAAAAGATCTTCTAGTCGAGAGCGCATTTGCTACAATTATGGGAGACTCGGACACTATCCCAATGAGTGTACGGCACCCTACAAAAGAAGAGAAGATTCTCCAAAAAGAAGAAGTAGAAGAGAAGAATCACCACCAAGAGAGAGAAGGAGTAGAGATGATCGTTATGAACAAAGACCCTCACGGAGAAGCAAGGATTCGTAAAGGAAGGACAAGTCATCAAAGAGCTACACAAAACTAAGACATCAAGCTCATGTTGGTGAATGGGTATCCGGCTCCGACTCCGACAATCACTTCAAGAGAAGCTATCACTCCGACTCCGAATATACTCAAGATGAAGGTGTTGCTGGTCTAGCACTTATGTCAACCAACTCCTATGATATATTTGATTCACCAAATGAAGGAATTGGAAGATGATTCATGGCCAAAGGTCCAAAGGTAACATACCCCGAGTATGTTGATTTCAATAGTGATGAAGATGACTTGTTAGGTGATGATGATTTAATTGTTGACAACTCTAGTGATGAATACTATGATGAAACGTCAATTAATCATGCTAATCAAGATAAAACGAATGACAATGATAAGGAGAAGATTGAGCTTCTAACTAAAGAACTAAACACTCTTAAGTTAGCTCATGAAACTATCTTCGAAGATCATGGAGAACTTTTAAGGGCTCATGAGAAGTTACGCTTTGAAAATCTCAATCTTGAGCAAGAGCATGAGTTCTTAAAGGCAATCAATGATGACCTCCGTAAGAAAAGTTCTTCTTACATTGCCAAGCGTTTACTGTTATCTACTTACATGCCTCAAGTCAAGTCTAGTAACAAGTACAAGAAAGATCCTTCCTCTAGTAGTAACAATAATAATGCCAAATCCAATATTGTTGCTTCTAGTAGTTCTCTCGATTCCACTAATGATTCTCTTAGCCAAGTTACACTAGAGCAAGAAAATAGCTTATTGAAGGGAATTATAGAGAAAGGTGTATACAAGAGCCTTGCCGGGAGTAAGCAATTCGAGGAAATTGTACGCAAGCAAGGAAGGCACCAGAAGAATCAAGGTGTTGGTTTTGAACGAAAGTTCAATGCCAATGGAGTTGAGTGGGAAGAAGACAATACCCCAAGACGAAGTTTGTTCCTCAACAAGAGAAGTATGATCCTACTTCCTTAAAGGGGACACAAGCACAAGATGATCTTCCACCACAAGACCACAAGAACAAAGGCAAGGACAAGCTTCAAGAGGAGATTGATGCATTTGAAGAAGCACCTAAGGCCTTGGTCAAGTGGGTTCCCAAGACTACGTCAAGTTCTACTTCATCAAGTACAACTACAACTCCAAGGATTCCCATCAAGATGATGTGGATCCCGAAGAAGAAGAACTAGAGTGTTCTTGAGGGTGACTCCGCCAACATTCTTCACTCATATCATTATGGCAAGGACAAGTGCAATCAACTTCCATATCTTGCACTAGTTCAAGGAGTCACAAACCCTCATGTTGGTAAGGCAAGGGACAAGGTAATCTAATGTTTTCATGGACATCATCTTGTGTGTGTATCACTCTATGTCTATGGATATTCTTGTTTGTTCCTTGTGGGACTAACCCATGTAGGTATTGAAAGTGCAACTCACTCCAAAGGATTGCTCCAAATGATCTACATCAACATTGAGCGTCCTTATCTTCAACACCTACATGAAGTCATCATCGACAAAACCCAAGGTTAGTTCATCCCTCTAAGGGGGGATCTCACATCTAGGGGGAGCTTAACTCTAAGAATTGAGTCAAAGCAACTCTAATGATGTGAACACATCAATGCATTATGTAAAAGTGGTAACCCCATTTGAGCTTAAACGATGAGTATGACCTATGATCAAATGTTCTCATTTGACTCCTAAGTCAATATACTCATATATAGATGACCTACTCATCGCCAATTGTTTGATAGATACTAGAATTGGTTGTGCATGCTTTGCCACATATTTCATTTGCCATTTTATTGTGTGCGCATGTTGGTTGCATATTTCACACATTCGAGGACATCCACTTGTTGTTTTGATTGATTGAATTCTTTTTCTTTTTGCCAAGTGGATGGGCAAGAATGCCTAAGAACCTTCTCTAGCTATCTATGCTTTTCTTGTCTCAAACTCTATTCATGCTACATCGCAAAATTTGATCAAGTCAGATTCGAACCACTTTGTGTGAGGAGCACTCGGAGTCCCCAATTCATCATAGACTTAAACTTCCAAAACTTCTTTGTGATTTTTGGTCTGACCGTTTCCTCCATTTTGGTCATACCGATATCACTAAGTCGATCTAGGTTTTCAATCTCGGTGCAACCAATTTGAACTTTTCGGTCTCACCGAGTTGCTGTAACTGTCAACAGTTATGCATCTCGCTGCCACCGAGTCGTTCCACTTGGTCACACCGACAGGTCGGGCTATATATTCACACGGGCAAAAAAATTTGGAAAACTTTCCCCAAACCTCTTCGCCCGCGCATAGCTCGCTCTGCCTGCTAGGTCTCCGGATCATCGACTTCGTTGCCAGCCGCCTCCTGTCACTGGTCTCCTCCACCGTCAAGGGATTTCGTCTTCGTCGTTGCCGCCGTAGCGAGTTCATCGCCGAACTAGGGTATGAACTCGATCACAGTGCTATCCTGATCTGATTCTCAGCACATTATGTTCATAATGATTCTTGCCACGATTGAAACACCTCTATCTAGTCAAAACAATCCTTAGAATAGATGCGATTTGAAAAATTAGGGTTAAGTTTCCGCCGAAACCATCTCGGACCCACCGAGTTGAAAAACTCGGTCCCACCGATTTGGCTAAGGCCATTGCACTAGTAACTCTCGGTCTGATCGAGAATTGCTAATCGGTGTGACCGATTTTAGAACTTTGTAAAACCCTAGCAGTCTCGGTGCCACCGAACTGTTACTCGGTCTGACCGAGTTCACTAGTTTAGGTTCCAAAACTGCTTCGGTATCACCGAGTTTGAAAATTGGTTGATCCGAAATGCTTTCTGTGGAAAACTAAAACTAAGTTTTTGAATCATTCTTTTGCAAAAATCTCTGCATTTTGTGATGCTCATCCACTCTATCTCATCTATAACTATTCACAGGGTCAGCAGTCAGTGTTTTCAGCATGTCAGACCAAAGTGATAGTCAGAACAGGGAAGAAGAGCAGATTCACATGAGTGAGGGCACTAGTCCCTCTAGCACTTCAGATGATGGCAGCAGGAGCACCCCAAGCAATCTGCCTAAGGCTGCCACCAGGACCAGGAAGAAAATAACCTCAGAATCTGAGGATGAGGACTATGTGGCAGTAGAAGATGAGGCCACTTCCAAGAAGAAGGTGGTCAAGACAGAATATGGGTCAGCTGCAGCCACTAAGCCAGTTGTGCAGAAGAAGGCACCTGCAAGAAGGATTCCCACTTCCAAACCCAGGAAGGTTGCCACTGGAGAAACCATGAAGTTTACTATTGAGTCAGAAGATGAAGCTGCTGGTCAAGGTAAAAAGAAGAAAAGAGTCAGAACCACCACTGCCAAAGTTCTTGGCAATCCCTGTATGAGGAGAGACTCTGATGAGGAAGAGGAAGAAGAGGTTGCTGCACCAGCACCCAAGGCACAAAAGCTGATGGGTGATGCTATTAATTCAGGGGCTGCATCATCAAAGCCCAAAGAAGCACCCAAAGCTGCCCCCAAGCCCAAGAATGCACCAAAGAGGAATACCAGGAGTATACCAGCTGCTGAGAAGAACAAGGCCCCAGTGCCTGAAGTTGCTGCTGAGGAAGATGATGAAGGACAAGTCCTGAGGAAGCTGAAGCCCAAGATTCCAGACCACAATGATGCTCATCCTGTGGCTAAGAACATGAAGCTAAGAAAGGATGCAGGACTCAGACAGTGGAGGTTGTCTGATCCCTATGCTATCAGGAGAAGGACTGCTATTGACTACAGGTTCCACACAAAGGAACAGCAGGATTTCTATGAGACAGTGTTGTTGGACAAGAAGCCTATAGTGTGTGATATGAGGTGGGTCGACTGGACCTACATGAAGGAGAATGAAGAACACTATCCTGGAGTGCAAGACCGTTTCATTGCTTGTGGAGTTGCAGACTTTGTTGGGCAGAAGCTCACAAAGTGGAATGATGAGCTCATTATGCAATTCTACTCCATAGCACATTTCTATCCAGATGGCAGGATAGTTTGGATGTCTGAAGGTACAAGGTACCAATCAACCATTGAGGAATGGGAAAATCTAATCAATGCACCCAAGGAGCAGGAAGATGACTTGGATGTCTATGCCAAGAATAAGATGGATCACAATACCATGGCACATATGTACAAGGAGATCCCAGATGCTGAAGTTGATACACATAAGTTTGGGTCAGCTCATTTTCTTCTGTTAGGGCTGCCAACGATCAACTGGATCCTAAGGCATACTTTATTGCCCAAGTCAGGTGACCACAATATGATAAGATGCCATGCTATAAACTTGCTACACTTGTTTGATGTGCCACAGAAATTCAAGGTCATGAGCCTCATGGTTGAGACTATCAAGAGGACAGCAGCAGACCAAAAGAGAAGTTGTGGATATGCCCCACAAATTCAGGAGTTGATTAACTCAAAGATGGGCACAGGCACATACTTGCTGGACAAGGAACATTTTGCTATCTATCCAAAATTTGAGGACAATCAAGTTGTGATGAATGAGAATGAACCACCATCCGTACAAGTTCAAGAGAAGAAGGAGAAAGCAAAGAAAGAGAAGGCTGCCAAGATGCCAACTCAAGAGGAGGCATCTGCGTACTTTTTGAAGAACAAGCAGGAGCAGCTTGGTTACTTGATAGCATCAACTCTCAGGATTGAGAAGGGGTTGTCCACCCTAACTCAAAACTAGGAGAGCCTGGAAAGAATCATGGAACAAAAATTCTATGATTTAGATGTCAAAGTAACTGAGATTCAGTCAGTTGTGGAGCAGCTACAGGATGACATGCAGGAGAGGAAGGGCAAGACAACCACTGATGCATTTGCCAGAGTGCCTAGAGCTCAGAGATCAGCTGTAGTGCCTGTGACAGACACCAGAGCCACTTCATCTGCACAAGCTACAGCTCCTACAGCTCTAGTGCAACCAGCTCCAGCACCTACACCTCCAACTCCATCCACATCTACTGAAGCCTTCGTCCAAGGAGCCATCTCTACACCACCACCTGAAGACCAAGCCCTGAGAGTCGATCTAGTACTATGCATTTTCTATGAACTTTTTGGTAACTTGTTGCCAAAGGGGGAGAAGAATGTATAGATCATAGGCTTCGAGAGAGAGTGTTGCTTTTTGTTCTCTCTTGCTTTGGTGGTTAAACTTTTGATTGCTTGAGATACTATGCTACTTTCTGTGAGACATTGATGATCATGTGTTTGATCATAAGCTACACTTATGCTTGTTATATGATATTATCCTACTTATCCTTATATGATCATTCACTTTGCTTGGTGATGAGTGCATGTATTTAATCTTTATTATTTTGAGCGCTCCACCAAGATGTATGTGACATTGAAGAGTAACCCATGAGCCTAATTCCTTGTTCATTTGCAGTCCAAAGCAAATCTTAAACTATGCACAAATTTAGGGGGAGCTCTTGCTTATCACATACTTCTCAAAGCGACGATGTTTTTCAATCTTATTATCATTTGTTGAAGCTTTGATCTATATGTTGTCATCAATTACCAAACCGGGGGAGATTGAAAGTGCAACTATCCCTAGGTGGTTTTGGTAATTCATAACAACATATAGCTCATTGAGCTAATGCTATTCCAAGACAAATATTTCAGGAAAGCTCAATGAATGGCATGGCATGGATGATGAAAGTGGATCCCTCAAAATATCAAGGACAAAGGATTGGCTCAAGCTCAAAAGCTCAAGACTCTACATTTTACATTTTAGTGATCCAAGATCACATTGAGTCTATAGGAAAAGCCAATACTATCAAGAAGGGATGAGGTGTTGCTTAATGAGCCTCTTGCTTCAAGTGCTTAGTGATATGCTCCAAAAACCCTCAACTACTTTCTCACATCCACATATGACCTAAACCCAAAGTCAAACTCGGCCCCACCAATTCTTTCTATCCGGCGCCACCGAGTTCAAATGTCATAGCCACTGCCACAAACCCTAGGCAAATCGGTCTTACTGATAGGGATCTCGGTCTCACCGAGATGGGATTGTAATCTCTCTGTTTCCCTTCATAACGTTTCGGTCTCACCGAAGTGAGCGATCAGTCCCACCGAGATTGCAATGTAAACTCTCTGTTTCCCCTTTGTAACGTTTCGGTCCAACCGAGATGAGCGAATCGGTCCCACCTAGTTTACCTGACCAACTCTCTGGTTAGCTAATTACCAAAATTGGTCTCACCGAGTTTGTGTAATCGGTCTCACTGAGATTACGTTATGCCCTAACCCTAACCATATCGGTCTCTCCGAGTTGCATGCCGGTCCCACCGAAAATCCTAATTGTCACTAGGTTTACTAAATCAGTCTGACCGAGTTTGTTGATTTGGTCCCACCGAGTTTGGTAATTGTGTGTAACGGTTAGATTTTGTGTGGAGGCTATATATACCCCTCCACCTCCTCTTCACTCGTGGAGAGAGCCATCAGAGCAAACCTACACTTCCAACTTACCATTTCTGAGAGAGAACCACCTACTCATGTGTTGAGGCCAAGATATTCCATTCCTAACATATGAATCTTGATCTCTAGCCCTCCCCAAGTTGCTTTCCACTCAAATCTTCTTTCCACCAGATCCAAATCCTATGAGAGAGAGTTGAGTGTTGGGGAGACTACCATTTGAAGCACAAGAGCAAGGAGTTCATCATCAATGCACCATTTGTTACTTCTTGTAGAGTGGTGTCTCCTAGATTAGCTAGGTGTCACTTGGGAGCCTCCGACAAGATTGTGTTGTTGAACCAAGGAGTTTGTAAGGGCAAGGAGATTGCCTACTTCGTGAAGATCTACCGCTAGTGAGGCAAGTCCTTCGTGGGCGATGGCCATGGTGGGATAGACAAGGTTGCTTCTTCGTGGACCCTTCGTGGGTGGAGCTCTCCGTGGACTCGCGCAACTGTTACCCTTCGTGGGTTGAAGTCTCCATCAACATGGGTGTACGATAGCACCACCTATCGGAACCATGACAAAAACATTTGTGTCTCCAATTGCGTTTGAATCCTCCAAACCCTTCCCTTTACATTCTTGCAAGTTGCATGCTTTAATTTCCGCTGCTCATATACTCTTTGCATGCTTGCTTGAATTGTGTGAAGATTGCTTGACTTGTCCAAAGATCGCTAAAATCTGCCAAACTCTAAAACTGGGAAAAGGTTAAGTTTTTAATTGGTCAAGTAGTCTAATCAGCCCCCCTCTAGACATACTTCAAGGTCCTACAACTTTATTCTTTCATTACTCTCTATGTGTTACATTGCCAGCATATTCCATGTGCTGACCCGTTTTCGGGCTGCAACGTTCATGTTGCAGACTTTTCAGACGACGAGTAAGATGCCTTAGGATCGTGGTTCTATACTCAGTGATGCCGTTGGAGTTGATGGACTCACTTATCTTCCAAGCCTTGCGCTGTTATCGTTATTAGATGGCCTTAAGCCATATTTATTGTAATAAGCTCTCTTTTGAGACATTCGATGTAATAAGTGTGTGATTGCTACTCTGTTATAAATCCTTCGAGTACTATGCGTGTCAGCATTATTGATCCAGGGATGAGACTGATGCACAGAGATCAGACTGTTTGAGGTTTGGTCGCTACAACCATACTCCCTCCTTACGGGTTTATTAGTCTGTGAGCCAAAGCAGCAAGACCAAGGCATGGCAATAATTAACTGCATGCAGAAGTTTAAGCCTAATTAATTCCAGCAATTTAAGTGGCTGCATGCATGCCCGCGGCTCCGACTCGTTGCATGCTGCTCTGCATACTGGCTGCGAGCGATTCTGAGTGGCCGCATGCAGCCGGCTGTAATTAAGGCAGCTAACTGATGCGAAAAAAGATGCGCTTTAATTGTTGCGGGCCTTTTAAATCCATGGAATCATTATTGACAAGGTAGCAGTACCTCATCTGGATGATTCGGGTGCACTCGTTTGACCGTCGTGCCGGCGTGCAACCCAGCATGGACGGGACAGGATGGCAAAGTCATAAGTACAGTTTTTCTAGTTTTCCACGGCAAGCTGGCGCGCTAAGCCATGCCTGCTTATGCATTGGATTCCAATGACCGTCACGCTACCTTCCGCCTATAAGTACTATTTCTCGGCCTTCTCTAGTGGAACCATGACTTCGCCCTATCTTCATATGCCCCCACCGGCCTGACGTCGCTTGCCACTTATCCTCGCTCTCACCACGTCCGCCATGCCCCCACCCATCCGCGATAAGCGACGCCGGAGGCGGTCACCGCCAGAACTAGTGTTCGGTTTTTCACCGGAAGGTAGACAGAGGGAGGAGGCATTCTATCGATCTTTAGATGAAAATGCGGAGTATGAGGAGTTGTTGGAGCGCGACCACTTGGCGGAGGAGCAGGAGTTGTTGGAGTGCGACCGCCTAGCGGAGGAGAAGCATATCACCAATTTGTGCCACCGGCGGGACATGGAGCAGCAGTGCACCGATGCTCTGAGTCGCGAGAAGAGCGCCCGCAATTGGGCCGACTACATGCAGGCCGGCGCCCAGTAAATAGCCCTGGAGGCTGCCGGGCACACACGCGTTCACGACGCCGATTTTTACTACAAGCTCGTCAGTGGGTTTCCCGCTTAGAAACCGAAGCTTCGGTGGACAAAGCTGGCATGGAAAGGGCCAACGTGCGCGAGCAACACGCCCTATCGCACCTCTGGCAAGTCTAAGGCGAGGCGGAGGACGTCGGTGCTAGCGTTTAGCTTGTACTGTAGATGGCGGCTGGCATAGTCTAGTTAGCTAGGAGTATGTTAGTACTTGTACGCTACTAGAGCATTAGTGGGAGTAGATAGTTAACTTGGCTATGATGGTTGTCAACGTGGAAGTTCAGTATTCTCTATCTGGATCAGACATGTTACTTTGCTCTGAATGTTGAACTTTTCGTTTGAACGTATGGAATGGGCTGTTATTTTTTTTAAATGGGTTGTATTTGTCTGCCACGGGTTTAGAGGCTGACTTGTGGGCCTACCAGGTTGACGCGTACACAATCAGGAGATGATTGTACATGGAGAGGATGACAGCAGGAACCGGCCAAGGTCATGGCAGTACACAAGCAAGTGCCTCCTTATTTCAAGCTAATAAAAAAATGGCTCCTCCTAATGGATTTTTGACATTTGGGTCCCATGTCATTGTCAACGTAATCAATAAACGAGAGAATTGCACAACGAGCGGCTGGCACCAGGGACCCAGCAGCTTGCCCAATTATTTTTGTTTTGGATTAATTTGATAAATGCTGCTCCAAATCTGGTGATTCCGAGAAATGCCACTGCAATTTCCAAACTTTGGAAACTGCCATTTCATGCCATTTCCAGTGGCATTTTTCGAAGACTGGAGTGGCGTTTTTCAAAGTTTGCAAATTGCAGTGTCGTCTTTATAAGTTTTCAAAAATTGTAGTGGCATTTTTCAAACTATGGAAATTGTAGTGGCATTTTTATGAATCGCCATAATTGGAGTGGCATTTACCTAATTTTTTTTAGACGGAAGCAGGGTGTCAACTGGGCTGTGCAGGGCACTCTGGCCTGTCTAGACAACATTTTCTTTTATGTTTACCACATACCAGCCTAGTAGTTTTTTTTTTCTTTTTGAAAATGGCTAGCCCAGTTTTTGTGTGACTTATCAAGTAAGTTGCTTTGTCAGGCCTGTTGGGCTGCAACTCTTTCAAGATGAGGAGAACTTCATTCGGCTGGCCGAGAAAATGGCCTATCAGTAATGAGAAATGGGTTGTACATTTTTAAAACACATCAAACCGGCAATTAGTTTCAAATTTCTTTTTTTCATTTCGAGATTTTAATTGCATTGATTTTTATGCGTGGACAATTTGTTGGATTTTATATTGATATACATTTATTTTTAAAATCAGTTTGAATGTGAATCAAAATTTCGGAATTAAAAATAGTTTGGACTGCACCGAAATATGCGAAATTTTGTATAATTTTTTAACCATGGCCACAATATGGGCTGTAATGCTAACAAAAAGAATATGGGCTCCGAAGAAAACCTTAAGAATTAGAAAATGGGCTGTAAATTATTAGAAATAATGGCAGGTGGGATGTATGTTGTTTTCCACATATTTGAGGGTTTCCTAAAAAAGGTTGACGCACAAGCAGTGACTATTGGATGTCCATCCAACGGCAGTCGTGCTTCTTCAATCTCTGCTCTTCCTGCTCCAGCCGCTCAAACAAGCGCCGGCGGGACTGCCTGCTCCCTCCTCCCACGGCCGGCTGTGCTGCCGCACAGGCCTCACCATCCCATCGCTGGCCTAGCCATCCCTCTATTCACCCACACCTGCTCTCATTCTGTGGCGACGGCAGACGAACTAGTAAACCCTCGTACAGTCGTACTCCCCTCTGCGTGGGAAACAACTGCCGAGTCTTCCCTGGCTCCGTGTCATTCCCTTCCTAGGCCTCGCTGTCGTCCACCGCCATGGTGCTCTCGGCACGGCGTGGTCAACGTGGTCAATGACCGACATGCATCTGAAGTGGACTGTATGTGGAGAGGATGACAGCTGGGTCCACGGCCGCATGCAGGGGAAATGCCTCCTTATGACGCGCAAAATTATGATTCCTCCACCTGACATTTGGGACCTTCTGAAAGGGCATCTGTATTTCGCGAAAAAACGTTACCGCTGCTGACAGCTCGGACCCACCAGCTATATCTTCGCACCCAAGGAAGTTCCTCCATATTACGCACAAAAAGAATGAATACTCCCCCTGCTAGCTGGGACCCAGTATAGTGGGAGGCTGACTTGTGGCCCTACTAAGTTGATGGGGACGGAGGGCTTTGTCAACTTAGTCAATATGCACAATTCTAGCACCAATGACCGTATGATGTCCATCCAACGACTGTAGTGCTTCTTCAACCTCTGGTTTCTTGCTCCAGCCGTCCAAAGCAGCGCCGGTCGTGCCGCTTGCTCCTGCCTCCTGTGGACGGCTATGCTCACGCGGAGGCCTCACCGCCCCCTACTACTCGCACCGTTGTCCAGGCCATCCCTCCACTCACCCACACCCCCTGTTATTCTGCGGCGATGGCAGCCTCACACCGCAGCCGAACCAGTGAACCCTCGTACTCCTCTCCGCGTGGGAATCCACTGCAGCGTCTTCCCCGGCTCCCCATCGTCCCCTTCCTAGGCCTCGCCGTCGTCCACCACCGTGGTGCTCTCGGTGCGGCGTGGTCAATGTGGTCAACGACCGACTTCCACCGAAAGAGTACTATATGTGGAGAGGCTGACAGCTGGGTCCACGGCAACCGCAAGGAAGTGCCTCCTTATTACGCAAAATAATTGTTCCTCCACCTGACAGGAGGGACCCACAGGACGGGCCACCGTGTTTCGCGAAAAAAATGTTTCCCCCTGACTGCTTAGACCCACCAGCTACATGTTTGCACGCAAAGAAGTGCATCCGGGCAAAAAAATGATTCGCCCACTAACTGTTGGGACCCACCAGCTACATCTTTGCACGCAAGGAAGTGCATGACAGTCGGGACCCACTTGGTCGAAGCATACATAGTTTTGTCATTCTGGTTGCAAACGTGTACATACATACTGGTCGATGTAGAGGCACGCACGTGTCGTACTAGAGGCGCGCACGTAGCATATACACGTACGTACAGCAGCCAGGGTGCAAGAAAGTAAATACGACCACATATGTACATACGGGCGGGGTCTTGAACGCCTACTCGAGCATACGTATGGCCAGTGCTCGTGTACATGGCTGGGTCGGAACAGAGAAACTGCGTCGTCGTCGTGTTCATGGGGAGCCAACCGGCTGGGTCGGAATGGAATGCGTCATCGTGTTCATCGCGAGGGCTTGGATGGAACAGCCGATGGAAACGAGGCCTGGCGTACCACAGAACGGAGGAAACGGCCTTTTGTTCGACCGGCCACGATCGAAACGGGATCTTGTTCATCGGGAGGGGTCTGGCGTACCGCAAAACGGAGGAAACGGACTTCTGTTGGACCTCCTACAGTTAAAATGGGGTCCTGTTGATCGGGAGGGGTGTGGCGTACCGCAAAACGGAGGAAACGGACTTATGTTGGAGTACTACGGTCGAAATGGGGGTCCTGTTCATCGGGAGGGGTGTGGGGTACCGCAAAACGGGACTCCACGGAATACTATTCATCTCCACCGTCGACCTCCTCCAGCCTCCTCGGGCTACTGTTCATCCACCGTCGACCTCCTCCAGCCTCCATCTGCGACTGTTCATCCACGGGCTACTGCTCATCCAGCCTCCACCGCGCGCTAGCTCCTCCACCGGCTACTGTTCAATCAGCCCTCTCCACGGGGTCCTGTTCAACCACCCCTCTAGGGGCTACTGTTCATCCAACCCTCCATCGGCTACTGTTCAACCAGCCCTCCACGGGGTTGTCCTGTTCATCCTGCCCTCCACGGGGTCCTGTTCATCCATCCCCAACCAGCTCGATCGGGGTTCTGTTCATTCAAAGGCAACACCACGGGGTCCTGTTCATCCACCCCCACCGGGAACTGTTGATCAAACCCCCCCCCCCCAATAGCGCTCACTGTTCATCAAGGGAAGGAGGTAGCAGGGTTCGATCGGCTTCAGTTAGCAACAGTAGCGAAGGAATCACTCGGGTTCAGTAACGTAGCTACTGCAATCGCTCGAGTTCAGTTAGAGCCCAATGCCTTGCTCGGGTTCAGTTAGAGCTCAACGCCTCGCACACATGTGTGTACGTGTACGAGAGAAACGCGCATAACTCGGCCCCCGACCACCGACCGTAACTGGGAAGTCCCCAAAATTTTCCTCACCCTCGCTTCTACCACGGGTTGTTCCGTCATGGACGGCCCAAAGAATGTCATGCAGCTGCGCCTACGGCCCGCCCAGGACGAAAAACCCATTTTCCATCATGATTTTTTGTCATAGAAGTAGCAGCCCACCACATCTATGATGACACCGGGTTTTGTCACAATTATCGTCATAGAAGTGTCATAAGTATGACAGAAAAAAAAAATCGTTGGGCCCAAAATGTCACGGATGTGTCTTTTTTTGTAGGGAATGCTAAAGGCTGCGGAGGTAGAAATCAAGAAGGAGCATCAAGTGTTGATGGTTAACAAGACCACTAGTTTCAAGAGAAAGGGCAAAGGGAAGAAGGGGAATTTCAAGAAGAATAGCAAGCAAGTTGCTACTCCCGGGAAGAAACCCAAATTTGGACCTAAGCCCGAAACTGAGTGCTTCTACTTCAAAGGGACTGGTCACTGGAAGCGGAACTGCCCCAAGTATTTGGCGGATAAGAAGGATGGCAAAGTGAAAGGTATATTTGATGTACATGTTATTGATGTGTACCTTACTAATGCTCGTAGTAGCGCATGTGTATTTGATACTAGTTCTATTGCTCATATTTGGAACTCGAAATAGGGGCTACAGATTAAACAAAGATTGGCTATGGACGAGGTGACGAAGTGTGTAGGAAATCGTTCCAAGGTAGATGTGATCGCCTTAGGCATGCTACCTCTACATCTACCTTCACGATTAGTTTTAGACCTGAATAATTATTATTTGGTGCCAGCATTGAGAATGAACATTATATCTGGATCTTGTTTGATGCGAGACGGTTATTCATTTAAATTAGAGAATAATAGTTGTTCTATTTATATGAGTAATATCTTTTATGGTCATGCACCCTTGATGAGTGGTCTATTTTTGTTGAATCTCGATCGTAGTGATACACATGTTCATAATATTGAAGCCAAAAGATGCAAACTTAGTAATGATAGTGCAACTTATTTGTGGCACTGCCGTTTAGGTCATATTGGTGTAAAGCGCATGAAGAAACTCCATGCCGATGGGCTTTTGGAATCAATTGATTATGAATCACTTAATGCTTGCGAACCATGCCTCATGGCAAGATGACTAAGACTCTGTTCTCCAGATCAATGGAGCGAGCCACTGACTTATTGGAAATAATACATACCGTTGTATGCAGTCAGATGAGTGTTGAGGCTCGTGGTGGGTATCATTATTTTCTGACCTTCACAGATGACTTGAGCAGATATGGTTATATCTACTTAATGAAACATAAGTCTAAAACATTTGAAAAGTTCAAATAATTTCAGTGTGAAGTGGAAAATCATCGTAACAAGAAAATAAAGTTTCTACGATCTGATCGCGGAGGAGAATATTTGAGTTACGAGTTTGGTCTTCATTTGAAACAATGTGGAATAGTTTCACAACTCACGCCACCTGGAACACCACAGTATAATGGTGTGTCCGAACGTCGTAACTGCACTATATTGGATACGGTGCGATCTATGATGTATCTTACCAATTTACCAGTATCCTTTTGGGGTTATGCATTAGAGACAACCGCATTCACTTTAAACAGGGCACCCTCAAAGTCTGTTGAGACGACACCATATGAACTGTGGTTTGGCAACAAACCTAAGCTGCCGTAACTTAAAGTTTGGGGTTGCGATACTTATGTCAAAAGGCTTCATTCCGATAAGCTCGAACCCAAATCGGAGAAATGTGTCTTCATAGGATACCCTAAGGAAACAATTTGGTACACCTTCTACCACAAGTCTGAAGGCAAGACTTTTGTTGCTAAGAACAGAACCTTTCTAGAGAAGGAGTTTCTCTTGAAAGAAGTGAGTGGGAGGAAAGTAGAACTTGATGAGGTAATTGTACCTTCTCTCGAATTGGAAAGTAGTTCATCACAGAAATCAGTTCCAGTGATTCCTACATCAATTAGTGAAGAAGCTGATGATGATAATCTTCAAACTTCAAATCAAGTTACTACAGAACCTCGCAGGTCAACTAGAGCACGATCAACACCACAGTGGTACGGTAATCTTGTTTTGGAAGTCATATTACTTGACCATGACGAACCTACAAACTATGAAGAAGCAATGATGAGCCCAGATTCTGACAGATGGCTTGAGGCCATGAAATCTGAGATAGGACCCATGTATGAGAATAAAGTATGGACTTTGGTGGACTTACTCGATGATTGGCAAGCCATTTAGAATAAATGGATCTTCAAGAGGAAGACGGACGCTAATGGTAGTGTTACTATCTACAAAGCTCGACTTATCGCAAAAAGGTTTTCGACAAGTTCAAGGTGTTGACTACAATGAGATTTTCTCAACCGTAGCGATGCTTAAGTCTGTCCAAATCATGTTAGCAATTGCCATATTTTATGAAATCTGGCAAATGGATGTAAAAACTGCATTCCTTAAATGGATATCTCTAAGAAGAGTTGTATATGATGCAACCAGAAGGTTTTGCCAATCCTAAAGGTGCTAACAAAGTGTGTAAGCTCCAGCGATCCATCTGTGGACTGGTGCAAGCATCTTGGAGTTGGAATATACGCTTGATAAGGTGATCAAAGCATATGGTTTTATACAGACTTACGGTGAAGCCTGTATTTACAAGAAAGTGAGTGGGAGCTCTGTAGCATTTCTAATATTATATGTGGATGACATATTATTGATTGGAAATAATATAGAATTTCTGGACAACATAAAAGGATACTTGAATAAGAATTTTTCAATGAAAGACCTCAGTGAAGCTGCTTATATATTGGGCATCAAGATCTAGAGAGATAGATCAAGACGCTTAATTGGACTTTCACAAAGCACATCCCTTGATAAAGTTTTGAAGAAGTTCAAAATGGATCAGTCAAAGAAAGGGTTCTTGCCTCTGTTACAAGGTGTGAAGTTGAGTCAGGCTCGATGCCCGACCACTGTAGAAGATAGAGACAAAATGAAAGTCATTCCCTATGCCTCAGCCATAGGTTCTATCATGTATGCAATGCTGTGTACCAGACCATATGTGTGCCTTGCTATAAGTTTAGTAGGGAGGTACCAAAGTAATCCAGGAGTGGATCACTGGATAGCGGTCAAGAACATCCTGAAATACCTGAAAAGAACTAAGGATATGTTTCTCATATATGGAGGTGACAAAGAGCCTGTCGTAAATGGTTACATCGATGTAAGCTTTGACACTAATTCGAATGACTCTAAGTCACAAACCAGATACATATTTATATTGAATGGTGGAGCTGTCAGTTGGTGCAGTTCCAAAGAGAGCATCGTGGCAGGATCTACGTGTGAAGCGGAGTACATAGCTGCTTCAGAAGCAACGAATGAAGGATTCTGGATGAAGAAGTTCATAGCCGATCTTGGTGTAATACCTAGTGCATCGGGTCCAATGAAAATCGTTTGTGACAATACTGGAGCAATTGCCTTGGCGAAGGAATCCAGATTTCACAAGAGAACCAAACACATCAAGAGATGCTTCGACTCCATCTGCGATCAAGTCAAGGAGGGAGACATAGAGATTTGTAAGATACATACGAATCTGCATGTTGTAGACCTGTTGACTAAGCCTCTTCCACGAGCAAAACATGATCAGCACCAAGATTCCATGGGTGTTAGAATCATTACTATGTAATCTAGATTATTGACTCTAGTGCAAGTGGGAGACTGAAGGAAATATGCCCTAGAGGCAATAATAAAGTTGTTATTTATATTTTATTATATCATGATAAATGTTTATTATTAATGCTAGAATTGTATTAACCGGAAACTTAGTACATGTGTGAATATATAGACAAAACAAAGTGTCCCTAGTATGCCTCTACTTGACTAGCTCGTTAATCAAAGATGGATATGTTTCCTAACCATAGACATGTGTTGTCATTTGATGAACGGGATCACATCAATATAGAATGATGTGACGGACAAGACCCATCCGTTATCCTAGCATAATGATCGTTAAGTTTTATTGCTATTGCTTTCTTAATGACTTATACATGTTCCTATGACTGGGAGATTATGCAACTCCCGAATACCGAAGGAACACCTTGTGTGCTGTCAAACGTCACAGCGTAAGTCGGTGATTATAAAGATGCTCAACAGGTGTCTCCGAAGGTGTTTGTTGGGGTGGCATAGATCAAGATTAGGATTTGCCACTCCGTGTATCGCAGAGGTATCTCTAGGTCCTCTCGGTAATGCACATCACTATAAACCTTGCAAATAGTGTGACTAATGAGTTAGTTACGGGATGATGCATTACGGAATGAGTAAAGAGACTTGCCGGTAACGAGATTGAACTAGGTATGAAGATACCGACGATCGAATCTCGGGCAAGTAACATACCGATGACAAAGGGAACAACGTATGTTGTTGTGCGGTTTGACTCATAAAGATCTTGCTAGAATATGTAGGAACCAATATGAGCATCTAGGTTCCGCTATTGGTTATTGATCGAAGATGTGTCCCGATCATGTCTACATAGTTCTCGAACCCATATGGTCCGCACGCTTAACATTCGATGACGATTTTGTGTCATGAGTTATGTGTTTTGGTGACCGAAGTTTGTTCGGAGTCCTGGATGAGATCACGGACATGAAGAGGAGTCTCGAAATGGTCGAGAGGTAAAGATTGATATATTGGCAGGCTACATTTGGACACCAGAATGGTTTCGGGAAGTTTTGGATAAGTTCCGGAGTACCGGGAGGTTACCGAACCCCCCCCCCCCCCGGTGAGAGTAATGGGACAACATGGGCCTTAGTGGAGGAGAGAGGGCCGGCCATAGGAGGTGGCTTGTGCCCCCCTTGCCTATCCAAATTGGACAAGGGGTGGGGGCGGCTGTCGGTGTCAAAACCGGCAAATCTCGGGGTAGGGTGCCCAAGCTGTATGTCTAAGGATGAATGGTAACTATGGAGAAAGGACATAGTGTTTACCCAGGTTTGGGCCCTCTTAATGGAGGTAAAACCCTACTCCTTCTTGATTATATTCGAGGGTATATGGGTTACAAGAGTTGATCTACCTCGAGATTGATTTGGCTAACCCTAGATTAGCTAGCCTAGCAATGTTGTGATCCTGCCTCCGATCTACCCTCCGGTTTATATAGACACCGGAGGGGCTTAGGGTTGTACAAAGTCAGTTTTACAGAAAGGAATAAGATATCCGGACACCTATACTTGCCATCCACGCATATGGGAGTCCCCAACACACATGAGACATAATATTTTGTCTTGTATCTTGACGGCCAATCAGTCAGGCCCACATTAATAGACCGGACACCCAAGGACCCCCTAGTCTAGGACTCCCACAGTGGCCCCTGAACCAGTCTTCAATGATGATATATTTGGAGTCAGATTGTCTTCAGTATTGCAAGGCGGGTTCTTTGATTAATTCACATCGGATTCTCTTTGTAAAAGAATTGTATCCGGCTTTTCACATTAAACACAACCCTTAGCCGTGAAGGTAGGATATATATAAAAAATAAGAACAGTGTCCTTTACTGACAACTTTTCCGACGAAGTACCAGACTTGACCTTGGCATTTTGAACCGTTTCGCTACTGCGCGTTCCGTGTTTCGAGGCCACGCCTCATTGGCATGACCTGTCAAAACAGAGATCGTGCCCACTTAATGCGGGATTGCACATCAATGATATGTGGCTAATCCAACCATTTGCGGCGCATGCCTTCATTGGGCATAGGGGAGATTCAAGGCATGAGTAGGGGGTGGGGGGCATTTTTACTGTCTATAAGAGGGCAAATAGATCCTTGCTTTCCTCCCCACGCCTTCACATCTCCTTAGCCTTCCAATCTCCTAAGCTCCCTGCGCCCGCAAAGTCTCCGTCATTCTCACCACCACCACCACCACCACCTACTCCGGCCATGGCCAGAGCTGGCTGCAAAGGCAAGTGGAAGGCCTCCTCCGTGACGGAGAAGGAGATAAAAGTTCTCCAGAGTGCGGGGTTACCTCGCCGCCGATATCAAGCATAGCCTTCCCCCCGAATGTCAAGTCATTCCCACTCCGGAGCCCGGCGAACGTCTTCCTTCCTCACTTCTTTAGAGGGTTAGGTTTTTGACTCCACCCTTTGTCCGCGGACTCATGTACTACTACGGGCTAGATATCCATGACCTAGCCCCGAACTCTTTCCTCCACATCTCGGCGTTCATCGTCGTGTGTGAGGCTCTCCTCCGCATCCACCCACACTTTGGCCTATGGCTCACAGTCTTTAACGTGAAGCCGAAGGTGGTTGACGGGCAGCATGCGGACTGCAGGGGAACCATGATTAGCAAGCTGCCGAACACCACATGGCCCAAGGGGGCCTTTGTGGAGACCGTGAAGATCTGGCAACAGGAGTGGTTCTACATCACCGAGTCGTGCCACACTAAGTGGGTGACCATTCCGGAGTTTAGATCTGGACCCCCCATGAGGCTCACCTCCTAGAACGCGAAGGGCCTTGACTGGGGGTCCCAGACGGAGGTGCAGGCGCTGCACATGCACATCGCCAATGAGCTGGGGAAGAACGTCGGTCTAACCAACGTGGTTGAGATCACGCTCTTCGACTGCATTCTCCCCTGCCAGTGCCGGGCTTCCCTCATGTGGGAATTCAAGCCGGAGGAGCCGCGGATGCTACCACACTTCCTCGGCATGATGCATGAGGGAATCCGGAAGCTGCTTTTCAAGGCACAGAAGAGCAGCTGGCCCATGGAAACCAAATGCATCGGCCTCAACGCCACATTTCTGGCCTCTCTAGTAAGTATTCGATATCTCCAAAGACATACCTAGTTTATATATATACATTCGATCTATGTCGAACTCATCAACCCATCTTCTGTTACAGGGCTGGACCAAGAAGTTGGAGCGGATCAAGAGTCCGGCTCCACTACCTGAAAACCCAGTCACTCCTCAGCTGGAGGAGATGCTGGTCCCGGCGCCTTATCAGCTGCCGGAGAAGAAGGCCAAGAAGAAGAGCAAGGGTCCCAAGAACTGGCCCCGCCAAAAAGGCTCTCCGGAAGGTGTGTCCGAAGAGACCGAGCCTGTCTCCTCCCACGAGGAAGATGAGGACGAAGAGGAGGAGAGGAGGAAGAGTTAGAGGAGAGTGACTCCCCCCTCAAGACGATGAGGGGAAAGGGGACAGCCTCCGAGAACCTGGAGGATGCGACGCTGAAGAAGAGGAGGGTGATCCTCTACTAGAGTCTGAACACAGCCTGGAGAGGGCCCGAAGGGAGAAGCCCCTGGCCGAAACGTAAGCATCAGTTTAATTATCGCTTTAATATGCCTCTATAATGCCCAATCCTTTGATGCTTTTCAGCCCTCCACATGAGATCCCAATCCCCTCTTCTTCGTAGGGGAACTCTCTAGCCCCTGCAGAGGCGGAGAGTGACGGCCCATCTCGCACCCTCTCTCCCCCTGCCATGGAGGACACCGAGGTGTCATCCCAAAGGCCATCTCCTGGACGGGGAGGGGTAGACGAGACCGTCCAGAAGGCGCCCGAGGACAACACCTCGGACGTTGTAGAGCGGGGCATGGCTACCCCCATCAGCACCGAGGGTGGGGGGCTTAAACAGTTCGGGCCCTTGCCGAACACCATCCCGGAGACCAGTACGGCTCCGGGATTGGATCAACATCCCCCTTCGAAAGAGGGGAGAGGAGCAGGAGCTCCATGGCTGCCTCTGCCAATCCAGAGGCCGTTGATGGTATGGGGGAGGCACTGCAACGTGCCTCCATTGTGGATGAACACCGCACCCTGATGGGTGCGGTCATGGAAAAGGTTCGGTCCGCGAAGAGCAGACTGACCGAAGCCTTCAACAGCCTATTGTCAGGCTTTGAGGTAAGCGATGTAATATTCTATACTAGCTTTTATTTTTTGTACACATATATGTGTTAGGCGAAACCCATGTGTAGACAGTAGCCCTTGAGACTATGTCCAGATTAGGACAATCCGGACAGAGGATCAAAACAGGTTGATAACGTGCCATATATATTTTTGGACAGGCTTTGATGTTGGCGGCTACTGCCTAGGCCGCAGAGATAGCTGAGCTTAATCAGAAGCTTCTGCTATCCGACAAGGAGATCGACCGCATCAACAAGCAGTTTAATGAAACCCAAGGTATGTGAAATTACTCCATACCAGGAAGTTATGTTTGTATGTAGTTGTGCAAATAGACTAAAAATTTTATAAAATACTCATAGTTGGCGCAGCTGAGGTTGAGTCCCTCAAGAGCGCCCTTGCCGAAACCAAGAAGGAGGCGGAGGTGAGCAAGGCAGCTGCGGACAAAGCGGCCAAGGATTTAGAGGAGGAGCAAACCACCCGCCAACAACATGACGTGCGGGTCGGGGAGGTCGAACAGGAGCTCAAGGACGCCATCTCTAGGTGCGAGTCCTTGGAGCAGAAGAGTTTGGAGCAGGCCTCCGAGCTCACCAAAGCTCATGAGAGTCTGAAGGAGGCCCGGGTTGATGCCCAGGGCGCTCGCCAGGAGATCCAAGAAGCGAGGCAGATTGCGGCTGGTAAGGCCTTTATCATGCAGAGTAGATATACTAGTAAGAGATATATTTTAGTAACCTGAGTTTGCAGTTCTCCAGGTGCCTTTGCGGATCTACCGAGGAATATTGCAGATGCCGCCGCATTCTTCCGAGCCGAAGAGGGGAGCTCAACGGAGAAGTTGTTCTGGTCGGAGTACCTTGTGCCAGAACTTCCAGTGCCCCTGAGTGACCAGCTGAAGCAGGTGTCCGAGCTGCAGAGGGTTGCCGGACTGGCCATGAAGGATGTTATAGTCCGTTTGTGGCCGTCCGAAGCCATACCTAGCAGCCACTTCGGCCTCGTGAAGCGGCTGGTGGAAGCACTTCCTCGGATTGATACCCTCAAGCGGTCATCCTGCATAGAAGGTGCCCGGATGGCCCTCGCCTACGTCAAGGTGCAGTGGGCGAAGATGAAGGCCACCGAGATTGCCACCGCAAGGCCACCTGGAGGCAAAGAGCACGGGTGGCCGGAGAAGTACTTTGACGAGGTCCTCGAGGGAGCCCGTAATGTGGAGGGCCAGTTCTCAAAGGACTCATATTTGAGTAGCCGAGTCTGGTTTGTAAGAGTTGTGTAATGAACTCATGATGTATAATAGCTATGCTTATGCTTTATGATTAGTTTATCCTCCTATTTTGCTACTTATATGTCTGAAACTTTACCACTCGTCGGCTTCAGCCCCCACGTAAATATTAGAGGGGTTTTGGGGTACGCATGACCGCACTTTATCCAACGTCTTGGCCCAATGTAGGAGGCGTCTTGCGAGGTGAACTAGGCAAACAGACTATGCGACTTTAGTACTTTCACTTAGCCATAAGAGTCCATTGGTGGCGCTAAGTACTAGCCCCTTTGTTGCATGAACTGCAATCTGGAGTGCGGCACCTTTGCAACGCGGCTGCTAGAGAACCCAGCCCCTCGAATAACACAGCAAAAATCGCGAACGATTCTTAGTATAACACTAAGTCACCGGATCGCTGACCCACTCTCGCACATCATGATATTCAGTTTTCGGCTTTCTCTACTGAGGTACTTAACCGGATGAATCAGAAATACAATCGCAGTAGTTCTCCCTTTACTACCTTAGCCGAACTTACGGAACATGAGGTGGCAAACACAGGAATCGGGCATCCCAACTGTAGACCAAAGACATGATTTGAAGCCGATGCATATAATGCAATATCCGGGATGCCGAAGAGTTCCCTATAGGAGTTCCGACTTAAGAATTTTGCGGGGCCGATTACAGCCCCTAGGATTAAGACCGTGTCAAACCACGTATGTCAGTCGAACATAAGGGGGAGCGCAGATGACAAGGAAAAACCCAAAGCCCAATCAAGAAGGTGATAATCATCTACGCCATTTATATCTTTATTGATACGTCGATGACATGCAATGTCGTTCGATATTAAGGTCATATTACATGCCCAAAGAGAAAAAGAAAAAAAATTACATAAGGGAAAGTCTAACACAGGGCCTAAAAATCATAGTTCGGAAAAGAAACTCCAATGATGCCCTGCCGCATGTCTGCACCTTTTCTCCTTAGTAGTAAGTCCTTTGAGAAGAGTATTTGATGGTTGGGACGCGCCAGCCTTCAAAGGATCTCCTGCGACAACCATCTTGCAAGTAGGGCTCTTGATGAACCTACGTTAAAAGGAAAAAAGATATATGCGGTCCGAATAGGGTCGAGCCGTAAAATGGACCTTTTTGGCAGTGTGCCCCCGGCGCCGCCAAAGGTATTTTTAGTGCGTAGTTATGTACGGGATGTACACAAGCCGCAACCTGGTAGGGCGATCGGTGGAGGCCGAACTGCTAGTCAAGGTCTGGATCCGTTGATTTATCGCTATTAGGCGCGGACCGGACTCGTTTGGTTACGTCGTTGGCTTTATTAGCCGGTGAACTGTTCAGCTTGATAAGGCCGCTATATACTTCAGCTGCAAATGCCATGGTGTGCTCTTTAGTACGGAGTGAGCGCTCCATATTACCATTGACTTTAATATCGCCACGAGGCCCAGGCATTTTAATCTTCAAGTAAGCATAGTGCGAGACTGCATTGAAGCGGGCGAAAGCAGTTCGTCCGAGCAGTGCATGGTAGCCACTACGGAAGGGAACGATGTCGAAGATTAACTCTTCACTGCAAAAGTTACACTACCAAAAAAGACACATCTGTGACATTTTGGGCCGAACGGAAAAAATTTCTGTCCTACTTATGACACTTCTATGACGATAATTGTGACAAAACCCAGTATCATCATAGATGTGGTGGGCTCCTACTTCTATGACAAAAAATCATGAAAGAAAATGGGCTTTTCATCCTGGGCAGGCTGGAGATGCAGCTGCATGACATTCTTTGGTCCGTCCGTGACGAAAAAAACCGTGTTAGAAGCGAGGGCGAGGAAAATATCGGGGATTTCCCGGTTACGATGGATGGTCGGGGGCCGAGCAATGCGCGTTTCTCTCTTACCGTACGCGCATGGGTGCGAGGTGTTGGGCTCTAACTGAACCCGAGCAATTGCACTAGCTACATTATTGAACCCGAGTGATTCCTTTGCTACTGCTGCTAACTGAAGCCGATCAAACCCTGCGGCCTCCTTCCCTTGATGAACAGTGAGTCTTGTTGGGGGTTTTGGATGAACAGTTCCCGGTCTAGGTGGATGAACAGGACCCCGTGGTGTTGCCTCTGGATGAACAGGACCCCGATCGAGCCGGTTGGGGATGGATGAATAAGACTCCATGGACGGCTAGATGAACAGGACGACCCCGTGGAGGGCTGGTTGAACAGTAGCCGGTGGAGGGCTAGATGAATAGTAGCCCATGGAGGGGTGGTTGAACAGTAGCCCATGGAGAGGGCTGGTTGAACAGTAGCCGGTGTAGCAGCGTGCGTTGGAGGCTGGACGAACAGGATCCCGTGGATGAACAATCGCAAGTGGAGGCTAGAGGAGGTCCACGGTGGATGAACAGTATCCCGTGGAGGCTGGAGGAGGTCAACGGTGGAGATGAACAGTATCCCGTGGAGTCCCGTTTTGCGGTACCCCACACCCCTCCTGATGAACAGGACCCCCATTTCAACAGTAGCACTCTAACACAAGTCCGTTTCCTCCGTTTTGCGGTACGCCACACCCCTCCCAATCAATAGGACCCCGTTTTGACCGTAGGAGGTCTAACAGAAGTCTGTTTCCTCCGTTTTGCAGTATGCCAGACCCCTCCCGATGAACAGGATCCAATATCAACCGTGGTCGGTCGAACACAAGGCCGTTTCCTCCGTTCTGCGGTACACCAGGCTTCGTTTCCATCGGCTGTTCCGTCCAAGCCATCCCGATGAACATGACAACGCATTTCGTTCCTACCCTGCCGGTTGGCTCCCCATGAACACGGCGACGACGTAGTTTCTCCGTTACAACCTAGCCATGTACACGAGCCCTGGCCGTATGTATGCGTGAGTAGGCGTTCGAGACCCTGCCCGTATGTACGTACATGGCCGTATTTTCTTTCTTGCACCCTGGCCGCTATACGTACATTTACATGCTACTTGCGTGCCTCTACTACGACACGTGCGCGCCTCTACTATGACATGTGAGTGCCTCTACATTGACCAGTATGTACGTACACGTTAGCGACCAGAATGACAATGCTACGTACACTTCGACCAGGTGGGTCCCAGCTGTTAGGCACTTCCTAGCATGCGAAGATGTAGCTGGTGGGTCCCAGCAGTCAGGGGGGCGAATCGTTTTTTTCCTGTAATATGGACACACTTCCTTGCGTGCGAAGATGTAGCTGGGGGGTCCCAGCAGTCAGGGGGAAACGTTTTTTTTGTGAAATACGATGGCCTCTCTAGTGGGTTCCTGATGTCAGGTGGAGGAATAATTATTTTGCATGTAATAAGGAGGCACTTCCTTGCGGCCGCCATGGACCCAGCTGTCAGCCTCTCCACAGACAGTACTCTTCCGATGGAAGTCGTTCCTTGACAATATTGACCACGCTGCGCCGAGAGCACCAGCACGGTGGACGACGGCGAGGGCTAGGAAGGGGACGACGCGGAGCCGGGGAAGACGTGACAGTGGAAGCCCGTGTAGAGAGGAGTACAAGGGTTCGCTGGTTCGGGTGCCGTGTGAGGCTGCCGTCGCCGCAGGGCCTGGCCAGCGGCGGGAATAGTAAGGGCGGTGAGGCCTCCGCGGCAGCACAGTCGGCCACGGGAGGCAGGAGCACGTAGCACGACCAGCGCTGCTTCGGGCGGCTGGAGCAAGAAGACTAGAGGTTGAAGTAGCACTACGGCCGTTGGATGGACATCATACAGTAATTGGAGCTAGAATCGTTCATATTGACTAAGTTGACAAAGCCCTCCATCCCCATCAACTTAGTTGGCCAACAAGTCAGCATCCCACCAAGGTGGGTCCCAGCTAGCAGGGGGAGTATTCATTTTTCTGTGTGCAATAAGGAGGCACTTTCGGTGGGTCCAAGCCGACAGTGAGGGGGGACGTTTTTTTCGCAAAATATAGAGGCCCTTCCGGTGGATCCCAGCTGTCAGGTGGAGGAATCATTATTTTGCGCATAATAAGGAGGCATTTCCTTGTGTAGGCCCCTACTGTCGGCCTCTTACGATGGTTGTTGTTTGTTGACCATGTTGACCTCGCGGCGCCGAGAGCACAAATGCGGTGGACGTGGGCAAGGCCCAGGAAGGGAACCACCCGGAGGCGGCGAAGCCACCGCAGCGGATGCCCATGCTGACGGGAGTACGAGCGCTGACTGGTGGACTGCGGCATGAGGCCGAGGTCGCCGAAAAATAACAGGATGTGTGGGTGGCTAGAGGGATGGCCTGGCGGCAGCACAACCAGCCATGGGAGGAGGGAGCAGGTAGTCCCACCGGCGCTGGTTTGGGTGGCTGGAGCAGGAAGATTAGAGATTGAAGAAGCACGATGGCTGTTGGATAAACATCGAATAGTCGCTGCTTCTTGTTGACTAAGTTGACAAAGCCTTGCATACACGTCAAAAAAATTAGGACAGTGTCATCGTCAACCTAGCACGCCCAGAAGTCAGCCTCCAAATCTATGGAAAACATCATACAGCCCATTAGCCATTATTTTCAATAATTTACAACCCATTTGCTAATTCTTAAGGATATTTGAAGCCCATATTCTTTTTATTAGCATTACAGACCATATATTCTGGGCACTGCTAAAAAATTCAACAAAATTTTGCATATTTTCGGTGGGGTCTGAACTCTTTTAATCACAAAATATCGAGTCACGTTAAAATAATTTTCAAAAATTATATCAAAAAAATCAAAAAAAATTCTCCGCAAAAAATGAATGAAATTTAGAATCTTAACTAGCAAGATGCCCGTTCGTTGCACGGAACATGAAGATGCATTTGTATGAGTAGTTTATCTTGTGGGAGAAAAGATGATCTTTTAATGTAATTGCGAGTTGGCTTTGGTTTTCATAAGAGTAGAGAGTAGAGAAATCCTGAAAAGTAATATTTTAATGCAATTGTCGCTTGGCTTTGGTTTAAAAATTTACAACCCATTTCTTACAACTTATAGCCCATTTTCTGGGAAGCCCATTTCTTTCTACTTACATCCCTCCTCATCTTGCAAGATTTGCAGCCCAGTGCTACCTCTTGAGCACTGCGTTGGATTTCCCCGAACAGGAGAGGATGATGTAGCAAAGTCGCGTAAGTATTTCCCTCAGTTTTTGAGAACCAAGGTATCAATCCAGTTGGAGACCACGCACAAGTCCCTCGTACCTACACAAAACGATAGCTACTCGCAACCAACGCGATTAGGGGTTGTCAATCCCTTCACGGTCACTTACGAGGGTGAGATCTGATAGAGATGATAAATAATATTTTTGGTATTTTTGATAGATAGATGCAAAGTAAAAAGTAAAAGGTAAAGTAAAAGCAAACCAAGTAAATAAAGCGATAGAGATTGATATGATGAGAATAGACCCGGGGGCCATAGGTTTCACTAGTGGCTTCTCTCAAGAGCATAAGTATTCTACGGTGGGTGAACAAATTACTGTTGAGCAATTGACAGAATTGAGCATAGTTATGAGTATATCTAGGCAATGATCATGTATATAGGCATCATGTCCAAGACAAGTAGATCGAAACGATTCTGCATCTACTACTATTACTCCACTCATCGACCGCTATCCAGCATGCATCTAGAGTATTAACTTAAAAACAGAGTAACGTCTTAAGCAAGATGACATGATGTAGAGGGATAAATTCATGCAATATGATAAAAACCCCATCTTGTTATCCTCGATGGCAACAATACAATACGTGCCTTGCAACCCTTTCTGTCACTGGGTATGGACACCGCAAGATTGAACCCAAAGCTAAGCACTTCTCCCATTGCAAGAACTACCAATCTAGTTGGCCAAACCAAAAAGGATAATTCAAAGAGACTTGCAAAGATAACTCAATCATACATAAAATAATTTAGAGAAGAATCAAATATTTTCCATAGATAATACTGGATCATAAACCCACAATTCATCGGTCTCAACAAACACACCGCAAAAAGAAGAAGATTACATCGAATAGATCTCCATGAGAGAGGGGGAGAACATTGTATTGAGATCCAAAAAGAGAGAAGAAGCCATCTAGCTACTAGCTATGGACCCCAATGTCTGAAGTAAACTACTCACACTTCATCGGAGGGGCTATGGTGTTGATGTAGAAGCCCTCCGTGGTGGATGCCCCCTCCGGCGGAGCTCCGGAATAGGCCCCAAGATGGGATCTCGTGGATACAGAAGGTTGCTGCGGTGGAATTAGGTTTTTTGGCTCCTCTTTTGATCGTTTGGGGATACGTAGGTATATATAGGAGGAAGGAGTACGTCGGTGGAGCAACAGGGGGCCCACGAGGTAGGGGGCGCGCCCTCCACCCTCGTGACCGCCTCCAGCACTTCTTGGAGTAGGGTCCAAGTCTCCTGGATCACGTTCGGTGAGAAAATCACGTTCCCGAAGGTTTCATTCCGTTTGGACTCCGTTTGATATTCCCTTTCTTCGAAACACTGAAATAGGCAAAAAAAAGCAATTCTGGGCTGGGCCTCCGGTTAATAGGTTAGTCCGAAAAATAAGATAAAAGTGGAAAATAAAGCCCAATATAGTCCAAAACAGTAGATAAAGTAGCATGGAGCAATAAAAAATTATAGATACGTTGGAGACGTATCACCCAGCAGGGCTAAGAAAAGCAAGTAGGCCTCGTTTTTGGTATTCTCCAAAAAAAGTACCGGGCTAGCCATTTTCAGAAACAAAAAATATATCAACTGGGCTCGTCATGTGCTTAAATAAAAGCGTAAGCATGGGCTAGACGGGCCACATCCCCCGCACAACGTGTAGTTGAAGTCCGTCTCTGAAACTAAAAAAGAACTGGGTGAGCTGCTGGGTCCCTGGTGTTATCCGCTCATTGTGTAATTTTCTCGTTTATTGACTACATTGACAATGGCGTGGGATCTAGATGTCAAACAATTAGGAGGAAGTATATTTTTTGTCTTGTAATAGCGAGGCACCTCCTTGCGAAATGCAATGACCCTGGTGGGTCCCTACTGTTAGCCTCTCCACGTACAGTCATCTCCTGATTCCTCTTGGTTGTTGACCATGTTGACAACGCCAGACAGCGGCAGGCATAGCAAGCGAACCAAGGCGGAGAACGATGGAGAGGCCTCGGACGGGAACGAACAATAGCCGTGGAAGATGCGGCAGTGTAGTGGCAGGTGGAGGGGAGTACGAGGGCAACACCATGCAACTCAAGCATACAAATGGTACAAAAAGCCCAAGGATTAATTGTTCATCAAATTTTTAGACAAAACCCAAATTGAACATGGCAGTAACATCTAACCCAACCACTCTTTTTTGCAGTCAGAAACAAATGGATCGGTCTGATCCATAAAATCAACATCCTGTGCAAAAAAAATTATTTTAGGATGACTACAACTTGTTGTAAATAGAAGCCGAGCACGTTTAGAAGCCCATTTGTCCACCTGAAACTTCTTTTTTTTTGTTGTTCAACGTGTCCATCCGTGATAAATCTCTTGCGGTAAAAATTAAGCCTCATGGACAATAGTGACCTCGCATTCAATAGGAAGAAATGTGACAAAGCTTCTGTTTGCCTGGGTGGATGCATATCCTTCCATCATTATTGTCCTCAAACGAATGTCATGAAAACTGAGAAAATCCTGGTGCTTATTACGCCACCGATTGGTTATATGTTTTGCTCCATGTGGTTGTGCCTAAGTAGACATGAAGATTGAAAATAGTTAAGGTCTGAAAAAAGAGTATGTCGAAAGAACGACAGTTGATCAGTTAATTCTAGTACAATATATACGGGCTTTCAATGTGCATGAAATCATCACCTCTATATATAAATTCTCCAGAGATCGAAAGCATCGCAGCAAGCCAATAATTATGTTCAGATCAAAACTAAACATTCTGATATATATGATCTTGACAGAATCCAGCAGCATTGATAGGCTATCAATGGAAGAACTCTTCATTGAGCATATAACATAATATTAGTACCCAAAGTGTACTCCAAGATGATATAAAACTTATGCGCACAAATGAAAAATGCAGCTTATGATTACAAATGTGTAGATGATAATATACGGTACCTGAAAAAGTGAGGAGCCAAACACAAACTCCTTGTGATCATTAAACAGGTCTTGAATTACACCCAAGGTCTCCAGTTTGGGCGCAGAGACGATAGTTATTTGTGAAGGTCAATAACAATTATCAAGGAGCAACCTTTGAAGTGAAGGGGCATCTTCGATGATGAGCTGCTGTCCTTCAAAACAAATTCCAATGCTTCTAAGGTGAGGTGACTTTATTTGGAGACAACTGATACGGATTTCTATTCCCAAAACAATCAGCAAGCGCACCAGGGCAGGCCAACTGGATTGCATCATGTTGTGCAGTGAGGCCTCCGACAGATAAACTACCACAAGCGAAAGTTTCTTTAGCAGTGGGAGTTGAAGCACTTGTACCAGATCGTCTGATAGATGGCACCAGGCGAAGGTGGCGGTGTGGAGAGAGGAGGAAAACTGCAAGATGGACAACGGTGGTGTGGGCATCAATTCTTGGTGTGTTCGTGGTATGAAACTTTTGTGGTAATGGTACAACTCAAACTGCTGGAGTTTTCCGAATTCAGGGAATATCAGCCAAGTGTCCACCGTGCTGGGTATGGACAGCAGGTAGCGTGTCGGGATGTAGAGGCATTGAACGGGGCCCTGCTGGTGAGAGGAGACGATGGCTCTGAGGAGATCAAATTCAGGAAGGATAGATATCTTACGACAGTCGAGATTGAGGGGCGCGGTGTGCCATAGAGGGCTCCTCCGAGTTGAGAGGACTTGTGTGTGGCAGCAATCCTTGGTGGGGAGAAGCGAGATGATCTCCTCAAGGATGAAGTCCGGGAGATCGATGTGCGGTCCACCAGAGATTCTACCGGTTCCTCAGATCCGGGTGGGGTGGGGGGTGGGGGGCTCACCGCTTCTCCCCGCGCTACCGGGTGCGGGATCAACAACCGGCGTCGCCACTAGTGGGAGCCTCATCTTCTTGGCGCTGGGGCCAGCCGACTCCATTTCCTTGTGGGCGTTGCACCGAGCTCACGGGTTTGATCAGAGTAGACAGAGATGAGCCTAGTAGCAGTGCGAGTGGGGAAGATGGAGGGCTAGGGATTTCTGTAGGAGTGGAAGAAGAGGAGCAAGCGTTTTTTGTACGAGTGAGGAAGAAGGTGAGCGGGGGTTTTCTGGATGAGTGAGGAAGATTGGGGAGCGGGGGGAATTGGGGGAGACGGAAGCGGGAGAGCGAGTTGTTTGTTTTTATAAGGCCTGCTGCACTAACTACTCGCTTTTCCCCAAGAATCGCTCTCTTCTTTTGCGTTGCTGCATTGGAGCTGGCGCATGGACTTGGCTGACTGGCCATGCATGCAGGATGCATGTGCCCGCCGGCCACTGCATGCGCCTGGTTTCTTACTAGGCCTATTTAATAGGGTGGTTATGGAGTAAATTAAGGAGATTTATTTTCTCTATGTGCATCTTCTTGGTTTTAGCAATTGGCTCATGGGCCTAATAAACCCAGATGGAGGGAGTATAAGTGGAAGCGAGGAGGAAGGAGGGTTTTTCTGGGGTCGCCCCCTCTTCAAGAAATATGGGCTTCTCCTCGCAAAAAACAAAAACAAATGGGCTTTAAGATGGATAGGCTTTTGTATCGGCCCAGTCGGCTGCCCGTTTTCGTACTAGAGGGCCTTGTGCTAGAGGTAGTCCGAGGCACTCTCCAGCTTATTGCCCATTCGAAAGAAAAAAAAAGTTTAGCATGTTTATGCACCTCAATGATTCACCATACTATAACCAATACAAATCTGGGAGAAGGTGTGGAAATAAAGAAAATCGGTCAATGCTTCTCTGAGCAAAGGGCCTCCCTGCGCACGCATTAATTTCCTGTGCATGCTTGTTTCTTCTCAATGTTGCGAGTAGTTTGAGCATGTGGGAAACTCCACAGCTAGCTAGCTGCCTCATCTTGCAATTGATGATGACACATTTGCAACAAACACATGAGGCAATAGAGATGACTCAACATGAGTCCATATTGAGTAGTTCCCCTAATCTTCCTTGTCCTGAATCTGAAAAGGTAGTAAAACAATAGCTATAATTAAACGGTGTTGCAAAACAGTAGCACATATTAATAGCTCGGCATGTCAAAACACGATCATCTAGACGAAGGGGATACTGACCTGCCTGAGGAAGATTATATATAATTTCATAAGTCCTTGGTTGATTTCCACCTTCGGCTGCACTGCTTGTTTGCTCCTCCACACATGACAGGATCATTCCGCACTGCAATCAGCAAGTCAACGTACGAATAAACTTATTTCATCTTGCGGTGGTCATTGTACCTAGTTACGAATATAGGAACACCTAGAGCACCATGAGGTTAGCTGACAGCAGGTAGATGCAGCCATATAAATTTTGTGCGGTGCTACCAAAATTGAGGTTTGTATCCCTTCCCATTATGAGAATTCTTCTTGAAGTTGGTAGAATGTGACGCTTGTTCCTTGCATCAAACTTGCCTCTCCCCTGAGATTTGTTCTTGTTGTTTTGGGGCTGGTTGGGCTGGAAGTTCTTCTCGTGTACCATGTGGGCACTAGAAGCTCCCTCAGCGACCCGAGCACGTGTGTCTTTTTCTCTCGCCTTCTCTTCAAACCAAGAGTGCTAATGAGATCCAATATAGAAAACTCATGTCTATTTTTTTCAGAAAAGTAGCAAAATCGTTCCACGAAGGTGGAAGCTTGGCAATGATGGTCCTAGCAACAAATTTGTCCGGTAACACACACTTAAAGTACTCAAGTTCCTTAGAGAGTGACTGTATCTTATGAGTCTTCTGAACAACAGAGCGCTCATCAGTTATCTTGTAGTCACAGAATTGCTCCATGACGTACAACTCATTGCCAGCGCCCGAGGCCCCAAACGTGGCCTCGAGCGCATCCCACATGTCTTTGTTGCTGTCAAACGACATATATGAATCCACAATGGAATCGTCAAAAACACTCAGTAGGGCAGCTTTGAAGAGGGTATCCATGTTCTCAAAAGCTTCTTGTTGTGTAGGATTAAGATCGCCCTCGGGCTTACCCTTAGTGGCGTCATAGCAGTACATGATATGAAACCAATATACTGCTCTTGTGCACCACCTTTCATATTGCACCCCTTAAAAGTAGGCGGCTTCAAAAGCACAGCAAACCCACTTGGAGTAAATTGTAGTAAATAGATCAGGTTTTTGGATTGGATTGTTGAGTATATAAGCAATTTACTATGAGATTTAATCTGAATCAGCAGTAAATAGATCATGAAGACAATTGCAAACATCAAAGTAATGATGCAGACTAAACCAGGAGGACAGAATCACATACTGTACAGCGGGAGCAAATCTGTTGTGGTTGATGTTGTCACTCATGTCGTTTATGAAGAGGTTACCAAGGTCGGGGAAGAAGGTTGTCATTGAGGAAGTCATCGCTGGCAGCAGTCACAAGAGTGTGCTCCCCAAAAACCTGATCGCCCCTCTCCCGTACAGGATCACGAAAGGCAGGGTTCGAAGGACTGTTGTCCCTTCTCACGGTGCACGCCGGAAGGAGGGCTGGAGAAGAATTGCATGGGTGTGCTAAGATCTGGAACAGTGCAAAACCATATGATACAGCAGCGGCTAGGGTAGAGCATGTCAGGTTGGTCGTGTGAGTAAGACCAAGTATAATAGTAGGCCTTTGGCCCCCAAACCCCACGTCCAAGTCAATAATAGCCCAACCAAGGTTTGTCTTAAAAAACTGAGTAATTAAGGCGTTCGTTAGTCCCTTTAGTGTAAATACTATATCATTAATAATTGCCCCGCCTTTTGTCTCACAAAGTATGTTGGGGCTCCTGTTACAACCGGCTACAAGTTTACAACCCGCTTCTCTTCTCTCTCTCCTCTTATCTCTCCTTCAACTAAGCACAAATACTATATTTAAATCCTTATAGCTATTTATGTCATCTAATTATAGTACTTGCTCTAAAGTTACTCTCCACTGTGTAGTCTGAAATGCCGGGCGTGCAGCGGGCGGTGCCCTCGGCCGGTGCGCAACTTCAACGGCGGAACAGTGAGAGGTCGCGTCGCCCTGACTTGCCATCAATGTGGAGCGGCGAGCTCAGCTGGCGCCGAGCGGGAAGCACGCGCAGGAGGGGGGAGGGGTTTTTGTTCGGTCAAGAAGGTGAGAAGCCAACTTGGGATTGGTCCGGATGGGGAAATATCATGTGCTCCCATACTCACTAGTAGTTTCATGCATATGACACTAGTCTCTGTTACTACTCCCTCCTTTCCGGTCAAGTAGTAATATGTTACAGTATAAGTTACTCCCCACTATGACCAGCCTTGGCCTATCCCAGTGCTCCACCATGTATAGCTGCTAAGCCTGCCACAAAGGCATAAAATATGATGTGGCAAGTTAATTAAGAAGAGAGAGACTACTTTGGTGACCGCAGGAAGAAACGATGGAAAGACAGTTTTGAGTCTATAGCTAATTAAATGAAGCAAGCTTAGCAATAACAAACTAAGAACCTAAGCATTGGAGACTTGAGTTGCTAAGCCATTTAATGCACTTAGCACCTCATCTAAGCACATCTAAGCACTTAGCACTTAGCACCCCCTTGATCGTGGGCCTTGATGGTGTATGTCACCTTGTGTCTCATAATTTTCCTCGCCATCATCTAAGCCTTAGAAGATCTCACCCACATCATCATTAGGCATGCAGCCGTCTTGATAGATAACGTGCGCAGAAGGAGTAGAGGCGACTGGGGACGCACAACGTCGTGGGAACTCCGTACGTGCTCGTGTGCGTGCATCGTGCGTGTTTTTCCATCGGTGCTAGCTCTAAGGCCGAGGTTGAGGTCGTCTTCGTCTCCGACTAGTCGTTGAGCAATGACGACAAAGAGGTGCTGCAAGAGATGCGAAGGCGCCCTTGTGTGCAAGCTTCACCGTAGCACGATGAACCGGACGTTGCCGCAGATGGCACACGCCTCCATGCAGCCGAGTGTGTGCGCATGCATGTGTTATTCTTTTTTTGTGGGGGACATGCATGTGTTATCCACATGCATTCTACGACCGAGTGTGTGTGTGCATGCACGTGTTATGTACGTGCGTTGTGTGCTCCATGCCATGCGCGTATGTGCATGAGTTGGATCGGATGGAGTTAGTGCGTTGGCGTGTGTACCTGCGTCCTGTACATGTGTGGCTTATTGCATGGTTATCAATATAAACTATAAAACATCTTCAACTTAGCATCTTGATGTATCGTCTCTAGTGGTTAGCGAAGAGTTCATGTTCTTTTATTTGTTTATAGGTGGGCAGGCAGCAAAAAATAGGGGGAAACGCACAAGGTTCTTTGCAGAGCTCCACCGCGAGGTTCCTTGCTGCTTCTCGGTCGTCGGGAATCTATGTTCTTCAAGTCTTTTTTTACGTGAGCTTTGTTCATCCTTTTGCCAACACGCGAGACATCTAGCATCAAGGTGCACGTATCATGCAAGAAAATGGAGATAATTAGATAATAAGTGCATAAGTGAGTCGTGCACTTTGATGGCACCTACTACTCAATATTTTTCTCCTCGATGGCACATGAATAGTGCACGTACTCAACGACAGAGCACGAGATGGTAGCCTTGACATGGTCAGCCCTTTTTTGGAGAGAGTACGCACTAAATAACTTTGATGTGTCCCGTCAACTCGCAAAACGACGAGAAGCTTGCTTACTACGCCTTCTCCCTTGCCAACGCGTGCGTGGTGGCTCGCAGCATGAGCAGAAACTTTTGCTTACAAGCAGTGGACGTGCAGCAGTTCATTTTGTGTCAGATTTCTATAAGTACTACTTTAGAACCATAGACATCCAGAACAGGCGAAGAGCCAAGCGCAAGGTCACCTACTAACCTTAGGCTAGGCATAGTGGGAGTAACATAAGTAGGGGTACCTCCTTTTTTATAAATATGCTAGCAAACGCTCACTAGTAGTAGTAGTTCATTGGTTGGTTTCGATTTTTGATTCAGTTGTTGTGCTACTACCGTCCAATATTCACGTGTGATTGTTTCTAGAGTAAAAAAAAGGAGGTACTAGTACTTACTTTGGGAAAGGTGAAGTGATGGTTGATTCGCCCGAGCAACTTATTACTCTGGGAATATGGGAGTACCAGCAGATTCAAGGAACAGAGAAATGATGGTTGCTTCGTCCGAGCAACTTACTGTGGCGAAGGTGGGGCTATGTGATTTGACTACTCACTAGTCATTACTACTGCGGGCAACGACTGGGGTGAATATTTCCCTGCAGTTGTGCACTCAATATTGTTGCATGGCAGGTGGAGCCAGATGAAGGATGTCCCACATGTCGGCAAAACGAAGTTGAATTGTTTCTGGCATTGCTATTTGTTTATATGTACGCATAATTTTAATGAAATTGTACTGTGATGCAATGAAGGTTTCAACTTTGGTTCCCGCAGGAAAAAAAAGGTTTCAACTTAGGATTCATGTGTCTTTCCTCAAGATTATCTCGTTACAACATTCCATCAAATACAAATGAAACTACCATGGCTGCTAATGCATCTCAATGGTTCGTAAATCAGCGCCAATATTCACATCACAACTGAAGACAAAGTTGCGAGAATGTGTACAAATAAAGAAAAATATATAATTGATCGATGATGTTCGTAGGCATGGCTCCATTTCCTTCGCACAGTGTTCATTGCTTGGCAGCTAGTTTCACCCAGCTCTGTAGCCAAAAAAGAGGTGTATGGAGGACAGCACAATCCGATCATTTTGTGTAGCTCCACTGAAATTGAGCGGACCATCCTTGTTTGGAAAGATATCCAGTCAGTGTGATTACAATAATAGTGGAACTAGATGATGAAACATAACACACACAAATAGAAGCCGATCACCTCTACGATATCTCTTTAGGACTAACTACTTGTTGGAGAAGATTAGGCACGGAGTTGGATGAGGAGAAAACCAATCTCCCTTTCTGTAGTCCCACAGAAATGTAAAAAAGTTGCCCGTGTGACATTTTGGCGGAACTGCACAAAACAATCTTAATAAAAAATGGATTGGGCAGTTCACCAAAAGGTCGCAATAGCAACGAGGTGAAAATGGATAGCCCTGTTTGCAAAAGGAGGTAGAAAGGAAGCAATTACTGCCCAATAACACGAGTTAAAGACACATACACCGACAAAAAAGAAGCATATTCCATGTAATAAGGGAAAGATGGCACATGGTGGTTTATCAAAAATGGTTTGAGGACGAGATTGCAAGATGGAAAGTACGCCGGCCGAGATACGTTTTAAGCAAACAACTAAAGAAGATCCACATGCAGCAACGTGGGAAGATGGGCAGTGGAGCAAGGCTGGAGGAAGCTGTACCTGAGGGTCGTCGGGATGTTACTAGGAGGGCACCAGTGGCCGGGATCTGCCCATACTGCGGCAGCGAGAAAGAGGCGAAGGCCCTACAGCGCCGGAGCTTGGCCAGAGAGAACGGCGGGTACCGCAGATCGGGACGTGCTGCCTCAACGCTGTCGAACAGAGAGACGATGCACATCCTCCCTTTCCGCTGGCGGACAGGATGCGGCCGGATCACTGACCAATGCCGAGAGAGAGAGGCCACCGCCGCCTTGTGTGAGATGGTGTGACGAGAGACAAACACATTTTTTCATTTTCCCCATGGCGATCATTTTATATTTTGTACGTGCCATTAGGAATATATAACTTTATTTAATACGAACGCATCAAGTTGAACTTTGTTCCGTCTAGGCATGCTACCCGACCCTCCTCCGAGTAAACAACCGCTACACGCGTCAAATTATCATGTGGGCTAGCTTTTCGTACAGAAACGAACTCCACCGTGTACCCGCATGGGTATGGCCGGGAACGAGACGTGAGTACGTGTTTCCTGCGTGCACCTCTTCTTTAGGTGCAGGTACGTAGGTCGGTGGGTGTGAGAGAGATGGTTTGTGCGAAACAGAGACAATGTGTCGATGATATCTCAAACAAAAAAACATAACGTATGCAATGTGTGTGAAACAGAGTCATGGACGTGAGATATCGATAGAATTGAAAACAGGGATGAAGTGTGTGGCTGCGCAATCGATAAAGGGTGCCATCGAATTTGTGTTTGCCCACGTCAAAGATACAGGGCAGCTGGCCTACTGGAATTTGAGAGGGCAGAGGTGCAGTTTTTCTCTGTGGCATGGATACCTACCTACAACGTTCGACTACTGGTGTGTGTGTGGGGGGGGGAGGGTGCAGAGACCGATCGACTAGTATATGTGTGAGGAAGGAGAGAGACCTAGCTATGTATTGAGGGAGATTTATCGGCATCCATGGATATGTGTAGCAGAGGAATAAGGTTGGGTGAAAGACAAAGGTAGATTGTCGGAGGGTTGGTGGTGGAGTGGCGTCTCACAAATGGTGGGAGAGGCCTGCTAGACAAACGGAGGGTATGAGTGCAATATCAGTAAGAGAGGGCGGGGGATGTCTGTCTATCTACGCACGTGCATGTGAGAGACGGGTCGGGAGGTATGCAAGGATGATGAGGGGAGACGATATGGTTGTGGTAAGCATACGTAACTACATAGGAAGATCAACTGTCGTGTGATCGAGAAAGGGAGAGACATAACTAGCGAGGTAAGTGTATTGGTGCATGGGGAAAACGAATTATAGTTGACCTGGCTATATGTAGGGAGATCGGTACGTATACATGCATGCATGTGTTAGAAGCAAATAAGGTCCGGAGAGACAGGCAGGGGGAGAGGGGTGCGGCTAGGAGGTGGTGCGAGAGGCCTACCATGTCGAGGGGGGAGGAGTGTGCGAGTATGAGATCAATGAAAAGAGGGGTGGGGGTGTGCACCTGCATGGAGCCGTATTGGACATAGGGAGCATGGACGATGAGAAGAGAAGAGGGGAAGTATATATGTGTTTGTGGTAGGAACACTTGGCAAGAGACGTATAATGACCGGTGTGTGCCGGAAAGAAGGAGCCGGGGGCCTACACACACCGCGGGTGAATGACCTAAAGAGAAATAATGAACATGCACGATGGAGGGGACACTGAGGGAGGGAGAGAGGGGAACGGGCGTGTGCATGCAGGCGTGTGCATGCACGGTAGAAAGTTACCGCTAGCTAGCTACAAATAGAAGAGGATCATGAAGGTGTAAAAGATGAACAAAGGTCATAATTCATTATAAAAAAAGCGGATACGGATACTTGAAGAAGATATCATAATGTAGAACATTGATTATAATTTTGGCTAACGTGTGGCTTTTGCAGCTCAGGTCTAAATACTTGTCATAATGTAGGGGGCGGGCACTATACTTTGTGTGATAAACACGATGTACTATGGAACATGATTTATATTATGAATATATAGTTAGTACATCAAATGTACTATTATTTGGAATCAACATCAAGTGTATTCAAAAAATAGAATTTGAGTTCATATAGTACACATAGTTCATATCTATCTCTATAGTAATCATGTGGTGTGTTATTAAGGTAATACGCGAATGATGGTTGAAGTTGGCAACAATCATGATTGTAGATTCTTATTGAAATGGAGAAACGAATTCAAATTCAGTTCGAATTGCAGAGGTAGTATAGACATGTGGAATGCACTAAAATGTCGGTATGAGTAGGTTACATGCTTTACACAGCCAACGAAAAAATTTAATGGGACATAACATGGATTCATACTCCCTCCTTCCATCTATATACGGTGTAATGCGTTTTTAAAGACCGCCTTTGACTATTGATAAGATTAATAGTACATGACATGCACAATGTGAAAATTATATCATTCACAGCTCCTTTCACACACGAATTTAACGGTGTGCTTTGTGTAAGTTGCATGTCATATATTATTGCTCTAATATTTGGTCAAAGTTAGCATCGAAAAATGTATTAGGCCCTATATAGATGGAAGGAGGGAGTAGCTTTGAATAGCATTTGTATAGTAAAACGGGGCAAGACTCTCTCTTTGTGTGGTTTGAATAGTTTTCTTTTTTCTTTTTTTTGTGGTTGAGGGAAGTGCGAATTGATTTGGTACATACAAGTACAATATTACACGTTAGGTTTGTCCCTAAAACTCAACCCGCGCCTTGTTATATGCCAAAAATTCTGATATCATGCTCCCAAAAGTTGCGCCTTCACAACCCGTGCCTTGCTATCCCAAAATTACACCACGCGCGAAAACTCCCTCCAGCTGCCAAATCCCAACACGCGAAATCCCCCTTCTAACCCCGAGCCGAAAGGGCCACTAGTTCAAATTGGTGGGGGTACTTTTGTAACACACCCTACATTTTGGACAAGCGCGTCCCTAAGTCATGGTTCACCCCCTCCCATCGCCTTCTTTTCACCATTCGAAATCCCAGGCCGCCATAACCTCTCCGCTCCAGCCATGAAACCCCACCATCCTCTGTCCGCCACCTCAGCGCTGCCCAGCTGGAGCCTCTTCCCCGACAACATTGTCCACCGCAACAGCTCGACGTCCCTCATCCACCTCCCTGGATGAGGATCCGTCGTCCATCTCGTCGTCCCGCCGGTTTAGCCGCCCCATCCTCCACTGCCAAGGAGTTGCTCCGACGATCGCCTCGTCTATCACGGCTGCTCCATCCCCATAGCGCCGCCTTAACCTGCTCCACTGGAACCGCAACATCCTCACCGACTCCTTGGACGACGCCGAGGCCTACTCGGCGCCACCAAAGAGGTTGTACACTCATCGCATCGCACGTTCTCCTTAACTCAACCTCCCGGTGCAGACGGTGCTCCAACCCGCACTCCCATGGAGCGGCTACCTTGAAGCCGGCTGATACGTCTCCAACATATCTATTATTTTTTATTGTTCCATGCTATTATATTACCCGTTTTGGATGTTTATGGGATTTACTGTACACTTTTATATTATTTTTGGGACTAACCTATTAACCGGAGGCCCAGCTCAAATTGTTGTTTTTTTGCCTATTTTAGTGTTTCGCGGAAAAGGAATATCAAACGGAGTCCAAATGGAATGAAACCTTCGGGAGAGTTATTTTTGGAACAAATGCAATCCAGGAGACTTGGAGTGGACGTCAAGAAGCAAACAAGGAAGCCACGAGGCAGGGAGGCGTGCCCAAGGGGGGTGGGTGGGCCCCCCACCCTTGTGGGCCCCTCGTGCCTCCCCTGACCAACTTCCTTCGCCTATATATATTCACATACCCTGAAAACATCCAGGAGCACCACGAAACCCTATTTCCACCGCCGCAACCTTTTGTACCCGTGAGATCCCATCTTGGGGCCTTTTCCGGTGCTCCGCCAGAGGGGCAATTGATCATGGAGGGCTTCTACATCAACACCATTGCCTCTCCGATGAGTTGTGAGTAGTTTACCACAGACCTTCAGGTCCATAGTTATTAGCTAGATGGCTTCTTCTCTCTCTTTGATTCTCAATACAATGTTCTCCTCGATCCTCTTGGAGATCTATTAGACGTAACTCTTTTTGCGGTGTGTTTGTCGAGATCCGATGAATTGTGGGTTTATGATCAAGTTTATCTATGAGAAATATTTGAATCTCCTCTGAATTCTTTTATGTATGATTGGTTATCTTTGCAAGTCTATTTGAATTATCAGTTTGGTTTGGCCTACTAGATTGATCTTTCTTGCAATAGGACAAGTGCTTAGCTTTGGGTTCAATCTTGCAGTGTCCTTTCCCAGTGACAGCAGGGGCAGCAAGGCACGTATTGTATTGTTGCCATCGAGGATAAAAAGATGGGGTTTATATCATATTGCTTGAGTTTATCCCTCTACATCATGTCATCTTGGCTAATGTGTTACTCTGTTCTTATGAACTTAATACTCTAGATGCATGCTGGATAGCGGTCGATGTGTGGAGTAATAGTAGTAGATGCAGAATCGTTTCGATCTACTTGTCGTGGACGTGATGCCTATATACATGATCATGCCTAGATATTCTCATAACTATGCACTTTTCTATCAATTGCTCAACAGTAATTTGTTCATCCACCGAAATACTTATGCTATCTTGAGAGAAGCCACAAGTGAAACCTATGGCCCCTGGGTCTATTTTCCATCATATAAGTTTCTGATCTATTTTATTTCGCAATCTTTACTTTCCAATCTATATCATAAAAATACCAAAAATATTTATCTTATTATTATCTCTATCAGATCTCACTCTTGCAAGTGGCCGTGAAGGGATTGACAACCCCTTTATCACGTTGGATGCAAGGTTCTTGTTTGTTTGTTTAGGTACGAGGGATTTGCGTGTAGCCTCCTACTGGATTGATACCTTGGTTCTCAAAAACTGAGGGAAATACTTATGCTAATTTGCTGCATCACCCTTTCCTCTTCAAGGGAAAACCAACGCGGTGCTCAAGAGGTAGCACCGGCGCCGCGGGTGACATCTCCATGGCGGCTCTCCCCTAGTGCGAGGCCCCTTCGGTGGCGGCATCCATACCAGCCAGATCTGCTGCTGCTGCTCCGGCTCTCGCTCGCTCGCTCGCACTGCTGCTACTGCTCCAACTCTCGCTCGCTTGCTCGCTCGCCCAGCTGCTGCTGCTCCAGCTCTCGCTCACGCTGCTGCTGCTAGTCCGGCTCTCGCTCGCTCGTGCAGCTGCTGCTGCTCCTGCTCTCGCTAACTCGCTCGCGCTGCTGCTGCTGCTCTCCCCCTTGCTCGGGCTGCTGCTCTGCTCCGATTTAGCTACACTTCAGTTGACTGAATCGACTTTTCGGTCAGTCAATTTTCAGGGGGTGGGGGGCTCGCTGGAGTTAAGGAAGAACCACCCGCAGCGGGGAGGGGGCACGTCGTAGAGGTACGCCACTATCTCTCTTAGGGTTCAGGGTGGGGGCGGGGGGCTTAGAGGGTTGGCCGAGGCGGCGGAGCACCTCTGCGATTGTTCGCACACACTTGATGTGCTACCCGCACTCATTATACCTGGGGGCTTCTTTAACAGAAGCTTACTTATACGGGCTTCATGCCCAACACATGTGTCAAACTTCCGCATGTACCTTTTATTCACCATTATATGCATCGATATGACTTAAGTTTTGGCCAAGATGAGTTGCCTGGCTCCTATGCTTACCCCTACGTTCCCGATTGTTTAGCTAGGAGGTAAAGGGAGCACCTCTACGATTGTTACTTCCGGATCAGCCGGATGTGTACCTCAGACTGGGTGAAGCCGAAAGCTAGCGTTCTTAAGGGAATATTCGGTCGGTGACTTGAAAGATGATTTTTTACCTATTTATTTATCTACCCCCAGATGTTTTCCTACTCTTTTCGCAGTCTGGACATGCACTTTAGGGCATGCCTCCCAGGGAAAGGAACCCTTAACGGAACTATTGTCCCTGGAAGATGTTTCTTACTAACCATGTAATATAACATAACTAGTTGGGAACTTGTCTGATAAAGCACTAATGACCCCTACGCCTAGTCTCCATTCATGCCCTGGTTTTTTCATAACCAAGAAGGTATTTGGACACACTCCGGACTCTAGGGTCCCGAGGTTGAAGCGAAAAGGTCGGCAAAGACAAACGATCTACAATCCGGCTAGAAGGCATTTTACATGTCATTTTAAATACATCGTCAAATCGACTGACTGTACTCCTCCTCAATCCTGTCTAACAGGCTGTCTAATTTACAGTCCCGTTGGGAATACTTAGCGGCCAACTCTACTTGGCCGTACACTAAGCTCACAGGGATCTCCTTCCCATCGGGCCCCACAGGTCCGACCTCGGCCATGTGGTTTGGATCCGCCTTCTTGTACTACGTCTTCACCATGGCCCAGGCCTCCCTGGCACCTTGACGGCAGGCCGATATCTTCCATAAACGGAAGCGCTACCGTGCTCCCTGAAGATTCTCCGCAACCTCTCCAAGGCCCTCGGGTAGGGAGACAGACGGCCATAAGGCCTGGATGATGCCACTCATCGCCTGCCAAACACGTTCGAACAGTTGCACCAGCTCGGGAGGTTGGTCACCCGTTGAACCGGGCATTTCCTCCGCAGGGCGACCTATGAGCACACCTACAGACATATTTCTGTCAATCGACTTCCTCGCCGAACTCTTCTTTTCAAAAGAGTTTGCTCAAGCACTTACTATAGATGCCGCGACGAAGCCGCTGATTCTCCTTCGCGGAGCCAGACAGCTCGGCCCGAACACCTTTTAGCTCTTCTCCAAGCTGGGTGTGGGCGTCTTGGAGCTTGTTCCTCTCCTGCTGCACCTTCATAAGCTCCCTCTCGCCGTCCTTCAGCTGGCGCAGTAGCTGTTGCTTGTCCGGATCCAGTCCGGCAACATCTGCAATATCATTGTCAGACTTATACGCATGCCGCACACCACTTATCCTTTTAAAAATAATGTGTTACCGGAGGGGGTCTCTGTGTCTCCTCCTGCGCAGCTAGTGCGGCCTCAAGTTGGGCCTTGCACTCTTTTAGCACCTGGGACAATTGGGTATTCTTCTCCGTAAGATCCTGCACATTAAATGATCCTTAAATCAGTTATTTTAACTACTTTAAGTCTCGGGGGCTACTGGCATATACAACTATTATAATCCCTTACCCATATGTCTTTTACATACTGCTCCGTGGCTCTGGTTGAACCATCTTGAGCGGCAAGGAGGTGCGCGTCTCCCGCATTAAAGGCATTCAACACCTCTAGGGAGAAACACGCGTCACGCAGAACTGTCCGGCGACGCCTATGATTCATGGCGCTCTCCACCTCATTTTCATAGCTGGTAGTTAAAGTAATTTTCTGTTGTGAGGTAATATATAAAGACAGATTGAGTTTATAGTACTGTAGCTCATCCCTTTTTAAAAAGTCTTGTAGCTCATAAACCCCCTGAAATTGGCGAAAAACAGCAAACGAACAACTAAAAGCACATACTCCCCCCGTTCCAAAATAGATGACTCAACTTTGTACTAACTTTAGTACAAAGCTAGTACAAAGTTGGATCATCTATTTTGGAACAGAGGGAGTAGATGGGAATCAATATCACCTTCAGGAAATGCATGTTACATGAAGCACATGTAACCAATATGTCAAAACAGATATGCAATGGCATTTGTCCCTGAGTCCTTAACACTGAATAGGATACCGTGTCTTAAGCTTCAGAATACATGTTTGGATACTTGTTCCGACCAATGAATGCATAAATGAATCGGCAAATGGACCATGGAAGTCAAGTAGTACAGAACCTGCAGTATTCCATAATCTGGAAGTTAGGATTATATTCCAAACTTTAATTAAACATTACAATCGCCTAATAGTATGTGACACGACAAAAATAGTCTGGCATACCTCCTTTTTTTACTTGATATTACAAAGAAAGGATTGATGAAAAACAAACACCATGTGGTGTGTATCACCTACACATTCAAGATGTTCCTGCGAGAAGAAACATCATAGTCAGAACATTATTATTTTATAGAAATAAAGCTCGCAACATTGGAATGCTCTGTACGAAGATTGTCTCTTACCTCCTTTTCTGTTTGATACTGCTCCAACATTGGAATTGTCAGTTGAACTACCAACAAAAGCGTTGTTTCTCTTCAAATGAGGCACAGTTTGCAGAATGTAATCGTGCTACCAACAGAAAGATTTGACCTGCTGTCAAAGTCTCCAACTATTCGACTTTGCTGAAAGTTCTGAAAAAAAGATTGCAGAATGAATTGCCATAATATTCCAGCTAGCAAATACCTACTTGATAAAATTGCCCAAAAGCAAAATCGTGCAGCTGCCACATCCAAACTGTAACATGTCATTGCAGAAATAAGTGTGCTGTAATAAGGGAGAAGAAAAATTAGCAAAACATTATAAGAAATCAATAGTCCAGCTTGCAAAAAAGAAAAATTGTGTTAATGTGAGTTATAATGTGCAAACACAGAATCATGTGAATGGGCTACAGATTTTGGGTGTAAACTAATGGCTGCATGCAGTGTGAATGGGAAAATGAATGAACGAGCAGAAGTTGAATTTTGGTGCTCACCGGCAGATTGACTTGAATGCGTGATCCTAATTCACCTAGCTCCACAATGTTGACCACTCTACAATTTTTAAACATATAGCTCGTCAGGTCTCAGAAGCTAGGCAAATGAGGGGCAGGGGGAAGCATCACCTCAAATTAATACTGGGCACGTACATGTTTCAGAAAAGTTTATCTAGAAGTCTGAAGAATATTATCAATGCAGCAGGAGGGATGGTAAGACGATGCACACAGAGAAGACGAGCAGGGCAACAGTACGCCGATCCATATCAGATCCGGATTGCGGAGGATGAAAAGAGGTGCGACCATGTAGGATGTGGGAGGCGTCTAGCCGCGGCCTCTGCTCCTGTGCTCCCCTAGTTCGATGTGGCAGTGGCCCCTGACCACGCAGCGGCATGACACCGCGGATGGCAGCTTCCTCCCAGCAGCGTGGTCTTCGTGAACGTCAGATAGAGAGGACGGAGGTGGAATGGCGGCAGTGGCAACGGCTGGTGAGGGAGGAGGAGGAGTTCGGCAGCACACCTAGGGTTGGCGAAGTAAGGTCGTGCGCGGAAGGAGTGTCTTGGGGCTGCACGGAAGGATACATGTATAAGCCCATTAGGCCCAATTTCACGCCAGGCATCCCAAATAGTGACCGGAGCAGCGGCCCAGCAAGGAAACTCTCAGTTTTAGCGAACACAATGATTTCAGGCGGGATTAAGAGTAAATCTGATGGCCAAAAACGTCCTAAACTGATGGTCCAAAGGCTGGAAATGCTAATAGCCTGAGAGGGCTGGAAAGGTGCTCAGTTATAATGTATCTAAATATTGATGAGCATCTCCATGGCCCGTTGATATGCCTAGTTGATGTGAGACTATCTCCTTATTTTTGTCTTCTCCACAACCACCATATTCTATTCCGCCTATAGTGTTATGTCCATGGCTCACGCTCATTGCGTGAAAATTGGAAAGGTTTGAGAACATCAAAAGTATAAAATAATTGCTTGACTTGTCATCAGGGTTGTGCATGATTTGAATATTTCGTGTGAGGAAGATGGAGCATAGCTAGACTATATGATTTTGCAGGGATAACTTTCTTTGGCCATGTTATTTTGAGAACACATAATTGCTTTATTAGTATGCTTGAAGTATTATCGTTTTTATGTCAATATTAAACTTTTGTTTTGAATCTTATGGATCTGAATATTCTTGCCACAATTAAGAAAAATTACATTGATAAATATGTTAGGTAGCATTCCACATCAAAAATTCTGTTTTTATCATTTACCTACTCGAGGACGAGCAGGAATTAAGATTGGGGAAGCTTGATACGTCTCCAACGTATCTATAATTTTTTTATTGTTACATGCTATTATATTATCCATCTTGGATGTTTTATATGCATTTATATGCTATTTTATATTATTTTTGGGACTAACCTATTAACTTAGAGCCTAGTGCCAGTTTCTGTTTTTTCCTTGTTTCTGAGTTTTACAGAAAAGGAATACCAAACGAAGTCCAAACCACCTGAAAATTCATGGTGATTTTTTATGGACCAGAAGAAGCCCCGAACAAAAGAGTTGGGCCAGAAGAGTCCCGAGGCCACCACAAGAATGGAGGGCGCTCCCCCCCCCCCCTAGGGCGCCTCATCTGGTCTTGCAGGCGCCTCGTGGACCCCCCCTGACTTGTTCTCAATGCCAAAAAATCCTATAAATATAGAAACCCCCAGAAATAAACCTAGATCGGGAGTTGTGCCGCCGCAAGCCTCTGTAGCCACGAAAAACCAATCGGGAGCATGTTCCGGCACCCTGCTGGAGGGGGAATCATCACCGGTGGCCATCTTCATCATCCCGGTGCTCTCCATGATGACGAGGGAGTAGTTCACCCTCGCGGCTGAGGGTATATACCAATAGCTATGTGTATGATCTCTCTCTCTCTCTCTCTCTCTCTCTCTCTCTCTCTCTCGTGTTCTTGATTTGGCACGATCTTGATGTACCGCGAGCTTTGCTACTATAGTTGGATCTTATGATGTTTCTCCCCCTCTACCTTCTTTTAATGGATTGAGTATTCCCTTTGAAGTTATCTTATTGGATTTATTCTTTAAGGATTTGAGAACACTTGATGTATGTCTCGCATGTGCTTATCTGTGGTGACAATGGGATATTCACGTGATCCACTTGATGTATGTTTTGGTGATTAACTTGCGGGTTCTGTGACCTTGTGAACTTATGCATAGGGGTTGGCACACATTTTTGTCTTGACTTTCCGGTAGAAACTTTGGGGCACTCTTTGAAGTTCTTTGGATTGGTTTGAATAGATGAATCTGAGATTGCATGATGCATATCGTATAGTCAAACCCGCAGATACTTGTGGTGACATTGGAGTATCTAGGTGACATTAGGGTTTTGGTTGATGTGTGTCTTATGGTGTTATTTTAGTACAAACTCTAGGGCTGTTTGTGACACTTATAGGAATAGCCCAATAGATCGATCAGAAAAAATAACTTTTAGATGGTTTCGTAACCTACAGTAATCGCTTCGTTTGTTCTCCACTATTAGTGACTTTGGAGTGACTCTTTGTTGCATGTTGAGGGATTGTTATATGGTCCAACTATGTTATCATTGTTGAGAGAACTTGCACTAGTGAAAGTATGAACCCTAGGACTTGTTTTAAAGCATTGCAATATCGTTTTTGCTCACTTTTGTTACTTACTACCTTGCTGTTTTCATATTTTCATATTACAAAAACCTATATCTGCTATCCATATTACGCTTGTATCACCATCTCTTTGTCGAACTAGTGCACCTATACAATTTACAATTGTATTGGGTGTGTTAGGGACACAAGAGACTCTTTGTTATTTTGTTGTAGGGTTGTTTGAGAGAGACCATCTTCATCCTACACCTCCCACATATTTATAAACCTTAGGTCATCCAATTGAGGGAAATTTGCTACTGTCCTACAAAACTCTGGGCTTGGAGGCCCAACACGAGTCTACAAGAAGAAGGTTGCGTAGTAGGCATCACCTCCTACTCCGCCCGCTCCGCGATGATCTACTCCTCCGCCTGCAGGTGCTCCTGGAGGACATGGTGATTGTAGGCAGCGTCGGCCTGCGCCTCCCAGAACTGCTCCTCACGCTTTTGCCTCACCATGTTCATGTATTGGGCACGGGCCTTGCCGATGGTCATGGTGCAATGCACCGGCGAGGATGGCTTGGAGGAGGGGGTTGGCACCGGATCATCGATGTCCATGTTCTCCATTGGGACATCATCGTCCTCCGGCTGCCTGTCGGCCAGCCAGTCGGCAGTAATGGCTGCCATCTCCTTCTTCTAGTCTGTCATCCACCCGTTCCGAAGAGCGCTGGAGCACGAGAAAGCCATTGTGGGAGTGGTGTGGAGAGGAGAAAGGGAACGGAGGTGGATGACCACGTCTATGGCTGGTGCAACAGTTTATATAGAAAGGGTGGGCGGCAGAGGGACGGGTCGCTGGCATCGGAGTAGCCTCCACGGCAACCGTGTATCACTAATGTGGGCGGCAGATGGACGGACTGACGGCACTTGTGTCATTTGAACGCGGACCAGCGGTCCAATCCAGGAGCCGGACATGTTAGCTCGATGGCGACCTCCCCGAGCTCAGTGACGACAACCAGACAAAGGACATGGCTTCCGACCAGTAGCTAGCGCCACCTCCCTAGTCGGTTCATGCCATGTTCACAATAGAGTAGCTGCGGACGCACTCTGACGTCCTATTGGCGCAAGATCTACCAGCTCAGGAGGACCTGTGCTACATCATTCGTCTCCTCAACAAGCACCGGCTCGTGGAGGGACGAATCGCCGGTGAACAAGCAAACGACAATGCCATCATGGACATGTGGCCCTATGATCCTGGCTTCCGGAATGAGCAGCGGGCGTTGTATCAGACCATCCATAGACCTCGTGAGGCCCTCTCCATCATCCTTCGAGTTGTTGCACTCGTCGTGGCGCCGCCGTCTCGCGTTGTCAACATGATCAACGAACATGAGGAATCAGGAGATGACTTTACTCAGAGAGGATGATAGTAGGGACCCACTAGGGCCATAGCCGTATGTACGCAAGTGCCTTGTTATTACATACAACTATAAAAAAATTGCTTCCTCCTGGTTTCCTGACATCACGGTGCCACACCATTGCCGACCTATATACTCAATAAACGAGAGATTTGCACAAGGAGCGGCCGATAGCTGGGACCCAGCAGCTCGAGCAGTATTTTTTTAGGTGTGAGCAGAGTTTTTCTTGAGCGATGTTTTTGTTGTTATTCAGAGGAGTGGCATGTGGCCCATCTAGCCCAGGCTATTATTTTATGTCGACCAAATATCCAGCCCATATATTAATTTTTCAAGGTTAAAATGGCTAGCCCAGCTATACTTTTTTTTGGAGGAATACCCAACCGAGGTCAACTTGTTATTCTCTGCCCCGCTGGGCTGCAAATCTTTCCTAGGAGGGATGCATTAGGCCTAACAAGAAAATGGGCTTTAAGAAATAATAAATGGGATGTAATTATAAAAACTAGGCTGTAAATATAAAAAAAGCACCAAACAGGTAATTAGTTTCAAAAATATTATTTTGGATTTTGGAAATTTTAATTTCATTACTTGTTGCGCCTGCAATATTTCGTTGGATTTTTACCTAATACAATTTTATTTTGAAATTATATCTAGTCTGACTCAAAATTTCAGGATAAAAATATTTCGAATCCCATCAAATGTGGGATTTTTTGTTGAATTCTATTTTGAGCGGTTGGTTGAAATTATTAATCGTTGTCCTGGCTAGAAAATGGGCTGTAATTTTAACAAACTGTAAATGGGCTATAGTAAATTCCATTAGAATTCAAAAATGAGTTGTACATTATTACAAATCGCAAATGGGCTATATGTTCTCTGCCACAGATGTGATGCTCACTTGTGCGCCTACTAAGTTTACGCGTACGGAAGGCTTTGTCAACTTATAGTCAACACATGATTCTAGCAGCAGTGGCTGTTGGATGTCCATCCAACGGCTGTAGTGCTTCTTCAATCTCGGATATTCTTGCTTCAGCCGCCCAAACCACCACCGGTGGTACTGCCTGCTACCGCCTCCCGTGGCGGGCTGTGCTGTCGCGCAGGCTTCACCGGCCCACCCTACTCCCATCGCCGTCCAGGTCATTCAGCTACTCACCAACACCTCATGTTATTCTTCGGCGACAACAGCCTCACACCGCAGTTGAACCAGTGAACCCTCGTACTCCCCTCCGCGTGGTCATCCACTGATGTGTCTTCGTCGGCTCTGGGCTGTTCCCTTCCTAGGCCTCGCCATCATTCACCATGTTGGTTCTCTCGGCGTGGCATGGTCAACTTTGTCGACAAACAACAGCCATCAGAAGAGGAGGCATGTATGTGGAGTGGCTGATAGTAGGGACCCACATGGCCCATGGCCGCATGCAGCAAGTGCCCTCTTATTATGCAAAAACAAATGATTTCTCCCGCTGACGGGTTTGACCCGCCAATTACATCTTCGCACGCAAGGAAGTGCTTCCTTTATTGCACGGAAAAATAAAGTTTGATCTCCCTGACAGCTGGGACCCACCAGCTTTATTATGATCCATTTTGTGAAAATATAGATTGTACCGAAGGTGCTAAATTGTTTTCTTTTTATTCTAACTCGAAAAAGAAGAAATTCAAAAAACCTGAAAAAATCTTCGCATGCAAGGAAGTGCCATATTATTATGCGCAAAAAATGATTCCCCCTGCAAGCTGGGACCCACCAGATTTGGAGGCTGACTTGTGGGCCTACTAAGTTGACGCGTACGCAGGGCTTTGTCAACTGAGTCAATAAATGATTCTAGCTGCAGTGACCATTGGATGTTAATCCAACGGCCGAGTTGCATCTTCAACCTTTGGTCTTCTTGTTCCAGCCGCCCAAACTAGCGACCGCCGTACCGCCTGCTCCAGCCTCTCGTGGCCGGCTGTGCTGCCGCGCAGGCCTCACCGCCCCAACCATACTACCACTGGCCAAGCCTTCCCTCTACTCACCCATACCCCCTGTTCTCCGGTGATGGCAGCCTTACACCACAGCCGAACCAGTGAACCCCCGTACTCCCCTCCGCATGGGCATCCACATGCCTCGTCTTCCCTGGCTTTGTGTTGTTCCCTTCCTAGGCCTCGCAATCGTCCACCGCCTGGGTGTTGTCCGTGCGGCATGGTCAACATGGTCAATGAATGACAGCCATCGGAAGAGTACTGTATGCGGTGAGGCTGACAGATGGACCCACCAGCTACATCTTCACATGCAAGGAAGTGCCTCCTTATTACGCGCAAAAAAATGAATCCTCCCCCTGATAGCTCAGACCCACCATCTATATCTTGCACGGAAGGAAGTGCGTCGTTATCCTCCCTGATAGCTCGGACCCACCAAGCCGAAGCGTACGTAGTGTTGTCTATCTGGCCGGCATACATGTGTAGTTCTTTCTGCAATGATGAACCATGGCGAAGCAAGCAGCGGCACATGTAGAAATAGAGCCACTAATGTAGTAGTTCAAGCAGTCCCTTCTAAAATGTGTACACGTACATACAACCACATGACAAAAAATACGGCCCTGTACATACATATGTGTTGGGTCTCGAACGTGTACGCACACATATGTAATGGCAAGGGCTCGTGTACATCAGGAGGCAACGGATGGCAGCAACGGCGTCCTATTCATCGGCAGCCAACCAGCTGGGTCGGAATGGATGAAATAGCGTCGTGTTCATCGGGTGGCAACTGACTGGGTCAGAATATGTCATGTTCCTTGGGAGCCATCCGGCTTGGACGGAACAGCTGAAACGAGGTCTGGTGTACCGCAGAACAGAGGAAACGGCCTTCTGTTTGAGTGCCTATGGTCGAAACAGGGTCCTGATGATCGGGAGAGGTGTGGCGTACCACAAAATAGAGGAAACGGACTTGTCTTGGAGTGCCTATGGTCAAGACGAGGTCCTGTTCATCGGGAGGGGTGTCACGTACCGCAAAACAGGACTCCACTGGCTACTATTCATCCACTGCCTATTGCTTCTCTCCAGCCTCCACGGGCTATTGTTCATCTATCGTCGACTTCCTCCAGCCTCCACCTACTACTGTTCATCCACAATCGACTTCCTCCTGCCTCCACCAGCTATTGTTCATCCATGGGCTGTTGTTCATCCATCCTCCACCGGCTATTGTTCAACCCGCCCTCCATGGAGTCTTGTTCATCCACCCCCAACTGACTTGGTGTGGCGGCCTCCTCGATCGGGGCCCTGTTCATCCAGCGGCAACGTCCTCTAGTATCACAGGGTCCTGTTCATCCAACATCATAGAAGTGTCATAAGAATGACAGGAAAAAAATTCGTTTGGCCCATAATGTCACAGATGTGTCTTTTTTTTGTAGTGCCACTCCTAGATCGAACATGAATTCCTTCATGCATACTCCTTCTTGGACTGCTTCCGAAGCTGCTATATATTCTTCTTCACATGTAGATCCTGCTACAACCCTCTGCTTGGAACTAATCCAACTGACTACTCCACCATCCAGAATTAATACTTATCCGTTTTGACACTTTGAGTCATCTTGATCAGTGTCGATGCTTGCATCGATGTAACTCTTTACAACGATCTCTTCATCACCTCCATAAATGAGAAACATTTCCTTAGTCCTCTTCGGGTACTTAAAGATATTTTTTACCGTTGTCCAGTGATCTACTCCTAGATCACAATGGTACCTACCTACCAGACTTATGGCAAGTCACACATCAGGTCTGGTACAAAGCATGGCATACATTAAAAGCTTATGGCTGAAGCAAAGGGGGCAGCTTTCATCCTTTCTCTTTCTTCCATTGTTCTCGGGCTTTGAGTCCTACTCAACTTCACACCTTTCCACACAAGCAAGAACCCCTTCTTTGACTAGTCCATTTTTAACTTGTTTAAAATCTTGGCAAGGTATCTACTCTATGAAATTCCTATCATGCATCTTGATCTATCTCTATAGATCTTCGTGCCCATTATGTAAGCAGCTTCACCCAGGTCTTTCATTGAAAAACGCTTCTTCAAATAACCCTTTATGATTTCCAGAAATTTTATATCATTTCCAATAAAAAATATATCATCCAAATACAGTATTAGAAATGCTATAGAGCTCCCACTCACTTTGTTGTAAATACAAGCTTGTCCATAAGTTTGTAAAATCCAAAAGCTTTGATCACCTCATCAAAGCGTATATTCCAACTCTGAGATGCTTGCACTGGTCCATAGATCAGTGGCTGGAGCTTGCATACCTTATTAGCACCCTTAGGATCAACAAAAACTTCGAATTGCATCATAAACAACTCTTCCTTAAGAAAACCATTAAGGAACACTGTTTTGACGTCTATCTGCCAGATTTCATAATCAAAAAATGCAGCAATTACTTACATAATCCTAACAAACTTTGGCATCGCCACGGGTGAGAAAGTCCCATCGTAGTCAACCCCTTAAACTTGTCAAAAACCCTTTGTGACAAGTCGATCTTTATAGACGGGGACATTACAATCAGCGTCTGTCTTTTTCTTAAAGATCCATTTGTTCTCATTTGCCCGCGGTCATCAGGTAAGTCTACCAAAGTCCATAGTTAGTTTTCATACATGGATCCAATCTCGTATTTCATGGCCTCAAGCCATTTGTCAGAATTCAGTCTCTCATTACTTCCTCATAGTTCGTAGGTTCACCTTTGTCCAATAACATAACTTCCAGGACAGGATTACCATACCATTTAGGGGCGGTGCTTGTCCTGGTTGACCTGTGAAGTTTGGTAGTAGCTTGATCCTAAGTTTCATGATCATCATAATTAGCTTCCTCTCTGGCTGGTGTAGGCATCACGAGAACTTATTTCTGTGATGCACTACTCTCCAACTCGAGAGAAGGTATGATTACCTCATCAAGGTCTACCTTCCTCCCACTCACTTCTTTTGACAGAAACTCCTTCTCTGGAAAGGTCCATTCCTGGCAACAAAGATCTTGACCTCGAATCTATAATAGAATGTATGCCTAATGGTTTTTTTAGGGTATCCTATGAAGACGCACTTCTTCATTTTGGATTTGTGCTTATCAAGCTGAATCCTTTTGACATAAGCATCACATTCCCAAACTTTAAGAAACGACAACTTAGGTTTCTTATGAAACCATAATTCATACATTGTCATCTCAACGGATTTAGATGGTGCTCTGTTTAAAGTGAATGTGGTTATGTCTAATGTATAATCCCAAAATGATTGTGGCAAATCAGTAAGAGACATCCTAGAACGCACCATATCCAATAGGGTACGATTACGACATTCAGACACACCATTACACTGTGGTGTTCCAGGTGGCGTGAGTTGTGAAACAATTCCACATTATCTTAAATGTGTGCCAAACTCGTGACTCGGATTTTCTCCTCCATAATCAAATCGTAGAGATTTTATTTTCTTGTTACGATGATCCTCTACTTCATACTGAAACTCACTGAACTTTTAAAATGTTTCATACTTGTGTTTCATTAAGTAAATATACTCATATCTACTCAGATCATCTCTGAAGGTAAGAAAATAATGATATCCAGTGTGTGCCTCAACACTCATCGGACCGCATACATCAGTATATGTTATTTCTGACAAGTCACTTTCCTTCTCCATTGTACCACGAAGCAAGGTTTTCATCATCTTGCCCATGAGGCATGGTTAACATGTTTCAAATGATTCATAATCAAGTGATTCCAGAAGTCCATCAGCATGGAGTTTCTTCATGCGCTTCACACCAATATGACCTAAGCAGTAGTGCCAGAAGTATGTGGTACTATCATCATTAACTTTGCATCTTTTAGCATCAATATTATGAACATCTATATCATTGTGATCGAGATTCAACAAGAATAAACCATTCACATCGGGTGCATGACCATAAAAGATATTATTCATATAAATAGACCAACCATTATTCTCTGACTTAAATGAATAACCGTCTCGCAATTAACAATATGCAGACATAATGGTCATGCTTAACGCAGGCACCAAATAACAATTATTTATGTTTAAAACTCATCCCTATGGTAGACGTAGAGGGAGTGTGCCAACTGCGATTACATCCACCATGCAGCAATTTCCAATGCGCATCATCACCTCGTCCTTAGCTAGTCTCCGTTTATTCTCCAGGTCCTATTTCGAGTTACAAATATTAGCAACCAAACTAGTATCAAATATCCACGCGCTACTACGAGAACTAGTAAGGTACACATCAATAACATGTATATCAAATATACCTTTGTTGATGTTGCTAGCCTTCTTATCTTCCAAGTGATTTGGGGCAGTTCCACTTCAAGTGGTCATTCCCCTTGCAATAGAAGCACTCAGACTCGGTTTTAGTTCCAACCTTGGGTTTCTTCATGGGAGCGGTAACTGGCTTGCCATTCTTCTTGAAGTTCCCTTTCTTTCCCCTGCCCTTCTTGAAACTGGTGGTCTTTTTACCATCAACACTTGATGCTCTTTCTTGGTTTCTACCTTCGCGGCCTTAAGCATTGCGAAAAGGTCAGGGATTGTCTTCTCCATCCCATGCATATTATAGTTCATCATGAAGCCCTTGTAGCTTGGTGGTAGTGACTGGAAAACTCTGTCAATTGCTACTTCATCCGGAAAATTAACTCCTATTGATTCAAGCGATTATAGTACCCAGACATTTTACGTGCTCACTGACGGAGTTGTTCTCTTCCATCTTACAGCTAAAGAACTTATTAGAGGTGTCAGACCTCTCAACCCAGGTATGAGCCCGAAATACAAATTTAGCCTCCTAGAACATCTCGTATGCTCGTGGTGCTCAAAATGTCTTTGGAGCCCCAGTTCTAAGCCGTAAAGCATGGCACAGTGAACTATCGAGTAGTCATAAGAACATGCTTGCAAGATGTTCACAACATCTACAAACGACGCTGGAGGGGGTGGCGCACTAAGCGGTGCATCAAGGACATAAGCCTTCTATGCAGTAGTGAGGATAATCCTTAGATTATGGACCAAGTCCGCATAGTTGCTTCCATCATCTTTCAACTTAGCTTACTCTAGGAATGCATTAAAATCGAGGGGAGCTATAGCGTGAGCCATTGATCTACAACATAATTTGCAAAGACAATTTTATACTATGCTCATGATAATTAGTTCAACTAATCAAATTACTAATGAACTCTCACTTAAATCAATATCCCTCAAGTTGTCTAAGTGATACATGATCCAAATTCACCAACCCAAGTTTGATCGTCATGTGAGATGGGGTAGTTTCAATGGTGAACATCTCCGTGTTGACCATATCTTCTATATTACTCATGTTCGAACTTTCGATCATCTGTGTTCTAAGGCCATGTCTATAAATGCTAGGCTTGTCAAGTTTAACCCGAGTATTCTGCATGTGTAAAACTGGCTTACATGCATTGTATGCGAACGAAGAGTCTATTGCACCCGATCATCACGAGGTGCTTCAAAACGATGAACTTCCGCAATGGTGCATACTAAGGGAGAACACTTTTATCTTGAAATTAATTGTGAGGGATCATCTTATAATGTTGCAGTTGTTCTAAGCAAAATAAGATGCATAAAAAGATAAACATCACATGCAATCAATATGTGACATGATATGGCCATTATCATCTTGTGCTTTTGATCTCCATCTCCAAAGTACTAGCATGATCTCCATCATCACCGGCATAGCACCATGATCTCCATCATCTCTGAGGTGCCGTCATGTGGTTGCCTCCACCAACTATTGCTTCTACGACTATTGCTAACTCATAGCAATAAAGAAAAGCAATTACATGGTATTTAATTATTCAGACATGGGTCATAGAAGACAACCCTATGGCTCTTGCCGGTTGCCGTACTCATTGACATGCAAGTCATGAACCTATTACAAAACATGATCATCTTATACATCAACATATATAAAATCACATCTTGGCCATAACACATGACATCACATGCCCTGTAAAAATAAGTTAAATGCCCTCTACTTTGTTGTTGCATTTTTTACCTGGTTGCTAGGGCAAACTATAAGAACAGTTCTTATGTACACAAAACCATAACGGTGATATACAAGTTTCCTTTTAACCTTCTACAACTGAAAGTGCAACTAATCCCCGGGTGGTTTTGGTAAATCATAACAACATATAGATCATTGAACAAATATCCATTCAAGATAAATATTTCAGGAAGTTCAGTGAATGGCATGGCATGGACTAGAGATGTGGACCCCTCAAAATGCTAAGGACAAATATTGGCAAAGGCTCAAGACTCTTCATCTTTATTTTAGTGATGCAAGATCACATTAAGCCCATAGGAAAGCCAATACTATTAAAAGGGGATGAGGTGTTGCTTAATGGCTTGCTTGCTCAAATGCCTACTGATATTGCTCCAAAACCCTCAGCCACTTTCTCCATCCAAATATGTCAAAACCCTAAACTCCAACTCGGCCCCATCGATTACCCGAATCCATTGAGTTCATATGACATATCCACAGCCAGAAACCCTAACAGTTCGGTCTCACTGATACGGATCTCGGTCTCACCAAGATGGCCTTGCCAACACGCTGTTACTTGTTGCATTTATTTTGGTCTCACCGAGTTGGCTAGATAGATTCTCTGTTGCTTATTGCTTCACTTCGGTCTCACCGAATTAATGCAATTGGCGCCACCGAGATGATGTTTTCCCTAAGCCCTAGCACATCAGTCCCACTAAGTAGTTCCACTTGGTCCCACCGAGATTCCTAATGTTCACATTTTTGAACTGATCTATGCCACCGAGTTTAACCATTCAGTCCCACTGAGATGAGTCAAATGTGTGTAACGGTTGGATTTTGTGTGGAGGCTATATATACCCCTCCTCTCCATTTGTGAGTGAGCCATCAGAATGTGCCTACACTTCACCATACATTTTCTGAGAGAGAACCACCTACTCATGTGTTGAGATGAAGATTTTCCATTCCTACCATTTGAACCTTGATTTGTAGCCTTCCCCAAGTTGCTTTCCACTCAAATCATCTTTCCACCATAGCCAAATCTAAGAGAGAGAGTTGAGTGTTGGGGAGACTATCATTTGAAGCACAAGAGCAAGGAGTTCATCATCAACACACCATCTATTACCTTTTGGGGAGTGGTGTCTCCTAGATTGGTTAAGTGTCGCTCGGGGGCCTCCGTTAAGATGTGGAGTTGAAGCAAGAAGTTTGTAAGGGCAAGGAGATCGCCTACTTTGTGAAGATCTACCCGAGTGAGGCAAGTCCTTCGTGGGTGATGGCCATGGTGGGATAGGCAAGGTTGCCTCTTCGTGGATGCTTCGTGGGTGGATCCCTCTATGGACTCACGCAGTCGTTATCCTTTGTGGGTTGAAGTATCCATCAATGTGGACGTAGGATAGCACCACCTATCGGAACCACGCCAAAAATCTCCGTGTCTCCATTGTGTTTGCCGTCTCCAAACTCTTCCCTTAGAATTGCATGTGTAGGTTGATTGCTTGACTTGTGTTAATTGCTAAAATATGCCCATAACTAAAATCGAGAAAAGGATATATTTTACTTTCCACTGCTATACTCTTAGAATTGCATGTGTAAGTTGATTGCTTCACTTGTGTTAATTGCTAAAATATGGCCACAACTAAAATCGGGAAAAGGATATATTTTTATTCCGTCAAGTAGTCTAATCACTCCCCCCCCCCCTCTAGACATACTTCCAATCCTACAAATGGTATCAGTGCTTTGATCTCCATTTGCCTTGATTTCCATAGCTTTGGTGATCATAGCCTTGGTTTCACAACCTAGGAGAGTATGGCGTCTAGCGAGGGAAATGATCACCATAGAGGTCCTCACTTTGATGGTACAAATTTTGCTAGTTGGAAGCATAAGATGAAGATGCATATTCTTGGTCATAACCCCTCCGTTTGGGTTGTTATGTGTATTGGCTTGCAAAGTGATTTCTTTGAGGATGGAAAAGAACCAGATCGTGAAGCAACAGCGGAAGAAATGAAGGTGTTGCAATACAATGCTCAAGCTTGCAATATTCTCTTCAATGGATTGTGCCCCGAAGAATTCAACAAAATCAGCTGCCTTGAGAATGCAAAGGAAATTTGGGATACTTTGGTTGATATGCACGAAGCTACGAGTCCGTCAAGGAATCCAAGTTGGATGTGCTTCAAAGTCAACTTGACAAGTTCAAGATGAAGGATGGTGAAGGAGTCACCGAAATGTACTATAGGCTTGCTCTCATCACAAATGAGATTGCCCGCTTAGGAAGTGAAGAGATGACAGACAAATTTATCATCAAGAAGATCCTAAGAGCCTTGGATGGAAAATATGATATCGTGTGCACTTTGATCCAAATGATGCCCAATTACAAAGATCTCAAGCCCACGGAAGACATTGGTAGAATTGTTGCTCATGAGATGTCACTCAAGGATAAGGAAGAGCTCCACAACAAGTCAAGTGGTGATTACAATGCTTCAAGTGATGCTCCTACAACATCAAGTGAGAAGCAAGTCTCTACTGAATAATTGAGCTTAATGGTGAAGAACTTCAACAAGATCTAGAAGAATAGAAGCAAAGAGAGCAGCTCCAAGTCAAGGTCCTACAATGACAAAAGATCTTCTAGTCGTGATCGTAATTGCTACAATTGTGGAAGGCCCGAACAGTACTCCAATGAGTGTACGGCTCCCTACAAGGAAAGAGAAGACTAGCCAAAAAGCAGGAGTAGAAGAGATGAATCACCACCAAAAGAGAGAAGGAGTAGATATGGTCGTTATGAACGAAGACTCTCTCGTAGAAGCAAGGATTCCTAAAGGAAGGACAAGTCATCAAAGAGCTACACAATATGAAGACATCAAGCTCATGTTGGTGAATGGGTATCCGGTTCTGACTCCGAGAGAAGCTATCAGTCCGACTCCGACTATACTCAAGATGAAGGTGTTGCTGGTCTTGCACTTATGTCATCCAACTCCTTCGACATATTTGACTCACCAAACGAAGGAATTGGAAGATGCTTCATGGCTAAAGGCCCTAAGGTATCACACCCGAGTATGTTGATTTCAATAGTGATGAAGATGATTTGCTAGGTGATGATGATTTACTTGTTGACAACACTAGTGATGAAAACTATGATGAACTTGCTAGTAATCATGCTAATCAAGATGAAACAAATGACAATGATAAGAAGGAGATTGAGCATCTAACTAAAGAACTAAACAATCTTAAGTAAGCTCATGAAACAACTCTAGAGGATCATAGATAGCTCTTAAGGACTCATGAGAAGCTACGCTTCGAGAAGCTAAATTTAGAGCAAGAGCATGAGTTTCTAAAAGCTATTAATGATTATCTTCAAAAGAAGAGTTCTTCTTATATTGCCAAACGTCTCCTCTTGTCTACTGATATGCCACAAGTAAAATCTAGCAACAAGAGCAAGAAAGATTCTTCCTCTTGTAATAACAATAACCATGTTAAATCCAATATTGTTGCTTCTAGTACTTCTCGTGATTCCACTAATGATTATCTTAGCACAGTTAAACTTGAGAAAGAAAATAGCTTATTGAAGGGAATTATATAGAAAGGTGTTTACAAGAGCCTTGTCATGAGTAAGCAATTTTAGGAAATTGTACGCAAGCAAGGAAGGAACCAGAAGGATCAAGGTGTTGGTTTTGAACGAAAGTTCAATGCAAATGGAGTTGAGTGGGAAGAAGATCAATACCCCAATACGAAGTTTGTTCCTCAACAAGAGAAGTATGACCCCACTTCTTTCAAAGGAACAAAAGCTCAAGATGATCTTCCACCACGAGACCACAAGCTAAAAGGCAAGGACAAGCTTCAAGAAGAGATTGGGCCATGGTCAAGTGGGTTCCAAAGACTACGTCAAGTTCTACATCATCATGTTCAACTACCACTCCAAGGATTCCCATCAAGTTGATGTGGATCCTAAAGAATAAGAACTAGAGTGTTCTTAAGGGTTACTCCGCTAACATACTTCACTCGCATTCATTTTGGCATGGACTTGTGCAATCAACTTTCATATCTTGCACTAGTTCATGGAGTCACAAACCGTCTTTTTGGTAAGCAAGGGACAAGGTAACCTATTGCTTTCATGGACACCATCTATGTGCAATTCACTCTATGTCTATGGATATCCTTGTATGTTCCTTATGTGACTAACCTGTGAAGGTATTGAAAGTGCAATACTCTAATGGATTGCTCCAAATGATCTACATCAACATCGACCATCCACATCTTCACTATCTACATGAAGTCATCATCGACAAAAACCAAGGTTAATTCATCCCTCTTAGCGGGGATATCACATCTAGGGGGAGATTTGCTCTAAAAATTTGAGCTAAAGCGACTCTAATGGTGTGAACACATTAATGCTTTATGTAAAAGTTGTAACCCCACTTGTTCTTAAACGATGAGTATGACCTACAATAAAATGTTCTCATTTGACTCCTCAGTCAATATACTCATATATAGATGACTAGTCATCGCCAATTGCTTGATAGATGCTAGAATTGTTTGTGCATGCTTTGACACATGTTTCATTTGTGAAAGTATCGAGAAGAGGTGTCTAGAGGGGGGATGATTAGACACTTCTTGAGAAACGGTGCAGTTTTTAAATTCTTTAAGTTGAAGTGGAGTTTTGGCACAATATTAACAATCACAACACATATCAAGCAAGCATGCAAAGAGTATATGAGCAGCGGAAAGTAAAGCATGCAACTTGCAAGAATGTAAAGGGATGGGATTGGAGTGTGCAAACGCAATTTGGAGACATGGAGATTTTTGAGACGTGGTTCCGATAAGTGGTGCTATCGTACATCCATGTTGATGGAGACTTCAAACCACGAAGGGTAACGGCTACGCGAGTCCACGGAGGGCTCCACCCACGAAGGGTCCACAAAGAAGTAACCTTTTCTATCCCACCATGGTCGTCGCCCACGAAGGACTTGCCTCACTAGAGTAGATATTCACGAAGTAGGCGATCTCCTTGCCCTTACAAACTCCTTGGTTCAACTCCATAATCTTGTCAGAGGCTCCCAAGTGACACCTAGCCAATCTAGGAGATACCACTCTCCAAGAAGTAACAAATGGTGTGTTGATGATGAACTCCTTGCTCTTGTGCTTCAAATGATAGTCTCCCCAACACTCAACTCTATCTCACAGAATTTGGATTTGGTGGAAAGAAGATTTGAGTGGAAAGCAACTTTGGGAAGGCTAGATATCAAGATTCATATGGTAGGAATGGAATATCTTGGTCTCAACACAAGTGTAGGTGGTTCTCTCTCAGAAAATGTATGCTGGAAGTGTAGGCACATTCCGATGGCTCTCTCTTCGAATGAAGAGTAGGTGGAGGGGTATATATAGCCTCCACACAAAATCTAACCGTTACACACAACTTACCAATCTCGGTGGGACCGAATTGAGAAACACGGTCGGACTGATTTAGCAAATCATGTGACCGTTAGGATTTTCAGTGGGACCGACATGCAACTCGGTAGGGCCGATATGATTAGGGTTAGGGCATAATGTAATCTCGGTGGGACCGATTACTCAAACTCGGTGAGACCGATTTTGGTAATGGACACACAGAGGGTTGGCCAGGCAAACTCGGTGGGACCGATTCGCTCATCTCGGTTGGACCGAAACATTACGAAAAGGAAACAGAGAGTTTGCATTGTAATCTCGGTGGGACAGATTCGCTCATCTCGGTTTGACCGAAACGTTACAAAGGGAAACAGAGAGATTACAACCCCATCTCGGTAAGAATGAGATCCCTATCGGTGAGACCGATTTGCCTAGGGTTTGTGGCAGTGGCTATGACATCTGAACTCGGTGGCGCCGGATAGAAAGAATCGGTAGGCCGAGTTGGACTTTTGGTTTGGGACATATATGGATATGAGAAGGTAGTTGAAGGCTTTGGAGCATATCACTAAGCACTTTGAGCAAGCAAGCCATTAAGCAACACCTCATCCCTCCTTGATAGTATTGGCTTTTCCTATAGACTCAGTGTGATCTTGGATCACTAAAATAGAAAATGTAGAGTCTTGTTCTTGGAGATTGAGCCAATCCTTTGTCCTTAGCATCTTGAAGGGGTTCCACATCCTCTAGTCCATGCCACTTCATTGTTGAACTTTTCTGAAACATACTAGGTAAAGGTGTTAGTCCAACAAGAGATATGTTGACATTAATTACCAAAATTACCCAGGGAGCACTTGTGCTTTCAATCTCCCCCTTTTTGGTAATTGATGACAACATACATCAAAGCTTTAGATAAAGATATAGGAAATAACAAGTAAAGCTTTGGAAAGACATGTAACATGCATAGGCTCCCCCTACATGTATGCAATCATGTGAATATGGAATATAGGAGCATGTGAATGCATAAGCATGACAAAGTAAGCAATGTGTTACATGTATCTTGGCTATATGCATCAGAGCAAATGATGTGAATATGGGAAGTGTACCTTCATGTTCATGAGTCCTTGCAAATAGTATGTACATCAGCAAGAATTCCTCATACACATGACTGTGATGCATATACATACCTTGTGGGCTTGAGTTGGCTTAGGATGGAATGAACCTGCGTAAACAAGGTTAGATAACATAGATACACCTACAGGCCAGAGCAGACAAAAGAAACCACAAGAGTACCAAGATTGGGATGACATGTAGAGTGAGTACTAAGTACCACATTGGATATAGACATGTCCCCAAAGGTAAATATGTGCAATGAATTTAAGGACTTCCTTCCCTTAGATGTCTTGCTCCCCCTGAATCTAGCATGGGATACTGGGAGAAGATAGGGAACGGAAAATTAGAGCAAAATCAGAGCTAATTAGAGCAAAATCAGAGCTCAAAGAAAATAAACAGAGCTAATGCAAACAAGTAAATATGAACATGTCTTTCCCCTCTTGAAGACATGTGACTTCTCTCCTCTTTAATACCAAGCATCTGGGATCCTTGATGATTACTCTTTCTCCCCTTGAGTATTCTCTCCCCCTATAGATATGATCAAGCTTTGATGTGATCTCTCTCTCCCCCTTTGACATCAATTTCCAAGAAGGGTTTGGTCCTTGAGTCACAGAACAAAGCAACAAGTTGGATGTGATGCTGGTAAAGGATACGAATCATTGAGTGGAGCTGGTTTAAGAAGATTTGCAACGAATTAACTGAAAGATTTGCAATGATTTGGATGTAGGGAATGCAGAACAAATAGAAAGAAAAGAAATCTAGATGAAGTTTTTTTAAAGGGGAAACAAATATGCATGAGACAAATGCAAGAGCACAGAAAAGAACACACGAGAACTTCATCTAGAATTGGTCGGCGACAAAGTCACCTATGTTAGAGTGTATTGACTTAGGAGTCAAGTGAGATCACTTGATCATAGGTCATACTCATCGTTTAAGCTCAAAATGGGGTTACCATTTTTCGTTTAAGCATCTTGATGTATTCACATCTTGTCAAGTTGCTTTGACTCATGACTTGGAGTAAAGCTTCTCTAAGATGGAATAACATACCTTGGGCGGTGGTGTTGATCGTGATCATGTAGTTGAACTTATGTGGGTTGCTCAAGGTTGATGTAGCTCATCAAGAGTTGGGAGCACCACTTGGAATTTGAGTTCATCTACCTATGTGGGTTAGTTTTTGCAAGGAAAAGCACTTGTGTATCCAAAATGAAAATCAAGAAACTCAGCATGGAATTTTTGTCAAAGGATATGTTTGAATGGTTCCGTGCTTCCTTGTCTTCAACCACCATTGTGTAGAGACTTGGTGATGTACAGATTGCTCAAGATGTGAGTGAGTTGCAATCTCATAGACTTAGATTCATCCAAGTACCTACACGGGTTAGATAACATGCAAGGTGCAAATATATCCAAGACATAAGATCATCATAAGAGAAATATCAAGGATTAGTCATAGGCTCATGCCTTGCATGTATCAAATGGAGTTCCTACTCAAAATTTGAAGCATCAATGATGTTCAATTCACCTCTTAACCTGCAAAACACTTTCTCATGAAGTGGTTTAGTGAAAATATCTGCTAATTGCTTATCGGTGTGAACATGTTTAAGATTAATGTCCCCTTTGGCAACATGATCTCGAATGAAATGATGACGAACTTCAATATGCTTAGTTCAAGAATGTTTCACGGGATTGTGAGCAATCTTGATAGCACTTTCATTATCACAAAGCAATGGAACATGTTTCACATATATCCCATAATCTTTAAGAGTTTGGGTCATCCAAAGTAATTGAGCACAACATGAACCAGCGGCAATGTATTCCGCTTCGGTGGTGGATAAGGATACCGAGTTTTGTTTCTTGGAAGACCAAGACACAAGGGATCTACCAAGAAATTGACAAGTACCTGAAGTGGACTTTCTATCAACCTTGTCACCGGCATAGTCCGAGTCGGAGTAGCCAACAAGATTAAAAGAGGCCCTCTTTGGATACCAAATGCCAAAATTTGGTGTGTGGATTAAGTATCTCACTATCCTTTTCACGGCCTTAAGATGACATTATTTAGGAGGGGCTTGATATCGTTCACACATGCACACACTTAGCATAATATCGGGACGTGAAGCACATAGATATAACAATGAACCAATCATAGAGCGATAAACTTTTTGATCAACTGGTTCACCATCTTTGGTCAAATCAAGATGTCCACTAGTAGGCATGGGTGTAGTCATACCTTTGCATTCTTGCATATTGAACTTCTTGAATAAGTCCTTGGTGTACTTTGCTTGAGAGACAAATGTACCTTCCTTAGTTTGCTTGATTTGCAAACCAAGAAAGAATTTGAGTTCACTCATCATCGACATCTCAAACTTCTCCGACATTAGCTTTCCAAACTTTTCACTAAAGTGAGGGTTAGTCGAACCAAATATAATATCATCAACATAGATTTGGCATACAAATAGTTCTCCATTAACCCTTTTAGTAAAAAGAGTAGAAACAATTTTTTAAATTTCAAAGCTTTTTCAATAAGGAACTTGGTCAAGCATTTATACCACGCTCTAGGAGCTTGTTTAAGACCATAAAGAGCTTTGTGAAGCTTGTAAACATGATTAGGTTTCTTAGGATTAACAAAACCGGGAGGTTGCTTAACATAAACTTCCTACTCTATTTCACCATTTAGAAAAGCACTTTTAATGTCCATTTGGTACAAGGTGATATCATGGTGATTAGCATAGGCAAGTAAGATGTGAATGGACTCAAGCCTAGCAACGGGAGCATAAGTCTCACCATAGTCCATACCTTCGACTTGAGTGTAGCCTTGGGCGACGAGACGTGCTTTGTTGCGAACTACTTGTCCATCTTCATCTTGCTTGTTGAGAACCACCCATTTGGTACCGATAATGTTGTGGCTGTTGTCGGGCTTCTCAACCAATCTCCAAACTTGATTTCTCTCAAAGTTTTGTAGCTCTTCATGCATGGCGTTTATCCAATCCGGATCTTCCAAAGCTTCTTCAACCTTCATAGGTTCAATGCTAGAGATGAATGGATAGTGTTCACAAGAGTTAGCTAAATGAGTTTTAGAGCGAGTGATTCTCCCGGTTTGGATATCATTGTAGATTTTCTCGACGGGATGGTCTTTAGCAATTCTTGCTCGAACTCGTGAAAGCTTTTGCTTGGATCTTGGTTGAACATCTTCTTCATCTTCTTCTTCTTCTTGGCCTACTTCATTGTTGACGTTGTCGTTCTCTTGTCATGGTGGAGAAGGAGGTTGTTGGTGTTCATCTTGGTGCACTTCCTCGTTTTCTTCATCTTAGTGTGTCCCACTTGTGCATGCTTCCGTATCAACTCTTGGTTCACCTTGTCGTGAGGTAGAAGCTTCCACTTGGACGGAGGAGGTACTCTCCTTCACCTCCGTTAGACGAATCTTGCCAATAGACAAGTCTTGGATTTCTTCCGAGGGGTCTTTGTCTCCTACAGCAATTGGCAATTGCTCTACTTGCGAGCCGTTAGATTCATCAAACTTCACATCTACCGTTTCTTCAACCTTTCGGGTGAAATTGTTGTAGACACGGTATGTGTGAGAGTTTGAGCCATAACCAAGTAGAAAACCTTCATGAGACTTAGGAGCAAATTTAGAACGACGATGCTTATCAAGAATGTAGCACTTTGAGCCGAATACTCGAAAGTATCCAACTGGGGTTTGTTACCGGTGAGGAGCTCGTATGCCGTCTTGCCAAGTAGCTTGTGAAGATACAAGTAATTTGTTGCATGACAAGCTGTCTCAACCGCTTCCGCTCAAAAGTGCTTCGGCGTCTTGTACTCATCAAGCACCGTTCTCGCCATTTCGATGAGCGTCCGGTTCTTCCTCTCAACAACTCCATTTTGGTGAGGTGTGTACGTAGCCGAGAACTCATGTGAAATCCCTTCTTCGTCAAGAAAATTGTCCACATTTGCGTTCTTGAACTCCGTTCTATTGTCGCTTCGAACCTTCTTGATCTTCACTTCAAATTGATTTTGGGCCTTCCTAGTGAAGTTCTTGAAGATCTTTTGAACCTGCGATTTATCATCAAGAAAGAACACCCACGTAAATCTTGAAAAATCATCAACTATAACTAGACCAAAAGAATTTCCACCTAGACTTTTGTAGGCGTTGGGACCAAAAAGATCCATGTGAAGTAGCTCGAGTGGCCTCCTTGTGGTCATGATGTTCTTCACGGGATGCGTCCCTCCAACCTGTTTACCTGCCTGACAAGAGCTGCAAAGTCTATCCTTATCAAATATGACATCGTTAACACCAAAAATATGATTTCCTTTAATAAGCTTGTCAAGGTTTCGCATGCCTTTAGAGGATTTAGCGATGAAGCAAGTTCTAGGTTGAGCCTTTTTAGTGAAATCAACAATGTATAGATCACCTCTACGTATACCGGTAAAGACCATTTTATGATTATCTCCATGAAACACTTGGCAATCTACTTCAGTAAATAGGACATTTAAACCGAAATCAGCAAGTCTAGATACTGAAAGTAAATTGTATCCAAGAGATTCAACGAGCATGAAATTTTGTATGGAGCTATCATGTGATATGAGCTATCAAGAACCCATTCCTTTTCTCCTGCCATATATCTCATGTGATCGGTATATCCACTATCAAGAACCCATACCAAAGTGTCTCATTGCATCATCAAGATCAAAGTCACTATCATCATCCTCATCATAGTATCCATGTTCAACATCGTCATGTGGTGGATCAAATCCTAGAGAGGGTGATTCGTTAGAGTGAGTTTGACAATGATCTTCTTAATGAATTTTTATAGCTTCGGAAATAATATCACTAATCATTCCAACATCTCCTTTGGCACGCATAAGGTTTGTAAGCTCAAATAGACAATCACCAAACATAGGAGCACTGAAATTCATCTTACTCAAGGCAATAGACTTATGGAGAATTTCATCTAAATGTTTCAAGGAATTATTTGGAAAACGTTCCTCAAGAAATTTCCATATGGTGTAGGCACACTTAAGAGTAGGCAAACATCCAATCAACTTTCTAAGCAAGCCTCTAGTGATAAGTTCAACAGTTCTAAGATTGCGAATCATGTCAATTGACTCATCAAGGGTAGGATGCATAGGACCAATATGAGGTGCACAAGGGCTGTAATGTACTTGTTCAAATGATATTCATTGAAAATCACAAGCATCTCATTTTTCCACTCATGAAAATACTCTCCATCAAGTATAGGCACTCTATGTCTAAGAGGTGTCTAAACCAAAGCAATGGAGACCAAAGCTCTGATACCAATTGAAAGGATCGAGAAGAGGTGTCTAGGGGGGTGATTAGACACTTCTAGAGAAAAGGTGCAGTTTTTAAATTCTTTAAGTTGAAGTGGAGTTTTGGCACAAGATTAACAATCACAACACATATCAAGCAAGCATGCAAAGAGTATATGAGCAGCGGAAAGTAAAGCATGCAACTTGCAACAATGTAAAGGGATGGGATTGGAGTGTGCAAACGCAATTCGGAGACACAGAGATTTTTGAGCCATGGTTATGATAGGTGGTGCTATCGTACATCCACGTTAATGGATACTTAAACCCACAAAGGTTAATGGCTGCGCGAGTCCACGGAGGGCTCCACCCACAAAGGGTCCACGAAGAAGCAACCTTGTCTATCCCACCATGGCCGTCGCCCACGAAGGACTTGCCTCACTAGGGTAGATCTTCACGAAGTAGGCGATCTCCTTGCCCTTACAAAATCCTTGGTTCAACTCCACAATCTTGTCAGAGGCTCCCAAGTGACACCTAGCCAATCTAGGAGATACCACTCTCCAAGAAGTGACAAATGGTGTGTTGATGATGAACTCCTTTCTCTTGTGCTTCAAATGATAGTCTCCCCAACGCTCAACTCTGTCTCACAGAATTTGGATTTGGTGGAAAGAAGATTTGAGTGGAAAGCAACTTGGGGAAGGCTAGAGATCAAGATTCATATTGTAGGAATGGAATATCTTGGTATCAACACAAGTGTAGGTGGTTCTCTCTCAGAAAATGTATGCTGGAAGTGTAGGCACGTTCTGATGGCTCTCCCTTCGAATGAAGAGTGGGTGGAGGGGTATATATAGCCTCCACACAAAATCTAACCGTTACACACAACTTACCAATCTCGGTGGGACCGAATTGAGAAACTCGGTCAGACCGATTTAGCAAATCATGTGACCGTTAGGATTTTCGGTGGGACCGACATGCAACTCGGTAGGACCGATATGATTAGGGTTAGGGCATAACGTAAACTCGGTGGGACCAATTACTCAAACTCGGTGAAACCGATTTTGGTAATGGACACATAGAGGGTTGGTCAGGTAAACTCGGTGGGACCGATTCGCTCATCTCGGTCGGACCGAAACATTACAAAAAGGAAACAGAGAGTTTGCATTGTAATCTCGGTAGGACCGATTCGCTCATCTCGGTTTGACTGAAATGTTACGAAGGGAAACAAAGAGATTACAACCCCATCTCGGTGAGACCGAGATCCCTATCAGTGAGACCGATTTGCCTAGGGTTTGTGGCTGTGGCTATGACATCTGAACTCCGTGGCGCCGGATAGAAAGAATCGGTTGGGCCGAGTTGGACTTTTGGTTTGGGACATATATGGATATGAGAAGGTAGTTGAAGGCTTTGGAGCATATCGCTAAGCACTTTGAGCAAGCAAGCCATTAAGCAACACCTCATCCCTCCTTGATAGTATTGGCTTTTCCTATAGACTCAATGTGATCTTGGATCACTAAAATAGAAAATGTAGAGTCTTGTTCTTGGAGCTTGAGACAATCCTTTGTCCTTAGCATCTTGAAGGGGTTCCACATCCTCTAGTCCATGCCACTTCATTGTTGAACTTTTCTGAAACATACTAGGTAAAGGTGTTAGTCCAACAAGAGATATGTTGACATTAATTACCAAAATCACCCAGGGAGCACTTCTGCTTTCAATTTGCTATCGTATTGTGTGAGCATGTTGGTTGCATATTTACTCCATTCAAGGACATCCATTTGTTGTTTTTATTGTCTTTGTTTTTATTGTCCAAATGGATAGACAAGCATGCCTAAGAACCTTCTCTAGCTAACTATGCTCTTCTCGTCTCAAACTTTATTCATGCTACATCACAAAAATTGAACAATTCTTTTTCGGACCCTCCGAGTGAGGAGCACTCGGAGCCACAAATCCGTCAAGGACTGTTTTCCAAGACATTCTTGTGCATTTTGGTCAGACAAACTCACTCAAGCTCGATCCCACCGAAAGCACTAGACTGATCTAGGTTTTCACCTAGGTGATACCGATTAGAATGACTCGGTCCCACCGAGTTGCAATAACTGCACACAGTTTTGCATCTCAGCGCCACCGAACCATTCCATTCGGTGGCACCGACAGCACATGTTATATATTCAGCAGACCCGTACAGTTGAAAATTAATTCAAACCACTCGTGCTCACGCTCCATTGCTGCCACCCACTTGGTCTCCGAATCGTCGTCGTCTTCGCCTGTGCGCCTTCACCGAAGGTCTCCGTCACTGTCAATGGGAATCTCCACTACTGTTGCCGCCGTAGAGAATCGTCACGGAACTAGGGTACGATTCAATCTCCTCGTGTTATCCCCTTCCAATTCTAAGCACAAGGATGATACCATGTATCTTGCCACATTTGAAATCCTTCTATCCACAGAAAAGCTCCAATAGTTTAGATTCGAAGAAAAATTTTAGTGTTAGGTTTCTGCCGAACTCATCTCGGACCGACCAAAATGAAACTTTCGGTCCCACCGATTGGCTTTGGCCATTGCACTAAGTACAACTCAGTGCCACCAAAATGTACTAATCGGTGAGACCGATACTACAATCTTTGTGAAACCCTAGCATCTCGGAGCCACTGAACCACAACTCGTTTTGACTGATTTGTGTGTTTAGGCTCTATGTGTGCTTCGGTGTCACTGAGATGTTCATATTGGTAGCTCCAAAATGCTTTCTGCAGAATACTAAAACTAAAGTTTTGAATTTATTTTTAAAACCATCTGCTTTTTTGTGATGCTCATCCACTCTACACATGCCTATCAATTCACAGGGTCTGCTTCACAAGATGTCCGATGCAAGTGACAGCCAGAACAAGTCAGGAAGAGGTTAATCTCAGTGAGGGCACAAGCCCTAGTGGAAGCTAGGATGAGGGTAGCAGAAGCACTCCAAGCAATCTGCCTAAAGCTGCCACAAGAACAAGGAAGAAGAGAACCTTAGAAAGTGAGGATGAGGATTTTGTGGTTGAAGAAGAAGTCACTTCAACAAAGAAAAAAGTGCTAAAGAAAGAATATGGCACTATAGCTTCTACCAAGCCAGGTCTCAAGAAGAAAGGCCCTGCAAAGAGAGTTCCAATGTCTAAAGCAAAAAAATCTACACAAGTGACTACGACTTCCACTCTTGAACAATCAGATGATGATGAGGCTACTGTTGGGAACAATAAGAGAACTAGGAAGACCATTGCCAGAGTGATTGGCAGATCGTCTATAATGGTGGATGATGAAGAAGAGGAGGAAGAGGAACCAGTTGCACCTCCTGCCAAGACTCAAAAATTGACGTCTGATGTTATGAAGTCCGTCAACCCCTCAAAGCCCAAGCCCGAAGCTCCAGTTCCTGCTCCCAATAGATCAACTAGGAACATCCCAGCTGCTGAAAAGAATAAGGCCCTAGTGCCAGAAGTTCAAGAGGATGAAGAGCCACAAGTGCTCAGAAAGTTGAAGCCAAAGATTCCAGTTCATGATGATGGACATCCATTTGCTGAAAACATGAAGCTCGGGAAGATAAAGGACTGAGAGAATGGAGGAAAGTGGATCCATACTCAGTGTGTAGGAGAATACCTTGTGACTATCGTTTCCATACCAGAGAACAGAAAGATTTTTATGAGACGGTGTTGCTTGACAAGAAGCCCATCATAAGCAACATGAAATGGGTGGACTAGAAGTACATAGATGCAAATGGAGATTACTTCACCCCATGTTCATGAGAGCTTCAGGCTTACAGGAGTTGATGCTTTTGTTGGACAAAAACTTACAAAATGGAATGATGAGATGGTGATGCAGTTCTACTCCACAGCACCCTTTTATCCGGGTGGCGGAATTGTGTGGATGACTAAGGGAACAAGATACCAGTCATCTATTTCTGAGTGGGCTGCTCTATCAATTCCTTGGAAGAAGACGAAAATGACATTGATGTCTACGGGAAGCCTGGGATGGATCACAACACTATGGCACACATGTACAAGAGCATTCCTGACAAGGATTTGGACACACGCAAGTTTGGATCCATATACTATTTGCTTGCAGGTTTGGCCACCACAAACTACATTCTGAGGCACACCTTGTTGCCCAAATCTGGAGATGAGAGGATGCTTTGTGGCCACTCCATCAAACTGCTCCACTTTTTTGATGTTCCACAGAAGTTCAAAGTCATGAGCCTGATTGTTGAGACAATCAAAAGGACAGCTGCTGACCAGAAGAGGTCGTGTGGATATGCACCACAAATCCATATGCTTATCAACTCCAATGTTGGTACATGCACATATCTACTTGACAGAGAGCACCTTCCTCTTTGGCGAGAATTTGAAGATAATGAAGTAGTGATGGATTGTCACGCCCAAGATGCGACCCTATCCTAAAGGAACTCGAAGGTCCCACCAAGGATAGAAGCGCATCTTGAAGACGCTTTTGCAAGGTGGATATCATTACATCAACATTACATAATAGTGGGGATACAACCAAGACATACAATGCCACATGAATACAACAATACATCATATACAAGATCAACATCCGACTACGGATGAAACATAAACAGAAACTAAAACGACATCCACCCTTCTAGCCCAGGCTGCCGACCTGGAACCTATCCCCTGATCGAAGAAGCAGAAGAAGAACTCCAAAACAAGTAAACGTCGCTCTCGCGTCATGATCACCGCATAACCTGTACCTACAACTGTTGGTGTAGTAATCTGTGAGCCACGAGGACTCGGCAATCCCATTACCATGGGTATCAAGACAAGCGAAGCTTAATGGGAAAGGAAGGGGTAAAGTGGTGAGGTTGCAGCAGCGACTAAGCATATATGGTGGCTAACATACGCAAATGAGAGCGAGAAGAGATGCAAAGGAATGGTCGTGAAGCTAGCAATGATCAAGAGGTGATCCTGAACTCCTACTTACGTCAAGCATAACCCAAAACCATGTTCACTTCCCGGACTCCGCCGAAAAGAGACCATCACGGCTACACACGCGGTTGATGCGTTTTAATTCGAATCAAGTGTCAAGTTATCTACAACCGGACATTAACAAATTCCCATCTGCCACATAACCGCGGGCACGGCTCTCGAAAGTTTATAACCCGGCAGGGGTGTCCCAACTTAGCCCATCACAAGCTCTCACGGTCAACGAACGATATTCCTTCTCCTAGGAAGACCCGATCAGTCTCGGAATCCTGGTTTACAAGACATTTCGACAATGGTAAAACAAGACCAGCAAAGCCGCCTGATGCGCCGACAATCCCGATAGGAGCTGCCATATCTCGTTCTCAGGGCAACACCGGATAGGTCAGCCTACGAGTAAAACCATCCCTCGAGTTGCCCCGAGGTGGCCCTGCAGTCTGCCCGGTTCAGACCAGCACTTAAAGAAGCACTGGCCCTGGGGGGGCTAAAATAAAGACAACCCTCGGGTTGGCCGACCCAAGGGAAAGGTATAGGTGGTGGTGAGGCAAATGGTAAAACCAAGGTTGGGCCTTGCTGGAGGAGTTTTATTCAAAGCGAACTGTCAAGGGGGTCCCATAAATCACCCAACCGCGTAAGGAACGCAAAATCAAGGAACATAACACTGGCATGACGGAAACTAGGGCGGCAAGAGTGGAACAAAACACCAGGCATAAGGCTGAGCCTTCCACCCTTTACCAAGTATATAGATGCATTAATTAAATAAGAGATATTGTGATATCCCAACATAATCCTGTCCACCATGGAGCAATCTTCAACTTCACCTGCAACTACCTACGCTATAAGAGGGGCTAAGCAAAGCGGTAACATAGCCAAGCAATGGTTTGCTAGGAAGGGTGAAAAGGTTAGAGGCTGACATGGAAAATTGGGAGGCTTGAAGAACAAGTGATAGGTAGCGCAGCAAAGCGATAGAACGAAGCAACTAGCATTGATAGTAGTGAGATCCAAGGTGACGGTCATCTTGCCTAAAATCCCGCAAAGAAGAAGAACGAGTCCATGAAGACGACGAACGGATCAAGCCGAACCAAGCGTAGACGAACGAATCCTCACGATCGCAACGAAACAGGAACTATCTAGAAGAAGCACACAACATGGTAAACACACCGCACATAGACAAGACATGATGGTCAACCAAGTATGATGCAAGACAAGACTACATGAAGCTACTCATGGCAAGAGATGATGCAAACAAGAGCAACACATCAAGGCAAGTTTAAATGAGGGCGGGAACAACATATAACAATTCCGGTAAGTCCTCATATGCAAATTTAGAAATTGGTCCAGAACTGAATAAACCTTATGTTCAATTTGTTAAACAGAAAGTTAAGATGCACCACGATGAACTACACGAAATTCTAGTCAAGTTACATATAAAGTTCATTTAATTCAGAGCTACGACCTAGAAGATATGAGCAAAACAAGATAAGCATGTCATTGATGCAAAAAGCATTCAAACATCCAGCAAACAGATCAAAACATGGATGCAACAAGGTAACATGAAATTACATGCAAAACTAAGCAAGTTTCATATAGAGCACACTCAAAACGGAGCAACGGTTCAACACATACACATGAAACAAGCTTAAAGGACAAGCTGTCCAAACCAGCAACTAGGCATCTAGCAAGCATCAAAACAATATGCTACAGCATCTCAACGTGAAAACAAAAGGCATGGGCACTAAGTACAGGTAAAGCATGACAAAACATGAACACTGAGCTATCTCCATAAAACACAATAACATGCTCAAAAGGACATGGCAAGATTGCAAATAATAATAGTTTCAGACTTAGCAGAAAATAACATCAGGTTGCAATGTTTAGAGCTATCAAACAACATGGTACAATAATCTATCATGGCAAACAAAGGCACGGAACGCTAGCACTAAAGACAAAGAACACAACTCCCCTAATGAACTAATTCTAAAGATCAACAGAAAAGATGGTAGAATCCATGCAAACATGGCAAATGATATGACAGATTTAGACATGGCAAGAACAACAATAAGTAGGCATATTGGTGAGCTTGTACCACTCACCAGAGAGCAATAAATGGCATGAAAAGGTGATAAACAGTAAGAATACATGTTTATTAAGCTAAGAATGGCAAGAGCAAGTTCATAGGGTGCATGGATCACCAACAACAATCATGGCAACATTGAACTTAATGTTAACAGGCTGACAGCAACATTATTTAGCAAGTTTGGAGCAAGATAACAACATGTTACAATAGACTATAAATGCAACCAGGGGCATGTAAGGATAGAGCATGACATTTAAAACAAAACATCCTTAGTGAACATCTCCAGATTATGCATAGAATGACTTGTAGCAGCAGGTTTACATAGCATCATGATATAGTAGATTCAGACATGCAAAACAGTAACAGCAAGTACCCTACTTCACGAGCTCGATGCACTCACTAAAATACTCACAAAAATACATGGATGGCACCACAGTAAATATGGCATGTTGTAACTCATAACACATGTAGACATCAAGCTCATAGGATGCACACACAAAATGCAACGAAAAAGACAAATCATCAAGTTATAACAGTTTCAGCTGGTTAACATCATATAGCACTCTTTCAACGATTATTAGAGCATCAAGATGAACTCAAAAAAGCATGGCACAATGGAACTAAATGAAGAGCATCTCATGATGAACACTTTGATATATTACACGCACAAAACGGAGCAGCACACAAGAAGTAAAGGCATGGCAAACAGTGCATCAGAATGTTAGAAAACTGGGACTTAGCAGATTTTTAACCTCCTGGAGAAGTGGACAGGGAGGTACGGGGATGACCAGATCCGGGATGGGGCTCATGTTTGGATCGTCGAGGACGCGGTGCTCCGGTGGTTTTCCGGCAAGGCGGAGAGGGGAGAGGCGCGGGTCGACGGGGACGCGGCTGGTGGCGCCCGATGGCGGCGGTCGCCGGCGGTGGCGGCACAGAGGCCGGCGGCGGGGTCGGGCGGAGCTCCGAGGCGGCGAGGGAAGAGGCGCGCCGGTAGGCGGAGGGCGCGGAGGCTCCGGCAGGAGGCGGGAGGCGGACGGCGGCGCTTGGGGAAGCGCGCGGGGTGGCCGCCGACGGGCGACACCGAGGCGAGGAGCGGGGGCGACGCGGTCGGCGGCAGGACGGCGGAGCACACCGGCGCTCGGGGCGGCGGCGCGGGCGAGGGCGTCCCGCGGGCGGACGGCGGCGGCGGATCGGGCCGGACGGGCCCCGCATTGGCCCGGCGGGCCGCGCGGGTGCGGGAGAGAGAGAGGAGGCGACGTGGCGGTGCGTGAGCGGAGGAGGGAGGCGGTGACACTGATGTGGCGGCCCCGGATTGGTACGGGCAATGTGGAGGCGACGGTGGACGTGTCCGGCCGCCAGGCAAACATGCCCGGCGGCGCGAGGAGGGAGAGGGCTAGGGTTTTGGACCCGTATTTGGAGGAGGGGTGCACGAATTTATAGGTAGAGGGAGCTAGGAGACTCCAAATGGAGTGCGGTTTTCGCCCACATGATCGTGATTGAACGACCGAGAGTATGGAGGAGGTTCGGATGGGTTATTGGGCCACTTTTGAGGGGTGTTGGGCTGCACACAAAAGAGGCTTTTATGGTTACCCGGTTAACCGTTGGAGCATCAAACGACCTCCAAATGGCACGAAACTTGACAGGCGGTCTACCTGTGGTATACCAAGGCCGCTTGGCAAACCTCGATCCGTTCTGAGAAAGTTTAACACCCACTCATAACAAGAGACAAAAGGGGAATGCCGGAGGACATACGAGTGTCGGATTGCAAAACGGACAACGGGGAAAAAGCTCAGAGGCATGAGACGAACATGTATGCAAAATGAGATGCACATGATGACATGATAAAATGCAACACGCAAGCAAATGACATGGCAATGACGGCGAATAACTGGCAGACACCTGGCGCATCGAATCCGGGGCGTTACATGGATGCTTCACATCCAACTTCAGTTGAGGCTCAAGAGAAGGCAGAGGCAGCAAAAGAAGCAAAGGCAGCAAATGTACCCAATGCTTCAATAGTCAATCTCAAATCAAAGCAAGACTAGTTGAAATATCTACTAGAAGCAACACTAAGGATTGAGCAAAGTCTGGCCAACTTAGCCAAGAACCAGGAGATCCTAGAGCGGATAGTGTAGGACAAAATGTACAATCTTGATGTCAAGGTCACAGAGATACAGTATATTGTGGAGAACCTGATATGATGCTGAAGATGGCAATGAGGACACTACCACTGAGAGGTTTTAGATAGTGCCAAGGGTACCTAGGTCTTCAGTTGTGCCGGTAGAAGACACCGGGACTACCCACTCTACACCTGTCGCCACTGCTACAGTGTCACCCCCAGTATCAACACCACCAGCTCAGTAGACATCATCTAAAGCATTTGCAGACGCAGTTCTCTCAATGCCATATACGCACACTGGAGAAACAAGCCAGAAGACCCCTTCAGGAGGTCCTAGAGATTGTGCCTAGAGTGTCGTATAGCACTATACTTTTTCAAGCTTTTTGGTAACTTGTTCCCTAAGGGGGAGAAAATGTATAGATCATAGGCTTCGAGAGAGAGTGTCTCGTTCTTTTGCTCGTTTGTTTTTATTGCCAGTTGCTACTTTGTCCGTTTGGTTTGTGCTACTTATTATTTTATGCTCATGAGATACTTTGTGTGGTTGTGTGATTGATCATACTATGTTTAATGTGTGATTCATGCTTATCTCTATAATTTGTTGTGTACAATCATTCACTTATGTATTTGGTGATGCATGCATGTTATTTCACTCTTATCATTTTGTGCGCTCCACCAAGATGTATGTGACATGGAAAAGTGACCCATGATCCTAATCAATTGTGCATTTGCGTTCAAAGAAAATTTTAAATAATGCAGAAATTTAGGGGGAGCTCTTGCTTATCACATACTTCTGCAATCAACGATGTATTTCACTCATTTTATCATTTGTCGAAGCTTTGATCTATATGTTGTCATCAATTACCAAAAAGGGGGAGATTGAAAGTGCAACTAATCCACTGGTGGTTTTGGTAATTCATAACAACATATAGCTCATTGAACTAATATCCATTCAAAATAAATATTTTAGGAAGTTCAATGAATGGCATGGCATGGACTAGAGATGTGGACCCCACAAAATGCTCAGGATAAATATCGGCATAAGCTCAAGACTCTTCATCTTTATTTTAGTGATCCAAGATCACATTGAGTGTGTAGGAAAGCCAATACTATTAAAAGGGGATGAGGTGTTGCTTAATGGCTTGCTTGCTCAAATGCTTACTGATATTGATCCAAAACCATTAGCCACTTTATCCATCCAAATATGTCAAAATCCAAAAGTCCAACTCGGCCCCACCGATTCTTTCTACCTGGAGCCACCGAGTTCATATGACATAGCCACAGCCAGAAACCCTAATAGTTCGGTCTCACCGATACGGATCTCGGTCTCACCAAGATGGCCCTGCCAACACTCTATTGCTTGTTGCATTTATTTCGGTCTCACCGAGTTATGCAATCAGTCTCACCGAGTTGGCTTGACAGATTCTCTATTGCTTATTGCTTCACTTCGGTCTCACCGAGTTGATGCAATCGGCGCCACCAAGATGATGTTTGTCCTAAGCCATAGCACATCTGTCCCACCGAGTTGTTCTAGTCAGTCCCACTAAGATTCCTAACATTCACATTTTTTAATTGGTTGGTGCCACCGAGTTTAACCATTCAGTCCCACCGAGATGAGTCAAATGTGTGTAATGGTTGGATTTTGTGTGGACGCTATATATACCCCTCCACCCCCTTCTTCATTTGTGAGAGATCCATTAGAACGTGCCTACACTTCCACTGCTCATTTTCTGAGAGAAAACCACCTACTCATGTGTTGAGATCAAGATATTCCATTCCTACTATCTGAACCTTGATTTTTAGCCTTCCCCAAGTTACTTTCCACTCAAATAATCTTTCCAACATAGCCAAATCTGAGAGAGTTGAGTGTTGGGGAGACTATGATTTGAAGCAAAAGAGCAAGGAGTTCATCATCAACACACCATCTATTACCTTTTGGAGAGTGGTGTCTCCTAGATTGGCTAGGTGTCGCTTGGGAGTCTTCGTCAAGATGTGGAGTTGAACCAAGAAGTTTGTAAGGGCAAGGAGATCGCCTAATTCGTGAAGATCTACCAAAGTGAGGCAAGTCCTTTGTGTGCGATGAGCACGGTGGGATATAGGGCTGGAATTTGAGCCGAGTCGAGCGAGCTCGGCTCGACTCGCTAGAGCTCGTTTCGTTAACGAGCTAGCCCGACTCAACTCGTTACTATAACGAGCTCAAATACAAGATTGGCTCGACTCATTTAGCTTGTTAAGCTTGTTATAGTATGAACATAAAATCTTAGGAATATGATTAAAAAATATTAATTGGGAATGTAACATGTACATATGAAGCATGTACAATGTTCAGAAACAATCGTAACTAGCTTAACTTTCAATTGTTTGTACCATCAACATGTTAGTAAGTCAATAACTTGTACATGACCACAATAATTAGCAAGTCGGTAACATGTACATGACCACAATTCCACATACAATGGTACATAACCACAATAATCAATAAGTTAGCAACATGTACATGACCGGAGAGGTGGGTTTACGCGGCACTGCTGCTGTCACGAACTCTTGATTCAGAAATACATGACACGGGAAGGGGATCGACATACTGGTCTCTTGCTATTGTGGTGTGTGTGTGTCCTAGGTGGTTGGGCCTAGTGTTATGCAGATGGACCCTGTGTTGTGCCTATGTGACTAGCCTGGGATGCAAGGAGGTGCTGGGTGGGTGAGTTTTATACCGAGCCTAATGAGGTACACGAGAACTCATGAACTTGGCTCATTTAACTTGATCTATAAACGATCTTAAAATAAAGCTTGGCTCGACTCGTTAGTCTTCGACTTCGAGTCGATTTGAGCCGAGTCACGAGCAACTCGTTTAGCTCGCGAGCTTCGAGCTTTTTTTCCATCCCTAGTGGGATAGACAAGGTTGGTTCTTCGTGGACCCTTCATGGGTGGGGCCCTCTATGGACTCGCGCAGCCGTTACCCTTCATGGGTTCAAGTCTCCATTAGCGTGGACATACGATGGCACCACCTATCATAACCACGCCAAAAAAACTCCGTGTCTCCATTGCGTTTGCCTTCTCCAAACCCTTCACTTTACCTTCATATGCAATGTTTTACTTTCCGCTGCTATACTCTTAGAATTGCATGTGTAGGTTGATTGCTTGACTTGTGCTAATTGCTAAAATCTGCCCACAACTAAAATTAGGAAAATGATAGATTTTTATTCAGTCAAGTAGTCTAATCACCCCCCCACCCCACTAGACATACTTTCGATCCTACAACAAGGACCACTATTGTCAAATCAAATTCAACTAAAGTAGGAAAGACAAACACCTGCCAGCCACTTTATGTAATACAAGTTACATGTCAATCATGGAACCGGTCTATTGTTCTCTTGTAAGTGGACAAGTAAAGTTAGTCCGTGCCACTTCATCACACAATACCGCCAAATCCAAATAAGAGAAGGGAGGTAAGAACTCTAAACATCAATGCCCACAACCAATTTGTGTTCTACTCGTGCATACCATCTACGCATAGACCTAGCTCATGATGCCACTGATGGGGAACATTGCATGGAAAACAAAAAAAATCCTACAAAACACCCAAAGATCTATATATGGAGATGCTAGGAACCAGAGGGGGGGTGTGTACGTACCCTTGTAGACCTAAAGTGTTGATGATATAAAGATCATGGTTTATGTAGTCGTACTCGCGTCGTGATCCAATCCGATCCAAGCACCGCACGTGCGGCACCTCCGAGTTTAGCACACGTTCAGCTTGGTGACGTCTTCTCCTTCTTTATCCAGCAAGCGAGGGAGAAGTGGTAAATGTGATCGAAACCAGAACGACGGCGTGGTGGTGGTGGTGGCAGTGGAACACAGGTAGGGCTTCACCTAGCGCTGACAGAACATGGAGGAGGAGTAACGGGAGGGAGACGAGACAAGGATTTTGTGTAGCCATCCCCATTTGCCCCTCCCCTCTTTATATAGGGGTGAGAGAGGGCCACCCAGCCCTTGTCCCCTTCCCCAAGGAGAGGGGGCAGCGGCTGGGGGTGGAGTGTCCTCCAAGCTAGGTGGAGGTGCCTCCACCCCTAGGGTTTGACTCCCCAGGCGCATGGGCCATGTAGGGGCTGGTTCGCTTGGCCAAATAAGGCCAGGATGTAACACCCACGATGTGGCTCTATCTCCCACGTGTCGAGGCACGGCTTAGAGGCATAACCGCATGGTGGTTTTGTCGCAAGAAGGGTCATCTTCAAACAATCCCATGTAATGAACAAGAATGGGATAAAGAGTTGGCTTACAATCGCCACTTCACACAATGAACATATAATTCATGCATCATTCAGAGTACACACATAGTCCGACTATGGATGAATCCAAAAGAAAAGAAGATAACCCAACTGCTAGATACCCGATCGTCCCAACTGGGCTCCACTACTGATCAACATGAAATGAAACATAGCAACGACCAAGACCTTCGTTGTGCTCCCATTTGAGCTCGGTTGCAACACCTGCACTGGTATCATCAGCACCTGCAACTGTTGGTAGTATCTTGTGAGTCACGAGGAATCAGCAATATCAAAATCAGCGAGATCAAGACTATTTAAGCTTAAGGGTAGGACCAGGTAAGGAGGTGGAGTTGCAGCAAGCACTAAGCAAATATGGTGGCTAACATACGCAAATAAGAGCGAGAATAGAAGCAACGCAGCGGTCGTGAAGCTAGAAGTGATCAAGAAGTGATCCTGAAACTACTTACGTTCAACCATAACACAAACCGTGTTCACTTCTCGGACTCCGCCGAGAAGAGACCATCACGGCTACACACGCGGTTGATGCAATTTGATTAAGTCAAGTGTCAAGTTCTCTACAACAGGATATTAACAAATTCCCATAGGCCACATAACCATGGGCACGGCTTTCGAAAGTTTATACCCTGCAGGGGTGTCCCAACTTAGCCCATCACAAGCTCTCACGATCAGCGAAGGATATTCCTTCTCCCGGGAAGACCTGATCAGTCTCGGAATCCTGGTTACAAGACATTTCGACAATGGTAAAACAAGACCAGCAAGACCGCCCGAATGTGCCGACAAATCCCGATAGGAGCTGCACATATCTCGTTCTCAGGGCACACTGGATAAGTCAAGCTATGAGTAAAACCAACCCTCAAGTTTCCTCGAGGTTGCCTCGCAGGTTGCTCGGTTCGGACCAACACTCAGAGGAGCACTGGCTCGGGGGGGTTTAAAATAAAGATGGCCCTTGAGTCTATAGAACCCGACGGAAAGGTATAGGTGGTAGGTAGGCAAATGTAAACCAAAGTTGGGCCTTGCTGGAGGAGTTTTATTCAAAGCGAACTGTCAAGGGGTTCCCATAGACCCAACCACGTGAGGAATGCAAAATCAAGGAACATAACACTGGTATGATGGAAACTAAGGCGGCAAGAGTGGAACAAAACACCAGGCATAAGGCCGAGCCTTCCACCCTTTACCAGGTATAGAGATGCATTAACTAAAATAAGAGATATTGTGATATCCCAACATAAACATGTTCCACCTCTGGTGAACTGAAAGCTTGTTTCAGATAGTAAACTGAAAGCTTGTTTGGCAACTCTCTTGTTAGGCGAGTCAATACACCTCCTCCTCCTCTCCTCCTAGGAGACTCCTAGGCGGCTCCACCGCTGGTGGCCACTCCGGCCCCGGCGTCCACCACCCTGGCCGCCCAATGGCGCCTCCACACCTTGACTTTGCTAGAGGTAAAGCTTTTCGGCTTGGCATGCGCCAAAAGTTTGGTCATCCAGTGGTTTTCTCTCCTGGTTTTCGCCAGCGTGAGTTCAAGCTTGTAGTCTCTTTCGGTCGCGCGTGCTTTCGCCTGGATTGTCACACTGTGAGCATTGTGCTTCACTCTTGCTTTGGTGGTTACCCTCAAGGCTTTAGGGTTAAGTTTCTCCGGGACCGTTCGTTTCAGTTTTCGGTTGCCTCCAAGTCTGTGGGTTTTGAACTCTACAATAGTGGCCGCATTTCTGAGAGGGATTTTGAGATGGTTTTTAGCCTCTGGGGTGAAGGTGGTCCTAATTGGCGTCGTGAGGAGCGTTTGTTCTATCAAGAGGAGCAAAATTCATGGTCCTTTGTTACCAGAGGGCCTCCACGTTCTTCCTCCCAAAGCAGCTCCGGCGATCGCCGGAGGGAGTTCGACCACCGTGTCTCAGTTTTCCAACGGCTGGCGGGGTTACCGGACTCGTCTCCGGATTTACAGGTAACTGATATTGATGAAGGGTGCATTGAGTGTAATTCTACACCTCCGATCAATGATCGCATGGTTCAGGGGGATGAGGGCGCGATCTCTGGATCTTCAAATTCGGCCATTACTTGTTACGGTTGTGGCAATTTGGGCCACATGGCTTGGGCCTGCCCTGAACCGCGTCTGACCGGGCTATGGCCATTTTTTCGGGTGGCTTCTTTTCCCACCCCCCCCCCCATCTGAGGCCTGGGCCCCTGGGGTGGTGGAAGACTGGTTCTCGGCCGTTGGCCCAGCCAAGCCGGCGATTCGAGCTTCCTCTTTTAGGCAGCTCTGTGATGGCATGTTCCCTAATTTTCAGCCAAGATTCCCTCTTGCCTCTTCGTCTCCTCCCCTGCCTTCCACTGTTCAACCTCGGGCTCGTCTTCCTTCCCCATTGCAGTCTTCAGAGCCTTCTGCCGGCGCAGAGCTAACCATGGCAAACATTCCGTTTGATCCTCAGCCTTTTGTTCCCCATGGTTTCAATATTCTCAATGTTGAAGGCCGTAATGGTGTGGCCAGGGTGGTTCTCCCCCACCATCAGAAGCGCCACGAGGACTGGGCCATCGTCACCATTGAGCCGCTTCCGAATGAGGTACTTTTTCCAAATGTGCAAGAAGTTCTTGATGAGTTCTTTGCGGATGTTCAGCAAGTGCAAATAAGAGAAATGCAGCGCTGTCCTCTGGGGGAAGCTTATGTGCGATTTGTCAATCCAAGAGACAGAGATAGGTTAGTGCTGCAGAGTCCTCATCAGTTTGGAGATGTTTTCATCACTTTCCATAACCATGATAATGGTCGCAACTGCCGAAGAACACAGTTTAATAGAACAGTTTGGCTGCTCTTCCTTGCGGTCCCGTTTGATTTTCGCAATTCTGAAGATATTGCCAGGGCCATCAGTCATTTTGGGCGCCTTGTTTCTTGGGAGAATGACCCTCTTCATATGGGTAGAGTGATTGCAAAAGCTAAAGTTAGAGATCTTGAATCCATCCCTAAAAGTGTCAGGTGGTCTGAAGGTGAAGTCCTAGATGAAGATGCTTGGTCCTCTTCAGTGGAAATTCTTCTGCAACAGTTGATGGGTAGGGCCCCAGCAGATGAGGATCCAATACCACCTGCCAATATTGACCCTCACCCTCTACCAGGACAAAACAATGCTCTCCCTGGTTTTCATTTTAATCCTCAGCCTATTCAGCAAGATGACATGGATGCAGAGGAGGGTCACTGGGCTCTGCAGCCCCCAGTTGGTAATAATGTTGAACCTCAAGATGCTTTTGAAGGTGTTCATCAAGAAGAAATTGCTTGGGCTGATGGGGAAGAGCTCCCACCACCCTTGGAGGGCCACAGCAGCATCACAACAACTATCTCCCTGTCTGAAGGTTTGTCTTCACATGCAAGTGAGGAAGTAAATCAACTTCCACCTATGTTGCAGATACAGGGCAATGGCCTTGAGCTTTTGATGCAGGACTACCAAGAGGAGGAGCAGGATGTTCATGCCATCCCAGCTCCTCAGGCTTTGGCAGCTCCTCAGGAAGTTATACTGCCAACAATTCCTGAGGTGGTCCCTCAGATTCAGCCTGTCTTGGAGGAAGTGTTCCAACCTTCTGAGCCGATTACTGGTAACAGTACTATTGTCCCTCAGGATCTGTTAGTGGACCCTTGCAGAGACACTCATGCTGGTAAAGAGCCAGTAGGCCATGACAAGGAACCTTTTCAGTTCACAGCTGTAGATTTGGTTGGGGAAGCAGGTGCTAGCTCTCATTCAGTGAACCCACTGCTTCTGGACCCTGCTGGGGATGAAAATGATAGCAAAAAAGGTAACTGGATTGCACAAATTGAAGAGCACTTTCAGTTTGCACCCTCATTACTTGGTTTGAAATCAATTCAGTTAAAGGCTCTAGCTAATAAGGATACTATTCTGTCAGAGGAAGGCCTGGTAATTTGGAAAGAGCATTTTGCTCAAAAGCCTTTGGAGGGTGTGCCTTCTCTTGCAGTTCAAGTTCCAGTAAGTTGGTTCAATTTTATTGTGCATCTTCTAATGACACCAGACAAGTTTAACTGGACAATCCATATGCTTAAATCTCCTTTGTGGGAATTACTTGTTGAAGTAGAGGGCACTGAAAATTCTTATATGTTTCACATTCATGATAAATGCACTGCTACTAAGGTTCCTGCTTGCAAACAGCTCATGGATCATTCCCATCAGCAGGATACAAACAAGGAAAATGAAGGAGATTCCTCCAACCAGCAGGACTTGGATTCCTTGGCCCTTCTTCAACCTTTTGGGGCTGAAAATTCAAAGAAAAGAAGGGGAGGAAAGACACCTCTTGTAGAAACAGAGGTAAGGAGGAGTGATAGGATAAAAAAAAGACAATGCTGGGTTTAAAAGAGGTTCTTGCTCTAATAATAAGTGTCTGCCTTGTAATGCTGCTCCACCAGTTATTAAAAAATCAGTGGTTAAGAATCTCACATCCTCATTTTGCAAGGTTGCTGATCATGAGTTGGAAGGGAAGCTCTCCAAGAAACCTAAGAGAAGGATGGGAGAGGACTTGGCTGGGGTGATCCCATCAAAGGAGGACAGGCAGGACAACCCCAATAGTGTTTAGATGACCACATTAAAAGATCTTGTGAAGGAGAGGGAGGGGTTTTATGTTTTGGACTGTATGAATGTTCCTTTTGGTTGTACTTGCACCCTATGGGCCCTCTGGACTTATTGTAATAGCTCATGTTCTTCTGCCAGTGCATTTTGCTTCTCTATCTCCATATGGGTATTTTCATATCTTGCTGTGCTGTGGTTGATGTGGATCCTGTACATGCTCAATGTGCTTACACTGCTGTCTGGTTGGACTGAATTCCTTGGGTTCTGGCCAAGTGATGGTGCTTGGTCCCTGGATGTTCTCCTATACTGTTTCCATGAATAGTCAAAATAGAAGCTGGAATATACTAAACTGGAACATTAGAGGAATTAACTCACCTGAGAAATGGCTTGCTCTAGGGCAAAAATTGAGGAAAGTGACTGTGCCATCCTGTGTCTTCAAGAAACCAAGAGGGAGCATTTTGATGCTGCTTACATTAAGAACTTTTGTCCCAACAGGCTCAATAAATTTGCCTTCCTGCCTTCAATTGGAGCTTCTGGAGGCCTTCTAATCACATGGAATGGTTCTCTGTTTGAGGGAGAGGTCATCTTTCACAATTCATACTCTCTCTCAATTAGTTTCACTAGTCTTCTATGCAACCAATCCTGGGTCCTAACCAACATTTATGGGCCATGTGTGCAAGCAGAAAAAATGGAGTTTATTAATTGGTTCTCCAACATTCATATGCCAATAGACACAAATTGGATTCTAGTTGGTGATTTCAACTTTATTAGGGATCCTTCTGACAGGAATAGGCCTGGTGGGGATGTTAATGAAATGCTTCTTTTTAATGAGGCTATCAGCAATCTGGGTTTAATTGAGCTCCCTCTTCATGGAAGAAAATATAGCTGGAGTAACATGCAACAGAGTCCTTTGTTGGAAAAGTTGGATTGGTTCTTCACCTCTGCCTCTTGGATGACCACTTATCCTGATACAGTTGCAATGCCTCTTTCTAGGCCTATATCAGATCATCTTCCATGTGTTATCAAAATTGGGACTTCAATCCCAAAGGCAAGGGTCTTCAGATTTGAAAATTACTGGCTAAAACACTCTGACTTTAAAGAGGTTGTTACTACAGCTTGGAATATTCCTGTGGGTCATCTGGATGCAGCAAAAAGCATAAATGCAAAGTTCAAAAATCTTAGAAGGGCTTTAAAACTGTGGGCCAAGAACCTGTCTTGCCTAAAATCCAAAATTGCTGCCATTAATGAGGTTATCTTCTTGTTTGACCTGTTTGAGGAATTCAGAGATTTGGGAGATTTTGAATGGAATTGCAGGGTTATCCTAAAAGAACAATTGCTATTGCTACTGAAGAACCAACAAATCTATTGGAAACAGAGAGGTAAAATCAAAGGTGTTAAGTTTGGTGATGAAAATACCAAATTTTTTCATACAAAGGCTTCAATAAATCATAGGCATAATCACATTGCTATGCTTAGAAATGAGGATCAGGTGGAAATCACAGACCATGCAGGTAAAGTTGCCCTGCTGTGGAATGCCTTCAAGAGCAGACTAGGAAGGTCAGAGCAAACCACCATGCACTTTGATTTGCATTCTCTTCTGCAACATCAAGCCACTCCTTCGGACTTTGAGCAGCTGGAAATCCCTTTCACTGAGGAAGAAATCAATGACGTTGTTAAACATTTGCCCACTGATAAGTCTCCTGGTCCAGATGGATTTAACAATGAGTTTTTTAAGAGCTGTTGGGATATTATAAAGCCTGATGTCACTAGACTGATTCATGAGTTCTATGCTGGACAAATTTCTCTTGAGAGCATCAACTCCTCCTTCATAACTCTAGTTCCCAAGGGGCCTTCTCCCAGTACTGCTAATGATTTCAGACCCATATCTCTGCTCAATTGCTGCCTCAAGCTCATTACCAAATTGCTTGCCAACAGGTTACAGAAAGTAATCCTCAAAATGGTGCATATAAATCAGTATGGTTTCCTTAAGGAAAGAGCTATTCATGACTGTCTTGGTTGGGCTTATGAGTACCTTCATGAATGCCATAACTCTAAGGAGGAAATTGTTGTGCTAAAGCTAGATTTTGAAAAAGCTTTTGACCTCATTGAGCATTCTACAGTTATTGATATCCTTAGGGCAAAGGGTTTTGGGGAAAGATGGATTGGATGGATTAAAATGTTGTTTACCTCTGCTTCATCACAAGTGTTACTTAATGGCATTCCTGGAAAAAAGTTTTATTGCCTCAGAGGTGTGAGACAAGGGGATCCTCTCTCTCCCCTTCTTTTTGTGTTGGCTGCTGATCTACTTCAATCAATCATGAACAGGGCAATGAACTTGGGCCTTCTCATTCCTCCTTTGCAAGTTCAGTCATGTCCAGACTTCCCCATAGTACAATATGCAGATGATACCATGATTCTCATGCAAGCTGATGCCCCACAACTCCATTGTCTTAAAGCACTTCTTCACACATTTGCAGATGCTACAGGGTTAAAGGTGAACTACAACAAATCCAATCTCATACCAATCAATGTGAGTGATGAAAAAATGGAAATTTTGACTGGTACTTTGCACTGTTTGAAAGGATCATTCCCCATCAATTATCTGGGCATGCCCTTAGGACTTCAAAAGCCAACAGTGGAGCAGTGTTTGCCTTTAGTAAGAAGAATTGCAAAAAAACTAGTGGGCTTATCTTCTTTTATGACTCTTGCTGGAAGGTTACTGCTGGTCAAATCAGTGCTAAGTTCTCTTATTATTTACTTCATGGGCTGTCTTGATGTTCCTATAACTATCAAAAACCAGGTTAACAAATATTTGAGACACTGTCTTTGGAGGGGACCAGATTTGGAGGATCACAGACCAGCTTTGGTAGCTTGGTCCACTGTTTGCAGGCCTAAAAACCAGGGAGGCCTTGGAGTTATGAATATCTTTGTACAAAACCAAGCCCTACTGCTCAAGAATCTACACAAGTTCTACAATAGAGAAAACATTCCTTGGGTAAATCTCATCTGGGAAGCTTATTATGACAATGGCAACCTACCAGGACAGAAATGGGAAGGGTCTTTCTGGTGGAAATGTAACCTCCGGCTCATTGATAGTTACAAATCCATGGCAAGATGCACAATAGGGGATGGTAAATCTGCTCTGTTTTGGTCTGATCTCTGGCACACTTCTTGTCTGAATCAATTATTACCTCATCTTTACTCCTTTGTCAGAGATCAGAACCTCTCAGTGCAATCTGTGCTTATGTTTGAATACTTGGAAGATTTATTTCACCTACCTTTGACCCAGGAGGCTTTTCTGGAACTTGAAATAATGGAAGAAATTTGTGACAACCTCAAAAGATCTGCTTCCAATGAGCACTTGGATACATGGAGTTATATGTGGGGAAATAGCACCTTCTCAGTGGCCAAAGCCTACAAAATTTTGATAGGTGTACAAATTGTTCCAGCTCAGTTCAATTGGATTTGGAAATGTTCTACCCAACCAAAGCACAAGGTTTTCTTTTGGAGGCTTCTTCATGATAGGCTAAACACCAGGAATCTGCTAAGAAGGAAATCTTTTCATCTGGAAAACTATAATTGTGCTACACTCAATTGCCAGCAGGAAGAAACTCTGCAGCACCTCTTCTGGACCTGCCCTTTTGCTTCTGCTTGTTGGGATATTCTCTGCCCTAACAGACAAAGGAACCTCACCATCATGGAAGCCATTCCAGATTTAAGGAACAACATACCCCAACCTTTTTATATGGAGATCATTATCATTGCATCTTGGGCCATTTGGATAGTCAGGAATGATAAGATTTTCAATAGCATTCCAACCAGCATTCATAGATGGAAGTTCATTTTCCTCATAGAATTGCACCTGCTCAAGTTCGGAATTAAGGACAAGTTTTCAGATTCTTTCTGTTCCTGGTTGGACACTCTCGTCCTGTAGTTCTTAGAGTTTTCTTAGTTTGTTTTTAGTTTCTTCTTCTCCTTTTCTAGTTTTAGTTTTTAGTTCTAGTTTTTTAGAGTTTTTCTTTTGTTTAAGGGCTTCTCTCAAGCCTTCCTTGCTTGTACATTGCTGTTTGTGATAATATAAAAATTGCAGTGGGGTTTTGCCCTACTGTGTACAGTCAAAAAAAATAAACATGTTCCAACATGGAGAATTCTTCAACTTCACCTGCAACTAGCAACACTATAAGAGGGGGCTGAGCAAAAGCGGTAACTTAGCCAAACAACGATTTGCTAGGAAGGTGGGTTAGAGGCTTGACATGGCAAAATGGGAGGCATGGTAAACAAGTGATAGGTAGCGCAGCATAGCGATAGAACGAAGCAACTAGCAAGCAAAGATAGAAGTGATATCGAGGGTAATGGTCATCTTGCCTGCAAAGTTCTCAGAGTTGTCAAAAGCTTGCTCCTCGTTAGCGTACTCGACAGGATCCTCGTTCACGAACTCGTCTCCCGGCTCTACCCAAATCAAGAACACAAGCAATGGAACAACAATCAATCACGGTGCAATGCGCAAGCAACATGATGCAAGAAATGGCATGAAATGCAAGATGCGATGTGCAATGCATATGGGGTGCTACGGAAGGGGCGTAAATGAGATGGAAGGAGAAACGATGAATATGGCACAATCTTGGTAACCCAAGCATGACACTAGATAGATTGGTAGATTTTGGTTGAAATAGATATAAAGATCACCGGAAACGGATGCACGGTTTGAAAATGGCAAGCCAAACAAGATGCAACGCAATCTGTTGAAAACAGCAACATAACAACTTGTATGCAAAGTTTAAATATGCTACAGCAATACATCATGGCAAATAAGAGCATGGCATGCTAGTACTAAATGAACTTAACAAAATTCACTTACTGAACATGCTCCAAATATCTATAGAAATGATGATAGCATCAATGCAAACATGGTAATTGACATAAACAGATTCCAGACAGTAGAATTTAAAGTCATGGCAGAAACAGATTCATGATAACATGTTTGCAAGCTTGTTGAACTCAAAATAAAACATATCATGGCATGAGCTTAATTCCAAAAGCAAGCAGGCATGATGAAGAGCATGTTCATGTGCAAAACTACCTCATAGCATATTTGCATAAATATACAAATGAAAGACAAAACAGCAACATGATGTAAAATGACATGTGTGAAAACTTGCTCAAATGCAGAAACTAATGCCACCATTGCATTGGTGGGATTTTTCTACCCCAAAAACATATATAATATGTCTAGGTTGCATCAGAAAAATCCCCACTTTTATGCAAAACAATTACTGCCTAAAATGGAAACCTCAGCATATGCCAAATCTGGCATGTTCCGAATTGGAATAAAACGGAAGACATGAGGGGAAAACTAGGTGCACCCAAGCTGTACCCAGTCGTTAGACTGGCTGATAGGGCCATGGGCCACGTGGCTGGGTGTGTGCATGACCGGTGGGCCGAGGCGTGAGTGTGACAAAGAAAAGGAAAAAGCCACAGCAAACTAATGCAGAGCCTGGGACTCGAACCCGGGTATCCCAGGTGCTGGGCGTGAGCGACGACCAGTTGAGCTAGGACGGTGTGTTGGTTTGGTAGGGGCTCGGCTCTCCTTGAGGTAACCTGAAGCTGGTACGGGTCCCTTCTCATCTGCAGCAGAGAAGACACCGACGATGCCTGCGAGCAACGACGACGACCACCGGAGCTAGGGGCACCGGCGGGGGTGCGGGATAGGCCAGGGAGTGCGGGTGCAGTGGCACGCTCGCAAACTCTCGAGCACGAGCTCGTGCAGCGGCGACATGAACGGGTGCAGAGCGCGTGCGCGTGCAAGCCGAGGAAGCAGGACAGCGTGGGGCAAGCGGGGCTGCGCTGGCGTGGGTGATGCGAGGGGTGGTGTGGTGCGGACAGAAGTGGTGCAGCAAGGTGAACTAGAGCGGGGGTGAAGGGTGAGCAACAACGGCGTCTACTGGAACTTGACACACAAAAAAATCAAAGATCGCCAGAGCATCGAGATCATGGAGAAGGCGCGATCCTAGCATCTCCTACGGGGATCATCCAGCGTTGAGAAGGAGGAGGGAGGAAGCCCGGAATACCTCCTTACCCTAGGACAAGAAGACGGCGACGGAGACGAGCCTGCGGCGATGCGGACGAGCTCTGAACCTGGCGAGGCTGCTGTTCGCGAAGAAGGGGAGGAAGAAGACGACGGGGAGGTAGCCGGACTTGGCGTCTCCAGCCTTGGTTCACAGCGGTAAGAAGACGACGACGAACACCCGGAGCGTCTAGAGGAAGGCAGGGCGCTGCTGGCGGATCCTACGCCGGTGACGAGCTCCTGCTCGCCTCGGCCATGGTGCGGGCGACGGCTACGGGGGCACGGGCGAGGACCTACCGTGGCGGCGGCGAGAGAGGGGGAGGAAACCCTAGGAGGGCGCGGGGGCTTAAAAAGGAGGGGAAGAGACAGCGCAGCCTCGACGTCCGTGTAGCTCACGGCGCGGGCACGTGCACTCTCTCTCAGAAACAGAGATGGCAGCAGCACGGAGCAGGTAGGCATGAGGTCGTGGGTCGCTGACAAGCGGGCCCGGTGAGGGTGAAAAAGGGGGAAAAAGGCGATGGCAGGCTGGATGGCCACGGCTAGAGCTGCTGTTGTGCTCTGCTGGCGAAAAAGAGGCCCGGGTAAGCCTTTTCTTTTATTTGAAATTCCTCAAACAGAAAAACAAGATGAAAAAGGCCAAGAACAAAGAAGAGGGATTTCGGAAATATGAAAATATTCCCATGCTCCTGATATATTGAAATATTTGAAATAATTTCCTTGGCCATTTTTAGAGGTAGAAAAATAAAGAAAAAAGTTCATTTTACTACCCTAAACAAACTTGGTGGTTCACATAACCCCTTGATCAATTTTTCTGTTCTTTTAACCCCCTGATCTATCCAATACAGCCCAGAAAAGGCATTAAGTGGGTTTGCTTAGGTGGTTTGCTGATGTGCACGAGGTCAAAGTGGTATTTGACTAGTGGACCTCATTGTCAAGCAAACCCATCACCAACGCGTCGCTCTCGCCGGCTCTTCCCTACCCAAGCCCGCCTCCGCTGCCACTCAACCTCGCCAGCACGCTGCTGCCATTGTGCCCACCTGCAAGAGCAGTCCCGAATCTCCTTGCCAAGTAGCTCCTGAGAACAGAGGAGGCGGAGGCATTGCAGCGGCAACACTTGCCAGCGAACGACGGCCTTCTCGTCTTTGTTGACCACGCGGGGCTCGTCCGGAGTTCCACAGCGCCACACGCTGCTGGACATGGTTGGCAGGGGCACGACTACGATGACCAAATCTTGAGCGCGGACGGGATAGAAGGTAAGGGAAGCAGTCCAGCGTGCCGCACCGGTGATGGGAAGCTCCTCCTACTGTCGCGACCACGCCCAGCTGGGGTACCCTGCCACACCATGCGTACGAGCGTGCGCTCGGCAATGGACAGTAGCAGCGCTGTGCCTTTCATGGACGGAGGACGGTCATGGGCGTGCGAGGTCGAAGTCAACACCACGGCTGGCAAATCTTTGCTCCCAGGACAGCTATGGTCTCGCACGCTTCAGGGAGCACCATGGTGCTCGGTAAGCAGGGCTGGAGAAGGGGGGTTCGCTGGAGGAAGAGATCGACGTGGCGGCGGTCGATGCCAGAGTCGGGGAAGAATACATGGGCGATGTCGACTCACAGCAGCCCGGAAAAATTCCTTTACCAGGAATTTATAGCAGAGCAAGGCGAGGATCTAGGACAAGGCTTCACGGTGAGCAGGAGGTGGTGGCCGCCCTGACGAAGAACTACAGCGGGCACAAGAGCTCAGCCACGCCGGGAGAGATCTTCGGGACACGCGGCTCCAAATGGATGGGACTGTTAGCTTCATGGGAGCACCACGGTGCTTGGGAAGCAGAGGAGGGGAAGCGGGGGTCACCGGAGGAAGAGATCGAGGCGGTAGAGGTCAATACCGGAGGCAGGGAAGAAGACATGGTGACAGCAATTCACGGCGACCCGGACAAGTTCCTGTGCTAGGAGTGTATAGCGGAGCGAGGTGACACCCTTGGGCAAAGTAGCAAGCAGAGGAGGAGGCGTTGGCTGCGCGGGCGATGAACGACAGTGCCGTCGGCGTGAACTGAGCGTCGGGGTGCACTTGCTGGTCAAATACCGCTTTTGACTTTGTCCACGTCAGCACTCAATCGGGGCAAAACCACCCAGGGACGGTTTTTGACCGGTATGGAATTGTTGAGGGGGTTAAGGGAGCGGAAATAAAGATCAGGGTGTTATGTGAACAGCTAACTTTTTTCAGGGTAGTAAAATGGACTTTTTTCAAAAATAAAACAAGTTTGAATATAATTCAAACTTGAGGTGTTTTTGAACCTAACCAAAACAATTCCAAAATACATGAGATTTGGTAGAGAGATTCCAGACATGTAGCAAGATTTATAGGTAGAAGATGAACATTAAAGGAGAAGGTAAAAGGTGCACTTTCAAAATAAAAGAAAGGAAAGGAAAGAGAAGTGGTGATGATGCAAGATTTATGCATGGAACATGCAACAACATAATATGTATGAAATCACACCATGCACATGATGGGGATGGAATGCAAAATTACAAGAGACACACATGCAATATAACAAGGTCAACATGGCAATGAAAAGAATAAACACATATCCAAACAAGATGAGGCCAAACATGATAGAACCCACAAGAATTGGATGAAGCTCAAGTTGATATATTGCCAAAATGGGACATGTTACATCTGGGGTGTTACAAAGGACGCCCCCCTACAACCAATGCTGGCCTAAGGGATGTGGTGGAACCCTTCGTGGACTTCCAGAACCCTCCGGAAGCTTCTGGAAGCTTCCCGGTACAACACTGGAAAAAGGCCAACTTTTTCCGGAACCCCGATAACAACTTTCCATATATGAATCTTTATCTCCAGGCCATTCTGGAGCTCCTCGCGATGTCCCAGATCCCATCTGGGACTCCGAACAACCTTTTTGATGCGGAGCATCCCTCGCCTACCCGCACCGACACTCCATCACCACCGCAAGCACAAAGAGGGCCAATGACAAGAGCACGTGCACGCAACATCGAGAATGAGGTCACTTCTTTCCTCTTCGAGTTTTGTTCGGTTTCACTTGAGAATGGGATTCTACCTCAAAGAGATACACTATGCGTTCTTAGGTACATTGGAGATCACCGTGAGGAAGCGAGGATGGAGGCCCAAGCACCCACGGAAGAAGAGGAGGAAGAAGAGGTCAAGAAGAATGAAGGAGAGAAGCTCCTGGACACCCCGGGTGCCCGGACGGAAGGACCCCGGGTGCTCGGACTCAAAGACATGGGGAGGTCCGAACCCCCTGGACACCCTAGGTACCCTGCCATCTCGGTCCCCGATGCCTGGCCTCTGCCTGGGTTGCGCCCCAGCCGGCCCCGGGTGCAAGGCCCTCCACTTGGGTCTCGCCCAGCCTACCCCGGGTGCCCGGCCAACCAGCCCCGGGTGCCCGGCCCTTGCCCCGCCAGCCGCTGGGCACCACCCCGGGTGCCCGGGCTTGGGACCCCCGGGTGCCCGGCCTCACTCCAGCAGGCCCCTGACCTGGCCAGGTGCTAGGCCCCTTCGCCACCGGGTGCCCGGTCCCGCCTGGGCGCAGGCCTTTGACCGGTCCGGGTGCCCGACCGGTTCCTCCCCGGGTGCCCAGACCCTTCTTCTGTGGCCACGCCTTTTAGGGACTTTTTGGTCCTTTGTACCCGTCTTTCTCCTAGTCTCGTCCCTAGCCTTTATATACTCATCTCCCAGCTCATTTGGAAGGATAGCAAAGTATTTTAGATCACCAAAGAGAGCTTTGCTCCTTGTATCCCCTCCTCTTTTGAGATCAAGCCCCCAACTAGGGAAGAATCCTTTGGATTGTCAAGGCCTCCTCTTGGAGAACATTATCATCAAGACCTCTGTCGGTGTCAAAACCGGCGGATCTCGGGTAGGGGGTCCCGAACTGTGCGTCTAGGCGGATGGTAACAGGAGACAAGGGACACGATGTTTTTACCCAGGTTCGGGCCCTCTCGATGGAGGTAAAACCCTACTCCTGCTTGATTGATATTGATGATATGGGTAGTACAAGAGTGGATCTACCACGAGATCAAGGAGGCTAAACCCTAGAAGCTAGCCTATGGTATGATTGTTGTTCGTCCTATGGACTAAAACCCTCCGGTTTATATAGACACCGGAGAGGGCTCGGGGTTACACAGAGTCGGTTACAATGGTAGGAGATCTACATATCCATATTGCCAAGCTTGCCTTCCACGCCAAGGAAAGTCCCATCCGGACATGGGACAAAGTCTTCAATCTTGTATCTTCATAGTCTTGGAGTCCGGCCGATGATGATAGTTTGGCTATCCGGACACCCCCTAATCCAGGACTCCCTCAGTAGCCCCTGGACCAGGCTTCAATGACAACGACTCAGGCGCACATATTGTCTTCGGCATTGCAAGGTGGGTTCCTCCTCCGAATAATTCATAGAAGATCATGAACACCAGGATAGTGTCCAGCTCTGCAAAATAAATTCCACATACCACCGTAGAGAGAATAATATTTACACAAGTTCAATCTGCTGATGTATTTTGTGGCATGATGTCACACCACGACCAAGTCTTTACTTGAATCGTTTTTATTATCCCACATCGGCGCGTTTAGCGAAGCGGTTTCCTTGGCACGTCTTGTCGAGGCAGAGATCGTGTCCCCTTATTCCAGGATTCTCATCAATACGGACGTGGTTAACCCAACCGCGCCCGTTGCCACGCCCCCTCCATCGAAAGCGAGTTCCAAACGGTCATGGGGACGGCTCTTGGTATTCTCCCTCTTTATAATGAGACCAAGGCATGTTCCTTTTCTTCAATCCTCCATCGAATCCGCCCCTCGCCCCGAGTTCCAACACCCAAGGCTCCAGATTCGGGTGCTTCGAACCTTCGACAATGTCCAGCTCCGACCTACAGGGCCGGTGGATGCCCTCTTCCGTCACGGAAGAGGACGTGCTAAAGCTGAGAGACGCCAGGTACCTAACATACGAGATTTCGCATAGGTTGCCCGCCCAAGGGCAAGTCATTCCCACTCCAGAGCCTAGTGAAAGCGTGGTGTTCGTGTCTCACCTCCGTCGGGGTTTAGGCTTCCCAATGGATCCTTTTGTGAGAGGGCTCATGTTTTACTATGGGCTGGAATTTCATGACTTGGCTCCGGAGTCCATCCTCCATATCTCATCGTTCATTGTTGTCTGCGAAGCCTTCCTCCGCACTACCCCTCACTTCGGTTTGTGGCTCAAGACCTTCAATGTGGAGCCGAAGATGATCGAGGGGCGACAGGCAGAGTGCGGAGGGGCTGTTATAAGTAAGACGGCCGATGCTCCATGGCCCGAGGGCTCTTTTCAAGAGGAGCTTGGTTTGTGGCAGCAGGAGTGGTTCTACATCACCGCTCCCCGGGGCACCAAGCAGGTGGCGCCACCTGCCTTTCGCTCGGGCCCTCCATAACGGCTGGCGTCATGGGTCAACAAAGGGCTTGACTGGGGGCCGTCCAAGGACGTGCCACTTTTGCAGGGCCGCATTCGAGACCTCCAACAAAGGGAGATCAATCTAGTTGTAGTGGCACAAGTTATGCTGATTCGGCGCTATCTGCCCTGCAAACGTCGTCCCCTCCGCCTGTGGGAATTCAATCCGGACTTGACACCCGTGGAGATGTATAAACTGTTCTTCGGATCACATGAGATGTGTCCGGACTTGACCGAGGACGCCGGCCTAAGCTGCAATCGCCCGGATACTCAAGTAAGTAGTCCTATGTCCGGTCGTACCATCCGTTTGTTTATCATAGATTTGCCCTTTAACCAGCTATCCCTTTAACAGGAGTGCACAGCGAAAGCAAAGCTGATACGGTGTCCGGCCCCCCTCCCTGAGATCATGCCGGATCCCGTGTTAGTCAAGATGTTGGAGGTTATGCCTCCCGAAGAGGGCGAAGGGGAAAACAGGAAAATTACCGCCTCTGCTGAGGAGGCTCTCAAGAAAGGGGGTATCGAGAATCCCTCCCTCCAGGGGGGGAAGAGGACCGCTTCCGGAGATCCGAAGGCCAAGGCCTCCAAACGGGGGAAGAAATCTGCACCGGAAGGTCCTTTGCCAGGAGAAGCCCCGGCCGCACTGTCTCCCCAAGGGAATCAGCCCTCCAGCGAGCCGTAAGTAGGAAAAGGGGAGTTTTGTAATAAGGGACATCCCTATTTTTATTTCTGATGATAACCGAAGTTTTTTCCTCGTAGTTCGAATCTCCGCCCTTCTCAGCTGAGCTCATCTTCGGGGAACCTTCGTCCGGAGATGATGGAGAGCAAGACGCCTCCATCTGCCGCACCATCAGGCGGGGCGGATGACCCTGAGGTGTCGTCGCGGAGGGTCTCCCCGAGTCCGGCGGGGCCGGAGAGTTCGGCACCAACTGGTGTACGGCCGGAGGAGCTGAAGGATCAGCTCGAGAGGGCGTCTATCTCAGAAGATCACCGTACATTAATGAGTACGGTGATTGAAAGAATTTCATCCGCTGAGAGCAGGTTGCATGAGGCCGTCAGAAGTTTGCTGACGGGGTTTGAGGTGCGTAAAAATGACATACCTTTTGATAGTTTTGCACGTAGAGTGCACCCATAGATAGTAGCCCCTGAGACTCGGTACATTGTCAGAAGTGACGGCGTGCCGAGGATCATAATCTCAGTGTTAAGATGTCGCCATTCCTATTCAGGGGGCGGAGCATTCGGTGGCCAGCCGGACTGATAGAGTTGCCGAACTAAAGCGGCAACTGGACGTTGCGGATGCCGACATCGCGCTGGTCTATAAGCGACTTGACGAGTCACAAGGTGGGTGGTTTCTCCATGGTCACCTGGTAAGGGAGCTGATGCCCATGCCTTACAACATGTATGCTTGATGCAGATGGCGCCGCCGCTATGGAGGACCTTCGGGCAAAGCTTGCTCGAGCCAAGGAGCAAGCTAGAAGGAGTGATGCGGCTGCCTCGAAGGCAGCCGAAGAGCTAAAAGCCGAAAAGGCTGCTCACTGCCGAAGCAGGGAGGAGATGGTCGGAATGGCCGTGAAGCTGAAGGATGCTACCGACCGCTATGAGGTTCTTGAAAGAGAACGCCGAGCGGAGCAAGAGGGCCTGAAGAAGGCCACCGCCGAAGCCAAGGATGCCCGTTCTGCAATGCGGGCTATAAAGGAGGAGCTGCGTCAAGCCAGAGACATTGCGGCTAGAAAGCCCTTCCTACTGCGTAGGAAGTTCAAGGATCCGAAGTATGCTCAGTTGGGCCAGTTGTGGGGTGCGGAGGATCCTTATCTGAATTTGGCGGCGAGTGCGGCGGACGCAGTCGTGCACTTCCGAAGCCAAAAGGATCACGAAATGGAAGAGCTTTTTTGGTCTCAATTCCATAGTCCAGAGCGTCCCCTTCCGCTAACCGATTGGTTGGCTGAGTGGGCTGAGCTGAATAGGCTGTCCGGACTTGCCATGAAGGATGTCGTGGCTCATCTGTGGCCGGAAGGGCCCAAGCCGAAGAGTTATTTTGGCTTAGTGCAGCAATTCCTTGATGCGGTGCTGCATATCAAGGCGATGAAGCGGTCGGCATGCATAGAGGGTGCACGGATGGCTCTCGCCCGTGTCAAAACATACTGGGCAGAGATAGATGCCACCGATGTTGCATCCCGGGATTCGGACAGAAGCCGATTGCCCGCCGAGCACTATTTTGAGGAAGTCCTGCGGGGCGCTCGTTTAGTAGAGTCGCAGTGCTCGAAAAACCTTATGTTCAAATGGCATGTATGATTTGTAAAACCATATTTATAATATAAGGTCTTTTTATACTTGTGCGTTCAAGTATTGAAATTTCTCCTGTGCGGCCGTTAATGTATATGTATATATAACCTGAAAGATGGTAGTCTTCGGCTTTAGCCCCCACGCACATGGTGCGGGGGTGTTTGCAAAAAAGCGCATTTTCACACTTAATCCAACGTCTTGGTCCTGTGAAGGAGGTGGTAGCGTAGCAAACGAGGCAACCGGACTATAATGCTTTATCACTTTCACTTAGCCATAGGAGTTCGAAGGTGGGGCTACGATATAGCCCCTGGGGGCACTGCGCTCTTCCAAATTCGGAGCGCGTGTATGCCTGACCGGGAAACGGCCCTTCATCAAAGCGGAGGAATTCTAGACATTCCTGTAGTCGATCGAGTGGTTGACCAGTCTCTCGCTATATCATGACAGTCAGTTTTCGGCTTTCTCTACTGAGGTGCTCGCCAGGCCGAACCGGGGCACAATCGCAGTAGTTCTCCTGGTGTCGCGTTAGCCGATAATATGGAACGTAAGGCAGCAAAACACAGGAGCCGGGCAAACCCAACATTTGACCAAAGACATGATTCGGAGCTGATGCATATAAGGCCTAACTCGAGACGCCGAACACTCCCTAAGGTATTCGGTCTTTATGAAAACGGGCAGAACGATGCCCTAAGCCCCTAGTACCCAGGTACGCGCGAAATCTTCTGACGCGGCCGATGCCAAAACGTCAGCCTCCTCCTCGGTTATGGTAAGAAACCGGGGGATGTGTGTCAACAAGAGACAGTAAAAAAGGTTTACGCAGGGTCTTAATCTGAAAAGAATCCTTGCTACGGGTCCCTGCTGCACGTCTGCGCATGTGTCTCCGTTGTGTTGTATCCTGGATGGGTGTAGCACGTTGTTCATCTGTAAAAGAGAAGAACTTAGTTTGAAAAAAGATCGTGCGAAAAATGTATTTAAAACAGAGTATGATTTAAGAAATGAATAAAATTGAGCTTTATTGGCTCTCATTCTTCGTTCGTGCAGCCCCTTGTAAAGGGGGACGCGGCTAGGAAGCCCCTTATTTTTTTGTACCGAACTCGTCTAACCGTGTCCGGGGTCTGAATGACCTGTTTTAGGGGCTTTGATCAGCAAGGCCGGATTAGTGTGTGGCTGTCAAGGCAGTCTCACGTTCTTCCGCGGTCGAGGAACACTCGAAGTTTCCCTTCAATGAACTGATACCGCGTGGACCGGGCATTTTAAGTGTGAGAGACGCGTAATGCGGTATTGCGTTAAAGCGGGCAAAAGCTTCACGTCCCAATAGTGCTTGATGGCTACTTTTGAATGGAGCGATATAGAAGGTTAGCTTTTCGCGACGGAAGTTGTCGGATGAACCGAACACGACTTCTAGTAGTAAGTGGCCCATAGAATTGGCATAAGGGCCTGGCGTTACTCCTTTAAAGGAAGTGTTGCTATGGCGAATTTTGGTAGGGTCTATCCCCATTCTGCGGATGGTGTCCTGGTATAGCAGGTTTATATCACTGCCTCCGTCCATTAGGACTCGTGTAAATTGTAGTCCGTCGATTATAGGATCCAACATCAGAGCAATCCATCCTGCGTTTCGAATACTTCTGGAGTAATCCTGATGGTCGAAAGTAATTGGTTTTGACATCCAATCTCCGGATTCCGCTGGGGTGGACCGTGCGGCACGTACTTTAGTAGATGCCGCCCTATTTCTTCTTGTTTTCACTTGAAGTGAATTCACTGTTTTGACTTCTTGTGGGAAGTTCTTTTGTTTTCCGGCGCTCTGCTTGTGGGGTTCGTCATCGTCCTCGCTTGGTGTGTCGAGCCCCTTGTGTTAGGCGTTGAGTCGGCCGGACTGCTTGAAGAACCAACAATCTCTGTGGGTATGGTTTGCAGGCTTCCCGGGTGTACTGTGAATTTGACATATCCTGTCCAAGATTTTGTTTAGGTTGGATAGCTCGTCACTATTGTCCATAAGAGGCAGTGTTTTGTTGTTCGGCCGCGAGCTTTTGAACCCGGCGTTGACCGCCATGTTCTTGGGGCCATTTTCTTTAGTCCGGCGCTGGTCTTTTCTGCGCCGTGATTTCCCATTTCCATCCCTGACCTCGGATGTACTTGGGTCGCTGGTGCTGCATCTTGCCAGCCAGCTATCTTCTCCCGCGCAAAAGCGGGTCATGAGGCTTGTCAGTGTGGCCATTGTCCTTGGCTTTTCTTGGCCGAGGTGTCTGGCGAGCCATTCGTCTCGGATGTTATGTTTGAAGGCTGCTAAGGCTTCAGCGTCCGGACAGTCGACTATTTGGTTCTTTTTGGTGAGGAACCTGTTCCAGAATTTGCGGGCTAACTCCCCGGGCTGTTGAGTTATATGACTTAAATCGTCTGCGTCTAGAGGGCGGACATAAGTCCCCTGAAAATTTGCTCGAAACGCATCCTCAAGCTCTTCCCAACTTCTAATGGTATTTTCTGGGAGGATTTTGAGCCAATGCCGAGCTGGCCCTTTAAGCTTGAGGGGTAGGTATTTTATGGCATGGAGATCGTCTCCTCTAGCCATATGTATGTGTAGGATATAATCCTCAATCCAGACTCCGGGGTCTGTTGTTCCGTCATATGCCTCTATGTTTCCGGGTTTGAATCCCGCTGGAAATTCATGATCTAGTACCTCATTGGTGAAACATAGGGGGTGTGCGGCGCCCCTGTATTTAGGTGTTCCGTTATTTTCGAACACTCGATGTGTTGTGTTGCTCCCTGGAACCTTCTTTCTTGGCCCATAGATGGACCTGACCGGGCCATCCTTTTTGCGAGGATCCTTATGTGGATCGTGTGCCGGCTTGTGTGCGGCGCCGCTTACCATTCTTAACTTGTCATCTGGTTGTCTATCCGACCAGGCGGCTTCTTTGTTTTTTGACTGTGGAGGCTCTACACCCTCCTCATCAAATTCGGGCAACAGCTTGCGCTTCGGGTAGCTCTTTGCTTGGTGACTAACGCCGTATTTGTCGGTGGTCTTGAGTACTTTGCTCCATCTCATTATGAGTACGTCTTCAGCTGTCTTGATCTTCCACTTCTGCTTCTTCAAACTTCTTGCAGTGGCGACGAGCCTTTTGTGGAGGTTCTCATGCTCCAGTGATGTGTTCGGCGTGAGATCGTCTGGACTGTTGTTTTCGCCGGGGATGGGTTGCTCGTCCAATTCATCCTGTTCGGACAGTTGCTTGGTGGCATGTTTGTCGTCCACTGGTTTGCCCTGCTCTTCGGCTAGGTCTGTATGGGCGCTGTTGTTATCGAGGCGGGACTTCGGGTGGCGTTTGCGTCGCCGTTTTGGCTGTTTTTCGAGGGAATTATTCTTCGCTGCGTCCCGTTGTTCCTCGTTATCGCTTCCTTTTGGTGTATCCACCATGTATACATCGTGAGTTGAGGTGGCTTTCCAGTGCCCCATAGGCACTGGTTCTTGGTCGTCTCCGGCGTCGTCGTCCATATCGTCGATGTCTTCAGAGTCGAAGTCCAGCATGTCGGTTAAGTCATTGACAGTGGCTACGAAGTGGGTGGTGGGTGGGCTTTGAATTTCTTCGTCGTCCGCATCCCAACCATCCTAGCCATAGTCCGGCCAAGGCTCTCCTGACAAAGAGAGACACTTTAGCGAATTCAGAATGTCGCCAAAAGGCGAGTGCTGAAAGATGTCCACAGCTGTGAACTCCATGATCAGCGCCCAATCGGAATCGATTGACAGGGGCGCAGGAGGTTCGGAGTCCGATAAGGAGTCCGGCACCTTGGAGTCACGAGCTTCACAAGGGACAGGGTCGGTATTCGGCTCCATCGCCGTAAAGGTGGCAGCCCCCGAGGCGGTGTCTAGCCACCCATCCTCGGTCGGCGCAGTCGGCTCCGAGTTAAGGGTCGGAGCGGGCTCTTGTGCGGCCTCCAGGGCACTGTCCGGCAGTAGAGCTAGATCACGCCCATCCTGGCAGTGCGGCGTGCTCGGCTGTGGCTCGAATCTGTCGAAGATCAAGTCTCCGCGGATGTCGGCCATGAAGTTCAAACTTCCAAATCTGACCTGATGACCAGGGGCGTAGCTTTCAATCTGCTCCAGATGGCCAAGTGAATTGGCCCGCAGTGCAAAGCCGCCGAATACGAAGATCTATCTGGGGAGAAAAGTCTCACCCTGGACCGCGTCGTTGTTGATGATCGAAGGAGCCATGGGGCCTATAGGTGACGACACAGAGGAACTCTCAATGAAAGCACCAATGTCGGTGTCAAAACCGGCGGATCTCGGGTAGGGGGTCCCGAACTGTGCGTCTAGGCGGATGGTAACAGGAGACAAGGGACACGATGTTTTTACCCAGGTTCGGGCCCTCTCGATGGAGGTAAAACCCTACTCCTGCTTGATTGATATTGATGATATGGGTAGTACAAGAGTGGATCTACCATGAGATCAAGGAGGCTAAACCCTAGAAGCTAGCCTATGGTATGATTATTGTTCGTCCTATGGACTAAAACCCTCCGGTTTATATAGACACTGGAGAGGGCTAGGGTTACACAGAGTCGGTTACAATGGTAGGAGATCTACATATCCGTATTGCCAAGCTTGCCTTCCACACCAAGGAAAGTCCCATCCGGACACGGGACGAAGTCTTCAATCTTGTATCTTCATAGTCTTGGAGTCCGGCCGATGATGATAGTTCGGCTATCCGGACACCCCATAATCCAGGACTCCCTCAACCTCACCTAGTGGGAAGAACTTACCTAGTGCTATTTTCCTTGAATTGTTCATGTAATCTTATGGATCTCAAGTATGCTACTCTAGTGGATGTATTATTTGCTTTTGTTTGAGTATTTTATGCCTTCTGTTCTTGAGTGTTCTTCCTCCTTTTCCCCCTCAAGTGTGAAAAGATCCCCTCTAGGGTTTCACCCTACAACATCTTGGTATTATGAGCAAGGTTGATTCACATCTTGGAGTCCCATCCCCCCATTTGCCAGCTTGATTTTGTTGTTTTTGTCCAAATTCGGAAATCCCCACAAAAATAGCCCCAAAAAATTTTATTGCAATTTGTTGGATCTTGTGAGATTTGGTTGTTTTGGTCCATGGATATTATGTTTGGCAAGTGTAACTAGCCCCTCCCCAACAATCCCCACCCTTCCAACCATGAAATCCTCGAAATTTTGCATTTCCCCCAAATTTTCCGCCCAAACCGGAGACCACCGGGCACCCGCACCCCCGGGCCGTTTGCCCAGCCGACCCCGGGCACCCGCACCTCCCACCCCCGGGTGGCCGCACCCCCCCCCCCCCCCCAAATCAGCCTAACTACACCACCAATTTGACCATAACTTCCAACTCCCAAGTCCTTTTTTGTGTTCTTTAGCTTGTTTGGAAGCTCTTGACATCCCCATCCACTCATCTCATTACCACCACCATTATCCTCCATCCAAAAAATCATCACAAAAACACCCACCTTCCGCATTTGACCAATTTTGAGTTGCAATTTCCGTTTCCTAAGGTGTGTCGGCTACTTAGGAGTGTGTGACATCATCATCACCATCATCGCCTAGGAGTCATCTTCACCGCTAACCGTAAGAAACGATGGTAACCTTGACGACACTTACTTCTTACCTTGCTTTTGCATTGATAGCCCGAGCCATTTTGTGTTGCTTACCCATCGAGACTAGCAAGTTGAGAATTGTCGGGCCACGCTATTGTGCACCGTAGTGATCATGTTATCATCTTTGTGCCATAAGTCTCTCTCGTGCATATCTTACATACTTGTCTCATATCATACTCGGCTCGAGAAACAAGCATAGAAAAAAAGAAAGAAAGAAAAGAAAATCTTTTAAGCAAAAGAGGAGAAACAAAGAGCTTGTAAGCATTAGCATTGATCCATTTTGCTTAGTTATATCATCTTGGTCATCGCATACATAGCATAGTTGGGATTGAAGACGGCACGTTTCTCTCATAGGTTGGTGCACAAGCGTATCTTGCCCATTTGAGCAATCGAGCTAGCGTCTCTCTAGCATTCGCACAACAAGAGCATTTTCCGTGGTTGCACATTTTGAGCTCATTCCTTGGTTGTGCGGATCCCATCTATCTTCCGTGCGTGTGTTCCTAGTGATATCTTTTGGTTTGATCTATTTGCTTTACTTGCATTTTTGTGAACCTTCTCAACCTTATCGATATCTTGACTAACATATGCTTGAAATTTTTGCCACCATCCTAACCGAGCTCCTCCATAAGCCTCTTATTTGTAGGTGTGAGAAACAAACCCGGTTTCAATTCTCCTATTGTGGCATTACCTTGAGTGACACTTGTTACATCCTCAATCCTCGGAAAAGGTAACTTTTGTATTGTTCTCTCATTTTCCTACTCACCCCACTTGGTTATGATGGATAGGCCAAACTCGTCGGCGAACCCACTTTTTGACGAGCAAGGTGATGATTCTGGCTTCATCTCCAAGAACCACTTCTTCATCGCGCAACGAGGGCTTAATCAAGAAAGCGAAGCATTGGGTGAACTCTTGGAGCAACTCGCCTCCAACCTTCGTCAATCGGAAAGAAGGAAGCGCGACTACATAGACGCCAAGTTCACCACACAAATGGAAGAGATCCGCAACATGATCGTGCGACGCCCATCTTCCTCAACCGCTTCTTCAAGATGGCGCCACTCAAGTCACCGTACGAGTCGGCCATCTTTGGACTACTCCTCTTATAATGCAAGTCCTCCACGAGCTCGCCTTCCTCAACGTGATGTTCCTCAAGATCGCCAAGCACAAGAAAATCCATTCCATGGCAATGTCTTAGAAGATCGTGTTCGAGCACGTGAAAGGGTGCGACACCAAGCGCAAGAAGCAATGGAGCAAGAGCAAATACCTCCACAAGCGCCACGTCAAGTACCTCAAGAAGATGACGCCATCCGTCAAGCACAAGCACTTGAAGCACAACAAGCACTACGCGAGGCCACTAGAGCCTTTGAAGAGCGCAACCACCAAGTGCGAGAACAAGAGGAAGCTCTTCATCGCAAGATACAAGAAGAAGCCTCCCGACGGGAAGAGCAATAAGAAAGGCGCAACCAAGCGCATATTCCTCGTCCTCCTCCAAGACAAGAGCGACACCAAGAGTAACAAGTGCTTCTAGACCCTCCTCCACGCCAAGAGAGATATCAAAACCGCTACCATGATGAAGAACTCCGCTACGGCAAGCTCAAGTTCACCATGCCAAAGTTCTCCGGAAGCAATGATCCTGAAATATATCTCTCATGGGCCTTGAAGGTGGACAAGACTTTCCGCCTTCACAACTACGATGAGGAAAAGAAGATCCCCATGGCCTCCCTCGAGTTCCAAGACTACGCCCTCATTTGGTGGGAACAAGTGATCGAGCGACGACATACAAGAGGCGAACCACCAATCACAACTCGGGAAGAAATAATGTAAGTCATGAGAGCCTGCTTCGTGCCTACTCACTACACCCGTGATCTCTTCAGGAAGTTGCAACTCCTCAAGCAAGGCACGAAGACGGTGGAAGAATACTACCAAGAAATGGAGATTGCCATGATAAGAGCAAATGTCAAGGAAGACGACGAGCAAACAATGGCACGCTTCTTGAACGGCCTCAACCACCCAATCAAGCGGATTGCCGGCTTCCAACCATACTCAAACCTTCTCGAGCTAGTTCATCAAGCGACCAAGGCCGAGCGACAACTTCAAGATGACTCAAATACGCCAAGTACTTGTCCAAGACCTACGGATCCTACTCTCAAGCTCCCGCGACTCGGCACCTCCTACCTCAACTAGAGCATCACCAAGTACCGGCGACAAGTCAAGTCCCAAGCAAGCTGTGCCTTCCTCGACTCATCCTCCAGCAAGCACCTACAAATCCAAGACACCTTCATCTTCGGCGCCTACCAATGATCCCGTAAAGACAAGTTCATTCAAGTGCTTCACATGTGGCGGCCGAGGACACAAGTTTTTCCAATGCACCAACAAGCGAACAAGGATCTTCAATGATGACGGCACATACGACTCGATGAGTGAACAAGAAATGGAAGCCATTGAGCACGTGGCCATGCACCGGCGCGTGAACAAAGATGAAGATGATCAAGTTTTTAGTAACAATGATTCAAGTCCCTCTCTCGTGGTCTCCAAGGTCTTGACGCTCCAACACCACCAAGACGAAGACCAACAGTGCCACATCTTCCACACCAAGGCTGACATCAATGGGCGCTCTGTCAAGGTCATCATCGATGGAGGTAGTTTCACAACTTGGCAAGTGAAGAGCTATGTTCCAAGCTACAATTAGTCAAGAAGAAGCACCCTCGTCCCTACAAGGTGCAATGGCTAAGCGACTCCGTCACCATTCAAGTGGAGCACACGGTGCAAGTTTCTTTCAAGATCGGCGCCTACGAGGACACCTTAGAGTGTGATGTGGTTCCTATGTCCATGTGCCACCTTCTTTTGGGAAGACCATGGCAATTCGACTGCGGCGTCATCCATAACGGATGAACCAACCACTATAGCTTCAAGATGAAAGGCAAGGAGTATGTGCTTCGACCAATGTCACCAGGCCAAGTGATCATCGACAAGCAAGCTTCCACCCATCGTGGAGATACTAGTGAGAGAGTGCACCACCAAAAAGAAAGTGAGAGCCACAAGCCAAAATTGAGCGCCTCTTCGCTAAGAGAGAAAAACTTAGTCCTCCTAGCCACAAAAAGAGAGATGAGATAAGTGTGTGAGAACCCATCGAGTGTCATCCACTTTGTCCTCCTATGCAAAGATGAGGTGACAAAAACTAACAATCATAATCCTCTTCCTCTAGTGTTTTCCAACTTGTTGTAGGAATTCAAGGATGTCTTTCCCGATGAGCTACCTCCCGGTCTCCCTCCTCTACGTGGCATTGAACATAGGATCGACCTCATCCCCGGCGCACCTCTTCCGAACAAGGCTCCCTGCCGTGTCAACCCCGAAGAAACTAAGGAGATCCAACGGCAAGTACAACAACTCATCGACAACGGACATGTACGTGAAAGCTTAAGCCCTTGTGTCATTCTGGTTATACTTGTGCCCAAGCAAGATGGTAGTTTTCGCATGTGCTCAGATTATAGACCCATCAATGCTATCATCGTTTGTTATAGGCATCCCATTCCTCGCCTAGATGATATGCTAGATGAACTTAGCGGCGCCACCATTTTCTCAAAAATTGATCTTAAAAGTGGCTATTATCAAATCTGCATACAAGAAGGTGATGAATGGAAAACCGCTTTCAAAACAAAATTTGGCTTCTACGAGTGATTGGTTATGCCTATGGGTTTATCGGAAGCTCCCGGTACTTTCATGCGTCTTATGCATTTTGTGCTTCGTCCTTACGTTGGAGTGTTTGTTGTGGTCTACTTCGATGACATACTTGTTTTTAGCAAATCCATCAAAGATCATCTAAATCATGTTAGGGCAGTTTTGCAAACTCTTCGCAAGGAACATCTTTATACCAACATGAATAAGTGCACATTTGGTGTTGACAGGCTTGTCTTCTTGGGTTTTGTTGTTTCCTCAAAGGGTGTCCATGTTGATGAATCTAAAATTGAAGCAATTAAAACTTGTCCCCAACCCACTAATTTGCAACAAGTGCGTAGCTTTCTTGGCCTTGCGGGTTTCTATCATCGCCCTGTAAAAGATTTTAGCACCATCGCTGCACCTTTGCATGCCTTGAGTAAGAAAAATGCTCCTTTTGTTAGGGGACCTTTGCAATCTGCCGCTTTTGATGAGCTCGAATCCTTGCTTACTCATGCCCCGATTCTTGCTTTACCCAACTTTGACAAAACTTTTGAGGTTCATTGCGATGCAAGTGGTACCAGAATTGGTGGAGTTTTGATGCAAGAAAAACGAGCTATTGCATATTTTAGTGAAAAACTATCCGGTGCTCAACTCAATTACCCCATCTATGATAAAGAATTGTATGCTTTAGTGCATGTGTTGCATGTGTGGGAGCATTACCTTAGACCGCATGAGTTTGTCATACATACCAATCATGAAACACTTAAATACCTTAAAGGTCAAACCAAGTTGAATAAATGGCATGCTAAATGGAGTGAATTCATTGAATCTTTTCCCTATGTGATCAAGTACATTAAGGGCAAAGAAAATGTTGTGGTGGATGCCCTTTCTCGCAAATGCATGTTACTTACTCAACTTGAATTGAATGTAGTTGGATTTGATCATATCAAAGATTTGTATGAGCATGATGTGACTTTTTCTACTCCCTATGCTAAGTGTGTGATGCATACTTCTTGGGAACGATATTATATAAAAGATGGTTATCTTATGAGAGCTAACAAACTATGCATTCCCGAGTCTTCTCTTTGTTTGTTACTTTTGCAAGAGGCTCACGGAGGTGGACTCATGGGACACTTTGGGTGCGACAAGACTTTTGCCACGCTTTCCAAGAACTATTATTGGCCCAAAATGTTTTGTGATGTCGCCCGCTTCACCAACCGGTGCTCTACATGTTGCAAAGCTAAGTCACAATCTGAATCCCATGGTTTACATATGCCTTTACCTATTCCACATCAACCTTGGGAAGATATTAGCATGGATTTTGTGCTTGGATTACCTAGGACTAAAAATGGCAAAAGACTCTGTTTTTGTTGTTGTGGACCGATTCTCTAAAATGGCTCATTTTATCCCATGCAATAAGATAGATGATGCTTCACATGTTGACAATCTCTTTTGTAGGGAAATCTTGAGGTTGCACGATGCGCCAAAGACAATTGTGTCGGATCGAGACGTCAAGTTCTTAAGCTACTTTTGGAAGACGCTATGTGCCAAGCTCGAAATCAAGCTACTCTTCTCCATAGTGTATCATCCTCAAACCGATGGCCAAACAGAAGTCACCAACCGAACGCTTGCAACTCTCCTACGCGTGTTGATAAAGAAGAACATCAAGGAGTGCGAGGAGTGCCTACCCATCGCCAAGTACGCCTACAACTGCGCAAGACACTCTACCACCGGCAAGTCCCCCTTCAAGGTCGTCTACGATTTCAACCCTTTGTCGCCATTGGACATCCTTCCTCTACTGCTTCAAGAATGAGCAAACATGGATGCAAGTGCAAGAGCCGCCTACCTCAAGAAGATGCATGAAGAAACACGTTCCACAATCGAGCGCCAAGTACAATGACTCACTGCCAAGATCAACATCAACAAGTCTCTGATGGTGCTCCAACCAGGTGATCAAGTATGGATACATCTCTGCAAGGACCGTTTCCCCAAGGAACACAAGTCCAAGCTACTCCGGAAAGCAGACAGACCATTCAAGGTTCTCGCAAGCTACAACGGCAATGCCCACAAGGTCGACATCCCACGTGACAAGTACAACGTTAGCGACATCTTCAACATCAAAGACTTGGCAAAGTACCATTCTGATGAGGAGCACAATCCATGGTCGGATCTCTCCCAAGGGGGGAGATGATGCGGAGCATCCATCGCCTACCCACACCGACACTCCACCACCACCGCAAGCACGAAGAGGGCCGATGACAAGAGCATGTGCACGCAACATCGAGAACGAGGTCACTTCTTTCCTCTCCGAGTTTCATTAGGTTTCACTTGAGAATGGGATTCTACCTCAAAGAAATACACTATGCATTCTTAGGTACATTGGAGATCACCGTGAGGAAGCGAGGATGGAGGCCCAAGCACCCACGGAACAAGAGGAGGAAGAAGAGGTCAAGAAGAATGAAGGAGAGAAGCTCCTGGACACCCCGGGTGCCCAGACGGAAGGACCCCGGGTGCCCGGACGGAAGGACATGGGGAGGTCCGAACCCCCTGGACACCCCGGGTGCCCGGCCTCTGCCTGGGCTGCGCCCCAGCCGCCCCGGGTGCCCGGCCTCTGCCTGGGCTATGCCCCAGCCGGCCCCGGGTGCCCGGCCCTCCACTTGGGCCACGCCCAGCCTTCCTCGGGTGCCCGGCCCTACACTTGGGCCTCGCCTAGCCTACCCCGGGTGCCCGGCCAACCAGCCCCGAGTGCCCGGCCCTTGCCCGCCAGCCCATGGGCGCCACCCCGAGTGCCCGGGCTTGGGACACCCGGGTGCCCGACCTCACTCCATCCGGCCCCTGACCTGGCCGGGTGCCCGGCCCCTTCGGCACCGAGTGCCCGATCCCGCGTGAATGCAGGCCTCTGACCGGTCCGGGTGCCCGGCCGGTTCCTCCCCGGGTGCCCGGACCCTTCTTTCGTGGCCACGCGTTTTAGGGACTTTTTGGTCCTTTGTACCCCTCTTTCTCCTAGTCTCATCCCTAGCCTTTATATACTCATCTCCTAGCTCATTTGGAAGGATATCAAAGTATTTTAGATCACCAAAGAGAGCTTTGCTCCTTGTATCCCCTCCTCTTTGGAGATCAAGCCCCCACCTAGGGAAGAATCCTTTGGATTGTCACGGCCTCCTCTTGGAGAAGATCATCATCAAGACCTCACCTAGTGGGAAGAACTTACCTAGTGCTATTTTCCTTGAATTGTTCATGTAATCTTGTGGATCTCAAGTATGCTACTCTAGTGGATGTGATATTTTGGTTTTTTTGAGTGTTTTGTGCCTTGTGTTCTTCCTCCTTTTCCCCCTCCAAGTGTGAAAAGATCCCCTCTAGGGTTTCACCCTACAACACTTTTTGACTTCACCGTATTAATATCTCAATGCTACCCTAGCGCTACTAAAGGTTAAGTGTGTGACCCTATGGGTTCAGGAACATGTAGACATGACCGAGACTCCTCTCTGATCAATAATAATTAGCGGAACCTGGATGCCCATATTGATTCCCACATACTTAATGAAGATCTTTATCGGTCAAACCATGATGTCAAGGATTCAGTTAATCATGTATACAATTCCGTTTGTATAGCGATATGTTACTTGCCCGAGATTCGATCGTCGGTATCTCTCGTTACCAGAAAATCTCTTTACTCATTTCGTAATACAATATTCCCGTGACTAAACTCATTCGTCACTTGCTTTGCCAGCTTCCTGTGATGTTTTATTACCGAGAGGGCCCAGAGATATCTCTCCATCACACAGAGTGACAAATCCCAATCTCGATCCATGCAACCCAACAAATACCTTCGGAGATACCTGTAGAGCACCTTTATGGTCACCCAGTTAAAAAGTGATGTTTGGTAGCACACAAAATATTCCTCCGGTATTTGGGAGTGGCATGATCTCATGGTCTAAGGAACTGATACTTGACATGAACAAAGCTATGGCAAATAACTAAGTGACACAATCTGATGGTAAGCTTATGGTCGGGATTGTCCATCACATCATTCTCCTAATGTTGTGATCGCTTTATCAAATGACAACTCATGTTTATGGTGATGAAACCTTAACCATCTTTTATCGATGAGCTAGTCTAGTAGAGAATCACTAGGGACACTGTGTTGTTTATGTATCCACACATGTATTAAGTTTCCGGCCAATACAATTCTAGCATGAATAATAAACATTTATCATGAACACGGAAATATCATAATAACAATTTTATTATTGCCTCCATGGCATATTTCCAACACCTTACTCCATGCTTGACCTTCAATGCTGCCCGATAGGGGCGGCATCATTTTATGCGGATTGTTCATTTTGTTTGGAGATGGATGGGTCCATTACCACCTCGCATCTGATAGGCTCTTTCTACTCTCCTACGCGCCTGGCTACATGGCCTCTATCCGTTGTTGTGTCCGCTCAACTAATGTGTCCTTGTGAGTGTCCAAACAACATGGCTTGGTTACTTGTTTTGCTGCTCAGAGGGTTGATTGTTTGCCTGTCCCTTGATTCCAATAGAATTTAACACTTCTGTGTAGAATTTCGAGAAAGTGCCTCTCTAGTAGACAACACGGCATACAAAGGGAGAGGCTAACAATCCAGCCAGCAACTTGCCCAGCAACGTAGAACAGCAAGGGCAGCAGGAACAGTCCGAGCAACCAACGGGATCACCAATGTGTGGGGCCAGAAAAAATTATCCAGTGCTAGACGAGTGGGGTGAAGAACACTACATGGGACACACTAGGTTTAGAATTGAGGGCTCATGGAAAATTAACACGTCATAAGTTGAGCGCCCACCTGGCAGCATTTTCCAACCGGCTAAACCTCGTTGCCTTGCATTGCCGACGTGTGCACTTGTGTTAAGGTCTGTTTGACGGGGCCACAACTGGCTATCCCGCCCATTGGCCACCCAGTTGTGTACCTGGTTCACAATGTGTTTCCCTACAATCGGTTGCCCTCTCTGCTGCCTACCTGTCTCATGCTTATGTAGGGTTGTGGTTGGCCTATCCTTTTATGCCCACACAAAAGCATCTTATGATCGGGTAGCTTAACGTCCTGATCTTAGATGGGTCTGTTCCCTTTGGGGATAATTTATATCACTCACAAGAAACATCCTTCAAATAGTTCTCCTAAATTTTTGGTTGTAGGTATGCTGAATATTACAAGTGTTTGCCTGGTTTGAGGAGTGTTTGGGGATTGCTAATTGATCAAAATGTACTGACCCGAGAACCCTCTCTTCTCTCCTCTATTGCTTGTGTTGTCTCTTGTTACAAAAATACTTGTCCTCCCTACGGCCGAGGTCCTCTCGCAAAAATGAGATACAATAAAGTCGGATGTAATTAGTCACTTACCTAATCTTTGACTTGGGGGCACTGTTAGTCAATTGGTCGCCTGGCATGAGCAACCACCCAAGCACTCCAGTACTACTATCCTCTGCGGCCCCCCATGCCTATGAGATGACAAGGCGTCATTGTTATTTAGTTAAAAGGGTGCCCTGAGTCATCACTTCCATCCACTTGATGGGTGCAGAGCCTTATCATGCAGGTAGACGCAAACCGCCTTGCAGGCTGTCATCATGATGGCCACCAATACATAGGTTGCGGTAGGGTATGGTTGTTAGCCCACCTCCTTAATTTAATGCATGGTCGGTCCCTCTGAGTACATCTTCCCATCAAATGATGTAGTGGCATGGTCATGATCGTCCATACTTGCGACCGTAGTGAGCATGCCAACACTCCAGCCAGTGCTCAATCTTGCATCATGGTTAGGTCTTGTCGGCCATGATCTAGACAAAGATCTGCATAGCACATAAGCAGGTCCCTAGGCCACGCCGGCCAGTATCTCCATCTCCCTCCTTTCTCCTGTAATTTGTAAGATTCAATATGTTGATGACATCAATGATGCATCATCTTTGTGTATATATTTATCTATGTTTGAGTTATTGATTTGATTCTAGTTTGAGGTATGATCTAGTATGCAATATTAGTTTTTGTGGCATCATCTAGTATTTACTCTCTTTGTGTTGTATCTAATGCTATGTTGGGAGACATCCTTTCATATGATCTTGTGAGCACTTCACGTACACAGAGTAGACAGATGCATCCATGAGATCCTTGGGGGTAATATTGCGTACTAGTAAGACCTAAAGCCTAGAAATATCATTTCCCTCTATTCAATCCTATAGTTACAACCCCTTTTACTTTATGTCCTAGTTTAGTTTACTTTATGTCCTAGTTTGTAGTCTTGTTAAAGAAAACCTTTTATTATCTATTTTCTAACAACTGACAGAATAGACTATTTCCAAACTATGGTTCGAGTCTGAACATAGCCACATAGATAAAATGAAGTTGTGGGGTAGGTAGTATCTTCGCATTCGCTCCCCATGGGTTCGACACTTATCACGAATTGCAATAACCATGTGCAACTGCAAGTCATCACTATTCTACAAAATGAGCAAGGATAGGAATTGAAAGGCCATCAAGCTAAAAGTTGTAATTATCTTTAGATCTTTCAAGCAAAGATTGCATTCCTCTATGCCTACTTTTAATTTACTCAACTTGGACTCCTTGGTTCTTCACATAGATGATCTCTGATAGATCTGGAGGTGCCTTTCCTGAAGAAGAAATATATGTTGTTATTAAAGAGTTGCCTTTAGATAAAGCTCCTTGGCCATATGGCCTTCAAAACTAATTTTATAAATGTTACTGGGATATTATTGCGCCTTATTTCCTAGACTTAGTGAAAATTTCTTCCACGGTCATACTAACACTAAAAGCATAAATTCCTCATTTATCACTCTCATTCCAAAGGAAGATGCCCCTGTGAGAGATGGTGATTCAGGCAAATATCGCTGCTCAATTGCCCCATCACATAGCTACTTACCAATAGATTACAAAGAGTTATTTTGCAACTAGTGCACACAAATCAATATGGCTTCTTGAGGAATATGTACATCCAAGACAATTTGCATGGGCTTATGAATTTGCATGGGCTTATCAATGTCATCAGTCCAACAAGGAGATTGTGATCTTAAAGCCGGACTTTGAAAAGGCATTTGACATGCTTGAACATCATACCATCAAGGAGATACTTGTTGACAAAGGTTTTAGGCCAAGATGGATGCTTTGGATTGACATGATTTACTACACTGGGTTTTCTTCAGTTTTCCTGAATAGAATCCTAGGGAAGCAATTTCTTTGCAAAAGTGGAGTGAGACTGGGTGATCCTCTTTATCCTTTGACTTTTGTTATAGCTGCTAATTTGCTACAATTTGTTCTTAATGAGACTATGCAAAACAGACTAATTGAAGCTCTGGTTAACAACAACTCTTATTCTGATTTTTTGTCATTCAACATGCTGATGAAAACTATCATTTTGATGTTTACTTTTGTGACTTAGTTTATTCAGATCAAAAATTCTGCTGCTTATACTAGTTGGGAGTTAACTATGACAAGTCCATCATACTCCCTTCGTTCCTAAATATTTGTCTTTCTAGAGATTTCAACAAGTGACTACATACGGAGCAAAATGAGTGAATCTACACTCTAAAATATGTCTATATACATCTGTATGTGGTAGTCCATTTGAAATCTCTAAAAAGACAAATATTTAGGAACGGAGGGAGTAGTTCCCATCAACACCCGTCACACAGAAATGCTTGAACATGCTTCTATTTTGGGTAGCTCTATTGGTTCCATGCGTTCCACATATCTAGGATTACCACTATCTCTATCCAAACCCAAGCTAGGATTTTGTGCCCACTTTGCAAAGAGCGGAGAGAAGATTGAGTGGTTGCTCAAATATGCTATCATATGGAGAGAAACTAGTGCTAGTAAAATCTGTTTTTTCAAGTCTCCCAATTTTCTTCATGAGCTCACTCTCTCTCCCTGTTGGAGTGGTTTCTTGGCTCAATACATATATCAAGCATTGTTTTTTGGAGAAAATATGGGATGGGAGGCAGGGGCACTCTTTAATTGTCTGGGACAAAGTTTGTCTTTCTAAAGAGCAATGAGGTTTGGGTTCTGGATCTTGCAACTCATAACAAGTGTTTGTTGATGAAGCACCTTCATAAAATTTTCAATTCCGAGGATTTACCCTGGATTAAATTAATTCGGGAAACATACTTTGAAGGTAAGTCACTCTCTAATAGATATGTGGGCTCTTGTTGGTGGACAAGCATATCCAAACTCATAGCAGGATTCAAAGCAGTGACCAAATGCACTACAGGGAATGCCAACACCATCATACTATGGCAAGACAGATGGAGTGATGATCTTTTGAAGGATAAATTTCCTAAGTTATATTCCTTTGCTTTGCTTACTAGTATCTCCATCAAAGAGGTAAAAGAAAATACTGCCTTAGACCATATAAACAATTTTAGCAATTTCGGAATATTGTGCTTAATATTCAATTATATGATCTGCCTGACAAGCGGTGTTGGGGATATAACCCCGAGGTGTGACCCGCCCAGGAGGGGCCGGGTTACACCGTTAGAGGCTTAACATGAAGAAGGCCCAAGAGGCCCAAGAAGGTGAAGCATGAAGACGGCGGCTCACAGAGGCGGGCCTAGTGGTAGCCCAAGACTCGTACGTCTGAACCGCCATATGGAGGCTTGCTTGCTAAGGCAAAACAATTTAGAAACCAGCTCGGTCGCGTTGTGTGATCCAGCTCAAACTCTTGTAAGCTGTCGGGCCTCGACCTGTATATATAGAGGTGAGACCAGGCGGTGGGTTAACTAAAAAAACAATTGATCGATAGCTAGGTCAAGCATAATTGCTCCCCTGTAATCGACACTCGAGCAATAAGAAACAAGAGCAGGAGTAGGCTTTTACCTCACTGAGAGGGGCCGAACCTAGGTAAACCCTTTGTGTCCTTTGTCCCGTTCAACCCCTTTAAGCTAACCTATGCGTGATGGCTCCACACCTAAGTCCTTTCACAAGGGCATCTACCGTGACAAATCTACGACAGTTGGCGCCCACGATGGGGCCAGAGCACGGTGGTTTCAGGTTCTTGAAGTGAAACTTCTCAGGGATCAAAGGATATGCGGGGGGGCGGATGACCAAGAGTCATGGCGGCAAGATCTACATCGACGATGCTGGCTGGGGCCCCGAGGCCGACTCAATCGAGTATGGGTACCGGGTCCCCTTTGGCAGAATTCACGTCTTAATCGGCAAGATTGGCGAGTCAGAACCTAAGCCGGACACCTGCACCAACATCATCGAGACGGCTCATCATGTGCGACCTGCTAGGATTCAACCCGGACGGAAGTAGGTCTTTGTTGGCTTTGTTCATGGGGCGGATCTTGAGGAAGTATCTGCATCTGGTGGAAAGATGGACATCTATTCAGGTGATGAGTCCTCGACTGAGAAACCGAATCAATCTATCAGCTTCGAGACGGTGGGCTTGGGGGCTATTCCGATGGCGATAGTATTCCGGATCCCGATGAGCCGCCAAGCAGGGATGATGTTTTTATGGTTGGTACACAGCCAACGCTGAATTCGTCAATGGCTGCGGCTATGACGTCCGGCTCAACTGCTGCCGCAACAGCTAGGGCCAGTGGCTCTTTACGGCCCCCGGCTCAAGTCTTATTGGAGCTCTTGGATGCCTTGGTAGCTCTGTTAGCTGCAGTGGTAACTCCATTGAATCAAGCACAGCATAACGTGGAAGTTGCAAAGCTACGGGACGAAGTGGCCAAGGCCCTAGAGGATCTTAACGCAGAGAACACCAGGATGGCAAGAGAGCGGGCTTCATTGGAGGCCGAGTCACAGCGGATAAGAGCAGAAGCTTTTCATTTGAGTCTGGATCAGAACACGGCATAAAAGTCGTTTACCCTCACAGTTTGAGGGACGGAATCTTTTTAACACACTGGGGGCAGGAACGAGTAACCTGCCTAGCGTAACCCGAGTTGCTGAGGCGCTAGGAACCGGAGCGGCGGCTCAACCTCATGTGCCAAACCAGGCCCGAAGGGACTTGACCCCACCTCAACGGGTTCCAACACTTTCTGGGCATTACTCTAACCCGGTGGATAACATGATAGCAGCAGCCACGCGGCTGGCAGCTATTCCGATAGAGGGCGATTCTCCTACCGCGATAGAGACCCGGAACATTGTGGAGCTTCTCCAGACAGTTGTAGCACAGCAGGCAGCTTATTCATACAGTCATGAGCGTGTCCATTCAACTCCCCATCCAAGTTAAAGCTACAGCCGGCACATTGAGTCACCGGCGGTTTCCAGTTGCGAGCGGCGTCGTGACCCGCCCCGTAATGATGATCCGCCCCGTCGACCTAACCCGCCCAGAGATGACCATCTACTAAATGATGCTCGGGCTATTGTGGATCAGGCTAGAGCATGTCATGAGGCAGACCTGGCGGCTCAGTTAGGGGCTCATCAGCAATTCCCAGTAAACCCTTCGGTGTCTGTTGAGGCTGGGACGACTTCCATGGCAGTTGGTGTGATGTGTCTAGTACCGGCTCTACGCAATGAGTGTTTGCCCAAGGATTTTAAGGGCCCTTGTAAGGTGCCTAATTATACAACTAATCTTCCGTGGCTTGGATTGAGAGCTAGGAGCTGGCCATGGAGATGTTAGATGTCAATGATGTTTGTATGTGCCAAGTACTTCACCATGATGTTGGATGGGCCGGCTCGAACTTGGCTGAAAGGTCTACCTGCCAATTCCATCAATTCATGTGCTGAGTTGAAGGCATGCTTCATTCAGAATTTTTAAAGGAATCTGTAAGTAGCCTCTGTCGATTATTGATCTGAACAACTGTGTGCAGTGAGAGGACGAGTCAGCTCACCATTGGGTTCGCCGGGTCTCGGCTATTATCCACTCATTGGATAGCATTGCCGTAGGCTCTATTGTCCTGATTTTGGAGAAGAGTTGTCACTTTACACCTCTCAAGCAGAAGCTTGGGCAGCTTAAATGTCACTGCAATGACATGGGAGAGCTTATGGAGTCTCTCATCAAGTATGCTGACTCAGAAAACACTAAGGACCCCGGATTTGATGATGAAAAATCCAACAAGGGGGAAAAGAGTGGTAATGGTAAGGGTCAGCAGTAGAACATGACAGGGCGTAAGGGTCATAACCAGGGGTAAGCGCAAACAAACAGATGGCGGGTCAGATTCTGTGGATAACACCAATGCTCAGCATAAGAATCAGTGTCGTAAGGGTAAGCCGCAATTTGGAGGACCAATATTTAACCTTGAGGAAATTCTTAATGACCCTTGCCCGAAGCACAGTCTACCCGGTCAGCCTTCGACTCATGCTTGAAAGGACTATTTCATCATGAAGGAGTACAAAAAATCTAGCTTTAACCAGAACCATGGCAACAATAATGGCCCACCTGGCAGGTCAGGATCCGGCTCACAGGGTACCGGTTTTGGCGGCGGCGACGGCTCAAATTCTGGGTACCAAGGACAAGGCAACCAGGGTGGTTATAACCAATAGTCTGGTTAAGGTAACCAGCAGCATCAGTCAGGATACCAGAGCAATCCAAAGCAGCATAACAGTGGTCAGTATCATGTCTTGACCACGAGTCTCTACAAGCGAGATCAAAAGGTTCATAAACACGCGGTCAGTACGACTGAGCCGGCGGTACCTCAATATTTGCGGTGGTCAGAGCATCCAATCACATGGAGTAGAGAGGATCACCCGCCCCAGGTTGAGAATCTGGGTCAACTAGCGTTGGTGGTATCCCCTCAGGTTGGGGGTTATAATTCATTAAATTGCTCATGCACGGTGGCAGTAGTATTAATATCCTATATTATGATACTTTCCGCGGGATGAATTTAACTGATAAGGAGCTCAAGCCATCATCTATCTTTTTCATGGTGTGGTACCTGGTAAGTCGGGGTACCTAGTTGGGAAGATTGCCTTGGAAGTGGCCTTTGGTGATGACTACGATTACAGAGCAGTGACATTATGGTTTGAGGTGGTTAAGATCCGGAGCCCTTATCATGCCTTGTTTGGGCAGCCGGCTTACGCCAAATTTATGGCGCGGCCTTGTTATGTTTACTTGCAGCTTAAATGACAGGGCGTAAGGGCACGATTACAGTTCTTGGTGATCGAAGAATTGCATTGGAATGTGAGGAAGGAGATGCTGCATATCTTGAGTCGGCTTGTGCCACGGAGGAGATCAAATTTTATAAAGATAATGTTGACCCGGCTGATATGTCCCCTTTGAAGAAGCCGACCACTGAGCAAGACCCTCTGTTAAAATTTAAGTCGATTGATGATACTAAGTAGGTTGACTTTGTCCCTAGCGACTCATCTCAACAGTTCACCATCAGTGCTAATATGGACCCCAAATAGGAAGGCGCGCTCATCGAGTTCATAAGTGAGAATCGGGACATCTTTGTATGGAAGCCTTCAGACATGTCGGGTGTACCGAGAGAACTCATTGAGCACACTCTTAATATTGATCCTAAGTTTAAGCCTGTGAAACAGTTCCTTCGCCGTTTTAATGAAGAGCGACATAAGGCTATTGGAGAAGAAGTCGCCCGGCTATTGGCGGCCAGGTTCATCGTTGAACTTTGTCACCCTGAGTGGTTGGCTAGCCTGTGTTGGTGCTTAAGAAAAATGGAACCTAGCATATGTGTGTGTATTATACAGACCTCAATAAGGCTTGTCCGGCTGATCCTTTTGCTCTTCCTCATATTGATAAGATCATAGATGCCATGGCGGGTTGTGAGCGTTTGTGCTTCCTGGATGCTTATTCTGGTTATCATCAGATCAAAATGGCAGTTAAAGACCAAGAGAAGACGGCTTTCATCACGCCTTTTGGGGCTTTCTGCTATGTTTCTATGCCTTTGGGGATCAAGAGTGCCCAAGCGACTTATCAGTGTTGTGTCCAGAATTTTTTTGATAACCAGATTGGATGTAATGTTCATGCTTATGTGGATGATATTGTTGTTAAGTCTAGAAAGGAGACTCTGCTGGATGACTTGAAGGAGACCTTTGATAATCTCCGGGTTTATAAGATGATGCTTAACCCGGCCAAGTGTGTTTTTGGTGTGCCTGCAGGCAAGCTCTTGGGTTTTTTTGTTCTTAGAGAGGGGCATTGAGGCTAACCCGGGGAAGATTAAAGTCATTACTTCATTGGCTAGCCAGCGTGTGTCAATGATGTCCAACGTTTGGCGGGTCGTATCGCGGCTTTAAGCCAGATCATAAGCCGTCTAGGAGAGAAGGCAATTCCTTTGTACCAAATGATGAAGAAAACAGATCGCTTTGTCTGGAGTGATGCTGCTAATGAGGTGTTTGAGGCATTCAAAAAGCAATTAGCTTAGCCGCCTGTTCTTGCGGCTCCCATTGAGAAAGAACCCTTGCTTTTATATGTAGCGGCTAACAGTAGGGCTGTCAGTGTGGCGATTGTGGTGGAACGCAAGGAGACGGGTAAGGAGTACCCAGTCCAGAGGCCGGCTTATTATGTCAATGAGGTGTTAACTGAGTCTAAACAGTGATACTCGCATTGGCAAAAACTGGTATACGGGGTATTCATGGCCAGTCGTAATATGAAGCATTATTTTCTTGGCCATCCTATTACTGTGATCAGTTCTTCTCCTTTGTGGGATATTATTCAAAACAGAGAGGCCACAGGCTGAGTGGCTAAGTGGTCCATAGAGCTCGGACCTCATGGTTTGAAGTATGTGCCAAGAACAGCTATCAAGTCTCAGGCTCTTGTGGACTACATCAATGACTCGACAGAGTTGCAAACGCCTGAGGAGAAGCCTGATAACACATATTGGACCATTCACTTTGATGGGTCCAGGCAGCTAGAAAGCTCGGGGGATGGGGTCATATTGACTTCCCCACGAGGTGACAAGTTTTGCTATGTTTTGAGGTTAATGTTTCCTTGTACTAACAATGCAGCTAAATATGAGGCTTTACTCCATGGCCTTTGCATGGCCAAAGAGATGAATTTTATCTGGGTCAGGTGTTTTGGCGACTCAGACCTTGTGGCTCAGCAAGTTTCGGGCACATGGGATTCCAAAGACCCACTCATGGTGGCTTACTGTCGGGCGGTTGATAACATCGCTGGTCATTTCAAGGGTTATCAGGTGGAGCATCTTGATCGAAGGAAGAATGAGGTGGCTGATGCTTTAAGTCGGCTGGGTTCTCAATGTAAGCTGGTGCCTCCCAATGTGTTTCTTGATGTCTTACACAATCCTTCGGTCAAAATATCATCTAAGGAAGATTTGGCTATTCCTGACCCGGAGGCAGCATTGGTGGCAACTCTCCATGCTATTCCAGATTGGACATTACCTTACCTGTCTTATATGACCTGGGGCGAGTTACTTGAGGATGAGACCTTAGCAAGGCAGATAACTCGGCGGTCTAAGTCCATGACTATTGCCAATGATGAGTTACACCGATGCAGCATAACAGGTGTGTTCCAGCCACTACAAAAAAAGACACATATGTGACATTTTGGGTTGAACAGAAAAAAATTCTGCCATACTTATGACACTTCTATGACGATAATTGTGACAAAACCCGGTATCATCATAGATGTGGTGGGCTCCTACTTCTATGACAAAAAATCATGACAAAAAATGGGTTTTTCGTCCTGGGCGGGCTGGAGATGCGGCTACATGACATTCTTTGGGTCGTCCATGAGGAAAAAAAAACCATGGTAGAAGCGAGGGCGAGGAAAATATCGGGGAGTTCCCGGTTACTGTGTGGTCGGGGCCGAGAGATGCACGTTTCTCTCATACCATACGCGTGTGGGTGCGAGGCGCTGGGCTCTAACTGATTCCGAGCGAGGCGTCGCCTAACTGAACCCGAGCGATTGCACTACAGGCTACACGTTACTGAACCCGAGCGATCGAGCGATTCCTTCGCTACTACTGCTAACTGAAGCCGATTGATGCTGCCTTTGGATGAACAATGAGCGTTGCTGGGGGGGTTTGGATGAACAGTTCCTAGTAAGGGTGGACGAACAGGACCCTGGTGTTACCTCTAGATGAACAGGACCCCGATCGAGCCGGTTGGAGCTGGATGAACAGGACCCTGTGGAGGGCTGGATGAACAGGACGACCCGGTGGAGGGCTGGTTGAGTAGTAGTTGGTGGAGGGCTAGATGAGCATTAGCCCATGGAGGGGTGGTTGAACAGTAGACTGTGGAGTGGGCTGGTTGAAAAGTAGCCAGTGGAGTAGCACGCGGTGGAGGCTGGATGAAAAGGAGCCCGTGGATGAACAGTCGCAGATGGAGGCTAGAGGAGGTCGACGGTGGATGATCAGTAGCCCGTGGAGGCTGGAGGAGGTCGACGGTGGAGATGAACAGTATCCCGTGGGGTCCCGTTTTGCAGTACGCCACACCCCTCCCGATGAAGAGGACCCCCGTTTGGACCATAGCACTCAAACACAAGTCTGTTTCCTCCGTTTTGTGGTACGCCACACCCCTCCCGATTAACAGGAGCCTGTTTCGACCGTAGGAGGTCCAACATAAGTTCGTTTCCTCCATTTTGCGGTACGCCAGACCCCTCCCGATGACCAAGATCCCGTTTCGAACGTGGCCGGTCGAACACAAGGTTGTTTCCTCCATTCTGCGGTACACCAAGCCTCGTTTCTATCGGTTGTTCCATCCAAGCCGGTTGGCTCCCACGCGTTCCGTTGCCTTCCGATGAACACGACGCATTCCGTTGCCTCCCCATGAACACGACGACGACGTAGTTTCGCCGTTCCGACCCAGCCATGTACACGAGCCCTGGCCGTACGTTTGCACGAGTAGGCGTTCGAGACCCCGCCCGTATGTACGTATGTGGTCGTATTTTCTTTCTTGCACCCTGGGCGCTGTACGTACGTCTGCATGCTACGTGCGCGCCTCTACATCGACCAGTATGTACGTACATGTTCACGACCAGAATGACAACGCTACGTATGCTTCGACGAGGTGGGTCCCGACTGTCAATCACTTCCTTACATGCAAAGATGTAGGTGGTGGGTCCCAGCAGTCAGGGGGGCGAATCATTTTTTTGCCCGTAATATGGACGCACTTCCTTGCGTACGAAGATGTAGCTGGTGGGTCCCAGCAGTCAGGGGGAAATGTTTTTTTCACGAAATACGGTGGCCCGTCCGGTGGGTCCCTGCTGTCAGGTGGAGGAATAATTATTTTGCGCATAATAAGGAGGCACTTCCTTGCGGCCGCCGTGGACCCAGCTGCCAGCCTCTCCATGTACAGTACTCTTCCGATGGAAGTCATTCATTGATCACGTTGACCACGCCGCGCCGAGAGCACCAGGGCGGTAGACGACGGCGAGGCCTAGGAAGGGGACGACGCGGAGCCGGGGACGACGCGGTGGCGGGAAAGACGTGGCAGTGGAAGCCCGCGCGGAGAGGAGTACGAGGGTTCACTAGTTCGGCTGCGGTGTGAGGCTTCTGATGACTCTCCTTTGTTGACCATGTTGACCACACCGTGCTGAGCACACCAAGGCCGATGGATGATTGAGAGGCCCAGACTGGAACGACCCTGAGATGGGGAAGACGCGGCAGTGGGATCACAGATGGAGAGGAGTGGGAAACTTGACTGGTTCGGGTGCGCGACAGCACTGCCACCCATGGGAGACAGGAGCAAGAACAAAGGTTGAAGAAGGTACCCGGCTGTTGGATTAACATCCAACGGTCCAGCTGCTAGAATCATTTTTTGATTAAGTTGACAAAGCCCTGCGTACACGTCTGCTTAGTAGGCCCACAAGTCAGCCACCAAATCTGCCGTGTCCCAGCTATCATCAGGAGGAATAGTTTTTTCGCATAACAAGGAGGCACTTCCTTCCATGCGAAGATACACTGGTGGGTCCCAGCTGTCAGGTGGAGAGAACAGCTTAATAAGAAGGAACTTTCCTTGCGTGCAACCATGGACCTCGTGGGTCCCAGTCGTCAGGCTCTCACATACAGTCCTCTTTCGATGACTCTCATTTGTTGACCACACCGCACCGAGCGCAGCGAGGCGGTGGACGACGGCGAGGCCCCAGACTGGAACGACCCGGAGATGGGGAAGATGCGGCAGTGGAGTCGCTGACGGAGAGGAGTGGGAAACTTGACTGGTTCAGGTGCGGGGTGGGCCTACACTCGGCAGAGAATAACAGGAGGTGCAGAGTGGAGGAATGGCCTCGCCGTCAGCGGGGTAGTGTTTCGCTGTGAGGCGCGCAAAACAACGCCGCTGGGCAGCGGAGGCTGGAGTAGGCGCTCCCGGCAGCGCTAGGGGAAGAAGACGAGAGATTGAAGAAGAATGTTGGCTATTGGATGTAAATCCAACGCCTTGCTTAGGCTTCGACCTACTAGCCCACATGTCAGCCAGTCCATTTGTTTTTTTAGTCCATTTGGTGGGCTGGGTGAAACAATGATGTAGCATCTATGCAGCCCGTTTATATATATGGTATAATTTAAAGCCCATTTGCATTTTTCTCAAAATCTGTGGACTTGCTGGGCTGGGTGAAAATATCATGTTGGGTTGGATGGAGAAATGTTATAAAAACATAAACACATGATTGCACGTCTATTACTGCATTGGTCGGTAAAATCTTTGCAAGCTTATGTACGCAATCACTAGGAGTTAACTTGCCAAGTTATATATAAACAATTATTATTATTTTGTAAGAACTTTCAATTTATGAAATAAAATATCATTTTAATTTGGTGATTTAATAGGACGTGGGGTATTATTATTTTTTAGGCTAGACGTGGGCCAGTTGAGTTGGTTCTAGGGAAAAGTACTGAGAGAAAACTCAGTTTACATCGAAAAAGAAAGTGGAGGAAAATTCAAATATAGGATTAATGAAAACAAAAAATAAAGGAAGTGGGAAGGTCTATAAAATGGTTGGACGTACGACAGGTTTAACTGAACCTTATGTTGTTTCTATTATATATATATGTGTGTGTGTGTGTGTGTGTGTGTGTGTGTGTGTGTGTGTGTGTGTGTGTGTTCCCTTATTTTATTGAAGGGAAAACATAGGTTCAGTTTTGCATTCTTATAGAAAAATAGAATTGAGCTGTGCGTCGTCTTGAAAAAACAAACATAACTTAGGCTGCTGATGTTATAGACAAGCTAGGTTGGGAGGCCCAGAGGCCACTTGATCCAAAAAATGTTGAAACATGTTGTGGGCTGCCCATATTAAACAACAAAACCTAGGGCATAGACCTGGTGGGCCCGGGACTATCAGCCTCTCGACAAACAGTTATCTCCCGATTACTCTTGTTTTGCTGACCATGTTGGGAACGACAGACGGCGGCGCCGCGGCGAGAGCATCAAGGCGGAGGACGATGTCGAGACCGTGGACCGAACGAACCGGAGCGGGGGAAGACGCAGGCGGAGGGGAGTACGAGGGTTGACTTATTCGGATGCAGGGTGGCCGATGGAGCTCCTTGGTACCGTTGTCTTCTTTCATGTTGCTGTAGCAGGGGTTGATGATGGTCTTGCCGAGGTCAACCACGGAGTCCTTCTCCTGCCCATTGCCGATGATCTTGTATTGCTTCTAGATGTCGACAAGCTTGTTGCACCAGATGGCTGAATCATTGCGTTCTTCCTTCTCTCCACCGTAGCGAAGGTGCAGTCGGCGCTGCCGATGAAACAGGCAAATGCTCCAGAACCTCTGATGGCCCTACAGCAGTGGTAGATGAGAACCTCATCTCGCACGCATACCTAGGCGACCACGATCCGCTGGTCCCTGTCAGGAGAAAATGGATGGGCACAAGGTCTAGTCCTGCGACCTTGTGCTTTCTCGTCCTGTAGGTACTGCTTGAACTCGGCGAGGCAGAGCTTCACCGAGTCTGGATCGTTGGTGTACATCACATTCAACTTGGTGCCACCATGGGACTGAACAGAGAACTCAAAGGTGAACTCTTTGCTGAAGTCCATATCCAGCAGGCTCACCCCTCGGATCGCCATTGGAGTCTCTTCAAGTGAACGAGTGAGTAGGCGGCAGCAGCAGTTCGTTTTTCAGCTCTTGGGGAACTGGATTCAACAGTAAACTGAGTGTGTATAGGCGACAACAGTTACTACCCCTCCTTCGCCCGCTGCACGCCCGAAAGAATATGCACCCTCGGCGCATTCAAATGCCTCCATTAAGAAACCTATTCCGGCCACACGCGTCGGTTCATGAGTGGGTCTGTATTGGTACTGTAATAACAAGTGTTAGTGGTCACTTTACTTAAATTTAATTAGCTTTAATTAAAATGTATTCTTAAAACAAGCAATGCATTGGCTCATTCTATGAGTGCCACAGGATCAACATGCACAACAATTACAATTATTATTCTAAGGACGGACATGATTAGCACATTTGACGCACTTCCACACAGAAAATACTACCAAGTTTGAACAGTTTGTTATGGTTGCTGTCCTCTGCATCATCATGCCATGTTTCCCAGCTTGCAAGATTCAAAACCAACAAATAAGATTCAAATAATAAGTACAACAAAATGCCTAGACATTTCATTGATTCCCAGCTTCCAAGATTCAGAACCAACAAATAAGATTCAAATAATAAGTGTAACAAAGATGCCTACACAACTCATTGATTCCCAGCTTGCAAGATTCAGAACCAACCCATTAGAGCGTTTTGATAAAGTGAATATATGGATTAAATCCATCTTGGCTAGTCGTGTCATACAACCCAAGAACTTGGCGAATGCTCTTGACCATCACAACATCTGTAGTAGAGTATTCCTGTTTGCACAGATAAGAAAGAGCATGACTACTATAATAGTGGCACTAGTTGAAGCAACCTGTGTGAGGGGCCATATACCGCCACGACTCGATGTGGTGAGCCTGCAACTCCTCTTGGATGAGGCCAGCCTGGAGTTCCATGATTCAATTCATGCGCCCTTTTCTACAGTTCACCTGAAATGAAGCAAAGATTGCATCATTCAGCTAGCAAGAAGTACTTGCTCTTGTGAGCTGGCAGGTTCTTCTTTAGTAGTTGCACTAAAATTCAGCAACATTGAGGTTGGTTATCCTGCTCATGTAAGGTGCAACTATAATTTGCTTATCCTTTTGTGCAGTTCCACTAAAATAAAGTGCCATTGTGGTGACAGTGATGGCTCATCTTGCAAAAGCTAATAAAATGTTTTACGAGATTACCAGCAGAATTTGATGGAGATTTTGGAAACTCCAATCACCATTTTGTGCAGTTCCACCAAAATTGAGAGATGTTGCCCACGTGACATTTTAGTTGAACTGCACAAGACAGTCATTCCAAAAGAAAGTGTTTTGTGCAGTTCACCAAAAGGTCACAATAGAAACAGGTGAAATGGATATCCCTATCTGCACAAAAAGATAGAAAGTAAATAGTTGCTGGTCAATAAGAATATATGTAACATACACGAAATGAAAAGAAGCATATTAATTATGTTCAGGGCAATCACGCAAGGACAGTATAAATTTTAAAATGTCAGCAATGCTTCATGTTACCGGAAGCAATACGATCAACTATGACATTCGTCAAATATGGGATTACTTTAATTGGTGGCATTGCTTGTTTACCAGATACAGTAAATCGACAACAGCTAAAGAGTTGGTTTAAGGGCATGGGACCGTGGGGACACCAAGTCACTCAGCAGCGTAAAGAAGCAACTTACTTATCATACTGGGGAAAACAACAGGAGTACCATTTCTTAACACAGTTTAATTGCATCATATCACTAGAGGCATTAGATTAACAATAACACTGGTTAGACATGTCCTTAAGGTAACAGTGTGACCGCTTCATTTTACATGCGCCCTTAAATTAACAACAGTCAAAGGTTGGTCTAAGGACATGCGACAGTGGACGCATCAGCACAATGTACCTACAAGGAGGCATAAAGTGGTGATGCCGAGTTTGTTCATGCTTTGTGAGGGCAGCAAATCTAATCCTGGAGAACTTTTCCTATGTGAGGGCAGCAAATCTAATCCTGGAGACCTTTTACTATGTGAGGGCAGCAAATCTAATCATGGAGACCTTTTACTATGCGAGGGAAGCAAATCTAATCTTGGACATACTCTGTTGACTTGTCCACCAGCCGCCACTTTCTATCCTTTTTTCAACCAATAATAGATATGTTCCTTATCTAGTTTTTACTGAGTTTTCCATTATTTCCCTTTTCAACCAAGAGACCGGTTGGGTAATCGATCTTTACTACTTTTCCCCTATTAATTCCTCTTTGAATCAAGGCCTAGATTCATGCTATGATTTTTCCCCCTTTCTTTGTTGTTTGAACCAAGTCCTAGATTTGAATGCATGAAGTAGCTTTACCCCTAATAATACTAAAAAATTTGGTGGATTTGGAAGAGTTGATGGAAGCAGAAAAGGATGCACATGCAGACACGTTGGGAGATGGGGCAGTAGAGCTAGGCCGCTTTCGAAGAACTTGTACCTGAGGTTTGTCGGGATGTCGGCTGCGGCAGGTACGATCTGCGCACAATACGGCAAGGAGGAAGAAGAGTTGGAGGACCTCCCGAGCCGGCGCTGTATCGGAGAGAATGGCACAAGCAGAGGATCAGGCCCCGCCGGCAGCTGTGGGTTTCCTCCCTCGGCAGCGATGACCGCGTGAACGATGCACCTTTTAGTCCTCTACACACACCGGCCGAAGGGATCCGGCCGGATCTGTGACCAGCGGTGAGTAGAGAGAAAATGTCGCTACCGTTGCCTTGTTTAGATCTGGAGAGGATGAGAGAATGAAGAGAGCAACCCTAGTAAAGCAAGCGCTCAGGCCCCTGCGTACATATATAGTGGAGTGATTATCTTTTTCTCTCCACAACAAGCGTTTCAATTTGTGTACATGGCATTAAAGAAAAGAAACTCTCTATTTAAGGTGACTAACTGTACGACTCCTACTTACTACTAGTAGTGCTAGTATTGTTCACTTGTGCTCCCGGGCCCTCCATTCATTGAACAACCCCACGGGTGAATAACCATATAGTAAGTATTTATATAGAACGAAAAAGCTCGAACTATTTTCGCGTAGTTAAAAGTTGAGGGCGGGGCTTTTCCCGGGCAGTACGCGTGGCAGTTTTTGGGTAGGCAGTTTAACAGAGATGCGAGGCGGGTGAGGGAGTGGCGGATTCAAACTTACTACTGGAAAGGTCGGGCTGTGCGATTTGAAGGCGCGTTACTACTGGAAAGACTTGTGATATGACTACTCACTATAGTCATGAATTACTGGCGCTACAATCGGGGTGATGCCCCCCTTCCATTCCGCACTCTAATCTGGTGCATGACACATCGACCCGGATGCTGGCTCTCCCATGTGTCGGCGAAGTACGTAATAAGAAGGAGCAAAGAATGATACGGTATATACTGCTACTCCTACTCATGTCGGAGGAGTGTGAACCACGGCAGCCCAGTGAAGCAGCAGTGCGAACCACGGTAGCCCAGTGAATCAGCAGTAGAAAACAATGTGGTGATATGGCCATAAAAAACAATGTGCTATGGTCCAGACTGTAGCATGTACAGTACTACTCTTTGTTTGGATCCCTGAGTTAGAGCTAGTTTGGGTTGAAATAGCCTCAAATTATCGAAACATGAGGGGTTAGTTTAAGCTAGTTGCTCTAACCCAGCTAAAATAACTAGCCTGGTGGAGAGGTTCTAATTGTGTTAGTTATCCTCGGGCCCACTAAAAGAGAACTAAAAAATCTCCCCTACCCGCACCAGATCGCTCCCTCCCCCACCCCACCCCCTTGCACGACTCCTCTCTGTTCCCCATCGGGCCGCCCGCCCTCTCTCTCCTCCGGCCGCCCTCTCCCTCCGGCCTCCGCCGCCCTACTCCGGCCACCCTCTCCCTCCGGCCTTCGAAGGTTGCCCCACTCCCCCTTCACCGGTTGTTTTTCTCCCTCTATCGTGCATGGTGGTGGCGCATCTACCAGGGAAGTCGCGAGAGGGGTGAGTTTGTTCGTTCCTTCTCTGTCTCACAGCCATATCGTTGATCTTGCTCGCTCTAGCGCTAATTCTGATTTGGAAAAGTAGATCCTAATCAAACTTGGTATAGATTTGTGGTGCACGCATGGAATTGTTTGATGATGCTTGAGGAGGTAATAAATCTTTCTAGAGGCCCAAAGATTTAGTTCACCTTTCTAGGTATTTCAGTTTCAGGCTTGCATTATTTCTAGAGGCCCACAGATTCAGTTCACCTTTCTAGGTATTTCAATTTTAGGCTAGCATTATTTCTAGAGGCCCAAAGATTCAGTTCGCCATTCTAGATATTTTAGTTTTAGGCTTGCATTATTTCTGGAGGCCCAAAGATTAAGTTCCCAGTTGGCGGCAAGCGGCCTTGCTACCCATGCCGGTGTCGACCTCAACTCGCAAGCGTCAGCGTTGGAGGGGCTCCCGGGGCTTGGGCTCTACAGGGCCTTCCTCCAGAGCGACGATGACAAGCTCCTCCCTCGGTGCGTGAGGGGCTCCGGGTTCCCTCCCTATCGTGAATGACTTCCGTGATGACTTAGCTCATGCTTTGTTTCATGGAGTGTATTTTTTTGTGAAGCTTGATTGACGACTTGTATGTTTAAGTGGAATATCTCATTTGTATGGACAAAGTAAAATTTAACAAAGTAAAATTTATCATGTTTTGCATGCTTGATTTGTAAAGATGGTTCATTTATGTATATTGTGAGCGGGAGGAGGCCACAGAGCCGGCTACACCAAATTCGGCAGGAAATAGGGTCCAAAGTAGTAAAATGATTGAGAAAGAGCATTTATTGTCAATCTAACCCTGCCATCCATACACCTCTTTGGTTTAGAGTTAGTTCAGGGTTAGTCCAGGGTTAGAATCTAACTCTAACCTCTAACTGAGTTAGTGTTCTCCTCGTCTCGGTTCATCGCCATCATACTTTCCCCATTCCTGTGTTTTCAGTATCCTGCGAATCAAAGAGGCCCTTTTTTGCGGGAAAAATCAAAGAGGCCCTTAGACTGGTTTAGGTCCGGTCATTTTTTATAAACGTGTTATGTCCAAAATTTGATGAACATGCTCCGGTTTCTACGAAAATAATCCAGTTTCATGTAGTAACTCATTTATTTATTTATTCCTCTGTGGGGGGGTTGCATGTAATTTGTGAGATTTGAAATGTAAAGTACCCCGGCATATGCTTCGAGTCGTGCATGCACTACAACCCAAATGCTCTATGTCCCACATGTCGGCGAAAGGGAGCACGTGGAAATAGCCTCGGAGTACATATAGGAGGATAAATGCGTGAAAAAATATGTACTGTGAAGCGTAGCTGCAGTTCGAAAAGGAGACCTAAAGTAATGACAGCTATAGGTCGCACGCGCCCAACTAGTGGTACTAGACACACGACTATTTTTTCCCTCAAAAAAAAGAGGTACGAGTGCTGAGTACTCCTATTCTATCAACACGAGTCCCATCTGACAACAGCGTCCGTGCTACAGCTAGCTCTCCTCCCTCGTTTCTCTCTTCTAATTCTAAACTCGGCCGACGACCGGTGGGCGAGGTGGGTTTGCTCAACTGCGGCCCCACCTCATAGTGAAAATGTTACGACTGGAATAAAAATGCAATATACTCCCTCCGTTCCTAAATATAAGCCTTTTTAGATACTATTTCAAATGGAATACAGCATACGGATGTATGTAAACATATTTTAGAGTGTAGATTCACTCATTTTGCTCCGCATGTAGTCACTTGCTGGAATCTTTAGAAAGACTTACATTTGGGAAGGGAGGGATTACTATACTAATAAAACATTAAGGCCACGAGGCAATGCAGTGCTGGTTACAGGAGGCAAGAAGAAGAGATGCATCCATCGACGACGTCCACCTCCTCGACTCAGGGCGCCGGCCCACCGAACGGCAGCTAAGTAGCAGCGGCTTTCTTGGCTAGGTCTACGTGCTTCTGAACAATGGCGTCCAAAGATTCCAGCCGCTGAAAGAAGGCTAACGTCTTTCTTTCTTCACTTACCATGTAGTGGCCTATGTAGACGATTTCCTCATAGACGTGGATGTGCAGGTCGACGGTTTCTTGCATGGCTAGGCGCTATGCGGCGAGCGCGGCCTCGATGTGCACATTCTTCGTCGTGACCTCCGGCACCTACAGGGCCACCAGGGCATGAAAGAGTTCGTCACCATGGAGGCCGACGATGGTGGCAGGCAATGAGGAGCCTGGGCGCGTGGGCTGGAGCAGTATGGCAAGGTCGTCTGCGCGCTTCTTGACGGCGGTGAACTTGTGGATGGAGTTGACCATCATGTCGTCCATGCGAGAGGCGAAGCCGGCTTCGGTGAGGGCTATGATGTTGGCGGTCGCCAGCACCGTCTATAAACGCTGCACGGTGCGGGGCCGCAGGCCGGCGCCTTGAATGATTTGGCACAGCCGACTACCGCTCGCATCCATCGCCTCCATAGGTGCTTCTGGCTTCTTGTCACTTGGTCTTGGATTGGAGTGAGCAGTGTTGTGCAGATACTAGGAGTAGATGGATTGGAGTGGTGGGGCGCCTTTATATGAGAGTCCAAACTCTGTTGCATTCACATCGTGCTGGCCCTATTCTGCTTCTCCAGTTAATTCCCTCTACATGTAATTGAGGATGCATCATTGACCGTTCAACGTCTCAGAAACCGCTACCCTCTCCCTCCTTGGCATTCAAGCACCTATGGAGGCGACTGCCGCTCGCGTCTATCGCGTGTCAGGAGATGTTCCCGTCGATGACGAGGTGCCTATGGTGACTTCGTAAATTACAAGATGATAGTTTCGGCTCAGTCTTTTGGAGGTGCTCATAGGGGTAGGGTGTGCATATGTGCGTTCATAGGGGTGAGTGTATGCACGTGTATATGAGCACTTGCGTCTGTACTATGTCAAAAAATGTAAATGTGTGTCAAAAAGAGACTAGTCAGTATACTCAATATTGTGCACCGCGGAGAGGAAAACGAGAGAACTACATATTTATTTACGGTGCAGATTCACTCATTTTGCTCCATATGTACTCCGTATCGGTGTAGTCTAGTCACTTGTTGAAATCTCTAGAAAGGCAAATACTCCTTTCTGGTTTACAGGGTTATACTAGCAAGTACGTACTACAATAGTGGGCTCACATAGCAATTTTGTCTCATGCAAAAGCCTGGCTATATGCGTGCTCCAAGGTTCGCAACTCCCACGTTCGGGTTGCGCTTGGCTCTTCGCCTCTTCGAGAAGACGAACAATGATGTTACTACTACTGCTTCTACAGTATCGAATCCACTGCTGCATGTCCGTCCACCGCGAGCGGGAGGGATAGCTTGCCGTAGTACTATAAGCAAAAGCATGTCCTCGTCTGCGAGCAACCACGCGCATGGGCGAGGGAGAAGGCGTGTAGTAGTAAAATCAAGCTTCTACTCGTTGTACGAGTTAACGTGACACATCATAGCACTGGCCCACATGCTTGCCTCTAAACTCGGCTGAAAGACTCGCAGTGTACAATATATTTGCTGCAACCTCTAGCATTTACCCACCACAAATTAAAATGTATATTCCTGTCTTGACCAGATCAGCGTGCAAACTACAATCTCCAGGATGACAGTTAGGGCCAGAAGACTATTTTAATTTAAAAAAACTTCAAGACGGCCACATAGCATGGAGCCGACCCCAACGATTTTAAGCTTATAGGCACGGTACATGCTATCCTAGACTACTCTACACATGAATCTGTCACACGAGCATTCGGGTTGTGCTTGGCTCTTTGCCTCTTCGGGAAGTCGAACAATGATGGAGTACTACTGCACTGGAGGAGTACTACAGTATGCTTCTGGCCATCTGACACCGATTAAACTACTACATGTCCACCGTGTGCGGGAGGGAGAGCGTGTAGCGAAAGCTTCTCCTAGTCCTGCAGCCACCACGCTCATGAGCGAGGGAGGGATGCCACTTCATTGACTTGGTGCTCCTGCCTTTGCGTGTATGACAGGTGGGCCAAACAGGTGGGTGGCCAACCTTTCATACAGCCAAAGGTAGGTGCAGTTAAGTCCGCCAGGGAGAGGACAATCAAACTTCTCTTTGTTGTACGAGTTGACGCGACACATCAAAGCACTGCACTCGATATATTTCAATAATTTTCATTTACCGATGCATTAATTACAATGCATGCATGCATGTCATGACTCTCCTTTTGATACTTGCATGTGTTGATTTAACCTTGAAGTAATATGAATATGTGACGGTAAAGCTGCCCTAAAGCGAGAGATGCTTGTGCACGAGGAGGGCGAGATCATGCAGACGGAACAGGACCCGATGGTGGAGCTCTCTATGGTCTCGATGGACCTCACCTTGCTCCACTGCCCCTTGTGCCTCCGCCCCTTGAAGCCTCCAGTGTATGAGGTTTGAATACACCTTGTCTGTTCGGCTGATTGAGCAAGGTGTAGGTTTCTTGATTGATGTGTTGTTCGATTGATTTCTGCAGTGCAAGGGAGGGCACCTGGCCTACGCGGACTGCTGCGTCGAGCACCCCGAGAATTAGCAGCAGTGCCAGAAGTGCGAGCGCGGCGGTGGCTTTGACGTGCGGAACACGGCGGTGGGCGCCGTCCTTTCGTCGGTGAGGGCGGAGTGGCCACACAAAGGATGTGGGCTCTACGTCACTTACCACAAGCTCGCCGATCACCAGAGCATGTGTCCGCTCGCGCCCTGCAATGCCACGTGCCCATCTGCGGCTACGAAGGCCCGCCGTTGGCGCTCTACCACCACATCAGCACCGCGCATCCCATGCCCATGCACAGGATCCGGTACGGCAAGGTGCTCCAGCTGCAAGTGCCACTGTCAGAGCCACGGCTCTTGCTGTTCGCCGAGGAGGATGGTCGCGCGTTTTTCTTGGTCGGCGGCATGCTCGACATTGGTGTGCCTATAATCGTGTCGGTCGTCTACATCAGAGCGGGGGCGTCCCCACTATCGCACTACATGGCCAAGCTATGGGTGAACGTCCCGCCGGGGGAGACCAAAGGCACGACCGACGCCGTCAAGGTGGAAATGGAGGTGACAAGCAGCAAGGATCCTGGCAACGTCGCCATGTAGGAGCTGACCTTCTTCACAGTTCCGCCCAAGCTGCTGGCCGGGGCTAAGCTGGTGTCCCTCCACAATCAGATTGACAAGATCACGTCCTAAATGTTTCTACAGTGCCTTCTGTTTATCTTTGTAATATGCTAATATAGGGATTAGCTCGGTCTACTTTAGCTTAAGAGGTGGTGGGTTTTGGTGGCGATGCAGCAATTACTTCGACATCAGATCAATAATTTCCAACAGTCGAACGGATATTTTGTGTCTGTTGGATATAAAGTTCCTTTGGGTAAGAAGTACTACTTGTCACCAAAATGGATAAAAGGAGATGTATGTAGACGTATTTTAGTTCTATACACGCCCCTTTTTATCCATTTTGATGACAAGTATATGCTTGTTTGTTCATGAAGTGTTTCATACTTGTGCGAGTTGACGCGACACATCAAAGTAGTACTACTACTAGTAGTACTCCCTCCGACCCAAATTTCTCTGCGCATAAGTCGAGGTGCAGATATCAAGTAGGGCCTGGTTGTGTTGGACAACTCATCGGACTGTGACCAAGCAGACAAAGGTCGTGTCGTGTTGGTGCCGTGTGCGGCCCGCACATTAACCAAAACCTCGCGCCTCCAGCTTAGCCTCCGCATTTTAAACTTCTCAATCTCAATGCCAAGGAGCAACATGAATCCTATGATAGAGCCAATCGGATGGTTGAGAAAACTACAATTCATAGCTAAAGATGTGTGTGTGAGAGAGGACGAGTCCGTGCGTGCACCTCTTCTCTTCCTGTATAACATACTAAACTCAGAGTACAAGTGTATGTGGGTGGCATCGACCTAGGGAGCTAGAGATGGTGCGTGCGAGAAGTCCCGAGAGATAGGTTTAATGCGTCTGAAAAAAGACTAGTCTATAGCTCGCCACGTAGCTATTCCTGTCAAACTCCCCAATAACTGTAAGATATGTATCTGACAATGCTAGTTATTGCACGTACACATTGATGTCTACTACACAACCTTCTTCTTGTAGACGTTCTTGGGCCTGCAAGTGCACAGGTTTGTAGGACAGTAGCAAATTTCCCTCAAGTGGATGACCTAAGGTTTATCAATCCGTGGGAGGCGTAGGATGAAGATGGTCTATCTCAAGCAACCCTGCAACCGAATAACAAAGAGTCTCTTGTGTCCCCAACACACCCAATACAATGGCAAATTGTATAGGTGCACTAGTTCAGTGAAGAGATGGTGATACAAGTGCAATATGGACGGCAGATAAAGGTTTTTGTAATCTAAAAATATAAAAACAGCAAGGTAACTAATGATAAAAGTGAGTGTAAACGGTATTGCAATGATAGGAAACAAGGCATAGGGTTCATACTTTCACTAGTGCAAGTTCTCTCAACAATAATAACATAATTGGATCATATAACTATCCCTCAACATGCAACAAAGAGTCACTCCAAAGCCACTAATAGCGGAGAACAAACGAAGAGATTATGGTAGGGTACGAAACCACCTCAAAGTTATCCTTTTCTGCTCGATCTATTCAAGAGTACATAGTAAAATAACACGAAGCTATTCTTTCCGTTCAATCTATCATAGAGTTCATACTAGAATAACACCTTAAGACACAAATCAACCAAAACCCTAATGTCACCTAGATACTCCATTGTCACCTCAAGTATCCATGGGCATGACTATACGATAAGCATCACACAATCTCAGATTCATCTATTCAACCAACACAAAGTACTTCAAAGAGTGCCCCAAAGTTTCTACCGGAGAGTCAAGACGAAAACGTGTGCCAACCCCTATGCATAGGTTCATGGGCGGAACCCGCAAGTTGATCACCAAAACATACATCAAGTGGATCACGTGATATCCCATTGTCACCACAGATACGCACGGCAAGACATACATCAAGTGTTCTCAAATCATTAAAGACTCAATCCGATTAGATAACTTCAAGAGGAAAACTCCATTCATCACAAGAGAGTAGAGGGGGAGAAACATCATAAGATCCAACTATAATAGTTTGCTCGTGATACATCAAGATCGTGCCAGAGAGAGAACAAGAGAGAGAGAGAGAGAGAGAGAGAGATCAAACACATAGCTACTAGTACATACCCTCAGCCCCGAGGGTGAACTACTCCCTCCTCATCATGGAGAGCGCAGGGGTGATGAAGATGGCCACCGGCGAGGGATTCCCCCTCCGTAAGGGTGCCGGAACATGCTCCCGAGAGGTTTTTGGTGGCTACAGAGGCTTGCGGCGGCGGAACTCCCGATCTATCTTCGTCTTCGATGTTTTTAGGGTACGTGGACTTATATAGGCGAAAGAAGTCGGTAGGGGGAGCCTCGAGGGGCCCAGGAGACAGGGGCGTGCCCAGGAGGGTGGGCACGCCCTCCTATCTCCTGGCTTCCTCGAACCTTCCCTGGCTTGAACTCCAAGTCTCCCGGATCATATCCTTTCCAAAAATCACGCTCCCGAAAGTTTCGTTCCGTTTCGACTCTGTTTGATATTCCTTTTCTTCGAAATGCTGAAACAGGCAATAAAACAGCAATATGGGCTGGGCCTTCGGTTAGTAGGTTAGTCCCAAAAGTAATATAAAAGTGTATAATAAAGCCCGTAATCATTCAAAACAGATAATAAAATAGCATGAATGCTTCATAAATTATAGATACGTTAGAGATGTATCAGCATCCCCAAGCTTAATTCCTACTCGTCCTCGAGTAGGTAAATGATAAAGAAAGAATTTATGATGTGTGAATGCTAGCAGGTGCACAAGTTTGATCATTGATAATTTCAATCACCTTTTCTAGCATGATTATAAGTCATAACAGTAGTTCATCTCATAAAACTTCTCACGAACAAGTAACAAGCAACTCACATGTTCAAGCATAGACCATAAACTTTCTTGAAACTAGAAAACTTCATTCTTAATCATTAAACAATTGCAAGTCATCTAATTTTCAGGAAGGGTCTATGTCAGAGCTTTGATTTAGCAAACTCCACATACTCAACTATCATATAGTCTTCTACAATTTCTAACACTCACGCAATACTAATGGTTATGGAGTTTTAATCGGACACTGAGAAAGATAGGGGCTTATAGTGTTTCCTCCCAACGAATTCACCTTTATGTGATGTCAACAATAATAGTTCATGCTAACTTACATCTAATTGGATATATATATCAGGATCTTTCCAACACGAGGTGCTTGCCAAAGGATAAAATGAAAAAGGGGAAGGTGAAGATCACCTTGATTCTTGAATAAAAGTAAAAGATAGGCCCTTCGCAGAGGGAAGCAGGGATTTGCAGAGGTGCCAGAGCTCAATTTTGAAATAGAGATAAATAATTTTGAGAGGTATGATCTCATTGTCAACATAACAACCAAGAGTTCCCAATATCTTCCATACTACATACATTATAGGTGGTTCCCAAACAGAATGGTAAAAGTTTTTACTCCCCCTCCACCAACAATCATCAATCCATGGCTTGCCCGAAACAACGGGTGCCTCCAACTAACATCAAACCTGGGGGAGTTTTGTTTGCAATTATTTTTGATTTGATTTTGATCTTTTGATCATGGGACTGGGCATCCCGGTTACCAGCCATTTTTCTCATGAATGATGAGCGGAGTCCACTCATCTTGAGAATAACCCACATAGCATGGAAGATACTGACAGCCCCTAGTCGCTACATGAGCGATTCGGGCATACAAAACAGATTATTATTTGAAGGTTTAGAGTTTGGCACGTGCAAATTTACTTGGAACGGTAGGTAAATACCACATATAGGTAGGTATGGTGGACACTCATGGCAAAAACTGGGTTTAAGGATATTTGGAAGCACAAGTAGTATCTCTACTTGGTGCAAGGAATTTTGGCTAGCATGAGGGGGAAAGGCAAGCTCAACATGTTTGAATGATCCATGACAATATACTTTAACTGAGATGTGAGAAAACATAACCCATTACGTTGTCTTCCTTGTCCAACATCAACTCTTTAGCATGTCATACTTAATGAGTGCTCACAATTATAAAAGATGTCTAGGATAGTATATTTATATGTGAAATCTCTCTTCCTTCAATATTCTTTCACGAATTGTTCAAATGACCAATACAATCTTGCTAACCTTCAATAAATTTACAACCTCTACTTCTTAGATGTGAAGTCATTACTCCCCGTGGGATAAGCAAATGAAACATATATAATTTCAGATTTATGACATTCAACTCATTCAACAATTTACTCATAGGATATAAGTGAAGCACACGAGTAAATGACAAACTACTCTAACAAGATATAAGTGAAGATCAATGAGGAGCTAAATAATTATGTAACTATGTGAAGACACTCTCTAATTTAAGAATTTCAGATCTTAAGTACTTTATTCAAGCAGCAAGCAAAACAAAATAAAATGACATTGCAAGGATAGCACAACTCATGTGAAGAAGCAAAAACTTAGGTTCAACCGATACTAACCGATAGTTGTTGAAGAAGAAAGGTGGGATGCCTAACGGGGCATCCCCAAGCTTAGATGCTTGAGATTTCTTGAAATATTTTCTTGGGGTGCCTTCGGTATCCCCAAGCTTGAACTTTTGTGTCTCCTTAATTACTCTCATATCATGGTTTCTCTTTTTTATCAAAAGCTTCATCCACACCAAACTCAACAAGAACTCGTGAGATAGGTTAGCATAAACCAATGCAAAACCTTATCATTTTCTACTGTAACAAATCACTAAAATTATTATTCAACATTGCATACTAAATGCCTCTGCATATTTAATACTCCTATCCTCAAATAGAATCATTAAACAAGCAAACATACACAATCAACACAAACATAACAGCAATCTGCCAAAACAGTATAGTCTGTAAAGAATTCAAGATTCATCATACTTCCCTAACTCCAAAAATTATGAGAAAAATACTACTCTGTAGAAGATTTATCAGAGCTCAATATTCAAAACGTTTCAACATTATACCATTCTCTGACGTTTCTAGGGAATTTTTGCAACAGCGGTAAACTTTCTGTTTTCAAACAGCAACATGTATACTAGCAAAACAAGCATGGTAAAGGCTATCCTTGACATTTTTATTGAAACTAAAGATGCAAAACATTATTCTGAATAACAGAAAGCAGATACTGATAAAAGAAAATGACGCTCCAAGCAAAACACAAATCATGTGGTGAATAAAAATATAGCTCCAAGTAAAGTTACCGATGAACGAAGACGAAAGAGGGGATGCCATCCGGGGCATCCCCAAGCTTAGGCTCTTGGTTATCCTTGAATATTACCTTGGGGTGCCTTGGGAATCCCCAAGCTTAGGCTGTTGCCACTCTTTATTCCATAGTCCATCAAATCTTTACCCAAAACTTGAAAACTTCACAACACAAAACTCAACAGAAAACTCGTAAGCTCCGTTAGTATAAGAAAATAAAACCACCACTTACGTACTGTAATGAACTCATTCTAAATTCATATTAGTGTAATGTCTACTGTATTACAACTTATCTATGGCTCATACCCTCCGATACTACTCATAGATTCATCAAAATAAGCAAACAACACATAGAAAACAGAATCTGTCAAAAACAGAATAGTCTGTAGTAATCTGTATCAAACGTATACTTTTGGAACTCCAAAAATCCTACCAAATTAGGAAGTCCTAATAAATTCGTGTACAAATCCAGAGAAAAAAGAATCAGATCCAGATCACGTTTCTGTGAATTAAACAAACTAATTTACTGGGTGCAAAAGTTTCTGATTTTCACCAGGATCAACACAACTATCACCGTAAGCTATCCTAAAGGTCTTACTTGGCACTTTATTGAAACAAAAGCTATAAAACATGATTACTACAGTAGCATAATCATGTGTACACACAAAAACAGTAAGGGTAAATATTGGGTTGTCTCCCAACAAGCGCTTTTCTTTAATGCCTTTCTAGCTAGGCATGATGATGACAATGATGCTCACATAAAAGATAAGAATTGAAACATAACGAGAGCATCATGAAGCATATGACTAGAACAGTTAAGTCTAACCCACTTCCTATACATAGGGATTTTGTGAGCAAATAACTTATGGGAACAATAATCAACTAGCATAGGAAGGTAAAACAAGCATAGCTTCAAAATTTTCAACACATAGGGAGGAAACTTGATATTATTGCAATTCCTACAAGCATATATTCCACCCTCATAATAATGTTCAGTAGCATCATGAATGAATTCAATAATATAACCAGCACCTAAATCATTCTTTTCATGATCTACTTGCATAGAAAATTTATTACTCTCCACATAAGCAAAATCCTTCTCATGAATAGTAGTGGGAGCAAACTCAACAAAATAATTATCATGTGAAGCATAATCCAATTGAAAACTAAAATCATGATGACAAGTTTCAAGGTTATCATTATTCTTAATAGCATACAATTCATCACAATAATCATCATAGATAGCAACTTTGTTCTCATAATCAATTGGAACCTCTTCCGAAATAGTGGAATCATAACTAAATAAAGTCATGACCTCTCCAAATCCACTTTCATAATGATCACAATAATATTCAACATCCTCCAAAATAGTGGGATCATTACTTCCTAAAGTTGACACTCTTCCAAACCCACTTTCATCAATATAATCATCATAAATAGGAGGCATGCTTTCATCATAATAAATTTGCTCATCAAAACTTGGGGGACAAAAAATATCATATTCATCAAACATAGCTTCCCCAAGCTTGTGGCTTTGCATATCATTAGCATCATGGATATTCAAGGAATTCATACTAACAACATTGCAATCATGCTCATCATTCAAAGATTTAGTATCAAACATTCTATAGATTTCTTCTTCTAGCACTTGAGCACAATTTTCCTTTTCATCATACTCACAAAAGATATTAAAAAGATGAAGCGTATGAGACAAACTTAACTCCATTTTTTTGTAGTTTTCTTTTATAAACTAAACTAGTGATAAAACAAGAAACAAAAAGATTCGATTGCAAGATCTGAAGATATACCTTCAAGCACTCACCTCCCTGGCAACAGCGCTAGAAAAGAGCTTAGTTGACGGGGTGTGAGTGCCACTTACCTAGCCTCCCCGGCAACGGCGGCCAGAAAAGAGCTTGATGTCTACTACACAACCTTCTTCTTGTAGACGTTGTTGGGTCTGCAAGTGCACAGATTTGTAGGACAGTAGCAAATTTCCCTCAAGTGGATGACCTAAGGTTTATCAATCCGTGGGAGGCGTAGGATGAAGATGGTCTCTCTCAAGCAACCCTGCAACCAAATAACAAAGAGTCTCTTGTGTCCCCAACACACCCAATACAATGGCAAATTGTATAGGTGCACTAGTTCGGCGAAGAGATGGTGATACAAGTGCAATATGGACGGCAGATAAAGGTTTCTGTAATCTTAAAATATAAAAACAGCAAGGTAACTAATGATAAAAGTGAGCGTAAACGGTATTGCAATGATAGGAAACAAGGCATAGGGTTCATACTTTCACTAGGGCAAGTTCTCTCAACAATAATAACATAATTGGATCATATAACTATCCCTCAACATGCAACAAAGAGTCACTCCAAAGCCACTAATAGCGGAGAACAAACGAAGAGATTATGGTAGGGTATGAAACCACCTCAAAGTTATCCTTTCTGCTCGATCTATTCAAGAGTCAGTAGTAAAATAACACAAAGCTATTCTTTCCGTTCAATCTATCATAGAGTTCATACTAGAATAACACCTCAAGACACAAATCAACCAAAACCCTAATGTCACCTAGATACTCCATTGTCACCTCAAGTATCCGTGGGCATGATTATACGATAAGCATCACACAATCTCAGATTCATCTATTCAACCAACACAAAGTACTTCAAAGAGTGCCCCAAAGTTTCTACCGGAGAGTCAAGACGAAAACGTGTGCCAACCCCTATGCATAGGTTTATGGGTGGAACCCGCAAGTTGATCACCAAAACATACATCAAGTGGATCACGTGATATCCCATTGTCACCACAGATACGCACGGCAAGACATACATCAAGTGTTCTCAAATCATTAAAGACTCAATCCGATAAGATAACTTCAAGAGGAAAACTCAATTCATCACAAGAGAGTAGAGGGGGAGAAACATCATAAGATCCAACTATAATAGCAAAGCTCGCGATACATCAAGATCGTGCCAGAGAGAGAACACGAGAGAGAGAGAGAGAGAGATCAAACACATAGCTACTGGTACATACCCTCAGCCCCAAGGGTGAACTACTCCCTCCTCGTCATGGAGAGCGCCGGGATGATGAAGATGGCCACTGGTGAGGGATTCCCCCTCCGGCAGGGTGCCGGAACGGGCTCCCGAGAGGTTTTTGGTGGCTACAGAGGCTTGCGGCGGCGGAACTCCCGATCTATCTTCGTCTTCGATGTTTTTAGGGTACGTGGACTTATATAGGCGAAAGAAGTCGGTCGGAGGAGCCTCGAGGGGCCCAGGAGACAGGGGGCGCGCTCGGGGGGTGGGCGCGACCTCCTATCTCCTGGCTTCCTCGAACCTTCCCTGGCTTGAACTCCAAGTCTCCCGGATCATATCCTTTCCAAAAATCACGCTCCCGAAAGTTTCATTCCGTTTGGACTCCGTTTGATATTCCTTTTCTACGAAATACTGAAACATGCAATAAAACAGCAATATGGGATGGGCCTCCGGTTAGTAGGTTAGTCCCAAAAGTAATATTAAAGTGTATAATAAAGCTCGTAATCATTCAAAACAGATAATAAAATAGCATGAATGCTTCATAAATTATAGATACGTTGGAGACGTATCACACATCAGTAGAAAAAGAACTACCATGGCATATGCTACACCACGGCCAAGAACACGTGCCCACATTACGCCATCCGGGAATAGTGCCACACTTCGAAACTAGAACCGTCAATAAATTTTGAGCTTGCATCTCATCACATTCCAAATTACTACTACCACGCTATATTTAATTGCAAACCTGTTCACACCGACCCTCAAAAAAACCTGTTCACACTGATCACAACCTAAACGGTTTCCCACTTAGGAGAGTATTAGTACTTGGTTATAAATACTACTATGCCAAGATGACTGCACATTCCTCCTCAACTCCTCATCCACAAAAACAAACAAGTCATTCAGCATCCTTCCCTTGCGTCTGCCATGGCCAGCCTGAGTTCTGGGTCGAGAGATTACCACCAGGGAGAGGCGAGCATGGAAGCAGAAGCACGAGAGATGTCCCGCCTCGCCACGAAAGCAGCCGACATGTCCCGCCGCGCGGAAGTAGCAGCACAGAGGTCCTGCCGAAGTAGCATGGAGGTCCCGCCGCACCGTCGATGCAGCAGACTGGTCCGGCCGCGCCACGGAAGTAGCAGAGATGTCCCACCGTGCCGCGGCGGACTGGGAAAATGTCTTGCGGGTAGGCGATGACTCTTATAGGTGCATGCATGCGATCATCCATAGCCAGATGGATCAGATCTCCGGCGGGGCAAGGTTGCACGACGACATGAAAGCCTCGTTTGAACAGGATACCGGCGTCATCCAGCAACTAAGGGAGGGCAATGAGAGGCTCCGGGCCGAGCGAGACCTGCTGTGGGCGAAGATTGTCCGAAGTGCAGACCAGTAGAAGGAGACCAGTGCCTTGTTGAAGAGGACCGACGTCATCGTCAAGAAACTTATGGATGAGAATGACATGCGCCTCATCGAGCGCCAAAGGCTGGTGGAGGAATCCGTGGATGCTCTCAAGCAGCATCTTGAGGACACGAAAGAGCTCATCGCCGCTCGCCGCGGAGACTAGTTCCCGTGGCCTGCAGCAACGCATCAAGAAAGTAGAGATCAGCGAGCCAGATCGTTGTCTTCCTTCTTCTTTTGCCCTTGTGTATTTCGGGCGTAGCTGCATGTGGCTTTTTTAATTATCTTCCTAATTATTAAGACAATTATTATCCATTGTCGTCGTCCTTATATATTCATCAGTCTTGCTATAAGTCGCAATAGATGTTATATAGGTCCGTCGGATCTTACATCAAGATCTGTGATTTCAGATTTTCTTTTTTCTCTCTTAAATCTCAGTCGATTGAGACATAGTCATGCCATTAAACAGAGGCTCAGGCACCATTAATGGAGACCCTGGGAGAGAGGTGGACGGCAGATGGAGGTCAAAGGGCTCTCCACCCGATAAGCACGCGCAGGGGTCTAAACGCACGCCTCTCGTACTCAAATAGCTACCCTGCACGGCGCCTCCTACCAAATAAAAAAGGGGACGCGTGGCGGCACGTAAATGGTAAATAGAACACCCACGGTTTCAATAATACTTGTGTTTCCGATTGTAACGTGACAGCACTTGTTCCAAAATGACTTTGTTGATTGTTAATGTGTGCGCCTTCGCAAATCGGACAGCAAAATTACCAAAGCATGTTGGCCCCATGTCATGGCACCAAGCCAAGTTTCATTAATTTCATGCGTGTTTTGGATTTACAGGAGTTTAAAAACTAAGGTTCTCAATGTTTCCAGCCCAGCCACGACGCCCAGAATTTTGAATTTCATTCCCATTTCTTGCATGGGACCTAGAAATTTACTTGAGGACACACATGTGATTTTTCAACCAACTTTGGTGCACTAGAGCATGTGCTTATATTTCAAATATGAATTATGCACACAAAGGTGACACGTTCCCTCTCAGAACCACGAGCCTTCTAGAGAGAAGCTCCGGTTTGCAAGAATCTTATACCAAAATTTGTTCCTATTCGGCCAATTTTTTTTACCACAGCATGGTAGTACCACGACATGACACCATGCCAAGTTTCATGATTTTCAGGCGTGTTTTGGATTTACAAGAATTTTAAAACCAAGTTTCTCAATGTTCTCGGCCGAGCCACGATGCCCAGATGTTTGAATTTTATTCCCATTTCATGCATGGGACCTAGAAATTCACCCGAGGACACAAATGTGATTTTTCAACCAACTTTGGTGCATGGGAGCATGTGCTTGTAGTTCAAATTTGAATTATGCACATTAAATGACCAGAAACTCAATTAATGTATAAAAAAGGCCAAACGAACCCAGAATAATTCCAAAATTTAATAGGGCACTCATGTAGTTCTATGTTGCCTTTGTAAAGAAACTCAAGGGGGGCAGCGTATATCATTTCGCACTCAAAGGTGGCACGTTCCCTCTCAGAACCACGAGCCTTTTTGAGAGAAGCTTCGGTTTGCAAGAAGCTTATACCAAAATTTGTTCCTATTCGGCCAAATTTTTTTACCACAGCATGGTAGTACCATGACATGACACCATGCCAAGTTTCATGATTTTCAGACGTGTTTTGGATTTACAAGAATTTTAAAACCAAGTTTCTCAATGTTCTCGGTCGAGCCATGATGCTCGGATGTTTGAATTTTATTCCCATTTCTTGCATGGGACCTAGAAATTCACCCGAGGACACAGATATGATTTTTCAACCAACTTTGGTGCACGGGAGCATGTGCTTGTAGTTCAAATTTGAATTATGCACATTAAATGACCAGAAACTCAATTAATGTATAAAAAAGGCCAAACGAACCCAGAATAATTCCAAAATTTAACAGGGCACTCATGTAGTTCTATGTTGCCTTTGTAAAGCTCAAGGGGGGCAGCGTATATCGTTTCGCACTCAAAGGTGGCACGTTCCCTCTCAGAACCACAAGCCTTTTTGAGAGAAGCTTCGGTTTGCAAGAAGCTTATACCAAAATAGGCCAATTTTTTTTACCACATCATGGTAGTACCATGACATGATACCATGCCAAGTTTCATGATTTTCAGACGTGTTTTGGATTTACAAGAATTTTAAAACCAAGTTTCTCAATGTTCTCGGTCGAGCCATGATGCTCGGATGTTTGAATTTTATTCCCATTTCTTGCATGGGACCCGAAATTCACCCGAGGACACAGATGTGATTTTTCAACCAACTTTGGTGCACGTGGGAGCATGTGCTTGTATTCAATTTGAATTATGCACATTAAATGACCAGAAACTCAATTAATGTATAAAAAGGACAAACGAACCCGGAATAATTCCAAAATTTAATAGGGCACTCATGTAGTTCTATGTTGCCTTTGTAAAGAAACTCAATGGGGGAAGCGTATATCGTTTCGCACTCAAAGGTGGCACGTTCCCTCTCAGAACCACGAGCCTTCTTGAGAGAAGCTTCGGTTTGCAAGAAGCTTATGGGGCTATTTGGATGGCAACCCCAAGCTGCCCTTCCAAAATTTTGGTCGTTGACCACAGGTTGGGCCAGTGTTTGGATCGCAGCCAAGTTTTTGGCTCACAGCCAACTTTTTGGCCAGCCGTTGTGATTCCGCACTAGCGTGTGGGCGAGTTCCCGGTGGCTATTTCCTTCCCAAAATTTTGGCATGCCGTTTTTTTGGTCGGACTAGTGTGGGCATAATCCAAACGGCCCCTATACCAAAACTTGTTCCAAATCGGCCCAATTTTTTACCACAACATGTTAGTGCCGACATGACACCATGCCAAGTTTCATGATTTCTAGGCGAGTTTTGGATTTACATGAATTTAAAATCCAAGTTTCTCGATGTTCTCAGCCGAGTCACGGCGCCCAGATGTTTTAATTTCATTCTCATTTCTTGCATGGGACCTAGAAATTCAACCAAGGACACACATGTGATTTTTCAACCAACTTTGGTGCACCGGAGCATGTGCCTGCAGTTCAAATTTGGATTATGCACATTAAAAGTCAGGAAACTCAATTAATGTATAAAAAGGCCAAACGAACCCAGAATAATTCCAAAATTAAATAGGGCACTCATATAGTTCTATGTTGCCTCTGTAAAGAAAATCAGGGGGGAGGCAGCGTATATTGTTTCGCACACAAAGGTGACAGGTTCCCTCTCGGAACCACGAGGTTTGTTGAGAGAATCTCCGGTTTTCCAATAAGCTTTTACCAAAACTTGTCCCAATTCAGCCAAAAAATATACATATGAAAACAGGGTTTAGATTATCTCAAATATCTCGCTATCTAGACCAATGTACTATGATTTGAATTCAACATAAAATGGATACAAATATTTGAATTGGAGATCGTATGGTACATGTAGTTCATAGTGAAATATGATTACTGCTATATGCATGTTTTTTGTTATCAAGATAATATTTAAATGATTGTATAACCTGATAATAATCGTATATATGTTCACAGGGTGGAGTAAAATGTTCATATATGATCGAAGATCAAAACGTACGACTACATCAATTATAAACCGCAAGGTCACCTAACGATATATTCGAATTCAACATAACATGGATTCAAAAATTGAAATTCGAGATCCTGGCATTTTGAATCATATAAAAAGGGACATTACTCTTTCTTTTGGTGGGAATTTATTTGTTTCTTGTTGTTGTTGAGGGAAGTGCAAATTGATTTGGTACTGTACAGGGTAATCTTGTTCTCCCAATTTTTTTTACATTTTTCTTGTAGTTTTTTCAATGGCATCTATAGCAATATAGTAAAAGGGGACATGACTCTCTTGTGTCTTGTATGAATTGTTTTTTGTACACGTTAAGTTTGTTCTGCCGAACAAGGAATCCACACCTTGTTATCCCGAAATTTTCAAGCTCGAGTATCTTTTTTCTCACCTGCTTTGAAACTCCCGCCTCTTCAACCCGCGTTGTGCCTTGTTATCCCAAAATTTCGACGCGTGTACAAAATCGGTCCCGCAGCCCAGACACGCGAAATCCCCCTTCTACCCCTTAGCCGGAAATGAAGCTCGGCGTCGCGATGTCAAAACCAGTGGGGGTTCGCTGGTAACTTACCCTACATTTCGGACAAGCGTGTCCCTAAGCCATGGCTCTCCCCCTCCCTTCCCCTTTGTTCCCCCCGTTCGTACACCGAGGACGCCAAAACCCGTGGAACCCCACGCTCCTCCGTCGGCCTCCCGATCGCCGCCCAGCCGGAGGCTCTTCCCCGACTACGTCGTCCACCGCAACAGCTCGCCGTCCCTCATCCACCGCACCGGATGACGATCCATTGTCGATCTCGTCGTCCCACCGGATCAGCCGCCCCGTCCTCCACCTCCAAGGAGATGCCCCGACGTTCGCCTCGTCTATCGCGCCACCTCCATCCCCACAGCGTCATCTTGACCTGCCCCACCGGAACCGCAACACCCTCACCAATTCCTCTGAAGAAGCCGAGGCCAACTTGGCGCCACCAAGGAGGTTCTGCACTCACCGCTGCATTTTATCTTTCATTCAATCTCACGGGGCTGCCGGTACTCGATACCGAGCAGCCATGGCGGGTCTCCATCGACGGCGTCGTCACCGGCCACTTCATCCACGGCATCTCTCCCCCATGTCATTGCTTCCTCGGCGGCGACTTCCACACCGGCACTAGCTGCAGTTGCTCTGGCTCTCGCTCGTGTTGCGGCTCTGTTCTTGTTGTCAGTCGTGTTGCTGCACTGCCCTTGCTTTCATTCATGCTGCTGCTCTGCTCTGCTATTGATGTCGGTCGTGATGCTGCTCCGCTCTTGATCTAGTTCATGTTGCTGCTCTGCTCTTGCTCCCGCTCGTGTTGCTGCTGCTGCACGACCTCCAGCAGGTACAGGAGTTGCTGCTTTAGCACTCGCTTGCGGTGCTACTACACGACTTGCTCTCTGCTAGTGCGTTCCCTGCTCGAGCCTCTGCTGATTTAGATCACTGCTTCTCTGCTACTAGTGCTCGAACGCCCTAAACATCTATTGCAATGCTCTGCTACTAGTTCAATCAGTTTCGACAGTAAAATTCAGTTTTGACTGTAAAGTTCAGTTTCTTCAGTTAAGTTCAGAGTGAACAGTACTTACAGCATCTGTCGGAGCAGCCGTGGCACGGCTGATGCGTTTTACATCTAGCACTTTTTGGTGATGTATTCTACATCATCTATTGCAGAAGATATTAGAGTCCCACTTCAGATTAACATTGTCTGTCTTGTCCTGCTTCACCCTCGCCGCCGTACACCTCACCGGAGCTGCTCCAACGACGGAACCGTCCATCATGGCGGAGCACTACCCTCGGCGCTGTTTCCAGAGGCCTCAGATCTCCTTCCCCGCCTCCGACAGTCACACCAGCATCACCATCCTCCACGTCCAACCCAATGATGCTGAGGTCCACAAGGCTATGCCAAAGAGGTTGTACACTCGTCGCATCACTTTGTTACTCTGCATTCATGTCGATCCCTCAGGGATTCTTTGCTATGGAACTACTATGGTACTACTATTCATGCATTTGGTTAGAAGGAGTGGAGCAAAGCAAAACCGGAGGATTTTTTTCCTTTGGTGTCTCTTTCAAAGAAAAACCGTAGGAATTTTAATATTCACTTGGACGTCCTTTTCAAATTAATATGCATGAAGAATAGAACTAATTGCATTACTGGCATAATAAGATTATTAACTTTTCATTTTCACATCATTTGACTTTAATTTGACCACGTTTCTCCATTCCTGTGTTCTTACAATTCATGTGAACCAAACACCCAGGTTGACTGAAATCCTATGTTTCCAAATGCTCTGTTTTGCACATGCATTCCTACCCTATTAATGTGTTTTTCCTGTCCCTGCGTTTATAGAATCCTCCAATTCTAAGGAGCCCTTACAGATTTACTTCATTTTCAGATAGGCGTCAAAAAAAACTCTATGTGTTATGTCCTGCTCCTGCCGTGCCGCCATCCACCCCACCTGAGGTGCACCATCGACAGAAGCGCTCACTGCAGCAGAGATCCCCCTGCATACTTTCTTTTGTCGCCTCAGATCATCTTCTCCGTTGTCGGCAGCCACGCCAACTGCATTACCATCATCGACTAAGCAGATGAACCTGAGGACTACACAGTTCCGGAAGAGAGGAGAGGTCGCAGTCTTTTGTGTTTGCTTATGTTATACATCGGTTATTATTACCTACTACTTTATCATTCAAACTTGATTTTTAAAATGCCCATGGGTCTCATATCGAGGCAGCAATGAATAGTACCTGTCTACTATCTGGTTCATCTGGGGTCTTCTGTGTGGCTCATGTTGGGTGGGCAACAAACAATAGATGATCCATTGTCTATCTTTTTAAACTGAAGCTATAATCTACCTGTTGTCATTAGTTTTGGATCCATCCACTCGTTTGCTACCATCAGTCTTGATTTTTGCATGCACCCCTTAGGCCTTGCAAAATTTAACTATTTTTTTTATTATGCATGTCAGATATTGTACACAATCGCACTGAACATGTAGAGAAAAAGAGAAGACCGTTGCGTGGGAGTATAATGTCATGCAGACGCCACTCCATAGTGGACGAAGTGCCCCCCCCCCCCCTCCTGCCATTCCAGATTGTATTCTAGAGGAAGATAACTGTTCAGATGGGGATTCAGAGGGAGCCCACCACTCTTGTTTACCACCTGAGGTGTTTGCTCTAACCTGGCATGCTGATGTTGGTCATATCATGCATATGGCGCCTCGCATTGCTTACATTATACATCTTATATGTCATCATCTTAGTTTAGATTTGCTTTATGTGAATGCCACCTGTTTAGTTTCTATATCATACTCCCACCGTTCCTAAATATTTGTCTTTTTAGAGATTTCAACAAGTGACCACATATGGAGCAAAATGAGTGAATCTACACTCTAAAATATGTCTATATACATCCATATGTGGTAGTCCATTTGAAATCTCTAAAAAGACAAATATTTAGGAACGGAGGGACTATATGGGAATTATGCAATGCCATCTTCTTTAGCCAAGCATCATATACGTGAATCATGCAATGCCATCCTGTTTAGCCAGTCATCGTATATGTGAATTGTATCGTGCCATATTTTTTTCATAATGTATTCCATTTGTTAACAATGTTTATACATTCATCTACTCTTCATGTGCATCAGCCATTTGAGTCGGTCATGGGAAAATCTGGAGGGAAAACAAGGTCTTCTAAGCAGTCAGTGCTACCTCTTGATGCAGATTTCTTGCTGGTTACAGATAGCTCCTCAGAGGAGGATTCAGAGACAGATGACTAGTCGTATCCCCCCCCCCCCTGAGGTGCATGCTCTAACTTGGCAGGGTTATATTGCCCATATCATGCATATGGTGTCTTGCATTGCCATGCCATCTGGTTAGATTAGACATGCTTTGTGTGAATGCCTCCTATTTGCTTTCTATATCATATATGTGAATTATGCAATGCCATGTTTTTCAGCCAGTTATCATATATGTGAATTATGCACCGCCATGTAGCCAGGCATCATATGTGTGAATTATCTCATGCCATCTTTATTTTTTTCATTACGTATTCCATTTGTCGACAATTTGTGTATATTGAACTACTCTTCATGTGTATCAGCCATTTGAGCCAGTTATAGAAAAATCTGGAGTGAAAACAAGGTCTTCAGAGCAGGCAATGGTACCTGTTGAAGCATATATCTCGATGGTTACAGGGAGCTCCTCAGAGGAGGATTCAGAGACAAATGACCAGTCCTATATCCCACCTGAGGTGTATGCTCTAAGTTGCAATGTTTATATTTCTCATATCATGCATATGGTGTCTTGCATTGCTTAGTTTAGACATCATGCACAATATTGAATTCCATCTGCTTAGTTTAGAGATCATACATGCGAGTGCCAGCTGCTTAGTATATGAATCAATTATGTCAATTATATCATGCCATCCTGTATACTTAGATAACATGTATGTGAATTATTTCATCCCAACCTATTTTAGAAAGACATCATATAGTTTTGTCATGTCATCATGTTTAGATACTCATCATATGTTGAATTATGCCATTATATCATGTTAAGTTATCCATCATATATCTGAAACTGTGTCATGCTATCCTGTTTAGTTAGGCATCATATATGTGAAATTGTGTCATGCTGTCCTGTTTGGTTAGACAACATATATGTGAATTACCACATTTGTCTATCATACAATGTTTGTACGTTCAATTTCTTTTCTTGTTTATCAGCCATTTGAATTGGAGGGGGTGATGGTAGTATCTAAGGGAGCAAAAACCCGTTCTTCAAAAAAGATAGTGCTACCCGTCGATGCAGATAGAACCATGGTTGTACTGGCCCACAAACTAGCCCCACCACACATAATCGAGACTCTTCCAGATTGCACACTTACACCGTTGGGCAGAGAACTAGCTACAACCCATCTAACCGCAACCCCAGCGGATAGTAACCCACTTCTAGTTGACAAAGCACCATGTCCACCATAGAGTACCCCCACACGAGCAGTTTGTAAAGCAACTACAGTGCCCAAAGCACGAAGACCACCACAGCTAACCCAAACTCCACGTTTAAAGCAGAAGAGCAACTGTTCTCAGGTCAGATTCCGTAGCTATGGTCCATACTCCTTTGCTGTTGCATCACTGTATTTACTCATACCAACTACTTTCGAATTTGAAGGATCCATTGAAACTCCAGTGGCGCAACAGGTATGTTTTAAACCTATTTCTTTAACCGGATTGCTGTTCTAACTTCTTGCTCTATGTTGATTTCAGTTTCAGTTGTATAAACAGTTATGTTCTCATGTGATGCACATTACAAGTGTTGCTAATGTTGTGTAGTTTCTCACACTTATATTTTGTCTATGTTGTTGTGTCTTAAAAATATATGAGTTGAACTGTGTCTCTATCTTGATTAGGCAACATAAACTAGAATGATATGGACAATATAGTGAGCATAGTACATAGATATATGTTTGTTTCATGCTGTTATCATGTCCACCTTACTACTGAACCGGTTTACCAAAATGAGTTTCTATACTACATGCTAAACCTGTGATGTGTCTGCTTGTTTCTCTTGTAGTATGCAAACAAAATATTGGAGAAGAGCACCCCACTATGCAATGGTAGAGAAAGTAATGCCGATAAGGTTCAAGATAGTGAGACAACCCTGTTGACCTCCAAGAAAGGTGATAAAACGATCTTATAGACAGTGAGAAAACCCCACAGTCCTGCATTGATGTAGTGTTTGAGTTACTGGCCAGTACCGCTGGCACAAGCTCTTCGAACTCGCTGCCTGAATTAGTTCGGCTTCTTCAATCTCAGCTACAAGCTGAATGGCATCAGTCAGCTGTGCTACGGCAAGAAGCCGAAGGACTGAGGAAGTCCCTGCAGAATTCAGATGCATACTTTCTTGTGCAACAGCAAGCGCTGGAGGATTTAAGCGCCAAACAAGAGAAAGTTAATAAGCTTGCTAAGCATCTTGCCAGCATTATGGATACCCAGGATATTGTTTCTTGAGCTCTTCTGAAGTGGTTTCAGTTCTGGACTTGTTTTGCTATGGTGTTTATATGCTGCTTTGTTCCATATATTTGCACTGGTGGCGAACTTTGATGCCCAGTGGATGTAATATGTGTAATAGCCGTGATAGCCTAGCGTAAGTTTCTTGCTTATTTATTTCCTTGTTGTCTTGTTTATTTGTTTGCTTGTAGTCAGTGCAGTTCTTTTTCTGCGGTTTGCTAGTGGCCGCAATAACCTATTTTTTAAAACTAGGCCACAATAACCATGGGCTACATATTTACTGTAGTGACACTCGACCTCCTACGGCCCGTAGAAACAATGGGCCTTCTATGGGACGTAGAAACAATGGGCCTTCTATGGGTCGTAGACACAATGGGCCTTCTACGGGCCGTATCATCAATGGGCCTTTTTGGGCCGTATGATCGATTGGCCAAACATGGGCCAATAACAGACCACATTATGGTCGTAAACGGGCTAGACTTGGAATCGTCCGTTCATGGGCCGACCATAGTGGGCCGTCGTTAATAGGCTGTATTTGATGACGCTATGAAAACGGCCCAACGTATTAATGGGCCACAAACGGGCTGACTGTAACAACGGGCTGAATTCGGCCCACAAACAGAAAATGACAGTAACGGGCCGTAAGTAACTGAATGCTGGAAATGAGCCCAAGAATAAATGGGCCCTGAGAAGGCCGAAAGATAACATGGGATGGAAATGGCCCAATGGAATAATAGGCCATTAATGGGTATAAAGTGATACATTGTTCATTACGGGCTAGTTTCACCACGAGTTGTTAATGGGCCAAGAGTTACAAAGGGCCTCATATGGGCTGAAAGACGTCATGGGCCATACATGGCCGGAAGTTAAAACGGGCTGGAATCATATTGGACGGCCCAGATGACGCTACTGGGCCTAATTCGGATAGGTCATAACGGGCCCTGGGTTAGCGGGCTGTAAATGGGCTATATGCGAACAGGCCATTAATAGGCTTTCCATGGGCCGGCCCGCCACCTTTTAACCAAGTCAAACGGGTCGTCCTTTTCACAGGAATGGGATTCTGTTAGGCCGTGCCACGTGTCGACATATCGTAGGCGCCTTGGGTCCACTGAGTGGATGACATCTGTCCCAAAGGTGAGCCGACACGTGTTTCCTCCAGCCAATGATGATTTTACACATGGAAAATCCCATTGGTCGGGGCTGTTAACGGGTTATCGGATCCAAAACCGGAATCGATAGCTTAATGGTGTTCCGTTACGGTGGATGCCACGTGTCGGTCACCCTTGACGAAAGCACTTCTATGACGCGCGATTTATCATCATGGAAGTGGACACTTCCGTGATGATAATTCTGGTAATGTCATGGAACACTTGTACGATAGCACATGTATGACTATCTTGATTCTGTCATAAAACCGTCATGGATGTACATGCATGACAGAAAACGGGACCTACTGTGACAAACACGTATCATCACGGAAGTGTATTTTTTTAGTGAGCGTTGTGTTTCCCTCGAAGAGGGACATGAGATTCATGAAGGTGATTGTGGCCATCATGTCGGCTCTAAATCCGTCGTGGCTAAAGCTTTCTGTCATGGCTTTTACTGGTTGACGGCTCATGCTAATGCGGAAGATATTGTCAGTAAGTGTGATGGATGTCAGAAATTTTCTCGACGAGCTCATGTGCCGGCTCAATTGAGGATGGTTCCAATTACTTGGATGTTTGCAGTCTGGGGCTTGAAATGGTTGGTCCTTTCAAGAGGTCTAAGGATAAGAAAACCCGCTTTTGGTGGCGGTTAACAAATTTACCAAGTGGGTTGAGGCAGAGTCGGTCAGCAAGTGTGATGCGGCAATGGCAGTTCAGTTTGTTAAAAATTTGATCTTCCGCTTTGGCTACCCTCATAGTATCATAACTGATAATGGTACTAATGTATCTAAAGGTGATATGAAAGAATTTTGTCAACGAGAGCATATTCGTCTTAATGTCTCTTCTGTGGCTCGTCCACAGTCTAATGATCAAGCTGAGAGGGCTAATCAAGAAATCTTTAGAGGTATCAGGCTCCGGCTCATGGTTCCTTTGCAGCAAACGCCGGGTTGTTGGGTTGAGGAGTTACCTTCAGTACTTTGGAGTATCAATACCACCCCCAACAGGTCAACAGGCTATATGCCTTTCTTTATGGTTTATGGTGCAGAGGCGGTTCTTCCAAGTGATATCCGTCATGACTCGCCTCATGTAGCGGCTTATGTTGAAGCTGATAATGAAATAGCACGTCAAAATGCACTGGATGCTCTGGATGAGGAGCGTGACCTGGCGGCGGCTCGTTCGGTGATATATCAGCAAGACCTGCGTCGCTATCATAGCCGCGGAGTTAAGACCCGGGCATTTCAAGAAGGCGATCTGGTGCTCCGGCTCATTCAAGATCAAACAGATATGCACAAGTTATCCCCACCTTGGGAAGGACCCTTTGTGGCTATCAAGAACCTGAACAACGGGTCATTTATTTAATTGATGTGCGCGAGCACAAGGATTCTCGCACATCGAAGGAGGAGACCCGCCGTCCGTGGAATGTTGCACATCTTCGGCCGTACTACACTTGAGCCACTAGCTCTTATCTTTTTATATACTCTTGACAATGTACATAACTATTTATTATTAATATAATAAGCCGGCATCCCCGAAGTACGGGGTCTCTGTCATTTCATTTCTAAGTACCTGAGCCTTTATTTATTGATCATAAGGTCTTGCGGGCTTCCAACCGCTGGGTGTCGCTTTCATACCTTCTTGACCGGCTTGAATGCCTCCTTCTATAGGTTTTTCCTACCTATTTGCAACTTGCTACTCCATTAGGTGACCCGCCGAACTCTTAACAGTTAATCTTTTAAAAGACCCTGAACTTGTTAAGGTTGAAACGGCGGCTTGTGTCATGTGAGGTTGACTTACAGTGAGCTAGTTAAAATCACAGCTATTGTGGCCTTAAACGCAATCATGTGGCCTAAGTACTAAACGGCTGTTGCAGCTTTGAACGCAATCATGTGGCTTAAGTTCCAAATAGTTGTTGCGGCCTTGAACGCAATCATGTGGCCTAAGTGCCAAACGGCTGTTGCAGCCTTGAAAGCAATCATGTGGCCTAAATTCCAAACGGTTGTTGCGGCCTTGAACGCAATCATGTGGCCTGAGTGCCAAACGGCTGTTACGACCTTGAAAGAAAACATGAGGCCTGAGTGCCAAACGGCTGTTATGGCCTTGAAAGTACATATGCGGCTTATAAGCCACCTTTTTTGGTCACGCTTTAATAGCTGGCCTAATGAATTTTGAGATTTGCATATTTTCTGGTCGGATTTTCATATGCCTTTATGCTTTCAAAAGTTTTGATTTTAAGATCCCTAAGTCGCTTGGTTCCGGGTTGTGATAGTTATAATTGACTATTTCGGGTTATAACCCGCCCTGATTTTGATTTTAAGTCACCAGTGTGTTGTGGCTCATACTTGAATATTTTCAGGTTACAACCCGCCCTGGCTTTGGACGTTGAGTCGCTAGTTAGTTTTGACTTAACAAAGTTAAGATGATGATTTTTTAGTCATGAAAGGCTACTTCCATTAGGGCATGTTTTTAACTCCTTTTAGCAGGACATGCAGAGTTTTACATATAATTAAGGGTGCTGCTATGGCTCATATGAACAATCAGATCGAGCTTGTCATAAAAGAGTAAATCTGGTGCTTCAACAGTTAACATGCACGATGGCATGACAAGGCGGATCATTGTTTCAAAAGACTACTCTATTATAAGGTTGTCATAAGCCTGGAACTAAGTGTTTTCTGGAAAGGAAATCTTATACTCTGGCCTGAGAGCCGCCTGGTTCATCATTGGTTTTCTTCATGGCGAGTTGACGACTCTGGGTCATCCTGCGTCGGCTCTTCTTCTTCGGCCATCTAGAGGTCAGGCGACGTCCAATAGATGTCGGTTAAGGCATCAAAAGTGGCTTCATCATTGAGTATAACAGAATAATCAACGTCAGGAGCAAAGATATGCTCACGACGAGGAGGAATAAGACTGACAACGTCATGGGCCGATGGTTTGATCTTCTGATTGTTGCTATCGTAAGTCGTCTATAATTGTTCAAGTTAAGCTCTTCCACAAGCTTACAAGCCTCGGGCCGCATCTCCCGGATGCAGTGATTGAAGTCCTTCTCCTCAAAGGCTGATTGATCATCTTTAAATTCTGGGCACCTAGTGGCTATCTCCTCCGGGTCAAGCTCTGATTGACAGGCTTTGGCACGGCCAAGTGTGAGGATCGCTCCGGCTCGGGCAGCTGATAATCTTTGTTCGTCAGTCTGGCTTGGGACAGTTGACAAGTGATCCAGCACGGCTTTGATGTGGCTTGGCGTCTTTCTGTGCCCACCTAAGGCCACAAGGCTTCGCAAAGTTCCAGTGTATAACTGCTCAGCCAATGAGTATAGTGCCTTGAGATTCATCAACATGTTTTCACCAAGGTTGGTGCTTCTGGGGCCTGTTTGAAAGTTGCCAAGCAAGTTGAATAGCAGGAGGTGAGAATCAGTTGGCGGTTTAAAATAATATCAAAAAGATGTTAAAATGCAGGAGTCTTACCAAAGATGGTGGGTGTCATATGGGTGATATGTTGCTTTAAGCCGACAAGCTCATCAGCAACCGGTTTAAGTTGTGCTTCCGCCTCTTCGGCTTTCTTCACTAGTACAATTTTTTCAGAGTCCCAGGCAGCTCTCTCGGCATCAAAACCTACCTTCGGCTTCTCAATTTCCTCCAAAGAGGTTTTCATCTAAAGCTTGGCCTTGGAAGTCTTTTCTTGCTGCAACTTTATGTTCTGCCTCAAATTGCCCACTTGAAATTCCTTCATACTCAATTTTGCCTACAATAGAATGATGACGTGATGATTACAAAGCAAGGATAGATTATTGATGTTGATATTTTGTTAAAGTCCCAAGCACACTACAAGTACTCTACTTGGCACTTGGGGCTAATGTAGGTCATTTTAAAGTACTTTATGACCCGGCTCAACTTGTCAGTTTAGGCCTGCCCTTGGGGGCTACGTGTATGGGTTTTTCAAGTGACTGTAAGTCCTGACTCAACTTTTCAGTTTAAGCCGGCCCTTGGGGGCTACGTGTTTGGATTTTTTAAGTGAGTGTAAGTCCCGGCTCAACTAGTCATTTTAAGTCGGCGCTTGGGGGCTATGTGTTTGGATTTCTTAAGTGGCTACAAGTCCCGGATCAATTTTTCAAATTAAGCCAGCCCTTGGGGGCTACGTATTTGGATCTTAACAGATAAGTTAACCCGGAGGAGCTACGGTTTGAAGATTCTCATTAAGTCTACAACATACTCATTTTTTTCCTATCCTCTAGACTTGGCGGCTACGTAAATACATGGAAAGGGATTGATAACATACCTCATAGCGTTCCTTCATAAGGTTCACTAAGCCGGCCTCTAGTTCACGGCTAGTGTGAAGGCGGTTAAGATAGACCGCATGAATGTCAACAACGCTAAGGATAGCATAATTCTCCAGGTCCAGATTCAGTTTGCCTTTTGCTGGCGGCTCTTCTTTGGCGTTGTGTTTGGCCAAGACTATGGGGTTCCCTGGCTCTGTATAACATGTGCCAGTAATTAGAATGTCCTCAGCAATCTTGTTAAGAGTGGTTTCTTCAGCAAGCTTGGCAGAGCTGGGCGGTTTAGGACTTGGCGGATCAGCATCAGTGTTCATTGGATCAACAGTTGTGGTGTCAATTTTTGGCGGCGGGTCATTAGCAGGGTCTTCAGGATTTTGAATTGAAGCTTCTGAGACTATTGGCGTCTGCTTCTCCGGCTCATTAACTTTGGGGTCTTTTGATGGCCCGCCCGTCTTCAACTTTTTGCCTGCCTTGGCTATGCCTCTAACAAGATGTGTAAGAGTATGAGCATGTCATCATAAAATATTAACCAACAAATGCAATTTCTTACCCCTGGGCAATCTTGAAGGCAGGCATCTGGGTCCCAGTTGAGTCGCCCAATGATGAGTGAGATGTTCCCTGATAGTTTGAGTCAGTTAAGTGGATGGCGAATGAGACCCGCCTTTGGAAATGAGAGGGTGGATTTTGAAGCACCTCATTATGGCGTTTACGAGGGGTAGGTGTGTTGGGTAAGCTGGATACAAGGTCTCCACCACCACTCTTCCGAGTTGTACGTCTTTCTCGTGTTGCTGTTTTTACAAAAGAAAATTGGGGTCCAGATAAGCAAGAGGATGAGAAAATCTTACTTTTCGAGAGACCCGCCGAGTTTTTTTTCTTTGCAAATTCTCTAAGTCGGAGGAGATTATGGTTACCTCTGCTGCATCCGCATGGCTGGTCTCCACATCATCCTGAGAGGAGTCAGTGACAATAAGTTGCATAAAAAGAAAACCAAGAGAATCGAGTTCTATCTCTGACTCATTACAAAGGGCTAATAGGTCTTCAGCATCCTGTTTCTTCCCTTTAGTCTTTTTGGAGCCTTGGATTTTGTTTTGGCCCTTTTTGTTGGCTTATCCTGCAGTTTCTTGTTCTAGAAGGGAGAGTCGGCCTGAAAACATAAGTGATGATGAGAAGATGTGCAGTTTATGAACAATGATAAATAAGTGAAAAGAAAGATTTCAGATGCTTACATCAGGAGCCAGATTGAGAGCACAGAAGGGGTTCAGTCCTGTTTTACTGCAATGCTCGAGAGTCTCCCTGAGCAATGACTTGGTCATCTCATTGATTTCCTAGTCCTCAAGACGTTTTTGATTATATCGTTGTGGGTCTTTCACATCACATGTGTATTGGCACATTAAGCCGGTACAGCGGCTCAAAGGCAAGATTCTCCATGCGACCCAGCATTGGACCAGGTCAATACCAGTTAGGCCATTGACTAATAAGGCCCTTATTCTCGAAAAGGTGGGTGCGTACTTGGCACGTTCTGCAACAGTAATCCGGGCAGGGAGTGGATGTCTAGGGCTGAGCCGATAGGTGTGGAAACCCGATAGAGGAATTTCATCTGTTGGAGAGGTGTCTTTGAAATAAAACCAAGTCTGGTTCCAGTCCTTGGGGTGACTGGGTAGTGTAGCTGCAGGCAAGACGACGTCCCTCCGCCTTTGGATTGAAATCCCGCCGAGTTCCAGGCTAGGCTCGTCTGTCATCTCAGTTTGGCGGTTCAAATAATAATATTCTCTGAACAAATCAACATTGGGCTCCTCTTGAAGGTATACTTCACAAAAGACTTGGAAAATGCATATGTTGGAAACAGAATTGGGGCCGATATCTTGGGGGTGCAGACTGTAAAAGTTCAGAACATCCCTAAAGAATTTCGACCCGGGTGGTGAAAAAACATGGAGGAGGTGATCTGCAAAGACTATAACCTCGCCTTCCTTAGGTTGAGGAGGAACTTAGGCTCTAGGAACTCGCCAGTGGACGATGTCTTTGGCTGGTAAAACGCCCATCTCAGCATACTCCTTGAGAGTTTGCTCAGTGACAGTAGAGGTAACCCAATCGCAGGAGGTGGTGGTCTTAGTCATTTTTGACAATGGAAGCCTGAGAATAAAGTGTGGCGGGTCAATATTGTGATGAAGAACCGTCCAATTCATGTTTAAATCAATCGTTCCCTCGCGGATTACAAGATCATGATTAAAGTTGATAAGTATGAACCGGCCAACATTGCCGATGGGTCATACAGGTTCTGGATTAAGCCGGCTAAGTTCTGGCGGGTTACAAAGGTACCATTTGAGCCGCTTATGCAGCAGTGATCAAGCAAGTATCTACAGATCTGGATTTGAGGGGAATTTTACTAAGTACTGAATAAAGAAGTTTCACAGATCGTGCTTATAATTTTGGATCTACGGCAATTCGAAAAACAGACAGAAATTGCTAAACCTAAAACACGGAGGACGAACTGTTGTGCTGGGGAGTGAATCTCAGAAGGAAGGAATAGATCTGTGATTGATAGCAGAGGACAAAATAATCAAAGTATGACTTCAGTATCGCGTTTGGGTTCAACTGAGCGATATGGTGGATGAACTACAAGCGAGCATGATGAACACCGATGAACTGGGGAAACCTAATGTAGATTGGAAATAAGGTGAGATGGATACCTGGTGATGTTGATGGACAGCAAAGGGGCGCCACAATCTCTGGTCGAAATCAGGTTGATGCAGCGGCCAAGATGAAGCTATTGACGGGGGCGGCGGAGCTCCGGTGGCGTCGGTCGTCGCGAGGAAGAAGAGGAGGCGGGGGTAAAAAATGAAAAAGGACCCCCTTGTCCCTATTTATAAGGAGGCACTAAAATGGCATGCGCGAAAATCAAGGAGGCAACATGATTATCTCAACGGTGCGGGCACCTCGATTCTCGGAAGGCTAATTAAAATAAAGATCCGTTATGATATCACGGGTTCTGTGTATATTTAATGCGCATGATGCCATGGCGGGTTACAATGGCTTAGTTCACATGATGTCATGGCGGGTTATAATGGTTTTTTCAAGACTCGGCTTTGGTGGATAAGGCTGGTCATAGTGGGGAGTAACTTATACTAGTGTCATGCATATGACACTAGTCTAAGTTACTATCTTCGTAGTGCAAAGTAACATAGTAGTAGTGTCACGGAGGACTTCATTAATTAGCTTGTAGACTCATCTTGTCTTGGGAAACGCTATGTTACAGTAACATATTATGTTACCACTTCTCATTAACTACATGCCACATAAGCAAAAAATTCTTGGAGTGCGCTATGTTACTAGCTAAGTTACTCCCACTATGACTGGCCTAATGTGTTGACTAAAGCAGTAAAGATTGACATGAACAAGTTCAAATCAATCTCGGGCCTAATGTTGGGGATATAACCCCGAGGTGTGGCCCGCCCAGGAGGGGCCGGGTTACACCGTTTGCGGCTTAACATGAAGAAGGCCCAAGTGGCCCAAGAAGATGAAGCGTGAAGACGGCGGCTCACAGAGGCGGGCCTGGTGGTGGCCCAAGACTCGGACGTGTGAACCGCCATATGGAGGCTTGCTTGCTAAGGCAAGACAATTTAGAAACCAGGTCGGTCATGTTGTGTGATCCGGCTCGGACTCTTGTAAGTCGTCGGGCCTCGACCAGTGTATATAAAGGTCAGACCCGGCGGCGGGTTAACTGAAAAAACAATCGATCGATAGCTAGGTCAAGCATAATTGCTCCCTTGTAATCGACACCCGAGCAATAAGAAATAAGAGCAGGAGTAGGCTTTTAACTCATTGAGGGGCCGAACATGAATAAACCCTTTGTGTCCTTTGTCCTGTTCAACCCCTTTAACCTAACATACGCGCGATGGCTCCACACCTAAGTCCTTTCACAAGGGCATCTGCCGTGACAAATTCACGACAAGTGGCTATACCCCTGGAGCATCAATAGGTTCTCGTCAATCAGAATGTATGAAATCGTAAGGCAGCAACCAGAGGCTAGTCAGATTTTTTTTAAGAGACGTGGAAAAGTGATGTCATGTCCAGATACAAAATCTTCTTCTGGTTGATTCTCCGTGATAGAGTCAACACAAGAAGTGGTTGATTCTTCGTGATAGAGTCAACAAAAGAAGCCTCTTGCATAGGGCAGATATTCATCTACCTTCCTATAATTGTGCCCTTTGTACTGATGGACATCATCATGAGTGTGGGCACATTTGGATGCAAAGAAACTCCTGGATTTTGAATCATGAATACCCAAGTGTTGCCTCTTGGAGATACCTCCTTAAGTCTGATCTTCTACTATTAACTCACAGGATCAAGAATAAGTACTCAACAGAGTTCAAGAGCTAGATCTTTGATTGTATTGCCTAGTTAGCAACCCTTTTCCTTAAAGTTTCCTGGGGCCCGAATAGGTTGAGCCAATGGCTTTGTTTTCTCTTTTTTGTTTTCTCTTGTCTTGTAAAACTTTGTAAATATTTATATTAATAAAAATACCGTAGAATGATTGTCCTGCAGTTTGGGCTTCAAAAAAACTTACCAACCCGGACATTAATTTCATTACGTAAAAAAGGAAAACTGAAAAAGAATATATAACTTCAACAAAATTCAGCCCGATTGGTACGTGAGTGATCAAATCCGGTGGATGCATGCCACCTCAATTAATACAGCCAAATTGGCACAGCCTCTATGCACATATATAATTCGTTTTTGTTTCACATACAGATTTGAAAAACATCTTATATTTGTTACAGAGAATACGAAATAATTCCGTCAACCAAAATGACCATAACTTGCAGCTTCGAAAATACAATGACATAAGTGAACTTTAGCGCGGCGTATTTTACCCCCAAAAATAAGTACAGAGCAGCTGTCTTAGAGCTCTATACACGATTCCAGTCTCACTTTCATCTCGACAAGTCCACATTGGTCTAGTGCATGCAATTCTTGCTGGATCTGATGCAAAGGGGTCAAAAAGCCTGAAAACGGCAAACGTGCTATAAAATACAGTACAAAGACCTGCGGGACGCTGCTGCCGCTATCTATAGAAGTAGGGTACCATTCGGATGTCACGTTGGTCTCTAGCTGCGTACTCTATGGAGAAAGATCAACCATCCAGGGGAAACGGGCGTATCAAAATGCAAATACAGAATTCCTATTTTACTATCATTTGAGTAAACTCTGAACACACATCCGTTACACTGAAGGCTGAATTGCCATTTCCTGCGCAGTCTGTTGATCTCCTGATGGCCGCCCAGGCGTGGCCCCAGGCATCTTGGAATCTGCAAAATATTGCAATGTTCAAGCCATCATGTTTGTTTGTTTTACACGTAGATCTCATGCTAGTAGTCTAGAGATATAGATAATAACATATTCACCAGCTTCAAGTGACATCAGAGTCAAGGATGCAATTTCTTCCTTTGCAAAGTGTTGCAACCGTCGAACATGGTCTATGAAACAGCAAATGGGCTACAATTCGATCAATTGGATTGGTGTCTGTTTCTGCTTCCTTCACCAGAGATCTGATATCCAGATACAAGGATGTGCCATTGTGAATACTCGCAGAAAAAAGTACTATTAACTAGTATAAAAAATGCACAAAAGGTAGCTTGCTGTTTACATGCCACAAAAGAAGACACACACGACATGACCTTAGGCTTGACCTAGGAGCATGTGAAGTTCAGATCCTTTCAATTACTTGCTAGGGTTATGAAGGAATTTCACAGCATCTTACATGTGGACATGGTTGTATTTATTTACGTGGCAGTCCCTTTTCTGAATCTTCTTGTATCAGCCAACAACGATGCATGGTCCAACTACACCAGTAAATACCTAGAGCTTCCAAATTTCAGGGGAATATTTGCCTGTTGCCTCAAGCACACCAAAGTGTCCCTATCATCAAAATGTCCATGCCAAAGGAACACTTCTAACCAAGGATTTCCTAGAGCTAAGTAAGAACCAATGAAATGTATATCCTTTACAAAATATATGTTACTTCAAGAAACATGATAAGATTTCCTATTTAACTAGTTTAATTTCTTTTTTTACTCAAACCCCAACAATTTTGATATTTTTGCGCATTGATATACAAGTTTTCTTTTCTTTGCATTTTTCAAGCTAAGCAATTCTGATATGTTGGTCAAATTTGGTATTTTAAACAAAACTAAAATCATTATAGTTGAAGTTGAACTTAATTGAAGCAGCAACTATCATGGCATGTTTCGAGCCTTCTTTGCCCTTCTTTTATTTTCTTTTCTTTCCCCTTTTTCTTCAGCAGAATAACACGTATTTTGTATGAACTACATAAAATAATACCTGGCCATCGCCCCCTCTTCCGCCCCCCTCCCCCTATCGACAGTGTGGTCCATCCGCCTGCCCTTGAAGATCCGTATCTTCATGTGGCAATGGATTCGCGGTCGGGTCCCGTCCGGGGTGGAGGTGCGCAAGCGAAATGGCCCGGGTACTGGCATCTGCCCGCTTTGTGGGGTCCCCAAAGACTCGAACCACATTTTCTTCTCCTGCGTGTCCGCTCAGTTCATCTGGAGCTGCTTTCGCGAGGCGGTCGGTGGAAATTGGTGCCACACCAACTTTCCAGACTTATTTGCCGAACTCCAGATGTCCCCCCTGTCTTCTCGCTACATTAGGTGGCTTGAGATTGGGGTCCTCGCCTGGACCCTCTGGACGATCCGCAATAAGCTTGTGATTCAGCGCACTCCTCTTCCTCGGGCTACTGACGCTCTCTTCAAACTTTCGGGTTTCTTGCAGCTTTGGCGGCCGCTTAGCCGCCCTCCGGACCGCGACACCATCTCCGCCTTCATCGCCGACCTCCGCTTGATGGCTGTCCGTCTGTCGCCGCCGCCCCCGCCGCCGCCGGCGGAACCAGAGCGCTTTCTTCATCCGGTTTTTTCTGGTTTTTATTTCTGGGCTTGTTGAGCTGTGCCCTCAGCAGAACCTTTGTACCTTATTGTGAGACTTGGGGGTGTGTGTGTGGACTTGACTTTGTATGTGTGCTCTTTGGCGGTTTGCTTTATTTATAAAGACAGTACAGCAAGTCTGCCTAGCTATACAATCTATCAGGGCATATATACATGCCTAGCTATACAACCTGTCAGGGAAAGTCTGCTTGAGCTAGATGTTAGATCTAGAATCACAGTGGAGTCACCAATAACCCCTACATACCAGGACACATTTCAAGATTTAACTTTGACCATCAACTAGACCAACACTATAAGTTATGTGACTTCAAAATTATACTAATGAAAATAAAAATGTTGGCGCACATAACCCACATTTTGTTGGTTAAACTGATGGTCAAACTTGATTCTTGAAATGTGTGTGCACCTTATTCACCCCCTCGCTTCCGAAACCGGGATTTTAATCCCCTCAACTATCCAAAACCAGGCAAATCATCCCCTCATGCCCTGGTAAGTGGTTTTTGATGGTGGTTTTGCAAACGTGGCAGCGAGGAGACATGGAAAAGCTCTGCTGCACTGGGTGAGGCCATGCGCTGAGCTGGGAGCGCGTCGAGAGCTTGCTGGAGGCGTAGCGAAGCGAAGGAGGGGGCGCCATGTCCAGGCACGGAGTCACGATCGAGGCCGCCGACTGTTGTGACAGCAGCGGAAACTATCCACAGCAGGACGTGTCACCCCATCCCACACGAGCCATTGTTTTCGGGCTCCACCTGCGTCCATCCCATGGGAAGCTTCGTGTTGCAGAACAACATTCGGAGCTTGTTTCCCAATGATGTCCGTTGTCCGGTCACAGGCCACGTGCATCAGTTCGGCCGTTGTATGGAGCCAGAGAAAAAAGTGATGATGTTGCTCATGGCCTGCGTCTCAAGGGACATGAGATGGACGTGAGAAGGAGCAGCACAAGAGACGTGCAGATCATGTCATCATGGCATGTGCTCGTTCGGAGGTGGAGTTCTTGAATGCCATGGCCGAGGGCGTAGGATAGTCACTGCTCCACGGCACAAGTCTTCAGAGGTGCCCGCTCGAACGCCCCCACAGTACCTGCGCAGGGCGACGCAGAGGTGGTGTAGCGGCGCGTCGCCATCGCCACAACATCTCCGGACGAGCAGCGCGTTGGGGACCCTGCCGCTTCTTCTTTGCAGAAAACTTCATGATGATTATGCAGGTATTGTCATCCCGACACTTGCGGCCTGCTTGATAGGATTTAGCGGCGCCCAAAGTCGCCGACACTTGTCATCCGGACGCGCGCAGCAAGCGGTCATGCACCTCGGCCCTCGGCATTCCCACGGACATCGGGGCCACTGTGCATGCTGACTATGGGGAAGGCGGCAGCACAACACTTCCGCCATAGCACTGTGTGGAGGTGCGCGTAATAGGAATACGCCGACGGCAGTATCAGGTGGACTCCCACGCTGGCCTACTCGGATTGTGTAGCGCCGGGATGGCAAGCTCCCTGGAGTCAGAGACTAGGGGCCGTGCCAGCTAAACGCGTGTCTTGACTCTTGAGGAGACGGACGATCAAGTACCGTGCTGCTAGTTTTCCTCACCGGCATGCGCCACGGTCTCGTCGGGGGAGCACGCAACGGAGTCGCCGGAGATGCGGACATGTGCAGCTCCATTGATGTGTCTTGAGGAAAGAAAAAACAGGTTTTTTAAAGAAACAATTGATTACACTGACATGTGAGTCATGAGATGGGATGGCAGTGTAAGTCAAACAAAAAAATCTGGTCAGCGTGCCATGTGGGCAAAATCACCTGCGAAAACAGTTTGGAGGGGGTGATTTGCCTGGTTTTGGATAGTTGAGGCAATTAAGATCCCGGTTTTGGACGTGAGGGGGTTATCTGTCCAAAACATGATGCTTGTGGACGTGAGGGGTTATCTGTCCAAAATGTGATAGTTGTGGGGGTTATATACACTCTTTTCCTGGAATGGAGGGAGTACTAACCCACTTTGGCATTAAGCAATATACCTTTTTCTCCTGTTGGATGGGTCATTTTCTGAAACTTCATCTTCATCTCTTTTAGTCTTGTTACTGCTAGTTCTGTCACCAGCAATTTGTCTCTGTGAGGAACTCTGAGCCAATCGAAGCAGACTGTCTCGAATGCAGAGTCGAGTTCTAGCATCCAGCTGCACAAGGAATAAAATATTAATCAATTTCATTTTCATAAGACCAAATCCTGCAACTGAAAAGTGTTTCACTCAACACATGAACATCAATAACGTTTTACAGAAAGAATAAAGAAATGACCTTCCCAAGGGCATCTTTAAGCTCATAATATATTTTTTCCTCTATAAAGGGATCATCAGGAATTCCAGAATTCTTATGAATCTCTTTATGACAAGCTGAAGTCTGCTCTGGTGCATTTTCGTCTATGATACCTGAACTCCCTAATGAATCTGAGTTCTTCTTTCGGGAGTATGCTCGAGGTACCAAAGTGTCCCTGCCCGAACCCTCTTGACGAAATTGCTGCTGCTGTTGTTGAATAGCTCTCAGGGCTTGTTGTTGTTGCCGGCGCCTAAGCTTTTCAATCTTTTCCTGGGGTGTCATCATCAGTGCCCTTGATGGCATATCTTGTGGCTTTTCTGTGGAACTTGATTGCTTCAGAGGATCTACTGAAGTTTGGTAACATGCAGCCTTTGGGTTTGTCTGATGGCCTTCAGCCTGAATATTTGACACCGCCGGAATGGTAGGACACGGATATGCAGGATATCCATAGCCAGGGAATGCAAGCTGAATAGCATCTTGAAATTGCTCCATATTCTTGCTATCGTGGAGCAGTGCATATTGACGAGTCTGAAAATGCTGGACAGGAGGTTCGGATAATGAATGCAAACTGTCTGGTTGCTGGTGTCCTTGGTTCTGGGAGAAACCACTTGTATTGTTGGATGTTTTACTTTTGCTTCCTTCATCTGGTTTTCTTTGTGATTTCATTGGTCTCTTCTCTACATCTCCCTACAAAAGTGCCACATTTATACTGGGTTGTAACGAGCCAGGTCACTCACTGAAACAAGATGTAACCAAGTACCTATTGTTTTGACCAATTTTAAACTACATATAAATTCTAGGCTATCAAAACGGCAATTATAGTAGTGAAGACAGTTCCCAATAGGAGGGGAAAAAATGTCATACAGGATGAATCCAGAGAGGATCAACTGAATACATGTACAGAAAAACAGCATACATTACAAGTAGCATCTTTTGTTCAGAGGTGCGTGGAAGCTTGCTATCCATGTGCCAGAGCCATGAGTTGGTCGCGAGATCTTATGGGTTTCACCTCTAGCCTACCCCAACTTGTTTGGGATAAGCTTTGTTGTTGTTGTTGTTACTTTTCTGGTGAACATCAACTATTGGAGCCTTAGGCTGGATAACAGATATCAGATTGGTATAGCCAAATTTATCAGGATATGACCATCAGCTCCATTCAGGCCAGTTCAAAAGAACTCTAAATTGCAAGTGAAAAATAAATGATAGCTATGAAGTGAATAAGTGATTAAAAATCACTATACTGGACAATTGACACTCTTATATGTGTTAATTTATATGTTTACAAAGGATAGCAACCATGTGAAGAAAACAATTTTCTAGATCATCATGAAAGATGGAGATGAATTCATTTATAAAAGATGAGCATATGCATCACATGGCTAGCTACCACCTTCAATATCTATACCAATATAAAAAAAGCGAGTTGCGGAGATCCGACAAATCTCACCTGTTCAACCACATCTATCCAACGGTCTACGCGGCTCCGGTGTTTAGCGTTAAACGTTTTTAGCATTAAACATGTTTAACACCCTCCACTAATTAAAAGCATGCCTAATATCAATGTCAGCATTAACCAGGTAATTACATCCTACCTAATATTAATATGCAATTTATATCTTGCCTAATATTAGTGTGCAATACAATTAATATCTTGCTTAATATTAATGTGCATTGCACGTACACAATTACTGGTCTGATTTAGTTTTCGAGAATAATCACTACCCAGACAATTTTACACTCAGCATACATTAGCATTAGCATCTGCTGTTACGTGCGTGGAGTTGGAGGTGGGAACTGGGATCTGATTATGTCACACCGGCATCATCAGGACTTGATGCGGTGGACGTGTGATTCGGTGGGCCCCGCTGCCTACTGGCATGGACCCACCTGTAAGGCAAGCGGCCAAGTGTTGCGTGGCTTTTTAGCCAGCTGGAACCAGTAGGTGTGTGTGTGTGGAAAATTATGTCAAGACTCTGAACCTCTCTCCTTAATCTGTACCTCCTCCCTTGGACGGAAACCCCCTCTCCAAGTCTCGATCTCATCCCCTTCCCCTCTCCGATCCCCTTGAATGGATGGGCTCGTGACATTTGGTAATCAGAGCTAGGTTTGCTCTCCCCAAAAAAATTTCGCTGCCACTCATACCTTCTCGATCGAGCCGTAACACCCACCGCTGCGGGTGCGGTCTTGCTCCGGCGAGATCTGCGCGAAATCCCCAGCGGGGTTGGCTGGATTTGGAGCGAGTGCGACGGCGCCGCCGAGTAAACCGTCTGCTCAAACTCGCCACATCATCACCGCCATGGCAGAATCCACGGGAGAGCTCAAGACCATGCTGCAGGCGCTCCTGAAGCGCTTCGACGAGACCACGCTTGCGAGCGACAAGCAGCGCGAGGCCCAGATCGCGTTCAACACGCAAGTCTCCGCGGATCTGGCGCACATCCGCAAGCAATTGGATCTCACCCAAGCCGACGTCGACGAGGTTCGCCAGCAGCAGCGCGACCTTCCGCCCTCGTCGCCCGCAGCGGAGCGCCACCCACCGCACACCGCCGACCACCACGACGGCGACACCCAGGCCTCTGCGGTGACGTTGCTGGACCCCGGCCGCGGGTTTCGCCCTCAAGGTCCAGCCGTCCGCCTCGCCAACAACGGCCCTCCCCTGCTACCCACTCGGCACACAATGCCGTACGGGGGCGTGGGGCAGTCCGCCGCGGTCACGGCGGGCCGCGAGGCGCACACCGGGCAGCGCGAAGAGTACACGGCCAAGCCGAAGCACGACTTCCCTCACTTCGACAGAGACGCGCCCAGCCTCTGGATCGACCGCTGCCTCTCCTACTTCGACCTGTACCGTGTTCCTCTGCACAGCTGGGTGACCACGGCCTCCCTCTACGTCGACGGCCACGCCGCGCGCTGGTACCAGGCGTACCGGCAGACACATCGCGCGCCAACATGGGACGAATTCGCCGCGGCTGTCATCAGCGAATTCGCACCAGACGAATTCGAGATGGAGTTGCATAAGTTGCTGCAGCTTCGACAAACCAGCACCGTCGCCGAGTACAGGACGGCGTTCGAGACCCATATGTACCACCTACTCGCCCTGGATGCCACGCTCAACCCCAAGCTGTTCGTCACACAGTTCCTGTTGGGTCTGCGCGACGATTTGCGGGCGGCAGTCCGCCTCCAAGAGCCCTCGAGCATCACACGCGCAGCAGTGTTGGCCCGGATCGTGGAAGAGGAGGCCAGCACGCAACGTGCTCGACCACGACTCATTCCGGCAGGGCGACCTCCACCACCACCACCACCACCACTGCCACTTCCAGCTCGCGCTATGGGGGCGCCCAAGCCGGGCGGAGCAGCGGCTCCAAACGACGACCTGGCGCGCGAACGGCAACTGCGTGAGCATCGCCGCGCCAACGGACTCTGCTTCAAATGCGGGGATCGCTACTCCCGCGACCATCGATGCAAGCCGGCCACACAGCTGCTGACGATCCAAGTGGGCGACTATGGAGAAGTGCTTACTGACGACGCGGTGCACGCCCTGGACCTGCTTGAAGCCCCGATGGAGCAGGACCCCGCGCCAGAGTGCTGCGTTCTATCCACCCACGCGGTCGCCGGTACCGAGTCGCCGCGCACTATCCGGCTGCGCGCGCTCGTCGGCAATCAAGTCATGCTGCTCTTGGTGGACTCAGGGAGCACGCACAGCTTCGTCTCCAAGGCGTTCGCCGACCGCGTGCACGCTCCAACCGTTTCAGTGCCCGCAGTGGAGGTTCGCGTGGCCAACGGAGAGCGCATGAACTGCCTGAACTGGTGGATTCAGGGCCACACCTTCACCACCGATATGCGGCAACTAGATTTGGGTGCCTACGACGGCGTGCTCGACATGGACTGGTTGGAGCAATTCAGCCCGATGAGTTGCCACTGGCTCGACAAGACGCTGACCTTCGAGCACAACGGCGCCATGATCGCGCTACAAGGTGTTCGACCCAAGCAGCCCGAGCGGGTGGAGGAAATCAAGCCAGATCAAGTGCGCAAATGGCAAGCCGGCAACGACATTTGGTACATGGCCGTACTGGATTTACCCCGCTCACCTGGGCCGCAGACGACCAAGATCCCACCAAGTGTGCAGAGTGTCCTGACGGACTTTGCGGATGTGTTCACTGAACCAAAAGGCCTGCCTCCTCATCGTCGCTACGATCATGCCATCACTCTGGTGGACGACGCGCGCCCTGCGAATTCGCGGCCGTACCGTTACTCGCCCTTGCAGAAGGACGAGATCGAGCGCCAAGTTCAAGAGATGTTCCAGTCGGGTGTCATCGAACACAGTATGAGCCCGTTCGCCGCGCCTGTGCTCCTCGTCAAGAAGAAGGACGGTACCTGGCGCTTTTGCGTCGACTATCACCGGCTCAACGACGCTACGGTCAAGAACAAATTTCCCCTGCCCATAGTGGACGAACTACTCGACGAGCTGGCTGGAGCGGCCTTCTTCTCCAAGCTGGATCTCCGCGCGGGCTACCACCAGATTCGCATGCGCGCGGGCGACGAAGAGAAGACGGCGTTCAAGATGCACCACGGCCACTTCCACTTCAAGGTCATGCCATTCGGGCTGACGAACGCGCCGGCCACGTTCCAGTGCCTGATGAACACAATCTTCGCCAAGTACGTGCGCAAGTTCGTCATTATATTCTTGGATGACATCTTGATCTTCAGTGAAACACTGGAGGAGCACCTGGAACATCTTCGCCTCGTCCTCGCTCTGCTTCGAGAGCACCAACTGTTTGCCAAGGAATCCAAGTGCTCGTTCGCGCAGGACAGCATCTCCTACCTCGGCCACATCATCTCCAAGGACGGTGTTGCCACGGATCCTGAGAAAACGCAAGCAATGGTGGCCTGGCCGACACCAACATCTGCCACCGAGCTGCGCGGCTTCCTCGGCCTCACATGCTACTACCGCAAGTTTATCGCACACTACGGCATCATTGCCGAGCCGCTCACAAGCCTCCTCACCAAGGGCTTCGAGTGGACCGAGAAGGCACAGGTGGCGTTCGATCTCCTCAAACGCGCCATGGTGACCGCGCCAGTGCTCGCACTCCCTGATTTCGCCAGACCGTTCGCGATCGAGACGGACGCGTGCGACACCGGCATCGGCGCGGTGCTGGCACAGGAGGGACACCCGGTGGCGTTTCTCAGCAAAGCCCTGGGAGTGCGCAATCAGAAGCTGTCAGCGTACGAGAAGGAGTTCCTCGCCGTCATGATGGCCGTCGAGAAATGGCGCGCGTATCTGCAACGGGGCCCCTTTACCATCGTCACAGATCACAAGAGCCTCTGCAACATGCAAGATCAGCAGCTCGCCACGGATTTGCAGCGCAAGGCCATGGCCAAGCTGGTGGGCTTACAGTTCCAGTTCCGCTACAGACGCGGCAGCGACAATGGAGCCGCGGACGCGCTCTCTCGCGTGGGCGAGACACTGAACCTGGACGCGCTCTCCATCTGCCAGCCGGCATGGGTGCAAGAGGTGGCCAACTCCTACGCCACGGACGCCGACGCGCAGGATCGCCTGGCGCGCCTTGCGATCCACAGCCCCGATGACGACGGCTACGAGCTCTACAAAGGGCTAATCCGCAAGCAAGAGCGCTTGTGGATCGGCAAGAACACGGCTCTCCGCACCAAGATCATCAGCGCTCTGCACGACAGCGCGCTCGGTGGCCACTCCGGCGCGACGGCCACCTACCAGCGCATCAAGAAGCTCTTCATCTGGGATGGATTGAAGACCGACGTCTCCGACTACGTCCGACAGTGCTCAGTGTGCCAGCATGCCAAACACGAGCAGTCCAAGCCAGCGGGCACGCTGGCGCCCCTGCCCGTGCCAACTATACCATGGCGCGACCTCACCATGGATTTCGTGGAGGGGTTGCCATCCTCGAAGGGCTTCGACTCCATCATGGTAGTCGTGGATCGACTGACCAAGTCGGCGCACTTCATCCCACTTCGGCACCCGTTCAAGGCTCCCCAAGTCGCCAAGGTCTTCTGGGATCAGATCGTCAAGCTGCACGGCATCCCCAGCTCCATCGTCTCCGACCGCGACCACGTCTTCACCAGCGCGCTCTGGCGCGAACTCTTCGCCAGCGCAGGCACCAAGCTGCTCTTCTCCACGGCTTACCATCCCCAGACAGACGGCCAGAGCGAGCGCGTCAACCAATGCATGGAGATGTACCTGGGTTGCGCTGTGCACGACTCGCCCAGGCAATGGTGCCGTTGGCTACCTACAGCGGAATTCTGGTACAACTCGTCGTTCCACTCCTCGATCAAGTGCACCCCCTTCAAAGCTCTGTATGGCGTCGAACCCAATCTGGGCGCCATGACACTTTGGGACGACAAGACGGTGCCGATGATCGACGGCGAGCCGTGGGACTGGGGCCTGCACACGGCGCGGCTGCAAGAACAAATCCTCCGCGCCCAACATCGCTTCAAGAAGCAGGCGGACAAGCATCGCTCTGAGCGTTCCTTCGAGGTGGGCGACAAGGTTCTTCTCAAGCTCCAGCCCTACGCGCAGTCTTCAGTTGCGAACAGACTGTGCGCCAAGTTGGCATACAAGTTCTTCGGGCCATTTGTGGTGCTGGACAGGATCGGCAAGCTGGCGTACAAGCTGGAGCTGCCGGCGGACAGCAAAATCCACCCCGTTTTCCACATCTCTCAGCTCAAGCCGTTCACCCCCAACTACACACCGGTCTTCTCCGATCTGCCACGACCGCCCGACCTCGCCAGCCACGACGACGAACCAGTGGAGATTGTCGAGCGCCGCATGGTCAAGCGGGGCACCAGCGCTCTGGTGCAAGTCAAGGTGCGGTAGCGCAGCGGCGAGGCAGCAACTACTTGGGAAGACTACGACACTCTTCGCCGCCGTTTTCCTCAAGCAGCAGCCTGGGACGCACCGGCGGCTGACGACGACGACGTTTCTGCAGAGGGCGCTCGTTCTGCAGATGGTGCTCGTTCTGAAGAAGAGGGGAATGTCACACCGGCATCATCAGGACTTGATGCGGTGGACGTGTGATTCGGTGGGCCCCGCTGCCTACTGGCACGGACCCACTTGTAAGGCAAGCGGCCAAGTGTTGCGTGGCTATTTAGCCAGCTGGAACCAGTAGGTGTGTGTGTGTGGAAAATTATGTCAAGACTCTGAACCTCTCTCCTTAATCTGTACCTCCTCCCTTGGACGGAAACCCCCTCTCCAAGTCTCGATCTCATCCCCTTCCCCTCTCCGATCCCCTTGAATGGATGGGCTCGTGACAGATTAGAGGGGATAGCGAGGTTCGCCCTTAGGCGCATGTAGGGGCTCGTCCCCTGCCGTGACGCTGGTCACTGGAGGCTCTGAACTCTCAAGGCAATTTTCTCTATTTCTTGATTGATAATCCTAATACGAACTATCCTCTCTTTATATAGAACAGAGAGATCACAAAACTTGGAAAGCAAACCAGATCCTAACCGTTTGGAAAGTAAAGACAACTTCCTAATAGAAATATATTTCCTAGGGATAAACTTGGACTTCTTGGCCGCCAAGGATTAGCCATGTCCTGCCTAAGGCCCACCTGTTGGTATTGTGGTTAGGGACTGTGTGGCAGGTCTGGGCCTGCGGCTATAGTGCTGCCCCCAATACCTGTCTGTAACATCTACTACCCCCCAAAAGTCATATCGTATATACAAGAGCGAGCAAGAGGTGGTTGCTAGGCATGTCAATGCATTTAGCCATGTACCTTGATTTCTTGTTTGGCTATTTTACTGGGAGTATAATTAATCAGAACCGAAGAAGATCCACAATCAGAAGATGGTTGCTTATTTAATGGTATACGCTGTAAAGCAATCAAGTCGCATTGATAAGAAAGAGCTCAATGCTACAGAGGAAATGAAAATTAGCAATAAAAGATCCGAGTACTACATATACATACCGGAAAGGGGATTGATTGTACAGTACCGTCAACCACATCTGAACTCGTAACAAGGAAATCACTGCCATTAACAATCATCTCATTTCCAAATAAGGCTTCAGTGTTGCTGCAGAACCACATCAAGCTATAAGTTTATTAAACCGGTAATAGTATCGTTCCAACTATCCATACTTATTGTTTCATTTGATTTCCAACCTTACCTAAACAAGTAGTCAAAATCATCAAAATCTCCAATATTGCCCCAGTCACAGTCGAGAAAGTTGTTGCTCTTTTCTTCATGCTCATTGCCAAACACTTCAGGTTCACCATCCAGCTGCACTGTATATGGGCTAACGAAAGATATATAATTTGCTTTGAAAGTATTGTGTCTTTACCTTTTTTTTCCTACATGTGTGGCATGTTTGAATGTAGAAATGTTAAATAATGAAACAAACCTGACACGCTTCTGGTAACTTTTTGTACTAGATGCAGAATTGAAATCCAAATATGTTGATGCTATATTATCGTCATTGTAGTTTCTATCAAATGTAGTGCTCAGGAGAGGCAGGTCAGGCCAGGATTCTATGTCAAGTTGTGTAGCTGAATATTGTCCACTAGCCTCAGTGGCAGCCTGCTTTTCCAAACCAGGATGTTCAGTTTGACCCCCTGAAGTACATTCAGTAAGGCCCACAACACTAGCTGCTTCATCATCATTCTTCTTCTGGTCTTGAACACAGATTGATCTACTATCCTTCGTATCCTTGGGGCAAGGTGTTATATGGTCTTCATTCTCCCTGAGTTCAGCCCAGATTCCATCCCCTACCTGCATTTCAAAACCAAAGACTAAATCATCTGGATAAAAAGTAGCAGTGCCTCTGCGTCGCTAATCAAAATTAATTTGAGCATCATACGGAGGAGGGTTGTGATAGGCTTGGCGAGACAACGTCAAAACTCAGCCACTCTTATGGAGATAAAACCCAAAAGAGGCGTAACCCTCTCAGCGACGTGCCACATTGGAACCCGGGTGTGGTGTCAAATGGGCAAGGGTCGGGCCGTCATCCCCTCGATGGCGCGCCGTATCTTGATCTGGATACGGTGGCAAGTAAGCGAGGATCGGGTCGTCGCATCCTTAGTGACGCGCTACATCTGCGCCCAGATGTAGTGGGAGCAAGGATCTTCACATTTGACCCGACGAGTGCGAAGGGTAAGGAAGCTAGCCGAGTCTAGGAGGATCCGCTTAGGTAGCTGGAATGTAGGGTCCCTAACAGGGAAGCTTCGGGAGCTAGTTGATGCAGCGGTGCGGAGAGGTGTTCATATCCTTTGCGTCCAAGAAACCAAATGGGGGAGACAGAAGGCGAAGGAGGTGGAGGATACCGGCTTCAAGCTGTGGTACACGGGGACGGTTGCAAACAAAAATGGCGTAGGCATCTTGATCAACACGAGCCTTAAGTATGGAGCGGTAGACATCAAGAGACGTGGGGACCGGATTATCCTGGTCAAGCTGGTAGTTGGGGACTTAGTTCTCAATGTTATCAGCGTGTATGCCCCGCAAGTAGGCCACAATGAGAACACCAAGAGGGAGTACTGGGAGGCCTGGAGGACATGGTTAGAAGTGTACGATTGGCGAGAAGCTCTTCATAGGAGGAGACCTCAATGGCCACATGGGTACATCTAACACATGTTTTGAAGGGATGCATGGGGGCTTTGGCTATGGCATCAGGAATCAAGAAGGAGAAGATGTCTTAAGCTTTGCTCTAGCCTACGACATGATCGTAGCTAACACCCTCTTTAAAACGAGAGGATCACATCTAGTGACTTTTAGTAGTGGTCGACACTCTAGCTAGATTTATTTCATCCTCTCGAGAAGAGAAGATAGGCGTGTGTGCCTAGACTGTAAGGTGATACCTGGAGAGAGTGTTGTCCCTCAACATAAGTTGTTCAATGGGGAGAATGATAGTTCTACCATTGAACTAGACGACTCCTTTGATGATACCAGCAAGCATTTTGTGCGGCGAATCCAGGAGTATGAGGTCAATGAGGCTTTAAAAAGGATGAAAGGAGGAGAGGCGATGGGCCCTGCTTGTATCCCCATTGAGGTGTGAAGAGGCCTCGGGGATATAGCGATAGTATGGCTAACTAAGCATTTCAACCTCATTTTTCAGGCAAACAAGTGCCAGAAGGATGGAGACAGAGTATATTAGTACCAATCTTCAAGAACAAGGGGGTGTTCAGAGTTGTACTAATTACCGTAGAATTAACCTGATGAGCCATACAATGAAGCTATGGGAGAGATTCATTGAGCACCGCTTAAGAATGACAAGTGTGACCAAAAATCAGTTCGGTTTCATGCCTGGGTGGTCGACCACGGAAGCCATTTTCTTGGTACGACAACTTATGGAGAGATACGTGGAGCAAAAGGACCTGCATATGGTGCTCATTAACTTGGAGAAGGCCTATGTTAAGATACTGCGGAATGTCATGAGGTGGACCTTGGAGAAAATACAAAGTCACAGCAAAGTACACTAGCCTCATTAAGGACATGTACAATAATGTTGAGGCAAGTGTTCGAACAAGTGATGGCGACACTGATGACTTCCCGATTAAAATAGGACTGCACCAGGGGTCATCTTTGAGGCCTTATCTTTTTTGCTTTGGTGATAGATGAGGTCACAAGGGATATACAAGGAGATATCCCATGGTGTATGCTCTTTGCGGATGATGTGGTGCTAGTCAACTATACTCGGATGGGGGTCATAGGAAGTTAGAGTTATGGAGACAAACCTTGGAATTGAGAGGTTTTAGGCTTAGAAGAACTAAAACCGAGTACACGAGGTGCGGTTTCAGTACTACTAGGCACAAGGAGGAGGAGGTTAGCCTTGATGGGCAGATGGTGCCTCGCAAGGACACCTTTCGATATTTGGGGTCAATAATGCAGAAGGATGGGTGTATTGATGAAGATGTGAACCATCGAATCAAAGCCGGACAGATGAAGTGGCACCAAGCTTCTGGCATTCTCTGTGACAAGAAAGTGCCACAAAAACTAAAAGGCAAGTTCTATAGGACGGCGGTTCGACCCACAATGTCGTATGGCACTGAGTGTTGGCCGACTAAAAGGCAACATGTTCAACAATTAGGTGTGGTGCAGATGCGCATGTTGAGATGGATGTGTGGCCACACAAGGAAGGACCGAGTCCGGAATGATGATATACGAGATAGAGTTGGGGTAGCACCGATTGAAGAGAAGCTTGTCCAACATCATCTGAGATGGTTTGGGCATATTCAACACAGACCTCCGGAAGCTCTAGTGCACAGCGGGCGGCTAAAGTGTGCTGATAATGTCAAGAGAGGTCGGGGTAGATCGAACTTGACATGGGAGGAGTCCGTAAAGAGATATCTGAAGGATTGGAATATCACCAAAGAGCTTCCCATGGATAGGGGTGCATGGAAGCTTGCTATCCATATGCCAGAACAATGAGTTAATCACGAGATCTTATGGGTTTCACCTCTAGCCTACCCCAACTTGTTTGGGACTATGTTGTCACTGTTTTTTAGTCTCACATCATAAATTTAGCAAATCGCAAACTCTATCACCTGCCTCTCTTTAAATTTGTAATTTGATGAAATATTAATATTCTCAAAATGCATAAAAGACCACGAATATTCAGGGAGAATAAAGAACATGTAATCCAATTCAAAACAAGCCAATAAATCTATTCAAATTCTAATACGATCTCTAAACTGACTGGACTCTTTCCTAATGAAGTTGCTTAATCAACTAGGACACTAATGTAACAAGTACTTAAGCCAATTGAGTAGAGGAGTGAGGCATCGGAGAAGACTGCCCCTTGAGAGAAGTGCATATTTCAACCCCGAACTCATGCCCTAGTCTAGACGGTATTGGAGTTTGGGGTTGTAAATTAGACTAGGGCATGAGTTTGGGGTTGAAATATGCACTTCTCTCAATGCCCTTCTGTTCTTCCTGTTCATCCCACCTGCCTCTATCTCTCTCTCAAACAAGAGTAATCACCTGCGTGTGGGGTTCAGGCCTAGCGAATGTAACCAGTACTTAAGTCAAAAGCGTAGAGTGAGGCATCGAAGAAGACTGTAGCAAATCCCTTTCTGGTCTTCCTATTCTTCCCACCTACCTCTACCTCTATTCTTCCCACGATCTTTTGCTTATACACGAGGGCCGTGTATCAACGAGTGGACCCTATGTTAGTGTCGTCTAGGGAAAGGTAATGATCGGGTGCTTCTCCGGAGTACTTGAGGTACTGCGGGATCGTGGATGACACGAAAGCTTCCCGGATCTTGTGGGTAAAGTGCGCAACCTCTGCAGAGTGTCAAACTATTCAAATAGCCGTGTCCACGGTCATGGACAGTTGGGAGGTGCTACTGAAACTATGTCCAGAAATTTTATAATCTCGGTGCATGTGTGTGTGAAAGAGAACTGTTTGTGTCAAGGTGGTGACTTGACATGTTGAATGAAATGGCATTGCTTCAAACTCTATTTATGTTGATGTCTGTAACCTGTTCTCAAGGTTACCCATGTTCATTGATGCATATCTCACAAGTTGATACGACATCTCAACCAGCTTGAAGCTAGGTTGCTTACTTGTTGTACAATTGCATTGTTACTTTGAACCAAATCATGGGTTGCTTGCGAGTACATTCAAAGTACTCATTGGCTTGCACTGGTTATTTAATTGACCAGGCATGGAAGAGCATGAGTTCGAGGAAGAGTTCTTTGGTGACGAACACGCGAACTAGGTCGCTTCTCAGTCAGAATGCCTGTAGGGTTAAGGCAGATGGTATGGGTTCTACTTAATCGACGAAGATTTCCGTTGCTTATGTTTCATTTGATGTTCAGCCCTTAAGGCTTTATCAATGTAAGACTTGACCATAATGGTCATAATTTGTGTAAGACGGTATGTATGGACGTAAGACTCTTGTTATTCAGCTTCTGTGTGTTCAGTGAGCATTGATCTCTGGGATCACTGTACACGTGCACTCGGTGATCTCGACTTATGAGTCGGGGTCCCCACACTGCTGCCGTAGCGCTGTGCTTCGCCGACTGAACTTGCTCTTGTTGAACCTTGCCCAAGGTGTCGCAGGAGAGGTTTACCTTCACCTGCACCTGATCCAGGCACTGAGACTGCTCCTCCAATTTCGCATCCAGTGCCTCCAATCGGTCGCAGATCTCCGCCATCTTGGCCAATTTGCTCTGCTCTGCGCGTATCTCCGCGAATTCCTTCAACATGCGCCCCTGGAATAACTCCATTTCGCGCGTGATGTGCTTCGTCTGGGCGCTGGGTTTGAACGCCGTCGTGTCGTTCCTCTCTAAAGCAACCCACCTCAGGTCAGGGATTACACCGATCGAACCCTAGGGTGACCGGAGACCGTCGCCTCAGAATTTGCCGAGTACGCTCTCGAGATTAGCAAAAACGAGCCACGGATCGGTTGCTCTGATACCAGATTGTCACGCCCTTGCCTTTGGCCGAAGGAGGCCGCCGGATTTGGGGCTCGTCGCCGGCGAGGTTGGACGGAGGAAGAAGATAAGCAGGTGGGAGAGATGCAGACGCAACCAAAGAGAGAGAGAGAGAGAGAGAGAGAGAGAGAGAGAGAGAGAGATAAGCTAGAATTCAAATTATCATTTCAACGATACCCCGAACGGCCCTCCTCGGTCAGCTTATATGTTGTCCTCATTACACGCGGCCCAAGGCTCGCTAAACACACGCAAGCCCACACTGGAACCGCCTATCTATTCAAACTTCCCGCCACACCTTTACGCCTTCTTCTTCTGAATACGTCTTCCCCCTTGCTTGACACCTAATGACAGTAGCAATATTGACAGGTGTGCCTGTAAGGTTGAAGCTTGAGATTGGCCATGTCACCCACTTGGAATTGCCTGTCAGTTCTCTTCTTATCAGCAAAGTACTTCATTCTGTCTTGAGCTTTCAGCAAATTTTTTTTGATCACTTCCATTGCTAGCTCTCTGTTTTGTAATAAGGTCTCACTGTCCTCACAAATGGAGTCAGGTAGTGTAGACTCAGCTATCATGAGAGGTGGAAAACCATATAGAGCTCGAAATGGGGTCATTTTCAGGTAGGTATGAAAACTGGTGCTAAAATGGGGTCATTTTCAGATAGCCAGATTGCAGCAACACTACACACATACAAAATATTTGTTGTGCTTTTTCCGCTCTCAAGCACGTGGCGCAGCATTCCAGTACTCCTCGAAGCAATAGGCAGTCTTACCGGCTACATCCGTAACTAGTACTAGTAGTAAACCATGACTGCTCCCCCGTCAAAAAAAAAAACATAGAGATGTCAAAATGACTTGCTCTGCTGCGCAACCACGCTCAGACCTCCATGGAAAGCATCTCCTATCCCTTCTCAAACCACCACATCTAAACCTAGAACGCAACATACATGACACGTCGTGAACACATAGCAGATCTAACCGTGTGAGGAGAACGCAAATTAGAACAGAGCAGAGAAGAGGGAGGCGGCGGACGCACCTGCTGCTGGGATTCGCCGTTGCAATCAAACATCCTCCTCCAGCTCAGGTAGCGGCGGCCGCGCCCGATTCGTGCTGTCTCCCGTGTGCCAGCGGTAGCATATCCAGACGGCTACGAACAAAAGAGAGAGAGGGAGAGGAAAATCCTCAAATTCGCAGACGGCCTCTTCCCCCCTCCCTGTCTTCTCTGCTCTCTCTCTCTCGCCCCAACCGAGACGAGAGGAGTCGAGTCCAGGGAGCGGCAGATGCGTGGTGGCCGGCAAATAGCCGAGCGGTGGGGTGGGGCTTGGACCGCCACGTATGCAGGCATCCGGGTAGTGGCGGAGAGAGCTCGATCAGATGCCGCGCTCCGATTGGCCCCGGGGGTTTACCACGATAGGCTAATTTGGATCCGGCTTGCTCCCTTGCCAGGAAAAAAATCCTATAAGACCCGGGTCATACACAGCTATCGTGAGACCCACTTGGGGTGAGGACACCTGGCAAGACCGAATCTCAATGCACGCATGCCAGTTTCCTCCTGATTCCCTTGAGCCTCGCCGAATCCCCAAATCCTCAGTCGTCTTTCCTTCTCCCGTTCGCTCGCCGCCGCCGCCGCCCACGACCACGACCGTCGGCGCAGCAGCCATGCGGCACACGGCGCTTCCTACTCGCCCCATCCGCACAGGTCACCCGTTCAGATGCTTTGTCACGTCGCTCGGCCAATCATGGTGAAGAACAAGAACGAACTCTTGTTGACGGCGGCGGCGCGGCACGACGGTGCTCATCCTCACAGCAGGCACACCGGCTACTCGTCCAGCCTCTCCATGACGCTGTGGAGTCGTTTTGGCGACGAACTATAGGCCGCCCATCACACCATGTGGGGATTGATCCTCTTTAGTGTCTAAAACATGGATCTGAAGATGGATGTGTGTAATGGCAGTGCTTGTCAGCAGAACACAACTTATCTGATAGCAAGTAATTTTGTACTAGTTTACACATGTATCAGCAGAGGAGTTGGCGAGCTGCCAGGGCGCCGGTGGGTAGCGATGGACGAGCAGAGGAGTTGGCGAGCTGCCAGGGCGCCGTTGAACGCGGTCGTGAACGGCAGGGGAGAGCGGCGGGGGCGGTGGCCACGGCCGCAGCGAGCTTGCCGGAGAAGCGAGCAGAGGAGTTGCGCTCAAGGGCAAGCTGCCGGAGGGTCGAGGAACGCGGTCATGGTCGTGGGCGGCGGCGGCGGCGGCGAGCGAACGGGAGAAGGAAAGGGGACTGAGGATTCGGGGGATTTCGCGAGGCTGACGGGAATCAAGAGGAAACTGGCATGCGTGCGTTGAAATTCGGTCTTGCCAGGTGTCCTCGCCCCTGGTGGGTCTCACGATCGCTGTGTACGACCCGGGTCTTATAGGATTTTTTTTCCCTTGTCATGCTCCCATCCGTGCTCCCACTTCATCTTACGGCTATCCTTTTCTCTTTTTCTTTTCTAATCTAATCATCTCCCCCCTGATTTTCAGGGGATGGGGCCGAGCCTTATTTTCTTCCAATCAAATCAAGCCACATACGCGGGAGCACGGATGAAAGCATGGGGAGGGAGCAGGCAAGTCTCGTCCGGCTAATTTGGCCCGCTGACGTGCAAAATGTCCGCTATGAGCCCATATTCGTACCTATTTATTGGGACATATGGTCAGGGCGTTGGCAAATCTTAGATGGCGCCTGTTGCGCCCGTGTGGGTGAATTGAACCCACGACTTCTTCGTTCTATTTAAGTCGCAGTAACCAACCGGACAATCAAATCGCATGTGTTCATTTACACCCTCTTCCTTCTTCTTTATTCTTTTTTCCTTTTCTCTTTTAATTTCTCTTTCTTTGTTAAATGCGTTAACTTTTTCAATTTCTTGATCTTTTTTCTAAATCCGATGGACCTTTTTCAAATTCATGAACTGTTTTTTTTTCAATCGATGAACTCTTTTTTCGAAATCGATGAACTCTTTTTGAAAATCGATGAACTCTTTTTTCAAAATCGATGAACTCTTTTTGAAAATCGATGAACTCTGTTTTCAAATCGATGAACTGTTTTTTAAGATCGATGAACTCTTTTTCGAAATTGATGAACTCTTTTTCGAATTGATGACTTTTTTCAAAATCGGTGAACTCTTTTCAAAACATTGAGCTCTTTTCAAAATCGATTAACTTTTTTTCAAAATCGATGAACTTTTTTCCAAAATCAGTGAATTTAGAAAAGTCGATGAACTTTCCTTCAAAATTCATGACTTCCTAAAAATAGATGATCTTGTTTTCAAATTTGCCTTTTCTTTTTTCAAGAGAATTTATATTGGTTCTTACTAAAGAAAACGTTAAATGGGACGGTTTTATACAACTAGACAGAAGAACTAGATAGGTCTAGTGGTTAATGCATTAATCTGCGAATGGGGTGGTTCTCGGTTCGAATCTCAGCCATCCCATACCAATTTTTCAATTACGATTAGTTTCTTTATTGTTTCTTCACGTTTGCTTGCTGAGTCTGTTGGTGGGCCGACATTTGAGTGCCTGCATTTCATGAAGGATCGAGGAGTAAAAACAGATCCCAATGTGCCCTTAAAGTGTACATGATGAAGGCATATGATCGGGTGGAGTGGGAATATTTGGAGGTTGTCATGTTGAAGATGGGCTTTGCTAGCAGTTGGGTCAGGAAAATCATGCTTTGTGTTAAGTCAGTGTCTTTTATTTTACTCGGGAATGGGCGCAAGCAGGAGGAGTTCAGGCCGTCGAGGGGGCTTAGGGTGTTCCAATTTCACCCTACCTATTTTTACTCGCAGCGGAGGAGTTGTATTGTTTGTTGAAGGCAAGGTCCTCCAACGAAAATGTAAAGGGGGTGGTTGTAGCCTCATCGGCACCTGTTGTAAATCATCTATTGTTTGCCGACGATTGTCTTCTTATGTTTCGGGCAAATGAGGAAGGATCCAATATCGTGAAAGATGTAATTCAGCAGTACTGCGATGCCTCGGGACAACGAGTAAATTTGGGAAAGTCAAGCATCTTCTTCGATAAAGGTTGCCCGGCGGGAACGAGGAACATGATAAAGTCTATACTTGATGTGCAAACTGAGTCCCTCTCTGAAAAGTATCTGGGGTTGCCATCAGAAGTAGGGAGGTCAAAAAACAACTCCTTCAAATACATCAATGACAAACTATGGAGCCGTGTGCAGGGCTGGGTTGAGAATTGCTTAGCTGCTACAGGCAAGGAGGTCTTGAGCAAGTCCACGGCTCAAGCAATCCCAACATTTTTGATGTCTTGCTTCCTCTTGCCTCGCGGTCTTTGTGAGCAACTCGACGCGATGCTCCGTAAGTTTTGGTGGGGGAGTAAAAATGGAGAACAGAAGGTTGCTTGGGCTTCATGGGAGGTGATGACGATGCCGAAATATATGGGAGGGTTGGGTTTCCGTGACACTCAGCTCTTTAACCCCGCGATGATTGCAAAGCAATCTTGGACAATCATGCAGGACACGTACTCTCTCAGTGTCAGACTCGTCAAATCTGTGTATTTTCTGGACTGTGGCTTACTTGACGTCGAACTGGGAAACCACCCGTCTTAGGTGTGGAGGGCAATTTGTGAAGGGAGGATGGTGTTGAGCAGGGCCTTGTTCGTTGAATTGGAAGTAGAAGGACGACTCGTTCATTAAAAAGGATTCTCACCGTTTTCTAAATAAAAAAACTCTACAAGTTCATATTTAAATAACAAACCGGTTCAATACTTATTACAAAACTAGGATATTCCCGTTACTAAAAGAAATAAACCTAGAAGTCCAAATTACAAAAATAAAGAAGTTCACTATTTATATAAAACACACAAATTTTCCTTGTTACTAAGGAATAAAAATGACGAAGTTCAAATTAAAAAAGAGGAGTAGTTCGATGTATACGGGAAACTCAAATTATTATTGTTTGTAAGAAAAATAAAACTATGAAGTTCAATTTACAAAAATGTTTGATGCTTATTTAAAAACATATTTACTTTCTAAGAATATGACTAAGAAGTTGAAATTGAAATAATAGAGAAGTTCGAAGTATATAAAAAACTCAGATTTGTTGCAAGAATTTCACGTGCACCTCCGTGCATGGTTCGGAATTTATATTGCAGGACGTCTGACCTCCAACTACATGTTTCAAAATGGCAAAAAATGACGTCCGACCTTCAATTGCGTGTAATTCGACGTATACACAAAAATGTGACAGAAGTTCATCGCGAAAACAATGAGAAGTTCAAGTACTGCAAGGAATGTATTTCAAGTGACAATAAAAGTATAGAAAAATAAAAGCTTAAAAGATTTGTTGAAAGAAGTTCAAGTGCTCCGTCCGGGGAAGTTAAAAAAATCTTGCGAGAGAGGTTCACCTTGTATTTCCATGTTCAAAATCACAAAAAAGAAATTGTTTTTTTTTGCATTTTAAAATAATTCTCTCAATCCACAAAGAAGTTCAGTTATTACTTGTGAGAAATTTGATTTCATAAAGGAAAGCAAAAATTCAAATTATAAAACCGGAAAAGTTCATGTACTACATGGTGTGTGTTTATTATGAGAAGAATGAATAAGAAGGCAAGGTCCAAAATTTTTTGTTGCTAGAAGTTCAAGTCCTCGGTCAGAGAAAGTTGTCGGATTTCGGGTCCTGGCAAAAACCTTGAGGTTCGAACACTGGGGTGCGCACGAAGATTTCACCCTACCGAATCACGCTCTCAGCCTCGCCGCGATCTCTAAGCTAGCTCGGTGAACTCACAACACAAGAGACACAAGATTTGTACAGGTTCGGGCCACCGTTGTGGTGTAATACCCTACTCCTGTGTGGTGGTGGTGGATTGCCTCTTGGACTGATGATGAACAGTACAAGGGAAGAACAACCTCCTCCTGTAATACCCTACTCCTGTGTGGTGGTGGTGTTCTTGTGCTTGGCGAACTTGTGTGGATGAGGATGGTCTGGATGATCTGTGGTCTGTGCGTGTCCCTCTACTGTGGTGGCTGGCCCTATTTATAGAGGCCCTGGTCCTCTCCCCAAATATTGAGCGGGAAGGGATCCAACAACGGCCAATTTGAAAGGGGACAACTAGTACAAGCTATCCTGACTAAAGGTGGTCTTCGCCTGTCAAAAGCGTTGGTGGTGACGCTGTCTTGGGCTCCACGATGACCTCCATCCTGCCGTCCTGCTGGTCTTGGTCTTATTGCATCGATATGGAAACCTTTGCCTGATGCCTCGGTACTCCGCGCCTGCGCTTGCCCCCTTAGCACAAGAGGGGAAACGAGGACACTGCGCGCGCTGGCGCCCGCCTGGCCTTGGTCGTCATGGCTTGCGTCACGGGAACCTTGCGAGGTTCCCCTTGCCTTGATCTCTCCGCCTCCTCACGAGCCTGCCTGGTGAGGCCGTTCCTGAGGAGGCCTTGTGTCGTCCGCCCCACGAGGCTTGGCCCCTCGCGAGGGTCTTGAGTGGTTGATGAAGACGGGCCGTGCTGGGCCACTGGTGGAGCCACGCCGTGGGTTGCAGGCAGGCAAGTCTGGGGACCCCCGTCCCCAGAACGCCGACAGTAGCCCCCGGGCCCAAGGCGCGCTCGGACTTGGCTTAGCGGTGAAGCCATAGGGCAAGTGTGGAGCGCCGCGAGCCCCAATAGCCTGCGGCTTCGTCGACGCGTGGCGACTGGTTAGACGTGGGCGTCTCCGCTTCCCCACGCTGCCTCGGCAACTGCCCGACTTGAGAGTCCCTACTGCATGCAAAAAGGGTTATCATTACCTGTGATCGTGGAAGTTGACGGTTGGCCTCCCTTGGGCTATAAATGAGGAGGGGCGAGAGCCCTCGTCGCCCATCTCTTCCCATTCCGCTTGCTTATCCTCCCTCACTGCGTTGCTTGTAGCGCCCCCCATGGCGCCTACGAAGAGGCTTTCGGTCGCGGAGAAGGGGAAGGCTCGCCGGGAAGGGCCTGGCTCTCCTCCGCCCAAGCACGGACGCGGTCGCCCTCGCAAGCACTCTGCGACCCCCGCTGTGGCTCTCCGCGCCTACGGCGGTGGCCCTTCACGTGGTGGGGGCCGCCCATGTCGAGGCAGCCCAATTGGTGGAGGAAGGCGTGTTGTGGCCGCGCGGCCTCCCCGACCGCGCTTCCATTCGGCGGAGGTGCTGCCGGAATTCGTCGTGTGGTCGCAAAACCCGGCCGGCAACTGGCTTCAGCTCCCGCGCTCCTTCGTTAGTGAGCTGCCGGCCGCTGGCCCAGGCAGGCTCTGGCTGCAGGCAGACGGCTGCTGCTGCAGGGCCTCCTGGGTCGCGGTGGAGGTCTCCGTTGCTGGCAACGCAGCCCTGGCCCAGGGTTGGCAGATGTTTGCCCGCGCGCGCGTGGTCTGGGCAGGCGGTGCACCCTCCACTTCAAGTACGATGGCAACGCAAAACTTTGTGTGAGGGTGTTCGGAGAAGATGGCCACCGCGTTGGGTGCTGCCCCGAGGACAACGACGGCGATGAGGTGCTCGGTCTTGGTGACGGTCGTGATGAGGGTGAAAGCGAACTTGCTCCCGGCGGCGACCGTGGCTCGTCAAGCTACGGCGGCTCTTCCTCCGGTGGCAGCTCCTCCAGCGGCGGCTACCATCAACCGCCACACCGCCATGCCTTCCTCGATGGCGGCAACGGGTCGTCCCGTCGCGGTACTTCGGTGAAGCGCGAGGTGGGGTCTGGCTAAGCTCAGGAGGACGCCGTAGATCCCTCCACGCGAACTGCTGCAAGGCGTGTGCTGCTTTTGTTTTATCTTCCTTTCTTCCTGCATTGAGAGAGACAAGTATGGGGCCCCGTGGGGGCGTGCAACAAACTATGATTTCCTAGTTAACATGCTGCATTTATTGTTCCTGTGCTGTGTCATGACGTCGTTGTTTTACGTCAGCGTGTAGGAACAACTTAGCTTGGCATGTTGGAGTAGTTTCCGCCTCACGAGGTGCCTGCTTCAGGCCTCGCCGGGCGCTTTAAGAGATGCAAAAAACTCATTGAGAGACTATCATTTTCTGAACCCTGGTCGCAAGGGCCGCCGGCCGTGGCCCGACGCTTCATGTCATGGTACCCGAGGGGCATGGACTGAGAGGGGTGCTTCCGCTGCAAACTCGAATGAGAGGGCCTCGCGAAAATCAGAAGAAAAAGGCTCACGAGGGCACCCGTACAGCCCCCTCATGAGGCTTGCGAGAGAGAGCAAGTCAGACAAAGAGCTGAAGACGAAAAACGGAGGCAGGAGGCGATGGAACAGAACCGACAAAGAACATCAGAAGCAACTTCAATCAAAGTTCAATCAAGGAAGAGCGAGCCAACCGCAGAAAGCAAATGAAAAAGCCGCATCCGGCACCTAGTCTAGTCTTCAAGTCTTCTCGCCAGCGCGGAGCTAAGCGCTACCACTGGGCGTGGAGGGAGCCCCCAAGGCCCAAGGGCGGCACTCCTAAGACACTGGGGCGTGTACAGCCCCACTCATTATTACGTGAGAGTGTCACGGGCGGCGACTCACAGGCGCTGGGCCTTCTTCACAGGCACCGGGCCTTTCTTCAGGTGAGCTTCACAGGCACTGGGCCTTCTTCACAGGCACCAGGCCTTTCTTCAGGGGTAGAACTTCCGGAGGTGCTGGATGTTCCAGGCGTTCGGGATGGGTACCCCGTCCTGGGTCTCCATGCGCGCGGCGCCAGGCCTGGAAACGTGGACGACCTTGAACGGGCCCTCCCACATGGGTGAGAGCTTGTGCAACCCTTCCCTGGAGAGCACCCGCCTCAGGATGAGGTCACCCACCTCGAGCGTCCTGGGGCGGATGTTGCGACAGTGATACCGCCGCAGCGCCTGCTGATATCTTGCCACCCGTAGTGTGGCTTCACGGCGGCGTTCCTCCCCCAGCACGAGGTCCATCCCCCGCATGGCGTCCTGCTGCGCCTCATCAAATGCCAGGACCTGCATGGAGCGACGCCTGACATTGTGAGGGAGAACCGCTTCTACTCTGTAGACGAGGAAGAATGGGGTCTCGCCCATTGGCTTAGTGGCGGTGGTGCGGTGGACCACAGCACGGACTAGAGCTCGTCGTGCCAGCCCCTACCGCAGGCCTCCAGCTTCTTCTTGAAGGTCCTTGTCTTGAGGCCCCTCGGGACCTCCGCGTTGGCGCGTTCGGCCTGGCCATTGCTTCGGGGGTGCGCCACCGAAGCGTAGCAGATCTGCGTTCCAAGGTTAGCACAATACGTCTTCAAGAGATTGCTAGTGGACTGCGAACCATTGTCGGTGATGATGCGGTTAGGGACCCCGAATCGGCTCACGAGGCCCTTGATGAACTTGACCGCGGAGCCGGCTGGGATGGTGCGGACGGCTTCCACCTCTGCCCAATTGGTGAACTTGTCGATGGCGATGTAGAGGTAGCGTAGCCCCCAGGCGCTCGAGGGAATGGGCCCAAGATATCCAGCCCCCAGACCGCGAACGGCCACGAGAGTGGGATGGTCTGCAGGCCGTGAGCTGGCTGATGGATCTACTTGGCGTGGAATTGGTAGGCCTCGTAGGACTTCACCAGCTCAGTCGCGTCGTTGAGTGCCGTAGGCCAATAGAATCCGCTGTGAAATGCCTTGCTGACGAGGATCCGTGACGACGAGTGGTGTCCGCAAACTCCATTGTGTATGTCGGCCAGCAGCTCTTTCCCCTGTTCCCTGGAGATGCAACGTAGGGAAACGTCATTCGGCCGCTTTCGGTATAACTCACCGTCTTGGATGTAGTGGGCCGTGGCCTGCTGGGCCACACGCTTCGCGTCCTCCTCTTTCTCCGGCAGCGTCCCTTGCATCAGGTACTCCTTGAATTCCTTGGTCCAGCATCCCTCCTGAGGCTCCAACGCCAAGAGTAGGCACGCTCCCGAGGTCGGGCCACAGGCCGGGGCTCCTGTGGCAGATGGCTGAGGGAGTTCTTCCCGAGGCTGCGCCGTTCTGGAAAGTGATGGTGCCGCCGACGGCTTGAAGAGTCGTTCCTCGAAAACGCCAGGCTCCTGAGGCAGCCATTTGGATGCCCTTCTGGCGATGTCATCAGCCTTTTGGTTGGTGCCACGGGGCACATGCTACAACTCCAGCCCCCAGAACTGCTTCTCCATCTTGCGTACCTCTGCAATATATGTTTCCATGTGCTCGTCCTTCATCTCATACACCTTGTTGGACAAGTTGACGAGGAGTTGTGAATCACCCTTGATGACGAGGCGCTTCACTCCCAGTGCTGTTGCGGCTTTTAGGCCTGCTATGAGGCCCTCGTATTCTACTATGTTGTTGAAGACCTTCTCGCCCTGCTGGAAACAGAGCTGAACGGTGTAGTAGAATGTGTCCTGAGTGGGTGATATAAGCACTGCACCAGCCCCCGCGCCTTGCCGCGAGAAGGCACCATCGAAATACATGACCCAGCCATCTGGTACCTCACTTCCGGGGGAGAGAGACCGATCCTCGCCCACCTTGAGCTTTGGTGCTTCCGTCCATTCAGCCATGAAATCAGCAAGCGCAGCAGCCTGCTGTGGTCACTGGGGCCCTTTGCTGACGCGGAGCTTGCTCTTGACGGTACCCGCGAACCGCCGCCACAGGTAGCACGCGGCCTTATCGCGCCGGTGCAGGGAGCACGGGGGCGCCTTCTTGAGGCTGAGGGATCTCTTGATAGCTTCGTTCTTGCCCCGTGGGCGCCGGACGTGGTGGGTCATGCCCAGGGGCCGCGCGCCTTGGCGCCAAGGCGTCATCTTGGGGTAGAGGTGGTGGAGGCGCTCCATGAGCCACGTCACCCATACCTGGCGGAGGGCGAGGCAACAATAGGGATGGCGCGGGAGAGCCTCCTGTGACACTGACGAGCTCGGTGATGCGCGCGATCCATTCTTCATAGAGGTCGTCGACAGGGCGGTAACGCAGGAGCTCGCGTGCCATAAGCAGCGGGGCCTGCGTGTCCATGGGGGCGCGACGAGCGTGGGACGACGAGCCAGCTGGGGTCAATGATGGAGTGGCGGTGCAGCTGTCCCGCCGCACCAAGGGGTGCAACGAGGATGCTTACTGCTCGTTCCCCGTCGGGCCGGTGGCGGCGTTGGCGGCAGGCGACAGAGAACGACGTGGACGTCTGTCGACAGGAGCCGTCTGGGCGACGCGTGCGGCGAGAGCGGCCCGGCGCTCAGCGCGGGCTCGGTAGGCGTCGGACATGGATGCGACGAAGCGATGGGATGCAGATCAACGGAAGGAAGATTTCGGCGCACCCCTACCTGGCGCACCAAATGTCGGATTTCGGGTTCTGGCAAAACCCTTGAGGTTCGAACACTGGGGTGCGCACGAAGATTTCCCCCTACCGAATCATGCTCTCAGCCTCGCCGCGATCTCTAAGCTAGCTCGGTGAACTCACAACACAAGAGACACAAGATTTGTACAAGTTCGGGCCACCGTTGTGGTGTAATACCCTACTCCTGTGTGGTGGTGGTGGATTGCCTCTTGGGCTGATGATGAATAGTACAAGGGAAGAACAGCCTCCTGAGGAGAGGTGTTCTTGTGCTTAGCAAACTTGTGTGGATGAGGATGGTCTGGATGATCCGTCGTCTGTGCGTGTCCCTCTACTGTGGTGGCTAGCCCTATTTATAGAGGCCCTGGTCCTCTCCCCAAATATTGAGCGGGAAGGGATCCAATAATGGCCAATTTGAAAGGGGAAAACTAGTACAAGCTATCCTGACTAAAGGTGGTCTTCGCCTGTCAAAGGCACTAGTGGTGACGTCGTCTTGGGCTTCACGATGACCTCCGTCCTACTGTCCTGCTGGTCTTGGTCTTGTTGCACAGATATGGAAACCTTTGCCTGATGCCTCGGTACTCCGCGCCTGCACTTGCCCCCTTAGCACCAGAGGGGAAACGAGGACACTGCGCGTGCTGGCGCCCGCCTAGCCTTGGTCGCCATGGTTTGCATCACGGGAACCTCGTGAGGTTCCCCTTGCCTTGATCTCTCCGCCTCCTCGCGAGCTTGCCTGGTGAGACCGTTCCTGAGGAGGCCTTGTGTCGTCCGCCCCGCGAGGCTTGGCCCCTCGCGAGGGTCTTGAGTGTTGGTTGATGAAGGCGGGTCGTGCTGGGTAACTGGTGGAGCCACGCCGTGGACCATAGCCAGGCAAGTCTGGGGACCCCGTTCCCAGAACGCTGACAAAAGTTAAAAAAAAACTATTGTGAGAGAGGTTTGTACAAAAGGAATATCATTAGTGTAACACTGACGAATGCCTAAGAAATTACAAACAAAAATATGTCATAGAAGTTCAACCTGAAAACAGCAGGAAGTTCAACTACTACACTGAATGAATTTATGATGAAAATCTTTTAAGCCGTTGCAAGTATGAAAAAATGATCAACACGGGAAAGTTGCGTGCTTACAGCATGTTTCCATTGGTATATCACTTGCTCAATTCCAGTGAGTGGATGGAGAGCTACGAGCAAAAAAATCCCGTGAAAAATAGAGTGAAGTTCAAGTAGACATGCCGAGAAGTTCAAGTTCTTCATGCGGTGCATTTTCGAAGAATCTGTTTCGCGATAAAGGCAGAACGCATGATCTCGGTGTTTTTGAAATTACTTGAAAATGGCTAGGAATTAGAGTAAAGCATCTAGATGAAAATGTTTCGCATTTTCCATAGCTTTTCAACAGCATAATATTTGCCCCATTTTGATAATGTTTGTAGAAACTACATCCAAAGAACATTTTTAGACATTTTCAAAATTGACTTAAAACCGTAAGAATTGGAGAAAACAATCTACACATAAAAGTTACGCATTTGTTCAAGCTTTCCAACGCCATATCATTTGCTGCATTCTGACAAACTATTGAGAAAATAATGTGAAAATACGAACTTGGTGGGATTTCGACCATTTTCAAAATTATGTTTAAATAGTTTAAAATTGGGAAAAACTTTTTCTATGAAAAAGAAGCGCATTCTCATCAGCTTTCCAACGCCATGTCATTTACATCAATCAGACTAGCTGTTTTCAAATTAACCCAAAAATACAAACCCATCTGTTTGGTTTCTGAAATTCCGCCATTTTTGAAATTCCTATTTAACCATGTGGAATTTGGGAAAACTTTTAACATGTAAAATGAGTGTATTTGCAGCAGCTATCCAATGCCATCTCATTTGCCTCATTCCAATATACGGTTTAGAAATAGGTTTAAAAATACGATTCATGTTTTTTTTGTATGAAGAAAAGCAGTTTTTAAAACTGCTCTTAAACTGTGTACATTTTGTCGAAAATTCAACCTAAACTGTGACACTAGTGTCCACAGCTTTCCAGCAGTATATCGCAAGCTCCATTTGGACACCTTTTAGCTAAAGTTCAACCTAGCACATGGGGAAGTTCAAGTGCTACTCCTGCGTCAAGTTATGTAGTTATCAGAATATTATTGTCATCCCGTGATCAGAATAGTGTTTATATGTACAGTCGGTCTATTATGCTAATATTGGCAGAATAGTTATTCTTCACACACTTTCAAGCTGCACGCTTAATGCAAGCGCACTGCATCTATGTACGGTGACCACTTCAATGCTTTACAGGAGAACTGCTTCATTTTTTGGTGGTCCGCCCGTGTGTTTTGTGTGGAATCGGGTGTTGCGGGATGTTTAATTTGTTTCTAGATGCCATTTGACATTTATTATTTGTAATTTACAGGAAAACAACTAAAATCTGGGCAAATCAAGCGATTTGGCAGACGAGCTTTTCTTTGTTCGTTTGTGTTCACGTCGGATGTGACTTTTCGCGATCGAATATTGTTTCTTAGTCGGAATTGTTTGATTGCATTCATTTAATTGCTCCCTTTACAATTTGTGTAATTTTTAGGACTTAATTTTCAATTTCTGTGAAATCGATTGTGCGGGCGTGTGAGCTTCATACGCTCCACTGTTCTTGTTGTATTTTTGGATTTTGTGCCTCTATGCATTTTTGAATCTTGTAATTAGTGTCCCTGTTTGGTTTGAATTCATTGTATTGCGGTTGTAATCTTCATATTGTGGTTTGCAATTTTAAAGAAGAGCTCATGCTGTTCGTCGTGTGTTCGATGTAATTTTTTGCGGGGTATTTTCCAAAATTGAGTGATTGCGCAATTTTTAGTTGAATTATCGAAGTGCGAATGAATTGTCAGCTCTGTTAGTCTCCCACATGTCTGCATTTGTACTGCTCTAATTTTATTGTTGCAGTTCTGGCATACGTTGTAGTGTACTGCATTTTCGTTAGTAGTGGACTTTGTTGTAGCTGTATTATAGTGGTCATGACAGCTTATGAGATTTCTCTTTTCTTAAACTACATTGTGTGTTTTAGAGAACTGCATAATATGCACTTTCGTACTACATTAGCATTATGGTTAATCTGCTATTCTGTTGTTTGAATAGATGGTCTATTTTGTGCTGATGTTAGCTGAATAGCTATTATGACAATATTTTTGAACTGCATACTATGACAATTCTTTTGAACATCATATGTTAACTGCAAAGTTTTGACCATTCGCATTGCATTGTTACTATTCAGTGGACCACATTTTTTTAATATTTAGGACCACACTATGTGTATTAGAGAATTGCATTTCTATCACTAACAACTTGTCTAAAAGGGTGATAAAATGATGGAGACGAGGTCGCATACATTAAAAAGGCATCGTTCAAAGTGTTTGATGGACATAATTTTAAAAGCATACAGCATAAGCAAAGCATTAGAATATGCCACAGATGGATTGCTTTATCTTAGACAACCTACAGTGCAAATATTGTAAACTTCAGGGAGTCTTCTTCTTTGTAGAAAAATACCATGACCACTTCTCCGGCCTCAAAGCCATTCGGGGAGACAAAATATTTCCAGCTAGTAGTTATGTTGATGCAGTATTCAGAGTCAATGTAGTAGTCAGCTTGCATGTCTGCATACCCATTCTTCTGTTCTGCCTCCAAAGTAAGCTTCCTTGAACTCGGATCAGGAAACCTTATTGTGGATGGCAGTTTCTCCATTTTGGCATGCACAGAAAAAGAATTTTTGTAAGTAAACACCAAATGTTTTTCTTTATATTAGGATGATCTGTTTATGTTGACTTGAATATGTACATATATATGACTACTATTTAAGAAAGCAGTTGCAATGTATGAACAAAATTATATACGGACTTAACCTCTAGTTTTAGTAGAATATATATTATACTATAACATGTTTGCACTGCAAGGTCATTTGTAGTGTACTACGTTAGCATGTTAAGAGAACTGCAACACTGATCTATGGAACCTCTTTTTTGTTCGTGTGTTGGAGTTCTGAATTAACTAGTGTTGACGCTTGGTGTGGTACTGAAGAAAAATAGGTAGAACTATCTAGTCTTAATAGCTGGCAAATCTGAACAACAACACAGATCTTTGTATTGTTGATACTACTGAAGAAATTGATGGAAATATACATTCAGATGTGGATTTGCAGCCTAGATTGGTAAAAAATATGAGGGGAAAAACATACACATCTTTCCTATAGGTCTGCGGATGTGAGGCGATGAAGAAATGGTGCCCGAAACCCCCCTATTGGGTATAATCAGGCACCCAAGCTTGCTGCGCCACTCAGACTCGGTGAGCTCCAGAACATAGGCGTACACGCTTGTGTCCGCTATCGGCGCCATCCTTGCCAAACACCCGTATGAACAGTCCATGACAGGTTCAGTGGAAATTCATAGAACAGTTGGGGATGGGCGGAACCCTAGATCTGCAATTTGAAGAAGAGGAAGGGGGGAGGAGTTGTGTGAGTCTGGAGCACGAATGGATAGGTTTTATGCTGCCAATTGAGTAACAAAAGTAATAAATGTTGTGGTGCCTAGCCCCACGCATCGTGGCTCAGAACAGACTCGCCTGTGTTCAAAAGTAGGTGTGTAACCTAGTACGAGACCGGCTGGAGCCTGGTCGCACCTGGCTGGTCTTTTTTTTTCATATTTTTCCTCTTACGTATCTTCTAACATAGGGCATGCACTGCTTAGTTAGATCATTGTGCACTGCATTCATCAGGATTCTGTACTGCATGTGCCCACATTTCGCACTACATATCCATGAGCATTTTTGCACTACATGCATCCTATTTGTGCACTGCATCCTGGTCCAATTTTTCTTAGTGTTTTCCTTTTACGTATCTTTCTAATATATGGTGTGCACTGCATTCGTTAGAATACTGTATTGCATGTGCCCACATTTTGCACTACATGCATCCTTTTTGTGCACCGGATCTTCTAATATAGGGCATGCACTGCTTAGTTAGATCATTGTGCACTGCATTGATCAGGATTCTGTACTGCATGTGTCCACATTCCGCACTATATATGCAGGAGCATTTTTGCACTGCATGCATCCTATTTGTGCACTGCATCTTGGTCCAATTTTTCTTAATGTTTTCCTCTTATGTATCTTTCTAATATACGGTGTGCACTTCATTCATCAGAATATTGTACCGCATGTGCCCACATTTTTCACTGCATGCATCCTTTTTGCGCACCGCATCTTTCGTCCGTTTGTGCACTGCTCGAATCACATACTTTATGTGCACTGCAGTATGTTGTAATATTGAACTCTAGTTTTGTAATTGAAATAAAGTTCTTCATAACATAAGCAAAGTTCATCATTACAAGCCATTCCGTATGACAAGCAAGCTAAGTTTAGCAAAAGCAAACGATCACAAGCAAACTAACTTTACATAAGCAAATAACGAAAAGCAAATTTGATGATAAATCTAAAATGACGCGAGCAATGTTGGAGATACTTTATTGGCCGACGCCGTCTGCTTCTTCACCAGGTGAAGTCTCCCCAGCTCCTGGCGTGCTTCTTGGGGTGCTCCTCCTTCTCCAGCTTGCACGGTGAAGCCCGTCCTAGGTGAGGGCTATGCGGTTCCATATCTCGTACGTTGCATACGCCTCCTTTGCCGCGTACTCGATGTGCCTCATGGACAGGGGCAGGGAGTCCCAGTGCCTGTGTTCTTCGTTGGTGATCTTCTTCTTCATGTTGTTGTAGTAGTCATCGACGAGCATGCATGCGACGTCTGCAGGGGAGTCCAACTCCTTGGTGGCCTCGGGCACCCTCCATTCCTTCTGGATATCGACGGAGTTGGCGACCTCCAAATTGATGCGCTCGAGCCTGGTTTTGTCAGTGCCGATGGAGAAGCCAGCAAACATGTACCTAGGGTCGGCGAGGAAGTTGTCGAAGATGATGCACCTTTCAGCGGCGTTCAGTTGGAAGAGCAGCACCAGCTGAGTCTTGCCGACAGAGAGTTGGATGAGAGCGGGTCTCTGCATCTCGTCAGGCTCGTTGGTGTACTCCAGATCAATTCCGACGATCTTGTGGCGGTGGAGCCTAAGGTGGTGCTCGTACTGCTCGAGGGAAGTCGCCATCTGCTTCTTGTCGTTGGTGTGGATCACGTGCAACTTGATGTTGCCATGGGCCTCCACTTGCCTGTACTCATCGGTGAACCCCATCGCCGGCAGTAGGGCTTGGTGTCTTCTGTGGAGATTGATGAGATGGAGAGGTTTGGTGGCAGCGCAATGGTGACTTGTGTTGTTGTGGATGAGAAAGCCTTGGTGGGGGTGTGAATTTAAGGGGGGATGGCTACAATGAATGAACTGCATGATCTCGCCGACGATGCGATTGTGCAGATCGTGGGTTGGGTTGGTGTGGATCACGTGCAACTTGGTGTTGTCGTGGGCCTCCACCTGCCTGTACTCATCGACGAACCCCATCGCCTGAAGTACGACTTGGTGTATTTTGTGGAGATTGATGAGATGGAGGGATTTGGTGGCAGCGCAATGGCGACTGGTGTTGTTGTGGATGAGAAAGCCTTGGTGGGGTCTGAATTTAAGTGGGGGGGTGGCTGCAACGGATGAACTGCACGATCTCGCTGATGATGCGGTTGTGCAGATCATGGGTTGGGTTGCGCTATGATCGTGGTTTTGTGGCGATGCAACCGTCTAAGCGTGGTTTTTTTAACGTGGTTTTATTTTATTTTTCATCAGTAAAATTTGTTAACCACCATGTTTTCTCCGATGGGCATTGTCCCATTATATGTATTAAATGTGTGGCCAAACTGCATTGCTTATTGTACCATACTGCTTCCTCTAAAAAATGCACTACATTATCGAGAGCTGCGGACTATGCTGCAGGCACTGGGGGGGGGGGGGACCCCCCCCCCATTTTCTGTTGTTGTGACACTTATTTGAAGGTAGACTTTTCCGGACGCGTTATCTTAACACACGCATTGTTTTTTTGACTTCAACTGTTTTTATGAACTGCATGTATTTATTTGTTTGATCGTCCAAACTTCATTTTCCAGCATAGCGAACTACATCTGGTATGAACTTCTTTGTTTTGAACTGGTTCATCTGATTTATCCGGGCCGTTTTGGGGCGGCCCGTTTATGTAACCCTTCCCACGTGGGCCTCACAAGTGGCCCTCCCAGGCGCTCCCACTGCTTCGCTCATAGGGAGAGACCAAAAAACCTCTCCCCTCTCTTGTAGCGCCTCATGAAACATCTCTCCCTCAAGAAAAACCGTTGTTGCCCGCAACAACCGTCGTTGCCCGCGGAACCACCATCCTCAAGAGGTCCATATTCCTGCATTCCGCGCCCCCGTCCGCCCCCACCCCTTCCCACTCCGCTCCCCCACCCCTTCCTGCTTTGCTCTCCCACCCCTTTCCTCTCCGCTCCTGCTCCCGCCCCCTATTGGGGAATGTAGCTTGCAATTTCAAAAAATTCCTATGACCACGCAAGATCTATCTAGGAGATGCATAGCAACAAGAGGGGGAGAGTGTGTCCACGTACCCTCGTAGACCAAAAGCGGAAGTGTTATGTTAACGCGGTTGATATAGTCAAATGTCTTCACGATCCAACCGATCTAGCACCAAACGTACGACACCTCCGAGTTCAGCACACGTTCAGCTCGATGACGTCCCTCAAACTCTTGATCCAGCAGAGGGTCGAGGGAGAGTTTTGTCAACACGACAGTGTGATGACGGTGTTGATGATATGATCCACACAGGGCTTCGCCTAAGCACTACGATGATACTACCGGAGGAGTAAACGGTGGAGGGGGCACCACACACGGCTAAGACAATGCTGTGCCTTTGGGGTGCCCCCTGCCCCCGTATATAAAGGAGGGAGGAGGAGGCTGGCCACCAGGGGCGCGCCAAGGGAGGGGGAGTCCTACTAGGACTCCACTCCTAGTAGGATTCGGCCCCCTCTTTTTTTTCCTTCTTACGGAGGTGGAAAGGGGGAAGGGAAGGGAGTAGGAGAAGGAAAGGGGGTGGCGCCCCCTTTCCCTAGTCCAATTCGGCCTCCTCCCTTGTGGGGGGTGCACCAGCCCCTTGTGGGCTGGTTAGCCTCCCTTCCATGGCCCATATGGCCCATATCTTCCACCGGGGGGTTTTGGTAACCCTTCCGGTACTCTGGTTTGTACCCGATGCACTCCGGAACCCTTCCGGTGTCCAAATACCACCTTACAATATATCAATCTTTACTTCTCGACCATTTCTAGACTCCTCGCCATGTTCGTGATCTCATCCGGGACTCCGAACAAACTTCGGTCATCAAAAACACATAACTCATAATACAAATCGTCATCGAACGTTAAGCGTGCGGACCCTACGGGTTCGAGAACTATGTAGGCATGACCGAGACACATCTCTGGTCAATAACCAATAGCGTAACCTGGATGCTCATATTGGCTCCTACATATTTTACGAAGATCTTTATCGGTCAAACCGCACAACGACATACGTTGTTCCCTTTGTCATCGGTATGTTACTTGCCCGAGATTCAATTGTCGGTATCATCATACCTAGTTCAATCTCGTTATCGGCAAGTCTCTTTAATGGTTCCATAATGCTTCATCCAGCAACTAACTCATTAGTCACATTGCTTGCAAGGCTTATAGTGATGAGAATTACTGAGAGGGCCCAGAGATACCTCTCTGATACACGGAGTGACAAATCCTATTCTCAATCTATGCCAACCCAACAAACACCTTCGGAGACACCTATACAGCATCTTTATAATCACCCAATTACATTGTGATGCTTGATAGCACACAAGGTGTTCCTCTGGTATTCGGGATTTGCATAATCTCATAGTCAGAGGAACATGTATAAGTCATGAAGAAAGCAATAGCAATAAAACTTATCGATCATTATGCTAAGCTAACGGACGGGTCTTGTCCATCACATCATTCTCTAATGATGTGATCCCGTTCATCAAATAACAACACATGTCTATGGTCAGGAAACATAACCATCTTTGATTAATGAGCTAGTCAAGTAGAGGCATACTAGGAACACTTTGTTTTGTCTATGTATTCACACATGTACTAAGCTTCCGGTACAATTCTAGCATGAATAATAAACATTTATCATGATATAAGGAAATATAAATAACAACTTTATTATTGCCTCTAGGGCATATTTCCTTCAGTCTCCCACTTGCACCAGAGTCAATAATCTAGTTCACATCGTCATGTGATTTAACACCAATAGTTCATATCTGTATGTGATTAACACCCATAGTTCACATCGCCATGTGACCAATAACCAAAGGGTTTACTAGAGTCAATAATCTAGTTCACATCGCTATTAATACCCAAAGAGTACTAAGGTGTGATCATGTTTTGCTTGTGAGATAAGTTTAGTCAACGGGTCTACTAAATTTAGAGCCGTATGTATTTTGTAAATTTTCTATGTCTACAATGCTCTGCATGGAGCTACTCTAACTAATTGCTCCCACTTTCAATATGTATCCAGATTGATACTCAGAGTCATCTGAATTGGTGTAAAGCTTACATCGATGTAACTCTTTATGATGAACTCTTTATCACCTCCATAACCGAGAAATACTTCCTTAGTCCTCTTAGGTAACTAAGGATAACTTTGACCGCTATATAGTGATCCACTCCTGGATCACTATCGTACCCCCTTGCCAAACTCATAGCAAGGCACACAACTCGTCTGGTACATAACATGGCATACTTTATAGAACCTATGACTGAGGCATAGGGAATGACTTTCATTCTCTTTCTATCTTCTGCCGTGGTCGGGCTTTGAGTCTTACTCAACTTTACACCTTGTAATATAGGCGAGAACTCCTTCTTTGACTGATCCATTTTGAAATCTTTCAAAATCTTATCAAGGTATGTACTCATTGAAAAATCTTATCAAGCGTCTTGATCTATCTCTATAGATCTTGATGCCAAATATGTAAGCAGCTTCACTGAGGTCTTTCTTTGAAAATCTAATTTCAAACTCTCCTTTATGCTTTCCAGAAAATTCTACATTATTTCTTATCAACAATATGTCATTCACATATACCTATTAGAAAGGCTGTAGTGCTCGCACTCACTTTCTTGTAAATACAGGCTTCACCGCAAGTCTGTATAAAACTATATGCTTTGATCAACTCATCGAAGCGTATATTCCAACTCCGAGATGCTTGCACCAGTCCACAGATGGATCGCTGGCTCGCACACTTTATTAACACCTTTAGGATTGACAAAACCTTCTGGTTGCATCATATACATCTCTCCTCAGAGATACCCATTTAAGGAATGCAGTTTTGACATCCATTTGCTAGATTTCATAAAATATGGCAATTGCTAACATGATTCAGATGGACTTAAGCATTGCTACGGTTGAGAAAATCTCATTGTAGTCAACATCTTGAACTTTTCGAAAACCCTTTTGCGACTAGTCGAGCATTGTAGATAGTAACACTACCATTATCGGGCAAGTCCACCAAAGTACACACTTTGTTCTCATACATGGATCCCATCTCAGATTTCATGGCCTCAAGCCATTTCGCGGAATTTGGGCTCATTATCACTTCCTCATAGTTTGTAGGTTCATCATGGTCTAGTAACATGACTTCCAAAATAGGGCTACCGTACCACTCTGGTGCGGACCGTACTTTGGTTGACCTACGAGGTTTGGTAGTAACTTGATTTGAAGTTTCATGATCATCATCATTAGCTTCTTCACTAATTGGTGTAGGAATCACTGGAACTGATTTCTATGATGAACTACTTTCCAATTCGTGAGAAGGTACAATTACCTCATCAAGTTCTGCTTTCCTCCCATTCACTTCTTTCGAGAGAAACTCCTCTAGAAAGGATCCATTCTTAGCAACGAATATCTTGCCTTCGGATCTATGATAGAAGGTGTACCCAACTGTTTCTTTCGGGTATCCTATGAAGACTTATTTCTCCGATTTGGGTTCGAGCTTATTAGGTTGAAGCTTTTCACATAAGCATTGCAGCCCCAAACTTTAAGAAACGACAACTTAGGTTTGTTGCCAAACCATAGTTCATAAGGTGTTGTCTCAATGGATTTTGACGGTTCCCTATTTAACGTGAATGCAACTGTCTCTAATGCATAACCCTAAAACGATAGTGGTAAATCGGTAAGAGACATCATAGATCACACCATATCTAATAAAGTGCGGTTAGGACGTTCGGACACACCATTACGCTGTGGTGTTCCAGGTGGCGTGAGTGTGAAACTATTCCACATTGTTTTAAATGAAGGCCAAACTGTAACTCAACTATTCTCCTCCATGATCAGATCGTAGAAACTTTATTTTCTTGTTACGATGATTCTCCACTTCGCTTTGAAATTCTATGAACTTTTCAAATGTTTCAGACTTGTGTTTCATTAAGTAGATATACCCATATCTGCTGAAATCATCTGTGAAGGTCAGAAAATAACGATACCCGCCACGAGCATCAACACTCATTGGACCGCATACATTGGTATGTATTATTTCCAATAAGTCAGTAGCTCGTTCCATTGTTCCGGAGAACGGAGTTTTAGTCATCTTGCCCATAAGGCACGGTTCGCAAGTATCAAATGATTCATAATCAAGTGATTCCAAAAGTCCATCTTTATGGAGTTTCTTCATGCGCTTTACACCGATATGACCCAAACGGAGTGCCACAAATAAGTTGCCCTATCATTATCAACTTTGCATGTTTTGGCATCAATATTATGAATATGTGTATTACCATGATCGAGATTCAATAAACCATCAACATTGGGTGTATGACCATAGAAGGTTTTATTCATGTAAACAGAATAACAATTATTCTCTGTCTTAAATGAATAACCGTATTGCAATTAACATGATCTAATCATATTCATGCTCAACGCAACCACCAAATAACATTTATTTAGGTTCATCACTAATCCCGAAAGTATAGGGAGTGTGCAATGATGATCCTACCAATCTTGGAACCACTTCCAACACACATCGTCACTTCATCCTCAACTAGTCTCTATTTATTCTGCAACTCCTGTTTTGAGTTACTAATCTTAGCAACCGAACAAGTATCAAATACCGATGGGTTACTACGAGCACTATTAAGGTACACATCAATAACATGTATATAAAATATACCTTTGTTCACTTTGCCATCCTTCTTATCCGCAAAATATTCAGGGCAGTTCTGCTTCCAGTGACCATTTCCATTGCAGTAGAATCACTCAGTTTCAGGCTTAGGTCCAGCTTTGGGCTTCTTCACAGGAGTGACAACTTGCTTTCCATTCTTCTTGAAGTTCCCTTTCTTTCCCTTTGCCCTTTTCTCGAAACTAGTCGTCTTGTTTAGTCATCAACACTTGATGCTCTTTCTTGATTTCTACCTTCGCCGATTTCAGCATCATGAAGAGCTTGGGAATTGTTTTCGTCATCCCTTGCATATTATAGTTCATCATGAAGTTCCAGTAACTTGGTGATAGTGACTAGAGAACTCTGTCAATCACTACCTTATCTGGAAGATTAACTCGCACTTGATGCAAGTGATTGTAGTACTCAGACATTCTGAGCACATGCTCATTGATTGAGCTATTTTCCTCCATCTTGTAGGCAAAGTACTTGTCAGAGATCTCATACCTGTCGACATGGGCATGAGCCTGAAATATCAATTTCAGTTCTTGGAACATCTTATATGCTCTGTGGTGTTCAAAACGTTTTTGAAGTCCCAGTTCTAAGCTGTAAAGCATGGCGCACTAAAACTATCAAGTAGTCATCATATTGAGCTAGCCAAACGTTCATAATGTCTGCATTTGCTCCTGCAATAGGTCTGTCACCTAGCGGTGCATCAAGGACATAATTCTTCTGTGCAGCAATGAGGATAAACCTCAGATCACGGACCTAGTCCGCATCATTGCTACTATCATCTTTCAACTAAGTTTTCTCTAGGAACATATCAAAAACATAGGGAAGCTACAACGCGAGCTATTGATCTACAACATAATTTGCAAATACTATCAGGACTAAGTTCATGATAAATTATAGTTATCATATTACTAAAGAACTCCCACTTAGATAGACATCCCTCTAGTCATCTAAATGATCACGTGACCCATATCATCTAAACCATGTTCGATCATCACGTGAGATGGATTAGTTTTCAATGGTGAACATCTCTATGTTGATCATATATACTATATGATTCACGTCCGACCTTTCGGTCTCAGTGTTCCGAGGCCATATCTGCATATGCTAGGCTCGTCAAGTTTAACCTGAGTATTCTGCATGTGCAAAACTGGCTTGCACCCGTTGTATGTGAACGTAAGCTTATCACACCCGACCATCATGTGGTGTCTTGGCATGGCGAACTATAGCAACGGTGCATACTCAGGGAGAACACTTATACCTTGAAATTTAGTGAGGGATCATCTTATATTGCTACGGCCGTACTAAGAAAAATAAGATGCATAAAAGATAAACATCACATGAAATCAAAATATGTGACATGATATGGCCATCATCATCGTGTGCCTTTGATCTCCATCTCCAAAGAACCGCCATGATCTCCATCATCACCGGCTTGACACCTTGATCTCTATCGTAGCATCATTGTCATCTCGCCAACTATTTCTACTACGACTATCACTACCGCTTAGTGATAAAGTAAAGAAGTTACATGGCAATTGCATTTCATACAATAAAGTGACAATGATATGGCTCCTGCCAGTTGCTGATAACTCTATTACAAAACATAATCATCTCATACAACAATTTATATCACATCATGTATTGACCATATCACATCACAACAAGCCCTGCAAAAACAAGTTAGATGTGATCTACTTTGTTGTTGCAAGTTTTACGTGGCTGCTACGGGCTTCTAGCAAGAACCGTTCTTACCTACGCATCAAAACCACAATGATTTTCGTCAAGTGTGTTGTTTTAACCTTCAACAAGGACTGACCGTAGTCAAACTCGATTCAACTAAAGTTGGAGAAACACACACCCGCCAGCCACTTGTGTGCAAAGCATGTCGGTAGAACCAGTCTAATGAACGTGGTCATGTAATGTCGGTCCGGGCCACTTCATCCAACAATACCGCCGAATCAAAGTAAGACGTTGGTGGTAAGCAGTATGACTATTATCACCCACAACTCTTTGTGTTCTACTCGTGCATATCATCTACGCATAGACCTGGCTCTGATACCATTGTTGGGGAACGTAGCATGCAATTTCAAAAAAATTCCTATGATTCCGCAAGATCTATCTAGGAGATGCATAACAACAAGAGGGGGAGAGTGTGTCCACGTAACGTCGTAGACCGAAAGCGGAAGCGTTATGTTAACGCAGTTGATGTAGTTGAACGTCTTCATGATCCAACTAATCTAGCACCGAACGTACGACACCTCCGAGTTCAGCACACGTTTAGCTCGATGACGTCCCTCGAACTCTTGATCCAACAGAGGGTCGAGGGAGAGTTTCATCAGCATGACGGCGTGATGATGGTGTTTATGATGTGATCCGCGGAGGGCTTTGCCTGAGCACTACGATGATAGTATCGGAGGAGTAAACGGTAGAGGGGTGCACTGCGCACGGCCATCCCACCAGTGCCATTCCCCTGTTCATCGTCTTCCCCTTGTATGGCAGCTCATCCAGGATGTCCACGTCGACATCCCGGTTAATTTGATGGCCGGAGAGAACCCCTAGGCTCCTATAAAGCATGCCCCGTTGCCCTAGACCTCCTTTCTATCCATTCCACCCCTCTCACGCCCCTTCCGCTGCCAGGTAAGGATCCCGCACGCCACACCAACGCCATGGCCGAGAGGAAACCGAGCTCCTCCCCGGCATGAACCATGCCGTCCCCTCTTGTCTTCTTCCGCGAGGAGCACCTTGGCCGTCTCCGCCGTCTTCATCCTCAACCCGGACGGTCAACCCGGCTAGGTCATCCTGGATGGTCAACCCGAACAGGTCAGTCCGGACAGGTCAACCCGGCTAGGCTCAACCCAGCCAGATTCTCGCCAACCTAGTTCCAGCCAGCCAGGGGCACTCCCCTCGCAATGTTCTGAAGCGTTGTTTCGCCGTCTTGGGAATACCCGGGGGTCATCCCCTCGACAGGAACCCTGCGAGGCAAGAGCACCGCGTCTTCCACCACAATCCACCATCAAACCACCAAAGCAGGAGTAGGGTTTTACGCCTCACAGCGGCCCGAACTTGGGTAAAACTGCCCGTGTGATCTCTATCGTGCTGTGTTGCGCTTCTCTGCTCTTTGTGCAACATGCCCATCCCCCTGTCGAACCAAAAGGGGCTCATGGTCCCATCGGTGGCCGTGGTTCCCACGACATCTTTGGCGCGCCAGGAAGGGAGCGCACACTTGCACGAACCCGAGTGCATGAGCAGCACGTCATCTTCATCACCATTTTCGTGACCAGTGGCTCCATCAAATATGGCACCCAAGAAGTCTGGTGCCGCAGCTCACCCGTCTGCCTCGATGGCCCTGCCGTCCGCAACTGGTGATGTCACAGTGACCGCGGGGACACATGGAGATATGGGCGCATCAGGAGATGAGGTCGACGCAGGCGTTGTTGTTACCGCCTCCCCCGCGGTCGGAGTAGGAGGCACCGGCGAAGGACAACATCAGCAACATCCCAGCGGTCGCGCTGCACGAGGTACAGACAGAGATATTATTCCTTCTGCACCTCTCTGCCCAACCGAGGGGCACAACCATGGCAGTGACGCTTGCTCCGGGGCATATCGCAATCCTCTAGTCGCCCCCACCCCGGGCGCGGTCGCAGTACATGCACCGCCTCTGGAGCAGGTTAACCTAGACAATGCTTCGAACGGAGCCACTAGCCCGCACGGGCCACCACCGCGTCTCCACGCCGTCCAAGCGGCTAGTTCTCAACGGCGGTAGCCCGGCGCAGCCGCTATCGGCACCGTCAGGAGCCAAGCGATGCTGCGGTCTACTTCGACAACACCTATGCCAAGTACAACTTCGGAGGCCGTGGCGCGGGCCCAGCTGCTGATGAGATTTCCGTCGGCAACCGATCAGATGGATGAATGGAGAGCCACCATTCGAAGCTTGATCAGTTTGGCCGAGGCACGTCAAGGCCAATGACGAGCCCTGGAGGACCATCAAAGGGAGGTCGCACGCGTCACTTTCGAATGACGCGCAACAACCACCGTGCTCGGTGAGGATGGGTACCTACCTTTCAAGGTGGGATGCCCTGCCTTCACTCGCGAGCTACGACAAGTCCGCTGGTCTTGATAACCCACAAGTATATGTGATCACAACAATTTTTGAGGGTAGAGTATTCAACCCAAATTTATAGATTCGATACAAGGGAGCCAAAGAATATTTGCAAGTATTAGCAGCTGAGTTGTCAATTCAACCACACCTGGAGATTAATTATCTGCAGCAAAGTGATCAGTAGAAAAGTAGTATGATAGTTTTGATAGTAGTAGCAACAGCAATAGTAACGGTAATAGTGATAGCAGTGATTTTGTAGCAAGTGCAATAGAAACAATAGTGGTACTAACTTAGCAAGAACAATATGTAGGAAAATCATAGGCATTGGATCGATGATTTGTTGGGATGATATTAATCATGAGACAGTCATAACCTAGGGTGATACGACACTAGCTCCAGTTCATAAATGTAATGTAGGCATGTATTCCGTAAATAGTCATACGTGCTTATGGAAAGAACTTGCATGACATCTTTTATCCTACCCTCCCATGGCAGCGTGGTCCTATTGGAAACTAAGGGATATTAAGGCCTCCTTTTAATAGAGTGCCGAAACAAACCGTTAGCACATGGTGAATACATGAACTCCTCAAACTACGGTCATCATCGGGAGTGGTCCCGACTATTGTCACTCCGGGGTTGCCGGATCATAACATGTAGTAGGTGACTATAACTTGCAAGATCGGATCTAGAACATAGATATAATGGTGATAACATAAATGGTTCAGATCTGAAATCATGGCACCCGAGCCCAAAGTGACAAGCATTAAGCATGGCAAAGTCATAGCAACATCAATCTCAGAACATAATGGATACTAGGGATCCAGCCCTAACAAACCTAACTCGATTACATGATGAATCTCATCCAACTCCTCACCGACCAGCGAGCCTATGAAGGAATTACTCACTCCCGGTGGGGAGCATCATAGAACTAGCGATGGAGAAGGGTTGGTGATGACGAAGATCGAAGCCCAAACGGACTCCATATATGGCCTCCCAATGAAGAACATGAGACGGGGGCAGCTCCGTCTCGTGAAACGCGGTAATTCTTTCTCCCCAAATTTTTTCTGGAAAAATAGGATTTTATAGCCTCGGTTCAGGGTCTGCAGGGCCACCTGGTGGGTACAACCCACCTAGGCATGCCTCGAGGGGGTGGCCCGCCCTGGTAGGTTGTGCCCACCCAGGTGCCCCCCTCCGGTGGTTCTTGGCTCCATAAATTCTCTTTTATTGTATAAAAAATCCTTGCAAAGTTCCATTCCATTTCGAGAACCTTTATTTCTGCACAAAAACAACACCATGGTAGTTCTGCTAAAAACAACGTTAGTCTGTGCAAGTTTTATCAAATCATGAAAATTAGAGTCCAAAACAAGAAGAAAATCATTAGGAAAAGTAGATATGACAGAGACGTACCAACTCCCCCAAGATTAAACCTTTGCTTGTCCTAAAGCAATTTAGTTGATAAACTGAAAGTGAAAAAGAAAAACTTTTATGAACTCTTTTGCTCTCGTTTCCATAAATAATCTTAAACAACACCCACGTTTTCAGCAAAGATTATAACTAACCGTGTCGACAATAACTCTTATAAATTATATTAACTCATATCAATGACATAATCGACTAGCGAGCAATAATAAGACATCTCAAACAGCAACATGTTGTTAAAACAACCTTGATACAATATGAAAATAGTGGTATCTTGCAAGCCCTTTGTGAAACCGCAAAACATAAATGTAAAGCACCCCCAAAGTTCAAGCAGCGACTAAACATTGTAATTAATGGTAGAAAATATCCAGTCATGATGCACCCAACATTAGGTACACACAATGCATCAGCATTACAGCAGTGCTCTCAGGTTCTGGCGCTTATTTGAGAAGGTGATGACACAACATAAAAGTAAATAGATAGTCCCTTCACAGAGGGAAGCAGTGATTTGCAGAGGTGCCAGAGCTCAAGTTTTTAAAACAGAGGTAAATGAAATTTTGAGACATGCACCCTTCTTGTTTACTTTGCGACCATCAGTTATCAATATCTTCCATGCTAAACACATTAGTAGCGGTTCCCAAGCGATAAAGTAAAGGTTATTGCTCCATAGGAATTTTTGTTTGATTGTTTATAAGTTCTTTTTGCAATTTGGAACTGGGAATCCCTATTATTGCCCCTTTTCTTGTGCAATGGTGAGTGAATAAACACCCATCCTGAGAATAACCCGCTTAGCATGGAAGATACTAACTACCTACTATCGCTCTATGAACAATCCAGGCACACAAAAATGATATTTATTTGTAGTTTTTAGAGGTGGCACATGCAAATTTACTTAGGACGGCAGGGTAATACCACACAGAGGTAGGTAAGATAAGGTTTGATGATAGCCAAGATCTCCATCTCATTTGTCACTCTCGTATTCTTAATAGGAATCGGCAAGCAGATACAACCACTAGGCCATTGCCATTCGACTAGTCTATCAGAGTATCCTACGAAGTCAGGTCTAGTAGGCGCAGGATGCGCTAAGCCATTCGATCTTCCTGCTGGTGGTCCACTATAGAGCTCCTATGTAGCCGTTTGTTTTCTCGCTTAACTAATTTGTATGAGGCGATACAGCTGAGATCAGCCAACGGTTCGAGCACTTAGCACAATGTGCCACTTAACCGGACGAGCGCAAGACCGGTTCTACCTAGCTTATGACATTTATGAAAAACAAACATTGTATTAAGGGGTTTCTATCAGTTAGTAACAAAGCCGGCAGTATCCTTTAATTCAGGGGTCAGCTACGGGAGGTATGTCTCCATGTGTGTCGAAGAAGCGTCTATCATTATACGCTGTTTATCCAATCAAAAACTTTTTCGTTTAGTTGGTAGAACCCACGCCAATATCATATTGACTCTCTCTCGTCCAATAAGAGTTTCCAAGAGTTACTTTATTCAAATTCTCTCCTTTCCAAAGCTCCACAAGGAAAAAAGATTAATAGGACAACAATATTGCTTTCATTTATTTTGAGTTCTTTCTTTGTTGAGATGGAAATCGACGTTCTTTTGAAAAGGGCTAGGTAGTTTGCGTGCAGGCAAAACTTCTTCATGAAAGGTCAAAAATAGACTTGGATTTCATGGGTTTCTTAATGACTAGTCGTTCGTTTGAAGCCTTAAGAAACCGGCAGAGAAAACAACAGTTTTTTTCCGAATGACCTTATTTCGAGAATCAACTAACCGACAAATCCGTAGCCCAGGTGATTCGCTGCCTCCTTCTCGCCAAAATGGGATGAATCTTCTCATGCAGCTTTTTGATTATTCAGGGCGCAGCGAAGCCAATTTCCATCAAGGCAAGGGGGTAAATAAGGGGGAAGAGGAGTTGTAACGATAGAAAAGAGAAATGACTATAAGGAACCAACAATTCTCTCTTCTTAAACAACCTATATACTCCACACTTAACCAGCATTTGATAGATTATCCAACCCGAGCAATCTTAGTTATTGGTGGGGGTTCAGTTCGTTAGCAGGTATTTGTTTAGTCATTCAGATAGTGACAGGCGTTTTTTAGCTATGCATCACACACCTCATGTGGATCTAGCTTTCAACAGCGTAGAAAACATTATGAGAGATGTTGAAGGGGGCTGGTTGCTCCGTTATATGCATGCTAATGGGGCAAGTATGTTTCTCATTGTGGTTCACCTTCATATTTTTCATGGTCTATATCATGCGAGTTATAGCAGTCCTAGGGAATTTGTTCGGTGTCTCGGAGTTGTCATATTCCTATTAATGATTGTGACAGCTTTTATAGGATACGTACCACCTTGGGGTCAGATGAGCTTTTGGGGAGCAACAGTAATTTCAAGCTTAGCTAGCGCCATACTAGTAGTAGGAGATACCATAGTGACTTGGCTTTGGGGTGGTTTCTCCGTGGACAATGCCACCTTAAATCGTTTTTTTTAGTCTCCATCATTTACTCCCCCTTATTTTAGTAGGCGCCAGTCTTCTTCATCTGGCCGCATTGCATCAATATGGATCAAATAATCCATTGGTTGTACATTCAGAGATGGATAAAATTGCTTCGTACCCTTATTTTTATGTAAAGGATCTTGTAGGTCGGGTAGCTTCTGCTATCTTTTTTTCCATTTGGATTTTTTTGCTCCTAATGTTTTGGGGCATCCCGACAATTATATACCTGCTAATCCGATGCCCACCCCGCCTCATATTGTGCCGGAATGGTATTTCCTACCGATCCATGCCATTCTTCGCAGTATACCTGACAAAGCGGGAGGTGTAGCCGCAATAGCACCAGTTTTTATATCTCTCTTGGCTTTACCTTTTTTTTAAAGAAATGTATGTGCGTAGTTCAAGTTTTCGACCGATTCACCAAGGAATATTTTGGTTTCTTTTGGCGGGTTGCTTACTACTAGGTTGGATCGGATGTCAACCTGTGAAGGCACCATTTGTTACTATTGGACAAATTCCTTCTGTCTTTTTCTTCTTGTTCTTTGCCATAACGCCCATTCCGGGACGAGTTGGAAGAGGAATTCCAAAATATTACACGGATGAGACTCAACGCACCGGATCCTTTTCTCCTTTTGGCCATAGCCATAGAAGAAGCTGCTCCTCCGAAGCAGAGGGAGGGGAATCTATTGATTACTATAACCCTGCTTATATAGCGTTTTTAAGACAACATTTAGGGTTTTTCCCGGGTTTGGTACCAAATCTGGATAAACTCCTTTCGGTTCTTAAACCGGAGGAAATTCTCTTTCTGGCTTTCCGCTTCCCACGGGATGCGAACATATTTAAATTGCCCCTAAAGAAGATCAAAGATATGATTAAAGAAGTAATGGCTAAAGAGGAGGAAAACAGATACAAGCCTCCGGTGGAAGGTTGTGAAGACCTAAGTATGACGGAGGAGGAAAACAGATACATGCCTCCGGTGGAAGGTTGTGAAGACCTAAGTATGACGGAGGAGGAAAACAGATACAAGCCTCCGGTGGAAGGTTGTGAAGACCTAAGTATGACGGAGGAGGAAAGGAAAAAATTGCTGGAAGCATTTTCTTTCCTATGGGATAAAAAACAATGAATTGGAACTATTGAGTGGTGTAGGTATCCATCTTAGCAAATAGAGATACCGAGGCCCACCAACCTACTACTTGTTGGTTTGGTGGGGAAAGAGGAGTGGGTATGAGGGCTTCTTTCACTTTTTAAGGCTAGTTTACATCATTCCACATGATGATTTGCTAATTGTTTTATGATCCTTGACTAGCTATATAGACCCTAGGAACTTGCATGTGCTATTACTGCTGTATAAAGGAAAGGTGGCTCACGTTACCACTCTCCCCTATTCCTACAGGAAGGAAGAATCCATCAAATGCAAGTCGCTACTAGTTTCCTATTTTGGATGAATATCATCGCACCATTTGACCTCGAAGTAACGAGTAGTACTCAAGGAATCCTCTGGAATTCTAGTCATGATGATCAGGTACCCGGAGTACATCACCCTCATTAGGAAGAAAAGAGAGAGAAGTGGAGTAAAATGGATTCAAATGCCGCATTGCAAGTGAACAAAAGAAACCAGTGGAAATAGAAAGAGAATGAACAAGTGTATCAATTCATGAGTTAAGGAATACTATTGGGAAGATTGGGTGACTAATATCCTGAGAAAACGATCTCTTGCTTCCCTTGAAACATGCTGAGAGGACCAACTAAGAAGCTCAGTTCATGGGTCATGACGACAGATCATATCGTGTACCAGTGCACTGTTCTTTAGAGATCTATGTTCAGTGAACAAGAATGTAGTGAGGGGTGCTACTTTAGTGTTATTCCTAGACAGATGAAGTGAAGACTTTAGGCCTTGCTAATAGTGGACCAACTGAGAATGTTTGTTTCTGTTTTCTGTAGATATCTTAATATTCCTTGAAAGCCTTATGAATGGTGGCGAGGATGTGGAAGAGCTAGTCATATAGTCCTTGAAGCTTGATTCCTTTTATCGGTGAGCAGGGAGTTTGAAGCTTGAGTACTTTCATTCAGCTTTCGTTCCTGTGGAATGAAGTTGGTTCAGAGGTCTCAAGTAGATCTTCTCAGACAGCGAGTAATATCTCTACTACACTTTCCTTCCACTTTATGTTGAGCAAGTTCACCTGTTAGCTTTCCCGCCAAAGGACAGCAAGCCAGTAATGTGAATCATCATAGTTTCTGTTTTTAGACAAGTACATCATCCACCTTTATCATATTAGCAAATAGCTGATCTTAAGAGATCTCAAATAAGGGACATACTTTTGCGTATTTCCGAATGGAGCAGAATAGTCATTCAACTGATGCTTTGAAAGTATTAAACGAGGCGATGTGTTTATCTGTCTTTCCTCATTGCATTCCTATACTTTCCTGCTTAGTATCAAAACCATGTGATGGTACACTATTTTGGCTGTAACTTGATTTCTCTAACAACTCAATATGACTTTCTTTTTCGTGTTGAGAAACATGTTCGGATGCAACTTTCATTGAAAAATAAGCATAATGAATTAACTGGCCAGTGGAATTTTATGAAATGAGGGCTCTCGGGAAAGCAAGACTTAAGGAAGGTAGGCAATTTCATACCAAGAAGAGCATTTAAGAACAGCTCATAAGAAATTCCAAGTGGCAGAGATGACTCGAGGGACCTCGTCAGATAAGCATATCCTATGGTAAATGTGGTACCTGGTCCAGTCAACTTGGAAGTAGAAACTGACCACTAGTGGGTGTCAATTAAAAAGTCACTCTGTGGCTAACGCTTCTACTGCTATCGGCAGGGCTTAGTCTCTCGTGGTTCATTTCCACCGGAGAGCATCTGTTTGAATAATTAGCGTATATAGTTGATCACTCTAATGACAACGGATTCGATTCGCAGATTTCTCGTGATTGACCGAAGGAAAGGTTAGCGACTGCTCTCCCTACGGAATCTCAAGTAGAGCCATTGCATAGCTGGCAGACACGATGGGCTCAGGGTTTTGACTGCTGTTCATTCCGATCTTAGGTCTCTCTCAGCGAATTCAGAAGGGTTGGTTCCTTTGTCAATGACTTACTTTCCTAGTAGCAGAGATGCAAGAATAACTACTTTCTTCTGCTAGGCGTTTCTTTGTTGCCATCTGAGAAATAATACTCATTTTTTTCGGATGAGGGGGAGTGTCTTTGTTTGTTCAACGTGCAGATCCGGGAGGAAGGGGCAGGACTTGTTATTCGGGCAGTCTAGTTTTGTTTTTGTTTGGTGCTAGTGTCCCAGTGAAGGAAGTAGGGCTTGCTGTTCCAACAACCGCTCTCTTCTCTCTCCGCTCCCTGATGTCTTCTCTTTGTCTTCGGTAGAGTAAATATTTTTTTGATTCAGATTCACTCATAACTATAAGAAGAGTGTGGGATGGAGGAATGGATTACGAAAGGAGACAGATTCCTTATAAAATGGATTAAGGTGGGTTTCAGAGATTCTACTGAGTTCGTGGACATATTAGATTAGATACTTACTACTTACACTTGCTTTTTTTGATTCAGGGGAAAAGTTTGGTTAGTTGATCAATTACGAGTAGCCAAAAGCGGCTATTAGGATTATGGATCTAATTTAGATACTTTTCAATCCGTCGCGTTCGCAGGTCTAGTTCGATACCATCCAGATCCCACTCAAAGATGGTGCAGATGTTGTAAGTTTGTTCTTCCAGGGTCGAAAAGCGTTGCCCATTTATCGTATCCTTCTTGTACAGTCATCCACATAACTCTGGTCATAGGACCTAGTCATAAGTTTCTGCTTTAAGTCCATCTACTTCTATTGCTCATACTGAACAGAACCGTAGATTTATTCTAGTGTAAACTGCGTACGTGATCTAATTATAAGTGTAATAAACTCTGTACGTGATCTAGTTATATATGATAATAGTGGTTAGCGGTGGCGCCAGGGGCGAGTAGAGGAAAGAGAGTGCTACTTTGACATTTTCATTAACAATATATCATAATAAGATTTGCCGAGGCATGCTAATGGAGGTTGTGTTAGTCCTATCACCTTAGAGAAAATAATCTCCCTTTTATTATTAAGGAGCTTCCAAATTGTTATGTATATAAGACGACCCTCATTCAAAGCTAAGGTGAATCTGTTTCGGTTCATTGTGGTGATCCCAATCTCGTGTCACTCCACCACATGTAAACTAAACAACAGTACTGCCGTTCACGAGCACTGAGAACCTATTCTAATAGAATCCTGGTTTTAGATAGTTTCTACTATGATTCAACTGATCAAAAAATACTCTATCTTTCGACGGAACTATAATAGCAGAGTCTGTTGTTAGACTAGCTTAAAAGGTAGAGCCAAGCACTCATAGATGACTAAGAATGCCGACTCGAACGGAGATTGGTATACAGGCAGCTAGAACACTGATTTCTCAGCATGTTTCTATCAGGAGGGTCTCCACGGGACCATTATGATAGCTTTCAAGTTGTTGGCAAACTCTCGGATATTTACTCATCATCTATACGATTACCTCCGAACCTACCGTTCAAACAATTGTGGAAAGGTAATTGATACTATTGCGCCGTCCTCTCAGCGGTCATAATTTAATAAAAGGGATCGTATAGCTTTCCAATCCAGCAACATACATCTATCACCTAGGCATAACTGCCAACATCAGTATGCAGAAAGAATCTGTTTAGAACGGTTTAGAGTCGGAACCAAGGCAAGATATCAAAGATTCCGTATAGTAGAGGAACGAACACACTGGGCTTTCCCTTTCAAATAGACAACCTGGAGACAGATCAACACAGCCAATGCTTCTTTTAGACCTAGAACCCGGACCAGAACATGGAAATGGTTACAAGCCATCGAACGGCACTTGTCCTATCATACCTTCTCTTGTGGCTTTAGACTATGTATATACTTGACCTTGCCAAGCAGAAGAAGCAGAAGCCCTATTGGAATCCGAGTTAGGGTCATTGTTGTTACAGTTTCCCCTTTTGGTAAAGGTTGGGTTGAAGGGATTGGGATTGGCTTATCGAGATGTGTGTGTATCTCATATCGTTCTAGCGACTCCGCTTTCCTGACCAGGGAACTGCTATCTCAAGGATAGTAAAGTCCCAGATTCGAAAGTCGACATGATATGCTTGATTGGTCTGGCATCGCCGGTTTCGCAGGATCACTTATGCTATTTCGAGAACAGAACCTGACCCATGGGGAAGAAGTAGTAGCCAATGCCGAAACTACATGCTTGCTTTTACTTTCCGACGCCAATTCCAACAAGTGCTTTCCTGACTCGAGAACGAGTACATACGCTTTCTCCGATGCTTGCTCTTGTTACGAGCTTCTACCCGACCGATTAGCCCAGAGCACTAATACGCTTTCTTTCCTCGAACAAGTACCTTTCCTTCGAACGAGAATGCCAACTGCTTCCTTCCAACAATCCAATACGAATACGAATGTACGAATGACAGGCCATTCTCTGAAGTAGAGTAGAAATGAATTCATTCACATCTACTAGAAACCAGAGCCTGAGCTATGAACCGATGTAAGAGCGGACAAGCAAGTCTATTCCTATTGTTTTGGGTGGCAGATTCCATATCTTATTTCTCATTGCGAATACAGATTCTTCTTGTACCGTAGTAGCTCGACTGCTTTCCTGACTTGATTCGATAACTGCTTTCGCTTCCCCAATCCCAGAGCATCCAAGAGATTCGTTTCCACACGCCTGATCTGCAGTTCGATTCGTGCCGGTGCCGGCAAGAGATCCTGTTCCTGTTGGGCAAGGGATTTTCTAGCTAGAAAAACAAGCGGCGGATTCGATTCTTTCTTTGATAGCAGAACGGGATATTCCACTCTTTTAGATGCGCACCGCACTTCATCAGTAGAAAAGCCCGGTGCCTGAAACCCAAGCTCAAAACCACCCTTCCTTTAGTTGGACCGACATACATATCTTCTCTCGTAAGAAACCGGGGAATATTGATTTCGAGTAAGCATCGTATCCTGATCCTTCTATTGATGTAGATTTAGCCACACCTGAGCCTGCAACTGCTGCCTCTGTAATTGAGGAATATCCCGTCCCGGATTTGCCCTCAAGTATTATGGGATATCTATTATTATTGGCAACTTGTTTAGTTCCCGCAGAAAGAGATGCGCCATAGTATCCCTCAGGCATGGGCCAACCACCAAGGCCAGGAACTAGAACAACTCGATACTTTCCACCATCCACAACCCTTGATTTCTCATATTTGTACAACGGCTGTTCTGGCACTATTCTCCGATTTCCACCCATTGTTCACATTCTATATACCTTGCCCCCTCCTCCCAACTTCATCACACCCGCCTTTTTAACATTGTTTTGAAACAAAGGAAACATGCAACTGCCCGTACTTTCCCACTTGTATAGCCCACCACTTAATTAATGCGCGACCTGATGCGGGTCATATTGGATGATCAACGAACCTAATTAGATTCACCTGTAGTCAATGACCAATACATAATCTCAGAATCCTCACCCAGCTCGGTTGATTAGATCTCCCTTTAATTCATATATGCTACTTCCGGTCCGGGCATAAGTGGAAACCCATTGATCTCAGGATCAGGACTCGAACTTAGAAGCTCTTCCTCTTTTAGCAACCGGATTGATCCTCGCAATAAATATGGCTCAGGTGTTGGATCAATAGCTCCTGTTTAGGAAGGATGTCATGGGCCCCCAAGCATCCCCTTAAATATGGTGAATGAAGAGAATTGGACCAGTCCTTGAATAGGAATGATGGGTATCCTTGTCATAGGGCTATGTTTCTGTCAGAGTCTAGTGGCACCCTTTAAAGTAGTCTGGCTGGATTGCTGCTGAATAGCTTGATGGGTCAGGGCAGATTGATAGGGAAAGAACCCTCTCCATCTGGAATCACTATCTTCTGTGGATGTTCTCATTCTCCTTCTCTCATTTCTGTGATCGTATAAGCTAGATAGGCTTCTGTAGTTTTCGGGTTGCTGGGTTCCATTTTTCTTTGCTTGCTGCATATCTCACTCAATCCCTTGCTTTCGAGAATAGCATTTCCCTAGCGCTAGTTGTGGGTCAGAGTTGACAGATCAGAAGTAGAATACTTGACTTCTCTAAGATGCCAGGAGGGAACAGAATAGTCATGCAGAAGAGAGAAGCAGGTGAGGATGGGACCCGGAAATGCATTCGATTTTCTCGAGTGAAGTAGTTGAAAATGTACCACCCTTTACAGGATCTTCTCTGGTGCGCCAACCCTAGAATGTCATATTATGATGGCGCTAGAACTGGATCACTCCACTCCATAGGCAGGTAAGCTTGCTCCTTGCACTGGCACTGGCTTGCTTCACCCAGATAGGGCTTCTATTGGTCTCTCTTTTTCACTATCACTGAAATCCACCTCCTCTTTAGAAAAATGAGAGTTGCTCTTTGGTAGTTTCGGTAGTCCCAAGTAAGCTATCGACTCTAGTGTCCAATCAGTTCTGAAGTCTGGCTTGTCGTTGGAAAAGGTAGCAAAGAATATCGTATTAAGATGTCGGTAGTACAAAGCAAGCTACTTCGTCTGTTCACTCAATTGGCTCCCTAATCTTGCCTTTCAAAGAAAGGATAATGCATAGGAGTGAAGCAGTTGACTACTGTGTCTTGAGGAGTTCTGTACCGTACCCTTTGTGTCTGATTGAGTTCTGCGGTCTATGGCTGTATCCGACCAATTATCCAAGGCGCGGTCCACCTCTTTCTATGCTTCAATTTAGTGACGCAAGTAATGGTGGTGTTTGTTGTACTATAGGTACTGGGTTCCTTCTCTCGTTGTCAGTATGTATTGAACTACCGCAATACAGGACTAGTGGGCCCCCCGTCTAGCTATTAGCTGTCTATCTATTAGACCTATCTAGAAGTAGAAGTTCATTGCATTCCCGGAGATGTAGAATCGAGTGTTTAGCTTACTGGGCATTGTGCTAAGTTTGCATCCGAATCGAAATCTGGCACGACTACTCAAACACGAAAGCTAGGGAAGGAAATTAGTACGATTCACTTCTGGATTTGAAATCACTGCTTATACCAGGTATTGGGCATACAAGAACATTCTGTAGTATTAGTAAGAGGAGGAAGGGTTAAGTATCTTTGAACTCGGTGTGAGAAATTGCATTATTCGAGCTGGATGCAGTCACAGTAAAGAATCATCAACAAGGGCATTCTAGTGCATTGTAGATTCTTATCCAAGACTTGTATCATTTGATGATGCCATGTGAATCAAGCAACAGGAGAAGGACCCAATAACGAAAGTTTCGTAAAGGGACTAG